>OW569322.1:21737569-23161141 GCA_937595015.1 Polyommatus icarus | reverse complement strand
AAAACTTTATAACAATTTTTATATAAGCAGTCATGAATTAAGCAATGCAACGTCTCTATATAATGTAAAAAATTGCTGAGTAGGATATTTTAAATTTTTGTTTTTTAATAAATGGTACTCTCTGTATCTAACATACAGAAGTAAGTATATTTTTTTTTATTTATTTATTTATGACTTTTGCACATTGTTGCACAAAGGCGGGCTTTAATGCCTTGTGGCATTTTCTTCCAGCCAAACCTTAGATTGTTGGGTTGTTAGGTTTGGTTGGTGTTGCAGAGAAAGTGAGGTAGATGCAAAATACTAAGAGGACAGAGATATTAAAATACCTTAAAATTAGTATGTTAATACAATAATTATAGATATACATGCATGATTTATTATAATTAAAGAAATAAACATAATATTACATAGGTATATATACATACACATACATATATACTATAATATAAAATAACTAATTAATATTATATATTTCGATGTCTCATTGAATTCTTAATGAATTGAGATAATTATCATGAACTTTGCGTTTAAACAATTCTTTGGTTTCGGACAACCTAATTTCTTTTGGGAGTGAATTCCAAAGGAGAATTGATTTGACATGAAAGGAAGAGTGAACGAGAGTGGAACTATGGGAAGGACATTGAATTTTCTTGTTTTTTTGTAGTTAGGGTTCCTAAACAGGCCTTACAATTTACACTTTTACAATTTTTTCTACACACATAGGGTTGCCAGGCGTCCGGATAAATCCGGACACAGTCAGGCTTTTTGGTTGCGTGTCCGGCCAAAATTCATAGGTGTCCGGCTTTTGTAGAGGTTTGAATCTATAATTTTATATGAAAATCCTACTAATTTTAGACGGTTTTACATCTAACGAGATGTAATAGTATTTTATCAATCAGATGTTAAATTGTTCAAATAAAACAGAGTACAGGAACGTATTGTAAACTGTGAATTTATTTACGTCTTTTTTATACGAATGTCCGGCCGAGCTGCCTGTTTTGTCCGGCTTTTCGGCTTAGCGACCTGGCAACCCTATGCACACATAATATCCAGCAGTGTGTGCCGAGCAATGAACTTTAACTTTTTACATTATCACTTGAAAATAAATTATTTGTAGAGGTATAGATTCAAAAGCGCCTCTGTCCAGTTTTTGAATTTTTTCACAATATACTAAAAACCTGTTGAGGCTACTACAGCAAGGCTTTATTTAATAATTAGATTTTAATAAAAGTATTATTTAAGTGATATAAAATATTCAAATGCTCTACAATTATCCTTATAAAATAAAAACCTTGTCTTCCTTAAAAATTAAACACAAATTCCAATTTCTTCCATATATTCACAAGGTTCTTCATTTTCGCCTTCACCAGGAGTAGTTTCGTCCAAAACATTTTTGTAAAATTTTAGCTGGCTAGAACCAAGTTCTGTTTTCCAATTATCACCGAAGTGTTTGCATAACAATTTATTCACGTCAATAAGTTTTAAGGCAGACACTTCACTTGTAACGGTGGTACGTCTCTAACTTCAAACTCAGACATCGAGGTTACACCTCGTTTCATTACACTTTTGGAAACACCCATATCATTTTTATAATTTACTTCGCCTCTTAATAAAAACCACCCCGGCTTATTCTTTACTCTTGCCACATAATATTTCTTGCATTAGTTAAATTTAAAATGATATTGTGCTGGAGGCTTCATCACTTCACTACCATAAGTCTTCCAATCTTTCACTTTACAGTCTTCAAGTCCCAATTTTGTAACAACCCCATATCTCTCATAAATATTTTGATATTCGGATGGATCGAGTACTCGTATGACCTCCTTATTTTTTAATACTCAAGTAAACATCATGTATTTCTAAAGACTGTTATTTTTTTATTCAGTTAATTCATAAGCACACTAATATAAAAATTGAGGATATTTTACTTTGTTTAAAGAAAATTAGACTAAATAGCACACTTTCAGAATTAGAAGATAATTTTGGAATATCTCTATCATATGCAAGTAAAATATTTTTGTCTAATATCCCAATATTAAGTAGCGTTTTAAACAAATTTACTGTTGCTTTAGATAAAAAAAAAAAAAAACATAAAAAAGAATCTCCCAATAATTGCATTCAGACACAATTATTACAATGTCAGTTGTATCATTGATTGTCTGGAAATCGATATACAGAAACCCTCCAAGGCTTTATATCAGGCATTAACATGGTCTGACTACAAAGAAGGGAATCCTGTGAAGTACTTAATTTCATATACACCTAATGGTTTAGTCGATTATGTATCACAAGGGTTCGGTGGCAGAACCAGTGATGTCACCATAGGAGAAAACTTTAGCTTTATAAATGGGTTAGAGCCAGGAACTTACATCTTGGCTGACAGAGGCTTCAAGCACCTTGAACCTTTACTTCATGCAAAAGGAATGAAATTATTAAGACCACCTAGTCTAAGTGCTGGTGCAAAATTGACTAAGTCTGAAGTTCGACAAACTAAAATCATTACAAGCTTTCGAATTCATATTGAAAGAGTCATAAGACGATTAAGGGAATACCTACTGCTCCCTCTGGATCGTATCCAACGAAGGGCCGCTCGAATTGTTGACTGCCATAGTGTTTCAAACAGCTTGGACCCCTTGGAATTACGCCGAGGTGTAGCTTCACTCTGCATCCTCTATCGGTTGTATCACGGGGAGTGCTCTGAGGAATTGTTCGGAATCATACCACCTGGAACTTTTCGCCATCGTCCCACGCGAAAAACATACCATCCTCATCACCTTGATGAGTGGCAGTCTTCCACAGTGCGTTTTTCGCGAAACTTTCTGCCGCGCACTGAAAAACTCTGGAACGAACTGTCACCAGCAGTTTTTCCGGGCCTATACGACCTGCAAACCTTCAAGAAAAGAGCGTATTCCCTCTTAAAAGGCCGGCAACGCACCTGCAGCTCTTCTGATGTTGCGAGTGTCCATGGGCGACGGTAGTTGCTTACCACCAGGTGACCCGTTTGCTCGTTTGCCCCCTGATATAGTAAAAAAAAATTCACATGTTAAATCAACATTCAGTTATAAAATACGCGTCGTTCCTTGCCCATACTATTATTATTGCTTGTGCCCTAATTGATTTGCAGGATTCTCTAATTAAATAATGTGGCTAGCTTGTTAAGGAATCAAAATGAAATAATATATTTTTATACCTTTATAAAATGTTTTTTATTGCTCACTCACTTATATTTGTATTACGTAGTAATATTGGGTATATATTGTGTTTCCAAAATGTTATTAATAACTTACTACTTATAATGGTATAAGTTATTTACATAATCATTAATCATCATCATAGTATTCTAAAATGATTTCAACTTTTTGAGTCTGCTCGAAGTTACTGTCCGCTACACAAAAATAACATTTTTGCAGACCAGTTGCGTACATATGCAGTTGCACCTGCGCTTTACATTTTTCGGAAATGATGCTATTTTTTATATAATTTCCTTTAGATTTGGCCTTAGTAGGACACTTTATTTCTATAACAATTATAAATATTTTTGACGACCTCTGTGGCTCAGTGGTAAGCGCGTTGGACGCTCAAGCCGGGGGTCGCGGGTTCGAATCCCGCTGACGGAACAAAAAGTTTTCAATGTTCCCGGGTCTGGATGTGTATTAAATATGTGTATGATATAATAAAAATCTTAAATATATGTATAGTATAAAAGTATTAAATATATTTCCGTTGTCTGGTACCTGTAACACAAGTCCTTTAGGCACTTAGCACGGGGCCAGACTGACGTGGTGTGAAGCGTCCATAGATATTATTATTATTATTATAACAACATCTTTCATTACACCGTCCGCGTCAGGAGATGCAGCAATCACAGGATTGTCTTTACAGATATAAAGCCCGCAGGAAGTTATTTTTTTTTTCAATTTGTTGCTTACAGTCTTACGGACAGAAAGTTCTAATTTTCTACCTCTTTTCATGGCCACTGTATCAGGAATTTTTGCACCCATTATAGTGGCCACTAATGTTCCATCAGGTGTGTGGCAGACACTAGCTTCATGGGCCTTTGTAGCAACTAGCAGTAATGCGGCCATACCGCATCTCATACCATAAGCTACTTTTATTCTGCTGCCTTGTTTCTTCTTCTACACTTTTGATAATGTCACTTGTGAATGTACTTTTCATTACACCTAAGAGCATGTCTATTGTCTATATTATTTTTAGTTTCTTGAGGTTTATCATAAAACTATGTAACGAGTATTTCATAATGTCACTCATCTGTCAAAATCATCTTGAAATTTTAGCAATTCACACTTATTAATTTTTCTCTTTTTGGCTTCTAAAATAAAATCTTCGTATAGTGCTGATGTGCTAGGTCTGTGTGGAACAGGGGTCTTGGTCATTTGTTCTATTGTAACGAACTTTAAAGTGGTTCCTACTCTAGACAGAGCAGGCTTCTTCCAGTAACACTCGACCGATGTACATGCTGGTTCCTCGCTGCGACGATGGACCCACATCAAAAAGGCAACC
The DNA here is from genome assembly GCA_937595015.1 of Polyommatus icarus. Taxonomy (NCBI): domain Eukaryota; kingdom Metazoa; phylum Arthropoda; class Insecta; order Lepidoptera; family Lycaenidae; genus Polyommatus; species Polyommatus icarus. The sequence goes on along the minus strand of OW569322.1, from coordinate 23,156,620 downwards.
GTGTGTTTACATCCGCCAGCTGAAGCCGCACAGTCATATCACTCACAGCTTATTATCTCACCGTCATTTTCATTTACGAGGGTAACATTGTAAGCTTTGGTGCGCACTTTATGTTCCGGGCACATTTTGTATTTTACTGTACAAATCCCATTGTCGCGGTACAGTTGAACGTAGCCAACAACGGCATCATTACCGTACGATTCTCTTGCAGACCTGCAAATAAAACAGATAAGGCACTGAATATTTTCACTACATAACCTAAAATACACGAATGATGTATTGTACAAAACCCAAATTTATAATTATCGAGTGGCACTTATACTACTGTTATTACATTTCTTACTTCAGTAGCATAATAAACTGCATTATTTTTTTTAAATAAACACACCGGCAAAATTAGCGGAACATTACAAAATTTCGATTTTTTAAAATATTGTTCAATCTTTTTAATATAAGGGAGAAGACCTAATGGCAGACACTTTAAGGAAACATGAAACATTCGAATGTTATAAAATATATAATTTATGAAAATAAAGGATTGATAACTTCTTCCATGTCTTCAGTAACTCTTACAAAATAAAACTATTATAATTATTCTCTGACAAATCAATAAAAAATATATATTATTGGTCTTTTTGTAAACTTAGTCATAAGTACTAATAGATGACATCACAATAAGCGAACAACACTAATAGTAGACACCAATATGAACTAATAGTTGACATAGAACATTAAATTACATTTTACATTTTTCATATTATTAGGTCTTTTTTTGCCGTTTTTCAAAAGATTTCATTTACTTCATCATAGTAACTACATGCATCAGAAATATTATCCACGTTGTCTCCAGATTTTATTCATTCTTCTTCCGTGCTGAAACTATCTTTTCTTTTATTTTTATTTTTCATATTTTTTTCCTAGCAAATTTATTTTCAGTCTTTAGTCTTCATGCTTCTTTTGCCTCTTCTTTTTTCTTCTTTTTGTTCTCAGCTCTCCTTTTTAATCTTTTTACTGCTAAAAAACTAAAGCATCGATTTTTAGATCGGTGCAAGGTCTAATATTAGACACCATGTCCATTTTTAGGTACAGTAGTTCTAAGTTCTTAGTTTGTTTATAGAATTATATTTTTAGAGAATAGTGATGATAATTGCAGTAGAATAAAGTACAAAATAACTTTAGTATGTATTGAAAAACTAAAAGATGAGATCCATGTCATCTATTAGGTTTTTTACATTTTCAAGAACTAATAGTAGACACCCTTTATATTGTTAGGGAAAATGGATAAAAGATCATAAATAAACATTAATTAGTGTAAACAACATGACCATTAATCCAATGAAGTCAATAGAAATTACAAAAATCTAATAAATGTATTCAAAACTTACGTGCAAAATTTCGCCTTCCTTAACCTATTTGCTAAGAAATTGCCCGGTGCGTGTTGACGCGGTCACATCATTTACGAAAACTGATCCCATTTTAAAATTTTGTTCCCGAAGGCATCCCTAATATATTTTTTCACATCAACAGATAGCATAAGAAGCTTATAAAATTTACAGTGTTGAGAAATAATTAGAATAATTCTTATTTTTATGGCATTTTTGTCGTAAGTGTCATCTATTAGTTCAGTGTCTAGCATTAGCGCCTTTCCCTTAATTGTTTATTTATTTATTTATTGATTATTAAAAAATCAATTTTATATAAACTTAGGGCATAAAAACGTGAAATTTAGAAAAAAATCGGAAAAAATCGAAGATTAAGGCCGCATACAACGAGGATTAGTGAAATTTCGTGTTTTTATTTTCACTAGAACTTTGACCACAAGTAATTATAAGCATTCAAACATTTTTTGTAAGTTAGTTACGTTCCTTATCAAGGTTAGGGTCAGCTTAAAATTTTGATTTAAATTCATTTACCACTAAAAAAATGTGCATTAAAAATAATCCTTTCAAAATTTTATTTCTTCTAGAATTCAGCGAAAACAAATACAGGAATAAATATTTTTACGCCAAAATGTTTCAATCATGATTCTGGAGGCACCCATCAGCTTCGTTTTTTGATAAAATATACCAATTATAAAGATAAATCGCTTTGTTTACAAATTTGAACAATCTGTTGATATGTGAGAGCAACGCCTGATCATGAATGCTTGGTACAAAAAATCCAGAGGCACTTGATGGAAAATAAATAAATGACATCAGTCAAATCTGTGTGTCAGAGGCTGATTGTCTATCATAGAAAACCTAGAATATGTTCACAAATATATCCCAGTATACTGGCAGCTCTTTACGTCTAGAATCGCCGTGGTCCCATACCGTTGATTCGTTTCGAAATATTTGCCAGTGAATTTTCGAATACGTATTTCTTGTAATTTAATTATAATACGTCATATTACTTATCTAATACTAGTGGAATACCAGTACAAAATAGCGCCGTAATTTGACGTCTTGAGCAGTGGTCAGTATTTAAATTTTTGGTTTACAAATACTACAATATTGCTTTGTAACCTAAATTATTTGGCGAGAGACTACCTAATAAGATGCTATTCAATAATTTATATTCACCAAACGATCATTTTTACGGTTTTGGTAGGTTTGAAAGTCAAAAAATGTAAACATTACAGCTAGTCAGAAAACTATGTATAGATTACCGCAACACAGAGACAGATTTTTACGTATACATGTCAAAACATTGGAAAATGATATATGATATGTCCAATCCATAGCAATAGAAACAATTATTACATCTTAGCACTGGAGTAATAAAATCTGCACAAGAACTCGTAAAAATAATAGTATCATGCGGATAGATCTAGATATTTTGTAGATACCTACACCATGATTTTGGTGATCCTCGGGAGGAAATAACTAAGGGTTCTACATTATTTAAGAAAAAATAATGTGATCAAAATGAAATGTCCTAAAACCTTATTTGATTTTATCAAAAAAATATATTTTATGAACAAAAATCGCGACGGCATTTAAAAGTACTACACCATGATTTTGGTGCACCTCGGGAGGAAATAACTAAGGATTCTAAATTCTTTTAATAAAAAATAATGTGATCGAAATGAAATGCCCTAAAACCTTATTTGATTTTATCAAAAAAATATATTTTATGAATAAAAATCGCGACGGCATTTAAAAGTAAAAACTAAAGAGATTGCATTTATGTAATTATTAATTCTTTACTCACGAAAATTTGATGCAATGTACAGGAACCGTAATTTTTTCCGGACCAAAAAGTATCCTTCGTCGGTTCTTCACCAAATTTTATAAAAAATGGTTCGGCATGAAAAGGTAACAGACAGACTATTCTAATATTAGTATAGATTATTATTAAAGTTTAAATTTAATAAGATACACATTTCGTAAATATTTCAAACACCTACCCGCTACCGGTTGTCATTATTAATGTCGAGCAGAAAAGGCCTAAAAATTGCATTTTTGTTTTGAATATTAATTATTCAGTTAAATATTTTGTTTCTATATTTTGTTGTTATTGGTGATTGGTGACAGCAAAAATAGTAAAATGTTCTTGAAAATTTAAGTTCTCTAGTATACGAGTTTACTTGATATACACCCTGGAGACAGACAGACGGATATCTCTTTTGGGTACAGATTCCTAAAAATTTAAAATGACAAAGAAAATATGAATATGATCTGCATAAGTATAATGAATATATTATTATTATAATGAAAACAAAAACGTTACCTTGTTAAATATTTTGTTTCTATATTTTGTTGTTATTGGTGATTGGTGACAGCAAAAATAGTAAAATGTTCTTGAAAATTTAAGTTCTCTAGTATACGAGTTTACTTGATATACACCCTGGAGACAGACAGACGGATATCTCTTTTGGGTACAGATTCCTAAAAATTTAAAATGACAAAGAAAATATGAATATGATCTGCATAAGTATAATGAATATATTATTATTATAATGAAAACAAAAACGTTACCTTTACTGCAAGTAGAGTTATCGTTTTTGAACTTGTGGAGGGTGTTAGGTATATTGATTCCAGGTGATATAAGTGATCATCATGGGGCTACACTCTACAATTCTTATTTATTAAAGCTATTGCAATAAACCCAAGCACAAGATTCTCATTGAGGTCATAAAATAAGCTCCCTATTTCCCAGCAGTAAGTGAGCTGTTTTATTCTATTTAAGAACTTTTGAATCTACTTTACCGAATTTTAAATCTACTTCGGTATTAATACTTTGGGATGTGTATGTGTCCCTTATATAAAGTTCACTGTGAAAGTAGCAGCGTTAAAAGAGTTGCTTTTGAATTCCAATGTTTCTATGGAAAATACGCCAATATCATGAACATTAGCGATGAACTATGTATGGGTAATACTTTATTTTGTTATACATTGTAATTTGTATGTGTATTATTATGAGGAAATACTTTTTTATGTTCGTGAGTACAGCACAAACATCATATTTCAATATCTATAAATACATCATTTTATTATAATACAAAATTCATTAAAGATTTCGTTTATCAAGTTATGCATAAGTTATGAACATGGCCTCTCTGTTAATCATTACTCTGTATGTCGAGTTTACCACGTGATCACATTATTTCTGAAAATACTAAAATCGACTACGGCTTGATATGTAATGTACCTTTCGAGCGCCATCTATTGAGCTAGTTTGTCTCAAATTCTAAAATGTCAGTCGCCTATAATCCCGCCTTAAGAAAATCTTTGAAATTTCAGTAGTAAGTTTTTAAGTTAAATTTTCCATTTTTATTAAAGAAATGCCACGTTAAAAGAGTGTCATGGTCTTCTATGGATCTCAAGAGGACCTGGATACGCCATTCCATGCTGGCATTTTGATTGTCAATCATTCCCTGTGGGATATTCTCCTACTCCTCCAGTAGCGCCAACTCGAGCTCCTGGACACATTTTGGACCTTTTATTTTAAACTCGTACCGTTCACCCATTGATGTGCCACACGTCTTCAGTCGGATCCACATCCGTAGACCGTGCTGATCTCTCCACCCGGGCTACACCAGCATCATTTTGGTAATAATGCCCGATTTTTTACTCTATGGACGCGCATAAAATTGAAGTTACTACCTAAAACTTTGTAAAAGGCATACCATGCAGTTCCAGGATGTCTGTGCTATAGCCCCGTGCTGCCAAGTACCATCATCAATAATCATCAGCTCCGTGCGGGCTCCAAATCATGTGCCACCCCAAACCATTACGAAGTCTGCATCATAGGCCACTGTTTCCGTTAAGTTTGATGGCCTATAGCGTTCCTTACGATTTATCCACATTATTTGTCGCCTGTCAACAAAATGTACATAGAATTTGCTCCCATCACTGTACAGTACAAGATTTCACTCACTTGTCTAATTTTGATGTTCACGCGCAAATCTTAGCCTGGCTCTTCAGTGTCCTGTCTCAAGTTTTGGTGCCCTTGTTGGCACTTTTGAGTTTAATTTAATTTCTTTAAGGTGCAGTGGTTGTTGCAACTACGTAAAATGGGTTTTTTAAATACCGTTTTTTGTAAAGTAAATGTCATTATTTAAGTATAAAAAATATACCCTTTTAAAATTGAGAAAATTTCCTATACGCAAAGGTATATAAGTACACAATTTGAAAAATTCTGCTCGATAGAAAAAAATCTCAAAGATGACTATTATAACGCTGTTTTTCATAATTAAATCATTTTATGGCTAAATTACACACTTTCTAGAAAAAACAAAAATTGTAGTACATTTGTCATAACCTAACCTAAACGATTTGATATATTTGATTTGTGTAATATTAAAAACAAAAGGTTTTTTCTCCTATTTTCTATTATCAAGGCACGCGGCGAGCGCGTAACCGCCACTATACAAGGCGCGCTGATATGAATGTTATTATAATGTCCTTTAGGTCGATATTCGTACTGACAGACATCGACCTGCTAATTTTCAAGACTACTGGGCCTTAAGTCTTCTTCTTACTGTACAATCACTTACACATACATCTCGGACCTGTTCCGACAGGTTTCGTGTCTGCAAAGCAGTTTGAGGTCGATTTCTTAAGGTTTGTTTCCTTACAAAACGGTCATCCTCAACCATTGTCACCTGATATCTGCCTTGTTCTCGTCTTCGAACGTAAGATCCAGTCTCTCTGTAGCGTTGAAAGTTACAATAGACCACGGAAGCCGAGACACCTAAGGCCTGACTGACCGAACGTTATGTGTGACCTTTCTCTATCGTTGTTACAGGTCTAGCTGTCGTAGATGCTAGGAAATCACTAATTTTGTATCTAAGCAATATGTTCTTCTAAAAACCAAACAATCGAATGAGCTTAGCATACCTTGCACCCCGCCAAAACGCCATTCTTATCAGGAACACTTACATCGTCAATAATCGAAAAACACTTATTAGGGCATAATTGGTATAAAAACCTGTCATCTTGCCAGTTTTGTTCAATATTTTATTTCTTAAATGAGCTTAGAAACTATAAAAAAGGATTTCACACAGCCCGACCCACTTGAGTTCAATTTGTGGCCCTTTTTACCTATGTTCCCTTAATTTTGCCGGTGTGTGTAGTTCTACCATGAATGGGTCGATCTTAGGTAGGTTGCTGTTATCTGCTCGCACGTTATCAGACTCCATCTTAGATATTATTATAGCTGTTGTGAGTTATGTAGTTAATATTTGTACTAGAAATTATATGAAAATTGTGGATAATCACTTAAAAGTCTAATCAAACACTTTTTATCACTTAAACGGCGTACTAAACTCTAGTCAAGAAGCTTTGTTTACTTGCGTGTGACGTCACCACGATTGCTACCAATGAGAGAGCGTTTCTATTACCGAAAAAAAAGGACAATTTTATTCGACTTTTCTTACGAAATCCTCTGAAAATACATATTATTTTAATGAAAATAAATTGAAATATGTATAATTTACCTATAATTTATTAGGATGACCATAAATTATAGTTTATTTTAAATGTTGTCAAATACCCTAATACGAAGTTTACGTAATTGTTTCAAAACTAACTAGGTGCCAGAAGCTAAAAATCAATTATTGTAGTTACTTAAACTAACTAAGCAAGTTGTTTTTTAAATGATATTATCGCGTATTATTAAAAATATAACATCTTTATCTAAGTAATGCACACTCATTTAATTTCAAATAACATACTGTCCTTTGCCTGTGGTTGCCTGGAAGAAATTACATATTAGTAATAAGGCCGCCATTGTGGTACACTAGTTATAAGTAATTGATAATTATTGTTGTATTTTTACTCCTTATAATTGTGTGCACAATAAAGAATATTTGTTATTATTATTATTTTACATTCAATTGGTATTAGTCCGGTAAAAATCATTCCATAATTGACTAATCAATGATAAGCATAACGACCGACGAAAAAACATCAAACTAATAAAATGAAGATCCATTTTTTTGGTTGAATAACTACCATCCGGTTTTTTGGTTCCGAATCGGCTTAGCATCGATTTCGATAGTCAGATCCTATGGTAATACATCCGATTTTTTGACAGTCAATAGATAAATAGTGCAAAGAGTCAAAAGAATCAAACATTGTACCAGGCACGTGAATAATAAACAAGTCATTGGATTTAAAATAAGTAAATAAAAGTACTTACTAGAGGTAACTCTTTACTCACTTACAACGTTAGGTTACTGAACGGTCGACACTGAATATAATCCAAAACAAAACTGTTTTGTTTAATAAAATAAGAGTTGAGTCAAAGAATATATTATACACTACGAGTAGAATTGATCGTCTAGTGCCTCTGACATCAACTCTATTTGTACTTCTATGGCAAATGATACAAGGCCTCTGCGTTTGTGCCATTATGGCAAATAAAAAAAAAGGCCAAGTGCGTGTCGGGCCACGCGCAATATAGGATTCCGTAGTACCGCTAGTTTCTGAAAATTTTTGTATGGTCAATGAATGTACATTCATAACATGTTTTACACTACTAACAACATCATCTCAGTTACTTTCAAAGGAATTTGAACGAAAAGTTCCTTTATACTTCGCCGAATACATTTTTTTAGTTGATCGACTATTACGAGTACTCAATGACTTATGAAGTCTTCTTAGCCGTGATAGTTTTTCTTTTAAATTCAGCATTCAGCATATTTCCTACTCCCGTGAATTTTTTCACATTTCTAGAAGCAATCGTTTAGCTGGTAGAAGGGAAGGGAAGGGACACTGGACTCTAACGATTTTTTCCACTTTACAACTTAATATTTCACAAATGGATCCCTAAATCGTAAAATGATCTATGAATACTTATAATATTTTTTAAAAAGCTATCCAACGACACCCCACACGATGGGGTGGGCGCGAAAAAAAAAATTCAACCCCGCTTGATGTGTAGGGGAGGGGTACCATAAAAAATATTTTTTAAACATTTTATATACCATTTTGTCGGCATCATTAATATGTGTATTCATGCCAAATTACAGCTTTATAGGTCCAGACAGACAGACCGAAACTATAAGGGTTCCTTGTTGACTACGGAACCCTAAAAATCGCGTCACACAACGTCACAAATCAAAGTCCAGTAGGCATAAGCGGGTCACAATTTCATACAGTCAAAACAGAGTTCCAAACAAATCGAGCCAAGTCGTACAATATCGCAGGAAACGCACGTATACACAATCCAAGCAGTGGTAGGTGAGTCAGGGGCAAGGGCGTCATTGTCCTTCCTGTCTCCCTTCCTCCGTTAGCTACAAACCGGTTTGGCCGCGTCTACGCACACAAGTGAGGTATTGAATAATACACGTACAGCTAGGACAACGGTTTATTCCGGACTGATTCCGCGACGTCACAGACCCACCCGCGCGTACGCAGGTAATTAGTCAAATACATTACAATCCTCCACCCTTATTTTATAATTATCCTTAATAATAATTAATAACACAGTAAAAACTTAACTATGTATTTTGTTAAAACCAGTAGTAAATTACAGAATACACATACTATTGTAATACTGTAAAAGGTAATCAGGAGATATGAATTAACTAGATATCAATGCCATAACATTTAGGACTTAGTTCTAAATTTTAACAGTATATTAATGCTAATTAGATTTAATTAACTATACTAAGGTATATTCTTAAGCCTGCATCGGCGTATAGGACGGGACAGGGTCGGCTCAAGAGAAGGAGAAGACGACGATTGAACAGGTTCCGGTATATTTTGCTCCTCACAGTCTTTAAACAGTTCCTGAGACTCATCATCATCCTCCACGGTTACTATCTCTGGTGCCGAACTATTCCTACAGCTCGGGCTGGGATCTCCACCGCCCCCTGATACTTCCCCCTCGCTACTGGGGGGACTCAACGGACTAATGAGTGAACTACGTTTCCTCTGTTTAAGCTGATCGATATGTTTGTGGAACTCCCTACCTCCCGCATCGACTACTCTATAGTCTGTAGCTCCTATCTTTTCCGTCACTGTCCCCTGCATCCACCTATCACCTCCCCTGTACTGGCGAAGCCACACTTCTTCCCCGGGACGCAGGTCACGTGCCCCGCTAGCGCTACTCGTTAGCTGCTGTTTTTGTTGGGCGTTTCTTACTTTAGTGGCTCGGTCGGGCCTTAACAAGTCTAGCTTAGTTCGAAGTTTCCGGCCGCACATTAAAAGTGCCGGCGCTTCACCTGTCGTACAGTGTTCAGTGTTACGGTAATGCAACAAAAAATTGTTCAAGGCTAATAATACATCTAACCTATCTCTAAAAGCTTTTTTAATAACTCTCTTAATAGTCCTAACTGCATTTTCGGCCGCGCCGTTGGAAGCCGGATGATAGGGCGCCGAAAATAAATGTTTTACTCCATTGGAATTTAAAAATTCAGAAAACTCACTACTCGTAAAAGGCGGGCCATTATCCGAAACTATCTGTTTCGGTAGACCAAAACGTGCAAACACCTCACTTAACCTGTTAATGGTGTGAGCCGCCGCCGTACTCGGTACCTGACTAACTTCTATCCACTTAGTCCTGGCATCGACCATAACCAAGAAAATTCTACCCCTAATCGGTCCCAGAAAATCGAGATGAACCCGAGCCCATGGTTTATCGGGCCAAGGCCACGGGCACGGTACGTGACGCGACGGCGCGTCCGCCTCGGCTGAGCAAGTTGGGCACGCGCGACACATCGTCTCGATCGCCTCGTCGATGCCCGGCCACCACACGTAACTACGAGCGAACGATTTTGTTTTAACGATGCCCATATGTGCTTCGTGTAGCTCTGCTAACACCGTTGGCCTACAGGCCCCCGGCACTACTACTCTGTGACCCCACATAACGCACCCTAATTCTTCGTATAACTCTTTTTTCCGATTGTAAAATGGTTTCAACGAGGTTATTATGTCATCGGAGGGCCATTCGTCTCTAAGGTAAGATAAAACCCGACCCAGCAAAGGATCACGAATAGTTTGCCTTTTAATTTCCTGGTAATCCATTAACATCGGATTCTCCGCAAAATGTAAAAATGTCTGCTCCGGCATCTTAGTACACTGTTTATAATATGACGAGCGCGCCGGCAAACGCGATAAGCCGTCCGCCCCATTATTTTTAGAACCTACAAATTCAATATCGTACGTGTACGCGGAAAGTTTAATAGCCCATCGTTGTAATCGACTCGCAGCCATCGACGGAATTCCCTGTTTAGGTCCTAAAATAGTCACAAGCGGCTTATGATCTGTTCTTAACGTAAATTGCCTACCGTAAAGGTATTGATGTAATTTTTCCATACTAAAAACAATTGCCAGCGCCTCTCGCTCAATTTGTGAATAGTTTTTTTCAGCACAGGTGAGCGCGCGTGAAACATAGATAACCGGTCGCTCGCGCCGGCCAGTACCTCCCGCGCCCGCACCCCTCCCCTCATCTAGCTGTGTTAGCACTCCTCCAATCCCTCGCGCGCTAGCAACGCAAGTTAAAAACAAAGGCTTATCAGGATCGTAATGAGCTAAGACATCTGCACTCGTTAAAATATTTTTCACCCTTTTGAAAGCTAACTCACATTCGCGATCCCAATTCCAATTAATACCTTTTTTTAATAAATTATACAGTGGAGCTAAAATGGAGCTTAAGTTACACACAAATTTTGCGTAAAAGTTAATTGTTCCTAAAAACGACCTTAACTCCGTGACATTACGCGGGGAGGGAATATTCACTATTCCAATTACCTTCTCGGGGTCCGCCTTGATTCCCTCTGCGGATATAATATACCCCAAATACCTAACTTCATTAGTCATAAAGAAACACTTGTTTCTCTTTAATTTAATTCCGTTGTTATGTAACCTTTCGAATAATTTTTCTAACGTTTCTAAATGACTCGTCATTGTACTCGTACCTATTATTATATCGTCCAAAAAAATCTCAACATTAGGAATATCACTAAGCAAGTTCGACGTTGTCCTCTGAAAAATACCCGGGCTCGACGATAGCCCATAAACTAACCTCTTATACTTAAACAGACCTCTATGAGTGTTAATTACTGTCAAATTATCGGGGTCATCGAGTTCCAGCTGATTATAGGCCTGGGACAGGTCAATCTTTAAGAGTACCTTGGCGCCATTAAGTTTGACTAACAAATCATCGATGCGGGGCAAAGGATACCTATCGATCAACAAAACTGGATTTAAAGTCACCTTATAGTCCGCACAGATACGGAGTCCCCCGTCTGCCTTACGCACCGGCACCAGTGGAGTGGCCCAGTCCGAGCTGTCGACCGGCTCGATGACGCCGGTGCGCAGCATCGCATCCAGCTCGTCGTCGACGCGAGCCCGTAGCGCATACGGCACGGGTCGAGCGCGGCAAAACACGGGGGTCGCGCCCGGGCGTACCCGCAGTCTCGCTGCTCCTCCCTTGAACCGTCCCAGTCCCTCCGTGAATAATTCTTTATACCTGGAAAGTAATGACAACAATCTTTCATGACCATACTTGCTATTTTCTGGCTCGACTACATTTTTAAACAACGTAGGTATTTTAATGTTTAGTTCTGAAAGCCATTGTCTACCTAACAAGGAGGTAGTACCGCCCTCGATAACAAAAAGTTCCAACTTTTTAGACTGCTCACCATAGGTAACAAAGGGTTTAATTACTCCTAACGGCCTAACCTTAGCACCATTATAAAATTTAAACACTAAATTAGATTTTTCTAATGCTATCGCACTAAAATACTTATCGTACATTTTTTTACTTATACAAGACACCAGTGAACCGGTATCTACCTCCATAGGTATTTTAATTCCATGAACTTTAATTACTAAACTCACCGGCTTATAGCCATTCAAACAGAGTTGATACAAATCTTCCTCTATCTCCTCCTCGTCCTCCGGCGGAGACTCGTCGTCTTCCGACAAGTCCAAACCACTCCGCATCTCTTCCGGGTCCCCGGCCTCCACGTGCGCCAGTAGATGACCGCCCTCGCTGCCTGTGCGCCTGGCTTGGGCTCCGGACGCCCGTTCCGGGCACACCCTACGTAGGTGCCCCCGTTGTCTACACTTGCCGCAGACGTACTTATTGTACTGACAATCATCAGCCTGATGATCGAAACTTCCACAAGCCGCACAAGGATCCAGCTTGTATCCGCCACTGCTGCCGCCGCCGCTGCCGCTGGAGTTTGGCCCGCGTGACCTTTGAGGGCGCGCCCCGCCTCGGACCGAAGCACCGCGCCCACGCCGCACGACCCCAGCATGAAGTATCTCCTGGCCCCCGACCCGGGTGCCGCCGCCCGATGTGGTCTCGGCGCGCTCCACAGCTGCCGCATCACGTTCCGCCGCTTCCATTGCACAAGCAATTTTTACTGCCTTATCGTAACCTAGGTCCTCCTCCGTAAAAACCCGCTGCCTGATTGTCTCGCTGCTGAGCCCGCACACTAATTGGTCCCGCAGGTTTTCTTCTAGAACTGCCTTAAAATCGCAGAACCTTGCCATTTTCTTTAACTCTGAAATATACTGGGATATGCTCTCCCCTGGTTCCTGCCTTCTCTGTCTAAAACGATATCGTTCCGCCATAAACGAAGGTTTGGGTTGTAAATGTTCCTTCATCACCTTTGTAACAAATGCATACGTTTTATCACTGGGTTTTGCGGGACTCGTTAGATTGCTTAGCAATTCATAAGCTTCATCGCCCATCGCTGCGATTAATGTAGGTAGCCAGAGATCTTCTTTAATTTCATTTACTTTGAAATACATTTCAGCTCTTTCCACATACATTGTCCAGTTCCCGGAACGCACATTGAACTCCAACAGCTTCCCGATTGTCATGTTGTGTTGGCCGAAAATTATTAGAAGGCACGCAAATCCCATCCTCGTCGCCACTGAGGTATTGAATAATACACGTACAGCTAGGACAACGGTTTATTCCGGACTGATTCCGCGACGTCACAGACCCACCCGCGCGTACGCAGGTAATTAGTCAAATACATTACAACAAGAATGCTGTTCTACCTGATAATAACAAAAAAAAAAGCGTCATATTTCTGGTAGGTTACGGAATAGGGTCTTATTTTTTATTTCATTGCACTTCTTGGATATGTCTCTAATAATGACCCAATGTTCGTCTTTGGCGACAGCAAAAAAGTTGCATTGTCTAAATTAAGGTATGGATACTTATCTAAGCCCAGCGGTGGCCCTCGTGGTAGACACTATATATACAGCAAAAATAGAAGGAGCTAACGGATATGCTAGACAGTGATGGCACTGGAGACCCTCAAACAGAGGAGAAATGGCGGAAGGTAAGTTGAAAGGCTAAGGTTTAGAAACCAACGTCAATTTTATGGTGGTGACATGGGTTAAGAATAAAAAAATCTCTAATGATTCCTTTATTTGGAGTTTTAAATGCTCACATAAAAACCGTAATTAATTACTTATATTATGTAGTCTATCAATCCTATGTACTAACATGTCCCTTATGGCTCTACCGCGAATTAAATCATCTCTAGAACCATTACGGGAGCTTTACGGGAGGTAAAGCTTCTTGTGGTAAAAAAGTGCTGATGAAGTATTTATGAAATCCTCTTCAGGATCGGACACCATAAAATCCAATGCGAGGTTGTGTAAAACATTAAACACTACAAGCCAATATAGTTGCACACCTCTCAGGGGTGTAATGTAATCTGCGGTCTTTACAAAGGCATCTCCAACTATTTTTGAGTCTCGCAAAAGTATTTTCAATTGCAACTCTGGCCTTCCCATGGATGGCAGTATATTTTTCCTATGGAGTACCTTCAGCGGCATCCGTGATTGGTGTCATCAACCAAGGCCTCTGTGGAAATCCAGACTCACCTGCAAATATATTTATTACAGGTATATTTCATTTAGTCACATAACAAATATCTACACAGAGTTGACAGTTGACAATGAGACCCATTAAAGTTTTTTTATAAAATCTGTAAATAAAGCATTATTTATTCCTTTTTTTACTTTTTATCTTATACAATATGTACTAAAATGATTACTTACTTAATTACTTTAACAATATTTCGCAGCTTTCGTGTTGCTGGAAATTTTATAAAAATATTTAATATTGAAGGGGTAACAAGAGCATCAGTAACCTGCCTCACATATTTGCTCACAGTAGTTTGCCCTAAATATTTAGCCATTCCAACTATTCTTTGGTAGGAGCCTGTAGCATAAAGTAAAAAAGCACACATCACCTAGAAATGAAAATAATAAACAGTTAATAGTTTCACTGTAGCTGCATAATATTATGCTCACTTAGCTACTCATTATGGGTATCATAATATACAATAATATTTTTCTTCAAACGGTAGGTACATAAGAAGCTTAGTTATTCAACTTACTAATGTTCCAGGCTGATCTTTTCACTTGATCTTAGACTGGATTTTTCTTTTAATACTCAACATAAGTAAAAAAATGCTTCCTTACTGAGAGAAATCTATTTTTAAATTCCGTGTCACTTAGGTTTTGAATAACATTTGCCATATTTTTTCTGAGACGAGCTCTCCTTGTTATGCTTTCGTGCTAGCTATCTTCATACAAACGGCTCAAGTTACGTTGCGTAATAAATAAGCTATGGGCAAATTAAAGTATATGCTTGAACCAATCCATTTACTTACTGGAAGCTTAAATCACTCTCATCTGTTGGTAAAATTAGAATCCCTTTTTTACAGAGGTCTTTATGATTGATTATTCTGTGTTAAAAAAGTTGACCAATCGTGTTATGCTATGGGTAATTCAAAGACAAAGACATGATGAATACTGAGTACCGACAATGAACCTTATTTTTTTGGCTTTAGTCATTGCTGACAAAAATCGATATCGCTACAACCAAATTATTGAGGCGTCGCCTTAACATGTTTTGCTCTTTTGCATGCCTGATCAAAAATTTCCATCAAAATCATTGTTGCAATGGTAGACGAATATTTGAGATCATTATCTACTTTTTTCATATCATCAGCTTTACCTAAAGCGACCAAAGCAAGTTCTCGCAATGGTTTTACAGAGCTAGAGGGATGCCCAATCAAATCATCAATTGTAGTTAAATCTTCCGTATCCATATTTCCGTAGTAGGTAGAGTCTGGTTTATGGGTTAAAAGTTTAAAACTGTGGAAAAAAATAGAAGTCAAAATCTAAAACATACCTTCACTTTAATTTTATTTATTACTAGCTATTCCCCGCGGTTTCACTTTCGCTGCTCAGCACCTGTTGGTCGTAGCGTGATGTTATATAGCCTACTAGCTGTTTCCCGCGACATCGTCCGCGTTAACATAGTATACCTATATAATATAGACTAATTTCATTTAAACTTTCAACCCCTATTTCACCCCCTTGGGGGTAGAATTTTCAAAAACGCTTAAACACGTATCCAATCATGACTTCTTAAGTTTTCGCGAGTATCACTCATGATTTATAAGTTTAAACACTTACGGATTTTGTCGCGGAGCACTTATATTAATCCCGACGTTTCGGCTGCCTTACTCGCTCACGCAAAAACTACTAAATGGATTTTAATGAAACTTTACAATGATATAGCTCAAACATCAGAATAACACATAGGCTACAATTTTAACCGACTTTCAAAATGGGGTGGTGTTATATTCGTTTTTATGTTTAAAGATTACTCCGCCGTTTCTTAACCGATTTTAAAAATTTTCTTTTGGTGTAAGTATGGGGTGTCATCCCAATTTGGTGTTATATTCACAAAAGTAGCGACCTGATGAAGGGATCTATAAGTAATCGAGGGAACTCCTCAAAATTTATATGGAAATATGTGGTGACTTCAGTTCCGTGAAAAGTAGATGTTACCAACAAGTAAGTTTTTACACCAAGGTATACCATGGTTCGGAAGGTACTGAGAGAACTCCTGATTCTTTGTAGATACAAGTTTGGGAGTTTCAGCGCTGCGGAACGGAAAACATACGCTACTATGCAAATTACATTCATCATCGTCATCTCTACCATAAATTGGTGTGGACATAGCTTTTGGCCTACATCTTTCCATCTTGAAGTTTGTATAATATTTCCTCTGAAAGTTGGGCGATTTGAAGTGTCATGGCTTTCATTGAACCAACCGGCTGTTGTGGTGAAAAGGGAGGTGTACTGGAGCTCGATTGTACAATGTACATCTGATAGTTTTATTTCGGCTACGATATTAGCGGATGGTGCAGCTATAGCGTGTATTTCATCGGCCATCGATGCTAGTTTTTCTACATTTAAGTCTTGGTGAGATGCTATGATTGGTTGCAACTCCTTCGGTAGCGCCTACTTGCCCAAATAGTGCGCACAAAAGTTTCGGGTACTTCAGGGCTAGCAAGGTTCATAAGATGGCTTTTTGTGTGGGTTTTCTGTTTCCCATTTCTTCAATTTCTAAAAATTGTCTCACCTTATGCTCTTTGTTTGTAGATAGACGGCGGATGACTTCTCTTCTAACAGTTTCATACATGCCCTTATCAGGTGGATTTGTGTTATTAGGTCAGCTATTTCTAAAGCGTAGTGATGTTCTAGTTGAGCGATGGCAAAACAAAATTTTGTGCTGTCACTATTTACGCCGGATAGAATAAATTGGCCATCTAATTGAGAAAACCACAGGATTATTAGGGTAGAAAGGTGGTTTTGCACCAACACGAAAGTTTCGCTAAATTTAGCGAGCGGCGCCCACGGCCCAACGCTAATGAACTTCTGCGCCGAGAAAGGACGCTCCAGAAAGAGTTGAGCGCATGTCACTTTTAGCGAAGTGCTAACGTTTATTTATTTTTAAGTTTACATTTTATTATTATTTGCACAGGTGAGTAAATAAAGGTTCAAATAAAGGTAAGAAAGTATTAATTTTGGGATACTAGGTGGGACGACGATCTCCGTTTGCGGGTCCATGTTTGATGTGAGTAGCTGGAGATCGGTCATCTTGGCGTTCATATAGAGAAACCTACGAGTATGTCCAGCAGTGGAAGAATATAGGCTGATTTGATGATGATGAAGTATTAATTTTACAGGTTTTACACTACACCTTTTTCTAAGAAATCTATAATATTATATAAATTAAAATTTATAATGTTTTACAGAGTTTAAATACTTTGTGAGTATATCGTCTGGCATAATATGAGCTGTCTGTAGATACTCAACTTTAACTTTTAATATTGCGCATGTTTTGTGTGATTAATATACAATGCTAGTGTGGTATGTGCCGATGACGGTGTTTATATAATATGTTTGTAGGGTAAGTGTTAATGAGAGATGATGGAATGATGAATGTTATGCTTTTTAGAATTTACCCTTATTTCTTATTTGCTTCCCTTATTTGGCTGGGTGGATTCCGGCTCAACTTTTTTGGGGCGGCTGATTTTTTTTATGGGTGGCGGCATTTCTTTGGTAGAAGACGTTGCAGTTATGCTTGGAGTTGTCTTGTGGGGGCTTCATGGAGTTGGAGTTGGAGGAAATCACTGAGGTCATCGTATCGCGTGTGTTGTTTGATTCGGTGTTGTTGTTGTTGATGGTTGGCTGATGATGTTAATTATTTCCTTGATATCGCCAATCCTCGATGAGTCGTTGTATGATCTGGGTGAGGCGCATGATGGAGGCCATAAGCTTCTTCGATGGTTTTATCCCTCCGCTGTGCTCCTCCAGTGCTCTGGAGCACTCGTTTGCCATGGTTAGTTCGATATGTAGTGTGGGTGTTAGTAGGGGTTACTCTGTTAGTCTTCTTATTGTAATTATTCTGAAAATTACATGTATTTGTGTAGATATTAGTTGGTTAGCTTAAGGTGATGCATTGAAAAAAAAATACAATTTTTATTTTGTGATAAGTGGATGATTGCGGTAGTTATTATAGCAAGGAGCAGTAGAATTGACAGGTAGGCAGTGTATTGACCACCAGGTTGTCAATGGATCACCCGTCCCATAAGTAATATAGGGTGCTGTGTTAAAGCTCTAGGTGAGTTATGTTTAACTATAAGGTTTGTATGTATTTGTGTAGATATTAGTTGGTTAACATAAGGTGATATATAGAAATAGTTATTAATAATTTATAATTTGTGATATGTAATCCCGCAAAGGACGGCGTGGAGCAGGACGGGGTGTCTGTGTGTGCTGTCCCAGTAACACCTGGTGTTACTGGGACAGGTTCTCTGCAATACAGTTTGAACATCAGCAAAGATGAAAATGAAACGCTTTAGTTAATTATAAGATAATTACCGGTTCGCATTAAGTCGTACTACGCGTAGGCTTGACGTCGATGTCACCCTGTCGCCAATTTCGATGTTTCTGTATAAAAAAAGAAGTACTAGCTTAAGTGACTGATGTATTATAATTGAAATGTGAATATTTATAGTGTAATCAAGCGTACTTACGCAGCTGGAGACGGTGGATTATGCAATTCCATCATCGTTTCAGCTACTGACAACAATACGTTGAATTTAGCGCCATCGCTGTCTGCAGCATGGAATTAATATGTACTTCGTATAACTGGAATGCTCACTTGCTATCTTCTTGAGTGTCAAAATGAACCTTATTATCAAGACAATAAAGTATTTTTTTAATAACTAATATTTACTCTGGGAAGTGTGCCCACGTGAGACAAACTTTTTCTTGGTGTGTCTCTTTCGCACAATTGCCATGTAAAATATTTTAAGTTTAACGGTAGTAAATACAAGAACAGTTCTTTCGCGTTCTTTGTTTATGAATATCATGTGCTGTATGTCCGACTTGTATACTAATAAAAATATTGAAGGCAAAAGTTTGTAGGTCCAGATATATCCAAATGTTGTTTCACGACATTTAAAAATTATGGTAGGTATTTTTATCACATTTACACTAGGCAACACTTGGAAAATGGTACAAAGCACCACAAACGTCAAACGACAAAAGCAATATGGCGTTTTATTTGTTTTTATAGAGTTATTATTAATGCTTTCTAAGCTTAAAAATAGTGTATTGGATTGTAAAATTGTTAAAAATGTATGTGCTGTGATGACTGTGTGAAAGAATCGTACCCTGACTGGATTATCTATTCACAGGTAAGTTTGACATTCAGTATGAACTAGGGTGACCACGTATTTTGAACTTTACAATTTTGTTTTATTATTGTTATTACCTAATTATGTACTATAAATTTACATTAATAATTATTGTGTCACTAAATACCTTGAAAATTCACTATTTGCATGTACCTCTGCATCAAAAAGCATGTAGCTTAGCTTTAATGAGTATTCTTTACTACGCCAAACAAAACCAAATAGTTTAATAGTATAATAGAAAATGGTATTTAATATATTAATTTTATATTTCCAGTTTGCCTTCAGATTTAGAGCTAAAGAAAAAGTGGTTAGAGGTGATACTCGGGAACTTACGTCAAAGCTTTGTAGTTTGTTCACTTCATTTCTAACCTAAAGATTATCGAACAGAACATCGGAAAAGATTGAAACCTTTGACTCCTTCTATCTTTCCAAAGATAATTTAAAAATATTTGAAATAAGCAACATTGTATCCTAATAAAAAGTTACTGAACAGCAAATTGTAACAATACCTACTTATTTTTATGCAATTGCATTACAGATTTTCCCCGAAAATAAATTTAAAGTGTTTTAAGCATTATACGCTTCAATACTTTAGAAAACACACAACCTGGATCTTCTAAAGGTTCTCCAAGGAAGAAAATAAATAAAAATTTACGTAAATACACAAACATCTAGGTACTTTGCTTGCAAGTTGCAACCCAAAGAAGAGAGAGAAGAAAATCAAAAGAAGACATTTAAAAATTATTAAAAATAATGTATTATGTTTTAAAATTAAATATTATGCTACTTACTGTGTTTTATTATTTTTCACCTTTATTTATGAAATTGCCTTATTCTAAAGAAAATTAAAAATTAATATTTTTTTAGTTCCAAGTAAATAAAACATATTTCTGCTTTATATTGTTATTTAATTTCAATAGTCGTATTTTCATTTCAAATCGTTCAAAGTTGGCGGTAGCTGTTGTTGACCTTACTAGTCTAGTTGCTAAGTGGAAAATGCCTTCACTGTATTTTGTTAACTTTAACCAAAAATTTTACTCTTAAAGAGACACAGGCTATTATAGACTGAAAGAAAAACCTATGGCCTATAATGGGTAACTCTTAAAATGATAATTTCCAACTTTTTATAAGTTCGAAGTGTAATTCATATTCAGTTCACATTGACAAGTTAAGCAAAACACGATATATAACCATTATATCATAGATATAACCCCAACTAGAAACATATTTTGTCACTTTTGGTTTGTATAGAAAACTAGGAAATATGAAAAAAATTGACGAGAGGGTTATTGACCGCTACCCTACGAATAATAATTTAAACTTCATTATTCGTAGCCGCTTTCGCCGAGATTGACCGATAGGACAATATTATAGGCACTGCATTGCACTTGCATTATATTTGAATGTCCTACAGATAGGTCATAGGAATGGTTACACTAGTTAGAGAGAGACTGACCAAGGTTTATGACCTCTCACTCAGCACGTGCTTAGATGCACAGTGAGCTTTCCAGTTATACGTAGTATATATTAATTCCATGGTCTGCAGTCGATGATCTGAGAAAGAGAAACGGTAAAGTTATCAAGAGATCAAATGTAATAAAATCTGTAGACACATACTTAAATACTCACGGCAAAGGGGGCGTAACAGAAAGCGCAACCTTATACCGAGCTTGGAATAGTCTAAGGACAGACAATTTTTATAAGTGACACTGAATATGTTAAAATACTTACGGTAAGGGAAGCGACTGAAAATCCGCGGTCGCTATAATATTATCCACGTTTGCAGTTAATGGTCTGTGAAAGAGAGACGGTAAAGTTATCAAGAGGTCAAGTGTAATAAAATCTGTAGACACATACTTACCACGGGGTAAGACTGACGTGGTGTGAAGCGTCCATAGATATTATTATTATTATTATTATTAAGTATACTTAAATACTTACGGCAAAGGCGATAAGGAAAGCGCGATCGCCATCTCACTACCGCCAGCGCTGTCTGTAATCGGTGATCTGAGAAAGAGATTCACAAGATCAAAATAATAAAATCAGCAGACACAGGCAGTTAAAAAATATAAATATTTCATATTTACATTCTTAAAAATATTTACTTTGCTCTTAGTCGTAACGGCAGCTCTAATATTTTGCCCTTTGGCCATGCTAAAAGAGGTCCGCAAAAAATTCTTAAACAGAAAAATAATACAAAACAGGTTAATAAAAGGCAAATCTGAATAAAATTTAATGTTTTTTTTTTAATATACTTACGTTTTTAAAGCTTTTGGGTGAGACGCAGTAGCGTCGCATGGGGAGTGCGGATAATATTGCGTCTCGCGCTCGCTCGCGCTCCTCGTGTACGCACACCACCGCGACCACGCACTCCACCACTCACACCGCCCCCGCGTGTACCTTCACTCTCAGCACCACCACTACCACCTCGGCCACTACCACCTCTTCGCCGAAAATTTCTTATGCGTGGCCTTTTAACAAAGAAAGCAATTTAGAATTACAAAATGATTAAAAAACTGATGAAATAATATTTACTGACTTAAAGTTTAGTTTTTTTAGGTCAATTTTGAACTAAGATAAGTAAAAAATAGGGTTTTGGTGCGCTCTCGGCAACGCGGCAAATGTATTAAGCATCCCTTTGACATTCCGCATCCGCGCGGATCTACCCCGATGAGCGCACGCGCGTCGTTTCTGTGCTTCCGTAGTCGTAAATATAACGCGTGTGACACGATGTTTACGAACCGCGAATATTATGAGATGGTACATAATTAATTTCTAAGTGGGGAAATCACAGTTGCAACTCGGCGGCTATACTCTGAAGAAAGTTTGCCCCGCTTGCCAAACTTCGGTGTTCCGGTATCCGCAATACCTAACACCAGGATTTTTTTTTAATATGAACCAATAATAGTTGAGAGGTTTGGTTTCGTGTTTTGTATAGCCATTTATTATACTCCAACAAATATTTGGCGGCCTCCTTTTGAATTTCTTCTTTTTCTTTCCGTAAGTTATCAACTTATAACTGAAAAATGATTAAGTATATTATACAGGATGCAATTAAACCTTCCTGCCAAATTTTTTCCAGGGCTTAGGTATCATTAGGAGAACCCATTTAACAAAAAAAAATTGGGTGTTATTTTTTTGTTAATGACATATTTTATCCCATTTAAAATCGTTGCAGAATGCTCACTCGCGGCGGTGGGTATGATCAGGGGTGACGCGGGGCGAGGTGCGCGCGCGGGGGCACGTCACGCGCGGGCGACGCGTAGTGTCCATTACGTAACTGTAGGGTTTTTTAGGATACCTTTCGGAGGCTTTTTCTCAACATTTTAGTACTGAGTTATTATAAAAGAAAAAATACGTGTATTTTTATTTTTATCAAGGATCAATATATCAAAATTTGGCAGGATGGTTCAATTGCATCCTGTATTTTATTAAAAACATACTTTAACATCATAAATAAATATAGGTACACTAATAATGTGTTCTGTTACCTGTTTGTTAAGAATTTGGATTTCAATCCTTTTTTTTGTGCTCCAGTAACTTTATATGAAGTGTTCCTTCCCGTCGCACAAAATCCACCTGTTTTCTCTTGGTTTCATCTAAAATTAAATTAAATATTATACTTAAAGTTAATAATTATTTAGTGTAGATAACACTCAACAATCTAGGTGTCCATGAACTCCAACCGATGGTTGCTCGCCTTGTCGTGGCGGTGGGGCTCTAGTAACCGCGGCTTGGACAACCGCGGTGAAGCAAAGAGGAAACCAGGGCCGGCCGGTGTCGCCGCCTGGCCCGAGGAGGGCGCTCCCAGCGGACTGGAGGAGTCCGCTGCGGATGCGCACCGAGGTGGGGCCGCAGAGGAAGAGGCAAGTAGGTATTACGGTGCGCCGCTTGCCCTATCCTCTGCGGCCGAGGTGTGGTCGGTGGCAGAGCCACGGACCTGATCTGCCACATGGCCTCCAAGTAGCAGACTCGGGGGGCGTCTGCTACAGCCCTGGTGGGGGCCGAGGAGGAGGGCGCACTCATTAGCTACGGGAGTCCCACATCACCGCTCGGGTCGCCCCCTGCGCCTGAAAGAAAAAAAAAAAAAAGGTGTCCATGAACTAGTTGGTTTGGTTCCAGGTTGTGGTGTGTACCAATGAGACATTATTCAGGTCTCTAGTTCATTAAGTAAATACAGATTTTGAAAAAAAAATATTGTGAGGAAATTCGTAAAGCTGTTGTCTTAGGGACCCCGCGCATTAGGCGACCAGGTCGTGCGGCCAGGTCGCGGCGACCACCCCGCGCACTTTGCGGCCACGTCTGCGACCACACTCGTATAAGTAGTGATTTGATAAGTAAACTTTGACTTTGTTTTCTGTATTCGGAACGTGCACGTCAGTAGTGACATATTTCAAACAAAGTTTCAGGGGCGCGTCAAAAAATAAACAACAAGAGTTTGTTTATTTTGTAAATATTACAGCAAATAAAATATATTTAGAACAATAATTAATGGTATTTGGGTTATATTTAGTCAAAAACTACTTGTGGAAAATGAATGTAATCATAAAAAATTTTTTTTTAGAGTGTAAAACACTCAATTAGTTTCAAGCCCCAATCTATGCTAAAAGGAAATAAATTGGTGGTAGCAGGACATGTAAGGGATGTAGAAGAGCTAATAACTAATGGCAATGTTATTTAATACGAGCCAATATAATTTGTCGAACATAGGTTACTTTAGCATCCTATAAAACAAGTTCAAACGTAAGTACTCAACCGACCAAAAAACGTAACTAAACATTTGGATAAAGCAAGTCTAAGGGCCTGTTTCACCGGTTCCTGATAAAGAGCCAAATAGGCTATTTGACAGATAATGCAAAAAATTCTGTTCCACACGTGTCTGATAAGCCAATCAAGCAGATAAAATCATTGATATCCTATCAGCCCGATCATGTGGCTGTTAAAGGTTTTATTTGTCAGATAACAAAACTTTTTTTTTGAGATCGCGAAAATATTTCCAGCCTGCAGCCATCCTGCAGCCTATTATATTTTTGCCAGTTATCGTAATGATGCAGTTCAGTGTTGTGTGAACTTTCTTCAAGTTAATATAATATTATAATGATATTTTGAATAAACATGGATCTTTTAGAGATTTTAGAAGATGAATTAGATGATTTTTAGGGTTCCGCAACCAAAAGCCAAAGGGTAAAAACGGGACCCAATTACTGAGACTTCGTCAACGATATTCTATGTTACTAACGTAAGAAACTCATTGGACGTCGTTGTCTGTCTGTATGTCTTTATCTGTCTAGCCAAGTGTGAGTCCGACTCGCGCACAAAGGGTTCCTTAAAAGTAGGCCATAAATTGTGTTTTTTGTATGGGAATGGCACCCCTTAATTTTTTATTTTATTTTAATATTATTATTAAAAGAACACATATAATTAAACTAGCTTTTGCCCGCGTCTTCGCTCTCATTAAGAAGTATAATTATAAATACAATCTTTTATCCCCTTAGGGGTAGAATTAATAAAAATCCTTTATTAGCGGATGCCTACGTCATATCATCTACCTGCATGCCAAATTTCAGCCTGATCCGTCCAGTGGTACGGGCTGTGCGTTGATAGATCACCATGTCAGTCAGTCACCTTTGAGTTTTATATATATATATATATATATATATATATATATAGATATTTTGTGAAAAATTCAAGTACCTACCTGTTGCCATTATTTATATATAGCAAAAAGGCCAAAAAATCATATTTGTTGTATGGGAGCCCTCCATAAATATTAATTTTATATTGTTATAGCGGCAAGAGATATACATAATCTGAGAAAATATCATATCTCTAGCTTTTACCGTTCTTGAGTTACAGCCTGGAGATAGACAGACAGACAGACAGACAGATAGACAGGCAGGCAGGCAGACAGACAGGCAGGTAGGCAGACAGACAGGCAGACAGACGGAATAGCCGGGTGCCGCTTGGGAGTTTATGAGTTTAAGGGTTAATGGCATTCAAGTTTTATTATGTAACAAAATAATGTTTGTGTTTTAAAAATAGAATGTGTCAATAAATTTAAGAGAGAAATAAAAGTATTAATGCAAAAAGTATATATTATTATCCTTCAATATTCAATCACCGTTACAATTGAAATATTTAAAATTAAGTTTTATAATTACTACTTTTTATTTTCTTATTCACATTTTAAAACTAACAGAGTTAACACTTAACTGAAATGGAGGAGGAAGAAAAGCTATTTAAATAAGTATAATATAAAATATTTGAATAGCCTTTCTTCCTTCTCCATTTCAAGTTATCTACTCTTTTTTATAACGCATTTCCATCTTCAACATCAGCTGTTTCTTAAAAAAAATTCCTGGAGTTCTTCCTCAAGAAGGGCTTTTTTGTAGCTTTACAAATTCGAACTTTTCTTCGGCTAATTTATCAAAAGATATTTTTGCTTCGGGTTTACCTGTAAGGAAATACATATTTTTAATATGCAAGTATTTCATAACAAATACTTAAATAATGATATCCTGCAAACTTCAGCTAGGGAGGCAAATCTGCCCAAGATCAACATCAACCAGCTGCACTGAACACAAATACTGGTAGGTAGGTTATAAGACTAGTAGGTGATCAATTTTTAAAAGTCAGATCAGATACAATAATAATTATGTCACAAAAATGTTAAGTACACTGGGTGGTTGAACTTGTTACCTCTGGGTTATGAGTTATGACTTATGAGTCATTACTAATTTCACAGATTATGATATTTGAGATTTTAATAATACTGAGTAAATGTAAATGTTCTAAAAGTCCACTGTGGACTCTTGGAAATGCTATTGTATTCTATTGTTGTCGTGGTCACCGGTGTCCTTATGGGGCTTGAAGTATTAAATATTTATTCAGTATCAGGAAAACTTACACAGAGCAGGATGTTTTTTTGATCAGTAGCACCTCAATCGTGGGTATCACAGACATAATAGATTTTCATTTGTTATGCAACAGCCGGCTGCCGCTTGGGTGAACGTTCCACAACAATTATATCATCTTGGCAAGAAGTACTAGCCACAATAATATCTATTCTGGAATCTGGAAACAAACAACATATGTACTTATAAATTTACATTATGTTTTTTTATTAAGGATTTTATCTAATGAAAATATTTACCATTCACTGTATCACTAGCTGTCATTGAGATCAGATAATACAGATTACAGAGAGTTTATTCAAACATAGGTATCAACAGCTGTCTTATCTACAACTAAAGACTGAACTGCATCATGCATGAGACAGAGCACAGCATGCTGGAGAGATTGGAGACACAAATCCATCTTCTTAGTCGTTTCCTTATCATTTCCTTTATTCGACTTAACCTCAATCTTTAGACATGTATCACTAGTTGAATAGAACTTCCTTGAGGCTTCTTTGATTGTCTTAACTGTCTGTTTCCAACTCAGACCAAAGAAACAAGGTTTCCAACAAAATCGTGTTTTTATTATAGTAGTATAGTATCCTCAATCCATATGGGAAAATTTACACTTCTCTCGCGATTCTTTCCTTTGTCTAATATAGCGTCTCGTATATAAACGTTTTTTAGTCTACATTCTATAATACAAATCACAAAATATTAGGTAAATTATTCAAGAAACTACTTAGAAGAACATAGAACCATAGAACACTGAAATATTTTCAAATGTCTTGAAAGGTGTCACCTACGATTCGTTTTACGTATTTCATATTCCTTGCATATTAAATATGTGTGTTGTTGAATCAAAACCTTTTGACTCTTTTAAAACAAATCTTATGTAAAACTTTAGTAAATCCATCAATACATACGTCAACTCTATTTTTGTTGCTGTTTTTTCTAATATATTTATGTGAAATTATGAAACTTTTGTACTTTTCAATATAATGTTGGGTTAAAATGGAACGTACGACGGAAATTGCGACGTTGCCACTCCGACTGTCAAATAAGGTTAGAGTTAATTATCTGGCGCGTAATTTAACAGAGACGTACGTGGTGGAACAAAAAAAATACATCAGGTGGATTTATATGGCAGATATTTTTATGTGGTAAATAGATAATGGGAGCTTTATCAGGAAGCGGTGAAACAGGCCCTAAACATTGTTATTTATTCTTACAGATATATGAGATATAGAATAATGATTGTTGCTGGAGTAATATGTAGCTGCGTTTTAACCAGAGCGGCAAGTGCAATATTGCTGCTTTAATCAGTAACAAAAATACGAGCAATAGGTACTTAAAAAAAATAAAAAAATCTTATTTTTATTTATTTTTTACAACATTACATAGACTCTTGAAGAAAATCGGAGTCCAAAAATTTACTAAAACACTGCAAACATTTTTCACGTGTCTGAGTCTTTGCATTAATAGGTACACTTTAAATCAATGAGTTTCTAAAATAGAACAACTCGAGCAATATCATAAGTCCTTTCTGTTTCCTCTTGAGAGTAGGTACTCGTTTTGTTTTGCTCAAAATGGGGGCATAATAATTGTACTGCAATGAACCATAAAGTACCATAAACCACATTTTGAACCATAAAGTAATTTACTATTATTAAAAAGGATATATCAAAACAAAACGTTAAACAATCAGTCTTTATTTTCTTAGGAAAGTGTTTTTTATCAAAATAGAGTATACCTTATAACATTTTAAACTTTGTAATGAAAACAAGTTTCAATAAATTTTAGATTTCTGAATTAAAACATAACAAAACCTTATTCTTAATGGTTACAAAACATAATATCTTAATTCTAAATTATTATTAAAAGAGATCGATTGGTCTTACTTAAAAGTTTTTTAGTTTTGGCACGTTAATCAGTCTTGTCATGATTTAAATAATCAACATAAAAATAATAAAACAAGAAAAATTTAACGCAATGTTAATTGTGACATATCTACGTCAAAAGAAAATGTAGCTTGTCTACGGCTGCTTCCAATTACTTTAGGTTTTGGCAAAATGTATTTAATGTCTTTTATTTGGATTCCTGACATATCAGGTATATTCTTAATGGTTACAAAACATAATATCTTAATTCTAAATTATTATTAAAAGAGATCGATTGGTCTTACTTAAAAGTTTTTTAGTTTTGGCACGTTAATCAGTCTTGTCATGATTTAAATAATCAACATAAAAATAATAAAACAAGAAAAATTTAACGCAATGTTAATTGTGACATATCTACGTCAAAAGAAAATGTAGCTTGTCTACGGCTGCTTCCAATTACTTTAGGTTTTGGCAAAATGTATTTAATGTCTTTTATTTGGATTCCTGACATATCAGGTATAATGGGTTCCCAGAAAGTTTGTCGTAGCCTATTTTTAAGTCTTAAGAAACTTACGAAAAAATCTGTATCCTCATCATTGTCGTCTATAATTTCTAATATTTTAGCAACATAGTAAACAGTGCCTTTTTTTAATGAAAACAATATTATGACAAATTCTCCTACTTTTGGGTCTCTTGGCAATGGTTTAAAATTATCATCTAAGGTAATAATATCATTTGCATCGTCATACAAATATTCTTCACCTCCAGACGATGACCCACTGGGCACAAATTCTTCATCGTATGATGTGTCATCTTCTTCCATGTTATTATTTAAAACTTTCTTTCTAATTAATCTTTTTGAGGGATTTTTTTTCTGTAAATACATTTTTCTTTACCTTTTTTATATCTCTAATGTCCCTTTTCTTCTTCTTCAGTGAAATAGCTTCTTTCTCTGGCGTGTCTGTTCCTATCATGCTTTTACCTAGAGTTCTTTTTTTTGAATCGCGAGGTTTTAGCTTTAATAGGTGGCATAAACTGCATGGGTGAGATAAAGTGGCTCGTTGTTGGAACTGGTGAAGGAGTACGTGAAGTAAATGTCACAAATGGGGGTGTTATATTATTCAACTCAACCGCCTGAGCTGACATATCCTCGAGTGCCGGTTCTGTAAGTATCGAAGGCGATGTAGGTCTTTCTTCAGTTACATTGTCAGTCACTAAGTCCATGCGAGAAATCTCACCTTCCTGTACTAGAGGAATTTGTGGTCTATCGGTTACGGTACTGGGCAAAAAATCCTCATCAGTAAAAATATTTTCATCAAATGGAAAAATGCCACATTTTTTAAAAGCGTTAACAATGTTCACAGGAGTCATTGCTTTTTAATAAGCAGAACCAACACACTCGGCAATATTGTAGATGGTTATAGGGCGCCCTGGATTTCTCAATAACCACGAATCCAGTGCTGCATTGTAGTAGGTCTTAAATGGGCCATTCAAACCAACATCAAGAGGCTGCAGCTTTGCTGTTGTGTGTGGATGAAGAGTTAGGATCGTAAAACCAGAAGATTTTGCCATATCAAGAGCCTCAATTGAAAGATGACTTTCGTGGTTGTCCATAATTAAAAGGGCTGGATTATCTTTAGATGCTGATGTATGCTTAGTAAAATGTTTCATAACATCTAAAAATAGTTCAGCATTCATCCACCCTGAAGGTGCAGCCAAACCCAACGTGCCCGATGGTGCACCAGATAACATATGCGGCTGGAATTTCTTTCGTGGGAAAACCATTGCTGATGGTAAAGATTGTCCCGTCGCGCTTACAATAAAGCATGTTGTAACTAAAGTTCCCCTTTCACCACTAGTAACTTTACCGACATTCATGCCTTTACGTGCCAAAACTTTTCCTGGCCTTTGTACAGTTGTGGTTGATGTTTCGTCTAAATTATATAGTCTAGAAAAGCTAGGATGTCTCTGCATTACAGATTTTAAATTGCTAAAAAACTTTCCTACGGTGTGTTTGTTAAAAGCTGTAGCTCGAGCAATGCTACAGGCTTCTGGTTTTCTCAAAGATAACTCTGGATGTCTTTTTTTGAATGATCGAAGCCATTCAACTCCTGCCATTTCTGCAGCAGTCCATGATGGAGGTTTGTTTTTTTAATTGATTTTAGCCATTTGATATGCGACACGACGACAGTCTTTTGAAGAGAGGCCATAAAATATTTGAGCACAATAATCAATGTATTATTTTAAATAACCTTCTTCTTCTCGTGTAAAAATTGCATTAACCTCGTAATTTGGAGTTACTCGCTGTATTTCTGGGTATAATTTGCTGTGACAGTACACTTTACATAATGGTGCCAAAGTGCCAAAAGCCACCATATACCAAAAATCTTTGTCTCAAATTAAGTATAAAACAATCAAATATATCACTCACATCACATTAGGGTTGTTGAGGAAGTGATTATGAGGAAGAGGAGGAGGAAGAGGAATTGTCACGCGCAAATTTAGAGGATGCGGATGAGGAAGAGGATATTTTTTTGAGGAAGAGGATGCGGATGAGGAAGCGGAAGAGGAAGCGGATGAGGAAGAGGATGATAGGAAATTATGAATACTAGCGGACCCAACCCAAAAGTCTTTGTCCTGTATGTACATAACTAGGTACATACATTACACAAAATCGGCCAATTGCGAGTTGGACTCGCCCATGAAGGGTTCTGCAGCAGCAATAAGGTTTATTTTTATAAAATTAAAAGGTTTTTGATTTATTTTTATATTTTAGCTGATTTAAAGTTTACCATTTATGACGTATAAAAAAAACTGTGTCAGCTCCGACGCACGACTGGAGTTTACTCTGCTATATATATAAAATAATATAATAATATAATTATTATATTATTTTATATAATATTATATTCCGATAGGTATATTACCTTTATGGTCTTAATACACTCACAGCCAAATTAGAAAGCTGCGCACTAAAGGTGGGCACCAAAAACGTGACACATTTTCGTTACTTGTTAGTAGGTTTTACCCCTCGGATTTTTCTCATACCGGGCGCCTTATATATGAAAATCGATTCTTAAGGAGTAAACTCCAAAAACTACTAGCTAGATTTCATTCAAACCAATGTTCGTTGGTAGTATCCATAGATACGCACGCATAGGTTAGATGAAAAAAAAAATATACGTCATAAATAGTATTTATGACGTAAGTATAAAAAAACTACTTGCTAGATTGCGTTCAAACCAATTTTCGTTGGTAGTTTTTATAGTAAATTACATCATATATATTTTTTAGACTTATCATGCCCCTACTTTAGAAGTTAGAGGGGGGGCACACATTTTACCACTTTGGAAGAGTCTCTTTCGCAAACTATTCAGGTTAGAAAAAAATGATATTAGAAACCTCAATATTTTTGAATACCGATCCATAGATACCCCACACGCACAGGTTAGATGTTTTTTTTTTGTTTCAGTTGTACCTGTGGAGACCCCTAAAATTTTTAATATTTTTTCCATTTTTGTATCAAAATCTTAATGCGGTTCACAGACTTCATCTATTTACCAAGTTTCAACTTTCAATAGTATAGCTCTTATAGTTTCGGAGAAAAGTGGCTGTGACATACGGACGGACAGACAGACAGACATGACGAATCTATAAGGGTTCCGTTTTTTGCCATTTGGCTACGGAACTCTAATAATTAAAAGAGCATTTTCCAGTGGACCAAACTATGAATCTAAACCATTCTCGAAACACACACAATAAAGAATCATTAAAATCGGTCCAGCAGTTAAGGAGTTCAGTAACATACACAACACACGCACCACACAAAAAAAGATGAGTGAATGATGTAAAGGGCCCCCGAGATGGTCAAACGGTTTGACTCAAACACGTAAATTTTGGTTTGACTCAAACCATTTTGATCGTTTACAAAGCTAGTTTGAACGGTTTGTCAAACATTTACGTGTTTGAAGCTCGTTTGATGAAATTTCATATTTTTGTTGTGTTTGACGCGCCGTTTGATCGTGTTCCGATGCGTTTGAACAAACTTTGTACCATTCTTTGGAGTAGGTACATTATTTTTAACCGACTAAAAATAAAGAGGTTATCAATTCTTCGCTATGTAATATTTCCAGAACTGCCCAGTTTTCGTATATGTTAGTCTATATCAGCATCTGAACAAAATATGTGCAAAATTTCAAAAGTGTATGTATGTTTTTATGTTTGTGTTCACATATTATCTCCGGAACTACAAGTCCGATTTAAATATTTTTTGTTGTACTATATAGGTATTGTACTTGGGAGACTTCTGCAAGTTTCATCAAAATAGGTTTAGTAGTTTTTGAGATGGGGAATTTAATTCACAATTTCGTACAAATTTTAAGTCGGTTTTATCTTTTAAAAAATAATATTTATTCGTCACAAGACGTGTATTCCACAGCGCGTATTGAACCAAACTGCGCAGTTTCGTTTGACAAACCGTTCAAACCGACATCAAACGGTTGCATCAAACACGTAAGGTTTGAATCAAACCGTTTGATCGTCTCGGGGGCCCTTAACAATTCTCTAGCTCTGGCGTGTGCGTTGCCATGATTGGATACGCAACGCGCATGCGCAGTGAAATTCCTCATAAATTCCTCTTAAATTTTGAGGAAGCGATAGCGGAAGAGGATTTTTTTATTTTTATTTATGAGGATGCGGTAGCGGTTGAGGAACCCAAAATATTGCGGAACTTCCTCATTATGAGGAAGCGGAAGAGGAATCCTCAACAACCACATGGGATAGCTGCTGTCCTTGATAAGGCTCTTTGACTCTTTGTTACCATCAGTGAAGTCTGTCTCTTTGAAAATATGTCTCTCACATAGCATCCTATGCTAATGTACACAGAGTACAGTTTTTTCGGACTTCCAATGTAAAGTTTCCAACTTCAAAGACATATCTTGTCCATGACCCACAACTGAAAATAAAAGATGAATACATAAATAATAATTATATAACAAATAAAACAATAATTATTGTTATGTTATGCTAAATATGTACCTATATTTAGGTATT
The DNA here is from genome assembly GCA_937595015.1 of Polyommatus icarus. NCBI lineage: Eukaryota > Metazoa > Arthropoda > Insecta > Lepidoptera > Lycaenidae > Polyommatus > Polyommatus icarus. The sequence continues at coordinate 23,123,318 of OW569322.1, read as the reverse complement.
ATAATATATTTTTTTATTAATTTATAAACGGAGGACCCCCGTACCACTCCCAGCCTCAGGAGACCCCTCCTGAGGTTGGGAGTGGTACGGGGGGGTTTTCCTCATCCAACCCATCCCTCCTCAACCCATCTTAACACCAAAATCGTGGGGCATGATTCTAAACTTTAGCCATTCTTTTTATATCTAAGCCCTAAGGACAAACTTTTTTATGACTTCTAAAGTTAAAATACTATTTAAAGTTTATTATAGCTCTTAATTAACATGAGAAAGGGGAGTAACCGCCGCACTCAGAGACGTCAATTAAGACTTAATGCTCATTTAACATGAAATGTCCCTCTCAGAGATGACAATTAAAAATCGCTAATTGCAAAGTGAGGTTATTCTTGAAATTTTTTCAGTTGTAATTTTTCAAAAGATAAAATTAAGCTAAAAATAACATTTATTTTAAGTGTTAATAATAAATAATAATAATATTAGATAATGCCACAGTAAACATAGAACTTCATAACTGTGATAGTACTAAAGCATTTTTGTGCAATACATGCCTAGTTACTTAGTACAGCTGTTTTTACCTTTTCTTGCTAATAAATAGAAGTATTTCACATGAAAAGTACCTATAGTCACATCCATACAAACTAGATATACCTAGAAACTTCAAATGTTGCAATAAATACTTTTAAATACCTAGTACCTATTATAAAAACAATATAAAACATGTTTTTTTTCTAACACCTTTTATGTTTGTTACATAACTGTAGTAGGGAGGTACGGTGAAAGGTAGGAAAGAATGAAATTATTTTTGTAGTATATATTTTATTATTCCTTCGATCGCGGCAAAACGAGACACAATAGCCTTTCAATTGTTATCGCGGCCCACTTGGGCTAAGTACGGGAGTTGAAGCGAGCTGCATCAGTTAATTTGATTTCTTGTTATTTTTTTATATATTCATTATTCTGCCTAGCACTGCAAACTTTGTAAATTTTTACTTCTTCTTGTCTTCTTGCATTGTTAACTAAAATAAAAGTATGACGTGATAAGAATTGAAACTGGTACAAAACATTATAAGTAAGTACTTTATAGTTTATTTATATATAGTATATACCTACTGACCAATGAAATCCTGTTGAAATGTATCTTAATAAAGTATGTTAAAATATATTATTATGTTAAATTCGCCAACCAAAAACAAAATAAAAATTACTAGATACCTACTACTACTTCTCGTCATAGTACGAATGATTTATAGGGGACAGAAATTAATCAGTCAATTAATTTTGTCTCTGAGAGGTATCTCTAATGAAAGCATTAAATTTCAATTTGTTAAATGATGTTCAGCGCTATTTTTTAATGACCGACTCTGACGGCCGCAGTCACGACTCACGCACAATAAAAAAAAATGAAACGAACACGGCTTGACTTTCCAAGACTAGAAAGCCGTGTTCGTTTCATTTTTCAACTACGCATGCGCGGCTTTTTTCGCAGTTTGGCAGCTGACTGTCAAGTAATGTCAACTTCATAATAATTGAGTGTCATGTTCTAAAATATTAACAATTTTTGTCAGATTTTAGAACATGACACTGACACAAATTTTTAACTTTGCGCATGCGTAATTTGCATTGAAAAACGAAACGAACACAACTACAGTTCGTTAAAAAAGAATAGACACAGAACAAAAAAAATTCTAAACGTAATCACGCTCAAAATGTGGTTTTTTCTCTTTGTATTTCCATAGAGAACGCTTATATACACTTTAAATATTATTTGCCTTGCACATTTTTAACTCGATTGAATGAGGTTTTCGTATATTTTGTTACAATATGATTTAAAAATTGCGTAGTGTGTACGGTACTCTTTTTTGAGAAGCTATAAATAAAATCATATAAAAAAGAAGAAGAAGAAGATCATGCCCCCCGTGTATTTATATTTCTCTATGTCATAGAATTGGCTTCGGCCTTCACTATCATTCATTAAATAGAGAAAACAGAAATGGCTGTATGGGCAACGCTCCCTTTGCCTGTCCCGACCGGGACAAATTTAAAAAAAAATCTCTATGTCATACCCCTTTGACAGCAAAATCCACGATTAGCGACTCAATCGAGTTAAATGGTGCTTCTTCTGTATTTAAATTTAATCGCCATTTTGAGGTGTTAATTTATCATTAACTGACTCTGAGAGGGAATTTCATGTTTAATGAGCATTTAGTGTTGCAGTTTGTATGGGCAGCGGATAATTTTGATTTTTTAAATGATGATTTAATGAACGACTCTGACAGCCGCACTCAGAGTCGTTCATTAAATCATCATTTAAAAAATTAAAATTATCCGCTGCCCATACAAACCGCAACACTAAATGCTCATTAAACATGAAATACCCTCTCAGAGTCAGTTAATGATAAATTAACACCTCAAAATGGCGATTAAATTTAAATACAGAAGAAGCACCATTTAACTCGATTGAGTCGCTAATCGTGGATTTTGCTGTCAAAGGGGTATGACATAGGTAGAGATTTTTTTTTAATTTGTCCCGGTCGGGACAGGCAAAGGGAGCGTTGCCCATCCAGCCATTTCCATGTTTTCTCTATATTCTTTATAATGAATGATAGTGAAGGCCGAAGCCAATTCTATGACATAGAGAAATATAATACACGGGGGGCATGATCTTCTTCTTCTTCTCTTTTATATGATTTTATTTATAGCTTGTCAAAAAAGAGTACCGTACACACTCTACGCAATTTTTAAATCATATTGTAACAAAATATACGAAAACCTTATTCAATCGAGTGAAAAATGTGCAAGGTAAATAATATTTAAAGTGTATATAAGCGTTCTCTATGGAAATACAAAGAGAAAAAACCACCTTTTGAGCGTGATTACGTTTAGAAAATTTTGTTCTGTGTCTACTCTTTTTTCACAGACTGTAGTCGTGTTCGTTTCGTTTTTCAATGCACATTACGCATGCGCAATTAATAAAAACCACACCGACAGTAAAAAGTAGAAGTAGAACACTCTTTCAGTTATCATGTTTTCAGTTTGACAAGTGCAAGCGTGTTCCTAAGCTGTTACCAGTATACTGGCCTAATTGCTTAGGCCAATGATCGCTTAGGAGTATAATATTTTGATTGATATTACACTTGACAGTACACTGATATTTTTTAGAAACACGACCAACATGTAGTCAGTAATGCCAACCTGCAGATAATTTAAAATCGGTGGGGAACCAATAGAAAATTAGTGAGAGTCTACCGTCGCGCCGTCTAGTGGAGATGATAAAAAGAAAACAACCCATTATTATGAAGTTGACAGTACTTGAGAGTCAGCTGCCAAACTGCGAAAAAAGCCGCGCATGCGTAGTTGTAAAATGAAACGAACACGGCTTTCTAGTCTTGGAAAGTCAAGCCGTGTTCGTTTATTTTTTATTTTATTGGGCGTGAGTCGTGGCTGCGGCCGTCAGAGTCGGCCATTAAAAAAAAGCGCTGAACATCATTTAACAAATTGAAATTTAATGCTTTCATTACAGATACCTCTCAGAGACAAAATTAATTGACTGATTAATTTCTGTCCCCTATAAATCATTAGTACTATGACGTAGTTTGTTCCGTGTTCATACGCCGTTATTAATCTGTGATAGCGGCAAGAAGAAGGAAAAAGTAGATGTAGTAGTAGGTATCTAGTAATTTTTATTTTGTTTTTGGTTGGCGAATTTAACTTAATAATATATTTTAACATAATACATTTCAACAGGATTTCCTTTGTCAGTATATACTATATATAAATAAACTATAAAGTACTTACTTATAATGTTTTGTACCAGTTTCAATTCTTATCACGTCATACTTTTATTTTAGTTAACAACGCAAGAAGACAAGAAGAAGTAAAAATTTACAAAGTTTGCATTGCTAGGCAGAATGAATATAGAAAAAAATAACAAGAAATCAAATTATCTGATGCAGCTCGCTTCAACTCCCGTACTTGGCCCAAGTGGGCCGCGATAACAATTGAAAGGCTATTGTGTCTGGTTTTGCTGCGATCAAATGAATAATAAAATACTTATATACTACTAAAATAATTTCATTCTTTCCTAACTTTCACCGTACCTACCTACTACAGTTATATAACAAACATAAAAGGTGTTAGAAAAAAAAACATGTTTTATATTGTTTTTATAATAGCACAATATAATTCTGTCTACTCTAATAATAGGTACTAGGTATTTAAGTATTTAATTCAACATTTGAAGTTTCTATGTTTTACAATTTGGATTGTGTGAATAACCTGTCTTATGTCTACTATTACCTACCATTTTAATATAAGAAAACCATGGCTATTAGGAATTATTCATAACAATATTGTATCTATATAGTAAACATACTTTAATTTCAATACCGTAATTACACAATTTGGTGACAATGTTCATACTTCTTTGTAGGTATAATATCTAGTTTGTATGGAAGTGACTATAGGTACTTTCATGTGAAATACTTCTAATTTATTAGCAAGAAAAGGTAAAAACCGCTGTACTAAGTAACTGCTAACTAGGCATGTATTGCAAGAAAATGCTTTAGTACTATCACAGTTATGAAGTTCTATGTTTACTGTGGCATTATCTAATATTATTATTATTTATTATTAACACTTCAAATAAATTTTATTTTTATCTTAATTTTATCTTTTGAAAAATTAAAACTGAAAAAATTTCAAGAATAACCTCAAACTTGAACATCAAACTTTGCAATTAGCTATTTTTAATTGTCATCTCTGAGAGGGACATTTCATGTTAAATGAGCATTAAGTCTTAATTGACGTCTCTGAGTGCGGCGGTGAGTGCGGCTGTAAGTGTTTCAAATGTGAAGGTTATTATAACTATCATTAGATTCATATTTACGTACCAAAACAGGTTTTTTATTTCAGCACTAGGAAAACGAAACAATTTAATGCCGTCTTCAGCACCTGAAGAGCAGCATTCAAAGCACCTTCTTCCGTTTTCTTTGTAAGATGTTTTCACAAAGAACACCGAGTCAGGAGTCTATACCAGCTATTAACTCACTTTACAACAACACCGAGTCAATTTCTCTTACACACACAGTTTTGCAATTGACCCAGGAATAATACAACGGAGAAATTGAAGCTCAACTCAACGTTGTAATCACCGAATACATCAATAGCACCTTGTTCGTAAATCTCAAAACAAATGAGGCTGGAGGGCGCAGACCAAGGTTGCCATTATAAAATGGCAATATACATTAATTACTCCCAATTGCTAAACAATTGTTAATGGTGGAAATTATTTTAAAATCATAATATTTTAATACGGACAATACAAAATCTCACTATTTATATTTTTATTTCGCTTTATGGATATATAAACGAAAAAACAGAATAATTTTTTATTCTGTGACTTTTTTTACTATAACCACACTATGACATATTCTGTGCTAGTAGAGTGCCAAGAGTGAAAAAGTTGGCGGGCTTTTTAAAAAGAGAAGTCGTATTTTTTTCAATTTTTGCGAAATTAATTATTTAAAATAGTTTATATAAAGCATTTTAATAATAAAACAACTCAAAACGGTGGAATAATAGACGTTGAAATGGAGGATCCTGGGGGGACAGCCCCTGGGAAACCCGGCAGAAAAAGGCCGCGAGGGCCTGATACTGACGAAGACAGGGATGTTTTAGATGAGTCATTTTACATCCCGTATAGTAAACCCGGCTACAGACGCTTATTCCCTGAGAAGTCCCACTCTCAGGAGTATATCGTATATACCGAATCCACCCAAACCGATAGCAATATCGGCAACAAAAATCCGTTAACACTAATATCCATATTCAAAGAAGAAATCAAAGGAATAACCGGCATAAAAAGAGTAGCAGCCAATAAAATAGCAATAGCATTCTCCCAGGCAAGTTATGCCAATAATTACTTGCTGAATGAAGACTTCCATAGAAAAAATAATTTCAAAGCATTCATCCCAGCTAGGAGCATCGAAAAGATAGGAGTACTACGGTATGTACCGACTAGGATAAGTAATGAAGACCTATTCAAAAAGTTAAACTTCTGGCTATGAAATTATTGGAGTGAGAAGGTTCACCAAAAAAGTTAATGGCAAAGTGAAACCGTTTCAAACGGTTTCTGTGACATTTCTCTCCAATATACTACCACAATCTGTCTCATTAGATATTTTTAATTATAAAGTATATGAATATAACCCTCCTTTGCTGCAATGTTACAAGTGCTTTAAATTTAATCACCATGATAAGATATGTAAATGTGTTCAAAAATGTTCGATTTGTTCAAAGGAACATCATTATTCTAAGTGCCCTGATGATCATGCACTGCATTGTGCCAACTGTGGTGGACCACATCTTGCTATATCTAGAAACTGTCCGGTTAGGCAAAAGAAAATATTGGAAAAACAAAATAAAATGGCATACGCAAATGTGACTAAAAACACTGACCACACTTACAGTTTGGCACATTACAGTACTGATTTCCCGGCTTTACCACACAAAAAACATGAGATAACTAATGAGGAATTAATACAAGGTATAATAAAAAGCGACAACATTTTAAAGTCTTTAGTAGCTACATTAGTAAATTTAAGTAACAGTAATAAAAAAATGACAACATCAGTAATAAAGGAAGTATTATTAAATAACCTTAAACATGGATAGTAATTTTTTGAAAATATGCCAATTTAATGTTGAAAATCTTAATAGCAAAAAACCTCCTCTTATTACTTTTTCGACCAAAATGACATTGATATATTATATTTGTTAAATAAAACACATTTAAAAGAAAATCATAATTTTAAAATAACAGGTTATAATTTTATTTACCAACATGGCCTTAACGGCCGTGGTGGAGTCGGCATACTCATTAAGAATAATTTCAAATATATTACTGTCAATCTGCCTTTTTATGAAGATTTACAATCTGCAGATATAGTTCTTAAAACTGATATTGGTAATTTGTCTATCTTATGTATTTATAGTCCACCAAGATCAGGAAGGTTCAAATCTAGACAACTTAAACAAATTATTAATAGTTTACCAAAACCGATAATACTATCCGGAGATTTAAATGCTCATCATGTTGCTTTTGGATGTCTTCAAACCAAGCCTCGAGGTACAGATCTTTACGATTTATTAGATAAGTGTGACCTATGTATCCTGAACTCGGGAGCTCCAATAACAGTAGGTAGTTTGCGTAATAGCCAATCTTCAATTGACATTACTTGTTTATTAGATGAGTGTGACCTATGTATCCTGAACTCGGGAGCTCCAATAACAGTAGGTAGTTTGCGTAATAGCCAATCTTCAATTGACATTACTTGTGTTAGCCCACAAATCGCTCCTCTATGCCATTGGAGCGTTAGTGATGATCCAATAGGCAGCTATCATTATCCCACTTTCACATTTATTGAACTCCATCCACAAGATTTTGAAGTTGGTCAACCAACGGAAAGATTTCTGTATGATAATAATAATAATAATAATAATAAAACATTTATTCAACACAAATTCACACCACAGTCCACACTACACTTAAATACAATATTAAACATAGAACAAGGTACACTACAACAATAAAAGGTAAAAAAAAAAAATAAGAAAAAAAAATGATAATAATAAAAAGACATAAAAACTTAAAATAAATAGCCTTGATAAACTAGGTCGTAGCAGTGTAAGGCGGTGCGATGCGAATATAACGTTGAAAAGGATTCCACTCAGGCTATGATCACGGTAAAGGTATTACCTGTACCGTGATCCCTGGTATTCTGTGGATCCCGAGTAGTTGTCAAGCGATTGACAGACAACAAGCAGTAAAATACAATTAAATCAAAATTAAATAATATTATAATACTAGGTTAAGGTCTTTGAATAATGTGAAAAATAATATACTTACTTATAAATTACATATAATAATCATAATAAATATTAAATATACTTAAAATGAATTATGTACTTATTTGGTGTAAATATAAAGGTGTTCAATATACTTAGTTAAATAAAAAAAATGCCTATGTGAAGAAACAATATAATATCGCGGTGGCCGATTATAATTTAATAATAGACTTCACCGGTAGATTCTTTAAGATAATAACAAAGGGTGGCGAGGGCGAGGGGGGGTGCGGGAGGTGCGGCGCCAGACTGGCGGTAAACACCTACGGCGGACTATACAGGCGCGCGCGCCGCCCGCTGGCCTCACACCGGCCGCGGCGTGGGCCTCGCACGGAGTGACGGGGGCTTATACTCACGCAGGAAAGCTGTTTAAATATAATGCTTGTAAAAAATTATTGTTTTTCTTAAAACAATACTGAGTTATTACCTCGAGTGTCGTGTAATTAGGTCAAGTTGCTGACGTCATGTACTTACAAGGTAACTAATCTGTACAATATGTAAATATAAAGAATTTTTAACAATATTATAATATTATACTATAATTTAACATTTACTATTTTAGAGCGAGAAGATAAGTGGTGATGGTCCAGCGAAGTTGTCATACTCGTAATAGTTATATTATATACGTGTACAGTGCGCACTGGTGAAAAACCAATTCATAACCACTTGGCTTCGGCTTACAAAACTAAAGGTAAGTAAGTCAATAGATAATATTAACAAAATAACTAAAATAAAATAAAATTATGAGTTAACATTGAAACTTTAAAATAATAATAATTAATAATGCTAAAATAGGAAATTCATTCAGTAGATTTTACAAGAATAAGATTATTATTAGAACTAGTAAATTACTGAGCTACAATCATAATAATTTTTTTATTAAAAACAGCTAAATAAATAAATATTCATTATAAATACATAATTTTTATTGTAATAAATAATAACATTCATTTTATTGATTTTATTGTACTTTATTATAGTTATCTACATTTCAATTTGTTCTCTCAACAACTGTGCCTTCAGTTTTAACTTAAAGTTATTTATTGTTTTCAGAGCACGAAGGGGTGGTGAGAGATTGTTCCAGATTTTGCTGGCAAGATATCTGAAACTGCCCCTGAAACCGGAAGAGTGATGTGACGGCGTGATTAGCAAATAAGACGAACCTCTAGTAGTGACAGTCAGCTTATTATCACTAGTCCATTGTAACTTGTCAAAGAGGTAGGTCGGTAATTTAAATTTAATTACCCCGAATAAGAGAGTGGCGAAATGTACCTGCCTGCGGCCATCCATCTTAAGCCAATGTAATTTATTAATATAGGGAGTGACGTGTGAACGGGGTGGTATGTCGCAACAGAAACATTATGACAAGGCAGATTGGAAGCTCTTTGCATCTGAAACTGAAAAGGCATTCAGGTCATTTACTATTGATTACAACGAACCTTTATCTACTTATAATAAATTTTATGTTACATTAAATACAGTTAAAGAATCATGTATTCCAAAACTAAATATAACTTCCCCAACCATGAGGAAAAAACCAGTTTCCTGGTGGGATAATGAATGCTTAGAAGCAGTTAAAAAAAGTAAAGCTGCTCTAAATTTTTATAGAACACATTCATCTATAGAAAATTTCATTGAATATAAAAAAAATAGATGCAATTAAAAAAAAGTTATTAAGGGCAAAGAAAAAGAATAGTTGGAGAAACCTTTGTGAATCATTCAACAGACAAACACCTGTTACTGTCATCTGGAATTATATCCGCAGATTTAAAAGAGCTTCTTCTGTTAGTAAACCAAAAAACAGTGAATGGATTCCATCTATTCTTGATAAGTATGCACCCAATGATCCACCTGAAAAATATATAGACAGTAATTTATTAAATTCATATTTTATCCAGGAAGGCAATTCAAGTAGCATATTTTTGAGTAATACTTTTACATGGCAAGAATTCCAATTTGCTTTGAAATCTAGAAAATACACTACTCCAGGCTTAGACGATATCCCTTACAAAATATTAGGCTACATGCATGAAGATGCCCAAAAAATATTATTAGATATTTATAATCTATTATGGACAAACAATCTTATACCAGACTCATGGAAAACACAATATTGTATTGTACCAATCCTTAAAACAAAAAAACCGGAAAATGACTGTAACTCATATAGACCTATATCTTTGTCATCTTGTGTTGGTAAAATATTTAAATACATGCTTAAGGTGAGACTAGACTGGTATGTTGAATCAAATAATATCTTACCAAGGGAGCAGTATGGCTTTCGTAAAGGTAAAAGTTGTGTAGAAAGCTATGTTGCATTATTAAGGGATATTAAAGATTCATTCCACTCATTTTCTTCCACTGTTTGTGCCTTTCTCGATGTTCAGGGGGCATAATGTTGATCCAACTATCCTTGTTGAAGTCTTGATAGATATAGATGTCCCCGGAAAAGTCTGTGAATGGATTTTTAAATTTTTATTTAAGAGAACAATGTATGTCAAATTTAATAATATTTTACATGGACCCAGACATATATATAAAGGAACAATGCAAGGTGCCACTATTTCGCCACTGTTATATAGCATATACACAAGTCAACTGTGTAAATATCTTTTAAGTTGTAATGTAAAATTTCTACAGTATGCGGATGATATTGTTGTGTATAGTAGTCATGAGGATATTGCTGTAAATATATTAAATAAGGCATTAGAACAAGTATATAATTACTATACAAGAAAATTAAAGCTATGGGTAAGTTTGGAAAAAAGTACAGCCATGATTTTCTCTAAATCAGATCCAGGAAGTTTATTTAACGTTAAACTTCACAACAACAGTCTCAAATGGGTCTGCGAAAAAAAGTTTTTGGGGATATATCTTGACAATAAGTTAAGATTTGAAAATCATATCCAACAAATTATCAAAAGAGCTTGTGGAGGTCTTAACATAATTAGATCTTTGGCAGGAGTACACTGGGGATCCGACCCTAAAACTTTATCCATGTTATATAAGAGTTTAGTACGTAGTCACTTTGATTACAGCACCTTAGCATATTACAACTGTAATTATAACTTATTAAGAAAATTAGATGTTATTCAAAATAAAGCTCTTAGAGTCATAACAGGTGCAATGTGCTCTACTCCTATACATATAATGGAGGCCGAGACATGTATACCTCCACTAACTATTATAAGGCTAAAAATTGCTGAACGATTTTGCTTAAAGGTATTTGCCTCTAAAAACAATCATCTTTTAAATAGAATTCTTCCTATAGTTCCAACAAATAGTATGAAAGTGGGTCCCATATACTGATGTTTCTAACATTATTTCTAGAAAATTGCCAGAACTATTAGGATTATGATAAACATTTACTTAAATATTGGAAATTATATATTTAGAGAAAATCATTGGCCTATGTATAATATTTGTTGAAATTAAATTGAATATTGAATTTTGCGCCTTACAACACTGTCAAATCTTAATATTATGTATTCTGTGGTCAAATCCATAATGCAACATTTCTTCCTTGTCTATGTTCTCTTCTTTTCTGCGATATCATAGTGACGGCCATATTTTGTACAAGTTTTTGCATAATTAATAAAGTAAATTATTGTTAAATAGTGATTTGATTTGCTCAAACTCATCAGGTTATGGGCCCAGTAAGCTCAGAAAATCGAACAGTGCTAAATTCGGCTAAATTCAATACCAAGTATTACAACGAAAAATCTTCACGTGTATAACCTCAACAAATTTTTTCAACAATGGGGACAAATAATCAAATGGCATTCATTGAAAAGTTATCTGGACGTGAAAATTATGTTACTTGGCGGTTTGCAATGCAAACATATCTACAACATGAAGAGTTGTGGGACTGCATAGAATCCGAAACGTCCGAAGTTGATCCGAAACGAGATACAAAGGCAAAAACAAAAATTATACTGTCTGTTGATCCAACAAATTATGTGCACATACAAGAAGCCAGTACAGCCAAAGAAGTATGGAATAGGCTGTCGTCAACGTTCGATGACTCTGGGCTGACACGCCGCGTTGGTCTACTGCGTGATCTGTGCAATACGTCGCTAACAGGATGTCAAAATATAGAAGAATATGTAAGCAAAATAATGGGCACAGCTCATAAGCTCAGAAACATAGGTTTCAAGGTGGACGATGAGTGGCTTGGCACACTACTACTCTCAGGTCTGCCTGATTCTTATCAACCTATGATTATTGCTATTGAAAGCTCAGGCATGAAAATTACTTCAGATTCTGTCAAAGCAAAACTCTTACAAGATGTCAGACCATCGGAAAATGATCCGAAAGCATTTGTAGTCAACAAAAAATTTCAGAAAAATGGTAATAAGAAGTTGTCTAAAGGACCACGGTGCTATACCTGCAACAAGTATGGACACAAAAGCCCAGAATGCAAATCAAAATCAAAAGACATGCAACAAAAATCATCTTCTTCCTATGCTGCTGTGTTCATAGCTACATCGACACAGTGTGAAGCATGGTATGTGGACTCAGGTGCGTCATCACACATGGTTAAAGACAAAAATTTGCTTCAGAATGTGACTACTACTGCCATCAAGAATAAAACCGGCCAAGTGCGAGTCGGACTCGCGCACCGAGGGTTCCGTACAAACAAGATTCTAGGTCGACTGGAAGTACCCTTTAGGTTTTGATTCCCTTGCGAGTACTTGCGAGTTTCAAAATATGCAGCTTAAATTGCTGTTTCTTTTGATTGCGTTGACATAGAAGTTTGATTTTGTTACAGCTTAAAGGTATTATAGACCTGAGTATTTGGTATGAATTTCAATTTAATACCTCTACGCGTTTATGAGGAAATGGGTAGTAAGTTTAAAATTATTAAAAAAAATATATTATGTGATGTAACTAAAAATTTATGGTTTTCGTAATTTTTCCTTTATCTATGCTATAAGACGTTGCTTCGTACCAAATTTCAAGATTCTGAGTTCACGGGAAGCACCCTGTAGGTTTTGATTCCCTTGCAAGTGTCGAAAATTTGCGGCATAAACGGCTGTATCTTTTGATTGCGTTGGCTTAGAAGTTTGATTTTTTCACAGCTTCAAGGGACAGTAGACCTGAGTAATTGATATAAATTTCAGCTTCATACCTCCACGCGTTCCTGAGAAAAAGGGTCTTGACAGACGGACGGACAGACGGACAACAAAGTGATCCTATAAGGGTTCCGTTTTTTTCCTTTTGAGGTACGGAACCCTAATAAGAGTAGCAGACAATAAAGTATTATCAGTGCAATGCTCAGGGCAAGTAAGCTTAAGTACTTACAATGATAAAGGGCAAGAAAACAAGGTACTGTTCACAAATGTGTTATATGTTCCAGAATTAGCGACTAACCTGCTTTCCGTTAGTCAGATTATTCGCAGTGGAGGCCAAGTAAGATTTGACAGGACTGGCTGTACTATTATGAACAACAAAAGTCAGATAGTAGCAACGGCTAGTAATATCAACAACATGTACCGGCTAAATATGCCTGATGGAGGCTATGCATGCATGTCCGATATCGACAATCAAGATATCTTCCTGTGGCACCAACGAATGGGACATCTCAATTTCAATAGTTTAAGGAAAATGCAAGAAAATACTGACCATGTAACTTTCTCAGTAAAAACAGAAAATCTGACATGTGTCACCTGTAAAGAAGGTAAGCAAACAAGATTACCTTTTAGACGTGATGGGAATAAAGCAAAGGGTCTGCTTGAATTAATTCATTCAGATATATGTGGCCCTATGGAAACACAAACATTAGGAGGTGCCAAATATTTTATCACATTTCTTGATGACTTTTCAAAGAAAATTTATGTGTATTTTCTCAGGAATAAGTCAGATGCATTAGAAAAATTCAAAGAATTTAAACATGAAGTAGAAAATCAACTTGGTATTCATATTAAAATTCTCCGAACTGATAATGGCTTGGAATATGTCAACAGGAATTTCTCTGACTATTTGAAAGCTGCGGGGATCATACACCAAACAACGACGCCGTACTCTCCCGAGCAGAATGGCACTGCGGAACGCATGAACCGAAGTCTTATTGAAAGAGCTAAATGTATGCTTCTTAATGCCAATCTGCCGAAACAATTTTGGGCTGATGCAGTACACACCGCTGCTTATGTTATAAATCGCTCACCTACACAGTCCCTATCATACAAAACACCTGAAGAAATTTGGTCTGGACAAAAACCAAAGGTGAAACACTTGCGTGTTTTTGGTTGTGAAGCGATGGTTCACTTACCTCATGAGAAGCGCAGAAAATGGGATCCTAAAGCGCAGAAAATGATCTTTATTGGATACTGCGATCACACTAAAGGATATAGATTCATGATACCAGAAACTAGAAAAGTAGTTAAAAGCAGAGATGCTACATTTTTAGAATCTACTGTTAAAAGGGATTATGTCCTGGTAGATCTGTCAGATAAAAATTCTGCAAGTACAGATAATGAACAAAACACTGAAACTGAAGATATAGATACCAGCACTAGTTCATATGATACTGTATGTGAAAACAGCTCTTCAGTCAGCGAGTATGAACCAGACATCATTATTGATTCTCCATCAGTTAAAAATATAACACTGAGACCACGAAGAAACAGAGTTAAAGAATTTCAGCAGGATGAATCGGAAGAAAATAGCTACATGTGTCAACAGGAAGACACTTCTCTAAAATGTGTTCCAATGACTTATAAAGAAGCGATGAACTCAATCGAACAAGATAAATGGAAAAAGTCCATAAATGAAGAGTTAGATGCTCATAAGAAAAATAATACCTGGACATTGGTTGAAAAACCTGTAAATGCTAAAGTAATACAATGTAAATGGGTATTCCGAATAAAAGAAGAACCAACTGGCCTAAGATATAAATCACGCCTGTGTGCAAAAGGATATGCTCAAACTAAGGGCATCGACTACGATGAAACATTTGCACCAACTGTCAGGTATGACTATATACGATTATTACTTTCAGTAGCTGTACAAAATAATCTTAAAATTATCCAGCTAGATATAAAAACAGCATTTCTGTATGGTGAACTAGAGGAGACCATATTTATGACACCTCCGGAAGGACTGGTCCATGACGAGAATGTAGTCTGTAAATTGAATAAGTCACTGTATGGATTGAAACAGGCTCCAAGGTGTTGGAATAGTAAGTTTGACTCCGTACTTAAAAAGTTTGGCTTTATCAACAGTAAATCTGACCAATGTGTATATATTGGCCTAGTTAATAGAAAGAAATGCTATTTATGCTTATATGTAGACGATGGGTTATTATTTTCAACAGATGACTTAGCAATAAAAGAAATAACTGATGATTTGAAATCCATATTTGAAATGAAAATATTAAGTAAACCCAGAAATTTTGTAGGAATGCAAATAGAACAATTCAATAATTGCATATTTATACATCAGACAAAATATATAGAACAACTATTAATCAAATTTAACATGAATGATGCTAATCCAAACAGCATTCCTGTAGATCCTCACATGAAGTTGCACAAGGAAGGAGGACCGGATAAAGACATTCCCTATAGAGAAGCAGTCGGCTCCCTGATGCACCTGGCCATCGTGAGTCGACCTGATATAATGTTTGCGGTCAGTCTGGTGAGTCGTTTTCTCAATTGTTACAACCATACCCATTGGAGTGCAGTTAAGAAAATTTTTAAATATTTGAAAGAAACAAAAGATTATGGGTTGTGTTACACACAAAACCCACAATTAACAGATGTCACTGGTTACAGTGATGCAGATTATGCAAATGATTTGGATACACGTAGATCTATTACTGGATATGTTTTTATCAAGAATGGAGCGGCTGTAACATGGTGCAGTCAAAGACAACAAACAGTTGCTTTATCAACAACAGAAGCAGAATTCATGGCTGCCTGTGCTGCTACAAAAGAGACTATGTGGATCAAGCAATTCTTAAGTGATATTGATCAGTACAAACAGAGTGTAATGTGTCTTCATCTGGATAATCAAAGTGCCATTAGTGTCATTAAAAATATAAATTTTCATAAGAGGTGTAAGCATATTGAAATAAAATATCATTTTATTAAAGAAAAATATTATCAAAATATTATTGATTTGAAATATGTTAGTAGTGACAATCAATATGCAGATATTTTCACTAAGGCATTGTCAAAAGATAAATTTAAGTTTTTGAGAACCAAACTTGGAATGTGTTCATTTAAGTCAGTTTCTTTGTAATTCTTATAGATTGTTACATAATTTTGCTCAAGTTTATTTTAAGTTAAGTACATCCAAATGTTTGCTTATTACTGTAAGGCTTAAATTCGGGAAGAGTGTTGAAATTAAATTGAATATTGAATTTTGCGCCTTACAACACTGTCAAATCTTAATATTATGTATTCTGTGGTCAAATCCATAATGCAACATTTCTTCCTTGTCTATGTTCTTTTTTTTTCTGCGATATCATAGTGACGGCCATATTTTGTACAAGTTTTTGCATAATTAATAAAGTAAATTATTGTTAAATAGTGATTTGATTTGCTCAAACTCATCAATATTAAATATAATTCATACATGCATGATGTTACAATATGTGAGCAACAAATAAGTAATCAAAATGATCTTCTCAATACTATAGATAATGAGTACAGAATTTATACTGATGGGTCGAAAACCTTAAATATTGTTACATCAGCCTATTATGGCCCTCAGAAAAAAATTAAAAAAATGTATAAAATTAACGTATGAATGTAGTATATTTACTGCTGAATGTTATGCTATATATAAAGCATTATTGTATATATCTTCAATTAATGAAAGCTATTGTTTGATTTTAACTGATTCACTTAGTGTTATAACTGCACTTAAAAATAGGGTTTTAAAATTTAATACAAATTATTTAATATTAAAAATTAAGCAAACTTTGTACCATATGTATAATAATAGTAAAAATGTTAAATTCATTTGGGTACCTTCTCACTCTGGAATTACTGGCAACGAAGAAGCTGATGCAGCAACAAGAGGAGATCCAGACGAAGACCACAGGCAACTCCAGCACATACCGTATACAGATATACATGCTCCTATGAAAGACTGCCTGGGAGAGTTGTTCAAGGCATACTTTACCCAAACGTCGTCTGAAAAAGGAAAATGGTATTACGATATACAAAAGGTCCCGCCCGCCAAACCGTGGTACCATAAATTGAAAGAAATGTCTAGATCATTTATAGTTACTATGAACAGGATGAGATTTGGGAATTGCCAAGTTAAATCTCATCTCTACAGATTGAAGATGGTGAATACCTCATTTTGTGACTGCGGCGTTGAAGAGGAGACTCTTGATCATCTGGTTCTTCGATGTGGAAAACATAATATGGCACGCCTAATGATGTGTAGTGAAATCAGTGAATTAATGGACAAAGATGACAGTGACAGTGACATAAACATAGACAACTTGTCTTTGAAAGATTTATTTCAAAAAAATACTTTTTATGGTCCGCTTTATAGCTTTTTAAAAAATGTTGGGAAAGAACTTTAATTCCGTAATGCCCTGTGTAATGTTAAGTTACTTGTTAAAAACAATGAAATGTATTTTAAAGACTGGGCTAAAAGGACTAGAATCCAGGCCCGTAAAATTTTATTAATAAAAAAAAAAGTGCCAAGAGTGTCTGACCTCATTGGGGCGATACGCTATTGGTGGAACATCATAATACACGATCTGTCCCCCCCTCTGTCCCCTCCACCCACTTCGCACGCTCCGAATACAAAAAACGTGTGGCCGCGGCGACCAGTGCGCGCACACTGAGTAATTTTCGTGTTGTATTGTTATGTTTTAATGTTTGTATAAATTCTAATTGTTGATGTTGTAGTGTAATGTCCTATTTAGTCAAATAAACTTTTATTTATTTATTTATTTTATTTATTTAATTTCATACAAATCCCGTATCTCGTTGGCCGCGGCGGCCACTTGGCCAACACCAATAATTGTTTTGAATTATTCACCCTATTAGATATTGCTGAATATGTAGGTACCCTTGTTTAATGTGTGGTTCCTAGGATTATATTATTTTATATCTATCCTGTCTTAAAGTTGTACTTTCTCCTGACTAAATAAATGTTCAGTTCTACTTCTCCTACCACAGCGTATCTGCCCTGGCACTAGGTATATGACAGGTCAGGGACCTGTCATATACCTAGTGACAAAATTTCAGAGTTAGGGCCATAAAGGTTTGCTATCTTAATAAGCTGTACAGTGTACAACCCTGTCTACAAAATTTTGTAGGTTTTGTTTTTCATTAATCTTTAACGCCACAACTCACAAGTGTTAGAGTGGCAGAGTACCAGCTCTTAGGAGTATCTTAGGATAGATCTGTAGCGAATGTCCTTCCAGGCCTGTGAATTAAATCTTTAGAGATCCTCGATCTCCCTTATACCTTCTGTTCTCGCCTCTGCACTGGTATCGTGTTCTAAACTTGTGTTATTACAATAATTTGTTATAGAGTTTACCAGGAATAGCTGAGACTGACGTTGTAGGTATACTCTAAGAGTCTAGTGTGTTTTGAGTATCTTGTAGGTGTGAGTAAAATTTACCAAATATTGAAGGAGTTGCGTATTGTGAGATATAACTCACCTGTTTCTCTAGGTTATTGACCTAATCGAAGGAACGCCAACTTTTGCGCCTGGGGCTGAAGTCTGGACAATTATCCTCTGAAGTCCGAGGACGACGAGTCCTGACTCTCGTCACTCCATGTTCCTTTCGAAGTCACTGAACACCTATCAGCTACCACTCACAGAGCTCGAAAATCGAAGTCTATAGTATTTACTCATCACCAGGCCACGTGCTCCACTTGTTTACAAACAAATTAGCAAAACAAACTGAGCGAAAAATTAGTTATTTCAAAAACTAAAGAAATGAGGAAGATATATTATACTCAAAACATCTTAAATTACTATAAAAAGGAATTGATTAAATTGTAACTTTAAAAAATTACATTAAAATTTTATCAATTTGACCGAAATGCGAAATTCGATGTTCGCGTTGGAAAATTCAAAGACGCTATGGTAGACAAGATAGAAAAACGAGAGGTACTGCTTCAAGAAAGAGAAAGGTAAGATCAAGATTTTCCTTGGCTGCGAGGGAAATAGCAAAACGCCACCGATAAGTTGACAAGATTTGACTATTTAAGGCTGCTCTTAAAAAAAGCGTGCAGATGAAACAACTTTTTTTTTCATCGTTTAAAAGATTATAGGACATCAATAAAATAACAAAAGTTATACGAAACGAAGAGTTTTATTTTCAATTAAATATGAAATAACAATAAAAAATCAACCTTCATCATTATTAAAGTAACAAATCAAACGTTGAAATATTTACTATTTTGTTTTATAAACAACAATTCGTTTAACCTTTTTTCTTTTAATCTGTTTCTCCGTTCGGTTAAGATTTGTCCGGCCTTCGAAAAAATCCTTTCCGAAGGCACAGAAGATGCTGAAATAGACAGATAGAGCATCGACAGTTCTTTTAATTTATTGTTATTGTATCTCCAGTATGTTATAGGACACTCTTTCCTGTCAATTACTGGCTTCTCCAGATATTGCCTGATATCTACCAACGAGTTACTTAACGGTGTCGATACGTCCGGAACGTCCAGGAACCCCAACAGGTCATCAGGTGTTCCTGAAGACGTGGATGGTATTGGTTGTTGGTTTTCTTCAGCCAAGCGTTCTTTAGATAAATGGCTAGCATAGGCCTTTTCTAGCCACTGAACAGCTCGCTTCTCTTCGTCACTTGTTTTGAACCCCTTCTTCTTAAATCGGGGGTCCAATATTGTAGCCAGTACAACAGGTGTCCTGTTTTCATACGGACTTAGTCTTTTGTCAACTGATCCCTTCGCGCATACTAATATTTTCTTACCGCTTTCAGTAACAATTTGAGATTCCACTTCTGCCAATTTCGTTTTTATTCCACGAATCAATGGTATTACCAGTGACAATGTTATATAGCTTTCTCCGGAAATTTTTGTCGTAGCTAGATCGAAAGGTTCCAGAATCTGAATTGTTTCTTAAATAATTAGGTATTCGTCAGCATTGACTCCTGGTGGAGCCCGATTACATTCATTAAGTGCGAGAGTTAATTCTGTCTTCATTGTAACAAGTCTCTGCAGCATGTGATATGCACTGTTCCAGCGGGTAGGCACTTCCTGGATCACTCTCAGTTCTGCTTTGTTTAATTCACGTTGAATAGCTCGTAATTTATCGCTAGCTCGTAATTTATTGTCTGTCAGTGCCACTGACAGACAATCGACCTGCTAATTTTGGGAAAGAGGGCCCTTAAGGCAATGTTCGAAGATAGCTCTCTCCAATTAACATATGTATTATGTGTTTCAAGGACATAATATAATAAGTATGAAATGCCCGGAGTTTTGGGGTGCATTGATTGCACTTATAATATAGCCATCACACGATCCTGTGAAAATGAGGAGATATATTACTGCAGAAAGCAATATCATTCACTGAATGTCCAGCTGGTAATAAACACTTTTAATTATTAACAAAATCAACAGATAAAATGTATAATATGTAATTATTGTGTCTGCTTTTAAGCGATCCATGTTATTAAAAATTTTGATACATTCAATAATCAAAAGAGATACATATCAATTATCAAACATACATTTATTACTTAAACAATTTAAGAAAAAAAGACAAGACACTTCATGCATGGATCATTACATAATAATATAAGTATAAAATTAATCTAAAATCTTACGTTAACCACTAAAATAAACTAGAAATTATAAAATTAAAATATTCTTTCTTCAGTCTTTTTTCTTTGAGAATAGTCTGAAACAATTAAAATTTTAGATAAGCAATGCAGATAATAAATGTGGATGCGAGTTTTGGTGGGGCTACCCATGACTCATTCATCTGGGCAAACCATCCCCTTAAAGGACACATAGAGTAAATTAGCACCAATGAGACAATATGGCTACTTGGTATGTACAGATTTTACACAAATTTTCTAATCGTAATCAGTATCAAATGATGGTTTTTTTGCCCTCGTATTTGTACACTTCAAATATTATCGTTGCGGCATATTTTATATCTGGTTTATCAAAGTTTTTCAATATTTTTTGTACTTAATTTAAAATTTGTTCGGAGTCTACTCTTTTTAAGGTTCCGTACCCAAAGGGTAAAAACGGGTCCCTATTACTAAGACTTCGATGTCTGTCCGTCTGTCCATCTGTCCGTCTGTCTGTCACCAGGCTGTAACTCAAGAACCGCTATAGTTAGAGTTCCGAAATTTTCACAGATTGTGTATATCTGTTGCCGCTATAACAACAAATACTAAAAACAAAATAAATTACATATTTAAGGGGGGCTCCCATACAACAAACGTGATTTTTTTGCTATTTTTTGCTCTTAATCAATAAAGGCAACACATAGGCAATCGAATGTTCACAAAATACTTAATTGTATTTGTGCTTTAATAATTGTTAATTAAATTTAAATAAATTAAATAATCGAGGAGGGCTCCCATACAAAAAATACAATTTTTAGCCTATTTTTGCTCTTTAGTGGTACGGAACCCTTCGTGTGCGAGTACAACTCGTACTTGGCCTGTTTTTTTTTATTTGACAAGATAATATTATTACTACTACTATCTACACTTACTTCTGTATTATTACTACTATCTACACTTAAAATCTAGGTGTTCATGAACTAGTTCCAGGTTTGGTTCCAGGTTGTGGTGTGTACCAATGAGACATTATTCAGATCTCAAGTGTATCAAGTAGGTAAATACAGATATTGAAAGATAATATTGTGAGGAAATTCGTAAAGCTAGTGTTGTCTTACTGTAATTTGATATAGTCTCTATTTGGGGGCTTTCCTGAGTCCTATCCTCAGCCATAGCTTCAGTCTCAGCATCAGATTTGTCCTCCAACTTATCAGAAATGACTAAAATCATCAATCATTGACATCTTATAATAATAATAATATGACTGATGCATGGAGAAGTTACTTCTTTTAATATGACTCCATCACTCTTGTTGTTGTAATGTTTTCGATTTCGCAAATTATCACAGGTGCAACCTGAAATAACATTATGTTGATTATATTATTATTTATTATACAAGCAATATTCAGAAAATACATACTTAATTTATCTATAATATACCGTAGGTATGTATTATGTTATGAAGGTATTTTACTCAATACAAACTTTTATTTCTTAATACAAAACTAGACTGCTAGCAAATACATTACGTTTAAAATCATTTATCGCCAGGACATCATACATTCTTCCAAAGCAGTATCAATAATAATAATATGTAATTTCAGACTCAAAGTCCATACCGTACCTTTCATCTAAATCGGATTAACCGTTTACCGGTTAGACATTTATAGTATCAGTAGGAATATTGTACATAATTGAAAAGTAAAAAAAAAAAACTTAAGGTATGGTTAGGGTTTGCTTTAATGCGGTGCCAGTTACCACCCACAAAACAAAAATAGCACCATAGATTTTGTATTAAAACAGGTGTTACATGAGTACTGACTTCTTCTACCAAGCTCATCACTGCTCCCTGTTCAGAAGAAGGGGGAGGAGCTGAAGGTCCACCTCCAGTTCTCAGTAGGTTCCCTCTTTCAAGGGCACGAACTTTACGTGTAGAGGCCTTTAAATTGTCCCACGCTCTCTTTAGCGTATCTGAATCACGCTACAAAAGAAACGAGCAAAAGATTTTTATTCATATTACTAGCTGTTGTCCGCGACTTCGTTCGCGTGGACTTCAGTTTAAAGCGCGCGGTTTCAAGAAAATTGGTGTCAAATTTCAAAGCTTTTTAAAACCCTGGTAGTCCTTAAATTAAAATACTTATCCAAAAACAGCTGTGCAGTGTGCACATAATATTTCATTATTTTAAAGTAAACTTTATTTATGCCAAATTTCAAACCCATATTACTTTGCAGTTTGCCCCCTATTACACAACTCTACTCATATACTATTTATCAACAATAGGTTTAAGGTTACGTTGCTGCATAAAGTACTGAGTAGTAAGTTATTTAAAAACATGTATAACGATCGAAGAAATAAAACTTTTGATGGTACCACCTCTTATTGAAACACGTTTGAGTAAGCGCAAGCGCGATGTAGGTGACGTTCAGCGCCATCTATTATGAATTTTTGGAAATAATTTAACATGAACAAACTTACCAATAAACACCCCCTTACAACCACTTTTTCCAGTTAAAAAGTAGCTCATGCCATTCTCAGGCGTTTTTTGTCTTTTAACGTCAGTCACTTTTGTGGCGTTTTGTCCTTTTGGTCTAAATTAATTTAACAAAACGTCAACAGAATATTTTACAATTTATTGATACTAAAAATAAATAGAAAGGTCGAGGTACTATGTGCCTGATCTGGTTTTGGTTTAGGTTCCTTTACTCCCCTGGTTTAGCGGGGATAACAGGGCACCGTCGAAATCAGGAACCAAGAGGAAGTCCAGCCTGCGATGAACTGGAATGGCTCTGGGGAGTGTCCGGGACGCCAGCCTCTTCCAGCCAGGATCCAAGGGGCTAGGAATCGCCTCTTCAGCCTCGATTCTCGATCCAAAGGTCGAACCCTGGAATAACCATCGTCCACTTTTAAAATATATCCTATTGGACTCCTCTGATAATGACACCCTGCTCCGCGCGACCAAGCGAATAAAAACCATAAGAGTAGATAGTCGGTGCAGAGGTAAATTACTGTCAGAACGGAGTAACATGTTTTTTAAATAGCGAAAAAAGTGATAATTAATAAAATGGAGATGAAATAACATAATGTAAAAACTAAAAACAAAATAAAAGCTAATAACACGAGATGATTTCACATGATGAAGCATAAATTACAAAATGGTGGCGAATTAAGCAGTTCAAAACTAGATATGTAAGTACGTAATTTTAACAATATGCAACACTTACCCTATAGGGGTGCAAGACGACATTTATATTATCAAAATATTAGTTTGCTAGGACTTATTTAATAAAAACTCAATTACTGATTAAACTGATAATATTTAAATACGGTGTTAGAACGTAACGATTTCACGGAGACAAAGATAATGTGACGTGACCGCGCTCCAGCGAGTCCCGAGAGTGAATGTCGAAACAATGGCTCGCGCGACGGGCCGTGATTGGCCGTTGACATTGGCTTCGTGCAGCTAGCTACGTAACGACCGCCCGTGGTGCGAGTACAGTGAGCGAAACAAGTGTTTCGCGATTAATTAAATAAAAAATTACATTTTTTTTAATTTATAACTGAAGTATTACAATAATTAAGGACCATGTACGTGCAACGTTACACTTTCTTCTATACTCATCTGCTACATCGTACTCTTTGTCATATAAATCCTGGTCAAACTTTCCGATTTTAAGAGGCCGGGTACCCTTGGAATTTCTCAAACATACGTAATACCAAAATCATTTTCTCATACGAAAATATTTAACATGTTTGAGTTGTTTTTCAGTTTAAAATAGTAATTACCTAGGTTCCTGCACAAAAATTTACTTCAAAATATTTAAACACAAAAAAAAATATTTGTTTTTAGTAAATTTACTATTAAATATTTAAACACTAAAAAATAGAATAAAACACTAAAAACTATATAAATAAATAGTAAATTTACTACAAAATATTTAAATACTAAATAATATTTTTTAGTTTAAATATTTTGTAGTAAATTTACTATTTAGTTATATATTTTTTAGTGTTTTACTCTATTTTGTAGTGTTTAAATACTAAGTAGTAAATTTTCTAAAAAAAAATTTTAAACAAAAAAAATTTTTTTAGTGTTTAAAAATTTTGAAGTAAATTTTTGTGCAGGAACCTAGATAATTACTATTTTAAGCTGAAAAATAACTCAAATATGTTAAATATTTTCGTATGAGAAAATGATTTTGGTATTACGTATGTATGAGAATTTCGAGGGTACCCGGCCCCTTAAGATGAGGTCACGAATTGCTCCATCCAGTGCTGGCAGCGCCTGAGCCTTTTCGGACAAGAAATCAAGGTCGACTTGCGTTTCCAAGTGTTTGTGCCTGTTAAACACTCTTCGTATCTGTTCTCTTTCCCTTATAAGACTTTCCATTTTTGCAGGTTATGAAGATTACCGGTCGCCAGTTGTTGCGTAACTCGCCAGATTTGACTAACTTTCTTAATATAGGGATTGTATGAATTTCACTTAAACTGATCTTATATATAAAAATGGATAGTAAACAATGATAACCATTGCTATTAGGAATTTTTCATAATTGTAACTCTATGGTCTACCAGAATCTGATGGCAAAATGTGCGAAAGTAAATTGACTCTAGCAATACTGGGGTAAGTTATTGGAATAAAACATTTTGATCCTTTTTTTCTTTACAGCGGCTTTTACTGTGTGTGAAACATGCATATATACCAATAAATTTATCCAATGATCAAGGATATTTTTAAAAAATTTGCTGTCAAAATTTGCCATCAGATTCTGGTAGATCTTATAGTAAAGATACTTTAACTTTAATAATTTTACAATTTGGTGGCAATGTTGTTCTCTTTGTATATTTAGTTCGTATGGAAGTGATTTACTATCCACTTTTCACGTGAAATACTTCTATTTATTCGCAAGAAATGGTAAAACAATTACCGTACCAGTAGGTACCAGTAGGTAGGTAATTGTTTTTACCATTTCTTGTGCAATACATGCCTACTCAGTAGAGTAGGCATGTAATGCACAAAAATGCTTTATTATTATCGTGGTACTATCACAGTTATGACGTTCTAGTATGAAGTATATTATGAAGTTGTGGCGTTATCTAATAGGTATTATTAACACTTTAGATAAAAACCTGAGAAAAAACCCTTGTAGCAATAAAAAACAATTAAAACTGATAATTTTTAAACTCAATCTTGAACTTCAAACTCGGCGCCTAGCCTAGGTAATTTGACGATGACATTTTTAATTGTCATCTCTGAGAGGGACATTTCGTTTTAAATGAGCATTACGTCTTAATCATGTCTTAATTGACGTCTCTGAGTGCGGCGGTTAGTCTTGTAAGTTGTAATGTACCTTCGTTTGTTATCTTCATCATTCACTTAATTTTCTTAGCTTTTTCTCCTTGACCGTATTTATAATCTTTTATAGTCCACTCAAACCAATTAACTTTTTCTGTTTCTTCTTTACAATTACTGTCTAACTTCATATCTGCGCAAATACCACACTCACCATGCATACATTCCTTAGATTTGAAATCACAAACAAAGCTAGCTGTGACATCATTTATGCTTTCTTGTTGAAGTAATCCTTGAGATTTTGATTCATCAATAATTATAAACTGCGTATTGGAGTGCTTCACACACCCACAAGTTTCGCAGACTTTAAATTTGGGAGGTAAGACATAAAGTGCTGAAGCTAATGGTTCCTACCTCAGAGACGAATTTCTGATAAAGAATTTTAAGTTTATCTAATTGGTATCTTATTCGGCGCGAAACCTTTTTTGAGTTTTGTACTCCTTTTTCCCAGCTGTTGCACGAGTAACATCATCCCTATTATAAAACTCCTCAGTTTTATTTCGCAAATGAACATTTTACTTTATGTATTTTTTTCAGAATTGATTGAATTATTAATTTCTTTAGTTTTTCTTTGATATTTTCTTTTTTTGGTGTTTGGATGTTCGGAACATTTTCATTTGCAAATTCTTCAACTCGTTTCATAGGCGATATGATAAATATAATTTTTTTAAAGACATTTGCCCATTTTCATCATAATTTAAACAATGCACAGTGGCTGGAGTGATCTTGTTGTATCTTGAAGCATATTATGGGCATTTTACTTCTATAATCTTATCAAGTCCAAGTAGACCATCCGGGAAAGCACCTAAACAAGGGCGTTCTTTTGACAAAAATAACCCACATTCCACAACTTCCAGTTCATACTGCTCGGTATATTTCTTTATTGCTACTTTTTCATTTATTTTATTAATCCATGGATCATGAGCCATTGCTTTTATCTTTTTTTTTGTTTAATATTTGCTGTGCATACTTCAATTTTGTTTCATCTGTTACGTGGCACACAGCTCAGTATGAAATATGCTTGCAGTTACGTGACTTTTTTTAAGATCATGTCACATTTTACAGGTACTTTGGCCTCTGGTCTTGATCTCGATTTCAAGATTTTTTCTTCGGACACATTCTCTAAATACATGGTTTCTAAAAACTCATTTATTGGACATGTCTCCCTTTAGTCATGACCAACACTTATATGGCATGTTGGTTAGCTGGTGGATATACTTGCCTCAAGGGCATCGAAGCTGGAAAATTTAAAATCAGGCTTTGGAATGTTGGATGTTTTTTTGTCAGTTGATACTAAATGTTCTAAGTTCTTGCACTATTAGATTATACAAAAGGATTCTGGCAAATAAACTTCCCGAAATAACACAAAAAATATTAACTTTTGCCACCCAATGGGGACGATATTCTTCCAAAAGACTTTTGAAGTGTCCTCGACACCTGAAATATTTCAAGAAGTATTGACTAATTTGCTCGGTAAATTACAAAATGTCAATATCCGTCGATGATATTATATTTATTCATTCAAAATCTAGAGAAGAATTCAGGTCAGTCATCATACGAAGTAATTGAACAACTAAAAACATGGTTTGCTGTGCATGGAGTGCCAGAAAAGCTTCAAACTAATAATGGCACAAATACTTATCGACGACCTCCGTAGCGCAGTGGTGAGCGCGTTGGTAGCTCAAGCCGGAGGTCGTGGGTTCGAGTCCCGCCGACGAAACAAAAAGTTTATAAAGTTCCTGGGTCATGGATGTGTATTAAATATGTGTATCACATAATAAAAATCCTAAATATATGTATAGTATAAAACGTATTAAATATATTTCCGTTGTCTGGTACATGTAACACAAGTCCTTCAGGTACTTACTACATGGCCAGACTGACGTGGTGTGAAGCGTCCTTTTAAAAAAATCGGTTGTCTGTAAAGTCGGTTTACTGACGATAGTTGAACGTGACAACGTATGACGTTGTCACGTTCAACTATCCTTAACCCCTTAACCCTCGCTTCCGAATCTCTATAAATAGAAACAAACTTTTTCGACTGTAACCTAAAGTTATTTCGATGTATTTCTTTCAAATGATTGTCTAAAAATATTTATAATGAGTAAAATAAACTATTCGCAATACAAAACGCTTTATACATTCGTGAAATCCAGTAAAATCTTCGAACAAAGCACAAGTCATACCTTGACACGTAGGAAATAGAGCACAATTTTAAATAGCCGAAATAATACTAATAGCTCACAGATTGTTTATTTATTTTTCATTCAGAGTGTGGTCAATGTATCAAAGGTCAGAACTAACCAAACTTCTTCATACAAAACTATTCTCTAAGTCATCGTATGTAATATAATCGAAATAAAGAGCGCGGCCCAGGTGGGCCTTACGGTTGTTGAAAGACTTGAAAGTGTAAATGGAACGCCACAGAGCTGCTGTCAGCGAGGTAACGCCGCATGAACTGTCATGTTTTTCGGGCGCGCACCCCATATCGAATTATAAGACGTTATCACGTCAAAAAAAACTTGTCTCAAGAATTTGAGATGTAAAAAAAACTTATTTATATGGTTTGGAAAGGCAAAATCATTTAAAATGGCATTATGCATTATGTGCATTTTTGTCGTATCCCCGAGTGTCGAACATAGAGAAAGGAAAAAGCCATTTCAAGGCGAGAATAACAGCATGTTAAAAGAAGTAGCCGAGCTAATCGAGGAACCGATTGGCATTTTATACCACCGCATGCACCTAACTTTGGTGGCCTTTGGGAGGCGGGGGTAAAATCTACAAAATGGCACCTCAAACGCGTTTTAGATGGACTCTAACGTTTGAGGAATTGGGAACCATCCTTGTAAAAAATAGAGGCATGTCTTAATTCGCGCCCTTTATACAAGGTGATGGATGGGGAAGAGTTAGCTTTGATCCCAGGACATTTCCTGATCGGGGAACCCCTAATCTCGATACCCAATAAGCACTTAGAGGACGTCAAGGATTGTAGTCTTTCTCGGTGGCAGCAGATGCAAAGACCCTTATTTGTCTATACATTTTGACAATATCAGCAACAAAAAAAATGGGGTAAGTACGCCAATTTATTATTACGCCGGTCCATCAGGAGCCGGATAATAGATGAGCTGGCCTATGCTATGGAAATATTGGTAAGCGGCGTTACATGAGTAATAAATGATGTAAGAATTGTAGCTATTAAAATTTAAAATATTATTTGCCTGGTTACCTTGGCAACAAGTAAACAAGAGTGGAGAATAGTGGATCAATGTTTATAATAATATATTATCTAAATAGTATTGGATAAAGTCATAAAGTAGAAGATATATTTGTATACAATGGAAGGAATTATTCGAGTACAAAAACATATTAAAAATCAAATTTTGAATGATTATGAAAATTTCCAAGGCTCTATTAAAGGTAATGTTACGATCTCATATTAAAGTAAGGCTCGAAATTTTAGAGAAGGCATGATCTCGTTTCGAAGACAATAATTACGAGTTGATAGAAATGGGGGAATTACCACACGATTCTGAGTACCTAACAGACAAAGTATTTGATAAAATTAAAGAAGTGTACTATGAATATAAAGGAGAGCTACAGGATATTCTTTTAAAGGAAGTCATTGACCCCACCGTTTCTTCCACTAAAGTATGAGACACACTGTCAATTAATCTACCTACCATTGACTTACCAACGTTTTCTGGAAGGTATACAGAATGGGCATCATTTCGTAATTTATTTGAAACATTAATACATAAAAATCCAAATTTACATAATATTGAGAAACTTTACTATTTAAAAAGTCACGTCACCGGCGAAGCTGAGCAATTGTTACGTCATGTACCTATCACAGAAGCTGGTTATGAAGATTGTTGGAAATTAATGAGTAAAAGGTACAGCAACAAAAGGTTCATAGCAAATCATACATTGAATCGCCTGTTCGGTCAAAAGAATTTATCTTCAGAGGAGAGTTGCGGAATAAAGGGAATACTCGATACCACGAATGAGTGTTTAAGTGCACTCTCTAACTTAGAAATAGATATTTCGACGTGGGATCTTTTAATTATTTACTTGGTTACACAGAAGTTGGACGGAGAGTCTAAAAAACTGTGGGAGCACAATATCAGTAATGATTTGGAGAATTTACCAACTTTAGAGGAATTTTATACATTTTTGGAAAACAGATTTAGAGCTTTAGAATTTTTAGAGCTGAGAGAACGGAAGACGATTGTAGATCAGAGACAAAATACACATGGTTTGCCATCACTGCCGTGATTATGTTCATACTGTAAGATGAACCATACGTTGGACAAGTGTACATCGTTTCATAAAGAAGATTATGACACTAGATGGGAATTTATTAGAAATAATAATATTTTATGCTTTAGTTGTTTTAGCACATATTATCATAATTCATAAAGCATCAGCATGCAGACGGCTCAGGGCGTGTCAGCGGTGTAGTGGTCGACACCACACATTATTACACTGAGAGACAATTACCAGGTGTGGTTTCCTAAATAGGGATGTATGGTAGGGTGGGTCGCTTTTGTATGGACTAAAATTAAATTGTCCAATACGTTTTGTAATAGTTAAAAAAAGGTGACCCACATCCATTCACGATAAAACAACATAAAAAATTGATTCTAGTATAACTCCTTCTACCCGCGCATTGACTTTGAAAATCTGAAATTTTAGCTTTTTTGGTTAATTATTTGATAGTTTATTTTTCGTGACTCATAGGAAAAACAACTACGTAAACTAATAAAATAAAGTGCTTTTGGACTATATTTTATTATAAAGAAAGAAAAACAAACAAATAATTAGAGGAAATAAAAATAAAATATCTTTATATCACGTTAAAATCTTTCTTACTTTCGAACTTTGGCATAAGGTTTCGTGAAATAATTTTATTCTTAATTAAAGCTTCTCTTGCAGTTTTGTGGCAAAGCTGCATAGATGCCTAGCTGTTACTGTTTTTACAGCTTGAGTGTGACATGGTAGCCGCAGAAAAAGGAGTTCATCTTCACCACCTGACTCAACCGAAACATTAGTCAATATAGGTGGTTGCGAGTAAGATTGCTGCCAGTCTATCAAATCGATGTAAGACGAAGCGTTTAAATTTATTGTGGGCACTTCAAAGACTCGAAGCTGAAGGGATTCGGATGATTTTCTTGCCTTTAAAATACGATAAATATTTAAGGGGGACTTTCACTTTGGTAAATTTAAGGAGCAAAATAATAACAAGTACATAGTGTAACAGAAAAATTGCGTTTATTCAATTGTAATATCAGAACTGTTATTAGAATCTTCATCACTGCTGTCAGCACTCAAAAATATCATTAACTCATTTTCAATACTCGTAATATTCTCTATTCTTACATCTCTTTCAAAATCTTCTAAAATAATTTGTCTTGTTTTGTCGACTACTTTTCTCCAGTCTTCCGTAGTGACTTCGGCACATGCAGTTTGTAATAAAGTCATCGTTTTATTTCCGTGAATCAGAATTCGGTTCGGTATTGTTCCGCGCTGCATACCCTTTTATTTGTGCCCAAATAAGCTCTATGGCGTTATAGTGACAATGGTAAGGCGGCAATCGAATAACTTCATGTCCATGCTCTAGGGCTAGTTCATAAATCACATAGCGAATGTTGGACGGCTTAGCCACTTCCACCATCCTAAGAAATTCTGCTTTAAATAAAGTTGGACTAGCCTCCACACCATTTCTTACTAGCTACGAGGAGATTCTTTATTATTGGCTGCAGCTGGTGGTTTGTCAACCTGCACCGAATGGTACTACGCATTGTCCATTATTATTTTAGAAGGGCTTTCTAAACTGATAAGTGGCTTCTGAAACCACTCTTTCAAAACCTCAAAGTTCATCTCTTCATGGTAATCAGTAGTTGTTTTAGAGGCTAATGCAAGGAGATAGTCTTCAATAAAACCTTGCGAAGTTGAGCCCGTATGACATAATATTATAAGTCGGACTCCTTTTCCCATTGGAACCTATGAGGTGGAGGCCGCTGTGTCATCAGTCCATGTCCGTGAAACCGCGTGGTTTGCATTGAACCATGTCTCGTCTATAAATACAACGTTGCTCTAATCCGTAATTTTACTTACTTGACGTAAGAATGTAACTCTCTTCAAAATGATATCGTAGCGTTCTAAAAAAAATCTAAATCCAATAGTTTTCAAAACCTTTGATAGAAATGATTTACTTCCAACAAATAAGCCTGCGTCTTTCAAAGAGTTTATTAGTTTCTCCCGTGTGAGATATTCCTTTCTTGAATTATATCCATAAAATATATGGTTGCGAATTGCAGTAGCATCAAAACTATCGACGTCAGCAATTTTCTTCATCCTCGTTATTTTGTTCACCGAGATGTGAATGTAAAGTATTATCTTCTAAGCCTGATGGTTCGTATTTCTCTTTCAAAACTTGCGTTACCGTCTATTTCCCTATTCGCAATGCTTCGGCTACGCGTTCTCTCGGTTGTGATAATGGTAAAAGAGGCCCATTGTTAACTGATTCACGTTCAAAGTAATTGTATTTTTTATTACATTGATCGCCAATTCTTGGAAATCTTTTGCTATCGCGGCCCACTTGGGCCTTACGGGAATTGATGGGTTAAAATGCCCCGACTATAGTTCAATGGTGAAGACCAAACACATTTATAATTTTTAGATGATTACGCGTTCTGAGTAAGCGATCTTTTTTAACAGGCAATTAGCCCACCACATATTCCCACCACTGCAACTCCTGTGTCGCCAGGATCAACAACCAACCACGAAAACCCTTTGATATGATCTCAGGGGTGCCCGAGGGCCAAATAAATCTGTCTTGGGAAACACAACGAAATTAATCAGAAGAAATGTTAGGAGGACTAGACGATATCCAGTTTCCCTCCCCAAGCAAAGCGCCACATTATAATGACAATTACTGTCCGAACATGAGAGGGAGCACCACGGGAAGAGTAAGCAGTCTACGTATTTCATAAAATGAGACATTTCCATATAACTGTCTTCATATTCCTCTTTTATATACAGTAGGGCTTCGATAGTCCGAATACCCAAAATTCCTGTTCGGATGCACGCAGCGTTCGGATAGTATGTACTTTTTTAAAGGCATTATAATATGATGTTGAAGCCATGATAAAACGCACAAATACAGAACAAAGATATGTACCTATAATAAAATGGCGGAATAGCGCGCGGGTGGTCAAAAACAAGACACAGTGTAGTACTAAAGATGTCAACTTAGCACTAGAATGCGGCAGCGCGGCTGCGGGAATGATTTGCGCGGGGGAAGGGAGGACTTTCGAATTATAGAGGTATTCGGATTAGATGAGGTTCGGACTACAGAGGCTTTACTGTAGTTCCATCCGTCCAAAATCAATTCTTCTGATAATAAAGGAAGAATGGCACAAAGTCCAATTTGCCTCCCAGGATTGATCCTCCCAGGAGAATTTCAGCCATGCTAGCTTCCAGATATCAAACGGATGTGTTGGCAGCAGAACAAAGTTCTGTCTTGTACAACAAACGTCAGACACGCTCAGTCAGTCAGTATGGGCAAAAGTTTACTAACAAAGCCTGTACAAGATGTGGTCAGATGCATCGTTATAAGTGTCCAGCATCAAATGTCAACTGCAATAAATGTGGAAAAGTGGGTCATTTTGCAGTCTGTTGTCGGTCAAATAAGGCAAAGTCAGTAAAATATGTACATAATGACTTCTTAAGTTTTCGCGAGTATCACTCATGATATTATAAGTTTAAACACTTACGGATTTTGTCGCGGAGCACTTATGTTAATCCCGACGTTTCGGCTGCCTTACAGCTGCCGTGGTCACGGGTGGACTGAGGTGACAGGTGTTCAATCTCTTGAAGTTATTCAACTACCCTACGATTCATCATTTTTGTTTGCATTCCGATCTACGCAGAACGAACTCACAGTGTCTTGAAGCCGAGGTGTTATGCCGTGACCACGGCAGCTGTAAGGCAGCCGAAACGTCGGGATTAACATAAGTGCTCCGCGACAAAATCCGTAAGTGTTTAAACTTATAATATCAAAATATGTACAATCAGACAATAATGTACAACAGGTTCAAGGAGAACAAGATGAATTGTTTATAGGCCATATTCAGTCATCCATGTCGTCGAATTACTGGAAAATTACTTTATATACAAAGAAGTCATTTATAAATTGCATAATTGATACAGGAAGTGATGTCAATATTATGTCTAAAAGTGTATTTGATTCGCTTAATATTTAAAATGAGATGACTAAGGCAAATGTAAAAATTAAGTCATACACTGGTAATACTCTTGAGGTACTAGTAACTAGGTCAACAAAACTTAGAATGTTAATTTTAATAATTCATTTGTAACAAAACAAATTAATTTTATTATTGCAAATGTAAATTCTCCAACCATAATAGGTAAAATAACTTGCTCTGAAATTGGGCTAATTAAAAGAGTTTTTTTGTGTAGAAACTTCTAATAGTCAATTATATAATGAGAATAATCATAGTAAGCCCAATGTAAGTCAATCACAGTCATTCCCATTACAATCAAGTCAGTCACAGAATGTCAGTATAAATAAACTTAATTGAATCTAATAATTCTGTTTTCACCGGTCTTGGTTGTCTTCCTGGTGAGTGCCACATCAGTACAAATCCTGAGATTCAGCCAAGAGTCGATGCTCCAAGAAAAGTACCGTTTGCATTACATAATAGACTGCAACAAGAACTTGAGAAGATGGAAAAAATGGATGTCATAACGAAGGTCACTGAGCCTACGACTCTTAATTTTAGTAGAAAAAAAATAGTCAATTAAGGGTGTGTCTAGACCCACGTAACTTAAATCAGGCAATTAAGAGGACTCATTATTCTATCCCATCAGTAGACACGGTCCGTTCTAAGATGGCTGGTGCGGAATTTTACTCTACTTGAGATGCAAGTGGTGGATTTTGGATGTGTAAATTAAATGAGAAAAGTTCTTACCTTACAAAATTTTAATACACCTTTTGGTCGATACCGCTTTAAACGCCTTCCATATGGAGTC
The DNA here is from genome assembly GCA_937595015.1 of Polyommatus icarus. Lineage (NCBI taxonomy): Eukaryota > Metazoa > Arthropoda > Insecta > Lepidoptera > Lycaenidae > Polyommatus > Polyommatus icarus. The sequence continues at coordinate 23,088,266 of OW569322.1, read as the reverse complement.
AACTGTGCTCCTGAGTATTTTCATAGAATCATGACTGAAATATTAGTATACAGCGATGACATTTTGGTAAGCGGACAAACACTACAGGAGCATAATGAACGGCTTAATGCAGTATTCTAAAGAGCAAAGGAATATAATGTAAAATTTAATAAAGAAAAATGTACATTTGCTAAGAAGAGTATTAAATATCTTGGTCATATTTTTTCAGAATGCGGAATCACAGCAGATCCAGACAAAATCAGAACAATCAAAGAGATACCTTCACCTAAAGGATTTACAAAGGTTTCTTGGTGTACTTAATTATTTAAGTCCTTTTATTAAAAATATGGCTGATGAAACAGAAATAATACGCCAACTTTTAAAGAAATCTGTTGAAAAAATCGAACAGCGGCAATGCTCAAGTACACAAATGCTCTTAGTGAGTATATACCTGTACCTATATATATATATATATATATATATATATATATATATATATATATATATATATATATATATATATATATATATATAATATTTTTTTTTTAATTAATAGAAAAGTTTTAATAAATAACTAATAACTAATAAGTAATTTTTACAATGTGTATTAAAATAACTAAACATAAAACGATTTGCAGAGAAACTATAGATAAGTTAACTGCATGCTTAGCCATTTCATTTTATTTGCAGATATCTTAAATTCTGGGCCTGCTGAGAAGAATACCCTCGAAACAACAGCACTGGTAGTGGAATTTGTCGATCAGTTATTTGACAGTGTCAATGGTTACGCTGGTGGGGCAATAAAAGGAAAACTTAGGAAAGCTGTTAAAAAAATTCAATCCACCACAAATTTTGGGTAGAAGCCATACAAAAATTGAAAAGCATAAAATTTGTTGACAATAACAGCAAAATTGCAATCCAAACAGGAAAATGTAGATTGGTTCGAGTTCCATCATTAGAAGGATGGATAACAACTCTAGAAAGCTTTCAGAGGATATCGAAATTATTATTTGAAAAGTTTAATGTGGAGTATTATATTATTGGGATTATAATAAAAAATAATATAAGGAGGGATTGAGGAGAAATATGTCACTAAGATGGATATGATACAAAAATTAGCATTAATTAAATAAAAAAAAAATTGCGTGAAAAAGTGTTCAATAAATAGTTTATGTAAATATGTTAATTTATTTATTAATTTAAAAACAATTATTTTATAAGTAGTGATCATCTACGCAGTCCACGTCGATAGAATTAGCACATCACTATATCGCTCGATATCGATACTTTTGATTATATATCACTACTGCCCTAGTTTGACAGATAGAAAAAAAGTTAAGCAGCGCCACAACGGTACAAGCAAAGAGGATGTAAACTGTATACTACGTAACAAGAGGTCGGACTTAGAAGAAAAAAAATAAACATCCGTTATTTTTTTAATTTGAAACTGAAGTTAAAATTTTTAAGTGCAAAACCTTTCACTCTAAACAAACCGAAAGTTGAAAAAAATAAAAATAAAAAAGAAATGAGCTCAAATAAATGTTTTATTTCAATAAAAATATTGTACATAACTTAATAAATAGGCTTATAAGGTAAATTAAACAATAAAACAGATTTAATCCACAAACAAGCTTTTGTTGATTTATATTATTAAATATTATAATATTACAGTACAGTTTTCTGTATTTTATTTATAAATATAATAGAATAGCTGTCTATGCAGTAGCATTTCAAGCTATTCTATTATATTATATTTACTAACTACTTGATTGGCTTATACACTTATGCAGAGTTTACTGTATAAGTGTATAAGCCAATCAAGTAGTTAGTAGAGTACTACTAAATACTTGATTGGCTTATACATTAAAGCTGCGCGTCCACCAGGTCGGAATCGGGACGTACGGTGCGGACGGCACGTCGTGTCGTCATATACTTGTCAGGCGCAGAATGACGTTCCAGTACTTCTAGTGCAGTTCATAGTAGTCAGTACCATACATACAAAACAACAAATCCGTCCACTGCGTACCTATGCTCCGATTCCGATCCAGTGGACCGCACCTTTATACATACACACTTTGTTTTCTTACACCTGTATACGACAGCTGAAATCTATCGCGCGGGCTCAGGCCAGCTGCATACCACCTCACTTGATCAGAGGATTTTTCCTTAGTGGCCGTACCACACATAATCCCATACCTTCCTTCTTCTAAAATCTCCTAGCTTTGAATCTCTTTGCTGCTTTCATTACCAAGCGGTCGCATGCGACCGCGAGAACAAAAGACTTCCTAGAATCCGCATACAGTTTACATCCTTTTTGGAATCCGCGATCGAGGTACAGTACTCCCAAAGTAATAATGCGCATAGAAATCTTCGTCACTGTTCGGCAACGGTCGTATGTCCCGAGCGTCGGAAGACGATATATATATAGAGTGGTTAAGTGCATTCATGCATAATTTAGTAGAATTATGTGTTTTGTTCTAAAAGAGATAAATATTGATTTATCAGTAACGAAATTTGATTCGATAATTCCATGTAAGTAAATAGTGAGGAAAACCACACGATTGCGATTAAGCTACAATATTTGTTGGATTGATTCACTTCGAAGATGTTATAGTACTTTTGAAGTGTCTTACCGAAGCTGGTGTAGTGATGGAAGAAAAGAAGGTTTAAATAACACAAGTTTTCAAACACAGGTTTACATTAAAATCTTAGAAATCTAATCATTAAAGTCTCAATTCAAAAGTATTTACAGCACTGATCATTTTAGAATGATATTACAATTAGAAAAAAAATAATCAGAATCAGGGAGGATCTCTATTCCTGACATCGTAGATTCATCAGAACTTTCACTATTCTCTTGTTCATTTACACTTTCCCCACTGCTATCACCTGTGTAAATAATCATTTCATCGGAAAAACCATCGATTCTTGGCTCAAATTTTCTATATTCATCTTCGCATTTAACAGCATGATCACAAACTTTTTTCCATTCTTCTGGTCCTATATTATTGATTTTTTCTAATATACCATCTTTAACTGACGTGACAGTCACTGCAATATTTTTTTTGGCTACGTGTTGCTTTATTTGGGACCAAATATTTTCAATGGGGTTAAAATCGGGATGATATGGTGGCAATCGTACAATTTTATGCCCATGTTCCTCCATTATACGGTCAATGGCAAATTCTGTGTATTTTTCTTTATGTCTTTTTATAATTTCATACAGATCGGGTTTCAGTTTCTTTGGGTCATGCGGAATGTTGTGTTGTTGTAACCAAGCTATCATTTGTGGTTTAGTTGTGTTTGAGTTTGGTGGTTTCACAGACAGCTTATTATGATATGGGGCGTTGTCAATTACCAGCACACTATTAGGAGGCAAGTTGGGAATCAATTGATTGCGTAGCCAAGTTTGATAACGCTCTGCGTTTATTTCTTTATGATAGTCACCTTCTGTGTCGACACATTTATGTAACATTAGAGCCCCTGGGACGAAGCCTTTTTCATTGCCTGCGTGTACAATAATTATTCGCTCTCCTTTGGAAATGGGTTGTTTGATACCTTTTTTGCTGCTATCTTGCCAAGTTTTACCCTTAGTATGTGATGTATGCACGTATGACTCGTCCATAAACACTATGTTTCTACCAGAATTCCTCATCTGTTGTATTTCTCTGAGATATTTGATCCTTTTTAAACGTATATCATGCTTTTCCATAAGTAACCCTCTGTTATTTTCAGTTTTCAGAAACCTAAACCCCATATCTTTCAAGATCAGCCTTAAAGACTCTGCACAGCCTTTGAAATTAATTGCTTCGATCAACTTTTTTCTCAAATTATTTATAGTTGGAAGTTCTTTGAGCGTCAACTGAAAATTGTATATCATATTACGAATCACACAGTAGTCGAAATCATCAAGCCCTAGCCGAGATCTACTTTTAGGTTTTCCTTTTTTCGGTGTGGAAAATTTCATTGATTGATTCTGGTTTTTTTCTTTTAAGATATTACTTAAAGTTCGTCGTGAAATTCCTGTAGCTTTTGTAACACGGTCCTGAACTTTTTTAAAATAATCATCATGGTCTCTTTTGAAAACATTAGCTTCATTTAAGAAATAAAGGTATACATTAAATACCATTTGTCGGGCTTGTGACTTAAGCGGCTTTCCACGTTTAAATTTATCCATTCTGGAAGAATTCGCCTGAAAGAAAATATTATATGTTAAGAAAATATAATTTTTATTTATCTGTTCTATTATTGCATTATGTACTAATATACTTTATAATATTATTTATTCCTATATCTATTTGTTTATTTTTTTGTTTATTATTATTAATTTGAATAAAATAATTAAAGTTGAAATTAAGTTTACCTTTAAAAACAAAACCAAGAAGGGTGTGTTGTAGCAGCTCTATATAATTCCACACAGAAAGAACACGTGCAGTCACCACCAATATATAAAGACGACTGACGGACCTATAACTGACCGGCGACCGCCGCCGACCGCTCGAATTGTTTTCGATTGTATACACATGATATTGACTCCTATTCCTTTCGAACAAAGTGGAAAATGCAAGTGCGTCGTTTAGGGCTCTTACGATTCAATGATTCGGGTGTTTCCGGGAATACGACAACTAGCGGAGATCTGCATGCGCATTATAATTTTGGGAATACTGTAACAGCTATTGCTTACAGACTAAAATGTTGTAAAGTAGCTGTAGAGGGACCAAAAATCTGAAATTAATGAAAAAATTTTCATTTACTACATTTCCATACAGTTTACATAAATTATTTAGTATATTAATAACCTTATGTATTGTTACAATAAAATAATATACACATGATACACATTTCATCAAGGGCGTCGCCAAGGGGGGGCAGGGAGGGGCAGCTGCCCCCCCTAGAGATTCTAAAAAAGTTGCCAAATATAATGCAACCAAAGTCCTAAGTATTTGAGTTGATTTGCTTGAAGTTCAAGCCTTGAACAATCATTCCCGTGCGTCGAAACTCGAATGAATTCACCAATTCCACTCTTAATATTCCGTAGGTACTACGCTGCGCTCTGCTCTACTCTATCGTTGAAGCGGGAGGGAGTGGGGAAGCAAAGCAACATGTAACCGCGTGGCGCCCGCGCCCCCCGCACAGCCGCCTTTGTTTTATCGTCTGTCTGTCATTTATTCGTGCGTTAGCGTTGCCACTGCCCGCTTTTACTTTGTTTTGTGCGCTATTATCGCATCTAAATAGTTGCTGTGACCACATAATCAATATGGACATCAGAAAATTTTTTGGTGAGTATCACTTGCGTTTAGCTTTCGTATTTCCGTAAAATAACATCAATTGATTTGATTATAAATGCTGATTTTGAATCGGTTTTTAAAATCGCAAACATCCGTTTCTAGGCACGATATCCGATTCTTAAGGGTCGTCAGTTTAAACCAAAAGGAAAATTGCTCAATTTAATGGTTCAATCGAAAATAGGACCGTATTACCATAGCTTAAAGTAGAAAATTGTATGAATGAATATCGGCAGTGTCGATTCGGCACAGTCGGCTCGCGTATGCTTGAGGCTCCGGTGCGTGCGTGTCGTCGCGCCCGCTCTAGAGTGCTCGAGCGAGGATGCCCGAGACCGCGCGAGCATAGCCGCGGCGGTTAAGCCGCTCGAGATAGCTAGGACTGTTGATATATAAAATATCGTTGACGCTAGTCCTTGCGCGGGCTCGAGCCTGCCGCCGTCTTGAAGGGCATTTATGCTTTCAATGTGAATTGCGGACCAGAAGAAGTTGTTGCTATTTCAAATATTTTATTTTGCAGTTTTAAAAAGAAAGAAACCCGGTGGGTGACCCGGCGATACCTTTTTTTTTTTTTTTTTTTTTTTTTTTTTTTTAAGGACGGGAAATGCTCTGACGCATTCCGCGGGGGACGGGGGGAACCCAGCCGCGGATATGTGGGGCTCTCTGCGGTCGGCAAGGTGGTAAATTGACCGCAGCTCTACCCACTAAAACCCGTCCGTGCCTTCTCCTCCGCTTGGCGCTGAGCCGCTGGACCCGCCTGAGGCGAAAACTGCAGCGACCCAGTTAGCGGCTTCTGCTTTCAGCGCAGATACTCCGCGCGGCAGTCTGCTGCCGCCTATTCCGGGAGAGCTGCCCAAGGCACCGGGCGCTCTGCGTCCGGGAGGACTCGTGCGATAGGCAACGGGTTCCCCAATCCGTTGCCTGAGTCCTATCTACGGCGGGAGCTGGCGCTCATGTTCGACCCGGCGATACCTAGCACATCCAAAGAACCGAACTTAGTTCCCGACTCTTCGATAAATGACTGCAACGAAAATAACATCGGTAAATTTATTGGACAAGCATCAATGTTATCGACTGAAATGAAGAAAGAATTGCTTGAAAACACTTGGTCTCCGTCTGCGACGTATGACTTTGCGAAAGACGCTAAACATTTGAAGAGGAAATTCAATTATTCATGGTTGGAAACGTACTCTCCATGGTTGGCCTATTCCAGGCACCAAAAAGGAGCCTTTTGTAAATATTGTACATTGTTCCCGCCAAATCCAAATTCTTTTAGAGGCGTATTAGGGTCATTTATCATGAAGCCGTTTTGTAAGTTCAAAGATATTCACGAGCATTGCAAAAAGCACATGGAAACCCACTTCCATAAGATGGCACTGGAAGCCGCTAAATCATTTCTTGGAAGTGTGCCTGTAGATTTACAACTCAACAAATAGTCCCGGGGCATTATTGAAGAAAACCGAAAAATTATAACATCTATTATTTCCTGCATTACGTTTTGCGGGTCGCACGACTTAGCTCTGAGAGGAAAACATTATGGCGAAGGTATTCTCGAGGACTTATACAAGCTACGAATTGACGCGGGAGATTTAGTTTTGAAGAAACACATTGAGCATGGGAAAAAGAATGCAAGCTATCGATCGATTGCTATTCAAAATGAAATTATCGCAATTTGTGGAGATGTTATTAAGGCAGACATTGTGAAAAAAGTAAAAGAAGCAGAAGCTTATAGTGTGTTAGCAGACGAAACAGCTGATATTTCCGGTACTGAACAATTATCGATTGGGCTGCGATATTTTGACGAGGAAGCCAATGAAGTCCAAGAAATGTTCGTCGGATTTGTTGAGCTGAAAGGTCTGGATGCGAAATCTATTGCATATTGCATCGATGAGTTTCTGACAAAAGAAGACCTTAATCCTGCTGATAAATGCGTTGGTTTTGGATTTGACGGTTGTTCGACGATGTCCGGAAAAGACGGTGGAGTACAAGCGATCCTTCGCAAAAAATATACCAAAGCACTGTTCTTTCATTGCTCGTCCCATAAACTGAATCTGGTAATAAATGATCTCAATATTCTTCCTGAAATTCGAAACACCATGGGAACCACTAAAGATATTATTAATTTTTTTCGGGAATCTGTTTTGAGAAGAAAATTGGTACCTAATATTTCCAGGCTCTGCGAAACAAGATGGAGTGAGAAACATAAAACTATCAGAGTATTTAAGGATAATTTTCCCTTTATATTGGAAGCCTTAGAAAACTTATCGCGTGAAGGAAACAGTGCTACTCGAAAAAATGCCTTTCAACTCCATGCGGCTGCTTTCAAAATTTCGTTTATACTTTGTATTACTTTGATAGCTAAATACTCTGCTTTGTTAGAACCTGTTGTCAACGCACTCCAATCCATAGCTTTGGATGTGGTTAAGGCCTCGCAACACGTTAAACGCATTTTGCAATTGCTTAAAAGCCACCGTGATAATCCCGAAAGAGTCACAGATGAAATTATAAAGGATGCTACTGTTGTTGCGGAGAAAGTCGGCCTGGAGGAGGATATCACTTCAATGCCGCGCATTGTTGGGAAACAACGTCATCGAAGCAATCACCCAGCAGAAAGCCCTTCAGAATTCTGGAAAAGATCATTAATAATACCATACTTGGACTCCGTTATTACATCGCTTGAAACACGCTTTACTGAAGATTATTTTTAACAAAAAATTAAAACCGACTTCCAAGGTAGAAACAATAATAACATTAATATGAACTAAAAAGTATTAAATAATTTTTACTATCTAATAGTGCCTTTTTCCGAATTCGACTAAACCTCAACTATTTCTGTACTCAATCTTCATTATTTTGAAGTCGGTACCAGATAGCTGAATCTTCAGTCCTCTGACAGAATATTTAAAATTTTTGGAACTGGCACCGACTTCAAAATTATGAAGATTGAGTACAGAAATAGTTGAGGTTTAGTCGAATTCGGAAAAAGGCACTATTAGATAGTAAAAATTATTTAATACTTTTTAGTTCATATTAATGTTATTATTGTTTCTACCTTGGAAGTAGGTTTTAATTTTTTGTTAAAAATAATAATAATTTCACTCTTTTTAGTTACACTAGTAGATAAATCTTCGCGTATATTTTACGTATCTTATTACAATTTGTTAAGAGTCACAACTCACACTCACAAAATAATATAATATTATCAGTGAAGTGAATATATTGTGCTAAGTAATTTAACAATTTTAATACTTCAAGCCCGAAGCGGTCACCGGCGATTGCGATAACAATAGAAAGGCTATTGTGTCTCGTTTTTCCACTATCGAAGGATCTATCTGATAAAAAATTGTACAAACTTGCATAGGATGTAGCGTAGCATAATATTTAATATTATCATGATTATTGACAGCTGTTCTTGTAATCAAGAATTCAAATCGATAGGTACTTAGTGCACCATCTATCGATTAATAAGTATAACTAATTAAAAATACACTTAATGACTTTGTTTTGTTTAAAAGCTCTTTTTAAAATAACTTTATTTTAATTCTATTTGTCTATTAAAATTTTATAAAGTAGTAAAGTATTCGATCTGTATATAAAGTAGTTAGTAAAGTATTCGATATTCTGTCTTCTGCCGCCACGCGCCGCGACGGCGGGGCGTGGGCGGCGACGCCGACCGCCGTGTATTAAAAACAAACAGGTGTTGTTAATTGTTATACAGTACATAATTATTATTAGTATATCCATACCTATGCCTTGTACTATTATCTATTCTGTGCCATGAGACATTGGTGGCCTTAACACGACGTGGTAATGATGATGATGACGATGATGATGATGATGATGATTATGATGATGAATATGAATTGCATAGTAGTTTATGCTTTCTGTTCTTAAAACAACGCCGAAACTCCCAAACGTGTATCTATAAGGAATCAGGAGTTCTCTCAGCATCATCGAAACCATGGTATACCTTGACCCAATATTTGACTTTTTGGTAGCGTATTCTTAGTACACTTCACATAAAACCAAAATCACCATATGTTTCCATATAAATTTCGAGGAGTTCCCTCGATTACTCATGGATCCCATCATCAAGTCACCACCTTTGTGAAAATGGGACCAAATTGGAGTGAAACCTAATACAACAAAACAAAAATTTCGAAAATCGGTTCACAAACGGCGGAGTAATCGTTGAACATACAAAAATAAAAAAATAAAAAAATATCCACAGCCGAACATATAACCTCCTCGTTTTTTGGAAGTCGGTTAAAAATACTCCATCATTTGCTTTATCTAAATTACACCCCGCACAAATGCAAACGATGTCAGTCGAAAATCTCACAGAAACTTGTGAAACTATCGCTCAGTTTTATAATTTACCAAACATAAAAATTGAAGTCGAGCTTTGGCAGCAATTCTGGCATAATAAACCAAACTCAACAGATCAAACCGTTGTTGATATCCTAAAAGAAGCAAAAACCTTCTTTCCCGACACGGAAAAAGCGTTGAAAATTTTGATCGCTCTTCCATGCACGACGTGTACGGTAGAGCGATCGTTTAGCAGCCTCAGGAGACTAAAAACCTGGCTAAGAAGCACTATGAGTAAAAATCGCCTCAATGGTTTGGCCATGATGAGTGTGCACCGAAAACTTATACATGGAAACTTACAAGATTTTAATAATAAAGTGGTCGAGAAGTTTACAATGAATCCCCGAAAATTATATTTTAATTAACCTAATATAAACAAACAACGACCATTATAATATTAAAATCTGATAATTAAAAAAAATACGCTGTACGCTGTACACTTATTCAAATTTAAACTCCTTTTTATTCTATTTTTCTAATAAATGTTATTATAACTTATTTACAAGTTTTTTATTGCATAGTCAAGAGCTCGTGCTCGTGTAGCTTTACACATTGGACTCTGTACTGTCACAGAATACCTACAATTCATACCTACTTTTCTCATTCATAGAGAATGAGAAAAGTATGAATTGTAGTATGTAAAGTCAACTTGCCCCCCCCTGCGCCATCGGCTGGCGACGCCCTTGCATTTCATCATTTTCCAAATTAACTGCATACTGAATACTGATATACATTATAATATTTTCTATGAAATAATAATCTATCTTTTTCATATTAATATTATAGAAGTTGTAAATTATTGTACAAATATGCAAATAATACTACGACATACTTTGTATTAGAACATGGTATGATATCGTTATGTTTTGCTTCAATTTATTAATTTACGGTTACATTTATATTTTACAATGGCTTACCTTTCGTTTTTCATTAGTTAATCCACTTAATTTACAATTGTTGTATTTTTGTAATAAATAATTTTCACAAAATGAAATTCGAACTTTGAGTTTTAAACTTCTTCTTCCTCTTTTTTCTCATGTAGTTTATATTCTCTATGGTCTTTTTTATCAACCAATCACAGTCGACCGTTCTTAAAAATTGTACAGATTATGCGATTTAGTTTAATAATAATAATATCTATGGACCCTTCACACCACGTCAGTCTGGCCCCGTGCTAAGTACCTAAAGGACTTGTGTTACAGGTACCAGACAACGGAAATATATTTAATACTTTGATACTATACATATATTTAAGATTTTTATTATATAATACACATATTTAATACACATCCAGACCCGGGAACATTGAAAAACTTTTTTGTTCCGTCGGCGGGATTCGAACCCGCGACCTCCGGCTTGAGCTACCAACGTGCTCACCTCTGAGCCACAGAGGTCGTCAAAGTTTAGTAGCTACGTTTAAATTTGGAACCAAATTTTTTTTTGTTCGGAACTTGCGTCCACCTGGGTACAACTAGGTAACTCGGCTCGAAAAGTCACTGTCGTATCTGTTACGTAGTAACTAATATCTGATCTGTGATTTTCACTTTTTAAAAGTTTTCGCGTGCGTTTGTTGTGTTTTGCAGGTGGACGCAAGTTCCGAACAAAAAAAAATTGGGTTCCAAATTTAAACGTAGCAACTGTACCCAATCACATAATCTGTGTTTGATCTGTGCAAGGTCGACTGTGATTGGCTGATAAAAAAGACCTTATAGAATATAATTACTACAAGAGAAAAAAGACGAAGAAGAAAGCGCGGGAAACTTCGGAGTAGGCGGGAGTGTTTTCTCGGATTTTTTTTTGCAAAATTATTAAAAATAGGATAAGTAGGGTTAAAGTTGTAAATTATTAAGTATTTTTATTATTTATTACTAATTGTATAAATAAATATAGTGTAGTTAGCTGTATATATTGGTAAGTTTTTTCTTGTATAAGTATATATTAGAACGCTGGTTCTGTTGTAAATATTAATTATTAAACTATTTTGGGTGGTTCAATGAATGAGCCACCCGACCCTACGTCGGGGCCGGGCCCGGGGCCCGGTCCTGATGTAGGCATGAACGTAATTATTACAACTGATATGGAGTATGAACATGAGATGAGTGGGAGCCGCAAACGGCCGAAAACATCATACAAACAAGATTTTATTACTGTTAATAATATAATATCAAATACGCCACCTTAATCATCAGAAACTACTGATTTACAGAATATTAAACCCCGAATGTATACAACTACTGACAGTTACCCTTATGTTGTACATGTTCAAAGGATAACAGCATCTTTACAGGATGGTACCACTCTGCATCCCCTTATCTTAGGCAAATTCTTTAAAACTAATAATGTAAATAATATTATACCAGGTAGCATTAAGAAAATAGGTAGGAACCGGTGTACAGTAGCTTTTAAGTCACACATAAATGCTTATAATTTTGTAAATAATAAAAATTTAGAATCTTTTAAGTTAAAGGCATTTATACCTAATTTTAATGTTACCAGAATGGGTGTTGTTAAAAATATTCCAACAGAGTGGACAGACTCAGAAATATTAGAAAACTTAGAAACTCCAGTAGGTTTTGGAAAAGTATTAAAAATAAGGAGGATTAATTATAAGGTAAAAATAGATAACATTGTCGAATGGAAACCTTCTCGTTCTGTGGTTGTTACTTTTGACGGGCAAATATTGCCTCCTAAAGTTTATATTTGCTATAATTCTTTACCTGTAGATTTGTATATATATCCGACTATTCAGTGCTACAATTGTTGTAGATATGGCCATACAAAGGCAATTTGTAGATCAACACCACGATGTTTCAAGTGTGGACAGGAACATACAGCAGAGTCATGCACAAGTGAGACAGAACATTGTATAAATTGTTTAGGTGAACATTACGCTACAAACAAAAATTGTCCAGAGTTTTCAAGACAAAAAGCAATCAAAAATTGTATGGCTGAAAAAAACATATCTTATGGTGAGGCTAGTAAGTTGCAGCCTCCAATTCTGGTCGGAAGAAGGTCTTATGGAAAGGTTTTGACATCTGATGTACAGAGTTCTGATTATATTATGACAACTCAGAATAATAATGCACGGTCATGTTAGTTATATAGCTTTTATTCAAAGCCACGCTCCCCACATAATCCTGGTAAGGGTTATGATAAAAATTTCCATACTAATTTTATAAAAGAGTATATGTTGACCCTGAAACAAGAAAAGAATTAGTAAACAATAAGACAGACACAAACACTATTTTAAATGTTTTATCTGCTCTAGTTAGTGCTTTACAGCAAAATAATACCTTAAAACCGTCCAACGTTGCTTCTATAAACAATTTGATAAACTCTGTTGATAACATCAACAATGGATTCCAACATAATACAATGGAATTGTAGAAGTATACTTACTAAAAAAACTGATTTGATTTACTTAGTAAATAAATACAACCCTATAGTTATTGCCCTTTCTGAAACTTGGTTACGACCATATTTTTCGTTTCGTATTCCAGGTTATTATTGTGTACGAGATGACAGACCTGACGGGTATGGTGGGGCTGCCATGTTGATTAAAAATACCATACCATTTAAAGTGTTGACATTGCCACATTTAAATAGAGGTGCTCCTAAACGAGCAATGTTTTCCTGCAATATGTGGCTGCAATACAGTGGTCGGCAACATTGCGAGCAATTCCAGCCATACTACGCAATATTGCAGGAATTTCCCAGACATATAGCCACATATGTTTGATGTTGCAGCGAATGGCCGATATTGTTTTGATAGGTTGCCGGACGATCGCTGGGCTGTCGATTTTACTCAAAGATCTTTAAACAGTAGTGGATTCGAAGTAATTGTCTATGTATAGAATTGATTACGTCAATTCGTCGAGAAAATTATAATCATATATCTATCTCCCTTTTGCCTATGCTTTTTTACGTAAGTGAAAAAAGATAACTGTAAGTTTGAGTGTTTACCATTTTGAAAGAAATATTTGCCAAAATGCCTCTTTGCGACCAAATCGCCATTTTTGTTTTTCAATTTGAGTGGTAGTTGCCCTGTCAACGTATATAAACAAACGGGGTTTATTTAAAAATTTTCGACATTATTCCAGTTCTTTTCGGTAAAAATTATTTGAGGAAGTGAGATTTGGAGTGCCGAAATATGACCACGTGCAGCATAATTGGATGCCGTACTTATATCCGAAAGAAACAACCAGATTTGTCTTTACATAAGTAAGTTTAGTATTTTACTTCGAAATACATCAGATTTTCAAATCCAGACGACTGTGTTTTCTAGAAATGATCCATTACAAAAGGTTCTATTAATTTCACCGCCTGGTTCCTTATATTTTTGATGTTTTCCGTATAAAATACGTGGTAGTACTACTGTATGAACAATAGTGATGTGGCTTTATCGATAACTTATATTTAAAGTTTTTTTTACCTAATAATTTCATCACTTTTAGAATGTATGTTTTTATTTATACTTTTAGATTACCTAATGATAAAGAAAAAAGAAAATCATGGTTAAATATTATTGGTGAACAAAATATTGACATGACAAAAACAAGGACATTTGTCTGCTCAGTCCATTTTGAAGATTGGTGCTTCAATAAAACAATGGACCAAATGAGACTTAAAGATGATGCTGTACCATCAAAAATGTTATTGGTGAAGTTATTTTACTTCAGGCAAATTGTGCAAATTGCACGAAATTACATAGATAAGTATGATGTATAACGACGATTTGGTTTTTCTTTGATTATTAAATCATTTTATTTATTTGAAAGAAAAAAATGCTACCACAGTTCCAGATAACGCTAGAACCATAAAACGGAAAGGAGATTTCTTAACTGAAGATGCTTTTCATGCTCTGGTAAATGGTTCAAGTAATCATATTATTTAAGAAATGCCCTACAATAGATTTGCCATTTGGTGTAATAAAAATATCCTTCGATCGCGGATTCTTGGAAATCTATTGTTATTCTATTGTTGTCGCGATCGCCGGTGTCCTTATGGGGGTTGATAGGTTAAGCTAAAAATCTTTTACAAAGTCATTTATATTGCAGCCTCCGACCAAAGCTTCAAAAGGAGTGATCATGGTAAACAAACAAACAAACAAACAAAAAATTGAGTTTTTTGTATGGAAGCCCTTCTTAAATATTTAGTTTTATTTTATTTTATAATTAATTATCAAAGTACTTATGAAGTCTTTTCTCTTTATATATTTTTTCTTTTGTGGTAGTGTAATGTTAAAGAAATTGGAATAAAGATTTTATTTATTTATTTATTTTATTTACTTACTTACAAATGCACCCCTTGGGAATCTCGGGATCAACAGGAGTTATTGAAATAAAAAGCAGTATGTTGGAAGCCGTCCCAAGATAGTTCGCAATGTTTCGGCACTAAATTAAGTATAATATTCTGTTGACCTAAGTAGACAGTCATCGTTGTTCGTAAAAAGAAAAAAGAAAATAAAGAAAACTAAAATCTGCACCCCTTGGAAATTATTTCTGCCGGTGCCCATGCCTGGAGACATAGATAGACAGACGGACAGACATAGAAGTCTCAGTAGTAGGGTCCCATTTTTACCCTATGGGTTTGACGGAACCCTAATAAATCATCTACTAATTTTTTATGCGAGTCTTTTTATAAAAATGAGCAGAGATCACCAGATTTTTATAATTTATGTATGTTATGTCTACTATTATTTGGAAAAGTATCGATATCGATATTTTTTTATTATTCAGTGACATCTCTAGTAAAATCCGCCATTTTTGTTTTGCAAATTTTGAAGGCAGGCTCGTTTCTTTTGTGGTCATTTCGTGTCCTATTAGTTTCTTATGTCAATGATTTTACTGCAATGTTGCCCAGCCAGTTTTATTGTTGTTTCAGTCGCTCTCAATTGTTATGATATAGTGCATCCTTTTCTACACGACGTGAAGTTGACTATGAGTGGGCTGTGCGAGGTGACGCACCGTGCCGTGACTAATTGCTATATTCTGTGTAGTTATCACGTTGTTTTGTTTTGGTTTTCGGGTTATGTATGTGAATTATAATTAATAAACAAAAATGACTAATACGTGGACTAACGAGACGGTGGTTGATTTTATCAATGAAGTTCATTTACATCCTGAGTTATGGGATACGAAAAGCGGAATTTACAAAGATAGAATGGCAAAAAAAGACGGATGGAATGAAATCGCTGAAAAATTCGGCATAACCAACGACGAGGCTTATAAAAAATTTAGAAGCCTAAGAACATACGCACTTAATGAGCAGAAAAAAAATAAAAGCGGTAGCGCTGGTGGTAGAATCGTGAAATGGTTTGCTTATGATGCAATATCGTTTGTTTATAACCAAAACACCGCGAATACAGGATTAGACAGTGAAAATGCAACACCTAATGTAAGTATCTATTTAATTAAGTATTTATGACATTTATAATGTAAGAAAATATTTAACTATAATGTAAGTAGGTATGTATCATAATGGATAACGTGAACTACTTAGTTCCTTCAGAATATTTTTATCTTGATCCTCTACTAGTTAAATATTTATCTTGCCATGCTACCCGCCCCTGCTGTGTCATAAAATAGTGCATAAATTCGTCTCTCACAGCTTTTGCCCTTGTGGTTGCATTCCTTCCCAATATTCTTAAATCTGTTAATCTTTGTTCATCATCTCTCCATGTACCTGGTATTACTTTACCAACATCAATATCTTCACAATCAAAGGTCCCAGGTGGTGAATATACAGATCGTGATCTTGTATTTCGTCGCAAAAAATTATGTAGATATGCACAGGCCATAACTATATCTTGTACATATTTTAATTCAACATCAATAGTTGTGTGTAAAATCCGGAAAACTGAAGCCAAGATTCCAAAAGAGTTTTCAACTATACGGCGTGCTCTAGATATTCTATAGTTACATACACGTTTAGGAGACCCTATGTTCAAATCTAACGTATAGGGCTTGCAAATATTCTCCGTTAGTGGAAATGCATCATCTGCCAGGAAAACATATGGTGTTAACATTTCACGGCCCGGGAGGGATTTAGGATGTGGTATGTTAAGAGTTTGACTCAGGAGTGCTTTCCCAAAAGCTGTATGTCTAAAAACTCCCCCATCAGATATACTTCCTTGAACACCTGCATGTACATACAAAAAATTGTAACGTGCATCTGTTACAGCAAACAGCACTATACTAAAAAACTGTTTATAATTATAATATTGACTCCCACTGTTCGGTGGACAGATAATTGCGATGTGTTTGCCATCCATTGCACCCAAACAGTGAGGAAAATTCCAACGATCCTCGAAATCTTTCGCAACTTGCTTCCACTCTTCTGTTCTTGACGGCATCTGAAAACAGTTTAAATTTATATTCACAATTTCATGTATTGATGGCCGGTGTTGTTATTTCAGGTGGAAACTGCAAACACTGACGACAGTGCTGGCCCAGAAGAAGTCGTGAATACAGATACAACTGACTCTGTAGAAATCTTAGATACTAGTCCAAAACCACGTACTAAGAGACCTAAGACTGTAGATCCATTATTAGAAAAGGCTCAAAACATTATACGTGGTGCTGGTGAAACAAAAAGAAATGAATATGCTGGTTTCGGAGAGCATATAGCAAACAAGCTAAGCAAACATGACGATTACACCCGTGCTCAAGCAGAATTAAAAATTATGCAAATTTTGTTCGAATGTGATATGTCTATGCACAGAACTCGACCTTTGTCTCGATTTACACCAAGTCCTAACAGTAGTAGAGGTGGAGCTAGCACATCACAAAGCCAATATTCTGACATTAAAAATAATATCCAGTATGTTATTGTTCCTAACTCTCAAGATGTTAATACTTCAATACAAACTCAGTCAGAGCAAAATACTTTACAGCATGTTTTGGATAATCAGTCTCAAGTTCCTCAGTCGACTACTTATGAAGAACTTGTGTCATATACTCTCCAGTATGATGAATCACAAAAGTAAAAATTATTACTACCTAAGATGTACTAAGTACCTACCTTGGTAACATAACAAGTTTCTTCGGGAAAGTTGTTCAGTTCCATGGTCTGAACTCTGAACTCATGTCGATGATGATTGATGATGATTTATTACTATTATTTTTATAATTAGAGTTAAGTAGGTATAATTAAGTACACCTTATGATTATAATAACATACCTACATAATAAACCAATGTCAACTTACCTTGATGTATTCTTTTAATCCTTCTATCAAAGCTGCACTAACCTCTGGAACTATAACAGAAATCGAAGCATCTGACACTCTGAATAGATACATCAAGCTTTTAAATGAATCTCCAGTTGCCAAATAACGTAGAGTTATCGCTAATCTTGTGGTAACCGGTATTGCGTTCCTCATGTTTGTATCATTTCTTTTTATTTTCGGTCCGATTTTATTTAAAATATACTCGAAGTCACTCTTTGACATTCTAGAAAAGTTGTCAAATAATTTTTTATCAAGCATTAATTCTTGACATAAATTGTCTACTGTTTCACGCCTATTGAAGTAAGGTCGAATCCACATTCTCCGCTTTTTCTTTTTTGATTTTTCTCTTAAAACGATATAGGCTGCTGCGACGATTGTGATTTCGTCAGCCATTGTTGCCGGTTTGTGTGGCTCATTTAGGAGTCTGCATCATGCGCAATACTATTGCAGACATATCGCAACACATGGCTCGGCCATAGATTGCTCGGCCATGTTTTGTAATGCAATATTTTTGTGATGGCCGGGCCATAGTTGCCAATAGTGCGGCCACTAATTGCTGAAAAAACATGGCTCGTTTAGGAGCACCTTAGTACAAATTTCAATAGACATTTATACATACGATTTTTGGGTAAAAAAATTGCAATACGCAGATGACCTAACAATTTACGCTATTGATGCAGACATTAAGGTCGCTTGTAATTTATTAAACCAAAGTCTTGCTGTCCTTAATGAATGGCTTTTCGATAATGGGCTAGATTTGACAGTGGAGAAAAGTAGTGTAGTAGTATTTACTAAAAAGTTTTCTATTCCAAATGTAAACATCTCTTATGATAATAAATTAATTCCAGTTAAAACAAGTGCAAAGTTCTTAGGTGTTCATCTTGACAACAAATTAAATGGTAACTCACATATTGAATATGTGATTTCTAAATGTGAACGTAACTTGAATATGTTGCGATGTCTTGCGGGAGTTTGGTGGGGAGCTCATCCATTCTGTTTAAAACTTATTTACAATGCTGTTATTAGAAGTGTCTTAGACTACGGTATATTTTTATTAGTAGGTGATAACTTGTGTGTTATGAAGAAATTACACAACAAAAACAAAACAAAATTCAGTCCAAAGCTTTCCGAATAATAGGTGGAGCTATGAAGTCAAGTCCCATTAAATGCCATACAGGTAGAATGCACTAAGCCACCTTTAACTCTAAGGAGACAATATTTATGTGATAGATTTGTTTTTCGTCTGAAACAGTACAAATTCCATCCATTACTAGAAAAACTTGATCAATTGAATAGCGTTTTAGAGTCACATTCCTTCTATAAAAGGTCTTTGCCATGCCTTATCGTAAGTTACCGTAAACTTCTTTCAATATCTGCTCCTAACAACCAATCCGATGTGCTACCTTTGTTCTTATATAATTTTGAAAGTTTGCTGATTGAACCTGATGTAAAATATGATTTAAGTTTAAGTAAAGATAACATTAATAATTTTATAAATACCCAATACAGTAATTGGCATCATATATTTACTGACTCTTCTAAGTTACAAGAAACAGGAAATGTAGGAGTAGGTGTTTATCATAGTCAATATAACATACATCAGAAAATTAAAATGCCTATAGAAAGTTCGGTATTTTCCGGAGAATGTTTAGCCATTTTGAAAGCTTTGGAATATGTATTAATGTTTAAATTAACAAAGACCATCATCTTTTCAGACTCCAAAAGTGCATTACAGGGCATTGAAAAGTTTCCGTTTCGCAGTAAACCCTATCACCATATTATTTTTGATATCAGATATAAACTTTATAAATGCATTGAGAAAGGATATACAGTAGCATTTTCTTGGGTTCCTAGTCACTCAGGTATTTTAGGCAACGAAAAAGCAGACGAAATAGATAAGGACGCAGTGCAGAGTGGTGACATGTTTCCATTTAAAATTTATTCCAGTGACTTTTGAGTTTACCGGCAATCGATTTATATAACGAATGGAATAAATATTGGGAATTTACTGCACAACAAAAGGGTAACCGTATGTACAAACTGCAGCCTCGAGTACCTAAAAAGTCTTGGTTTAATAGAATCAATAGTTCAAAACGAGTGATTTCATCCATTATACGAATGCGATTAGAACATGCGTGTATTCCTAGTCATCTAAATAGAATTGGCGTATTCAATAGTGATATGTGTGATTGTGGGGAGGACACGGTAACTTTAGATCACATATTTTTCTCGTGTCCTTTGCTTTGATCATGCATCGTTTTTGTCCTCTTTGTACTCCCTTCATGTTCCTCTTCCTACTTATATGATGTGTATATTAAGTGACCCTATAAAATATTTAAGTATTTTATCTGAATTTATAGTAACCAATAATTTAAGTTTATAAAATATACAATTACCGATTTTTATTATATTATTATTTAAAAATATTAGTACCAAAACTTTCCTGATTCTATACAAATTCCGTCCTTGAAATCCCTACTTTTACTGCGTCATAATTTTTCCCTACCTTTACAGCACTCGACACTGGCAATAGTTTTATGCTAGTCGCCATATATATATAAAAAAAAAAGACGAAGAAGGAGTTTAAAACACGAAGTTCGATTTTCATTTTGTGAAAATTATTTGTAGCAACTCATACAAAAATTGTAAATTAAGTGGATTAATTATTGAAAAACGAAAGGTAAGCCATTGTAAAATGTAAATGTAACCGTAAATTGGACGTAGTTACATGAAAAGGATCCAATCCACATCAAGTCATTTTCGAGATATTGACATTTTGAAGTTTATGACGTATTTCTTCATAGGTATTAATTATAAAATAAGTTGTCAGTATATTGTTAACGTGTATTACAGTACCCGGCAATAAATATTGCACATCGACCTTTGGAAAGAGACATTCGGCTAATTTCGGTTTCATAGAGCGTTACCTTTGTAGCACACACCTATTTGACATTATGTCAGTCGTTGTTCAAATTCAATAGAGTGCAGTCGCGTCCAGTTCAGAATATATATCTAGAGTTGTTAACACCCCTAAATTTGCTACAACTGTAATTTTCCAAACGAATTTTAAATACGTAAACATAATTTGAACACCCTTTTTTATTTTATTTTACCCGAACCTAAAGCCATAACTTATAGAAAATTTGGTGTATTTTATACAAAGAATAATAAAATTGTCAAAAGAAGCAAACCATAATTGTTTTAACAGCTCCTAATATATACCGGACTTTTTGTATTTCGTGCGTAAGAGATAACGCTCTACAAAACCGAAATTAGCCGACTGTCACTTTCCAAAGGTCGATGTGCAATATTTATCGCCGGGTACTGTACATAAACGTATGATGCTAAAGACCAACAAAGAGTGCGAGAGAGAAGAAAATCCGTTATGGAATTTGTAGTAAACGTTGAGTAAATGAAACGGCGGTTGGCGGGAGACTGCTTTATTCAGTGTTGACAGTTGACACTTCACAGGAATAGATCATAGACAATAAATTACCCCAGAGTCCCACAGACTATAAAACCCCCCATTTTTCCCCTCTTTAATTTTTATAAAACTTTTTCTTAAAACATTTAAACCAACTACACAAACTAGAATTACACATATCTTAATAAACATTTAAACCAATTTCTTAGCCCGATTGTAAGCTCGTAAAGCTCGATTAGACGCCCCGGTCGGAGGAGGCGTCGGAGAGCGAGTGGTCAGGCTCTCACTTACCCACCTGCATCCTCCGACGCGACCTCCGCCGCCCCCGCGTCTCCTTCCTCTCTACCTATCTCCAAACACGCGTCGTCGGCGTCGCGGCCCTCAGGACCTTCACTATCGTTTACGGCTGGTGCTTCCAAATTCGGTCGGGATAGCGAAAATCTACTTTTACGGTTCGCTTTTAAATTAATAACTTGATCTTGGTGACGGCGCCACTCGGTGCCATCGCCCACTTGAACCCGATACGAAACTGGACCCGTTTTTGCCGTGACCTTTCCCGGTACCCACTTGGGTGAGCGACTGGAGTAACTCCGTACGAGCACCGGTTCCCCGTTTTCGATGTGCCTATCCTGTCCCCCCTTGTTGAACATCTGTCGCCGCTGCGCGTTGCGCACTTCGGCCGACACATCCGGTCGGAGGGCGTCCAGACGACCGCGCAGGCGGCGACCCAGTAATGCTACTGCCGGAGCCACTCCAGTCGTGGCATGCTCGACGTTACGGTATTGAAAAAGAAATTTCGACAACGCCTGCGACACATTCTCACCCTCGTGCAAGGCCCGCTTAATAGCTTTCTTAATCGTTTTTACCGCGTTCTCCGCGGCCCCGTTTCCTTGAGGCCTATACGGCGCCGACGTCACGTGCTGAATACAATTATTTTTACAATAATATTGAAATTCCGCCGATAGGAACGGAGGTCCGTTATCAGTAACGAGTTGGGCTGGTAACCCAAATCTAGCAAATATAGACCGCAATACCGCCTCGGTAGATTCAGCGTCCGTTCGGCTCATTGTCACTACTTCAATCCATTTTGAGTACGCGTCTACTAAAATAAAATATTTTACTCCTCCACATTCAGCAAAATCAGCGTGAATCCTGTGCCAGGGTGTCGAAGGGAACTCCCAAGGATGTAACGTGGCGTGAGGAGGAGCATCGAGCACCACCCTACATGCATGGCAAGATTGACACAACCTCTCAATATCACCATCTATGTTCGGCCAATACACATAATTCCGAGCTAAATTTTTCATTTTATTTACACCTAAATGACCCATGTGAATTTCCTCCAACACCAATACAATGAGTCTATACTTAAATAGTAAACACCCCAAATCAAGTACAATTTCGTCTTTTCGTGCGAAATAAGCTTTCTCTTCCTCGCAAATACACTTTAACGGCCACCCGAACAAAACATAACCCTTTATTTTACACAGTAATTTATCCTTATATGTTTCCGCCGCAATTTCTTTATAGTTTACAGGAAAATAATCTTTAACTACTGTTACATAACTACATTCTGCTGTATTTGTCAGCTCAGCGAGATAGTGCATCCGCAGGGCCATTCTCCCGCGACCGAACGAACTCAACGGTAAAGTCATAAGCGGCCAACCGGGCGGCCCACCTTTGCAATCGGCTCGCTGCCGTTTGTGGTATCCCTCCCCTTTTACCGAAAATATGATACAAAGGTCGGTGATCTGTACGCAAGATAAACGACCGTCCATAGAGATATTGATGGTGTTTTGTAATACCGAAATAAATAGCGAGCGCCTCTTTATCTATCTGACTATAATTTTTTTCGGCTGAATTTAAAGTCCTAGACACTGATGGGACTAGCAACTG
Organism: Polyommatus icarus; assembly: GCA_937595015.1. Lineage (NCBI taxonomy): Eukaryota > Metazoa > Arthropoda > Insecta > Lepidoptera > Lycaenidae > Polyommatus > Polyommatus icarus. The sequence goes on along the minus strand of OW569322.1, from coordinate 23,065,088 downwards.
ATGGGCCGCTCACTAGCATCGACATATCGATGTGCGAGTACCGCGCCAACCCCGTACGCGCTGCTGTCCACCGACAATACGAGATCGCGTCCCTCCTCGTAGTGTGCTAGCACCCTATCCGAGGTTAGCGCGCAGCGTTGCCATTTGGCAACTTCGGTTGCCATTTTGGCAACATTTGACCCTTCGTGGCAACCAAATGGCAACCGAGCTCAAATGGCAACTTTTTGGCAACTTTTCGACTTGTCGCGCGATCATCGGTAGAAAAATATCGAATATATTCCGCAGATGAACTGAACTCATCGAATTGAACAAAATCAAATCTTGAACGCATTTTTATTCCCAAATGAAAACGATACTTATATAATAATAGACAAACAAATTGTACCCATATTTCTACCAGCAAAAGGTGTATTTTGGTGAAGCTATAGATAAAAGTAATTTTGTGACCACAGAGCAGATAATAATTAATAAGGTACTTAAATGACAAGTAGATCGGACAGTACCAGTCATTGGAAAGAGCACAAAAACACAATATTTGTTAATGTTGCTTTAAAAGTTTCCTGTTATTAAAGTAAAAAATGCCTGTTTTTTAAGAAAAACAGACAGTTTTTAAAGCAACATTAATAAATATTATGGTGTTTTTGTACTTTTTCCAATGACTAGTACTGTCCAATCTACTAGTCAACTTTGTGTGTGACTGTGTGCATTGTGTAGTGTGTAGTGCGATGCAAAAGAATTTTTTTCGTGGTTTTCTAATACTTTTGTTTTTAAATCTATTGGTAAGTCCTCTTTATTGTTTTAATCGAAGAAGCTACCCATAGACCTATTTGAAGTAGTATTTGAAAAACCAATTTATATAATTAACTAGCTGTCCCGGCAAATATTGTTTTGCCATATAAATAATTTTTGGTATGAAAAATAGATGTTGGCCGATTCTCAGACCTACTCAATATGCTCACAATATTTCATGAGAATCGGTCAAGCCGTTTCGGAGGAGTATGGCAACGAAAACTGTGACACGAGAATTTTATTTAATAGATACTAACCACTAAGGTAAGGTAAGGTAAGGTGCTGGGAAATTTATGTTTATTTTTTGCATGTTTTAATATTGGATTTCTGGATGGATTTTAATATTGTTGTAAAATGTCTACATTTTTTTTTTATCTTTTTATTTATATTTTATAATACTTTTATTTTCAGGAGAACATGATTTTAAATTTATGAACAAAAAAAAATGTGGAATCAATTATATTTATCAACCAAAAGGATTAACATTTTTTGAAAACATGATTTTTTTCGATTTAAATTTTTATCAACCAAAATGCAGAGCAATAAAACAGTACTCAATAGATAGGTACAAATATTTTTATATTACTAAAAGGCACAGAACGTTTTTACAGGTTTTTTTTTCTAATGGCAACATTTGGTTTCAGATGGCAACATTTGAACCTACAAATGGCAACCTGGGCTGAGTATACTCTGGCAACACTGTTAGCGCGCGTTTAGCTGCCGAAAAAGCATCCGCACACTCCGACCCCCATTTCCAATCCGCACCCTTTTTGAGTAGGGAGTGTAACGGTTGTAGTATGATACTTAGATTAGGTATGAACTTACCATAGTAGTTCAACATCCCTAAGAAACTTTTTAGCTGTGTAATATTTTTAGGCGCCGGTGCCTCCGTGATAGCGGCAAGCTTGTTCGGGTCGGGCCGTAATCCAGTTTTATCGATTATAAACCCGAGGTACTTAACACTCTTTTGTAGAAAGTTACACTTTTCAATTTTTACCGTAAACCCCATAAGACGGAGGCGGTCTAATACCACGCGTAAATTCTTTAAATGATCCGCTCTGTTTGCCCCTGTAACACAAACGTCATCTAAAAACACCACAGTTTTCGGTACCCCACGGAGCGTTTCCTCCATAATTTTTTGAAACTTCTCCGGGATACATGATAAGCCGAACGGAGTACGACGATATACAAATGTACCTACATGAGTCGTTATGGCCGTATACCGGCGGGACTCTTCTGACAAAAGGCACTGTTGATAACTATTCTTTAAATCAATTTTTGAATACTCCTCTCCCCCACTGAGGGTCGCGAACAACTCTTTAATCCGTGGGAGAGGATATTGATCGCGCTTAAGAATCGGATTTACCGTTATTTTATAATCCCCACATATTCGTATATCACCGTTCTCTTTAATCACCGGGACTATCGGTGTGCCATATTCCGAGGACTCGACGCGATCTATAACATCTTCCCGCTCTAAACGAGCCAATTCCGACTCAACTCGTGCGCGCAACGCCAGCGGCACGGGCCGCGCTCGCACATACACAGGCCTTTCCTCTTTTACATTAAGCGTAATTTCCTTAACACATGTTCCTAAATTATCAGTAAAAACTTCAGGAAAATCAGTCATCAGTCGTTTCACAAATGGATCGCAAACCGCGTTATCTGTAATTTCATGTAAATCTATAGTTATATTTTTAATTCCTAGAGCGCGCACCCACTCTCGGCCTAACAAGGGTCTCCCCCCCTTCTTAATTACATATAACTTACAATTTAAAGCTGACGTACTGTCTAACTCAACATTTACATTAAAAAACCCAAGCGAATCCATTTTTGATCCGACATAACTGCGTATATGCAAATCATTAGACAATAGCGGTTTATGACTAAAATTACAATTGTAAAAGTCCTCACTTACAGTCGAGATGCGACTCCCGGTGTCCACTTCGAAGTCCATGGGACTACCGTCCACCTTCACATTAACCGATTCGTGGCCAATCCCGCGCCCAGCATGTCATTTAAAAAGAACTGCTTGGCCTGTGGTAAGAATTCGTGAAAATGAAGGTGGCAACGAATCGGTTAACTATATAGGGCTTGTCACCTGAACCATCCACCTGGATATTAAAGAAGTCCTCGACGTCACTTACATAATTTTGACGGGCACTCGCCCGGCCTTTGTTACCCCTTTTACACATCACTTTTAGGTGGCCCCGCACGCCACACTCATCACAATTATAGTTGGAGTAACGACACTGATCAGCCCGATGCGCCCGGCCACATCTCCAGCAGCTGCCGGCGCCCCTCGCACCCGCGCCTCCAACGCCCGTGCCTCCAACGCCGCCGCCCACGCCGCAAGCGCCTGCGCCTCCAGCGCCCGCGCCCCCGCCGCCATTTTGTGCCGGCTGTGTCCCGCGCTGCTGCACCCGCCGCACACTCGCCTGATGCAGGCCTTCGCCCACCGCCGATGTGCCGCCGTTCTCGCTCGGTGCTGCACTCACTTCCGCATGCCGCTCCGCCGCCTCCAAATCCAAAGCCAACTCAACGGCTTGTTTGTAATTGATGTCTTTCTCAGCAAAAATACGTGACCGCATCGCCTCACTCGCTAATCCCGAAACAAATTGATCACGTAGATTTTCCTCTAAATTCTGTCCAAAATTACACGTAGACGCTAAGTGTTTCAAAGTATGCAAATACTCTGTTAAACGTTCGCCGGCATGTTGTCGGCGTAGGCGAAAAACATGGCGTTCTGCGATTTCCGATCGTTTTGGTTCTAGATGTTGAGTTACTAGGTCTACCAGTTCATCAAACTTCTTTGTTTCCGGATGATCCGGTGAACACAAATCACACATTAATGTATATGTTTTATCGCCCACCACTGTGATCAACAGTGGCACTTGTAATTCCGATTTGATTTCGTTTAAAACAATGTACTGTTTTACGCGTCGAACATACGCCGGCCATTGTTTTGAGCTAATGTCAAATGGCTCCAATTTCCCAATCGGCATTTCTGAACACTGTAGATTACACTATTAATGATTTACACTATTATTCCCACTCTTGTTGTAAATACTTTGCTTAGGTTCCTCCGTAAACTCGTCGCCAATGTAGTAAACGTTGAGTAAATGAAACGGCGGTTGGCGGGAGACTGATTTATTCAGTGTTGACAGTTGACACTTCACAGGAATAGATCATAGACAATAAATTACCCCAGAGTCCCACAGACTATAAAACCCCCCAGAATTAATATAACAAGATGAAAAGAGAGAGGCAGTCTAATGAAAACTTTAACCACTTTCATTTGACAGGTCGTCAACAAGTCGTCACCCGTTTTTATGCCCTTTCGGTATTTGCAATTTATTGTTTAAATCCTTTATTATTTTCATCAAATACTATTACATATAAAAATGGTAACTTGTTCTGTGAGTGATTGCAGTGTAAATCATAAGTAAAATCCTGAAAAATATACATTTCACAGGTAATTAATCTTCATGTCCTAATTGCTACGATGTGTTTATTTTCGCTATATTCAGTCTTTAGTTCTCTATTTCAAATAAAATATTGTGAATCCTCCCTTTTACTTTCATATTTTGCGTAACTTATGGTATTATTGTTCTTATATTACACAAATTTGGAAGAAAAAATTTTCATCAAAATTTTTTACATATACCTACGCTAGTGCTTGAATCAAATTTATCGATATGCTTATCAATATTTTACAATAACATAAACTAAAATAAAAATCATTTACCTTTATATTTATCACCTTAAAAGGACATATTATCTTATTTTAACGATTATTTTTCCGACCCAAATATCGACCAATAGAATTGCACCATTCGACGTCACGTGGTACAACCTACATGGTATTACTTGGTACTCTGGTTACCACGTGACGTCGAATGGTGCAATTCTATTGGCCGACATTTGGGACGGAAAAATAATCCCCCGAATACCACACGAGCTTCAAAATTATCTGGCATTTCCCTCAAGGTTCCCTGCAAACAAATAAAGTCGTCAAGTTTTTCAGGAAACCTTTAACCTGAAAAACTTGAATCCTTCACTCTTGTGGTATTATAAGTGATTATTTTTAAATATTATTAATCTTTTCACATATCTAGTATAAAATCAAGGTTTCACAGATCAGTCACTTGAATCTAATACTCATTGAATGCAGCTTTCATTAATATAAAATAAATTGCACCCATGCAAAGCTGTTTGCTTGTTCATAATCATTTGTTTTACAGATTCCCTCAAGATCCCCTAATTAGAGTAAAATGGCTAAAATTAATTAGGCGTGTTGGTTGGAGTCCCACGAAAAATTCAACAATATGTAGCAAACATTTCATTGAAAGTTTTAAAAGAAAAAGTAGAATAAATACAATTTTGGCTAAAGGAGCTATCCCAACATTATTCGTACCAGTAAGTTTGACATACTGTTGCACTTGTTACTGAAGCAATTATTTTTGTCTCTTGCATAGAATTCTTGAGTCTCATTGTTGGAAAAGTTCATCAAAACAGCTTGACAATTTTTTATGAAATTTTGCATAATAATAAACAAGAATAGGTTCTAAGCTATTTATCAATAACTTTTCACACATCACCTATAGCGATAGGTTTTAATAGTGTACGTATTGTTGGTAGTTATTAATTATTCCAGTTCATGGTTAGGACAAATTAGTCCGGCATAATAGTAGTATAGTATCACAGTCTTTGAACTTAGTATCATGTAATATGCCTTTTTCATACTTTTGTTGGTTTATTAGTAGTATTTTTAATTTTATATGGAGAGTGGAGACTAGCTGTCTCGGCAAATGTTGTTTTGCCATATTAATTATTTCGCCCATGTTATTTTATTGAAGTGACTAAATAAGTATGTCACCATGGCAATTACATATTGTATCCTACATTATTTGATAGGTAATCGAGATGAATAAATGTTTAGAATAGCACCGAGATACAAATCTTGGTATTTAAAATATAATAGAGTAAGAGCCAGCGACAGTCAGACTATCGTCATTTTATAAAAGCTAAAAGTTTGCCTGTTTGTGACCTCTACAGAGAAAAGAACGACCAACAACTATGGAGTTTTGGTCGCGATTACTTAATGAGGTATCCAGTTCTGATGGTCTACCTGACCTTCGAGAAAGAGTAAAGCTGAATTTCATAGCTTATATTATTTACAGTAAGTGTAGCAACAGTTGTTTCCCACTGCCAGGCACCCTTTAACCTTCCTAAAGTATTAGACTTTGAGTCATGAGGGTGTCTGGCAGTGGGAAACAACTTACTGCGAAGAATACAAATTACTATGATATTGAGCTTTACTCTTTCTCGAAGATCAGGTAGGCCTTCAGAACTGGATACCTCCTTAAGTAACCGCGAGTCGCGACCTAAACTCCATAGTTGCTGGTCATTCTTACCCCTGTAGAGGTCAGAAAGAGGCAAACTTTCAGCTTTTATTATATGACAAAAGTTTGACTGTCGCTAGCTATCTATGAATGCTTCGCGAGTCGCGACACATCAGTCTGGTCCCGTAATTAGTTCTCGAAAAACTTGTGGCATGGATACCAGACAACGGAAATAAACTTATACTTTTGTTTTTACATAAAATAAATATGAGTATTGTGTAATTTCTATTATTACACAATACACATATTTATTTTAGTGAAAAAATGAACCTTAAAATATGAAATCAAATATTTTCCTTAAGCTTGCCTTATGTCATTATTTTTCAGAAATCTTGTTATAGAAGTCACAATTTCTTTATCATTTTTAGGGAACATTAAGATAGAGGATTCCGACGTCATACGTTATGCGGGATATACCTTCGACAACATTGTCTATTCAAGAACGCAATCTTATACCGTCGACATCTTCAATTGTTCAAGAACACGACACGACACAACACACTGTTCAAGAAGAAATTTGCATTATCACCAAGAATGAGGAAACTAATATTAAAAACGATAAATTGAAAAAAAAATTACAAGAAAAACAAAAAAAAAATTCGTCGTTTGGTTGCAAAAAATAAAAGGCAAGCAGTGAAAATTGTGACTTTGCAAGACGTTATTAAAGAAACTAACACAAGACCAGAATTAAGCGACCATCGTAATGATGTCACTATGGCATATAGCAACGATTTAATTCAAAGCCTAATAAATAGGGTAAATAATAAAAAAAATAGAAAATTAAGTACTACGACTAAATATAGCCAAGAGTTACGTAAGTTTGCTCTGACTATACATTTTTATAGTCCAAGAGCATATAATTACTTACGACAAAAATTTGATTTATGCCTTCCGCACGTTAACACACTGCGTACGTGGTATGCCAGACTAAATTGTGAACCTGGTTTTACACAGGAATCAATCAATACTATTAAGGAAATAAGAAAAAATAAACCTGATTTAAAATTGTGTCTTACGTTTGATGAAATGAGCATACGTGAGCATACAGAATGGGTAGGTCAGAGACATGGGTTTGTAAATTTTGGCAATGATTTGGGGATGGATGGTTCTGAAATTGCGAACCAGGTTTTAGTTTTTATGGTTTTAGCATTAAATGCTTATTGGAAAATTACTATAGGCTATTTTCCGGACAGGTGATTAACAGGCCTCTCAAAAAGCGAATCTTTTAAAAATATGCCTGGATTTATTACATGCGACTGAATGTGAGGTAATTTCTATTACATTTGATGGTATTGCTTCAAATCTAAATATGGCTCAGCAATTGGGTGCAGATTTTTCTAAAATGAAATCACATTTTATGTATAATGGTCGTAAATATTTACTGTTTCTTGATGCTTGTCATTTATTAAAATTGATCCGCAACTTCTTCGGCGAAAAAAGAATTCTCTTCGATAAAATGAATAACAAAATAGATTTTGGTTATATTGAGGCTCTTCATCAATTACAAAAAGAAATGGGACTCCATTTAGCGAATAAATGAAGCTTTCGTCATGTTAACTTTATAAAACAAAAAATGAAGGTAAAACTAGCGTCCCAATTATTATCTCGCTCTGTAGCAACAGCAATAGACTATTGTGATAATCATTTAAAATTGTCACTATTTAAAAATTCTAAAGCAACAGTTACTTTTATTTGACATGTGAGTGATATATTCGACATATTTAATTCTAGAAATTTATTGAGCTATGGATATAAAAAAACTCTCTCCAAACAAAATAAAAACTATATTTACGAAAAACTAGACCTAGTTTACGATTATTTTTTAAGTTTAAAATTTGAAAATGGTTCAAAAATTATCGAGTCACCGAGAAAATTAGGGCTTCTGGGATTTTTAAATAACATAAAATTATGTAAATGTATTTATGCTGACTTTATCGAAAAAGAAACATTGAAATTTATCCCTTTTTATAAATTATCTCAAGATCATCTTGAAACTTTTTTCAGTGCTGTAAGGTCTCGGGGTGGATTTAATAATAACCCAACACTAAGAAATTTTATGTCTGCTTACAAACGTTTGCTCTGTCATACTGAAATAAAAAGTTCTGAATGTGGCAACTGTCTGGCTTTGGATGATATAACAATTTTATCTACTTCTAAAAAGACTACGTACGATCAAATTAATACATCTCTATCATATAACAAAATAACTAAGGAGTTTTCTTTATCTAAAGCAAAAGAGGAAGAAAATAATTTTGAACACTTATATCTACCTCATAATGAAGAACCCTTATCAGACGTAATACAGTATACAGTAGAATATATAGCCGGTTTCGTGGTAAAAAAAAATTAAAAATAAAATTCATTGTGAAGAGTGTTGTAATGCCATACATTCCTCCCGGCAATTGAGTAATCCAGTGTCATTTATAAATAAAAGACTATTCGTCTAAGAATTAAGGCTATTTAACGTACCCTTCAAAAGATGTAATTAAACTTTGTCTTCAAGTTGAAAAATTTATACGTCAAAATAAAAAAAATTACTACGAGGGCTGCTATTTATGTATCCGGAATTAAAAAAGAAACAAACATATATCATTTAATATGGTTTTATTGCTTTTCAAAATATTCGCCGCAATGATCGACGCACTTATGCATACGCTGGGACCAATTTTCATAGCACTTTTTCCATTCTGATTGAGGTATCTCCAAAACGTGCATTTTGAACGCATCAACAGCCTCTTCGCAGCTCGAAAAACGTTGACCACGTAATTTTTTCTTCGCGTATGGACATAAAAAGAAATCGTTAGGTGCCAAATCAGGGCTGTACGGCGGATGACCAGTCAATTCGATCTTTTGACCCTCCAAAAACTGAGTTGTTTCAGCTGAGGTGTGACAGCTAGCATTGTCGTGATGTAATATGATTCTGCGTTGTCGGTTGTCCTTTCTTATTTCTTCAAAGACTTCTGGTAAACAAATGGTCGTATACCATTCAGAATTAACCGTTTTACGATTCTCTAATGGCACTGTAGCCACATGTCCATTAATTCCAAAAAAACAGGCGACCATTTGCTTCAAAGTACTTTTTGCACGAGTAACTTTTGTTGGTTTCGGCTCATCTTGGAACACCCACACCGTTGACTGTTGTTTAGTTTCGGGGTCATATGCATAGATCCAATATTCATCACCTGTGTAGATATTATAAACGGCTTTTGACGTACCACGGTTGTATTTTTTTATAATTTTTTTGCACCAATCGACACGAGCCCGTTTTTGATCGATTGTCAAGTTGTGCGGAATCCAACGCGAACAAATTTTTTTTACAGCCAAATGTTCGTGTAATATCTTATGTATGCTCGTCATACTTATGCCTAAGGACGCCTCTATCTCGCGATATGTAACATGACGATCACGCATAATTAGTTCCCGCACAGCATCTATATTTTGTGGGACAACAGCTGTTTTTGGGCGACCTTCTTTATTTTCATCCGTGAGCATAGACCGCCCACGATTAAACTCACTGTACCAGTGATAAACAGTGGTTTTTGATGGTGCTTCATCTCCAAAAGTTGCGGTGAGTTGAATAAAGCACTGTTGTTGATTTAGCCCACGCCGAAAATCGTAGTAAATCATTGCACGAAAATGTTCACGCGTTAAATCCATGGCAAATGAAGACACGCAATTTTCAAAATGACGCCACAATGGAAAAATAATTGACAGTCACATGAAACAAAATGTATTCTTCAACCAAAGAGTTCTTTTTTCAAATGTTGTAATTACTTTTTAAATATTGTTCTTGTAAGTGGCCAGTTCCGGATACATAAATAGCAGCCTAGTAAAGGCATTATTAAAAAATCTACAATTAACAAAGCAACGCTTATAATATTGAAAGATAATTTCAACTTGTTTTTGTGCTTGACAAGACACAATTTAGATCAGGAAATTTTAAGTGGGCACATATACCTAATAATGAAATATATTATAGAAACCTATTTTGATATTCGGCTTAAGTATGAATGCAAACTGCTTAATTTGAGTAAAGAGAGTTTAAGGACCCACCTGAATAAGATTGTTTTGTTTAAAGGACAGTAACTAAGTTAGTTACTGTCCTTTAAACAAAATAAACAAAATTATTATTTTTAAATAAAAAATTAAAACTGACTCCCAAGGTAATGACAATAGTAATATTTTAAATGAACTAAAAAGTGTTAGATAATTCTTATTATGTACTCAGTATTTCTGTTCTCAATCTTCATTGTTTTGAAATCGGTACCAGCTAACCTAATCGCCAGTTCTCTGACAGAATAGGTATAACTGCAACTTATATAGGTACCTACTTATTAATAGGACTTGTACCGACTTCAAAATTATGAAGATTGAGAACAGAAATACTGAGCACAGAATAAGGATTATTTAATAATTTTTAGTTCATTTAAGTATAATATTACTATTATCTTTATTTTGGAAGTCGGTTTTAATTTTTTGTTTAAAAATAATAATTTTACTCTTTTTAGCAGCTGTCCTTATGGTTTTCTATACTTACAGTTGGTGTTTTAAAAAATCAAAATTGCTTTATTTCTGAATAAATCTAAAATAAAATATATTTTCAGAATACATTGTGCCTACCACCGGTTCGGGAACTAACCCGACGAGAAGAACCGGCGTAAGAAACTTGGTCCCACTTTTTACCAAAAAAATTGAGAAAAAAATTAATCTTTTAAAATAAAATTTACAATGCTGTAACTAAAAATTATACAATGTAAACATAGATAGGTACATAATAATTGCAAATCATGTAGAAGTAGCCTTGCAAGCAGTCATTCAGCATTCTACTCCCAAGATGTGCCATTGTTTATGAAATTATTGACCTTATAATAAAAAGGCTTTGGCACAAAACGTTCTTTGACTACTTTTTTAAATTTATTAATCGAAAGATTTTGAACGTTTTCTGGGATTCTATTGTAAAGATGTATACATTGACCTTTAAAAGATTTACTGACTTTACTAAGTCTGATCATCGGCAAGACTATGAAAAGTACCAATAATAGGATCATAATGTTAAAATATGATGCATGGTGTAGCCATGATGATGATTAGCTTATGCTTTTGGTTCTTTAAACAACGCTGAAACTCCCAATCATATTGTATGTATATTGTGTGATTCATGACGCGTTCTGGATACTTAGTGCCGCGTTTCGTAATAATTTTTCTGCGCCCTGGATCGTCAGCGAGATTTGTCTCGTCATAATTGACGATATTTGCCGCTGGAACATCGGCCAAAGATATTTGTAGTTCTTCAAAATATTTTGTTATGATTTCTGCTGACACGGCAGCTCGAGACCTTTTAATATTTTGGCATATTCGTTGAGAAATTTTATCTTTATGTCTATTTAAAAAAGATTGGGCGAAATCAGGCCCAGGGAAATTATTTCTGAATCGCTTATGAGTAATCCCAATCTTATCCAGATACATTTTAACTATATATCTTAAGTCTAGTGGGTCCAGTGGATAACCCCATTCTCCACAAACGTTTAAGTATTGGATGATATTGTGGCGGTACCCACAATTCGCCTAACAATCCTACATCGCGCTATCGAAGTTTCGGAGAACGGCAAGATATATACAACGTCTGAAATGACGTCAGTGGGCTTCGGCCTGACCGAGCATGCTATCTCGCTCGGTCGGAAGATCTTCCTTTTCGGCTGCCACTTGCAACGTTAAATTGGTGACCACCGACAAGAACACGCATCCTTCTGGACATCAGTCATCATCAACATTCCCCGCCCCTCCGCACCACGTCAGCAGACATCAAGCACAACCGGGTCGCCTCGACCATAAGCCGCGTTGGGCGTCCGCGCCGGTCGAACCCGTGTCCGGCTTGAACGGGGCAGCCATAGGCTACAACGACCGGTCCACAAGCAGAGCACGGGAACCTCTCCTGGTCATTGCACGCGTAGCTTCGGCCCACACCTGACAACACAAGCGCATTGAAGAGTACCACCGGTCTTCGGGGGGGAGTGATGTGGCGGTACCCACAATTCGCCTAACAATCCTACATCGCGCTATCGAAGTTTCGGAGAACGGCAAGATATATACAACGTCTGAAATGACGTCAGTGGGCTTCGGCCTGACCGAGCATGCTATCTCGCTCGGTCGGAAGATCTTCCTTTTCGGCTGCCACTTGCAACGTTAAAATATATTCCTCAGTTTCCAACGAAAGTGCCCTTTGCCCACCATGCGATTTTACTAGTCCTTTGCTGTGGCGATACAACACTGATGGGTGCATATTGTGCTTGATGGCTACTGTTTTTATCGAATCATTACCCGTTAAATAATCTTGTACCTCTTGCTTAAGAACATTTTCGTCATACCTTTTATAGCGCTTGCCGCCAGGTTCAGGTTTATAAATGCGCGGCATTGTCTAAATCTGCTGAACAAACAAAATAAACATTTATTTTCAATACAAATGAAAATAAAAACATTAACTATTTCATAAAATTACAGCCACTAGGTACCCACAATCTCCCATAAGTACAAAAAAGGAACAGGTATAATTTTGCGTAGCAGCCCTAGCAATGACAATTCTGATCACCCCAGTCGTATTGTTACTCACCCCTCGTGCACTTCTATTTAGACTTTACGCGTTTCTATTTACCCCATACCTCAATTCTATCCACCCCTCAGGCGTCTTCTATTCACCTCAAAACTTATTCAATTTATAGGTAACAACTTTTGGACTTAATTAGAACATAAATCATGCTTAATTTGACTTACCGTTTAGTTTTTTCAATAGTTAAGTAACTAACACTTTGCATAAATTCGTTTTGATGGCTAAATAAAATCGTAGTAACGAACAGAAATAAAAGTTTTACGCTTCTCAACTTCACAACCATTACCTGGTCACTTTGACACTTGGATGAAGGATCAAACTGGATTTGTCAAGCAAATAATAATACCGAGATTGACAAAGACGCAGCTATACATAAACTCATAAGAGTAATAGAGTCAGTAACATTTTTTTTGTCCTTGTCATAGTTTCACTTTTTGTTGTTGGTCAAGAATCGCACTTTTGACCAACAAAAGATTTGCTCATATTGTACTTTGCGATATTCGTTGATTCTGTGTTTTTTTAGCGAAAAACAATATTGACAGTGTTAAAGTGTGTGTTAAATTTATTGCTAAACATGGTGATTTGTTACGTTTTAGGCTGTAAAAGCCGTAGTGAGCGGAAATATGAAAACATAACATTTCATTCGTAAGTACGATATTTTGCATTTAACATCTCTCAGTTTGCAGTAATATTGACTGTATGATTATCTAAGAATATTATTACACGAGGAATGATGTGTTAATTACATTATTACAGCGTAAAATAGTATTTAAAAAACATTGTTATTGTAGTAATACACAACCAAATTCTATAGGTCGTTATTTCAACAGCAAACCAAAGCTTATTAGTACTCTTTGATTTTGTCGCGTTAAACGATTGCAAGGGTTGCCAGCGCTAGTGTTGGAGAATTGCCTAGAATTGTTATTTGTTCATGTTTAATAATTATTATTTTTACAAAAAATATTATAAGTTTTAATACTTAAAAATCATTCAAGAATAATATTATATTGAATTGTCAATTGTCATCCAACATGAATTTAAACATACTACTTCAGATAACATAATATTATTATCTTTCTATTGTAAGATCAAAACATACTTTTAACTTACATTGTATGTTTTACATTCTATGATTTATAATAAAATAAATAACTATTTTTTTTAGATTTCCAAAGGACTCCACAACTAAAAATTTATGGATTCAGTCAACAGGACGAGGCAACTGCTGGATTCCAAACAAATATGCAAAAATATGCTCTATACACTTTGAAAAAAGGTGTTTTAAAAAGAGAACTAAAAATAATATCTTGGAAAAATTCTCAGTGCCAACACTACACATTTGTACTGATCAGGTAAATTCTTTCGTTCGAGTCATATTCGAGTATTATCATCCACCGAAAACTATGTCCAGCTGTAGACAGTTCACAAAGTTGTATAATATTATGTAATTTAACTTAGAGATAAAATATGGTCATGTGTCATGACATAAAAAATACTACACATAGTTTTTATAAAACAAAGTGATAAAAAATAGGAGATAATTTATCGATCATTCTTTTCAGAGTCTACAGAGACATGATGACAGTCTTAAATGCTCTAAATCTGAAAATCCTGTAACTACAGGAGGCGAAATGGATACAGAACCGAGCCAAGTAAGTACATTTTCAACAATTTGTTCAGATATTGTAGGTTACAATCTACAATATCTGAACATTATTAGTATATATTATAATATAGGGTATTACAACTAGTAGTATACTTATGCTGAACCAAGTATACTACCAAGTAGTTATACTTGGTTCAGCATAATTGGGCTAGTTCGACTGGGGTGGTACTACCGACTGATATAAAATCGACATAAAATAGCAATATGGCTGCTGCTGTGTTACGTTCGATGAGTGAGTATGCCGGAGAGTGGAAGCTACCACCGGATGTAATATGAAAATTATAATATGCTCGAGTATGGAAATTATCTATACTCTATAGTATTTACAATTTTACTTTTAACCAACTTCAAAAAAAGGAGGTTATCAATTCGACGCGTATGTATGTAATATTTCCAGAATTATTGCCTAATTTTCGTGTATGTTAGATGTCCTGTCGTCCCACCCTGTCCCGGGGTAGTTCAGATGCCGAAAACGATATAAATGTTTCGTAGCTATTGTCATATTTTAGTGTGCAAAAAAGAATCAAATCCAAAACGCTTGAAGTATGGGAGTTACGTTTCCTTAGTTTTTTTTTTATTTGTAGGTTATTAGTTATTAGTCTAGAGACCGGATTATATGCAACATAAAAAGCTTGTTATATGCATGCAAATATGCATGAAAAATGCTTGAAATATGCACGAAAATTGGCAGAATATGCAAAATTATATGAAAATATACAATTCAAAATCTGCATACAATTAGTAAATTATTTTTTGATAGGCGATAATAGACCGTACAGTAACATTATAATATGACTAAAATTATTTTAAATTATTGTAAAGGTCAAATATTTTTCTAAATTTTCAGTAGTATGATTGTGTCTACGATCATTTGGAATATTTTTGTAAATAGAAAAGGTTCGCTCCACATTCACTGAGGAACCTGGGCAGAATTTGAACTTGGGTGCTATGTTAGTACAAAGTTTACCTTTTCTGGCAAAAGTTTCTGGTAAAATATGCAAATGCATATAATCCGGTCTCTAGTTATTACCCATTCACGTCGTAGTATTTATTATACAAATAGTATGGTTAAACTAATTTAATGTCAGTCAAACAATAAAATCTATCCTGTTTGTAATATTGGTACAAATGTTATTTTTTTTTTGTATCTATAATTCTTTGATTTTTTTTCTTTTTTTATAGATTTGTGACGCAATGGAAATGCCAACAACATCTTGTGCAGCAATGGACATAGATACACATGTATGTAGATTGTAGATGGTAACTTTTTTTTAGAAATACTAAAAAACAAAATAATCCCTCAAGCCCCGTAAGGCCCATATGGGCCGCGACAACAAAAGATTTCCTGGAATTAGTGATCGAAGGATTAATATACTTACTTCTTTCTATTTAATGGCACCCATAGATACAGGGTTGCACCAAAATAATATTGTCGATTAAAATGTATGTATGACACTGATGTTGAGACACATTGTATTTGTATTTACTACTCATTTCAGGTAATTGAGAGTGTGACACCTCGGAAAAGAAAACTTTTGAAAAAATTAGACCGTCAAATGCTGTTGGCCCAAACACGAAAAAGAAAGCTGGCTAGTTTGAGAGCTAAAAACCGTCGTCTCTTGAAGAAGAACGCCGAGTTTTCCGTAATTATCAAGGAAATGCAGGAAAAACGATTAATAAATCAGGACACAGCAGATATATTAAGTGAAGTCCACCCAAAATCAGACTTTTTAAAATCGAGTAAAAGTAAATTTTCACCTGAAGTCCGAAAATTTGCTTTAACTTTGCATTTTATCAGTCCACGTGCCTATAATTTTGTGAAAAATTCATTTAACACTTGCCTTCCACATACTCGTACTCTAGCCCGGTGGTATCAATCAGTGGAAGGAGACCCTGGATTCACTACTGAATCTTTTTCTGCTCTAAAGCTTTTAGTTAAAAATTCTGGAAAAAAATATATATGTGCCTTATGTTTCGACGAAATGGCGATTCGTAGGTTGGTTGAGTGGGATGGTAAACAATTTGTTGGTTTTGTTAACTGCGGTAATCAATTAATTAGTGACTCTCTCCCCGTTGCAAAAGAAGCTTTAGTTTTTATGTTGACCTGTCTAATTGGAAGCTGGAAACTTCCTGTAGGCTATTTTTTAATTGATGGCATAACAGCCGAACAAAAAGCGTCATTGGTCAAAACATGTATCGACCTCATTACTGAATGTGGTGTAGAAGTTGCATCCATTACTTTTGATGGATGCCCAACAAATTTTTCGATGGCCAAATTATTAGGGTGTCAAATGATGAAATCAATCCTATATTTTCTTATAAAGATAAAAAAATAGCAATTATTCCTGATCCCTCACACATGTTAAAATTGGTACGAAATACTTTAGGAGATAAAGAATATCTCAGCAATGAAAAGGGAGATATAGTGTCTTGGCGTTTTTTTAAAATGCTGCATGAAATCCAAGAAGAGGAGGGATTTCATTTGGCTAATAAATTAAGAAGTGCTCACATTAATTTTAAAAAACAAATTATGAAGGTCAAATTAGCATCCCAACTTTTTAGCGAATCTGTTGCCGATGCAATGGAATTTTGTTGGAAAAATATAGGTCTCCAACAATTTAAAAACTGTGAAGAAACTGTAAATTTTATAAGGAAATTCAATGCGTTATTTGATATTTTAAATACTCGAAATTTAAATGGTTACGGATTTAAAAAACCATTAAAAAGTAGTAACTATGAAAAGATTGCAGAATTTCTTGAAGAAATTTTTAATTATATTAAAGAATTGAAAATGGGGGATAGGTATGTTTTAAATACGGAAAGAAAAACAGGCTTCATGGGTTTTCTGATTTCTATTAAAAGTGTTTTGTTTTTGTATGATGAATTTGTTAAAAATAATAAATTGGAATTTTTATCTACGTACAAACTCAGTCAGGACCACCTAGAAATCTTTTTTAGTGCTATTCGGGCTAAAGGTGGTTTTAATAATAACCCTACGGTTAGGCAGTTTAAAGCTGCATATAAACGCCTTCTTATCCATGGCGAGATAAAACATCTCACTACAGGCAATTGTGTGCCTCTAAGTAATATTAATATTTTAACATGCACCAGGCCAGAGGTCGCAATAAATAATACTACAGATCGTAATCGCTTAGTCGAAGATTCTACAGATATTTCTTCTTTAGAATCCGAAGTAGTTATATCTCAAGAGCACGATTATTTAGCGAACCCAACACTATTGACAGAATTTGCAGAACATGTTATAGTTTATATAGCAGGTTTTGTGGTTAAAGCATTGACCAATCAGATAAAGTGTGAACAATGTTTAAACTCTTTAGTAAGCACTGAGAAGTTAATAAATTCTTTGCAATATAAAAAAGATAAAGGTGGATTACACTATCCGTCACAATCTGTCATAAAAATATGTAACATAGCTGAAGAAGTATATAGAAAGAATAAAATTTATAACCACAAGAACATTTTGCATCACCTTGTACAGAAATGTTTAAAAAAATGTCTTGGACTTAATTTGTTCAAATATGATCATGACTTTTCAGATCGGTCAATTTCTGAAAACCATTATTCGCTCTTAATAAAAGCAGTTTGTAATAAATATTTAAATGTACGCATTCATTATGCCACGAAGTCCCTTTGTAACACGGGTGAAAATATTCGCAATTTCTACACGAAATTAGTAATATTCAAGGGACAGTAAATGTTCATCCTTATATGGCTCCACTTATTACTGCTTTAATAAACTAAATTCTTTAATAAAGGTAGTAAATAAATAGTAAATTTAATACAAAATATTTAAACTCTAAAAAACATTTTTTAGTATTCAAATATTTTGTAGTAAAGTTACTATTTATTTATATATTTTTAGTGTTTTACTCTATTTTTTAGTGTTTAAATATTTAGTAGTAAATTTACTAAAAAAAATTGAAAACAAATTTTTTTTTGTGTTTAAATATTTTGAAGTAAATTTTTGTGCAAGAACCTAAGTAATAACTATTTTAAACTGAAAAATAACTCAAACATGTTAAATATTTTCGTATGAGAAAATGATTTTGGTATTACGTATGTATGAGAAATTCCAAGGGTTCTCAAGAGAAAAGTTTAAGGAAATAAATATTCTGACCGTCGCATCTCAATACGTCATGTTCTGCAAATTCTGTCAATAGTATAATGGTTTAATGCTAATAATGAAATATATCGATTTTACCAACTCTTAGTAAAATTTTTGAAAAAATAATTTTAAAACAATTATTGCTACATTTTAATTCAAACAATTTATTACAATATGACAATCAAAACGTATTTACTAAGGGTCGATCTACAACGGATGCTGGTATAGGTCTTCTTCTAATATATTTCAAGCTTGGGAGGAGTCGCAGGACGCTCTAGGTGTCTTTTGCGACCTCTCCAAAGCCTTCGATTGTGTGGATCATGCTACATTGATCAGGAAATTGCGCCACTATGGCATAAAGGACTCAGCTCTTAGCCTCTTGACTTCTTACCTTATAAACAGGACTCAAAGGGTTGAAGTAAACGGTAACAGGTCCAATGGAACCAAAATAGAATTAGGTGTCCCACAGGGATCTTTTTTAGGCCCATTTCTTTTTCTCATCTAATGACTTACCTTACTTTGTTAAGGAAAATGATAATGAGATAGTACTTTTTCCTGATGACACTTCACTTATTTTTAAAGTGAAGAGACAACAGGCGTATTTTTCATACACGATGTAAACACAGTATTAATTATATCACTTCAAACTCATAAATAGTTGGAGATTATCATACGAAAATATAACCAAGACGTATTACTAAGATACGAGAATTTTTTTCTAGAATTTTTTACTAAAAGCTTAAGAGCAGAAAAAGATTCAGGTAAAACTAAATGTGTAAAGTTCACTTTGCCCAATGTTAGGCAAGTCCAAACCAATGTACTATTGAATGATGAGAAGATGAATTTGGTTGACACCACTGTATTCTAAAGCCGGCTGTACACTCTCGCCGAGACACAGCGAGGCGGCCCGAGTGCGAGAGTGTAAATGGGTGCGCTCGCCTCGTCTCGCCTGTCTCGGACCCTCTCGGTCCGTTGTCGGTATTTTGCGCCCGAGACAAAGGGTCTCGCGAGGAAAACGAGCGCACTACTGTACACTCTCGCGTCTTTCAGTACTAGTCCCGCCATTGGACAGTGTAGAACAGAAAAATAACAATAATAAACGACATTATCAGTCATTATCTGTGAGAAATAAAATTAATTATGATTATAAATCTTTGGATTACAATGATATCTTTCGATGCATGGTGAATGGTGAATGGTCGGTTTCGTCCATCTTGTCTGAGTTCTTAACTGCGATTGAACTAAGCGAGAATGTACATGATCGCACTCGGGCAAGGGGCTCTCGCACGAGACTCTCGCCCGAGAGCTCTCGGCGAGAGTGTACAGCGGTCATTAGGTATAACACTTGATAGTAAATTACAGTGGGGTCCTCATATTGTTAATCTTGCAGGTAGGCTCAGTTCTGCGGCATATGCAGTCAGAAAAATCAGAGAAATTTCTGATGAAGACACGGCACGATTAATATATTTTCATAGTAGAATGTCATACGGAATCCTTTTATGGGGAAACGCTGCTGACATTAATACAATATTTGTGCTGCAGAAGCGAGCCATACGCTCTATTTATAAAATGTCGTCTTTTGATTCTCTGAGAGATAAATTTAAAGAAATTGGTATTCTAACTGTTGCTTCTCCATACATTTTGGATAATGTAATATACCTATGTTAGAAAAAATATAAGTAAATTTAAAGCTAAAAGTGACATTCACTGTAGGAACACCAGAAATAAGCACAAGCTGGATTTGCCGATGATCAGACTTAGTAAAGTTAGTAAATCTCTTAAAGGTCAATGTATACGCCTTTACAACAAAATCCCAGAAAACGTTCAAAATCTTTCGATTAATAAATTTAAAAATGTAGTCAAAGACCGTTTGTGTGCCAAAGCCTATTATAAGGTCAATGATTTCATAAACGATGGCACGTCTTGGGAGTAGGATGGCTGCTTGCAAGACTACTTCTACGTTATTATATGACTTAAAATTATGTATGGATGTTGACATTGTATAATTTTAAGTTACAATTATTGTAAATTTTATTTTAAAAAGATTAAGTTTTCTCTCACTTTTTGACGTGACAACGTCTTATAATTCGATATGGGCTGCGCACACGAAAATACATGACGCAATATGCGGCGTTACCTTGCTCTGAGGCATTCCATTTAAGGCTATGACGTTGTCACGTTCAACTATCGTCAGTAAACTGACTTTACAGACAACCGAGTTCGAGTCGAGTTCGAGTTCGAGCCGTTTGGACGTGAACTAACTGACAGACAGACAGTCAGAAAGACAAAACACACACACATTCGCATTTTTTTGGTAAAAAGTGGGACCCCGTGCGAGTTTCTTACGCCGGTTCTTCTCGCCGGGATAGTTCCCGAACCGGTGGTAGGCACCAGTAGTATCAACGTTCTGAAAGCATTTGTTCCAAATCTATTCGGAAATAAATCATTTTTTTTTATTTATTTATAATCTGTTTAAATATAAATACCATATTATATTATTTAAGATTCTTGTAAATACCCCACAGACTAAGAATTAGTTACTATGGTCTCGCCAGACGTAGGTCTATCAACTGTCTAGGATCGGTATACATTAATTTGTGTGTTTTATTCTCAAATCGCGGAATTCTGTCTGTAGCGGTCATATTGTCATTTTCTATACAGTGCTCCAAGGCTTTAAATGAATGTGTCACGACTCACGGGGCGCTGCTGGTAAAGGAGAACTGTCAAACACACGTCAAAAATGACGTTTTTGTATGATAGAAGCGTTAGTTCCTTTTCTCGCCACATTCATTTAAAGCCTTGTCGAATTGTACAAACAGTGCGAGTATTTTTCACTTAGCTCCTGGACTAGTACTAGAAAGGTCAATGACCGCAAGTGCCACCTTAAATTATTCTGACTATAGTAAATAAATGATACGGTACTGATTAAATTCATATTAAGTGTTTTTCTTAGTTCTTTTGTCTATTATGTCTATTATTTATGTTTATGTGCCACCTTAAATTATCCTCCTGACTCATCCTGACAAACTTTCCCGTTTTTAATATTATTAGTAAGATCTTAAATCTCAATCCATTTAAATACCGTTATTAAATTTACATATAGTATTTATGTATTTATTAAAGTATTACTATATTTTATAGATATAGCGTTTAAAATTATAACATTGATATCTATTATTTACTGACTTGTAATTTTTATGTATTATATTAGTATAATATTAGTTTTGCTTCGATGAGCACATAATATTGTTGTATATTATAATGTAATCATATTTGTGCACGTCCTATCTGCTGTTTTTAATCCTATCTCTCCGTAGGGCTGCTGGAAGAGATTTCTATCTAGAAATAAGCAGTTCCTTTCTGCCGTCTTTCTGTGTTAACTGTAATTATACAATGTTTCCTGTGCACAATAAATTATAAATAAATAAAATAAAAATAGTATAGCAAGTAGGTACAGTAGTAATTAGCAAACAGCAATTAGTGTAGTAAGTAAAATTATAATTTAAGTGCAAAGATTAAAATCCATAACAATTACCCCTAACATTGAGAGAACATTCAAGGCTTAAACATTTTGAAGCTTGACGCACGTGCGCCGCGGTGGAATGGAGCCCTCACGCGGATGAACTCACGGGAAGATTGCTAATAATAAAAATACAAAAAGTAATGGTAATATGTAAAAGGTATTTTTTGCCATCTGAAAAAATGATAAAAAAAATGATTTGGTGTGGGGAAAATAAATAAGATTTGTATAGTCTGGTAACACCAGACAAAGTTGGTACTTTATATCCATCCCTTACGGGTGTACGCCCGTGTCATGTCTACTAGATGCTTGGTTTTAGCTTTGACACATTATTTTTCGCATTTATGAACGACTTCACTATTCTGACTATGTTGCCATAATAGAATCAATGTTGCCGTATATAAAAAAATCAAATGTAGCTAATTTCATTGAGCACTGCGAGAGCATTAATGCAACATACAAAGTTTCACTTTTTTTTCTATTCCCCCCTTAAACTCTATTAACCCCATTTTACGGTACAGTTTACATCCTCTTTGGTGTTTTGTTGTTGTGGTTTTTGGATTTATGTGCATTCTTTTTGACTTCGGCTTGTTTACTGGTATCTGATAGTTCCTGCTTATTAATTTCGACCCTTGGCTATTTCTTACGGACTCCGATTCCCAATCTATACCGATCGACACTGGCTTCGTTTATTGGACTTGGACGTGCACGTTTTTTTCTGAAGACTTGGCTTGCTTTTGTGGTCAAAACTATGGCGAAGATACCGGAATACCCGGGATTTCACTGTTACTTTGGATGTGACGAAGGAGGTAAGTGAAATAAACATTAAATATACATTATATCCTTAAATATACATATATCCTTATTAGATATTCTTCAGACGTAGGTACAGTGTAAACTCCATGTAACGTCAATCAATCATTTGACTTTGATTGGTTTAGCTTGTCTATCATACAATGATACCCTTTACATAGCATTACAGCCCAAAGAGAATATAATCACTATGTTACAGCCACTCACAATAGCGACAAAATCACAACGATTGAGTAATGAAAAGTACCTTTTAAGGGCGTCCGTAATTGACCGTATTTAAAACCTTATAAACTCATAATCTGAAAGCTACAAAGTTATAATAAAAATACAGCAATAATCTTCAGTATATGGACATTCTTTTCGCCGTTTTAAATGTTCTATTTTGTTTATTATGCTCATGATATCAGCTTCCAAAGTAATACCAATTTGTTAAAATTCGAGCATACATTTAGCATCTCCTTAGCATTTACAAATTACTTTTATTTGAAACTCACGCCAAAAGATCGACAATATCATAAACTACATATTTGCCGTTTTAATTTTTTTAAGGACAATTTAGAACTAAGATAAGTAAAAATAATATGGTTTTGGCGGGATCTCGGCAACGCGGCAAATGTATGGCCAAGGTCGTTTGCTCGGGGGACGGCCTTAATTTACCAAAACTAGTAAAAACTGCGCAGCTGTGTACATTTTTTGTGGCTTCACTGAGTTCACTATCCTAGCCCGCCATGAACTTGACTTTCGGCATCACACTTTACATAGCATTACAGCCACTATCAATAGCGACAAAATCACAAAGATTGAGTAGTAAAAAGTACCTTTTAATTTACTAATATTAGTAAAAACTGCACAGCTGTGTACATTTTTTTTTGGCTTCACTATCCTAGCTTGCAATGAACTTAACTTTCGGCATCATGAATAGCGAACTTTCTAAGAAATTCGTTCTTTTGTTTACAAATTGAGATTGCTTGCATGTGTATACTGTGTTTGACCATAAAAAAGTATTTATAAAAGTTATCATATCAGGTGCTCATAAACTTTCTACCTAAATTACAGTTAGTAAAAGAAAATCACTGTATAATGACAAGAAAGCTTTGATTTTTCTTCTGTCCATTCAACAACAACTCTAATGCCATAAAATGCAAAATCCCTTCCAGTGATTTTATAGAGTTTACACTGTACATATTTCCCTACATTCTGTTCTGATTCAATCTGATAAAAGTGTAAACACATTATTATAAAATTCGACCAAACTTATTTGCTTTTGTGATTCTTTAATGTGCTGAATAAGTAAAACTGGTACCATTACTTACACCTATTATACTGAGCCTTGTTTATATTTGGATCGCATTTAATCTGTTTCCACGCCTCAAAGACTGAAATTGTGATACATGTCTATTGTCTATAAATAAATTATAACACATTATAACCAATTTCCTGAAATAAACGATTCTGATTCTGAACAGAGTTGATGTCTGTCCTGTCTTCTGTGAGAACTATTTTTGGAACTGTCCATCCATACTTAATATTATAAATGTGAAATTGTGTCTGTCTGTTACCTCTTCACGCTCAAACCGCTGAACCGATTTTGCTGAAATTTAACATTTAGACATAAGTCCTGGGACTAGTGTAGTGTCTAGTGTGTTTGTGTACAACACACAAACACTAACTTCTTAATTATTTTTCCTTCAATTCGCGGATTCTTGGAAATCTATTGTTAGGTATTCTATTGTTGTTGCGGTCGCCGGTATCTCAATGGGGGTTGATAGGTTAAATTATTAATTAAGAAGATTACTAATAAATATAAGATTATTCATCCTTTGATCGGGGATTCTTGGAAATGCTATTGTATTCTATTGTTGTTGTGATCACCGGCGCTTGTATGGGACTAGAAGGATTAATGAAGATTATTAATAAATTAAATGGTATTATTAATATATTATAGAAGCATTTTATTATTAAGAAGTTAGAGTTTGTTTATTTTACCTTATTTATTAGTCTAGTTTCAGTATAGTCAAGTAAAACAAAGACTGATTGATTGGTCTAATATTGTTATTTGTGAATTAATAAAGATTTTTATTTATTTACAAATAATCTATGGCTGTGTTGCACCAGAGGTGTGGTTAAAGTTAAAGTTAAATATAGCGTTAAAGGTACAGTTAAAGTTAGTTCGTGCGATCCACTATATATATCTATATTCTATACTAATATTATAAATGCGAAAGTATATCTGTCTGTCTGTGTCTCGCTTTCACCCCAAAACTACTGAACCGATTGTAATGAAATTTTGTACACAGATAGTCTAAAGTCTGAGAAAGGACATAGGCTACTTTTTAACTGGACAAAAGGGCTGTAAGGGGGTGAAAATGCGTAAATTTGTTCAAATTAAGTTGGTTCCAAAAATTCATAAATCGGGCAACAGCTAGTTAATAAATAAATCACAAAATCACAAACTTTTATTACCATCTCTAAATTATATTATATTTAATGAGACAGTCAATACCTATAGAGTATAGAGGTAAACCTTCAATATTGAAGTTTTAAAATAATTTTAATTTTAGCTTGTAGACAATATTTATGTATTGAACAAAATTAATTATTGAGGGCCGAGAGATTAAGATTATAAACCTTCGGCTTCGGCCAAAAATAGACCTTCGGTCGGACACTACCTGGGACATAGGACACCTGTTTTCCCGGAAAAATGTATGGTTCCGCCGAAATAAACAAGTTTTGGCACAATGGAGCTGCGGGAAACATTAAATCAATAAAATACTGTTCATTTTCCAGATATTTTAAATAAAAATTTAAAAATATAATTTTATAAATAAAACTTAACAAGTTATTCTCTGAAGTGTTCTTAGCTTTAATTCTTTATCATCTTTAGTTCGGCAATTTGGGGATTAAGTACTAAAATAAGTAATTTTGTTTACTGAATTTATAATACAAATACTTGACAATTTCCGGGCCGCTGCATCACTTAGCCTCATAATAACCCAGGAAGATATGCTGCGTGGAAGTCTGTGTTATGTGAGGAAATTAGAGAAAAGGGGGATAAGTACATCTATAACACATTCAAGTTATGCAATAAACATTTTGAAAAATATTACGTTTTAGAAAGCAAACAGCTAACTAGGAATTCAGTTCCAACATTACATTTAGAATGTAAGTAATTTATGTATTAACCCTTATTGTAGTTTTCCACTATCAATTTTTTTTTTTTTTTTTCATATATTATTACAGCATAAAATTGGCAATAATAATTTAAAATCTTTTAATATCCTAGACATTAGTAGGTTTTACTAATTTGCATTTTTATGCAGTACCCATAAACATAAAATCTGCACAGTTTTACTGTGTTACATGCTAACATAGTATTTTGTTTTTCTTGCAGTTAAAAAAGAAGCAAACAGTGAACAAAATCTTTTGTATGCTACTGTGAAAGCAAACATCACAACACCTCATCATGAACCTGCAACGACCACTGCCATTCAACAGACCACTTCTATACTAGCACAGGAAAAGAAATCTATGCCAGGTTTGTTAATAAATCACTAGATGAGTTGATATTGAACCTTTAGTGTAAAGTAGCAAATTAATCTGATTACTTTTTGGGGCTTCTGTACCCAAAGGGTAAGAAAACGGGACTGAGATTTCGATGTCTGTCCGTCTGTCTCCAGGCTTTTTTCTCAATAACCACTATAGCTAAACTTCTGAAATTTGCACAGATTGTGTACACACATACTTCTAATTATTACAACAAATAGCTACTAAAAACGAAGTAAAATTTATATTTTAGGGTAGCTCCTATACAACGATACAACTTAAGTACTTGATTTTTTGGCCCTTTTTGCTCGGCAATAATGGCAACTTTAGTAAAAATTAAGAAAAATTATTCAAATAGTTTTTCCTAATTCATTTGTGACTTTCTTGAGGGATATTGCTAGGTATAATAATTAATAATATATTAAAATTTGTGATTTTTTTCAGGTGTCACCAACGAGTGACAATTTAAAAATGATTAAAAAGTAAGAAAATTATGAAATTGACTCAAAAGTCAAAATGTGTATCAAAAAGAATCTTAGCTGCCAAAAAACTTTCAGAGCAAAATTCATTTTTAAAAACTATTGATTCTATGCCTGATACCATTCAAATATTTATTAAAATGCAGATCAAAAGTAAACAAAAACCAAAAGGGAGAAAATTTACATTAGAAGAAAAAATTATGGCAATAGCAATATGGAAGCAAAGTCAGAAGAGCTACAATTATTTGAGTAAATTAATTGTTCTTCCATCAAAGCGCACTCTGCAAAGATTTATTAGTACTGTAGCAGTACCTACAAAGTACCTACACGTTCGTTCGAAGATTGAAACACAGAAGAAAATCGTTCTGCAAAGAACGTACTTTCGAAATGACGAGAGAAACCATCCGTGTATATTAAGTGCATTTGCACCGGACATGAAGCAGCCCTGAAAATGACTTTTTCTAATAAGAGTTTTTCACAACACAACACTACGCGTCTTCACATCGCGCCTACGTTGAGCGAGGAATCTTCGCAGCATAACTACGATCTTCATGGCGTTTGCAGAGCTTCACAAAATGGCGGCAAAACTACTCGCGACGGCGCGGCAGCGAGCGACCGCGAGACGGCGTCGGTATGACGAGCGCGGGCTCACTGACCTCGCGCCCTGCGGGAGCCCAATTTTATACTCGAGCGATCCCAGCGCCACGAACCGCGGTGCGGCCGAATCTCCCGCGCGGATAATTTCTCAATCTTGTAAATATTTCTTATTCGATTTTTTTCTCTTTCTTGTTTGTAAATATTTTCATCTCATTCATTATGTCTCTTTCTGTTTTGTAATAGCCAATCACAAACAATCTTTTAACTCTCTGTACATTTTGTGATAATAATAATTATCTCATTTTTTTGTATACAAGCAGCGCATTTTTGTAAATAAAGCATTCCAGTTCACCACAGTACATCGAGTTTTACTCTACTCCTCCGACCTCTAGTGAACTCTTAGAGAGACCAACCGGTCCTCTAAAGTACCTTTCGGCTAAAACCAGGCATGATTAAAAATTAATGCGCCATTTAAAACAGGCTATGAAAAATGTTCCCATTGAAAAAAGATTGTACACCCTTTTATTTAATGAAGTGGCCTTGGCTCCAGGTCTTTACTTCAATGAAAATGAAATAATAGTATTCGAAGACCTCGGAAATATAAGAAATAAAAATATAGCTGACCATGCACTCGTTATAATGATTAAAGGGATAAAAACAAAAACGAAGCAGCCAATATTGTTCCATTCTTGCAAAAGCTCAACGAAAAAATTAAAGACGATGATCACAATGACAATAGAAAAGTTAAGCGAGGCTGGAGTAATTATAATTTCAACTATATGTGACCATGCCACTTCAAATGTGAGCGCAATAAAACTGTTACAAAAGGAAACAAACGAAACATACCTAAAAAGAAACGAAGAATTCAATTCATATGCATTTGAGATAAAAAATAATAAAATATTTCCTTTGTTTGACACGCCACATTTATTAAAGTGCGTAAGAAATAATTTTATGACTAAAAATATTAAGTACATACAAGACAATGAAGAAAAAATTGCTAAGTGGGAACATTTAAGAAAATTATTAGAAATAGATAGAGGAGAAGACGAAATTAGGATTTTTACGAAGTTAACTGAGTACCATGTAGATCCTGCAAAGGTGTCTAAAATGAAGGTCAAATACGCTGCACAGGTATTCAGTCAACGAGTTTCTGCAGTTATAAGATTTTTGTCAAGTAAGTGTTACAACATTTGCCTTAAAATAACAAATAACTATGGAAATGTTAAATAACTATGGAAATGTTTCTACATTTAGGTCGTTCAATACCCAATTGAGAAACTTTAAATGTATGATATATGCTATAACTTATGGATATAATTTATGATTAGCATATCCAATTTATTCAAATAAATACGAGTACAATTTTTCCTATTATTGGCTGTGATAAAAATATACAATATGCACTTTAAAATTCACTTCAGACTAAATGTTGTCACTAAATACGTGTTACCAATATATTTTTATGTCACAAGTTTTATTTTGGTAGGTTTTGGTAGGCTAAGAAAGCTAACGATAGCTGAAACGTTTTTTTTAAGGGAAGCAATAATTGTAATTTTAGTCCTACATTAAAGTAGTCTATGTTCAATATATTTATTTTGAATGACGTCAAACTAATTTAGAGTGTAGTAATTTTAATCTTTGTGTAAGACATTATTTGGTGACAAGTTATCTATTTTGAGAATCAAAAAGAATATTTGTACAAGCAATTATTCTAATATTTGTTTATTTATTTTGGATCATGTTATAAAGATTTACTTTAGGAACCTAGTTATGTCACCCCCTCAGCGCCCTGTCATCATTATATAGTGCAGCGATGACTGATTAACTGCTTATCAACAATAGTTCTAGTTAAAGCTTTGTTTATTTAAGATTAAATTTAGGGAAGTCTTACATTTTAATCTGGCTTCACCACCGTCTTGAGACGGGACAGGGAGTCAGTCGATCATAGCATGAGCTTCTGCTAGGTAGTCTCCGGACAGACTCTAACATCAATCTGCAGAAACTCTGCCCGTTAACCATAGTTATGTTTTAATTAAGTGTTAAATGTAACTTAACAATAATAATTTTTTTTCAGTTTTTAAAAAGTCTTTTCTCGCTCCCGCAAACTTGTCTACCTTTTTATAAAGTAAACAGATTTTTGCATTATTTTGTTTTGGAGTATTTATTAGTATTTTGTGAGAAATGACCTCTATTATATAAGACGCAAATTGGTAGGCGAAAGTGACAATTTCTTGCCTGTGTACGATTGTCCTTAGAATGGATTGCTTTATTAGCCAACTTAGTCTTTCAATACTATAAAGTTTTATTTTATTTAAGTAACAATTTTTTTCTTGTTTCAGAAAACCAAAATTATACCTAAGGAGTGTGAAGACCATAAAGTTAATATACCTAGCGGAATAGAGAAACAAAGGCCTGAGCAAGCGAGATGCCACTATCAGTAACACCGCGTGGTAAAAAGAGACGTGTGATACATGACAGCAGCACTCTTTTTTTGACGCTCAGTCGGCACGTGCCGCACGTTGTCAATATAATCTCATAGAATTCATGTTCAATCATGCTTGTGTAAGTGTATACGTACACATATTTTTCACACAGATGAAAACCAATTTTGGTTACGTTTGACAGCTCGAGATTGTTGCTCTATTCCGATAGGTATATTAACTTTATGGTGAAGACACTGCAGATATATTGTTAATTTTTGACAAATTATTTGATTCTTTTAATGGCCACTTGTACCACGACACGGCTAAAGTTCTCAAGGGGTGTATCAAAAATAATTCTCCACATGTAAAATTTTGGAACGAAATTTTACCAATATTAAAATCTATTTGTTTTGAAAGATTGTGAAAAACCCAGATGGTACATATATGTACAAAAAAATATGAAAAAGTGCCATCGATCCAGAACTGGGTACATAGTATAGATTCATTTTCAGAAATGCTGTCATATATACATAAAAAATATAAAGTTAGAAATATTTTAACAAGGAATTTTAATCAAGACCCTCTTGGGAACTTCTTTTGTTGCATTAGAAGCAATGGAATACGAAATATCAATCCTACATGTCTACAATGTGTTAATGCCTACAAAACATTATTGCTTAATAATTTGAATTCGTCCCATTCAATCAGTGCTAATTGCGAGAGAGATGATTACAAACCATTACAATCAATGAATTTTTTATTGTCACAGAAATGTGACACACAAAATCCTGATTTTGCATGTGAAATTGATTACAGCCATGAATGAAATAGTATCCAGTACTTCTATAGTGCATGAAGAATCAAAAAACTATGTTGCGGGATACGTTATAAAAAAATGTAAAAGTGCTATATTTAAAGGTTGTAAACAGTGCTATAATGATCTGGTTAAAACAGAAATTAATCCTAATTCTTTCAATTACATGATTGATTATACGAAAAAGTCTTTATTTAATGCAAATAATAATTTTGTTCAATTGCTTAATGAAATTTATTTTATGATTGTTACATGTTTAAGGGAGTCTCCGGATATTCATTACTTAAAACAAAAAATCATATTTTGTATAAACTGTAGGTGTGATTTTTCTCTAATCACTTGTACCAATCATAAGTCTGATTTATGCAATTACATCATTAATTTATCCTTTAATTTAATAGTTAATAGCTGGTGCAATCCCAGTAAATAGAATTTTAATTGGGAAAATTATTTCTTTTGATCAGAATGACAAAATAAAGCTACAAGCTCATAATTACTATAAAAGTAACAGAAAACAGAGGAACAAGTAAAATATTTTAAATACTTAGAGAGGATTTTAGTAATTGTATTTAATTCCTCTCTACTTTATTATGCATAGTTAGGTAAAAATAAATTTCAAGTTTAAGTACATAATAAAAAAGAGTATTTGTCATAAAAAATAAACCCATTTAATGTTGCACTTTTACAGGGGTTTGAGATTTCTAGAATACTTTATTATAATATTCCTATTTTGTTTGTGAGGTATTGAATAAAACACGTGCAGCTAGGACAGCGGTTTATTCCGGACTAATTCCGCGACGTAACATACCCACCCGCGCGTACGCAGGTAATTAGACAAATACATTACAATCCTCCACCCTTATTTTATAATTATCCTTAATAATAACACAGTCAAAAACTTAACTATTTTGCTAACACCAGTAGTAAATTACACAATACACATATTATTGCAAAGGTAATCAGGAAATATAAATTAACTAGATATCTATGCCATAACTTAATGCTAATTCGTATCTTAATGCTAATTCGTTTTAATTAACTATACTAAGGTATATTCTTAAGCCTGCATCGGCGTATGGGACGGGACAGGGTCGGCTCAAGAGAAGGAGAAGACGACGATTGAACAGGTTCCGGTATATTTTGCTCCTCACAGTCTTTAAACAGTTCCTGAGACTCATCATCATCCTCCACGGTTACTATCTCTGGTGCCGAACTATTCCTACAGCTCGGGCTGGGATCTCCACCGCCCCCTGATACTTCCCCCTCGCTACTGGGGGGACTCAACGGACTAATGAGTGAACTACGTTTCCTCTGTTTAAGCTGATCGATATGTTTGTGGGACTCCCTACCTCCCGCATCGACTACTCTATAGTCTGTAGCTCCTATCTTTTCCGTCACTGTCCCCTGCATCCACCTATCACCTCCCCTGTACTGGCGAAGCCACACTTCTTCCCCGGGACGCAGGTCACGTGCCCCGCTAGCGCTACTCGTTAGCTGCTGTTTTTGTTGGGCGTTTCTTACTTTAGTGGCTCGGTCGGGCCTTAACAAATCTAGCTTAGTTCGAAGTTTCCGGCCGCACATTAAAAGTGCCGGCGCTTCACCTGTCGTACAGTGTTCCGTGTTACGGTAATGCAACAAAAAATTGTTCAAGGCTAATAATACATCTAACCTATCTCTAAAAGCTTTTTTAATAACTCTCTTAATAGTCCTAACTGCATTTTCGGCCGCGCCGTTGGAAGCCGGATGATAGGGCGCCGAAAATAAATGTTTTACTCCATTGGAATTTAAAAATTCAGAAAACTCACTACTCGTAAAAGGCGGGCCATTGTCCGAAACTATCTGTTTCGGTAGACCAAAACGTGCAAACACCTCACTTAACCTGTTAATGGTGTGAGCCGCCGCCGTACTCGGTACCTGACTAACTTCTATCCACTTAGTCCTGGCATCGACCATAACCAAGAAAATTCTACCCCTAATCGGTCCCAGAAAATCGAGATGAACCCGAGCCCATGGTTTATCGGGCCAAGGCCACGGGCACGGTACGTGACGCGACGGCGCGTCCGCCTCGGCTGAGCAAGTTGGGCACGCGCGACACATCGTCTCGATCGCCTCGTCGATGCCCGGCCACCACACGTAACTACGAGCGAACGATTTTGTTTTAACGATGCCCATATGTGCTTCGTGTAGCTCTGCTAACACCGTTGACCTACAGGCCCCCGGCACTACTACTCTGTGACCCCACATAACGCACCCTAATTCTTCGTATAACTCTTTTTTCCGATTGTAAAATGGTTTCAACGAGGTTATTATGTCATCGGAGGGCCATTCGTCTCTAAGGTAAGATAAAACCCGACCCAGCAAAGGATCACGAATAGTTTGCCTTTTAATTTCCTGGTAATCCATTAACATCGCATTCTCCGCAAAATGTAAAAATGTCTGCTCCGGCATCTTAGTACACTGTTTATAATATGACGAGCGCGCCGGCAAACGCGATAAGCCGTCCGCCCCATTATTTTTAGAACCTACAAATTCAATATCGTACGTGTACGCGGAAAGTTTAATAGCCCATCGTTGTAATCGACTCGCAGCCATCGACGGAATTCCCTGTTTAGGTCCTAAAATAGTCACAAGCGGCTTATGATCTGTTCTTAACGTAAATTGCCTACCGTAAAGGTATTGATGTAATTTTTCCATACTAAAAACAATCGCCAGCGCCTCCCGCTCAATTTGTGAATAGTTTTTTTCAGCACAGGTAAGCGCGCGTGAAACATAGATAACCGGTCGCTCGCGCCGGCCAGTACCTCCCGCGCCCGCACCCCTCCCCTCATCTAGCTGTGTTAGCACTCCTCCAATCCCTCGCGCGCTAGCATCGCAAGTTAAAAACAAAGGCTTATCAGGATCGTAATGAGCTAAGACATCTGCACTCGTTAAAATATTTTTCACCTTTTTAAAAGCTAACTCACATTCGCGATCCCAATTCCAATTAATACCTTTTTTTAATAAATTATACAGTGGAGCTAAAATGGAGCTTAAGTTACACACAAATTTTGCGTAAAAGTTAATTGTTCCTAAAAACGACCTTAACTCCGTGACATTACGCGGGGAGGGAATATTCACTATTCCAATTACCTTCTCGGGGTCCGCCTTGATTCCCTCTGCGGATATAATATACCCCAAATACCTAACTTCATTAGTCATAAAGAAACACTTGTTTTTCTTTAATTTAATTCCGTTGTTGTGTAACCTTTCGAATAATTTTTCTAACGTTTCTAAATGACTCGTCAT
This sequence comes from Polyommatus icarus, assembly GCA_937595015.1. Taxonomy (NCBI): domain Eukaryota; kingdom Metazoa; phylum Arthropoda; class Insecta; order Lepidoptera; family Lycaenidae; genus Polyommatus; species Polyommatus icarus. Next base: position 23,031,021 of record OW569322.1, on the reverse strand, counting down.
TGTACTCGTACCTATTATTATATCGTCCAAAAAAAATCTCAACATTAGGAATATCACTAAGCAAGTTCGACATTGTCCTCTGAAAAATACCCGGGCTCGACGATAGCCCATAAACTAACCTCTTGTACTTAAACAGACCTCTATGAGTGTTAATTACTGTCAAATTATCGGGGTCATCGAGTTCCAGCTGATTATAGGCCTGGGACAGGTCAATCTTTGAGAGTACCTTGGCGCCATTAAGTTTGACTAACAAATCATCGATGCGGGGCAAAGGATACCTATCGATCAGCAAAACTGGATTTAAAGTCACCTTATAGTCCGCACAGATACGGAGTCCCCCGTCAGCCTTACGCACCGGCACCAGTGGAGTGGCCCAGTCCGAGCTGTCGACCGGCTCGATGACGCCGGTGCGCAGCATCGCATCCAGCTCATCGTCGACGCGAGCCCGTAGCGCATACGGCACGGGTCGAGCGCGGCAAAACACGGGGGTCGCCCCCGGGCGCACCCGCAGTCTCGCTGCTCCTCCCTTGAACCGTCCCAGTCCCTCCGTGAATAATTCTTTATACCTGGAAAGTAATGACAACAATCTTTCATGACCATACTTGCTATTTTCTGGCTCGACTACATTTTTAAACAACGTAGGTATTTTAATGTTTAGTTCCGAAAGCCATTGTCTACCTAACAAGGATGTAGTACCGCCCTCGATAACAAAAAGTTCCAACTTTTTAGACAGCTCACCATAGGTAACAAAGGGTTTAATTACTCCTAACGGCCTAACCTTAGCACCATTATAAAATTTAAACACTAAATTCGATTTTTCTATTGCTATCGTACTAAAATACTTATCGTACATTTTTTTACTTATACAAGACACCAGTGAACCGGTATCTACCTCCATAGGTATTTTAATTCCATGAACTTTAATTACTAAACTCACCGGCTTATAGCCATTCAAACAGAGCTGATACAAATCTTCCTCTATCTCCTCCTCGTCCTCCGGCGGAGACTCGTCGTCTTCCGACAAGTCTAAACCACGCCGCATCTCCTCCGGGTCCCCGGCCTCCACGTGCGCCAGTAGACGGCCGCCCCCGCTGCCTGTGCGCCTGGCGTGGGCTCCGGACGCCCGTTCCGGGCACACCCTACGTAGGTGCCCTCGTTGTCTGCACTTGCCGCAGATGTACTTATTGTACTGACAATCATCAGCCTGATGATCGAAACCTCCACAAGCCGCACAAGGATCCAGCTTGTATCCGCCACTGCTGCCGCCGCCGCTGCCGCCGGGGTTTGGCCCACGTGACCTTTGAGGGCGCGCCCCGCCTCGGACCGAAGCACCGCGCCCACGCCGCACGACCCCAGTATGAAGTATCTCCTGGCCACCGACCCGGGCGCCGCCCGATGTGGTCTCGGCGCGCTCCACAGCTGCCGCATCACGTTCCGCCGCTTCCATTGCACAAGCAATTTTTACTGCCTTATCGTAGCCTAGGTCCTCCTCCGTAAAAACCCGCTGCCTGATTGTCTCGCTGCTGAGCCCGCACACTAATTGGTCCCGCAGGTTTTCTTCTAGAACTGCCTTAAAATCGCAGAACCTTGCCATTTTCTTTAACTCTGAAATATACTGGGATATGCTCTCCCCTGGTTCCTGCCTTCTCTGTCTAAAACGATATCGTTCCGCCATAAACGAAGGTTTGGGTTGTAAATGTTCCTTCATCACCTTTGTAACAAATGCATACGTTTTATCACTGGGTTTTGCGGGACTCGTTAGATTGCTTAGCAATTCATAAGCTTCATCGCCCATCGCTGCGATTAATGTAGGTAGCCAGAGATCTTCTTTAATTTCATTTACTTTGAAATACATCTCAGCTCTTTCCACATACATTGTCCAGTTCCCGGAACGCACATTGAACTCCAACAGCTTCCCGATTGTCATGTTGTGTTGGCCGAAAATTTTAGAAGGCACGCAAATCGAATCCTCGTTCGCCACTGAGGTATTGAATAAAACACGTGCAGCTAGGACAGCGGTTTATTCCGGACTAATTCCGCGACGTAACATACCCACCCGCGCGTACGCAGGTAATTAGACAAATACATTACAGTTTGCATGTTACTATATGGCACCTGAAATATTTGCATATTATGTGATCTTATTTTTAGGAAATATACTAATGGATCAAGACCCTGCGACGGCTAGCAGGTACCTTCCTCAGCTTAGGAAAGCTGAAAGTTTAACTAGTGGTAAGAACGACCAGCAAATATGGAGTTTCGGTCGCGGTTACTTTAGGAGGAGGTATCTGGCAGTGGGAAGCATCTGTAAAAAAATGTACAGCACTGGTAGACGTAATTCCTCCACTTAACATTTAGGAGAATCGTCGTCGCTGCCAACTTCTTTTCCTAGGTAGGTGTTCTGTTCACTCGATTCCTTGTAGCCTCTTTTCTTAGCTGGAGTTACTTGATGAGAGCAGTCTGCTATGGGTGAAACACTTTTTTAAAGAACTTGCTCTGTTTTTTGTCAGAATTTTTATTTGATAAGGAAAAGTTTGAATCAGAACAATCGTCGTAGCTACCACATTTTCTTCGTAACGAGGTCTTCAGTTCACCGGATTGCTTGTTGCCCTTCTTAGCAGGAGTTACATGCTGAGAGCTGCCTGGCTTTTCTATTGGTGAACCTTTTTTCTTCGGGACTGTTTTCTGTTTGTAGACGGACTCTTTGTTTTTTTGTAATGCTTGCGTTTCTTTTAGTCGTTTTATATTTTCCTTTTCCTTCCGCTTTTCTACAGCTTCATTTTTTCTTTTTTGTGTAAGCATTTCTTTCTCATCTTTTTCTTTTTCTGTTCACTTTAGATGCTCTATAAATTCATCTGCAGTAGCTACAGTTGGTGTTATTTTTTTGGTTATTTTTTTTTTAGGCAAATTAGGTTTTGCTTTTGGAAAATAAAAAGCCTGTTTGAATGGCGTAGGTATATTTTTAAACGGCGTAGGAATATTTTGAATATCTCTTGAAATCGTGCTCGGAGTTTCTTTATTTTTTGGGGGCGTTGCTGCAATTTGTGTGTTATTTTGGCAAAGTACTGGGTTTTGATCTCGTTCCATAAACTTAACCTGATTATAATTTGTGCTCAAAATAGAAAAAGCATCATCTTCTACTTCAGATAAAGAGAATTGAGGACTATTACAGTTACTCGATTTAGGAGTAGAAACGCACCTAGAATGCTGCGATGTTTTTTTTTCAATCAAATTTTGCAATTTTACTTCCGCTGTAGGTAAAGGTTCTAGAGAGGCAGGTGGCATAACATTATGGTCTTGATTTATTGTATTGTCAATAATACTGGTAGTTTTATCCATTATGTCAACCTTACTATTTGACTTAATAATCTCGTCATTTTGAGATGGAATCTTTGCAGACATGGATATGGAATTATTTTCAGGTCTAGGAAATAGTTGCGATGGTGGGAGTATAAATTTTGGGTCAGTTGTTGGTATCACCTCTTCATGTCTCCTAGTATCCTCTATGCTGCACAAGCTTAGAACACTATCAGGTCCCAACTCTAAGTTAAAAATCACTTCTGATATATCATTTTGATCAACATTATTAGTTAATGTTGTGTTTCCTAGTTCAAAACTAGTATTAGCCTGATGATCGCGGTTTTCTGACGCAATGTTCCACCAAAATAAAAACAACTTTTCGTACGTTTGGTCTCCAGTCCAATGACCGTCTGCACCTTTAAATTTCTTTAAAGTTTCTGGTGACAGTCGACTCTCAAATTGTTTTTTAAACCATTCATCTTTATCTACAGATACTGTATTTTGTGACTCATTATTCTGATTCGTACTATCGTCAGTTGTAAGTTGATTTTCTTGTGGTGGTTTTGCTTGTTGTAAAAGTTTCTCATAGTTTATATTGTTTGGATCAAACGGGAAAATTCCGCAACATCTGAACCCATTTCTTATTGTTTCTGCCTTCAAACATCTGTCAAAACATTTTTGAACTTCTTTAGCAAAATCTGGTCGCTTTAGTCGTTTGTAATCATTGTTAATACGGAAATCATGGACAATATCTTTCCAAGTCACTTTCACTGGTCTAAATACAGCAACGTCAAGAGGTTGCAAGACGTGTGTAGCATTCGGCAGTAAAGCAACCAACACGATTTCTTTTTCTTTACAAAATGTTGTCAAAGGTAAAGATATATGTGATGTGTGGCCATCTAAAAATAGCACTATAGGGAAAGTAACTTCGTTTTCGCAAAGCCAAGGATAGAATACATTAGTAATATATTCGTAAAAAGACTCCATGGTCATCCAGCCAGATTCGGTGTATCCGAGTCCCCACCATCCAGGTACAGATAATTTTATATTTTTTGGGATATCTCTCTTATATGGATATAGTACCATAGGAGGACCAATGTCTCCATCCGCTGAAACAGTAACTAAAACAGTCAAACACTCTTTTTCATCGTTGGCCACCCTATTATAAACACGTTTGCTACCTTTTTTAACTAAAACTTGCTTCTCTTTCGGACATAAAAAGAAAGCTGTTTCATCGCAGTTGTATATGCGTTTCGGGTCTCAAAAACTTCGAACAAATTGTTATCCTCAAAATACGAGTGAACTCTTCCAAACCATCCTCGTATTGATCCTTCTGTGATCTGATTTCTACTCAAAGGAAGATTTTGTACCACGCGTTTGCTTAATGTCGGATGTCGTTTCAAAAAACCCAGGTACCAGTTTTTTCCGGGTCTTCCATCTTTAAATGGATTAGGGCGTTCTAAATTCTTCACTAGTGCAGCGACAGTATCCAGCAACTGTTCTTTGGTGACTGGAAATCCACATTAACAAGATAGTGAACCCAATCGACGACTCGTTTTGCCTATTGAATATTTAGCACAGGCTGTACACCACAAGTGTCATTTTCATATATACCATCTCGCTTGTTCCTTATTGTCGTCTCTGGTATATTAAATTGTCGAGATGCTTGGTATATACTCGTACCTTGTTTTATTAACTCTAAAGCAGAAATTAGCTCTGCGTTAGTGTATTTTTTACGTTTCTTCGTTTCCATGTTTTCTGCAAGATAGAAATGAATAACACTTAATTCTGGTCGAGATTTGCTCACATGTATTACTGATAGCAAGGTCCTTGACTATAGCGTACAGAAGAGCGATAATGAGGTGGGAGCAGACTTCTCACACTAGCCAGTTGCGAGCGGGTTGATAGCAGAGCGAATGCGCAGCGAGCTCGCCGCGGGACCACAGCGAGGTCGCCGCGAATAGCGCCGTCGCCGGTGGCGCGTAGGTACTCGTTGCGTACTCGCTCTGCTATGAACCCCCTCGCAACTCGCTAGTGTGAGAAGGCCCTTAGTAATCTGTCTTCTATTATTAATGTGAATGAGTGTCTTCTACTATTAATGTAATGGATCAATCAATCAAGCCTAAAATGACATTATACAACATGAAATTTAATCGTTTTGTTCCCGCAGCGAGACGATTTTCACAATAAAACTGAACAACTTTTCTCAAGCTTGGCCCCACTATAGTATGCCTAAATAGACTCAATATAATATAATTTGTAGTAGTATGACATATGACAATCATGGTGCAATCCACACTTAGTATCTAATTTCTGAATATGAAAAAGAACTAAATAAAATAGTGAGTTTTTATTCAATAACGGAACCCTAAATATGAATATTGGTTGCCGTGTCACTCGGTGATAGATTTTGTATGAAATCTGTATTACCGAGTACTTTGCACTCGTTAATAGATTCTGGTAGGATCTATTACCGAGGTATGCCGCGGTAATGGGAGTAGAAACAAAATGTAATTCCGACTGTTATAATACATGTATGATTTTCGGGTATCATTTCGCATAAACAGATTTAAATTTTCATGGAAAATTGTATTTTTAATCACAAGATATGCCGCATTATCAATCTTTTGTCAATTCAATATTGCAAATGTTTTTATGACGTTTTTGGCACCCAGTACAAAACCTATACTTTAAGTAGCTGTTGTTTTTCAAAAAATTAATGACTTTTAATGGATTTTGAATACATCGGAAATTGATTTTTTGTTTTTAGAATTCATAAGGACAGGCAGATTTTTCAACTTTTACTACAACGACAGTTAATTATCATAAATTTATATAACAAAATAGAACCCTCAATATATCCATTACCGAGGGTACCCTCGGTATTAGATGCTACTCCCAATTTTAAGCATCTATTACCGCAAATTGTATTTCTCAATGTAACTAAGTATTTATACTAAATTTCACCATGAAAAGTACGAGATAATACTCCCATAAAAACACAAAAACCAGTAAACAATATCCATAGTCAGTTATCTACTTAAATATTTAGCTATATTTAAGTAGATAACTGTAAATGACCTTTTAGTAAACTATACTTTGTACTTAAAATAATTAATTTTTAAGGTTGTAGTTGTCTTAATAAAAATAAAAATAAAAAAAAATAAAAATAAAGTGTATTATTACTTTTAAATAACGTAGGTAACAAAAATGTGTATGCACTTACATGAATTGGCACGTGTTTGTATGCACACAACCTGCTCCTGCGCTGCCGTCGCACAAACTAATTATTTTTGATCCGTTCATAGAGTGATATGCCAACTAGCGCTCATCAGTTCGATGTAAAATACTACAAGTTAAAACATGTCCGAAATAATATTGTGCTAAAGTTATTGCTATTCAATTAAAATACGAAAATACGAATACATCGGTAATTGATGCCAATTTTGCATACCGCGTTAATAGGTGCCTTTACCTTACATCAATTAAATTAAATTTTATTATGTTCTGATTTAAATTATGCTAATATATTATACCCAACTGATTTGCCGGATAAGTGGTACACAAGTGGTATTTTTGTTAGTTAACCGATTCGTGGCCTTGTGTGGAATATGAATGAACTTTTAATACTCGTAAACCTTTATGGAACGAGGGTGAACATCGTCGTCGATAGACGATAGTGCGGTTTAAACAGTGCAGTAAAAAATGTTTTTAAAAGAATTGGAATGTCTCCTGTTTACTTTTGTTTCGTGTTGAAAAACTCTGCAATATACATTGAGTTAGATGGAGCACAGCTCGAACTGCATTTCATAAAAGCAGACAGCTGATCACAGGTCAGTGAACATGTTATCAAGTATTTTTCCATAGTAACTGTGTATTGTATTTTTACAACCTGATTCGGATGTGAATTATGATTACTTTTCCTTTTTGGCCGGAAGTAAAAACTGAGTATTTTTGAGAAATAAACCTAAGAAACGGCAATTAATAAATTCTAACATTTTATTAAATCGTGAAAACAATTGTAATTTAATAATAATTACAATATTGGTGGTTTATTCACTACCTACGGGCTAGGGCCTAGGGCACACCACGATGCGCCGTGAGGACGCGGAGTTCAAACAGAGGTCCCGTGTCCCACGGCTGGAAGGAGGGCATGGGGGGGTTTTAGTCGGTAAACCTCCGGCGCACCGAGCCGGAGGGAGTCCGACATACCCCCGTCGTCCACCCCCGTGTGCGTACCCCAGGCGCGGGGATACGTAACGTATTTCCCCCCCTCAAAAAAAAAAAGGGCACACCACGATCAGCTGTTTTGTCTAGCGCAGGGCCGCGCGCGCGGGACTTGGCGCGGGCGGCGTGGAGGGGCTGGCGCAGCCCGGGGCACTAGCGCGCGATAATATCGAGCATTTACATCAGCATTATACATTGCGTGTTGAAAATTTTGACTATTTTAAAAACTGTCGAAGAGAATTACTTGCATCAATGGATATATCTCATGCCCTATAATAACCCCACGAAGTTATCGGAAGCGGTCTTTTGACACCCTGTATTAAGGACTTAAAATATTAAAGAAACAATTGTTTTTTTACGAGATTTCATTGATAAAATTCAGTTACAAAGTGTGGGGATATTTTGCCTCATAAATTCGGGTAACATTGACTCTTGAGCCAAAGTTGAATTCATTACATTTCAGATCTCACAATGCAATCAAAATATCACCGTAAACCAGGTAGTCGTCGTTATATCGATTATACAGATGAAGAACTTGAAGACTGCTTCAATTTTTTGAGGCCCAGGGCCATGCCTCAGCGAGAAGCTGCTGCTATGCTTGGGTTAATATTATCTGTAAGATTAATGTTCCCGAATTTAAAAAAGAGGTTCTTTCTCAGTGCCTGAGCTAGATAATTAAGTAAATATATACTAGAATCGATGACTGATGTGGATTGATCTCAATAAAAAGGCTATGTAATCATAAACGCCATAATATTATGATTATTTTATGAGCATTTATAGTTAGTACATTATTAAAAAAGTTAATAGTTTTGATAGATGTAATAATAATAATAATACCTATGGACGCTTAACCTATCTACTTAAGACATAGGTACACAAGATGATTTTCATCAATAAGACGGTAGGTAAATGTAAGTTTTTGTCAAAAATTTATAATTTTTTGCAAAAAATATAAAACTTTTGATGTCAAAAATGTCTATTATTATTAAACCTGTTATTTTAGCGAGTTACTGCAGCTCTGTGTCAGGATAAATAAAAGTTTTTTGCTAAAAATAATCTGAGAGACAAAGTCACCCTTCTTAAAGATCAACTTTGGCTCAATTAAAAAATAATAATAATTGTATACTTATAAAGATTTATTAAATATATAATTTATTTATAATTAGCATATATCCTTATTAACCAAATAAAATCAATATCAAACTTATAAGTCATCCAGCGCCTCTACACCAGATAGATTTATAAAAAAATAAGAAAAAAGTACTAAAATAATTTCGCTATTCTAAAATAATTTAATATTATAACTATCCCCACTTGGGTAAGTGTTGCATAATTAAGTTTACTTCATCAACCACTTATATTTTCACTCAATTTCATAAATATGACCATTCTTGGTTATTTCTTAGTGATGAAACTAAATGAAAGTTCTTGTGAATATTTATTTCGTTGTACTGTATCAGAAATAAGTTTTTTTTTACATTAACTAATAACTTGTAAGATACTACTATTTTTCTATATTTGCTGTTTATTTTGTGTTCTTTGATTGCCTCACCAATGATTACTAGCATGCAATAATTGTACTTTACAATCTTGCCTGGCTAGTAGCTATAAAGATTTGATGTCGCAGTCAAAGTCAGAATCTGGGCAATTATGAAAATATCTGGATGCTGATTCAAGGGATCAATCACCGGGACGGTAATCATTGCGTCGGAGATCACCGCGACAGAGATCACAGCGACGAGGATTACTGCGTCGGGTATATTACCACGAGCTCACCTCTCCGGGCTCTGTGGCCGCTGCGAGTCCTGGCTACCTACCTGCCTGCTATCTACCTGCCTACAACCTACCTGCCTACCTGAACCCTACCTGCCTGCCCTGCATCCAGTCTACTTTCAACATACCTATCTACAACCTACCTACCGGAGCCTCAGGAAAGTAAAGTACACATAGGCACAACAGGATCACACTTTGTGAACGACGAACCACGACTCCTATTCCCTATATTCTATATTCTCTCTATCTATATCTATATTTTAATATATTTTTAAGTTCATTTCTATTAATTTTATTTAACACACTATAACGTTTGTGAACCAATTTTAAAAATTTTCCTTTTGGTATATAGGTCATCATCCTAATTTGGTACCATATTCATAAAAGTGGTGACCTGATGAAGGGATCCATAAGAAATCGAAGGAACTCATCAAAATTTATATGGAAACATGTGGTGACTTCGGTTTCATGAGCAGTATTATAAGCATAATATGCTACCAACAAGTAAGAGTTTGCACCAAGGTATACCATGTTTCGGAAGGTGCTGAGAGAACTCCTGACTCTTTATAGATACAAGTTTGTGAGTTTCGACGTTGTTTTAAGAACGGAAAGCATATTATGCTACCATGCAAATTACATTCATCATAATCACTACCATAAACCATTATAGAACCATGTATCGTCCCGTTTTGACCCTACTATTGGTTTACATAGTCTTTTATTATATTATATCACTTAAACCGGAGCGCGGAGGTAACACCGCGGGGCACAGCTAATATTTTATCTATAAGTTTTATGTTGTTCAGTGCAGATTTCTATAGCCCCATCCCCACTCGCGTGCGAACCGCGCGCGACGCCGCGAAATTTCCGCGAAACGTGAGTGTGGATCCGATTCGCATATTTTTCGCACTTCGCGGCTGGTTCCCCGGCCGCATCCACACTCGCACGCGGACCGTGCGCGACGCCGCGGCGCCGCGAACTTTCTGCGAAGCATGAGTGTGGATCCGATTCGCATATGTTTCGCACTTCGCGGCCCGTTCCCCGAATGTTGTCGGTTTTCTGTCCCGCGATAAAGGGTTTTTTTATCTTTATTTTAATAAGGGCTTTTGCCATACAAGACATTGTTTAGTGAACAGATAATACAATATATTAATACAGTCTGTCAAGAAAGAGTAGACGCGCGGAGTTTTGCTGGGAATACGAAAGAGTGACGTTGTGTTTTTGTATTATTTTCCTAAAATTGTGTTATTTCGGTTTTTAATGTGTAATGTTGGTAGAATATTAACCATTACGTATTACGTTTTACGTACGTCCTCACAGAAAACCGGCGTTGATGTGGGAGAGCCATGCTTCGGCATGAATGGGCCGGCTCGACCGGAGAAATACCACGTCCTCACAGAAAACCGGCGTGAAACAGCGCTTGCGCTATGTTTCGCCGAGTGAGTGAGTTTACCGGAGGCCCAATCCCCTACCCTTTTCCCTTCCTTGGTCGGGTTCCTACAGAGAGAAGAGGCGGTGACCATAAGAAACAGAAGTATGCAGCACTAAGACAATCAGTTCATAGGTTTTTAAAGTCTTTGAATTGCGTAGAAGCACATTATTGCAGAGGATCAACGCAATAACGCAAATACCTACCTAGTGAGCTCAATATTAAAAAACTATTTAAACTTTTTAAACAAGCACACCCAGACAGCCCAGTCAAAACATCTTACTTAAGATCTATCTTTAATCAGGATTTTAATCTTGTTTGGGAGTCCAAGGACGGATGTGTGCTCGAAATGCATTGAACTCCAAGAAAAGCTGAAGAACGAAAATGATCCATCGAGGAAAATTCAACTGATGACAGAGAAAAGGATACACAAATTAAGAGCACAAGCATTTTTTAAACTACTTAAAGAAAAATAAGAAGAAATGATTACGTTCTCATTCGACTGCCAAAAGAATTTAGTACTTCCAAAAGTGCCCGACCAGAGCTATTATTACAGCAGGCAGCTGTATTTGTATAATTTTACAATAGTCCAAGGTTCATCGAAAGATCCTTTAAATAAGAACACTACATTTGTGTATGTCTGGACGGAAAATGAATATGCTAAAGGTTCAAACCAAATTGCTTCCGCTGTATATGATAGGCTCAACAAAACTGACCTGACTGATGTCACCCATGTCCGTTTAGTGGCAGACGGATGTGCTGGCCAAAATAAAAATTTGATAACACTGACATAGTATGTACTACGTACTAGACTCGACAACGCAACGCAGTGCTCGGTCACATTCAACGTAATCTATATAGCAGCAGTGCACTTAGTCGCCCGCGAGCTCTTCTGCGCGCCAGACGTACAACAATTAAAAACGAAACCAAAATAATCGCAAAAATGCCTAGTTGTGGGGTAAGATACTGCAAAAATGATTCCAGTAACACTTCTAAATGCAACGAAATAACATTTCATCGGTATTAACATTCTTATTTAATTATTTTCAATTAAAATACGAACATTCAATTACTAGGCGAAGACGCGCGCCATTTTGCATTATCATAGAGTAGTAGAGTCAGGGGGGAATGTAGGCAGAATACAGATCTATGATAAGACGACGATGAATCAATTACTTACTCACGTAGACGAGTTTGTATTTTGGTAATATTTAAAATATTACGTACATTATACATGCGTACATTATAATAATTTTATTATGGTACATATTTTAAAATATTTAAGTAATTTAATTAAGGTAATTAGCTATAGTGGACTATGGATCCATACTTAATTATAAATTTAATAAAAAATTTATTTTTTATTTTTATTTTATCCACTTAGTCAAATAGATTCTGCATTAATTCGAGTGTAGGCACAAAACTGTGTCACTTCTGCGGTACTGATCTATAGCAATCACCGCCCCGCCTCCCACCCCGCTTTTTGCTTGCAATAGCTGCTCTAGTAAGTAGTACTTACTACCTCAGTGTTTGATAATGATTTCAATGTGTATGAGTTGGATTTTGGAAAAACGTCAAATAAAAAAAATTGAACTGGTGTTTCCCGTCACAGGCCATTCTTTTATGCCTCCTGATCGAGTTTTCGGGAATATTGAAAAAAAATTGAGGTACTTAATCACATCGCCAGAAGAGTACATCGATGTGATCAGTCAACACTCGACAGTCACGCGACTACAAGATATACCCGTGCTTGACTGGAAATTGTAAAAACACCAGCTCAACTCCACTTCAAGATTTCTCTGTATAAAAGATTTATTCTTCGAAGATCAAAAAATCAAGGAAGTGAGTTGGTACGTGGTGAATTATATTACAATTCTGACATAGGAAACCCCAAAAGTTTATGTAAAAGAGGCAAAAACGCTGGGGCTATACGGCCAACAATAATTCCTAATGGCATAGAAGTAAATCCGTTAAAGTTGCGAGATGTAAGAAACCTTCTTAAAAACACTACCGTGACTCTTGGCAACATCTTCCACATTTAGGATATTTCCACGCCGTGTTGAATAATCAAGATGAAGATGAGCTGCGGCTAAGAAGAAAGGGCAGTTGAAGAGGAGAACGATACTGTAGAAGATCTTTGCGAAGTTCAAGTAGAGCAAGATAATTTAAGAGTATAAGATTTTTAATTTAAAAAACAAAATTTTTTTAGAAATGTTCTTTTATTTACTCATTTATTTATTTCGGTATCATTTCTTTAGCAATCCACTTGATAATAACGAACACATTGCATTTTATTTTCGATAGAAAATCCTTAGATACTTAAATAAAGTTTAAATACACAACACTAGTCTTATGACGTCATCACCAAAGAATTGGTATCAAAAACGGCTATATCCATTGCAGTCTGAATCAAAGACAGCTAAATCCCTTTGTTGGTATCAAATACAGCTAAGTGATTTTAAAATTACCGCAAAAAGTAATTTAATTTTTGAATTGGTCGATGGATGTGTATTCAGTGTTACCACCATTCCAAAAACTTTTTTTAGACAATTTTTATTCGTGTTGCTACAGTAAAATAAAATAAAACGTTTTTTATGCTTTATGAAAAAATAAACTAGGCGGATATAGCTGCCTTTGATTCTATACCCCTCATATATCGTCGGTGTAAAGGTAAAATTCACTATGTGACATTTTTACGCAAATGGGTTGTTTTCTTTTTATCATCTCCACCAGACGGCGCGACGGTAGACACTCACTAATTTTCTATTGGTTCTCCACCGATTTGAAATTATCTGCAGGTTGGCATTACTGACTACATGTTGGTCGTGTTTGTAAAAAATATCAGTGTACTGTCAAGTGTAATATCAATCAAAATATCATACTCCTGAGCGATCATTGGCCTAAGCAATTAGGCCAGTATACTGGTAACAGCTTAGGAACACGCTTGCACTTGTCAAACTGAAAACATGATAACTGAAAGAGTTTTCTACTTCTACTTTTTATTGTCGGTGTGGTTTTTATTATTTTTCCCCAAATTGTGTTATTTGTGTTTTTGATGTTCATTATTGGTAAAATATTAGCCACTAAATATATGTTATCTTGCACAAGTGCAGGTAAGATGTTGTCAAAACCAAAATGTATTATTCCTGTGACATTTGGTGTGAACAACGGTAAATAGGGCTATTTCTTCCGCGAGTTTTAACTAAAACATCGTTATTATAACTTTATTATCCTATTCATTGGAATATTATTGTGTCTTTTTCAAATTGAAATGTATCAAGTTTTACATGCTTTTGCCCAGATATATAGCAATTATTGATGGTATTCCCTGGTATTACCGATAGTTGTCTACCCATACGCCATCTAGTTACTAAAATGGAAACTGTTTGACAATCAAATTAAAAAGCTATGAAAATTCCTCATTGAGTTATGAATGTCATTATGTGCAAAAGACGTTAATCTTACGAGGCAAAATTGTCCAAGTTCATTATGTTTTAAACCATTTGCTTTTTAGAAGCGTGAAAAAAGTCATCATTTACATTATTTAAAAAAAACGTTTAATGGATAAAATAACTATTTTTATAATGATATTTTCCTCCCAGCTTATTACTAGGTGCTTTGTCTGTAGTAACCATGGAAAAATTCACTAAGTGGCTTTACGGATTTTTACCTGCAGACAACTCAGAGCTGGGGGAACGGCGGGAAACTCGAACGCGGGCGGTCGCGTTTTTCATAAGTCTCAAATTTTATTTGTATAATAGTGTTCAGTGCGGGAGTATTGTATATATTTGTAAATATTTAGCTTTAGTCATCTATCTTGTATATTTTATTTCTTCTCGGTAAATGTATTTATTTCTGTTTATACAATGAATCGACCTCCGGATCCGGGAGGCGGGAATTTTTGTGGCCCAATTCCACAACCTGGTTATTTTGTTACATTGGATTACGATGAGTGCAGTATGGACACAGAAGAGTTAACTCAAAGATCGTACAAACGATCTCGTAATGATATTACCGAATACCTGTGTAAGCAATGTAACAAAGATACCAGAGATAGCGCGGGAAACCGTATAAGTTGTAAGTGTAGACTTGACAAGGAAAATCCAGTTAGTATGCAAGTATCCTCAGCCTCAGCACCTTAAACAGAAAGAAAGCATATTGGTTGAAGTTTATATAATGAAAACGATGTTTCCCCATATTTAGTTCATGTACAAAGAATTACAAAAAATTCCACTGATGGTACCCAATTACATCCCATCACCTTTGGCGACTTCTTAATTAAAAATAAGATCTATAATATTACTAGCTGTCCCGGCAAACGTTTCTTTGCCATATTACATAAAGTATATCGCCTGTATTATTTTATTGAATTATGGCCGTTCCCAATATTCAATCTATCTCTGGTTTGACATACGACCGATCGCAGCTAACATTGAATTGACATAAAATATATGTCTCTAATGTTTAATGTGAGCTATTCCTATCTCTAGTAGGGCAAAACCAGAGATAGATCAAATATTGGGAACGGCTGTTAGTGACTATAAATAAGTATGTCACCATGGCAACGTCCATCGCTATCTCGTGACCCGCGTCGCATAAGCAATGGTCGCTCTTTATAGACAAATAATTTGCAATAAAATAAAATTGCGACTATAATTATTAAAGATCTAAGCTATCCTATCTCTCAAGTTGGAAAAAAGCACACATTTAAAAAAAAACAAACATTAAAATCGGTTAAGTAGTTTAGGAATCCAGAGCGGACAAACATCGTGACAGGAGATTTATATATATTAGATTAATGGCTCTCTAAAAAAATTGGTCGAAACAGAATTTCTATTTCATTTCAGAATTACAAAGATGCTAATTCAATACTTACTGACAATAACTATGAAGCTTTTATACCATCTTTTAATGTAGTAAGAACAAGTATTGTGAGGGGTGTACCAGCTGAATGGTCACCTGAAGAAGTAATAAATAACATTTCTACACCTACTGGTAGTGGTAAAGTTGTAAAGGTCAGACGCTTAAATTATAAAACAATGGTGGAGGGTTCTCCTGTATGGAAACCGACTCAGTCAGTTGTTGTTTACTTTGATGGTAGGGTTCTGCCAAAAAGAGTTTTTATCTGTTACAATTCATTACCAGTTGAGCTTTACATCTTTCCCACTATACAATGCTTTAAATGTTGTCGGTATGGCCATACCAAAGCTCAGTGTAGGTCAAAATCAAGGTGTATCAAGTGTGGACAGGAACATGATATGGATTCTTGTATTGTTAATGAGCATGAATATTTCTGTTGCTTATGTTCTGGTCATCATATAGCTAATGACAAAATATGCCCTGAATTTAATAGGCAAAAATGTATAAAAATACACATGGCTGAACATTGTGTCTCTTATGCAGAGGCTAATAAAGAAACTCCTCTATCATACAAATCATATTCCGATATAACATTATCCACCCCTAAATTTAATTTACCTAATAATAATAATAATAGTTCATTTACTAATAGATCTTACAAAAAAACTGTAATTGCTAAGCCTCTGCTCCATATAGACCAACAAAAGGTTATGATAAAATTGCCCATAACAATGTGATAAAAGAGTTTTCTTTTGATAATTTAGAAAAAAACACAACACCAGTACATAAATACAATAAAAATAATAATAATAATAATTATAAGAATGAACTTACTTCACTTACAGAACTTACATCATTCCTTATTGATATCCCTGTACATAGTTCAGAACTATATATTATAGCAATAAGTGTAAATAATATATGTTTTGTCTCTGTATATATTTCCCACGCCTCTATTAATATTCTAAATGAATTTAATAACATTTTAAGCTCTTTACCGAGACCTATAATTATAACAGGTGACTTTAATTGTCATCACCAGTCATGGGGAAGCTCCATTACTAATACTTATGGTAACAAGCTGCTAAGTGTTTTGGACCTGAATAATCTATGTATCATAAATTCTGGTGAGCCCACAAGGCGCACTAGTCCAACAGAAGGCAAAAGCGTTGTTGACTTGACTATTTGCTCCCCACAGTTTGTAACACAATTATTAACATCTTCAGTTCTATCCTCTACTTTCGGAAGTGATCACTTTCCCATATTAATTTCCTCTCCTTTTAATAATTCTCAGACTCCTATTCAAAATGTTAGATTATTTCCCAGGTATAACTTTAATAATATCACCGATAATTGTTGGAAGAAATTCAGTAGTAAAGTTGATATAAAATTGTCACAGATATCTCCAAGTGAAGATGACTTTATTGATGCTCTTGTTTTTACAGATGTCTTGATAGAAAGTGCTAATGAAGTTTTTCCAATTAAAAATAAATCATCTTCCATTCCCAGTCCACCATGGTGAAACAAAGAGTGTACGGAAGCTGTAAAAAGGAGAAAAAAGGCTGAAAGAATATATAGTACAATTAATATGTCTCTTGAAAATTATTGGACATTAAAAAACATTATAAATAGCACCAAATTACTTTTCAAAAAGAATAAATCAGAAAGTTGGCAAAAATTTTGCTCCTCTCTGTCCCCGAATTCACCTACATCTGTTGTTTGGCAAAATATTAGGAGGTTCAAATCTGCATACAATACTTCTCATTCTGTTTCTCTGCCCAGCTTAATTGCAAATGATTTTCTTGACAAGCTTGCTCCTCCTACAGTTAATCTTCCTATCCTATCAGCTAATAACAATAGTACAATAGATGAAAATGAAGAGTCTTCAGAATTAAATTATTACAGTATTACAGTACCAGTGCTGCCAACTCTAAAAATTATTTTCTGCCAAATCTACATTAAAAAAATGCTAAAAACATGCTAAAAATTTCGAAAAATTCTAAAATAAAATGCTAATGCAGAAAGAAAAATATTTATTAAATAAATCTTAACAATCAAGCCAAGGAAACACCGAAAGGGCTAATTTTGTGACACAAATAAAAAATTAAGACCCTCCTCTGTATCCTCTTCAATAGATGCAGCCGGAGCGGAAGATGAAGATGCATAGGCCTCATTTGTCCCTATTTTTCGCAACACTGTGTCAGGGACCTCGTAAGAGTGACAACATTTGTTAACCCTTTTTATTTCGAATCTTACGTACAAAATTGCGTTTAGGGTTGAAGTTGATAAACTGTTCCTGAGTTTTGTTTTAACTAAGTTAACTTGGCTAAATACACGCTCTACGTCTGCATTTGAATGACGTAATGTTAACAACATTATTGCAAATACAGCCAGTTCTTTGAAGGGATTATTTTCAGCAGCGTCCTTGTAGTCCAAAACTTCACACCAAAATTTAATAGTAGAGGAAGTACACTGCCATTGTATAAAAACAATGTTTCGCCATTGTAATATAAGTTTATCAATTTCTGTAGCATTTACATTGAATTCTTGCGCTATTTCAATGATAGATGGTTTGACAACTTTTAGCGTCTCCTGCACTGAAAACATTGAAATTTTCTGTAGAACTGCAAAGTTCGTGGGCAATCTCGATTGTAATTCTGTCACAAGTTTAAGAGTAAAATTTATGCATCTCTGTTTAAGATTTTGCGTCACTTCTTGTGCTAAATCATACTCCCTTAACTTTGTTTCGAAAACGTATCCCATATACACGGACGGATCTATGTAACTGGCAATATTTTGTGTCAGTACGTCAACTCTGGCTGTAGGATTAAAAATGCGGCGACTTATAGATTCCGTTAAGCCAATAAGGTCATTGTAAAGTTTTGTTATCTCAACATCATTACTTTCAAAAAGTTTATTTACCGTTTGGACTTCTTGAACGATTGGCTTAATATAAATTAAATATAAATGGTTTACGGGATCATTGTACATATTGTACAACATTTCTGCCATATAACATTGTTCGCTGCTTCTGGCAACTTGAAACAACAGTTTCAACTCGTCCCATTGTTCCAAAATACGAACTACAGCTGGCTCAATGGATATCCATCTAGTATTGCATAGTCGAGGAATCTTAAGAGGCTCTGATCCACAGTTCATGGTTTTGTATAATTCTTTATAGTACATTTGCCGCTTCGACGAATGACTGAACCAGTTAAAAGTTTCACGTATTAAAAAGTCTATATTTCTAGGAAGTGTCCGTTCAGAGGCATGCGACATTGCTAACTGTAAGGAGTGACACACGCAGCGTACTAATACCAAGTTGTCTTTGCCAGTTTCATTTTTTAGCAATTGATGGACACCGTTTGTGGTACCCGTCATAACATTCGCGTTATCGGTGCCAATGCCGATTATATTTTTTATATTCAAATTTAAACCGGAAAGCAATATTTTTAAGCCATTAACTATCCCGTTTGCTGTTCCGTCTTCAATTTCGACTATTCCCAAGAAAGTGGAAACAATTTTCTTCAACGATAGGCTGAAATATCTAACCGTCACGCCTAACAATTTGCTTACTGAAACATCTGTTGATTCATCAATTAATATACTATATTCTTGATCTCCAATATCATCTACTAATTCTTGACAGAAATGTGGTGCCAAAACATTCTTAATTATATTTGTGCACTGTTCTGTGCAGTCGCAAGTCAGCACTTTGGCTATCGCTAAATCTGTTCTTACATACTTGTGACAAATGATCAGTGGTTAGTATTGAACAATGTTCACAAATGAACAAAGAAAGTGTACTTTTAGCTTTTTGAGTGTTGAGATTTTTTATCACCTTCGGGAACACAATTTTTTTTTTGACCTCTTAAAGGTTCCATTGCTTTTAGGTGTTTGGAGGACGAAGCATGTTGTTTTAAACAAAAATATTTTGCCACTAACTGACTCTTGCAACGCTTCGTCCACGTTCGTAACTAAGATTTCATAACTAGTTATGAAAAAGGAATTATTTTCACTGTTTCATAACCAGTCATTAAACAAGACTTTTTTTCCATTTTCATAACCAGAGCCTCTTAGTCATGTATAGTCTCCTGGTACTTTTTTCCCTAGAACAATGATTTGTACATATTTTAAAACGTAGATAACAATGCTATACAGGTGTAACAAAAATAAGTGATAATACTTTAGGGTGTGTACGTGTTCCTTGTAGAGAGTTCACTGTGAAAGTAGCAGCGCTGAAAGACCAACATTTTTTTTCACTTTTGTATGGGGAAACTCGTGACGCCTCGGGCCCTTGCCAATACAAAAGTGAAAAAAAATATTTTTGTCTTTCAGCGCTGCTACTTTCACAGTGAACTCTCTACAAGGAACACGTACACACCCTAAAGGTATTATCACTTATTTTTGTTACACACTGTATATAGTGGCCATGTATAGTCTCCTGCTACTTTTTTCCCTGGAACAATGATTTGTATTGTGAAAATCATTTTTTAAACGACCTCTTTATAAACTATAAAGGTACATAGGATCAGTTTGGTGAATAGCTGGCTAGTTTTCACTGACTTGATAGCTTGCTTGAGAGACAACTTAAGAAATATATAACTTTAAACGACGCACAGTTCGGCTTTAGACTAGGACTCTCAACAGAATGTGCCATTATGTCTCTCAAGCAGACTGTCAAGTACTACACAGATAGGAGCACGCCTGTGTATGCAGCTTTTCTGGACCTCTCCAAGGCATTTGACCTGGTTAGGTAAGATATCTTATGGCAAAAACTTAAGGAGGCTGGTGTGCCGGGCGAGGTAACTAATATTCTTAAATATTGGTACAGCCACCAAACTAACCAGGTCAAATGGCTCCGAGAACTCTCCGACGAATACAGGTTGGAGTGTGGAGTGAGACAAGGGGGGATAACGTCTCCTTCTCTCTTCAACCTGTACACGGACAGGCTGATTGCTGAGCTGAGCGACACCAGAGTAGGCTGTTTTATTGATGGTCTCTGTATTAACAGCATCAGTTACGCCGATGATATGGTGTTGCTCAGCACATCAATAGCCGCCCTCAGAAAATGGTCAGTGTGTGTGAAAGTTATGCCAGGTCGCACGGTCTTACATATAATGTAAAAAAAAGCGAGCTCTTGATATTTAATTCAAGGGCTCGTAAAATCGGAGATGTAGCACCAGTGCTTCTCAATGGTGTTGCGCTCCGAAGAGTAAAAGAATTTAAATATCTCGGTCATGTGGTCACTGAGGATTTAAAAGACGATGGAGACATTGAAAGGGAGAGGAGAGCGATGGCGGTCCGCTGTAATATGTTGGCGCGCAGATTCGCAAGGTGTAGTATAGATGTTAAAATTACACTATTTAAAGCATTCTGTCAAACACTCTACACCTGCAATCTGTGGGTCAGCTATACGCAGCGGGCCATCAACGCTCTCCGAGTACAATACAATAATGCTTTCAGGGTGTTGGTGGGGCTCCCTCGCTGGTGTAGTGCATCAGCGATGTTTGCGCACGCGCGTACAGACGGTTTTCACACCGTACTGCGACGTCGCATAGCATCGCTGATGTTCCGCACGCGGAGCAGCCCCAACAGCATCCTGAAAGTGCTCAGCGTCAAGCTGGACAGCCCCCTTCTGGGGCACTCGATCCATACACATGTGCATGTGTCCGGAGCGCCAGAAGGTGGCAAGTATTTAAACTAATTTTATTATTTTTTTTGTTTACTATTATTAACTTAGTTTTTTAGGTTTATTGTTTAGTAATTTAATATGGGTTGAAAAGCCTGAAATAAACGTATTTTATTTATTTTTATTATTACTGTCACCGATAAAATAATATTGACATTTGACAGCAACTTTCCATTAAATATTAAATAGAAGTTTTTGTGTATACAACGAATAACGATTAACGATGGAGTTCTTTTCGACTAAACGAGGCGGTACAAAATTAGTTTTTGAAGGCCGTGAATACCATCTCCGGAAAACCTACGTCAATGGAAATAAGTTTTGGCAGTGCAATAATATCAAGAATTGCAAAGGAAATTTAACGTTAAGTACTGCAAATGTTGTAACAAAAGATAATCCTCACAGCCCAGACTGCGTAACAAATATAGCGAAATATTCAATTTTTCAAAAGCTAGTTCAGCTAAAGAAAAAAATTTGCGAGAATTATGATCCCATACAAAAACAATTTGAAGCAGCAATGTGCGAACTAAAAGACGATGGTTTGGATATGATTACGGAGCTGCCTCAATTTGGAAATGTGAAAAGTGGTTTATATAATGCAAGAAATAAAGAATTGAAAGTTCCTAAACTTCAATATAAACTGGCAAAAGATGTGATAGTGCCTGAGAATTTCGAAAAATACCTATTGGCCGATTATAATGATGGAATTAGAATTCTCATCTTCTGTTCTCCTGATACTGAAAGGATTTTACAAAACTTTGAAGTTTTTTTACTCGATGGTACTTTCAAAGCATGCCCACCACCTTTCAAACAATTATATAGTATCCACGGTTACAATACTGACACAAAAAAAGTTACACCGTTATTTTTCGCCTTCCTCCAGGGTAAAAGTACAAAAACTTACCAAATAATGTTTGATTTAATCAAAACAAAATTTTCAAACTGGACTCCATCAAAGATGTTGATGGATTACGAGAAAGCGGCAATGAATTCTGTTCATAAAATATTTCCAAATACGACAGTAAAGGGTCGTTTTTACCATTTTTGTCGCAGTCTCTTTAAAAAATCTAAACAATTAGGAATAAAATCGAGAGTACAGAGGAGGCATGTTGCAAGATGCGCTGGCCTGGCACGTTTACCCATAAAATTTATTGTTTCGGGCTATAAGTACATAATGAACAAATCTCCAAAAACTGAGATGGTAGTAAAGTTCAATGACTATTTCAATCGGTTTTGGTTAGCTGACACACCATTTATTAAAACGTGGTGTTGCCAAGGAGAAGAAATAAGAAATACAAACCATCTAGAAGGTTGGCATTCTCGAATAAACTGTTTTATTGGGCAGAAAAGGCCCTCCTTAGCTAAAGTCTTGGACATTTTAGTCAAAGAAATTAAAATGAGGGACACGAGGATTACACGAAAAAATTATAACTACGTGGAAATCGACAAAGAAATCAATCGAACAATAGAAGTGTTAAATGCAAAAGAAATAAGTGTCGGCCATTGTATAGAAATCATTGCACCCTTTATGTTTTAACTTTAATTTGAAATAAGCTTCGAAATAAGTTATGTTTAATTTGACAACTATCTTTTTCTGTTGGAGTTATTATTAATAATTATTTGCATATTTATGTGTTTTTTTTAACACATAATATGAAGAATTCGCAATGCCACTTGTATATAGCATTATTAACTACGTTTTAAAAGATGTACAAAAATAAAGTTTAAAAAACTAAAACCCGACTACTGAAACACGCTCTAAAAGTACGAAACAAGAAAATAGTAATGGAAGTTTAAAGGATAGCCGTGGTCGTATGCCTTTTAATTTTATTATTATCTGTTTTGCTACAGTAGGTGGCATACGACCACGGCCTATCTTTTAAACTTCCATTACTATTTTCTTGTTTCGTACTTTTTAGACTTTAGAGCGTGTTTTAGTAGTCGGGTTTTAGTTTTTTAAACTTTATTTTTATTTCACGTGACGTGACGGCATGTAGCCTATAACCAGCGGACAATTAAGACGCTTCTAATGATATGCCATTTGTCGAATTCTGATAAGTAGTTTAGAAGTTACGAGGGAACCGATTAACATACATACATACATACCTACAAAAGTGAAAAAAAATGTTGGTCTTTCAGCGCTGTTACTTTCACAGTGAACTCTCTACAAGGAACACGTACACACCCTAAAGTATTATCACTTATTTTTGTTACACATGTATAGCATTGTTATCTACGTTTTAAAAGATGTACAAATCATTGTTCTAGGGAAAAAAGTACCAGGAGACAGGAGATACATGACTAAGAGGCTCTGGTTATGAAAATAGAAAAAAAGTCTTGTTTAATAACTGGTTATGAAACAGTGAAAATAATTCCTTTTTCATAACCAGTTATGAAATCTTAGTTACGAACGTGGACGAAGCGTCTTGCAATACTTACAGTAGGCCTTTGTGGTATCACTTTCTTGATTTTGTTGCCGTGATATTTCAACTAACGTATGAATGAAAACGTAAGTAAGTATTCGATATAAGACAAACAACTTACAAAGTTGTTGTTAAATTCAGTGAGGAAATGTATTTCAGTCAAACAAGTATAAATTTCAATGAAATAAGACACCACTGGCTATTGTTGACACTTACAAAGCCGCCATATTGGGACCATGTGGGACCATTGCCCTCGGATTTCTCGGAGCTAACTACGGATGGATAAGGCTTATTAATTTTTATGCATGTATTTTTATCGAGTTGCAATCGATGCAGTTTTGTTATTTATGATCTAAAGAACAAGACTATTTTTTTTCGGTAAAAAGTAAAAAAAATAAAAACACTAATAATTATTAAAATGCATTCTGTTATGCTAATCTGACACTAAAGTCATAAAAAATTATAATTCTAAAGAAAAAAAACATACTATATAAAATTGTCGTACGAATAGCCGCATCCATCTTTCTTAGCTCCTGGCGCGCCCTTGAGATTAAAATAGCTTAGTTTCATAAACAATAGGCTACTTGACATATATTCAATTTCATTGAACAAATGCATATTTCTAGTAGAACTTGGCCGAGGAAACCGTATTTCACCCTTATTATCAAATAAACGCTTATGATTGATAAATAAAGTCGATTTGAAAATATGATTTTATGAAAATAGGAATTGTACTGACGAAAACGCTTTTGCAGTACTTCCGATTTGGATGTGACGTCATCCTCCTACTAATTTAATATATTTTATTTATCGCGCTCGCTATATGTAAGTTTATTTGTACATAAATAATAAGAATAAGCCTATTATATATTTTCTTCAATAATTCAAATAAATCATCAGTTTTATATATAAACACACCGGCAAAATTAGCGGAACATAACAATATTTTCAATTTTTTTGAAAATTTTTCACTTTTTTTATAAATGTATTTATTTATTTACTAATTGATTATTAAAAAATAAATTTCATATAAATTTAGGGCATAAAAACGTGAAAAATAGAAAAAAATCGGCAAAAATCAAAAATTAAGAAAATCTTTGAAATTTCAGTAGTAAGATTTTAAGTTAAATTCTCAATTTTTATTAAAGAAATGCCATATTAAAAGCGTGTAATGCCCTCTATGGATCTCAAGAGGGCCTGGATACGCCATTCCATGCTTGCATTTTGATTGTCAATAATTTCCTGTGGGATATTCTCCTACTCCTCCAGTAG
The DNA here is from genome assembly GCA_937595015.1 of Polyommatus icarus. Classification (NCBI taxonomy): domain Eukaryota; kingdom Metazoa; phylum Arthropoda; class Insecta; order Lepidoptera; family Lycaenidae; genus Polyommatus; species Polyommatus icarus. The sequence continues at coordinate 23,006,045 of OW569322.1, read as the reverse complement.
CGGCAACTCGAGCTCCTGGACACATTTTGGACCGGAGTTTTTACTCGTACCGTTAACCCATTGATGTGCCACACGACTTCAATCGGATCCACATCCGTAGACCGCGCTGGCCTCTCCACCTGGGCTACGCCAGCATCGTTTAAGTAATAATATCCGATTTTCTTACTCTATGGACGCGCATAAAATTGAAGTTACTACCTAAAACTGTGTAAAAGGCACACCATGCAGTTCCAGGATGTCTGTACTATAGCCCTGTACTGTCAAAATACCATCATCAATAATCATAAGCTCCGTGCGGGCTCCAAATCATATGCTACTCCAAACCATTACCAAGCCTGCATCATAGGCCAGTGTTTCCGTTAAGTTTGATGGCCTATAGCGTTCCTTACGATTAATCCATATTCTTTATCGCCTGTCACCAAAATGTACACAGAATTTGCTCCCATCACTGTACAGCACAAAATTTCACTCACTTGTCTAATTTTGATGTTCATGCGCAAATCTTAGCCTGGTTGTTCGGTGTCCTGTCTCAAGTGTTGGTGCCCTTGCTGGCACTTTTGAGATTAATTTAACTTATTTAAGTCTTCTTCTTACTGTACAATCACTTACACGTACATCTCGGACCTGTTCCGACAGGTTTCGTGCCTGCATAGCAGTTTGAGGTTGATTTCTTAGGGTTTGTTTCCTTACAAAATGGTCATCCTGAACCATTGTCACCCGATATCTGCATTGTTCTCGTCTCCGAACGTAAGATCCAGTCTCTCTGTAGCGTTGAAAGTTACGATGGACCACGGAAGCCGACACACCTAAGGCCTGACTGACCGAACGGTAGGTGTGACCTTTCTCTAACGTGGTTACAGCTCTAGCTGTCGCAGATGCTGGGAAATCACTAATTTTGTATCTAAGCAATGTGTTTTCTAAAAACCAAACAATTAAATTAGCTGAGCATACCTTGCACCCCGCTAAAACGCCATCATTATTAGGAACACTTACAAAGTCAATCATCAAAAAACACTTATTAAGGCATGAATGCTATAGAAACCTGTCAACTTGCCAGTTTTGTTCAATAATTTATTTCTTAAATGAGCTTAGAAACTATAAAAAAGGATTTCACACAGCCCGACCCACTTGAGTTCAAGTTGTGGCACTTTTTATCTATGTTCCGCTAATTTTGCCGGTGTGTGTATTATCTCCATTTATTGTAGACGGGAAATGAAATGGCCAAAAGTTTTCTCCAAAAGTTTTCAACATTACAAATGATTTCTAATTTCTTATATAATTATTTTATAATCTTTGGGCACTTTTAGACTCGTACATTTAGCACATTAAAAAAAATTCAATAAAGAGAGTTTAAAATGCAAAGCGTATGACGTCACACTATGGCGGACAGTGTTTTCGGCGCCATTTAAGAGGCATATTTTTCAATAAACATTTTTATGAGTTTCTACTGTGTAAAATATTAAAATATTAGTTTTTTTTTGTACAAATGAATTATTATGAAGCGATTAGGATGGGTGTACCAGTCCCAAACCAGGTACCAGAGGTTGACCACACGCATGATCTACTGAAAAAAATAAGAAATACCGAGCACATTTTTTAAATCTTATTATATTGATAAGTTGCCTAGACTGTTGCCGACATGTCAAACGTCATTTTTGCGAGAGTGAACAAAAAATATCCCGACCCTGCTCTGTTTCTCAGACCAGTGTCCCGTTCACTTGCCTTCCGGCGGCCATCACAGTTAGAAGCGCACATGGACGTGGTAAGTTATATCATAATTAATCACTCATTATTATAGTCTTATTTTTACGAAAATGTATTATTAATAAAATTCAGTAACTATTTAAGTAATACGAATTATTTATTTTGAATTAAAATGCCATTATTTAGTATTTTTTTAAATGGATAACTACTGGAACTCTACTTGTTTTGGGTTCCTATTGTTGACCAGCTGGTTTGCGACTCGTGGTCTATAGTTATTTTTTTTTTCATATTTTTTTCACTGGCACTTTTTCGAAAATCGATTTATTAATACAGCCATACTAAATTCGACATGCCGGATTTTTTGCAAAAACAGCCATTTCGATATCTCTTCTTACGGCGGAGATATGAACCGTCAAATGCAGCCATTTAACAAAAAATATTTTGTAATAAACAGTCATCATAGTGCAAAATGCAGCCTATTTTGAAGCAAACTGTCTTACCTATATTGCATAAGTCAGCCTGCTTTATGGCTGTTTCGTCCAAATTTAAAAATGTTAGGAGGTATCGGGGATGGAGTTTCGTAAAAAACAGCCAGTGTACGTTGGCTGTTTTCTGTAAATTGTTTATTTGTAACGAGTCCATACTTGGCTTTTTCTAACGTCATCCAGGCTGTTTTTATCAAAATATTTTAATGTTAATCAATATACTATATTTTTATACGCCGTGCCGTAACCACTTCAGAGAGCCCTACTCTGAAACACTTAAGATTATATTTTTGACATTTACGGTTATGCGAATAAGGACGATTTTTAAACTTGACTTAAACTTTTAATTTTAAAATTTACTTATTACGTCTCTGAGCGTGGTCGTATAACTTTTACTTTACTTACTAAATAAACATTTATGTTTCATTTAATTCTACTTGTTTACTTACGTCTTTAGATTCCTGTGATTTTGGATACTCGCGACAACATTATTGTTATTATTATTTATTACAACGAAGCGCAGGCGGCGCGGCACGCGGGGGGTTCGCGGGAGGGGTTTGTTTTCATTTGTGAGCACGTGCCAACAGGTTACGCATCTTGTTGACAATCGGAATCGTTAAAATTGCAAAAAAAGGATTTTGTGGTGTTAATATGACATTAATTAGTTTTTTTAAATTATAGTAAAAAGTGTAGTTACTTGTTAGAAGTGTTAAACCTATTTTAATTTTGTTTCGAATGAAAAAGTGTCTGTTATTACGGAATCATGAATGGCCGAGGGAGATTATTGGTGAATATGCTTAGGAAAGTGAACGACGATGATCCAACAGAAGACTTGGGTAAAGAACATTTCCAAAAAATGTGTAATCTAAATCGAAATCCTGATCCAACCTTCCTATCACAAGATTCAATCCCGGATGAAATCTTGGATGAATATGGATGCTGTAATGATATGGACCTTCTTAGAGACCATGCATCGTCATCACTGGTACAAGTAAGTATATAATATATGTACTTTTATTATAACCATCAATTACCTAGATATAACTCCAGAAAAATTGCGCGGAGCGGGGAGCGTGCGGGGGAGAGTGGCCGCGGTTCATATTAAGTTGTGTTGTGACTTGCGATACTTTTAGGGTTCCGCACCCAAAAGGTAAGCGGGATCTGTCTGTCTGTCCGTCCGTCACCAGGCATGAACTGTGATAGTTAGTCTATTGAAATCATCACTGATGATACCTTTTTGTTGCCGCTATAATAACAAATACTTAGAAATCAGAACCAAATAAATATTTAAAAGCACTCCCACACAACAGACATATAATTTTTTGACGTTTATTAGATAATGGCACGGTACCTTTCGTCCGTGTGTCCGACACGCACATGGCCAGTTTTTTTTAGGAACGGTTTCTTATTCTAAAGCCGATTAAGTATGTTTAAGTATCTGTGTTCAATGAATAGTTCCATTGTAGGTGTGTAATTATACATTGCTGACGTTTGAGATTACGTTGAAGTAAGCACTATTTCTGTTTTAGATAAATACTGAAAAATCTGAAGACTCAGCCGACACACGTGCTTGTGGAGATTTCAAAACATTATCATCTACCAAGTAAGTCTAAGTTTTTCCCTTCCTTGTTATATTACTATAGCTGCCTATGAACCGAGGGTTGCGGGTTCAAATCCCACTCAGTGCAAACATAGCACAAGCTCTTCTTAATTTTGGGGCTAAATTGGTTTGTGTTTGTTTGAAATTTTTATTACTTTTTTTTTCGTTTTTTTTCAGTCAAGAATTGCAAATGTTAACTGAAACGAGTGCCAACAATGAGTGCAGTGGACTAAAAATTATTCAAAGTTGCTATGGAACGTACTCAGACTCCACCAGAGGTTCTCCGTGTGATTCTGATCATGATTTGATAACCCCGCACGATTTAGACATAAGCCCCTCTAAACTTTTAACAACCGTTGAAGATTTTATGTTGCCGGAGGAAATTGACAATGAGTCTGAAAATATTATGGTATCAGGAATTTCAGAACAGCCTTGTCGTGAGGAGAATACAACATCAGGACTAAATCAGATCGAACTAGATTATAACAGCGATGTATCGTTTGAGGATTATTCCGCCACAGATGGTTCTGATTACGTTCCTTTAAGCGAAGGTTCTGACACTACATATTTTAGTGAGGCCCGAGAATCACCGTCCATATTAGTGGAGCAAGTAAATGAGCCTCTGGTGGGGCCAATTAATGAACCTGATAAATCAATGGAAGATCAAGAACAATTTTCTAATTCTGGGAGACCATTACGTGGCAGAAAACGAAAATGTCCTCAAAGTAGGTCAGAACGAAAAGAGGCACGGAATAGTAATAAAGAATACTATGATCATAAACTAAGATACAAACCACCAAGAGACTTCGTAGATTATACTTGCAAATGCAAAAATAAGTGTAATGTAACCGTTCCTTTGCGCACACGGATTAGTTTTCATAAAAAATTTTGGAGTCTTGGTTCTTACAACTCACAGACAAATTTTCTGGGCATTTTTGTGAAGGAGGTCAGAAACGGGAAACCTACAAAAAGAAAACAGTTTTCTCGAAGATATAAAATAGAAACTTTTACTGTTTGTAGAGACATGTTTTGTAAAACTCTTAATATATGCTCAACTCGAATTTCAACGGCCATGGACAAAATTCATTCGAGAAAACCATTGCTAGACCAAAGGGGATCAAAAAAGGGTGGAGAGAATAGGCTACCTGATGTGCGCAAACAAGAAATTAAAGAATTCATTAATTCGCTCCCACTTTACACGTCTCATTATAGCAGGTCTAAAACATCGGCCAAATTTTTCAAGCCTGGAGTAACTTTGTCTGATGTTTATGATGAATATAAAGCTAAGCTGGGCCCTAACTCTGTAAGTTACAGTTTCTTCAAAAAATTCTTTTACAGCAACTTTAACATCAAAGTTAAAATACTAAGCAAAGATACCTGCAATATATGTGATAAATTCAGAATTGAATTACTAAATGCTGAAAAAAAGGGAGAGGACGTCAATTCTATAAAAGAAACACACAACAATCACCTTCAGCAGGCTGAAAGAGCAAGATCTCAATTAAAAACAGATATGGATTTAGCTAAAAATCAAGATGACGTCGAATGCCTTACGTTTGATATGCAAAAGACACTGCCATTACCCCGGATTCAGACAAATATAATTTTTTACAAAAGACAGATCTGGCTCTACAACTTGGGTGTCCACAGTGCTAAAAACAACCAAAGTTACTGTTATACATGGATCGAGGGTCAGGCTGGACGTGGCGCACAAGAAGTAGGATCATCTCTTCTGAAACACATAGATAATAATGTCTCTGATACTATAAAAAATTTGATTCTTTGGTCGGATTCCTGCGGCGGTCAAAACAGAAATATTAAAATTACTCTCATGATGAAAGTAGTGCTTGAAATGAAACCCAACCTTCAATCTATTACTTTTAAGTATTTGATGCCAGGCCACAGCTACTTACCCAACGATAAGGACTTCGGTGACATTGAGAGAGCCTTAAAGTACAATCAAAGGATTTATACGCCTGACGACTATCTTCAAATTATGGCTGTATGCAAAAAGAAAAACCCTTTTATAACTTGCCAAATGCAAAGTGACGATTTTTACTCCGTTGACGCTCTCGAAAAGATAATAGTAAATCGGAAGAAAACGACAAGTAATAACAAAGTTAATTGGCTGAAGACAAGAGAATTAAAAGTAACAAAGACAGACAAATATCATATTTATATGAAGTCTGACTTTGATCAAGCAGATTATGACTGTCTGGATATTACTCGAAAAACATCTAAAAGACGTCAAGACTGTAATAATCCAGAAGATAATTTTAAGAGTAAGCTGTGTAAATTATGGCCCAATGGAAAGCCGATCGCGGAGCCAAAATTACGTGATATAATATCTATAAAACATCTGATTCCGGAGGATGCTAGACACTTCTATGATAATATTTTGACGAGTAGAGATGATGATATAATAATTGATGATGATATTGACGGGTTTAACGCTGAGGTGGATTTTAATTTAGAAGAAGAATAGTGAGAGCGGCAAAGTTTTTTTGAAATTGATTAGATTTTGTTTGATTTGCAATGTCAATAAATGAGTACTAGTGTTCATTAATGTAAGAAGACAATAAACATTTTGTTACGTTTTTTTTCAATAAAGACTTCAAACACGATTTTTTAGTTTTCTTACAAATCACAAATATTATTTTACATGAAATAATAAAGGTATGTAAATATTATTATGAAGTAAAACAATAATAAAACATTTTGTTTATTTTCTTGTCTGTCTTTTACATACTGTTATTCCATTTTGAATTAATGCAGAACACAGCCAACTTATGTGGCTGGTTTATTGTTTATTGTAATTTCGATGAAATAAGCTATTTTGCATAAAACAGCCGCGTCAAAAACGCTATTATTGGTATTATTCTAAACGATACGAATTAATGGATAGGATATAAAAAACCGCTATACTATTCCTAATAATATTCTCAAATATAAAACATACAGAAAAGTAATAAATAACTGAAGGGTGTTGCCCTTCAGTTATCGACAGTAAAACGCTTATAACTCCGTTCGTACTTTACCTCATATGGCTGCTTTCTGCAGAACTAGGTCCAATTCTCTAAAAGAAAATGAGACATGGGAGATGGTAGATTTACCTAAAGGCAGAAAAGCAATCTCAAGCAAGTGGATTTTTAAAATCAAGACGAATCCAGATGGGTCGATTGAAAAGTATAAAGCCAGACTTGTAATAAGAGGTTTTTCGCAGAAAAAGGGTTTGGATTATTACGAAACATTGAGCCCTGTTGCAAAAACAAGCACCATAAGAGCACTACTAAGTGTAGCTGCACAAGAAAACCTGTCTCTATCCCAGTTCGATGTCTCAACCGCTTTTCTGTATGGCACATTAAAAGAGGAGATTTATATGAAGCCTCCTGAAGGATACTCAAACAATGATGGTAAGGTTTGCAAGCTTAAACGGAGTCTTTATGGACTTAAACAAGCTCCGCGATGCTGGAACTCCACCATCACTGAACACATCCGTCTAAGCCAAATAATCTAACTTGGTTTCAAACAGAGTCAGAGCGACCCCTGCTTGTTTAAAAGAGGAGAGGGAAGAGAAAGCTACTGATAGCGTTGTACGTTGATGATGGATTGATAGCGTCAGCGAGTTCAATAGAAACAGAGGTGTTTCTGAACGAAATGCGGCAAAGATTCAAGATCACGACGAGTAACGGTTCCTATTTCTTAGGTTTAGAAATAAACCGGAAGTCAGATGGTTCAATCAAAATTGATCAGAAAAGTTACGCAAAGAAGCTTTTACAACGGTTTGGAATGCAGGATTGCAAAGCCGCAGTAACCCCAATCGTAAAAGACAGCGTGCCAGCTTCAAAAGATCAAAATGATTATCATGACTTTCCATATAGACAAGCAGTTGGAGCACTCTCATACTTGATGGTAGGCACTAGACCAGATATTGCCTATGCGGTTGGAATAGTGTCACGAAAGCTAGATAGCCCAACACCAGAAGACGTGGCGAGAGTAAAGCGAATCCTACGCTATGTCAAAGGCACCATAGAGTACGGTATCACGTACAAGTCTTCCACTGCGGGCCAAGGCATAGAATGCTACAGTGATGCTGATCACGGTGGTGATCAATCAACTGGACGCTCCACCAGCGGCATGATTTGCCTTAACGCCAATGGTGCTATAGGATGGCAAAGTAAACGCCAGACTTCTGTCGCTATATCGTCTACAGAGGCAGAAATAATAGCAGCTAGCGAAGCCGCCAGAGAGATTATTTGGCTTAGACGGATCGTCAAATTTATGCAGGCTAACACTCTGGTAGAGAGTACGCCACTGTACATAGACAACGAATCCGCCATAAGATTGGCTTATGATCCACCTTATGAAACGCACCAGCGTACAAAGCACATAAAGCTGAGACATTTCTTCATAAGGCAGTGTGTCCTTGAAAAGGATATAAGAGTTGAGAAGGTTGATACAAAAGATCAACTAGCAGACTTTTTGACTAAGCCGCTATTCAAGCCGAGGCTTTCGGAGCTGTGTAAGCTAGCTGGAATATACGGATAACGAACAATTGCTTCAGAGGAGAGGGAATGTTAAGAAAGAAGGTCACATATAATTTTGAATTATATTGTCTATTATTCTAATATGTTGTATCCTAGCAACTGTTACTATCGTATTGTATTGTGGAAAATAGACTCGAAAATAAACGATTGTCGTAAGCAGAAATAAGTTCCTTTTAATTCTCCCTAATATCTTAAAGAAAATCCTTTTAAAAATGGGACACCTGGACGAAAATGGTTCCAAAGTTTTCTGAAAAGGCATCCGGATATACCTAAGTTAGCGACATGCTGAATCTATAAACACAGCGCGGAGCAGGGTTACAGAAGAAAGCCTAAGAAAATGGCACTCTGAATTAAGGGAATTCTTAATTAGCCAAAATGCCGTAGATATTCTAGACGATCCTGATCCTGATTTTATCAGAGAGAGCGTTGAGACTGATTAATTTGATTTAAGTTCCTACTCAATTGTGATATACTCGTTAATGATAATAATTTAATGCAAAGTTATGTTTCTCTTCGAAATAATTAAGGTTCTAATTTTAATATATCTTTATCAGTTAGGAATTAACCATGACTGAACTATTGAAAATACTTTAAGTTAACCTTTTAAGTAAATAAATATATGAAAGTCAATTATTAATAAAAATGTGATTTATTTTCGTTTCTGATTCCTTTTCTTTATTTTTTTAAAGTGGTCATTTATTGAAGCGTACTGGTCAAATTTAGGCTAATTCATATTTGTGGGATTGTTTATAAATTATACAAAAAAAAAAAATTATTTGGCTCCAAATAATTTGTAAATATTACAACGTTAGTAAATTATAAACAATTTTATATATTATTTTCCAGGTTTTAACTACTAAATGCAAGGTCAGAGCATTTCAAAGACAAAATTGTTCTTAACTGGTTTGGGACTGGTACACCCATCCTAGCATGAAGAAAAAAATTAGGTCAAGTAGCCTATTATCTTGATAATATTTCTTATGTCGGCACTACAAATAGGCGAATGCGTTGGCCAACGCGTTGGCCAACGCGTTGGCCAACGCGTTGGCCCAATGTGTAGAACAGGCGTTCGCGCGTTCGCGGTAGGTATTTAGACGTTGGCCAACGCGTTTGCGAGCTTGCCGCGCGGTGTCGGAATGATCAAAGGAATTTGTCGCAAGGCTTGTCGCAAGGCTTGCGTTCCGTCCACACATAGGCCGCGCGATCAGTTTGCCCGGAGCGGCGATGAAGAGCGCATGTGTCGAGAGAATGTCGAATAATAATATGAGTAACGAGGAAACGTTTAAATTCCTGGAACTATACCAATGTGAAAACTGTCTGTGGAACCCAAGAAATAAGTACCACAAAAATAAAAATGTTGTAGGTATTAAAAGTGTTTAATAAATGAATTTATTTCAAAAGTGAGTTCATTTCTTTGTTTGTTACGTTTTCACGCCTTTTACTTTTTTGTTCCGAGAATATTTCTGGCAGCATTTGTAGTACCTACATTTGTCATCTCCCGAATATTGTAATGAAATAAAATAGGTAAGTTAAAAAAGTCAGTAAATAATAATATTATGTTCCAGTCAGAAGGTACATACTAAATACCCACGGATTGCTTAAGGGCCGGCTGGGACACAAAAACACAACACGACGTCGTACGACGTCGTGTTGTGGGAATCTACGACGCGCGTCGTAAAAAACTACGACACGACATAGTACGACGTCGCGTCGTAGAAACTCACGTAGAAATTCAAAGATGAGTTTCTACGCCGCGACGTCGTACGATATCGTGTCGTGGTGTTTTACGACGCGCGTCGTAAAAAATTACGACACGACATCGTACGACGTCGCGTTGTAGAAACTCACGTAGAAATTCAAAGATGAGTTTCTACGACGCGACGTCGTATGATGTCGTGTCGTAGAAACTGACGCAGAAATTCAAAGATGAGTTTCTACGACGCGACGTCGTACGATGTCGTGTCGTGGTGTTTTACGACGCGCGTCGTAAAAAACTACGACACGACATCGTACGACGTCGCGTCGTAGAAACTCACGTATAAATTCAAAGATGAGTTTCTACGACGCGACGTCGTACGATGTCGTGTCGTAGAAACTGACGTAGAAATTCAAAGATGAGTTTCTACGTCGAGTCATTAGTTAAGTAAGGATTTAAGTACCTATTTATATAAATAGGATGTGTATAGTACAGTCAATTTCCAATTTCTTTGTGCCAGGAACTAGGTACATACAGTGACTCTGACTATGAATTATTGTTCAAATACTACACGTACTCATACTTTTTTCTTGTACACAATTGTAAAGTAATTATAAGCTGTGAATAAATATACAGCAGCAGCTGTTAGCGACTCAACGTCCATTTTGAATCCGTCCGCACATTGGCGCGATCCAAAGCATACTGAACGACCTTCCAATGTGTGGATTACTCACAAACGCCGTTGCAAGCGCACCGCAAACGCGTTGGCCAACGCGTTGGCCAACGCGTTCGTCTATATGGGGAGGCAGCATTAGAAGTATATCGTTTTATTAATTTGTTTGAACGTATGTTCTATCTACATGTTAGAAAATATATAATATTTCTGGTAGTGATGATAGGCACGCTAAAAACAATGTTTTATTAAAGGTCTGATTTTCACACAAGTTTTTATGGTACTTTCTGTGCTTAAGTACTCAAGATATATTTATTGTAGCTTTGTGATGCTTTTGTATTATGTAAATAATATACTCAACTTACTATAAACAAAACATCTGTGTCCATAGTAGCATTAGTCATTTAGTTTTTTGTTGAAATGTGACACCCACTTTTGAGGACTCATTCAAGTGGCTGACAATTGTGATTATTTTAAAATATGTGTTGTGTAAATAAAATGTATGGTAGCATGTGAAATTTTATTTGTATATTATACCTAATGTGCTGAAGTGTAAATAAAATACAATTTGAGAATCTAATTTTGTTTTATTTAAATAAAAATCATAAAATTGTTTAGATTTCACATTAACTTTTTTTAAATGTTCTGTGCTAGATTCATTTTTATATTTAGCCAGATACAAAGTTATAAGAAAATAAATACTATTTAATATACTTTATGATTATTAATGACAATTAACATAATTCCAATTAGAATCTGGGAAATCTAATTAGTACCAAATTCTAATAAAAAAAAACCCTTCTGTTGGTGTGCCTATGAGAGGAATGACAGATAGCATAAAATATATATTTTGACGTGACTGAGAAGAGTGTTTAATTATTGTAATAAGACATAGTTTTGCACCTTACCCTTCTTTAAATTATGTTTTCTTAAATCAATATAAATGTTGCAGGAGTATCGATTGACAAAAGATGTACCTATTATTGTGCTTGAAAGTGTTCAATCTGTTTGGAATATGCCTACATCTTCTGAAAAGCCCGTGTTGGATGAACAAGTAAGTATTTGTAGTATACAAGGAGTGCCTATGTTGTGATAAGACACAACTTACAATTTTTTTGTTTATTTATCTTTCTATGTGAGAGTGCTTTATTTATATAATCCTGCTATGTTGCAGGAGCATCAGCTGACAGAAGAAGTACCTATTGATGATCTTGAAAGTGTTCAATCTATTTTGAATATGCCTACGTCTTCTGGAGAGCCCATTTTGAATGAACAAGTAAGTATTTATAATATACAAGAAGTCCTTATGTTGTTGTGATAAGCCACAATTTTTTTAGTTTATTAAACTTTCTATGTGTGAGTGCGTTACTTATATAGTACTGCTATGTTTCAGGAGCATCAGCTGATAGAAGATGTACTTATTAATGATCTTGAAAGTGATCAATCTGTTTGGAATATGCCTACATCTTCTGGAGAGCCAGCCCGTTTTGAATGAACAAGTAAGTATTTATAGTATGCAAGTAGTACCCATGTTATTCTGTTGAGATACACAGTTTTGCAGTTTATTTACCTTTCTATGTGAGTATAAGTTACTTATTTAAGTAATGATGTAGGACCTTCGGTTGTCAGAAAATATATCTTTCGATAAGTTTTAAAGTGTTTAATATGTTCAGGATGTATTGTTTGATGAAAATGTGAGTAGTTTTTCAGCAAGGAAGTGTTTTCAATAGAGTAATGTTCTGTTACAGGCACAAGTTATGAAAAAATCTGAAATGAAAAAGCAAAAGAGGATTAGAAAAACAAGTCTAGTGAATTACAGTGATTCTGAAGAAATTAACAATGATTTTTCTCCGAAGATTCGGATAGTGACTTTTTGCCATCTGGTTCTGATTTACCTATTTCTGACTTATCTGATACCGAAAATATAACTGCATTGACACGATGGAAAAAATGCAATCCACGAAAGTGGAAAGTCAACGTTACGAAACAAAATCTTGCTGCTTGTTTGCCATACACAACTAAGTCAAAAGAATGTCCAGTAATGTAAACAACCGAAACCTGTTAATTGCTCCGTTGTAGATTTGACTGCTCTACAAACATTTGAGCAGAAGATCGGGAAAGTATTTGCAAAAGCTACTGGGGCCTTAATAATTATAATCGACAAAAAGAGTTCTTAATTAACCATGTTCAATGTATGATACCAAAACGTAGAAAAACTCCGAATGAAAGCAGGAGAGCACGAGAAGTTGCTAAAGTTTATTATCTTGAAAATAATAGTGGAAAGCATAGAGTATGTGCAAATTTCTTTCAAAAAACTCTCTGCATCTCCAATGGTCCCATAACAAATGCGATTCGAAATAAGTCAGATTCTGGTTGCTTTGAGAAACCAGATGGTAGAGGAAGAAAAAGACCTGGAAATAAAACTCTAGATTGCAGTGTGGCTCTCGTTAAAGAACACATCCAAAGTGTTCCAAGTGTCGAGGCACATTATGTTCGACAAACTTCCAAGAGACTGTATTTGGTCCTCCTATGCTTAGTATACTAAAGATGTATGAGCTCAAGTATCAAATCAAGTAATGAGCCTTACATAGTAAATGAGCTGACTTTTAAAGACTTTTGGGATTTGCATTCATTGTCTACAGCAAACATAAAGAATAGAACAGTGGATGAAGACGGCGATAAAGTATCGTGGCTAAAAATAAAATGCTTAAGGTATGAGAAAGCCCATCCTAATACAATACTCTATAGATACGATCATAAATCTCCATACAAAAAAATTTACGTAACTCCTCGTGGCAGTCGCAGACTAAACCAAAATGTCGAGCTCAAACCGGCCTATGGTCATCACTCATCAGCTTCCTATATCTGTTCAAATATAAAGAGATCTAGAAAAGTTGTGCAAAGATGGACTCATTCCTATGGAACCACATGGCTGGTATCAAAATTTATCTGTCTCGTCTACATTGCTCGAGGATGAAGTATTTTTTGATTAAATTATAATGAATGTTAATAAAAAAATAAATCCAGTAACGTATTAAATTAAAGAACAATTTCTCTATAATGATATTTTTTATTCACTAAGTGACCTTTGATGGAGTAATTATGAAAAAGGTAAAACTAATTATTTACTTTTTATTTATTTATAATTAAAATAATAAAAATGGGTCTCAAACAGTTTACGGTCCTATTTAGGATGACATACATATCTAACAAAAAAAAACATTTATATATAAGTCTTCAGCTTCTAAAGATAAATTTAAAAAATACTTAGAAAATTTTCAAACTTGATTTATTCATAATCGCTTATTAGCAGATAATGATTTTTACCTATACACAGACGATATACTGTATTATCTATACTCAAGACAATTTAGCAGTACCTACAATGTACATTGTGCGCCCCTGCATCCCTTGTTAATTATTAGATTACCGTACATATTATTGGGAGACGAGGCATTTCAGCTCACCAGGCATGTATTGCGTCCCTATAGGGGTAACCATCTGGGTGTAAAAAAAGTTTTAACTATCGTCTCTGTCGAGCACGTAGGTACGTCGAATGTGTTTTTGGCATATTAACCAACAAAATATGGCGTTTATTTCACAGATATCTAAATGTATCGAAAAATTAAGTAAAGATCGTTAGAGAAAAAGACGGATAAAGGAGTCAAGATTTGATTATGCCTCAAACTATCATTGGTTTACAGGCTTTAACTTCAAGTAATACGGCAGGCAACCGATACGCAAATGAAATAAGAAACCAGTTCGCTGAGTACTTTGTAAGCCCTGTAGGTTCTTTACCATGGCAAAAATCTCAATGATTAGGTGTAATCTTTATTAAATGAAGAAAAAAAAACACTTGTTTCTTCCTGACTTTTTATTTCAAAATTTACAAACTCTGGCTCCAAAATGCTGCAGACGAAGCGCCACGCATTTTTCCTCATTATTTTATCTTTACCTTATAGTGTTCATTACTTTTGTCCCAAAACACTGATTATTTTGCCTTTATTAAGGTATAAATATCATATTTAAACTTTTCCATTATTGTTATGGTTAACAGCACACCGCCATACAAAATTTCAAAACAGAATTATTACTAAACAAATGAACCACAGACAACTGCCATAATATCTTTGTAAATTTTATCTATGCTAAAAACGTCTAAAAATCGTGTCGTGCTGTGCAGTGTCGCTGCGTGTGTAAACGGTACATAGAAATGTATGGCGCCCAGAGTCGTCACCGCATTTTGTCGTGTCGTGTCGTGGCTCGTGGGTAAACGCCCTTACGTGGTAGAACCAATATAATAATAATGTCTATGGACGCTTCACACCACGTCAGTCTGGCCCCGTGGTAAGTACCTGAAGGACTTGTGTTACGGGTAGCAGGAAATATATTTAATAATTTATACTACACATATATTAAAGATTTTTATTACACATATTTAATAAACATCCATGACCCAGGAATTTTGAAAACTTTTTGTTCCGTCGGCGTGATTCGAAACCGCGACCCCCGGCTTGAGCTACAACAGTCCACCAACTAAGCCACAGATATATCAGGCGGATTTATATGGCAGATATTTTATCTGGTGAAAAGATATTTGGAGCTTTATCAGAAAGTGGTGAAACAGGCTCTTAGTTTCGTGCATTAACATATGCCTTGCCACCAAGAAAGTAAGGTGACATTACTTAAAATTTAGTTTGTTATTATTTTTAGCAATATTCCGCGAAATAAACTTCCACCTTTAAGTAAATGAGTGAGTGCATGCATAGGCATGCGTACAGCACCTCCCTCCTCCCACACTGCCTATGCGTACACTCGCATGCAAGAACTTGCAAACACCACCACCACACAAGCAATAATGTTGGCAAATCCGTGCAAGGCCCCTCACCACCATGCAGGTTGAAAACCTCGACGCGCGTTTCTCTCCAACACCGGAGCATCTTCTTCACTACTTAATTTATCACCGCAGTTCTTAGGATCAAGCAAACAAGCAGCAAAATGGATTGGTGACTTTTCTGGATTCTACATTGTCAAGCAGACTTTGATATGGTATTGAATGTACTGTAACTTCTTGGTGGAAATTCATCTTCAATTGAATAATCATACACTTTTTTCTCACTTTTCCACTTCAGAAGTTACAGTACCCGACAGGTTTTGACAAAATCATCATGTTTACCGTTACCACAGTATAGCAATATTGATATTGCTATACTGTGCCGTTACCTTCTAATTGGTAGGTAGATGCTAACAGCGGCGTTTGGTTCTACAATTGCAGCAACTTCATTTGTCATGGTCCAAAATCTTTCATCTAACAATAATTAAGGTGATTTGTTTTCTGACGACAATTGTACTCCATCATGCAACGCCAACGTTTGCATAGCTGATTTGACAAATTACATCACTTGCCTCTTATCGTGTACACTGCTCAGTCTACTTTTTACCGGAAGCTTTAATTTCTTGTTGCAGTTCTTTGCAATTGAAATATTCGTAAAGAGTGACGAGAGAACTTGACTGTATTTTATTTCTTTCAGTATATCGATTATTATTTTCATGATAGTTTTAATTATTGCCAGTTATTACAATTTACATAAATCTTTAGAATGTCACCTGCTAATAAATTCTTTGTATGTGCAGTACAATGTAATGTTTTTATAATATGTATGTGGATAGGTATACGTCTTTCACATTAACAGGGCTCTCTGATCATTATATATAATATTTGCATTATTACCTATTAACACAAAGAACTTTTCGGGGCCAATATGAATCACTTATAGCGGCAACAGATATACACAATATGTGAAAATTTCAGAAGTCTAGCTATAGCGGTTTTTGAGATACTGTCTGTCCGTTTGTCTGTATGTCTCCAGGTTGTATCTCAAAAACCGCTATAGCTAGCTACTTCTGAAACTTTCACAGATTGTGTATATCTGTTGCCGCTATAAGAACAAATACTATAAATAAAATAAAGTTAATATTTAAGGGGGGCTCCCATACAAGAAACACATAATTCGTAAAGTCAGATAAATCGATTGATCTCCAAATAGTAAGAATTTAAAGGCTAACTTCAAATTACTGTGTAGATAAAAGTACACACACCGGCATAATTAGCGGAACATACGAGTAGGTAAAAAGGGCCACAACTTGAATTCAAGTGGATCGGGCTGTGTGAAATCCTTTTTTATAGTTTCTAAGCTCATTTAAAAAATAAAATATTGAACACAACTAGGAAGCTAACAGATTTTTATTGTAATTATGCCCTACTAAGTGTTTTTCGATGATTGACGTTGTAAGTGTTTCTGGTAAGAATGGCGTTTTTAGCGGGGTGCAAAGTATGCCAGCTCATTTGATTGTTTGGTTTTTGGAAGAACACATTGCTTAGATACAAAATTAGTGATTTTCCAGCATCTACGACTACTAGAGCTGTAACCACGATAGAGAAAGGTCACACCTACCGTTCGGTCAGTCAGGCCTTAGGTGTGTCGGCTTTCGTGATCCATCGTAACTTTCAACGCTACAGAGCGACTGGATCTTACGTTTGGAGACGAGAACAAGGCAGATTTCGGGTGGCAATGGTTCAGGATGACCGTTTTGTGAGGGTACAAGCCTTAAGAAATCGACCTCAAACTGCTTTGCAGAGACGAAACCTGTCAAAACAGGTCCGAGATGGACGTGTAAGTGATTGTACAGTAAGAAGAAGAATCAAAGAAGTTAAATTAAACTTAAAAGTGCCAGCAAGGGCACCAAAACTTGAGACAGGACCGCAAAGAGCCAAGCTAAGATTTGCGCGTGAACGTCAAAATTTAACAAGTGAGTGAAATCGTGTGCTGTACAGTGATGGGAGCAAACTTTGTGTAAATTTTGTTAACAGGCGATAAAGAATGTGGATAAATCGTAAGGAACGCTATAGACCATCAAACTTAACGGACACAGTGGCTTATCATGCAGGCTTCGTAATGGTTTGGGGTGGCATTTGATTTGGAGCCCGCACGGAGCTGATGATTGTTAATGATGGCACTTTGACAGTACAGGGCTATAGCACAAACATCCTAGAACTGCATGTTGTGCCTTTTACACAGTTTTAGGCAGTAACTTCAATTTTATGCGCGTCCATAGAATAAAAAAATCGGGTATTGTTACCTAAATGATGCTGGCGTAGCCCAGGTGGAGAGGTCAGCACGGTCTACGGATGTGGATCCGATTGAGGACGTGTGGCACATCAATGGGTGAACGGTACAAGTTAAAACTCCAGCTCCAAAATGTGTTCAAAAGCTCGAGTTGGCGCTACTGGAGGAGTAGAAGAATATCCCACAGGAAATGATCGACAATAAAAATGCAAGCATGGAATGGCGTATCCAGACCCTCTTGAGATTCATAGAAGGCATTACACGCTTTAAACATGGCATTTCTTAAGTAAAAATGAAGAATTTAACTTAAAAACTCACTACTGAAATTTCAAAGATTTTTCTTAATTTTTGATTTTTGCAGATTTTTTCTATTTTACACGTTTTTATGCCCTAAATTTATATAAGTTATATTTTTAATCGTCAATTATTTAATAAATAAATAAATATATAAAAACAGCGAATAATTTTCAAAAAAAATAAAATTTTGTTGTGTTCCTCTAATTTAGCCGGTGTTTTTATGATGTTACGAAAAGTTAAATAATGTATTTTATAAAGTATGTATATTGAATAGTAATATTTATGCCAAAAAAGTTAAACTTTAAGAGTACTTTTTATTCTAAAAGACTTGTAAAAGACCTACTGCTACAAGAAAAACTAATGGTAAGCTTAAGTCTTAAGACTAATTTTTAATACTAATGCTATTCTTAAAGAAGAATTTGGATTTTAGATTTTAGAAGGTAAGGGGTTGGCCTTTTATTTTATTCTATATTTGTAAAAATGTAGTAAATAAATAATACAATAAACAAGTTTTATTACAAAAGAAGCCTCCCAGGCGATCATTAGTATTAAGCGGTGGAAATTTTATATTAGTACTCTAGGGTTAAGAACACCAAGCTTCTTCGAGGCTAATTTCGCCTTACCCTCTAGAACAGCGGTTCCCAACCTGGGGGTAATTACCCCCGCAGGGGTAAAACGGCAATTCTAGGGGGGTATCAGAGTTGGCACGAAAAAGTATTATAATAATAAACAAAATAATAGTACGGTTACATAAGTGAAACCAAACTTAATATTCTTAAACTTGCGAATGCAAAGCAATATCAACTTTCACACTAGCTTTTTAGTCCAAGATTTATATATAACTAGTTACCTAAACACTACTAATAATAATACATATATATTCTGTGCCTAAACGTGCAATTTCTTACCTAATAACTTGATATTTTTGTTCGAATTTGTGTGAATCATTTTAAATTAGCCAGGGGTAAACTTAATTCCCATACTTGTTCATAGGGGTAGTGACATTGAAAAGGTTGGGAACCGCTGCTCTAGAATCTAGATGATATCAAAGGTACAATCGACTTGATGACTACGACTACTCATAGGAAGAATGGAAGCAGTTATTAAGGCGCGCATTTCCCAGAAATCGTGATTATGGAAATATGTTGGAAGAGTTGATAAATAGAAAAAAAAATGCCCTCCGAAACAATGACCAAATACTACCAGGAAAAAATCGCGATGTATTTTCGGTGCAAGTTGTTGGATAACGTAGCTGTTTCATGCATCATCCGTGGCCTGCCGTCTTCACTACAGGCGAATGCCAGAGATTATCAGTGCGAAAGACCAGAGGAGCTATATGAAGGCTTTCTTTCTGCTCTCGACGATTACCAACCGGCGGCATCCGTTGGCACACGTGCGCCACTTAAGGACAACGCACAAAACTTTCGATCGATCGAAAAGAAAAGTGCGCCGACGTCAGTAAACCCAGATGTGGTCCCTTGCCCGCGTTATAAGAAAACGGGTCACATTTTGCGTCAAAACGAAACTTGGATTTTTAAAGTCTATGATTATCATTTTAGCTCCTATAAATTTTTTTTGTAATTGCTGAGCCTACCCGTACAGTCAATTTTGTAGAAACCATTAGAATCCTAAAAAAAATGTTTCGCTTATTTAGATACCCCAACAGAGTTATCAGTGACCATGGGAAAGCTTTTACCAGTAGGCATTTTAAAATGTTTTCCAGTGGCAAACAGTTTAAGCACATCTTAACGGCCATTGCATGCCCGCGAGCTAACGGTCAGGTGGAGCGTACAAACCGTACTATACGCTTCGTACCACCGACCCCACAGAGGCTGGTAATAATTGGGCCAACAGCTTACCAGATATCTTATGGGGAATTAATAACACTCCTTATGAGAGCACAACCTACAAGCCCTATGATCTGATGTTTGCCAGAAAGTCTAGACCACGTTGTGATGTCTCCTTTAATTACCCTTCTAGTGAACCAGTGAAGGTCAGGCGCCGAAAATCCAGTACCCAATTAAAGAAAGCCAATGATAAAATGAAATACCACTTTGATAGGCATCATGTAGACTTTCAGAAAATATTTGCAAAAATTTATTCTGAATAAAAAAAATTGAGTTTGAGTTTGATAAGAAGCGCAAACCTAGCCAGGCCTATAAAAAAGAGGTCCTTGTATTGTGGAAGCAAGCACCTACGAGCAGTGCTGCTAAAGTAAATACTAAACTTGACGACATTTACTCAGGTCCCTATGTAATAACTAAAGTTGTAGGTAATGACAGATATAGAATCCGGAGTATCAAAGGTTTGAGGGGATATAAAGCTTTTGCAGGCATAGTATCAGCTTATTCTATAAGACCTTATAGAAGTACGGGTCCTGTATCTGACAGTGCCAGCAGTTCTGATGAACAACTAGAGACAGATGATCTAATTGATTTACTAGAGAGCTAATCGGATGTACTCCCCATTGCGTGAGCAATCATTGTTTCAGGACGGCCGAATGTAAAGCAAAGCAGCTGCTTTGATTCTAGCTAGAATAGCCACAGCCTGCCAAGCCAGCCAATCCCAACGTGCCAGCAAAGCCTGCCAAAGCCAACGCCAGCCTAGCCAGCCAATCACAGCGTGCTAGCCAAAGCCAAAGCCAATGCCTAGCCAATGACCAATCGCTACACTCCCACGCTGGGGTTCGCGGACAGCCACACTATGAATAGCAGAGGGGCTTTTTTGTTTTACACTCCCTTCCCGTGAGTGCGCCTACGGTTAAAGGTCGTGACGTGACCCACTTTTCGGTTTTGTGTAAATAAAATTTAGTAGTGTGATACCTGATAATAGAAAGAACAATCGTGTTAGCCGTAAAAATTGACAATAATTGTGGTACCTAACTGTGTAATTATACTGTGTACTAAATAAAACCTTTATACTTGGTGAACTTATGTGTGAACTCATTTTAATAGACTGCATCCTTGAAAGTGCCTATATTTGTTTAATTCTTAAGCGTTTTAATATTCAAATTAAAATTCTTTATATTTTTATTACAATAATTTCTGACAATATTTTACCCTAAAGGTACGGCACTATCTTTATAAAGTTCAATTATGTTACATAATTATTATAACTTCTTTATCATTAGCAGTCGACATGGCGCAGTCGTGATTCGTAACAAAATAAACACGAAAAAATATTAACGTGATGATCAAAATCAGGATAAAGCTGAGCAAATGTCGCAATCAATTAACGAAGCAAGCTGCCAACCTACAAGCAGCTAAAAAAAACTCGTTAAACCACTTTTCTTTGCAATGGAAAAACTGCCTAGCACAGCAAAGCTCTTAACATTACTTCAATTTAGAGAATGTAAAAAACTGTTTTTTACATTCTCTAAATTGAAGTAATGTTAGATGAAGTAAGAAGTAAAGGCCGACGTTTTCTCTTGCAAGAAAAAATATTAGCACTCTCCATATTTAAGTTGTCACCGAAAGCTTATAGTTTTTTAAGAAGAATCCTTATTTTACCAGCACCGCAAACCCTATTCAAACTTAAGTCAGGCAAATATAGAATCTGGTTATTAATTATTATCAGCCTACAGTGTCCCACTGCTGGGCAAAGGCCATCCCCTCTTTCTTTCCAAATTTCACGATTCTGTGATGTTGCTGGTTATTAATAGCAAAATATATTCTAGCCAACTGAAAAGTGCTGCAGACAAAATGAAGCCTGAACAAAAATTGGGCGTTTTGTTGGTTGATGAAAGGCAAGTTTGTCGTACAATGAAAAAAAGGATATGGCAGCTGGATTTGTAACTGACGGTATGACAGTAAAGTCTGAATATTATGCAGATCATGACCAGGTAAAAATATTTTACTCACAAGTCACATATTACAAAAGACTACCATTGTACTTATTAATCAAATTTGATTCAATAATTTTATTACTTTGTAAGGGTCATTATGACGCAACATGTAGAGTGCATAGTTCACACTCATACAATGCACCCTTTAGAGTTTTAAGTTTAGACTTTAGTATGTCTTAAGCCATTGTAAAGTGTACCCGCCGCGCTCTATATTTAGTGATTAATTATTAATGTACTATATCATTATTAAATAAACAGTTTAATATCGGAGTCTATGAACTTTCATTATAGTCACCTTTATTATGCTATAAAGTGGTGACACCAACAAAAAACGTGGTGGTGGAGTGCCGCGTGTCGTTTTTAGTGTACGCGCGAGAAAATCGGGAGTGACTATAAACATTTTCATGGACTTTTGTGTGAATAGCAAATATGGCTCAGCAAGGTGCAGGTTTACTGGGTGCTGTACCTCCTCCGCCGGTCTCCGCATCTGTCGCGCAGACGCCGTCTGCTGATCTAGCTGCAATCACATTGACAAGCAAGATTCTTGAATTCTTGACAGATGCTCCACGCATCTGGTTTATTAGAGTGGAAGCGATGCTGGCATCACAAAAATTGGCAAGCGACTCTCGTTTTGATATTGTGGTCTCCAAGCTTTCAAAAGACGTCATACAGCAGGTCTCGGATTTGTTGACTGATCCGCCCGCCACGCAGAAATTTGACTTGTTGAAGCAGCGTCTCCTAGCCATAGCCAAATGGACCCAGGGACCTAGGAGACCGGAAGCCGTCTCAGCTACTGCGACTAACGACAACTGGCTAAAGGCAGGGTTTTGGATGACACGCTGAAGATCCTCTGGTAGAGCCATCTTTCACCTCAGGTTCGTGCTGTGCTGGCCGTCTCCGACTCCAAGGATTTGGATAACCCGGCAGCTGTGGCGGACAAGGTCTTCGAGACGACGAGATTAGTTCACGTAAGTGAAGTCGCTTCGCAGGCGTCGTCCAGTTCGAGGGATACCGATCTGCTGATGGCCGAGATAGCCAAAATTAGCATGAAGCCGGCAGACATGGCAGGATCTCAGCAGAGCTATCGGCGTCAACAGCGTTTTCGCGGTAATTGGTCACGAGTCGAGGAAGAGAACCCGTGACCCGACACCGTCGACATCTCGCCGGAATCTAGATAGCCCCGACTGGTTGTGCTTCTACCGTCATCGTTTCCGTTCGAGGGCTCACAAGTGCGTCGAGCCATGTGCGTGGAAGCTTCGAGCAGACAACAATTGACTGGAGAGCACTGCATCGATTGTGCCGTGCCATCGATTATGTGTGACAGATCGTGGTTTACGTTTTCTTGTGGACACTGGAGCAAATATTTCTGTGCTTCCCGGCGACAAGGTGATTTAAACTTTAGTAATGCTGAGTGTACTGACTATACCTTCTATGAGGCTAACGGTACCAAAATTAAAACTTACGGTACAAAAAGTTTAATATTAGACTTAGGATTACGTCGTGCTTAGGTGGACATTCGTTATCGCAGATGTGCGACAGCCTATTTAAGGCGCTGATTTTTTATCGAACTTTATCCTTTATAATTAAAAAAATGTGAGCCTGCTCCGGCAGGAGGGACAATGACAACATGTTTCCCATCAACAGCTCCTAGGCAATTTGGAAATTGCCATCTTCGCTCAAACTCTTCAGCTATAGTCATCCATTCCTCTTCTGAATTCGGGAACTAAAACAAAAAAACTTAATGTCAGTAGGTACTTGAGCATAATTTTATATTCCTTTTATTTACAGATCTCCAACGACAATGTGTCTTCACCGGCACCGGCACCTGCACTTTCTACTGCGTCATCGGCACGTCGTAAACGACAACGCAATGACGAAATTATTGCCAACACAATATCATTAATTGGTAAAAAAATAGAAAAGTCCGAAGACGAATATGATGCCATTGGAAAAAATGTTTCAGCGAAACTTCGCAACATGACAGCTATGCAACAAGGCATAGCTGAAAAACTAATTAATGAAATATTATTTCTGGGACGGTTTGAAAGATTAACATTTAACACTATTATATTATATAGTCCAGGTTCAGTTCATATACCCCAAGCAACATTGCTAAACATCCCAACTGTTCCATCACAAATTTTGTCACAAGACTCGCAAACCGTCAGCATCCTGGACTCTCTGATGGAGTATTTAAACTTTAATAAGTAATAATAATTTAACGTTGTTGTGGCCGAAAAGGAAGATCTTCCGACCGAGAGAGATAGCATCAGGTCAGGCCGAAGCCCACTGACGTTATTTCAGACGTTGTATATATCTTGCCGTTCTCCGAAACTTCGATAGCGCGATGTAGGATTGTTAGGCGAATTGTGGGTACCGCCACATCACTCCCCCCCGAAGATCTGTGGTATTCTTCGATGCGCTTGTGTTGTCCGGTGTGGGCCGAAGCTACGTGTGCAATGACCAGGAGAGGGACCCCGTGCTCTGCTTGCTGACCGGTCGTTGTAGCCTATGGCTGCCCCGTTCAAGCCAGACGCGGGTTCGACCGGCGCGGACCTCCAACGCGGCTTATGGCCGAGGCGACCCAGTTGTGCTTGATGTCTGCTGACGTGGTGCGGAGGGGCGGGGAGTGTCGATGATGATTGATGTCCATGATGAAGGATGCGTGTTCTTGTCGGTGGTCATCAATTTAACGTTGTTAGTGGCGGCGAGTACGGAGATGTCGGCGCCAGTGTCAACGAGGAAACGTTCTCGGGTGTCGCGATCGAAGACACAGAGGCGATGACTAGTGCGGGAGACACCGACGTCCGCCACGGTCGGTGTCCGGGTTAGTTTCCCGAATTCTTGTTTCTGCGGCGACACGGCGATACGCAATTCTTTGCTCTATCTCCGAAGGTGTGGTGATAATAACATTCCCACGAGTCTTCCTGTCCCGGCCTTGGACCACGTCGCCTTGAATGCGAGCGTGATCGCGGTCTTGAGAATGAGCGGCGGTGACGGTTGCGATAGTGTGACCGTCCGCGACGTAACTCGGCGACTTCCAGCGTGAGTTTTTCAATTTGTTTCCCCATAGTTTCCATGTAGGAATGTTCCAAGGTTAACGAGGTTGACGGCGCTGGTGTGGGACACGTTGCTGCGACAGCAGCAACGCTGGGAGCTTCTGCGTACTCCACCATCTTGTCCGCCATCGCCGCTAGAGTTTCTAGCGACGACTCTTTGTTGATGGAGAGTATGACGTAAACTTTCGCAGGAAGGCGATTCATCCACTCGATCCGGAGTCTTTCGTCAGTTATCGTGCCACTAGCGAGCTCCTTCATCTTCCGCATAAGTTGTGACGGCTACAGGTCTCCCAGTTCTAGGCCGCTGACGAGCTTCTCGAAGTTCTTGACGTCCGATGTGTCGTATGTTTCTAGTAGACGCTGCTTCACCTTTTCGTATTTTCCACTTGCTGTCGGATCGTAGAGAATGTTCGTGATGTGCTCTAGATCGGCTTGCTGCAGTTGTTGGAGCAGGTAACGATATTTCTGGTCGTCGGATGTCTTCAGGGGGTCGACGACAGCTTCAAAACGTCGGGGTCACCAATTTAACGTTGTTTGTGGTGGCCGAAAAGGAAGATCTTCTGACCGAGAGAGATAGCATGCTCGGTCAGGCCGAAGCCCACTGACGTCATTTCAGACGTTGTATATATCTTGCCGTTCTCCGAAACTTCGATAGCGCGATGTAGGATTGTTAGGCGAATTGTGGGTACCGCCACAATCATAATAAAAATATTACTACAATATTTAATTGTATAATTATAATGTGCCATTAGCCGGGTCCACACCGGACGATCCAACGCGCTCCGATCGCGCGCGGCATGAAGCGCGTTGCACGGAGCGTTTGGTGTAGACGTGCCGCGCGCGATCCATGCGCAAGTTTTGGTGCGCGCGCTCCTTGGCGCTCGCGATCCGTTCGTTGTCGGTTTTCTTGCCCGCTTCAAAGGTGCCTCAGTAAACGTGGCTCGCGCGGTGTGGACGGTTTTGTGATTCGAGCGATCCATCACACCATGGATATTTCGCAATGTCGTCGTCTAATATCGCTTTATAAGGAGTTTAAATGTTTATGGGACCCAAAAAATGTTTATTTTACGAATAGAGGTGCAAGAGACGATTCTTGGGCTCAGATTTCTCGCAAAATGGGGAACAAGCCAATAGAAGATCTAAAGAAAAAGATGCGGTCTCTGGCGGGAGGATACACCGTCCTTTTCTTTTTTGTACTTTTTTGCGCAATAATTTAAACAAAATAAAGGTTACTGCTGCAACGGTAATTCGCCGCCGCTGTACGTGTGACTCCATATCGTGCAAGATACTGACTGACTTGAATAACGGATCGCCTTTGGATCGCTTGGAGCGCATATTAGGATCGCAGTTTCCAAGTTCTTGGATCGGTCTAACGCGCTCCACGCTCCACGCTCCTCGACCCTGGATCGCGGATCGCCGCTCCAAGATGGATCAATTGGTGTGGACCCGGCTATTGATAAATAAAGACTGATTATGATTATTATTTTGTACTTATTTATTTAATTTATAAAATTGGTAAAAATGTATGTACATACCTTTAACACGTTCAGACCGGGACCTCATGAACTGGTATGTGGTATCCAAACGGGGAAAATCTTCATATGGCCACCGGTGGTACATCACCGTCCCATAAACCGAAAGACCTGCCGGGCGGGGTGCGCCACCGGTGGACACGGCCAACGATTAGCCACGGATTATGCATTCTCTCTCTTTCTAACGATCTAATAATCCTATAATAGGTCAATTATTTTGTCTCATCACTCATCACGCGTGGATGTATCAGATCAGATGGCTTCGTACTATACCAGCCTTAAAAAAACCCTAAACCGCAAACTTCACATCGAGATTGTTTGTGGCATTGTATCATCAATGCCTTTATAAATTTTTTCATGTTTGATTTAGTTTTCCTATAAATAAACATTGTCTAAATGTGATTCAGCAGAAATAATTTGCATTTCACAATACAATTTTTAATCCTGTTTTTTTTTTACTTCCCGAAACAATATCCATCTCCTGAGCTACACTATGAATCTTTGTCGATTTTACATGGCGGGAACGGTAATTGCAATACTCTCTTTCAAGGCGGCACAAATTTCTTAGTACATTAAAAGACAGGTGTGACGTGGCCACCGGTGGTACACCCCGCCCTGTCAGCGAGTACTCCGTGCTCCACCGGTGGTACACCCCGGTCTGAACGTGTTAAATATGTTTTTAATGCAGAGTAAATTCATTACATGTCTCAGAAATTATATTTCCCAATGACGGTCGTGATATTGCTGATGAATACATCAAATCTGTATATTATGTATCACCAGTTATCTTAATGTTACACGGTGAAATAGCTTCCCTCATGCAAGTGTCCTGTTAAGTTTTAATAGGTGTAATTATTGGTAAAAGTTCTTCATACACCTGTGTAACACTTGTAATAGTTAGAATTTAATAATATATTACAATAAAGATAATTAAAATTAGTATTTACGCTACGGGCTTCACCGTTACGGGCTTCACCACGACGGGAATCTCCGTGACGGGCTTCACCGTGACGAGGATCACCGAGACGGGTATCACCGCTACGGATAAATTTGTACCTGCTCGTTTCTCCGTGAACTGCTCTGTCGTCGTCGAGAGCTATCTACCTGCCTGCGTCCTGCCCTTCTGCAACCTAACCACCTACAACCTACGCTTCCGAGACTCCTCCACCTGCACTCCAGCCTCCAGGAAAGTAAAGTACCATAGGTACAACAAGGTACATTTTTTGTGAACGACCGAACCACGACCCATGCTCTCTAAATTCTAATTTTAATTATCTTTATTGTAATATATTTTTAAATTATAACTAGTACTTTTATTTAACAACTACAAGTGTTACACCTGCTCTGGCATTCTGAATTCACTCACTAAATTCATATGTGATAAGCGTTATCTTTTTTGAACCAGTTTCATACCCAAACGTTTCGATCACTTACGTTTTTTTTATTAGTCTTAAAAACGTGATATGATACTATTTCTAAGGGCTCCATTCCACCGCGGCGCACGGAGAGACTACGCACGTGAGTCAAGCTTCGCTTTGTAAGAAAATATATGCGACTATTTACAATTATGAAAATAATAGAAACATACCTATTGCAAAATTATTATGAAAATAATAAAAAAAACATACCTATAGCTGTCGCTACATAAAGAAAATCCGGGTTATAAGGGTGTAAGGCTAATCCCTAAGCTGACAGAAAACCACATCTTACCAGAGAAAGTTGCAAAAAATAAAATAAAAGTAAAATTTGCAAGCCAAATTTTTAGCAGAACCGTTGCAACAAATATGAGATACGTTGCAGGTATCCCATATTTGTTGCAATGTGAGACACTTAAAATTTTATTTAGATTACTTAAGCTCATTTTGGGTAACTTAGAATTGCGGTTTAACTTTGATCACATACAAAAATTTATAAAAATGTATTGTTCAAAGTTAAAACCGCAATAATTCAAAGTTACCGAAAATGACTGTACTAACTTACATTATTATTATTTTTATTGTTGCTACTTAATATTATAGTAACATGATAATAACATTCTACCTGTCATTTGTACATAAGTATACCTAATGTTGACACATATTTGAATTTTTTAAAAGTTGTGAATTTTGTTTTTCAGCAAAAGGAATTCTGCCTAAGGAGTGCAAAGAAACTGCAGATCTTCTTATGTTTTTCGATAAATATCAGAACCGACGATCTGACGGATATCAGAACCGAAATATCAAGCTTTCTAATTGCATCGCTAGAATTGAGCATTAAAACAAACGTAATAATAGAACAAAAATACTTGGAAGTTGGACACACCTTCATGGAAGAGGACTCTATTCATTCTACTATTGAGTAGAAATTGCGCAATCGAAAAGAAGTCCACCACCAACCAACCAAGTCCACCAGCAGACTACATTCCAATAATTCAAGCTGCAAGACAACGTCCACGGCCTTATGAAACAATTTACTGTTGCAGTGAAGATTTTTATACATTTCAGCCAGTATACTACAAAAGTATTCGCCCTGGCAACAAAGTTGGCGATCCCTGTGTTAATGATGTGGTTGCTTTTTAGTATACCCCTAATGGCATTATTTGTTACAAACTGTGCTTCCAAGACGAATGGGCTGAATTACCTGTACGACAAAAGCGCCTGGAATCACTGCCAGATCATCCCAAACTGTACACAGGACCAATTCCAACTGAAACTTCGAAATTTACGCACTTGCAAGAACTAAAACAATTGATTCCACCAGATTATCGTCAATTCAATATAAATAAATAAATAAATAAATAAACGTTTATTCTGCCACCATTAAATGTTACACATATGACATAATATACAGAATCAAACAAGACCAAATTAAAAAATTAACCTATTTTACCTATTCTACAGCTAATTCATACATAAAAGCTATCAGAGGTAAACATTAAAGAAAAGAAAAAAAAAAAAAAAGACAATGTATTGATAGCACAATTAAGTATAGCAAGGCAGTGTAACACCCAAGTGTGCAGAAACGGAGACCACTCAGGTTAAGACGACCGAACAGTCGTCCCTGATCTTCCGTGGACCCCTCATTTCGGGCAGAGGACAGCAGACGGAAGCTATATTTTAAAATTATAATACTTATAATATTGATATTATATTAAAGACGTAGGCATAATATAGTGTTGAAAATAACAATAAACTAATAACATAACAATAAAATAACAATATTAAACTAATGAAAGAATACAAATTACAAATAGATATGCGACTTTACTTCACAAATAAATTTATTCTTACATGATAAATAAAAACTGTAATATTTACATGATTTTCTTTTTTTTTTTCTTTAATATCTAATTTTCTAAAAAATTATATAAACAAAATAATAATTTTACCTTAGATGTCATCAAAATGGTTTTTGATACAGACGCAATATTATGTCCTATGACCTATCTCAACTTTTCACAAAAACTGTAAAGTCAATAACCACTCTTGTACTTACTATGTTATGATTTCATACCCAATTTTATTACAAAATGCATCATCAGCATCACAAATCTTATTTATCTAACACAACATAAAATAATCAGTTTTTATTATTTCCTGTAAAGTGGTACCTAACTCACATTCGACCATGTACCGCGACGATATGTTAAGCAACTATTATAGTCAAAGTGGCTCCTAACTAAACTTTTATATACAACATTGTGAGAATTTTTGGATCAGCACCCCAAAAAACTCCTGTTAAACATCTCGATATGTTGAGCCGCTTGTAAGCCTTATTACATATACCTATAATCGATACTACGTTTATTAAGCTTAAGTTTGTGATCTAAAACTATACCTACCTAAAAATTTATGTTCATTTACCAGTGGGATGATCTCGTCATTACATTTTACTAGAACATTACATTGACTTTTGCCAAAAGCTATAACTAAACTTTTTGCAGAATTAATATTGAGTTTTTGTTTGTTATTATAATATATTTAACAGTTGCTACAGAGCTGAATTATAATTACAATTCGCTGAGCGCAGTAGACGATTAATACAATAGATAACTATATCATCAGCATATTGTAGAACATTAACACTTAACACTACATATTTACAGATTTGTGATGTATATAAATTAAACAGGATTGGAGACAATATCGCACCTTGCATCTTAATGCAAAAAGGCTTACCTTTATGTGCTAATTTTGGACCATGTAGTTCATTCAATTTCACATAGACAAGATGTGAAGTGATTCAAGAATCTATTTATCAAAAACCTACCAGGAATGCTAAATTCACTTAAAACCTAAATAATTACAGACAAATTAACATTATCATATGAACCTTGCACTTAGATGTGTGAAGTACACAAATTGCATTTGAATGAGCCACTATAGAATTCTTAATTTCATTTATAAACGAAACAAAGCCATCAACTGTATTTTTTCCTTTACGGAAACCTAACTGAAAATCTGGTGATATTGAATTGGTTTCTGTAAAATATCTTATGTAACTTTTATCATATTTTCAAAAAAATTTCCTATGCATGAAGTGAGTGATATTGGACGGTAAGATCATGAATTGGCTTATCTTTTTTCAGAATGGGCAAAACACTCTGAGTTTTCCACTCGTCGGGAACAACTTGTTTGGACCATAAGTGATTGTAGATATTAAGAAGAACTGCTTGTGCATTTTTGTGTAAGTTTTTAATCATTAAATATGGAAAATTATCCATAGTCCAGGAGTAGAATCTCTTCTTGACATTAAGGAACTACAAAATTCATCCAAGCTAAAATCTCGGCGACCTCTGTGGCTCAATGGGTAGAGTGTGTGGCAGCTCAAGCCAGAGGTCGCAGGTTCGAGTCCTGCCGACGGAACAAAAAGTTTTTCAATGTTCCTGGGTCATGGACGTGTATTAAATATGTGTATGATATAATAAAAATCTTAAATACATGTATAGTATAATAGTATTAAATATATTTCCGTTGTCTGGTACCCGTAACACAAGTCCTTCAGGTACTTAGCACGGGGCCAGATTGACGTGGTGTGAAGCGTCCATAGATATTATTATTATTATTATCTTTCATAAAAAAGTTGAACTTTTAAATACTTATATCTTCTAATGAACTGTCCTATTATTCGTCATTTGTTTTGTCTAAAAATTCTGGTACAAAACTATCACATTTACTATTTATGCTAAAATCTATACGCTTCTATTTTTAAAATTCCAAATATTTGTGACTGGGGGTGTGTTTATTAAATGTAGAGCATAAATCTCCCCTCCCAGTTGTGCCGACGCCGAGTCCACAGGCTACTCAGCAAAACTACGCGACTGTTGCTGGTCGCCCCGCGCCTCCCCCGCGGGCGAATAAAAATGGAGAGAATGAGAGCCGTAAGGCTTCGGAGAGTCGCAAAACTACTGAAGGCTACGAAGATTCGCAAGGCCAAGTCTTCTCGACCTGGCAAGGACGAGAGCAGGGGGTGCGATGAGGAAGGCGTCATACTGGTGGTGAAGAGGAAGAAGAAGCCCGCCGCCCGCAACCATCGCGGCACCGCGCGCTATGTGCCTGAGCTGCGTCTGCGAAGCGAGGTCCCAGCGACGCCCCTGTACATATTATCCCGCCTGCATTGGTCCATAGAGGTCGAGGACGTCGTGGACTACATCCCTCCGCCTGAGGGTCGAACGTCTGCAGTCGTGTACCGACGCATCTTCTGTCGACCTTTTAAGCGGAGGAATTCTGGCAGACTGATGTGGTTTACCGAAGGTCCCGGGGAGACTCCGGAATGAAGCGCGCGTTACGTCGCCGTTAATTCGTGATAAAGTGTAGTTATTAAGATTATAATTGATATGTATGTTAGATATAAAGGTATATATTGTATGGCCGTAGCCTGATTTAAATAAATAAAAAAAAAAATGATTAAATTGCCATTTTATTTCAAAGTCTTTAACTTTTGTAACTATTTGTAACCATTCATTTTCTGTTTCAGGAACCTGCAACAAAAAGAGAGCGTGTTACGCGGAAAAAGCAGAATGACAATATTTTAAAGAAACAGTGGGAATTGTTAGACTCTGCTAGAATATTAGTATCTGGCGACGGCACATCAGCTGATGCTTTTGGGAACTCCGTGAGCTCTTAACTTAGTTTAGAACTTTATTGTTTTAGATTTCCGAAAGAAATAACACGTAGAAACATGTGGTTGTCCATCATGCCTTTGAAAAGTCAATTTTATGAAAAGGCAAGTAGTCTACATTTTAAAACAAGTGATTACCACACTGGCAGACGCTTACATCAAACTTACCTTTTTTTGAAGACAAAAGTTTGGTGATGGTAAGTGAATATGCATGAATTTATACTTAAATTTTATGAGCAACTGACATTTAAAGAGCAAGTGGAAGGAGGTTTACTGTTCTGGATAATCTCTTATCAGATGTTAAAATTGTACGGTTAGAAGTAATAGTGAGAATGTCCGGATTAAAGCTATTCGGCTCGTCCATGCCCGAAATAGATCCAATCGACTACAACGCGACCATGATGGTCAGACGGATGATGCGAGTAGAGCATGAAATAACTTTATTAAAAAAATATTCAGGCGATGACTATATCTACACTAAGGGAACACGTCGAGAGTTTGCGGTCAGTGACCGAACTATTACAAGAAACGAATAAATGCATAAATTTAGTGAACAGATCATTAGATACGATTATAGAATTAAGTCATGCGCGTGGAGTGAGTAGCATACCTGGCACAACGTTACGCGGAATAGCTAGTGCATTATGGGCTGTGCCAGGATTAAACGTGTTATTCGGAGCTGCCTTCTATGGTACTTCCATAGTTAGCGATTGGTACGTTAACGAATGTTTAAACGCAAGACTCGCGGAGGATTTGACGTTCGCCAGAGCAGGATATCTTGATAATATATCGTCCAATGCTAGATCAAACAAGATAGAAAGGGAATTACTTAAACAAAGCGATACAGAAGCAAGGTTAGAGAAATTTATTGAATGGATAATTGAAGCAGAGTACAAGATATTTGTTAATGAAAACAAATATCGAAACAGTGGAGCGAGCGGATTCGGAATACAATTTCTGCCCCTAAAGGATCAAGACAGTGAAAGCATGATATGCCTGCGAAGTCCCGGAGTATCGGGTCCAAACTACGATTCATTGATTTTTATGAATATGAAAAAGAATCACTTTGCTACTACTGAAGTCCGGAATGTAGATGAGACGGACAAGAGACGTGTTGTGAATACAATGGATTCATTCATTCGCAGTAACGGACAGTATTTAGACAAATCCAAATTAATCGAAGAACGTATACCAATGTTAACGACCATTGGTGAACTCTCAACTAGAACAATGAAATTGTACGAAAAAGGAAGAAAAATATATGAATCATTACCAGCTGAAATGACTTCAGCATTTCGTAGTCGACTGATGCAGTACTTACACTAATAACTCAAAGCTATTAATGAAATGGCAAATAATATCTTGTGGCACAATGATATTGTATGTTACTAACGTAACTAGATTGGCAGTCTACGACAGAAACGCGTCACCACTTTGAAGATGCCTGCAGGCATATCTGCCATACATAATGACATAATAACATTATGAAGTGACATTGTCTTTTGGGCTATCAAGTGGATACGCATTTTTTGCATCAGTTTGTACGACATTGCCACTCTAGTATTTTAGAAACTCATTGTTGTGGCATATATGTAGACTTCAATGGGATGATGTGATGAGACATGCATAATGTTAATTGTCCATTACCAATTTATTTTTCTATAGTTATATGCACAGGATAATATGTTGTATTGCATAATTAAAGTATTTAAATGTTGAATGTACCATTTTCAGGAGTAAGATGAAATAATTAATACATCTGCCCTAACAATGTCATCGCCTGGCCGTAGCACTGATACGTCTGTGAGTAGCCGTCATCAATAATTTATTATTCATGATTTAATTACTGCTTTGGCTAGCTATAACACCAAAGCTAATATTTAGTGACATGCAAATTTCAATTCTAGAAATCCTACTTGTTTGTGAAATTTTAAGCATTTTTATATGTTTTTTAATTATAAGCATTTATATACTTATTCATCGTGATTCGTGAAGCACATTCACAATTAATATATTTTAAGTAGAGATGTGCCGATCATGACTTTGGCCGACTAGCCGACTAGCCGACTAGTCGGCTGCAAAGAAGCCGACTAGTCGGCCAAGCCGATCATGGTTTCGGAAGTTTCCGTAATGCTTTTTTACTGCTGTTTGCGCACATGCCGCCTGCAAACGTGTCGAATCGTGTTTACTCGTAGTAGGTATGTTTACTTCGCATACATTGTTTCTATGATACAGTTGATGGTTTTCATTAAATATTTCATGTACATGAAATCTCGATTTAATCTATATTGAGTCTCGGGAAAGGACAAGGGATACTTTTTGTTCCGGAAAATGTACGGTTCCCGCACAATAAACTTTTATGATTTTCGCTTAAACTATTCAATCTATTTTGATAAATTTGGTATGGAGATACTTTGAGTCTTGGGAAAGGACAAAGGATACTTTTTTGTCCCGGAAAATGTATAGTTCCCGCATAATAAACTTTTATGATTTTCGGGATAGTTTGGGATAAGTGCACAATGGCACTCAAAAATATACACACTTTTTTATTAATTATAAGGCTATTTGGGGGTATTCCGAATTTGGTTATATTCCAAACAACTGAAAAATCTACCAAACGAAATAATATTTTTATGTTGGCAACATTTACCTAGGTGCCACGTTGATTTGGCTATCGGTCGCCAGTTGATGCTCGTCGCTTCGGATTTTGGACGAGTACAGTGACAGTTGTTGTGCCAACGGACGATTTCGCGCCATTTTTAGAAAATCGGAATAACCCCAACTTGGATTGTGTCTAAAGTGGGTAAGTAAATGAATATATTGTTTGTTTTTATGGTAATTTGTTGTTTTTTAAAGACAATTCAATGTGCCAGGACGTTCTATCTCAAATTTTTAGTTTTGTTCGGAATAAGCCCGACGGGGATATTCCGACATGTTTTGTTCGGAATAAACGCATTTTGTTTTCTCATAGTAATTTGTAGAAGTTCTCAACCTTTCAAAATATTATGTAGGTAGTAGCGAAAAGGTACAGAGGCCTGCAACTGGATAAAACCGGTTTACGCTCGCTTATCTCCTTCGATCGCGGATTCTTGGAAATCTATAATTGTTATTCTATTGTTGTCGCGGTCACCGGTGACCTTATGGGACTTGATAGGCTAGTGTTCAAACGGAAAAGACGCACGCACGTACATGTAAAATAGTATTTGTGAACCTAATGACGAAATTCTTAACTTAAGTATTAATTATCTATACTTTATTAATATTATAAAGCGGAAGAGTTTGTTTGTTTGTTTGAACGCGCTAATCTCAGGAACTACTGATCCGATTAGAAAAAAATCTTTCAGTGTTAGATAGCCCATTTATAGAGGAAGGCTATAGGCTATATTTTATCACGCTAAGACTAATAGAAGCGAAGAAATAGAGGAAAATGTGGAAAAAACGGAACGGAAATATATTTGAAAGGGCTTATTTGAACGCGCTAATCTCAGGAACTACTGGTCTGATTTGAAAAATTCTTTCAGTGTTAGATAGCTCATTTATCGAGAAAGGCTATAGGTTATATTTTATCACGCTACGACTAATAAAAGCGAAGAAATAGAGGAAAATGTGGAAAAAACGAGAGAAATTATTTGGAAGGGCTTATCTCACGAACTACTGGAGCAATTTTTCTGTTATTTGGCACAGAAAAATTGCTCACAGAGCACGTAAAGGATCATAGGCTATTTTATGTGGACTAATTTGTCTGTGAAATATCTAATTTACGCGGGCGACGCCGCGTGGAACGTCTAGTTATAGATAAAATAACATGTACACATACCTACTTGACAAAAAAAATCATTCACTTTAGGTACGACAGTTAATAATTTCTCTAGTTTAATTTATGTGTATCTTCAAGTAGGTACATGATGTACAAACCCTTTACATTTTTCGCCTTCTATCCACGGGAGGTAAACCCATAAAGCCCCATAACGACACCGGTGACCGCGACAATAATAGAATAATAATAGATTTCCAAGAATCCGCGATCGAAGGATTAATATTATGTAGGAAGATATGAAGGCAATACGGCACTTAACTTACATTGTCTAAAACTGCATTAAGTACTTACCCCATCTTGTTTTTTCAGGTCAAACATGCCTCGTACCTACGTCCGTAAGAAAATTAAAGCATATACACCAGAAGATACGCAAAAAATACATTGCTTTTCATAGGTTGTTTTTGCGATACGACGTCGCAACGCAGTGTTGTGGCCAGCCTTAGCTTATTAATAAACACAAGTGCGCGGCTAACACGCGTTAAACGCACCCTTAAGTATGACTTTGTTTCGTTTTTATAAGTTTGTAAGTATTTCGTCTTAGTACTTAGAATCTATCTTGATCTATTTTGCTTGATAGAGAAACAAAAATAAAGTTTGATATAAAATTCATATTTTTGTCTTTAATTTCAAAATTTATAACGCTTTGATGAGTGTTGTTGTATTACCAAAATGTTGAGGACCTCTGTCACTGGATGGGGTAATTCCGAATTTCAAATCTATGAAAATTCGGTTGAGCGATATACTTGACACATACGTTAATATTTTTGTCACCGGGGGTTTTCCGAACGAAAAAGAAATATGCACTTTGAATACTAGGTCTTAAAACACACTTTTGAATGAGTTCGGAATAACCCCGACATAGTTCGGAATATCCCCAAGAGTAGAAAAAAAAGTGTGTTTTATAAATAAGTTTAATTCATTAACTAAAATACATATCATGATTCTATAAGTGTACGCTAATAGATAATTTCCTTGACTAGACAGAGGTAAAATCAGTTTTAAAAACATTAACAGATCTTTTACAAATAAATAAAAACTAACACTACCTATCAACTCAAGAAAAATCGTATCGGAATAACCCCAATAAACCTTAACCAATTCGAATTAAATTATCATCGTCAAGACAGGACAACGTCTATCGGGTCAGCTAGTATTATATAAAAAAAAGTGGTGTTAGTGACACTACTTATAACTCAAGAACGCATGAACCGATTTGGCTGAAAATTGGTGGAGAGGTAGCTTAGAACCAGGAGTCAGACATAAGATACTTTTTATCCTGTTCAACCGCGTTTCCGTGAAGTCAGTATAAAATCTTATACAATGTGTCGGGAGACACCGGTGTCCGATCCTTTAATGTTATGATCTATAGCATATTTTATCGACAAATTGGCCCTCAAATTTTTTTTCTCTCTCAAGGTTGTAAAATGGCAGCCATTTTAGTTTTCTCGAGCTTTCACACTAATCTGACCAGCACTGTTCTAGTAAATATCCTATGAAGATAAAAAAGGTTTCATTTGATAGCTAAATTTGTGGACTACGGTTACACAGGCAATATGTTATAAATTTTCGTGGAATTAAACATAGAAAAACCCAAGTTTAAGAAAAAAAAATTGTGTATTTTTTATTAATGGCTTTTTGTGAAAAATCTAGCAGATTAAACTAGTTCTTTTTTATTTTTAAAAGAAAGAGGAAGTTTTCATCTTCTAAAATTCTTTTACTTCAAAGTCAGATAGTTTAGAAGTTATAACGATTTTCTTATGATGAGGTGGTCAGATTAGTATGAAGCCAAAGAAAAATTTTTATTTCAAAAGTTGGAGAAAAAAATTGAACTCAAGATGTATGGCTTATATTAGTGACAAATTGGCTTTCAAATTATTTTTTTTTCTCGAAAAAACGTTACTTTTTAACCCAAAATGCCCGCGACATCAAGATCAAAACATATATTTTGTGGCCCGTGTGAAAAAAGGTTCGAGACCACTGTACTAGATGATAGTAGCATAGCAGTCATTGCATTATTTTGTCTTTTTAGGTTGTTAAGGAAAATATTGAAACCATAAAGCCTACGTACATAGACAAAAGCATACAGGTAAAAAGAAGATCTGTTCGAGACTGCCACTTGTTCTGTTCATTCACACGAGATAAAAATTATTATTAACGATATAGCCAATTCATTTTTTAATTTTCGGATACGATAAAAATTAAAATCAATTAAGTACTGATAAATCACTAAGCCATTTAAGGGGCAAGCGTCAAAAATTACATATGAAATGACATTTTCTAAAAATGATTCCTAGCTAGATCGATTTATCGCCCCCGAACCTCCTATATATACTAAAGCAGATTGGTCTTCGCGCGCGGCGCTACGACTAGATACCGCCGGAGTACTTGGAAAATGCGGCAACCACAGATTTCTATCTAATTAGATCCCGCATGTGTATGTACTTCACAAACTAACAAACAACAAACGATCACAAACTTCATTCTTTCGAAAGTCTGTTCTTTAGTCTGCGCTCCACCGTTATCGGAATCGGACGGCAATCGGAATTCTAAAAATGCCTAATTATGCCGTATTGAGCTGTGGAAATTCGAATAGAAACGTTGGTATAAATAGTGGACACGTGTCTTATCATCGGTAAGTAATTTTATTATTTAATCATGTGTCCTTTATTTTGAAATTAATTATTTAATGTAAATCGTGTGTAGCTGTAGTTTTTACCATGAAATCTACGTAACTGCGTGTGTACCGCATGATTCATAAAACATTGCCGCTTTAGTTAGAAAATTATAGAGCCCGTTCTGTTTGTCCGCTATTGAGCGCGCAATGGAAATAAAACAATCGATACTTTCACTCATCGCTTAGTTTCGAGGTACAGTCAATATTCTCATTTTTCTGTCAAATGAAGCAAATAGTGTTGTACATATTCTCGATTCTAATTAATCGATTTTCGAAACAGACATGAAACAGAGGAACGATAATGTTCGCTTTGGGATATTTTGTGACTCGGTAATTATATTTCTATACATTTTCTATACATACAGGGTGCAATTAAACCTTCCTGCCAAATTTTGAAGATAAAAAATAAACGTATTTTTTCTTTTATAATCACTCAGTACTAAAATGTTGAGAAATAACCTCCGAAAGATATCCTAAAAACACTACAATTAATGGACACTACGCGTCGCCCGCACGTGACGTGCCCCCGCGCGCGCGCCTCGCCCCGCGTCACCCTCGATCATACCCACCGCCGCGAGTGAGCATTCTGCAACGATTTTAAATGAGATAACATATTATGTCATTAACAAAAAAATAACATCCAATTTTTTTGGTTAAATGGATTCTCCTAATGTTACCTAACCCCTGGAAAAAATTTGGCAGGAAGGTTTAATTGCACCCTGTATAATAAAACTGTAGAAATAAAAATTCTGTACATTAAAGGTATTAAAAAAATAATAAGCGGGGGGTGTCACTATATCG
Organism: Polyommatus icarus; assembly: GCA_937595015.1. Classification (NCBI taxonomy): domain Eukaryota; kingdom Metazoa; phylum Arthropoda; class Insecta; order Lepidoptera; family Lycaenidae; genus Polyommatus; species Polyommatus icarus. The sequence goes on along the minus strand of OW569322.1, from coordinate 22,966,090 downwards.
CTATAGAAGCCAAAACTATAGTTAGTTTTTTTTCTACTGTCTGTCTGTCTGTCTGTATGTTTGTTCCACTATCACACGAAAACTACTGATCCGATTTCAATGCGGTTTTCGCAGATATATTTGTCTTCTTCTAACTTAACATCTGGTGTATAAAAAAATTTCCCCCCACCCACTAAGGGGACCAAAGAGGGGGTAAGATTTTGTATCAACTGATGAAGTACAAATACTTTAAATGGCAAAACAACGTTTGCCGGGACAGCTAGTAATGTAACATGTAATTATGTTCCTGTTAAGTGATTTAATTTAGAATAAGAATAAGAATAATATCTATGGACGCTTAACACCACGTCAATCTGGCCCCGTGCTAAGTACCTGAAGGACTTGTGTTACGGGTACCAGACAACGGAAATATATTTAATACTATTATACTATACGAGTACATGTATTTAAGATTTTTATTATATCATACACATATTTAATACACGTCCATGACCCAGGAACATTGGAAAACTTTTTTTGTTCCGTCGGCGGGACTCGAACCCGCGACCCCCGGCTGAAGCTGCCACACACTCTACCAATTGAGCCACAGAGGTCGTCAAATTTAGAATAATATAATATATTACTAGCTGTCCTGGCAAGCACGTATCTTAAGATTTATCATTCCTCTGTCTATGAACTCAAATAATAATCGATTAAAAAATCGATATACCTATTAAAATGGCAAAAGAGGCGGGGCGCGGCGAGCGCGTACGGGTATTCCCATCACTAAAGCGCTCTTGTGACGTCACAGTAGGTATGAAAAAAGTGACACGCTCGTGTTCATACAAATCGAGCGACATAGCGCTTCTATCTAGATCTTATTTCTGTGGCGGCAACAAATCGTACGCCATATAATATGGCGTAACCCAGTGTTGCCACCTTGGGGAATTTGTCACTAGATTTAGGGAATTCTACGGTAGCTCAACGATTTTTAATTTTTTTAAGTCACTAGACATAGATTTGGTGACTTCTAGCGACTTTTCGCGATCAATGACAAATACTTATTTATTTTCCCCTGAATAATAAAAAACGTGTTCGTTACGTTTTTAAACTGCGCATGCGCGGCTTTTTTGTGTGTCAGTGTGAATGTATTTTCCCCTGAATAATAAAAGTCGTGTTCGTTACGTTTTTAAACTGCGCATGCGCGGCTTTTTTGTGTGTCAGTGTGAGTGTAATATTCTAAAATACCTTGTCATGTTCTAAAATACCTGTCAGATTTCTCTCTGACCTGACAGAAATTGATGGTATTTTAGAACATGACAAGGTATTTTAGAATATGACACTCGCACTGACAAAGTTATAAGAAAATAATAAAGGGAACTTTATATAAGATACTTTTTAGTTTTTACTATAATGTTGGCAATACCGATTCTTAATGCGACTGAATCTCGGACGATATCATATTGTATACTTTAATCTGTGGACGGACGACAATCGTGCATTGGTGCTCTCACTCTGACGTACTGAATCAGTTATTTGCTATCCTTGTCTAGTCACGGGATTCCCCTATCACAACATGGGGAATTACTTACCTTACAGCGAATTACCTTACAGACGATTTTGTTTTCATTCACAATTCATATTTGCTGTTTTACTGATGTTGACGCGGTGTGTGCCGTATAGTTTTGTAAAGCTTTTGTTATATTATAATATTGTTGTGAATTGAGAGTCAAAATGGAAATTCCTTTAAAAAAGAAGGTATGAGTTTAAAATGTGGCTGAAACCAGTTGTAACAGATCCTATGAAAGCTCATTGTGCGTATTGCCGGAGGGATTTACAAGCAAGAATAAATGATTTGCGTAAACATGCCGAGTCAAGGAAGCATAAGGATAAATGTGATGCTTTATCTACAAACAGAAAAATCGACTTTTCAGCTGCTCCCAAACTACAACATAAGACGGATTGAAAACACTTTAAGAGCGGAAGGTAGGCTAGCACTTTTTATAATAGAACATACTGCCATATCTCAAATTGACCACCTTACCACAGTATAGCAATATATATTGCTATACTGTGACCTTACTGAGACTATAAAAAGTGTTTTCCTGCTTGCAAAGAAGCCGCGAACATCAAAATGCATAGAACGAAATGTACTGAGGTGATTAAGAATGTTATCGCTCCCCACTTCATTCAGACACTTAAAAACGACATCGGAGTACAAAAGTAAAGCATCTTGCTCGATGAGTCCAGATCTTAGCGTGTCCAAATATTTGGGAGTGGTGTTACGATATTTTAGTCCCGCAAGAAAAATAGTGGTATCATCTTTTTTGGCTTTGGAACCTCTGATCGCATGTGACGCTCGTGGTATTGTAAGTAAATGCTTGGAACGACACGGTATACCGCTAAAAACATGATCGGTTTGGGTTGTGATAACGCCTCTGTTATGATCGGTATAAATAACGGCGTACATAAAATTCTTCAAACTGAATACGGATTAACAAATCTAGTTCTGGTGAAATGTGTATGTCACTCACTACAATTAGCCGTATCTCATGCTTCTGAACACACATTACCCAGAAATATTGAATTTACAATTGGTTTTCAAACTCACCTAAACGCAGAGAAGAGTATAAAGAACTGTACTAATACTGTGTAATTTTCATATGACTTTCGCCACAATTTATTAACTATAAATTGTGGCGAAAGTCCTATGAAAATTTTGAGATCTTGTGCAACTCGCTGGCTGTCAGTGGAGCTGTGCAGTAACGAGAATTTTGTCGCAGTGGGATGACTTAAAACTACATTTTGCACTTACAAAAGATAAATGTTATACCTCTGACTTACTCCACGCAATGTTTTTGGACGAAACAAATCACCTGTATCTTTGTTATTTAAGAAGCGTTTTGAACGACGTTCAAATAGCTGTAAAGACGTTCGAGAGTGAAGATTGTAACCCTGTGGCATTGCTGAGCACCATTGATGACACTTCTACGCTCCGTTTGCACAAGAATAATTATGATGTCGGCTGCAACAACCAATGAAGATTTTTTGCAAATTCAAATTGAGCAACATCTTAACCCTGTACCATATTTAGGGTATTTATTTGAAACCCAGGCGACTAAATCCAATTTGAGTGTTGAATGTGTAAACCAAGGACGTTGAAATAATAGCCGGACGGATCGCCATTAAGAAAAAAGTGAAGCACCCTTAATAAGCCGAGGCGATCATACGTACACATCTTACACACACACTCGCACTGTAATAAGCCGATCGTACCGCCATTACGCAATTAGACTGCATCGCGGTTTCACGTTTTTGTAATTCATAAATAAAAAATAAATATGCCATCTTGTGTTGTAAAATGGTGCAAGAACAATACAACTTTACACAAAAAACATCAAGGGATAACTTTTCATAGGTAAGATAACATATGTTTAAACTTTAAAGTATTTTGATAAAATAATGCAAATATTAATTCAACAGCTTGGAACTCAAAACCTCAACTTCAACAGGTCAGTAGTGTCCATAACAAAGTGGGGAAATTTTCCCCAAACCGGGGAAAATTTTAATTAATTTTAAATAATTAGTAATTTAATTTTATTGTCTTTTATTAGTGTCATGTAAGTATTTCGCATACCATAGACCAGTAATTAGGCAGGAATACAATAATAGGGGTGTAGACAGTAAACGAAATCTAATACAAATTATTGTTTTTTTGAGAGTTTGTATTATGGAATTACCGAATATGGACATATTTTTACTTAATAACTTTATAATATTTTTTTAAATTAATCTGTATTATCACGTGATCGCAAACAAACATGACAGGATGTGATGTCACGATCTCTAAAACATTTTGTGTGACAGTGACATTTCGATGTCAAACCCATACAAAGATTTTTGTTGTTTGGAGTACCGTGACGTCATAGCGACGCCATCATGACCTTTAGCGCTTTAGCGGGAATTTTAAAACGAAATTTGATAACTGGTTTTTTAAATTGAAATAAGAGTGTATTTATTTTTTATGCATATTTTTAGGTGTAACAAAATATGTACATCTGTAAAATAAATATATTTCCTAAAAATAGTCTACACCCCTATTAATTTCTTAATTTACAAAAGTGGATATAATTGTTGTCTTAGATTTCCTGATGAAACTTGGAAAAATGACTGGATAGATGTTATCAGACATTGTAGAGGAGAAAGTAATTGGAAACCAACAAAATCCAGTGTCGTATGCAGCATTCATTTTGATAGCAATGATTTGTACAGCACTGAAACGGGGCGTCTGAGAGTATCTAATTTTGCAGTGCCAAAAAAGGTAATTTAAATATTAATTTATTAAATTGACTTTGTAATTAAATAATTATTTAATTGAAACTATTTGAATATTGACCTACCTACGCTGTCCAAATGTTTCTACTCGAGTTTATTAAAATAAAATTGAACTCGGTACACAAGTTAACGTTGTCTGTTGTTGTTTATAAGTGCATGCTCTTCAGTATGAGCTTATTAGTCTCCTTCTTTTTTTTAACGATAATTTTTATTTTCAGTTGTTATTTGAGCCAAATTTGAATGATGCTCAACCAGCGCTTACACATATTTCTAGTACTTCACAAAAGGTACGTGATTTTTTTGGTACTCTTTTTTTTTTTTTTTTTATTTTTAAACTATAAAGAAAATACAAACATAAACTTAATCTAATGCAGTGTATCATAAACCATTTCTGGTTTTTCCGCACACTGCCATTCGTCTTCGACAGCTCTTTTTTAAACAATAATACTATGGCTATAACGTAATGTTTAATCTAATTAGACAATTAAATACTATTTTATATTCACTTATTAAGCATTATATATATATTGTGGTCGCTTGTTAAGCATTAGTGCCCTAACCCATATTTTTTGTTATATTTTGGATGCAGTCTTGTTCTAGATCATCTAAAGAGCATAATTGCATTGATAACTCAATACGTCTTTTTTTTTTGTGTGTTAGTACACGAATGCCTAACAGCGTCCATACAGCAAATTACAAAACGAGTTAATATTAGACGTTTAAATGGTAAACCAAGTCACGACACTTCATAGGTTATGGCTCGGTTCATCCTTTCTATTTTTTATACATAGCAGTGCAGTGCAACGACGCGCTGCGATAAGAAACTAGTTATGCTCGCTGAAAACACACGGTTGGTGATTCGCGAATAATTATTTTTATCTTTTAATATTTTAATTATTACTTATGTATTGATATATTTTATATTTTTTAATATTATAATATAGTTATTTTTTAGTTTTTAATTTATCTAATTACTTTATATTAAGATAATTTGGAGAGATAGTAGTTTTTTAATTTATACTTGATATTGTTCTCTCGTAATTCTTTTTTAAGGTTGTCAGGTAGGTCGTTAATCAATTTTGGTATCTGAAAATGTAGCCTTTGCTTACCGTAAAGGTTGCAATATCTCGGAACGAAGTATTTGATTTTAGACGAACTTCGAGTTTTCTTATAGTGATGTATTTCATTTAGATATTGTTTGTCGAAATAATTTTCTTTTAATAAAATATACTTCACATTGTCGTGAATAGGCAATACGTGACTTTTAGTGAAAAGATCGTTATAGTTGTCAGTATTGAGTTTTGCAGGCACTATTGCTCTAAGGATACGTAATTGTAGGCCGTATATAAGATCGAGATGCGATTTAAATGTCCTGCCATAGCTACTTAGGCCATAAGATATTGTTGCTTCACCCAGCGCTTTATACAGTGTTAGGAGTGTGGAGTACGGTATCTTATTCTTTATAATTTTGAATTTAGCCAACATTGCTCGTAGTTTGTCGCAAACCGAGTTGATGTGATCCGTCCATTTAAATCTGTCATCAATTGTTAAGCCTAGATATCTATGTTTTCTGACAATCTCAATCGGTTCACAATCACGACCACAGCTGTTGCTATCAATAGCGTTTTTATGTAGGCAATTATGACTATGCGCTATTATTTTGGGAGATATAGAAACACGGTTTTGGCTGGAGCTTACATAAATTAATTTGGTCTTATTGAGGTTTATTGATAGTCCCGCATCATGAGACCATTTCAAAAGCTGCGTAAAATCTTTTTGAAGATTCTTTATAGCTACATTTATGTTCTTATTTGCAGAGATTAGACAGGTGTCATCAGCGAATTGTTCTATTTCACATTCACTGATGACATTGATGACGTCATTAACATAAGATATGTAGTGTTTGGGCCCAAGAACAGAGCCTTGAGCTGTTCCCTCATCGATATCTACCCTCTCACTCAAAACGTTATCAATTTTAACTACGAAGGACCTATCTTTAAGGTAGTCTTGGCTCCACTCATTAAGTTTACCTCGTATTCCACAGTCATCGAGTTTTTCAATCAGCAATCTATGTTTTAATGTGTCGAAAGCCTTAGTATAATCAACAAATATAATTAAAATGTGTTCTTTATTGTCAAGATGATAGTAGACTTTGTCTGTAAATTTAGATAGTAATTGTGTGGAACTTTTACCCGGCTGAAAACCATACTGCCTATCTGATATTATATTGTTGTCTTTGAAAAATTTATGCAATTGTTTGGCTATTACTTTTTCAACAATTTTGTCGATGCTGGATAATATTGTTATCGGGCGGTAATTGTTGTAGTCTGCGTGACACCCCTTTTTATATATTGGCCTTATAATGCCCGTTTTTAAGTCACGATGATACATTCCATGTTTGATTGATGTGTTGACAAAGTGAGCTATTATGGGCGCAATTTTGGATGCAATCGAACTCGTATGTAGTAGATGTGATGTAGGTAGTTTTTAATGCGCATTCGTTAGTTTCACCTGTTTGTATATTGTATGTATGAATGTGTGTTTGTAACCAACTCCTTTACACTCGAATTTGACCCTATTTAATCGAAAAGAATTTATTTAAACTTCGTGTACCGGTGACAACAATTATAATAATATGTTTTGGGGGCACAGCAGCGCGCCTGCCAAGTCGAGCTAAAAAGCGGCAGGTGCACCATCTTTTTTAAACACGTATTTACTATATTTACCTGTATGCAGCGTGCTTTTTCAATTTTTTAATCTATATATTATTTTTACAATCGTTTTTAGTCAATTATTTTTGAGAACCATTAATGCTGATGTTTAAAAACATGTCCGTTTATTCTTTTTTGTTGTAGAATCTATCAGCATCAGGAAATGTAATCTGATTTGGAACAATCAGTGACAGAGAATGTCGTGTTAAGTTTGGAGCAGACATTTTCAAAATTACAATCCAGTAATTCAAGCACTGCTACGTGTTTTTCGCAAGTACTTATTAGCATACTGTATATACTAATGGCGATGCTTCAAATAATAATTATTTATTTAGTACTAGCAGACTTTAGACTTCGTCCGCATCCACGTCAAAAAAAAATTTTATCGTATTTTTTTTATAAACAGTCTCCTATGTTACTTTTGATAACTCCAAGAGTATGCGTACAAAGTTTCATAATGATTTGTCAAGTAGTTTTTGCGTGAAAGCGCAACAAATATCCACGCTTTCACATTTATAATAATATTAATAAGGATGTTTACTTCTTATAATTTCTGTTTTAGATACCATTAGGACAATCAGTGACAGACAAAGTTGTGTCTTCGAAGCAAATATTTTCAAAATCACAATCCAGTACTTCTACGTGTTTTTCGCAAGTAATTATCAAATCATACAAGTTTGTGCTGCACAGACTCATGACGATATTTCGTTCTATAATAATTTATTCCATGTCACTTTTTATTTTAGGTTCTACCAGTAACAGAGAAAGTATTGTCACATTTGGAACCGGCAGTGACAGAGAATGTGGTGTCAAATTCAGAATTACATGAATCAAGAGTTAATTTGGAACAACCATTATCTGTATTGTACACTCCTAGAAAACGACGTTTAAAAGAAGGTTTGATAAAAAAGAACAAGTCGTTCAAAAGCCGGCCAAAAAATTAGACGACTTCAAGATCGGAATAAATCTTTAAAAGATATCTGCATAAATTAAAGAAAGAAAATTACGTTGATTCAGATTTATTTAATAGACTAAATGAAAACATTGTAGCGGCAGATTTGTTCAACAATTATAACAGAAAAAAACTAAAAAAACGTATCAAGTACTCTCCGTCTATGAAAAAATTTTGTTTGACACTAAACTATTACTCACCCAAAGCATACAACTATATAAGACAAAGCTTTAATACTTGCATTCCTCATCGCAAGACTTTGGCAAAATGGCACGACCACTTAAAAGGTGATCCAGGGTTCACAGAAGAATCGTTTCAAGCATTAAAAGCAAAGGCGCAAGTTAGTCAACATCGGCCTTTGTGTTCTTTACTTTTCGATGAAGTCCCTATTAGGCCTCAAAAAATATGGGACGGAAAAAAATATAAAGGGCTAGAAGATATAGGGACCGGTGTTGAAGATGGTGCTCCTTTAGCGACCCAGGCATTCGTGTTTTTAGTAGTTGGTATTAACCATAATTTTAAACTTCCGCTAGGGTATTTTTTAACGAACTCTTTATCAGGAGAACAAAAGGCAAATTTAATAAAAATATGCCTAATTAAATGTTACGAATCTAATATTGATGTCGTTACTTTGACTTGCGATGGTCATGCGACGAACTTTACTGCGCTTGAACTTCTCGGCTGTGATTTTAATATAGAAACATTAAAAACAACCTTTAATCATCCATCAAACGACACAAAAATTGCGCTTTTTCTAGATCCTAGCCACAGTATAAAATTAATAAGGAATCAATTGGAGTCCAAACGAGAGTTTGTTGATGGCGAAGAAAATAAAATAAAATGGAGTGTACTTGAACAACTAAATAAATTGCAAGAGGAGGAAGGTGTGCATCTTGCAAGTAAACTAACAAAAAAGCACATCAATTTTCAAAATAATAAAATGAAAGTTAAGCTCGCTACTCAAATTTTCAGCAAGAGTGTTGCAACTGCCATTAAAACTTGTAGGGAAGAACTCAGGTTACATATTTTTAATGACTCGCAAGCAACGGAGACCTTCATCTCACATATGAATAGTATGTTCGACATATTTATCTCACACACAATGAAAGAGTTTGATTTTAAAAAACCACTATGTGCAAATATTCAACTTTCTTGATTACCTTAAAAATACATATTGAAATTGAAAGTGAAGTATTCAACAAAAAAAAAAAAGACGGAAGAATGACATATGTCATTACCAAATATTACAAACCATTACAAATTATATCTAAGTGTAAAACAGGCTTCCTTGGAAAATATAAATAGTTTAAAACACATATACGAAAATTTAATTCAAAGTGGAAAATTAGTTTACTTTCCATCATACAAGTTGAGCCAAGATCATCTCGAGGTCTTTTTTTCCTGTATTAGGATGCAAGGAGGATTCAATGACAATCCTAATGTCAAGCAGTTTAAAGGAAATTACAGGAAACTCTTGGCTCATCTTGAAATAAGACGTTTATCAACCGGTACCAACTGTGTTCCATTGCAAAAAATTGCAATACTCAGCTGTAGCTCACCTACCCAAATAATAAATTTTACCACACCATCTTACCTTTAAAGTCTTTGTGGCCAACGTTTAAGCTCACCTGAAGAAGCTGTTTACGCGTAAATATCGGCCATTTTGACTACCCAACTTTGAACTGGTGGAATAAATGTTTTAAAAACTGGTTTGAACGCATGCTAAAGCATTTTAAATATCGCGAAGAATTCTTAAAAAAAAACAATAAATGTTGATAATCTATTAGATTGTCAGTATTTATTCCAAACGACAAAACTTAAAAGGCAGCCCTCGTATTGAATGATAAGAAAATGAATTTAGTGGACACCACCGTATTTCTTGGCATAACACTGGATTGTAAGCTACAATGGGGTACACGTCATATTGTATTGTGACTGTCAGTTAAGCTTAGTTCTGCAGCATATTATGCTGTTAAAAAAAATCGTCAAATTACTGATGTAGAAACCGCACGATTAGTTTACTTTAGCTACTTTCATAGCGTCTTACGGTATCCTCTTGTGGGGAAATGCAGCGGACATTAATACAATATTTGTGCTGCAGAAGCGAGCTATTCGTTCTATCTATAAGATGTCGTCTTTTGAATCTCTAAAAGAAAAATTTAAATAAATAAGAATTTTGACCGTCGCATCTCATTACATTTTGGAAAATCTCATTTAAATGTTAAAAAGAACATAGATATTTCAAAAAGAAAAGCGATAACCATAGTGTAATTTATACTAGAAATAAGAACAAATTAGCTATACCAATGTTCAGACTAGCCAAAATAAGCAAATCCTTTAAAGGCCAATGTAATACGCATATCATAGAATCCCAGAAAATGTTCAAAATCTATCTTTAAATAAATTTTAAAAAGCAGTCAAAGAACGTTTGTGTGCTAAAGCGTATTAGAAAGTCAACGATTTCATTGAAGACAGCACACGAGAGAATAGGGTGGCTCCATGTAGGTTACTTTACTTTTATTTTTGTTACATAGCTGTAAGCCATAACATTGTTTTATAATTTTATTTTAAAATTGTAATTTTCCATCTTTTTAGTTAAAAAGAGAGCCCGTGTGAGTTTCTTACGCCGGTTCTCAAACCGGTGGTAGGCATCTTAGTTTCTTCGTTCTTTCTACGATGCTCAAAAAGAGTATTTATGATAACTATTTAGAATAAAAAGATATTTCATTTTATTTTTATTTTATGTCAGTCTCTCTGGAGGAGTGTTATAAATTTCACATGTGTCAATAAAAATAATAATTACCAGTTGTATCTCTTCGTTTCATTTCAAAACCATATTTATTATTTACCTTATCACCTGTGTTGCTGCATAATAAAATAATTCACACTTAAAGCTCGACAAGGCTTTAAATGAACGTGGCGAAAAAAGGAACTAACGCTGCCATTATACAAAAACTACATTTTTGACAGTTCTCCTTTACCAGCAGCGCCCCCACCCATTTAAAGCCTTGTCAGTTGTCGCACTTTATTATGTTGTTACTTGTTACATAATTACAGGAAGTATTAGACATGTCGAGTATTTATAGCTTTTGACAGAAGACATTATGACCCGTGAAACAACTTCGTCAAATTAATTCTGGGACCAAATATAGTCGGGGAAATAAAAAAAACTCAATTCTCTCACACATAGTGAAAACGGCGCCATTGTTATGCTTCACTTATTTCTTGATGGCGATCCGTCCGGCTATTATTTCAACGTCCTTGGTGTAAACGCTGTTAGAAAACGGTGCATCGATTTCAACATCAAACTGGTTAAAGAAATTCAGCAGAGAGCAGAGAGCAACTTCACCATATTGAACAAAATGTCTCATTTTAGTGTTGAAAACACACTTCGACTAGTAAAAGACAACTCAATCACAGAACTAGCTTCAGAAATGGGTGTAAATGCTGAAACAATTGATAAAATTTTGCAGCAATGGCAGACTATTAACTTTGTAAAATGGAAAAATACAAAAAATGTTATTATTTTTTGGGCTGAAGTTTTTCAGTAAGTACAGAAATGCTGCTGGAATAAAAAAAATCCAAGAACTAGCTGATTTTGCAATTTCTGTTATATCTTTACCTCACTCCAATGCTGCAGTGGAAAGAATATTTTTAGTACTATGAACATAATCAAAAGTAAGTTAAGAAATAGGATGAACATTAGCACTTTGAACAGTATTTAAACATTAGCACTTTAAACAGACTGAAAGTTATAAATGAACAATGCTTTACCTACGAACTCTCAGAAGAAGTAATTGTGGAAATAGGAAAAAATAAAAAGTATTCCTTTAAAAATTCAAAGGAAGATGAAGATGCATCTACTGCCTTGTTGCCGTCAACATCATCATGGTTGATCAAAATTTGATGGACGAGACGGATATGACTGGTGAAGAATTATTTTCAATACTTGGCGACTGTGAGGATTTAAAAAAAATATAATAATATTATTTATTTTTTAAATCCTTAGTCGCCAAGAATTGAAAATAATTTTTGGCGACTTTTTTTAACATATTATGTTAATTATACCTTAATTTTTAATTTACCTACATAACTAATAATTTTATAAATAATAAAATATACAATCACGATTTTTGGGTTTTTATTTTTTGTTTATGAACTCTTCATGAAAATTGAAAAATTGCAAAGTTATGTACTTATATTTTTAATATTATTATTATTAATACTAGCTATTTGACCGAGCTTTGCTCGGTATTCGATAAAACACGAATAAAATGTCATTTTCTAAAAATGATTCCTTTTTTTTTTTGATGTCGCAGGGGAAACCCATCATGGGTGCCCCGGGTTGGGTACCCCGGGGGTATGTGAGACTCCTACTCACTAAAACCACCTGCGGTTCGCCTTCAGCCGTATAAGGAGGGATATCCCGGATCTAACAAGCACGGGTCTGCCTCCACGACCGGCCGGTCTACCTAGGACCGGACTTCCACCAAAGGTAAGGGAACGCTTAGGCAAACTAAAGCGTTCCCCTCGGCGCCGGGGCTGGCTAAGCCGGGGAGGTTCCCATCCTCTCCCGGAGCCCCGTTAGACGAGGGTTGGGAGGTTCGCATAGCGACGCCTCCGCACTCCCGTCCTACGCCGGCGGAGCGGCAGAGAGGTGGGATCGTTGTCTCTGTCCCGCTCCGTGGTCTCTTTCTGCGATATAACAAATTCGCAGAAAGAGACCGCCGCCTGCCTCTAAAAAAATAATAAAAAAAAAATGATTCCTAGCTAGATCGATTTATCGTCCCCGAAACCCCCTATATAAGTATATACTAAATTTCATTAAAATCGTTGGAGCCGATTCCGAGATTCCAATTATTAAGTATATTTATATACGATAATTGCTCGTTTAAAGATATAAGATACATATATTTTTATGATCTAGGGAATTTTAGGGAATTTTTAGTATTTTAAATTTTTATTATCTAGCGAGATTTCATTGTACTTCTAGTGACTTGTCTAAATTGGAGGTGGCAACACTGGCGTAACCGCGCCAGTCGCGCCGCAAGCTTCGGGAGAGGTAGATGTGTCGATAATTTTCGAAATTTTAAGTTACGTCCGTATCAAAATGTTAGTTTGCGTAGTGAGACTATGCAAAAATAACACTACAAGAAAGATACTGGCGTCACATACCATCAGTAAATATTATATAAATCGTCATAAACACAGAAAAATAATTTAAACTTGAAAACTCGGATCGAAGTACCGCTTGATGGTCAGTGTTGCCAATTGCCATAAACTAAAAATTTTAATTTTTTTCTGAGATTGTGATTTGTATGTATTTATTTATTTATGTTATTTTTTAGTGACGACTTCTGTGGCTCAGTGGATGAGCGCATTAGAATCTCTAGCTAAGGTCGCTGGTTCGAATCCCGCCGCCGAAACAAAAAGTTTTCAAAGTTCCTGGATCATGAATATGTATTAAATATGAGTATCATATTATTATAAAAATCTTAAATACAGTTTAAATTTTAAGTTACAAATGTTAAGCCCAACAATGATTAGTAAGGAATAAACTCTACTAAATTACTTTTATATTCTAAAATAACAGTACATTTTGAACAGGAAATAGTAATTTATTAGGAACGAACACGATGATCGGATTGCTGTTAATTGGGACAACACAGATGCTCACACACCCGCTTTGCAAGGCTTTCTATGAAATTATATAAATATGTAAAATAAATTTCACTATCGAAAAAATTTTGGCTTGGTTTTTATATGACAATACATTTTTCAAATCTAAATTACAATTACCAGGGACGGAGATATTCACATTACAATAAGACGTAGTCGATCTCAGTGATCATTTTGTAAGACTTTTTTTTAATCAACTTTTTTAGTCATTAAAATTTATTGAAAATTGAAAAAATCATCTTAAATAATTTCATTGGAAAAATTCTCAAAGCCGAGAACTTCTCAAACAGCCCTAGTAGGATTAATATTATCACGATTTTTTTAGGGGTCCTATCGTGGCTGGCTCCGATAAAAATTTTGAAAAGTCGAATTCAGAGTATTATTATTTATTTATATTAAAAGTACATAAATTAGTTTTTTCACATACTTTAATTTAAAATAATTTGTAATTATTCGTCTTCAACACTTCTTTGGTATTATCGATACTCATAAAAATAATCAGATGTTTTCGCTTTATGATAATGCCGTAAACCAAATAATAGGTTTATTGAATACAAAGTGTTTTTCGAATTATAATTTTGAAAATTATTTAGTAAATCCAAACAAAGTTAATAATGGAAATAATTATAATATAGTTATTACTTGATCTATAATTGTCTTAAGTTGTTCTTAAGCAATTCAAATTATTTTTGTTATATTATATTCCTTACTGTTGGTGTTTTACGATTTTATTTCACGCAGTTCACTTGAGGCCAATTTTAATATAATATATATCCATAATAAAAGATAATCTTATCCTGGTTACTTTATTCGCTATCATTTATAAGAATGAAGTGAGATTAAGAACAGATTAATTTTTGCTTACAGATTAAAATATGCCTGCAAAATATCCGAGAACACTTAGAGCGACCACCTATACCGAACATGATTTACGAGAAGCTGTGCAAAAAGTTAGAAGTAAAGAACATTCAAACTATGCCGCGTCTAAATTGTACGGGAGACCAACATCTACTCTCAACGATCGTGTGTTGGCAAAAACGGATATTAAAAGCCAAACACTAGGAATTTAAGTTGGCTGAATATTTGCGCACGCTTGAAAAATGGGGTTGGGGTTTACAGCGTGTATCGAATTAAAAGAAAAGTGACCAGATTATTTGTTTTATTGCCAATAACTTCCTCTAGCAGTCCATTTGTAAAATAGTTATTAGGAAATGATAAAAGCAATGTTTTTTAACACGGTCCGAACTCGACAAAAAAAGCGTCCGATCTTAGGCGACGCTACCTTACATAAAGTAAGTAGTTGTTTTTTAAGTAAACATATTAAGACCTAATTTTTGTTAAAAAGTAAAAAAATAGTATTATGTTGTTTCTATTAAAAATAAAAAAATTTGGCCATGATAATATAACTTATTATTTCTTAACTGAGAATTGGTTCATGTTCAATAATACACACTCAAAATTTTAATCTATGTATATTGTTATTGACACATACTTACACCAGGACTGGAATTACATTTTTTAGTGTATATTATTGTAACTATTATATTATACAACAACGGACGTAATCTAAACTCAGCAGTATAATATTGTAAGTGTATGATACAACAACTGACGAAATCTAAACTCCGCAGTATAATGTTGTAAGTATGAGATACCACAGCTGCCGCAGTCTGTATTCCGCCATAAAGTGTTGTAAGAACCATATCTCAGAATATACACTACTTTCTTAAATATAATACTTTCTTAATTATCTTTCAACATAGACAGGAATACCTTAAATTACATTTATATACCAAATTTCGCGAAGCTACAAAAATGAAAGCAGTTTTTAGGCCAATTTTAATCTTTAAAATGCTCGCCTGTAAAGTTGCAGTTATGGAAATACAACAACTTACGTGAGATACGTCTAACGCAACAGTCCCTAAAAGATATCTAAAAAGGGATTTTAATATATTCAGAGACGACAAGAATGAGCCGCTATTTCCCAAAGCTGGTCCATCGGGAAAAGACATCAAAATAACGCCACCGAAATCTCCACTGGCTATAACTGACACGTGTAAGGATCTCTTTCTATATCTTCATTAATTTTACGAACTTTTCAGGCCGAGGTAGTCTGTCGTTGACGTACAGTAATTGTGTCAGCCTATAATATAAGTTATAATACATGTATATAGATAGGCTGACATTTGTATTAGTAATTTTAAAACAGGTATTTTTTTTATTCCTTAATTTAACATTATGTGCGTATCTAGTGTATCTAGTATTTATACATTTCTATTTATTTTCAGCGTGTATGTCGTACATGAAGACCCAATGTGTACCGCCCTATTTTGAGCCACTGTGCACGACCATGATTTATTTTCTTTTAAGTTTAAATATGTATAATGAAGTAAACGCTTATAATAATTGTTAGTATACACATACGATGCGTCAATAGTCAGTCTATAAGAGTGTAATATGTAGGTAATGAAAACGAAAATGCACTAGAAATCAAAATTGTACTTACGTAAGTTTCAAGTTTTTCGTATGCAAAACAGTAACAATATAGTCTCCCTTCGCTACTGTTTACGGCGGGAGCGCACCGTCGACTGGCCATGGAAGATTGAGTCGAGAAACAAGTTTATTCGCGTTTATAGCACGAATTGGCAACGTCGCATTCGTAAGATATGAATGGTGGGCCACAGTATATTACTGGTTCTCTGTCCAACATCTGACTCCTATACCATGATCATATTGCATGACGAAAATGTAACAACTTATCCATCAATGTACAGCACGTAGTTTCCATGTCATTCGCATCATTCACTACAATAAACGATCATGCGTGCATTACAATTTACAAATCAGTTTAAATAGAAGTATTTGTTTACAGCACGTATGACGTAACTCATGTCATGCTGAAAAATTAAAGAAGTTGTAAATGATAAATCAATGTATAGCACATTGTACAGCACGTAGTTTGCATGTTATTCGCATTATTCACTACAATACACGATAATGCATGTAATGCAGAATTACCGTCTAGCGAGCGCATAAAAACTGCGTGTCATAAAGTATTCAGTAATACGTGCAACTGAGAAAATATGAAGTATATATAGGGTAGGTAGAAATTTTTTTAAAGAACGGACTGCAGTCGTTAAGAATAATTAAGTGCTCTCAAGGAATTATGTTTTAATTCTATAAAAATGGATTCAAATAAAGTGAATAAGATTGGTAAAAGGAAATTGGCAGTTAAAGCTACAAGAATACCGTTATTTAAAAGCGCCTCTGCCTAAGTTACCGAAGCAGTTGCTTGAGAAAAAAGAAGAAATATTACCACTAAGGAACATAAACCAAATTGAAACTACGATCACGGTCTTCGTCAACAAGAAATATGCATTAAAGATAGATACATCTTACGCAACAGTCCCTAAAAGAGATCTAAAAAGGGATTTTAATATATTCAAAGACGACAAGAATGAGCCGCTTTTTCCCGAAGCTGGTCCATTGGGAAAAGACATCAAAATAACGCCGCCGAAATCTCCACTGGCTATAACTGACACGTGTAAGGATCTCTTTCTATATCATCATTAATTTTACGAACTTTTCTGGCCGGGGTAGTCTGTCGTCGACGTACAGTAATTGTGTCAGCCTATAAGTTATATTATATGTATATAGATAGGCTGACATATTTTGTATAAGTAATTTTGAATCAGGTATTTTTTTATTCCTTAATTTAACATTATGTGCGTACGGAGTCGCTTAGTACCTAGTATATCTAGTATTTATAAATTTGCGTGTCATAAAGTATTCACTATTCAGTAATCTGTGCAACTGAGAAAATAAGAAATATATATAGGGTAGGTAGAATTTTTTTAAAGAACGGACTGCAGTCGTTAAGAATAATTAAGTGCTTTCAAGTAATTGTGTTTAAATTCCATAAAAATTGATTCAAATAAAGGGAATTTGATTGGTAAAAGGAAATTGTCAGTTAAAGCTACAAGAATACCGTTAACAAAAGCGCCCCTGCCTAAGTTACCGAAGCAGTTGCTTGAGAAAAAAAGAAGAAATATTACCACTAAGGAACATAAACCAAACTGAAACTACGATCACGGTCTTCGTCAACAAGAAATATCCATTAAAGATAGATACGTCTAACGCAACAGGCCCTAAAAGATATCTAAAAAGGGATTTTAATATATTCAAAGACGAAAAGAATGAGCCGCTATTTCCCAAAGCTGGTCCATCGGGAAAAGACATCAAAATAACGCCACCGAAATCTCCACTGGCTATAACTGACACGTGTAAGGATCTCTTTCAATATCTTCATTAATTTTACGAACTTTTCTGGCCGGGGTAGTCTGTCGTCGACGTACAGTAATTGTGTCAGCCTATAAGTTATATTTTATGTATATAGATAGGCCAGGGGCGTGCACAAGATTTTGACACAGGTAATGCAGCGATATCGGTTCAGTAGTTTTGGTGTGAAAGCAAAACAGACAGACAAACGGACAAAAAGAGATATTTTCGCATAAATTAATATATACTTACTTAATTATTATTAATTAATATATACTACTATATTAATATAATAATAATAGTGTGGATATACATTGAAAACTATTTTCTAAACTAATTAGTATAATTACGTACTGTTATGAAGAAATAAAAAACACCATCTGTTGTCACGCGTTGGAACTACAATGAGAGTTTATTTCATCGATGTATACCAATTACCATACAACATAATATTGTGCGCTAAGCTAAAATAAATAAAAAAACGCCATCTATTGTTACGTATTAGAAATACAATGTGAATTTATTTTCATCGATATTTCCATGGAAATTAGATAATATATCTTTGCCTCATCAAAATGTAGCCTATGGCTCTCTCAGGCTCTAGACTAACTGTGTTCAAAATTTTATTACAATCGGTTCATTAGTTTTGGCGTGAAACAAAACAAAACAAAAACTTTTTCTTTTACAACTTTTTCATTTTTGTATCTAGTATATTTTAAGTACTCACCTAATCAGCTTAACTTTTGTCTTTTCACATAATCAAGGTTCCGGTTATCCGAGATCCGATCCATAATACGATGTAAATAAATGCAAAATTTCGGCCACCACAAATTATCTTATCCAAGTGAGTGATACTTTATGAATGTACGCAATTATTAATGTTAAACTGTTAAATATTATACAAACTTTCGAATATTAAAATCTAAAATATTCTTAGAAAACTATAAAACCAAAAATAATAATATAATATAGTAACAGTTCTCGATCACATGAAAAAAGCAAATGGCCTCCCAAAACACTAAAAATTTCAGCTATGTAAAATGTAAACAAATATTATAAACCTCACAAAACAAAAATGCATAATGTACATATGTACGTAATTAGTTAGATTAATTGCGTCTATTCATTTTACTCGGATTATATCCGATTGCTCACGACTATAATTCACGAGTAGTTCCGATCGCCGTCAGCAAGGCGCGCGCCCGCGCCGGCCGCGGCGCCAGTGATGCTAACTGTTCAAAAATTTCCCCCTTAAATTAACTTGAAAACACATTGAATTTCAACCAGAACTCCCCAACTATTATTTAAATATATTATTTATTACTTGGGGTACTTTCCACTGAGAGATCAAAACGCTGAAAATACTACTTCAGCCGACCGTAATTATTGTATTTGCGGCAAAAACGTCACTCATGATGTCATTATTTATATAAAAACAGTAATAAAAACCAAATAAATATACATTTTTGCTTAAAAAATTTCACGCCCATGAATATAATATGATATTTTTACTCCCTAAAATACGCACTATATATTTAATTTTTCCCTATTAAAAGTGGGATATCCCCATAGTTGGCAACACTGCTGGTGTCTGCCGCAGAGCTTGCAGTACACAATCGCATTCGATATTCATGGTTGTGTGCGTTTTCGGCTGTGCACGGACACACTCACACATACGCGCAAGGCAGGCACCTCAACACTGAGCCTATCTTGACCTCTCGTGAACCCGTTCGCGCGTGTACCTGATTACATGTTGCTATTTTATAAATTGAGGCGTTTTAAATGTGTATATTTATTTTTTTACTATATTTTTTACTATTATGTATTATTAAAAAATTAACGTCATGAGTCATTTAAAAAGTACGAAAGTTAAATTAAAATATCTGTTATCTGTGAATGGCAAGCACTGCCTTTTTGCCTATAAAGACCGCACGCGCATGAGATAGGCTGACATATTTTGTATTGATAATTTTGAATCAGGTATTTTTTTATTCCTTAATTTAACATTATGTGCGTACGGAGTCGCTTAGTACCTAGTATATCTAGTATTTATAAATTTGCGTGTCATAAAGTATTCACTATTCAGTAATCTGTGCAACTGAGAAAATAAGAAATATATATAGGGTAGGTAGAATTTTTTTAAAGAACGGACTGCAGTCGTTAAGAATAATTAAGTGCTTTCAAGTTATTGTGTTTAAATTCCATAAAAATAGATTCAAATAAAGGGAATTTGATTGCTAAAAGGAAATTGTCAGTTAAAGCTATAAGAATACCGTTAACAAAAGCGCCCCTGCCTAAGTTACCGAAGCAGTTGCTTGAGAAAAAAGAAGAAATATTACCACTAAGGAACATAAACCAAACTGAAACTACGATCACGGTCTTCGCAACAAGAAATATCCATTAAAGATAGATACGTCTAACGCAACAGTCCCTAAAAATATCTAAAAAGGGATTTTAATATATTCAAAGACGACAAGAATGAGCCGCTATTTCCCAAAGCTGGTCCATCGGGAAAAGACATCATAACAACGCCATCGAAATCTCCACTGGCTATAACTGACACGTGTAAGGATCTCTTTTTATATCTTCATTAATTTTACGAACTTTTCATTAATTTAACATTATGTGCGTACGGAGTCGCTTAGTATGAACATAAATACGACGTCACCTCATCTCCGATAGCCAGCACCTCTACTAGCGAACAGCCCGAATTTTTGACCTACACACAACCCGAAACAGAAACTATGCCAACCTCATTTCCGATTGCCAGCACCTCTACTTACGAACAGCCCAATATTTCGCTAACCACAGCCACCACAAGTCCGACTGCTAGATACTTTGTGATTTCGAGTAATGGGAAAATTATAGAAGTTACGGGTAATCAACCAGACTCACCACCACATTAAAAAATTGGTGTTATGCCCTGATGCAGATACATCACAAATAGAAAAAAATCAAGCAATTGAAAACCTTTTAAAATATCATAAAAAATAAACAAATGTGAGCACAGTTAACCAAAAAACAGATCTTTTTCGCGATTTTACTACTCCTCTTTTCAATGTTTGTCTTTGATCGCTCTTTTAAATTTTTGTAATGGTTAATTGTTTTTGTAGCACACAAAGAAATAACACCTAATTTCGTAAATTTATTGAATTCATACGGAGCTATTTTTTTGATATGATATATTTTGTTCCACGACTTTGCATAAAAACAAACATTAAAAAATTTGCGTTTTTCTGCCCAGCTCTGTAAATAAATATTGTTTTTATTATAAGAATATTATTGTAAGAATATTATTATAAGAATAAAGATTGATTTTATTTCGTAAAAAGAAGAGTAATTATTTAATATAACTACCTATTCACGACTGTAATAGGCATAGAGACATTTTTTTAAGATCCCCTTTATATAATTTTTATTAAAAGCTGGTCCCGTCAGAAGCCTCTAACAGTAATTAAAATAAGTAAATTTTGCTTTATTATGGAATTAGGATTTTTTTTTAATTTGTCAAAATTACGGGTTTGCCTTTGTCAGCCAACCCTAATTTCCTCTAAACTTTAAAAAATCATAACTCCATAATGGATTTATTTATTTACTGTTACAGGCTTCTGACAGGACCAGCTATTAGTAAAAAATATAAAAAGTGGGGTCTTGAAAAAAATTTTTCCATGCCCATTTTAATGAGAGCTTGTTTAAAAAAAAAGAAAATGTCAGTTTTTAACAATAACAATAGATGGCGCTGTCTTAAAGCTGAGCGTCAATGTTAAAAGAGTTTGCTTACCATGAGTAAGCAAACTCTTTTACTCAAACATAACTCTTGAGAGTTATGTTTGAGTAAAAATTGCTTACCGCGTAGACACAAGTAACACAAGTGTTGACATTTGTGTCAAGTGTCGGTGTCGTCGTGTATACTTAGCTTAAAAGAAGTGTGTATTAGTTCGGAGGACTCTAGTTTGCATTTAACGGAAAGAACGTGGGGTGTTCATCAAGAATATTTAAATTTATTACAGCCAGTTAAAGAAATGTCATAAAAGCTACAATCTGAGCGATTGGTAATGGCGGATTTCTATTTACTGTGGCTACTTTGCAAAATCAGTTAAAATCTGTTAATTCCACTCTTAACAATTTGCTTTGGAATTGTATGGAAACCAGAGAGCAAAGGTTATTTAAGAGCCTACTGTGAAAACGCTAGCCCCGCCTACACACAACGCTATCATCCAACTGTGATACAATAATTCCATGAATCGTGCTCCCGGGCAATGTGCTTTTGTAGGCTAAAGCTAATAGTGAACAATATCGCGTAACAACGGTACCCGCATTATAGCACGAAAGTAAAGGTCGTTAGTCCCAAAACTGTTTTTTGATGACTACTTAAAAGCTAAATACAATACTAATATTTCCTTTAGCTATTATTTTATAAAGTGTGTGATTGTAGTAGTGCAAGTTATTTAATGATAGTAACTCATTTATAATTTTAGCTATAAAATGCTTCACACTGATATTACCAATTCCTTATCACATGCATACGGAGATCAAACAATGTGTCAGGATTATAACTGTGATAATAGTGAAAGTTTTTAGCGATGGGTTGAAATCTATTAAAAATTCAACATTTATTTTCCGACTTAACTCAATAATTTGAAAAATCACGAAGTTTAGTACAAAATGTAAATACGAACATTGTTGAATGAATGGTTCAACAATGTCATAGCAAAATTTATAGTAGATAAACGCATTAATTTTGCCTTGAAACAAGGCTACCAAGGGAGGGTTTCTGCTGCAGTGGTATCATTTAATGACAAGGCAGCAATATCGCATGTCTTTAAAACATTGATGAATAAAAATCAGTCAGCAGCTGCAGGTCTAGTAGGACGACGTGTCCTACTAGACCTGCAGCTGCGGCGTGACGATTTTTGATCTGTCAATGTGTACGTGTGCTAGTGAAGTACTATCGATAGTATAATAGTCCGTTCGAGTTATTTTACCTGCGTTTCTATGAGAAATAAATAATATGCAACTTTGAATTTTGTAATTCAAATTAGGTATCATATATTTAATTTGGCAGAAAAAAGGTGACGATTGAAAAGTAGATACACATTTTCGTTTGGGGTGATATTTCATCGTCTGATATGTTATGACATGAGGTTCTTATAAGAGAAATAATAAACACATTATTAAGTTACTCAGGTAAAAGCTATCCGACAAATCAGCCCCTTACATTAATAGAAATGCAAATATAATGTAATATAAAGTAAACGACACACATAGTATATTATTTATTCTTAAATTAAATACATATTATAATACCCTTACACCCCTTATTACATTTTTATTTTAGTTTTATGTTATTGTAAAATATCGATAAGCATATCGATAAATTTGATTCAAGCACATATGTAAAAAATTTTGATGAAAAATTTTTCTTCAAAATTTGTGTAATATAAGAACAATAGTACCTTGAGTTACGCAAAATATGAAAGTTAAAGAGAGGATTCACAATATTTTATTTGAAATAGAGAACTAAAGACAGAATATTATAGCAAAAATAAACACATCGTAGCAACATCTATTTTTTGTTAAGAAACTCATGGCCTATACCTATTTATTTCCGTAGAATTTATTGGTGGATTTGGTAAGGGAGCGTGTATCTGCCATAGAAAACAAAAACACCGACACGAACACCAACTCTAGAAAATTGGCAGCATGGGCAGATTTGTTGAACAGGTACCAGGTGTATACTATCATTACTTATCATCTTCGCTACAGCTGAACGAAAAACGTTCAACAAAAAGACACAAAACAAAATATGCAGATACATTTATGTGTATTGTCCCTTTGATTTGTCTTTTGGGAGGCCGATGTTGAATATAGAATTAATGTTAAAATTCTTTGCTTTAATTCCAGTTTCAACTCTATGTGCCAAGGTGGCCCGCGCACTCTTGCACAGGTAAAAGCGCAATGGAGTATTATTAAAATGATCAAAAAGAAAATTAAGTCATTAGAGAGGACGGAACTTATCCGGACTAGAGGCGGTCCACCTCCATCAAAAAAGCCAGAAAATGACGATGACATATGCTCATTTAAAATGATCAAAAAGAAAATTAAGTCATTAGAGAGGACGGAACTTATCTGGACTAGTGGCGGTCCACCTCCATCAAAAAAGCCAGAAAATGACGATGACATATGCTCATGGCTGCCAAATGAATTTATCATTGACACCAACGACTATGATTCGGACAGTTTAAATCAGGTACATAATGTATAATCATTGCTTTTACCGATTATGCTCATTTTAGTCTTAAAATAATCCTGGAAGTCCAGGGAAGGTTTTAAAGTGACACGAAGTTCACCGGGACAGCTAGTATAACATAAATATTAAAAATAAATTTTGCAAATCTTGCAGGTCAATGTTGGAAAGGCATTACAAAAAAAAGATACAAGTAAGGTGGATGACAATAAATAAAAAGGTGAGATATAGTCAAGTTTCAATAAATTATTCGTATTCATTTATTATATTTTCTCCCCTCTCAATCAGTGGTTAAATAACTGTTTATAATTTTTCAGGACATTATTGAGTTACATGGCCATAATGTACATACCATACTGGATGAGACTCCATATATTGTAAGTATTAGTAAAGTAATCATTTAATGTAGTGTGAGTATAGTGATTAGATTAGAGTAGATTTAGTGTAGTGAGTTAGAAACTACACATATGACACTCTGTGTACAATGTATAAGAATACTTTTTCATAAATTGTTTAATTGTTGTAGGGCACAACGAGTCAAGTGAATGACAGTCAACAAGATCCACTTCAGGTGATAGAAAATACACAAAAGGTGATGGAAGGAAGGTCTAAAGAGAGATGTTACACAGTTAGGGAGCTTCTTTCTGTGTCGCATTTTAAAGAAGTAATAAACGTGAACGTTATATTTCAAGCAAGTAATGCAAATATTACAAAAATATACAACGACCTCCGGATTCTTCTTGCTGCAAGACGTCTTTTCAAACCAGTACTTTTTGAGGGGTAAAAGTCTGTCCGAAAACACCACACTAGCAATGCTTTCATGAAGCGGATATAGCAGCTGTTATGCGAGCTTTAGAAAAAGCCGAAGCAGCATTTAAAAATTCATTGCTTCCACAGGACTCGATCAATTTTGGAGAAAAGTTCAATGATTTACTTGCATCTGTTTCTGCCAACAAAGCTAAAGTCAAATAAGTCAAGCAGTGATGTACAAGTTTTCTCGTGCGCTTTGTAAAGAAATAAATTAACAGATTACCACTCAATGTGCCAGTTGTGGAACAAAAATTATGTTATGTCATCAACCGCTGCCTCTCAACCAGCAACAGACCTAACATTCATGATCTTCCCTATGGCGCGCCTATATCTTTATAAAACCAATTTCGCGCTTTTATAATGGGGAAGGCAAGCTAAAGATGATTGCAGATGGCGTTGCGTACGATTGTTCCTATTGTTATAAGTTTGACATTTGAATAAAAAGTATTCCAAAAGTGCGAAGTGTTTTTTTTTTTTGTGTTTATTGAATTAAAGACCCAGCTATGGAAACTAAATCATATTCTACATGGAGTTTGTTTGAACTTAAGACTGAGTTACGGAAACGGGGTGCATCTTTGAAAGGAAAAAAAGCCGATTTAGTTGAAAGGTGAAAATTTTGTTTCATTTTGTTTACGCCCTGATATTTTCTATAATCATTGATATTGAATCTTAAACATTTTACATTATTGTTTTTGATACTGCTAATAGTAAAATTAGACTATACTTTATTCCAAATACGTATTAAAAAAATTTTTTTTGCATGTGAAAAAACCGGTATCGAACAAATAATTTATGTATTGTTTTAGATTGGAGTTATACGATAAAAACTTTAATTTCGTTACACCACAAGTTTCTCCTAACCGAGAGCTTTCAATTGTTACACCTCCATTAGAGATGTACCATGGCATCAATAGTATAGTTCTTGCAATCTAAGAGTGCGCGTCGCCTTTATTTGTAGTTGAAAATGTGAATAGACATTTTCGTTAGTGTGCGTACCCGACGAAGCAGTCAGTAGCGAGCGAGCCATGTACGTATGATACGTAGATATGGTCACTCACACAACTAAGGGCGACGCGCACTCGTAGATTGCAAGAACTACTCTTTGTTGCCGCCACTGGAACGATTACATCTAAGATATTATTTTGAAAGGTATATTATTGTAATTTCGGCTGTAATATTTTTATATATTTACATGTACCTACTTGAAATTTAGAAAATACTAGAAACCATTATGTAGCTCTTGGTATTATTTTGCAGATTTAAAAAAAAACAGAACCTGCTGAGAAATTATACGAAGCCCGATTTTTATTATTTATAAGATCTGCTATAATGAACGATTGCTTTTATATAAGAGGTTCTGTAAAAAAACAATGAAAAAACTGTACTGTCAAGTTGATATAAGGATAGATAAAGAGGGAAGTATTGAAGAATGCCATTGTGAATGTCCAGCAGGATCTGGTATTGAGGCACACTGCAAACATGTTGGAGTAGTTTTGTTTGCTGTCCTTCATATGAGGAGTAACAAAATATTATTGACGGCAGAGACACAAACCCAAGAACTTCAGTCTTTCCATAGACCAAGAAAAACATTTTGTGGTACTCCGGTTAAGGCTGAAAACCTGTCATCCAGGAAACATAGTAAAAATGTTATATTTGAACCTTACCCAATGAAGACAATAAATAAAAAAAATTACAATGATAGAATAAGAAACCTTATATTAAATTTCAACTCTGACATGCCGTTAAAACAGATGTTTGGAACCGCAAACCCTATTGCATTAAGTAATGATCATAATTACCTAAAATTTAACAAAAAACAATTAACTCTACAAAAATTACATTTAGTTAGTATTAACAGGGATGAAATAGAATTAATAGAAAATTCAACAAAAAATCAAAATTCAAACCCCCTGTGGCATGAATACCGCAGCTATAGATTGACAGCCAGTAATTTTCATACAATATGCAATGTAAAAAGCAGACCAAGCTTTAGCAAAACAATTACTATAAAAAAAAACTTTTACTTCAAAAGTATAAAAAGCTCATGGTATAATAAACGGAAAAAATGCTTTGAGAAAATATTCTGAGTTAAGTATATGATTTGGAACCAATACAATGTGGAATGTTTGAATCCAAAGATAGACCTTGGCTTAGTGCTTCTCCAGATGCTTTACTTGGAGAAGAGACTGTCATAGAAATTAAGTGTCCATATGTAAGCAGAAACAGATACATAAGTCCAGAATCTGTTTCCTACCTACAAATACATAATGGAAACTTAACTTTAAAACAAAGTTGTCCTTACTATTTCCAAGTACAAGGCCAAATGTATTGTGCTGAAAAAAATTTTTGTAACTTAGTAATATATACTTATAAAGATCTGAAAGTAATTTTTTTAGAAAGAGACAAAACTTTTATTAACAACATGTTACTAAAATTAGATGGATTTTACACTAATTATATGAAAGGGGAAATCATAAACAAGTATTTGTATAAGGATTACTATAAGATAATAAAACCAATAGTTCATTATTTATGTTCTTTATTCATAATACTCTCCCTGAAATTGCATAACATTACGCATATGAAAAATATTTTGGATGCCAAAGCAACATATTCATTTCGGTGGTTAAGATTTTAAAAGTTTTACTTAAACCAATAAGGCGTTCAATGTGTACTCTCTGAGAAGCTATTTTCCTATCATGCAATAGTGCTGTGCCACACAACTGAGATCTCCCCCGTAAGAAAGTGGGAATATTAATGCCAATGTTTTTAGAGGCAAAAAGGTCTTGCACATTAAAACTTCTGTCTGCCATTACACTATCGCCTTCATCACATAGATCAATAATGCTGCTCCTTTTAATCATTTGACGATCACTCACAGAACCTCAAAATCCTTGGGAACAATAACAAAATAAGCCTCCTGGAGTTGAGCCTACTAAAAACTTAATTGTATTTTTATTTTTATAATTGCTAAAAGAAATTTGTTGTTCCTTAGGATTACTTGGTTTAGTTATAGGTATTTCTGTACAGTCAATAATAACCCTGGTTGGCATTTAAATTCTTCTGACATATAATAATTAACCAAGTCTCTTGTTGGCCATATATCTATCATTGACCACAGGTCATGTACAAAGTTAACCCATGTTATAAATATATTAGAGACCTGTGTTTTACTCACTCCAAACATTTTAGATAATTCAAAATCTGGCTTTGCTCGCCTAAGTTTAATCAGCATTAATTAAAACTGGTCTTCGGTTAAGATGCTGCATACTCCAGACCACCTGTATTTTAAATTATTTGCCATAGGTAATAAAGTTGTAAAGACTAATTTAAATTTTTCAACACTCTGTAAGCCAGTATAAAATTGCACTGATTAATTATCGCTAAGTAAAATATCAGTAGAAAACAAGGATAATGTCGTAGCAGTTTGAGTAGAAATTGTTTTCTTCAAATCTTGAATATTATTCTCAGAATTGTAAGAAATTTTTATCTCGTTTTGGAAATCTGGCAGGAATGATGAAGTTGAAGGTTGTATGTCTAAGCCTTTGTCTGTTGCCTGTTGTGCTTGTGAGGTAGAAGGCTGAGAGAAAAGGTTCTTATGAATATTTCTTTGTAGAAGTCTGTGACCTCTTGCTTGAGCGCTACTCGTAATCTTCTTTTGATTCCATGGAAATATGCTAGGTATGGCATCTTTTTTTAGGTATCTGTGTGCACAAGGTAAACCTATAAAATGATGGTAATATTCATTTATGTTATTGCAATGTTAAAGTTAATATCTAAAACATTAAATAAAATACATACCTGTACTTATACTAACTGATTTATAGTCATTTTCATTAAAATGCTCCCGACATAACCTCGTCGTATTATTCGGAACAAAATTATTAATCCTTACAGTTTTAAACCCACATTCGTCTTATAGTAGGATTTGAAGGAAATTTATGTGTTCCTATATTTTTACATCCAATTACACTACATTTAGTCATCTTGAGGAGATTTTATGCATTTATTTATTATTTCTATAGAATTTGACAGAAACTTTGGAACAATCGTAAGCAGCGCCACTTTGACAGTTGTCTTCCCCATTGGCATTGCTTCTCCCAATGGTATAGTCAATCTGGGTATTGAAAATTCAGAATGCTGGAGGCAAACCAATAACCATTCAAAGATTTAGCGAAGTTTTCCTTGCGTTGTCTCTTATTACCTGTACGCGGTACGATAAAGAAACAGTATGCAATTACCCATGTTGATCGTAATTCTTAGAATTAATAACTAATAATGTTAATTTCGGCAATGATTCACATGGTGATGAAGTTTCAGCGGCAAATTAAGACCTTGTTTTTTTAGTTGTGGCAATAAACTATTTTTAGAAACTCCCGGTGGGATTCTTTCCAGGGTGGGCTTTTACAGCTACTCATAGTTGCTTAAGCGCAACACACACTGAGCCCGCCCGGGCCGCCGACATATGTCGGCAACTTTTTGTCGGCGGCCTAGTTGGCGGCTTCACTTATTACAAGTCGAAAAATTTTGTCGGCGGCATGTCGGCGGCTTGAGATGAGAAACTTAATTGGCAGTCAGTGATTGGTCAGTGATTGCCGCGTGTCTATAAGGTTGTGTCGCCGGGCAACTGAGCGCAGGCGACCCAAGCCGCCAACATGTCGGCGGGTAACACGCGCGGGCGCATGTTGCCGACATCATTCTTTTCATACAGGTCGCCGGGTTGTGTCGCCGACAAATGTCAGCAGCCCGGCGGGCTCAATGTATTGCGCTTTACAGTTTTCTATATGAGTTACAATTAAACTTTTAACGCTGCAAGTAGCCTATCGATAGTTTAGAGGTCAGACAAAAACATAACCCTCCTGGCAGTCGGGTAAAAACATTAGGGCTTAAAAAACTCTTAATGAACCTGTTCAACACTGGGACGTGACGGTTCTCATCTATATGTTGTCTTAATAAATTATATATTGTCACGGGTAGAAAATGGGAGGAATTTCATAACACGCTATCTACGTCACCTACTTTATCCCAATTTTGCTCGTTTTTAAGCGATAAAGCAGATTTTCTAGAAACTTTAGAGGATAATTTAAATAATACAATAAGTAAGACTAACTGCATAAACAATATATTAACAAATAAACAATCATGAAATTACAAATCTGACATCAATACCCGGAAGTGTATCATCAGGAGGGCCTTCAACACCATCTGCCCTCTTCCTGTTGAAGACACTTCAAGGCGGGGAGCATGTTCGCGCCCTTAGCGCAAACAACAGCGCGACTGTGTTCGCGGCCTTAGCGGGCCCTGACGGGGCGCGCGGGGCGCGGCTCGCGGGCCCCTTCCACCTCACGCATACGCATCGCGGGCGCAGCGACCACTCATCATCGGACCGACTCGACAGCTAGTCGATACCAATTACCAACTTTATGTAGTCGAACATAGAATATACACGTTACTTATTATACAGTGCACTCTTTTATTCCGGCTATTTCAAAACCTATAATATTAAAACCATTTTTGTTAGTCTTGTTGCAAGGTTTATATTATTGATGTCACAGGGCCTTACGAAGCCACAACATCAGACGTGACTATATTAAGTGGCATGCTGAACGCTGAAAATAGTGTTTTAACTGGTTTTTCAGACCAGGTGACGATCTAATTGGCGGGTCTTCTCCCGAATCTGGGGGGACCCAGTTTGGGATGTCGGCGCCTGTACATGGGAGTAATCCGCTCCATGTGCATGTACGGTGCACCGATATGGGCCGAGCGACTGACGATCAGGACCAGGAATATCCTGACTGGGTACCAACGGACATTGGCTATAAGGGCGATAAGGGGATACCGCACCATCTCTAAAAATGCCGCGTGTGTTCTTGCCGGCAGTATCCCGTGGGACATTGAAGCCAAATCACTGGCCGAAATATTTTGGCTATGCCAGAAGGAACCTGGGGAAGGACTGATCCCATCGCCAGACCAGATACGGCGATGGAGAACAGCAGCACGGTACCGTTATTTAGACCTTTGGCTCGGTCGTCTAAACGAGTCCCTAGTCAGCGTCGAACTGCTGAACGCAATGCGTCCCGTACTGAGGGAATGGGTGGACAGAAACAGAGGTGCGTTGTCGTACCGTCTCACACAGGTACTGACCGGGCATGGCGGCTTCGGTCAGTATCTGTGCCACATGGCCAGACGCGGGAAAAACACTGCTTGCCATCATTGCAGTGACGACGGCGCAGCACACGTTGCTCGTCTGTCCCGCTTGGAGCAAACAAAGAGCGGCCCTACAGACCACTATTGGACCCGACATCACGCTGCCGGCCATCGTTCGTGCGATGCTGGACAGCCAACACTCTTGGAGGGCAGTCGAGACATTCGCCGAAGTGGTAATGTCGTCGAAAGAGGAGGCGGAGCGTAGGCGAGAGGCGGTGGCGCTCGATCCTCGGAGAAGGCCGAGGCGGAGACCAAGGGCATCGTCGCGGAGTGATGTGGAATGTTGTCCACGAGTGAGCCTGGCAGAGGTGGTGGGGCTGCGGTCGTGTATCACGCGTTTCCCGTAGTCCCACCTTCAGGAGTAGGAACACCGTTGGGGTTTTAGTGGGTAGTCCCGGGTGCGTCTCGTCCGCCCCGGGGAGTCCTACATACCCCGGTGGTCCTCCCCAGGCCCCGGGGATGCGTAAACGGATTCCCCCAACGCAAAAAAAAATCTAGTTCTAATATTGACCGAGGTTTCAGAGATTCAAGCTGATGTTGAAGCTTGCGGCTATTAAAATGCATATTATGCCCCTATCTAATCTGTAGCAAGAGGCCAAACGCAACTTTCGACAATTGATGCAAATAAGTCAAGAATGGTGACTATTTGTCGGTGGGTCGTGGAAGTGGTGAATTGCCGTTTCAAACGTGACTTCAAGTTATTCAGACAAGAATATTTTAACAAAGCGTTACTGCATATTATGCAAGATGACTTTCGGATTGCCGCAGCCATCTCCAATGCCTTTCACGATCCAATAATCGATTGTTCTAATGCCCACGAAATTGTACAGAGAATAAACAATAGACTAAATGTTGAAAACTTATTAGCAGAATATGTAAAAATCTAAATAGAAGAAGAGCGAATTTTCAAAGTAGGTATGTCTGCTGAGCTTCAAAATTTCCCTCGTTTCTCCAAGTAACTACAAGACAGGTTCAAGACGTTTACCAAGACCATGGTCTGAAGATGTACCACCCATAAGGTGAGGTAGAAAAATTCTGAAAAATATAAAGATTTGATGACTTCTCTACAATTTTTCACGATTACTATAAAAAAATTGCAGCATGGAGCAGAAATACCGGATTTCCCTGAAGAAGAAGGTAGGAAAAAAAGAAAGAAGAAAGAAGGAAAGTGAATATACAGTTTTGTAATAAATAAATAAACATTAGGTTATAACAATTTTATTTCATTTTCACCCATCATAATATTCACTGTTATTGGATTAGTCTATTTTATTAAAATCCTTACTAAATAATAATACAAATGCATACGTTATCTGTCTGTCTGTTCACTTTACATGCTTAGATGCTTAACTTTTCATTCTCTGCAAAATATCATCTGCTTCTCCTGTAAAGTTCGCCAATTGTGACTTGACACACATTACCTCTGAGGTACTGAATTAAAAAAGATATTATATCATTCGTACTTGCACATTTTGTTAACTTGTCCTTATCCACAGGAGTGTACTCTAGTATCCTTAAAAAAGCTATGAACGGCCACAAAAGTGGTGTGCACTCTGAATACACAAATTAAAGACCAATTGCCATTCTGTCAGTTATTAACAAAGTAGTAGAGAAGATAGTGGTCGATCAGGTCGGCACATTTCTGGAACAAAATAAAGTTTTATCAGAAGTTCAGCATGTATTTAGGCGAGACCGCAGCACTGCAGCTACGACCCTAGGACAATAATTTTCAGATGACATTAATAATAATAGTCTGGACCAGAGCCACCAGGTCCTGGCTCTTTTTATAGATTACAAAAAATTCCACCAAGAATTAAAACATTTTCTTGGGAATTGATTGGGAATAAAAGGAAAGGTTATCAAACGTCAAGTGCACAGTTTTTTCGAAGAAGATGTTAATAGTCAGGTTGCTGCTGGAAAGTGTGAGTACATTAAACGAGGAGGTGAAAAAAAAACAAAAAAGATCCGATAATTTAAAAAATCTACACTCGAAATACTATAACTAATTTGGATACATTGGTTATTCTACATTTTGTAGAACTAGACCATTTTGGACTATATTCCCAAACGATAAACGAGACACCTGCCAGTGCAAATTTATGCTAATGTATATAATTAGTAAAAGCCTTTAAAAGAGCTAACATCATAAGGGAAGGATCTACTACAGAAGTTTTAGGTAGTCTGTGTACACGATGTATGTACACGATCAAAAATGCTTGGAAAGGACATGTCAAAACTGCTGTGGAAAAGTTTTAGAATATAAAGAATTTGACGACAGTTTAAAAGTAAAATATTATCAATAGATATCAGAGAGAAAAAGCTACATACCAAGTGGAAAAGATAGTACAGTAAACGAAAAAAGACGAAAAATAACTACAAAGAAGAAGATCAACTACGACTTTTGATTAATAAATTAGATACCCTGCTTGTGTCATTTTTTAAATATGCTAGAAACATTCTTGTGCAGTATCGTACAGTCAAAGATCTTAAAGAAAATCTCACGCAGAAAGAAGTTATATTATGTCATATTGATTTTAGTGAAAATTATGCTCTAAAATATCATGAAGAGGTACAATCTCACCATTTTGTGCGTGAACAGATTGCTTTACATGCAGGTGTCTTATATTATATTGACAACGACGAAAAACTCACCACAAAATCATTCTGCACTGCAAGCGAATTCTTAAACCACGACCTCGTCCTAATCTTGAATATAGCAACTAACTTAGTAAGAAATTTAAGAAACACTCATTTTGTATCCGATTCTCCTTCTAGTCAATATCGTAACCGCTTTATATTCCATATGATATCACAATTACAAAAACAAATTCCTTCCCTTGAGGAAGTTACGTGGAACTATTTAGAAGTAGGTCATGGTAAGGGAGCCCCGGATGGCATTGGAGCCGTCGTAAAGCGAACGGCAGATAATTTTGTCAAATTCAGCAATGACGTGGCAAACATAGAAGATTTTGTAACGACTATCAGAGAAAGTTAACGTCCATGTAGTAATAATACCCACAGAAGAAGTCTGCAAAAATAAATTTCCAGAGCACGTCTTTGCATTTAAAGGAACAACAAAGGTGCACCAAGTAATTTGGTCACTTGATTTACCTCATAGTATTGCTTTTAGGGCTCTCAGCTGTTTTATTTGCCGCAGTAGTTATTTGCCTTGCAACTATCATAAACACCTTGGAGTTTTGAATGTGGCTATTCCAATCGCGACAACTGCTCGTGTCAGTATTACTACTAGAACTACGGAACAGACAGCTAATATAGATTTGATGACTGAAAATGTTGATGATGAAATGAATGACCAAGAAGTTGCTCGTAACGAAAGGTACGTTGATATCTCTGAAGAAAATCGTTTTCCTGGGGAAAACTCCTCCTGTAATATTGGGACTGAGTCTCCTCTACAACTTGATTCTCCGACAATATTTAACAATGTTGGCAACATGCTTTTGAATGAGTTTGATGGAACAATGTTTGTTGAAGAAGAATTGATAAAATCTGTTTCTGGTGACACACATGATTTGAAAAATCAGCCTAAGGTGCAAATTTTGTCCAACATACCTGTATCTTACCAAAACATTACAGAATCTAGAAGGGTTTTAAAAAATGTTAGCAACATTATTGTTAATGGGGCAAAACAAATTATATTGAACAAATCTAAATCAATGCATCAGAAAGAATTTGAAATTTTTTTGGAGTTATCCTCATCTCATGGACTAAGTGTTTCTAATGCTGCTTAAGATACAATTGATGTAGACTCTGTGGATCTAAAATATAATAAAGATATGTGGGTAATGGTTGAATATAAAGTTAAAAATGGCTCGAGATATTTTGTTGGCAAAATTACGGAAACTATTAAGCCTACCGAAGAGTATAAAATATTATTTGTGCGAAAAGCTCTCTGCAAAAATTTGAAATTTGGCTGGCCAACTATTGCAGATGAAGATACTGTATCGGAAAACCAAATTTTACAATGTTTGAAAGATCCGAAAGAAAATAGAAGGGGTCAGTTTACTTTTGAAGATTTACCTAAGTTTAAATTCTAAATAATACGTATTCATCATTCATTATAAAGGTTTATCTAAGTAAACCACAAAATAGTAACTTAAAAATATTCATTTTTATTAGATTCTATTTAGTATGTATATTGTTATTATAATTAATACCTATTGAAAATGACTGATTTGTTTACCTAACACGATTGATCTCAATTCTTCCTAGAGTATTTAATGTTACTGTAATTTTATGATTATAAATATGTGCCTCATTAGGCAAGGGAAAAAAGTACCTTATTTAGATAGTACCAGCTGTAGTCTTTAAGAAGGTTTTAGTTTAATTAGTTAGTTGTACTGACATATTAAGCTTAATAAAAGGACTGATCTCAATTATAGTTCCTAAAATGTTAAATTATGATTTATGATTATAATTAAGTATAGACAGGTAAGAGACAAAAGCTCCTCATTCAGAAAATATAACTTTTTGCAATTAAAGTAGTAAGTAATTAACTTAATTGTTTGTTTCACAACAAATTATTACGTAGTACGCGTGATTATTTCCTTGAAATTAGAATATATTTAATTAAAATACGGTGTTTATTCTAAATAAATATGTTGATTTAAATAGATTTTCATTTCCTTCTACTGATTCGCATTACTTTCCAAGTAAATTTCACTGTCGTCCGCCACCTAATCATTACCATTCATGCAAATTTCATTTCCTTCCAACCTCTCATTACTTTCCTTAAATATTCTTAAACAAAAATTCTCTAAAAAATACCACTTTTGGACGAAATCAGCGAATCACTCATATACAGCCCAAAAACAAGGAAAAGAAAACAAAAAGTAAAAAAGAAGGAAACGACTGTAAAATGTATTTATGCTAAGATTGCTAAGTGTAATAGATATAGAAGGAGAAACAGCGCAAGGCTTACTGAATGCTCTCAAGGATGTCTTTGAATAACATGATTACGATATGATTGGATTTGCGGCAGATACGACAAATTTAATGTTCGGTGAGCGATCAGGAATAGTTCGTATCAGGAATAGAATCGTTAAATGCATTTGTCATTCAATGGCGTTAGCTGTGAGCCATGTACGAGTATGCAAGGTACTGCCACGAAATTAGAATTTAGAGCAGTTCGTTAAGAAAGTATATAATTACTTTTTACATAGCAATAAGCGTTAGCGCGAATTCGTTGAATCCCAAAATTTTACTGAGACGGAGTGACTATACGGAGCTTTTGAAAC
Source organism: Polyommatus icarus (assembly GCA_937595015.1). Lineage (NCBI taxonomy): Eukaryota > Metazoa > Arthropoda > Insecta > Lepidoptera > Lycaenidae > Polyommatus > Polyommatus icarus. The sequence goes on along the minus strand of OW569322.1, from coordinate 22,929,637 downwards.
ATATAATAATAATAATAATAATAAAATGTTTATTTAAATTAAATCGGTTTACAAGAGTTTTACATAATATGAAAAACATAATCAGTACATTACTCAGTATATAGCGTTGGGAGCTGTCCTAGTATAAACTGTGACACAGCTCCCAGCGACTTCCACTCTGGAACCATCGTTTACAATATTAATGTAATTACACAAGTTTGAGTTATTACAATGCAAAATGTAACAAAGTATTAATAGTTATAATAATAATAATAATAATAATAATAAAGCCTTTATTGGACAATCTTACAAACTATTTACAAAAGGATAAATCAATTATTGACACCGGTTACGAGATTGTCTTGCGTCGTCGCATAGGCCTCCCCTAGAGCCTGCCATTTCTGTCTGTCCTGTGTTAATCTTTTCCAATTGGTACCCGCAATCTTTTTTATGTCATCTTCCCATCTAAGCCTTTGTCTCCCTCTTTTTCTTTTGTTATATCTTGGGCACCATTCTGTCACATCCCTTGTCCACTTATCTTTACTACTTCTCATCATATGACCTGTCCATTTCCATTTTAGTTTTTTAATTGATACTGTTACATCATTCACCTTTGTCTGTGACCTTATTTTTTTCAGTTTTATTTTGTCTTTTATCTTGATATCAAGCATACTGCGCTCCATGCTATGTTGGCATGTTTCGATTTTTCGAAGATTCTGTTTTGTTAGACTCCATGTTTGACAGCCGTAGGTGAGGACTGGAAGGATACAGGCATCGAAGATTTTTTTCTTTCCTTTAAGTGGTATTTCGTCATTTTTAAAAATTTCTTTAAGAGACCAATATCTTTTCCAGGCTAGCTGGATCCTGTTGTTGATTTCTTTTGATGATAGGTCTTCTGGTGAGATTATCTGTCCCAGGTATGTATATTCGTCTACATATTCTATTGGAGCACCTTTTACAGTGACAGGTATTTTGTTGGAGTTGGTCATCAGCTTGGTCTTTGTGGGATTCAACTGGAGCCCGGCCTTCATACTTTCTTTTACCAGCTCCTCCAGCATTTCTTGCAAGCTTGCTGGGTCTGTGGTGATCAATATTAAGTCATCGGCAAATCTTAGATGATTTAGATGTACTCCATTGATGTTTAGTCCATGTCTGTTCCAATCTAGTTGTCTGAATATTTTTTCCAAAACTGCTGAAAAGAGTTTAGGAGATAGTGGATCCCCTTGTCTTACTCCTTTTTCTATAGGGAAAAGCTCACCAGTTTTTTCGGTTTGTATTCTCGCTTTCATATTCCTATATATATTTCTTATTATGTGTATATATTTACTTTCTACTCCTTGGGTGCTTAAGGCTTCCCATAATTGTGAATGTTTTAGTGAATCGAACGCCTTATTATAATCAACAAAAGCAAAGTAGTATTTGATGTTATACTCTGAACATTTTTGGATAATTTGTTTAATTGTATAGATATGGTCAATTGTAGAGAAGTCACTCCGAAATCCCGCTTGTTCTTTTGGCTGGTTTTCATCCAGTAATTTTGTTATTCGATTAAGTAGAATTTTGGAAAATATTTTGTAGAGGTTAGACATGAGGCTAATTGGCCTATAGTTCGCAATGTCGTGTTTGTTTCCTTTTTTGTATAATAATATAATAGTTGAAGTAGTCCATTGATGTGGTATATATTCTGTTTGTAGGATTTCATTAAATAATTTCACTAATAATAATAATAATAATAATAATAATAAAATGCTTTATTCAGACATTAAAACAATGCACAGCACACACTAAACAACAATCAAGCAATAAACCAAAAGAAAAAAAAAACTGCTTAACTAAAATACACAACAACATCGGAGAGAACAACAATAAGTAAAAGCATACAAAATAAATCTACAAAAAAATGGCAGCATTAGGCAGTGCATTGCATAATGCCGAAAAGGATCTCCACTCAGGTGTATTACCACGGCACAGAACACTACACCGCGGTTCCTGATCTTCCGTGGTTCCTATACATTACGCATGACGCACGACAGATTCAGCATTATTAGGGTTTAAAATAACTAATAGCATACATATAATAATAAAATAAAATAATAAAAAATCAAAGAATACTTAAATAAGTTTAAAACGGTAGGTAGCTGCTATTTACGATACGGCACAGCACAATGCACCGCACCTGTGAGTCCTGTGACGCAACGACATTCCAGCTTCAGGAATCACGAGATACCTATTTTTTGCGCTTCAGTGCCTGAGACGAAGTTATACGGGGAGCACGCGCTCGCGCCGACCGCCTGTGACCTACTTTAATATATTATGTAGGTCAAGTTCATAGCAACTACCGACTAAAGTGCTATTAATAGATATACATATAAGATTTACTTATAGTGCGGATTATACTATAAGAAGAGTATGGTAAGTGTATTTTATATCAATATATTATAGTGATAGTTATTATTACTAACATGAAATATCTTACTACTTTATTATTTTGTTTGCTCTGATATTTTATATAAATAATAGAACTGTAAGTGTACAACCCGTCAACATTTTCAGATCCTTTCAGGGACCGAAAGTGATGTGAACCCATTGGCTCAGTAGTCAGTAGCCAGCAACAACATAAATTATTTGATACCAAATTTTAAGCTGGTATACCTGGCAAGCATCTGCAACTTCTATAACTCCCGGTTTCGGCTTAAACCCCAAACGGTAAGTGATACATATTAATTATTATATTTATATAAAAGATTAATACAATCATAGGTTGATCTTAGGTTATTTTAATAATACAATCATAGACTAAGGTAATGTTACTAAGTTGCATCATAGATCAAGGAATTCTTAATCCATGATACAATTTAGTAACATATTAACACATAATATAATCAATATATTATAATACAACATAATTTTATATTATTGAATTTTATTAAATTATTATACATAAATTATATTAAATAAGTAAAGATTAATTCTTTTTATTATAGAGATTGTAGTTGCTCGTGTAACAAGAGTGTTTTCAATTTTAATTTAAACGTGTTTTTTGTTCTCAGAGCTCGGTAAGATGGCGGAAGAAGGTTGTTCCAGATCTTACTTGCCAGGTATCTGAAGCTACCTCTAAATGCGGAAGAATGATGACACGGAGTATCAAGCAGATATGCCGAGCCTCTGGTAATAACCTGTCTCTCACTAGCCCAGTGCAGTTTCTCAAAGAGGTAGGAGGGAGTTTTTGATTTTATTACTCCGAATAATAGTGTAGCAAAGTGCAACTTCCTACGGCCGTCCATTTTAAGCCAACGCAAGTCATTTATAAATGGCGTCACATGTGCTCGTGGTGGGATATTACAACAATATCTAGCACATGCGTTCTGTACTTTTTGTATTAGACGCTTGGACCTTGATAGCAAACAGGGACCCACGGTAGCATCTGCATAGTTAAGATTGGAGAGTACTAGAGATTCACACAGGGTAATGCGTAGACGTTCCGGGATAAAGTTCCTTATTTTATATAACATCTTTAATCGGTAAAAACATCTACTAACCGACTTTGCCACGTGTTTTTCAAACTTAAGACCCTCATCCATCAGCACCCCTAAATTTCTCGCTTCAGTAACTCGCTCAATTACTTGATCATGTATTCGTACAATAGGTGAAACAGTCGTGAGATTTTGCACCTGATGTCTGGTACCTAATATCATAAACTTAGTCTTGGCAGGGTTAAGAATCAGTGCGTTGTTTTTCGACCATTCGTGTATACGCGCCAGATCCTCATTTAGTTTTTTTACGGCTACGTTAACATCACACAGTTTAAACGAGATATAAATTTGGATGTCGTCCGCAAATATATCAAAATTACAGAACTTTATATATTTTACTACATCAGCACTGTAGATTGAGAACAGCTTTGGGCCAGCCACCGTGCCCTGAGGTATGCCTCTTGTAACTTCTTGAGGATCTGAATGTACAGTTTCACCGTTATTATTATCAATTTCTACTGTTTGTGATCTGTCATTAAGAAAATCAGAGAACCAGGATATAACATCTTCATCGAACCCGTAATAGTGTAACTTTGCCAAAAGCAGGTTTATATTTATAGTTTCAAAAGCCCGAGATAAGTCAAGCAACACTAAAATAGTGGCTTGACCAACATCTTGTGCAGCGAGTATATTATCCACTACGTTAGTCAAGGTAGTAACTGTACCGTGTCTCTTACGAAAGCCTGATTGTGTCTTGGGCAACACATTATTCTCCTCAATGTACACATTCAATTGACCACATATCACTTTTTCAATAATTTTGGAGACACATGGCAGTACACTAATGGGTCTGAGATCCCCGAGCTCCGACACTTTATCCTTTTTTGGTAATGGTCTTACTATCGCTGAACGCCATAACTTAGGGTATTTATGGGTTGTTAAGGACAGATTTATAATTGTCGTTATAACACTTAGACACTGGGGTATGCGAATAGCCATTAGTAACATATCTAAGTTTATGTGATCTGAACCCATCGCATTCGATTTAAGGGTTTTAATTATTTTATGCACTTCAGTATCACTAACCAAAGAAAATTTAAATTTAGAAGAAGTAATAGTGTTTGATTTATAAAAGTTTAACATTGACTCTGATATTACATTTGAACCAGGAACATCCAAAAAGTGGCGATTAATTAAATTTGGATCAAGAAGATTGTCGGGAAGGGTAAAATCGAAATTTTGTTTAGGTACATTAATTGTATTTTTGAGGTGTTTCCACATTCTTTGAGGAGACTCAATGTTACAGTTTATATAGTTATCAAAGTAAGCCACCTTTTCCCTAGTAATAGCACTCGATACCTCCTGCCTAAGGTCTTTATAAAACTGAATATGCGATTCAAGCTTCGTAATACGCGCACGTTTCTGTGCTTCATCTCGACGTCTCATCAGCTGCCTGATATTGTATGTTATCCATGGATATCGACACTCCTTAATATGAATGGTTTTAACCGGAGATAATACGTCAAATACCCACAGAATGCTGTTATTAAACATTTGAACCATCGCGTCAATATCAGGCTGCTCTTTGATATATTGCCAGTCGACCAAGTTCATGATAAACTCAAAATCATCAGGTGCAATATCTTTAAGAGGACGATATGTAGTTTTCTTAGGTGGTATTTTAACTTTAGGTAAGTTAATTTCGAATGTCAAGAACGCATGGCTGCTAAGGTCTGGTATGTGATCTACCCAAACTCGATCAATGTCAGCATTTGTGCAGACCAAGTCGAGTAGGGTTTCAGTTTCAGCTGTGAAATGAGTGGCTTCCTTGGTGAATTGACATAACCGGTGTATAGTCAAGAATTCCTCCAGTAGTTTATAGTTTGTTGAGTTCGTTTTAAGACAATTAATATTAAAATCACCAATGAGATACAAGTAGTCATGACTTGGTAATGCACTAATCGTATCTGTTATAGCTTCTATGAATATTTGAGGCGATAGCCAAGGGGGACGATAGGCCGTACCGATTAAAATTAACCTGCCGTTGGCTTTAATGGATAGCCACATCTGCTCCACATTCTGTGATGAAGTGAAATGTTTAACTGTATGTGCGCTTAAACCTTTTCTTATATAAAAACCTACTCCACCTCCGCGAGAGCGCACACAATCCGGCCTGGGCACATGTACAAAACGATAACCTGGGGCCCTGGGCGCCCGACCTTCCTCTCCTGGTCGCAGCCAGGTTTCGTTAATTGCAATGATGTCACAATCGTGTCTATCTAAAGCTACTAGCAACTCCTCATGCTTGGTTCCCAGAGAGCATGGATTTATTAGACCAATTTTAATTTTTTTATTTTTATTCATTTTTATTTTGTAAAGACTGTATTAATAATTAATTGTACACTTATCTTACAACAATGTATAAAACATAAAACTATAATATTATATATAGTATAAAATATATCATAAACTAGAACAATATTGTAAACATAATATGATGTAATATTTTGTGAAAATGTAAATAATGTAGTAAGATAATAATAACATTTGATAATATAATATAGATTTATAAGAAAAAATAATAATATTATTATATAGTATAATTTGATAATGTTGAAATAATAAGTGCACAATTCTGTTACTGATGCTAAGTTATACCTATCGATACACATACCTAGAACATTGAAGATAACAATAAAAAAACAAAAATGTTTGTATACGCTTAACAATGCACTGCCTCGCCATACTGAAAACAAGTAAACTATAACAGAAATTAATATTATAATAATCCTGTAACATAGAATTCCAGCGTCTTTAGCACAGTTTAAATCTATTACACAGAGTATTGTCCATATCAGACATATCTTTTTACCTACGCAAAACCACAATATAGTGCTATAAATAACAATCAAACTATTATTAAGACATATTACAGGAAACCCTAAAATTACACATATAAAATATACGACTAGATTAAACATATAAAAGCAAACTATTGTCCAACTGTTCCAACTCCAAAAATTCGGCTTAAGTCTATGTCTGACTTGATGCGGTATACCGTAGAACCCGAGTCATGGCGTGCAAAGATACGCCCCCCTCTCGTCCATAAATACCGCCAGTTAAGGCGGCGGCTCTCCTCCCGTGCCTTATAGAATAATACGCGATTAAACTTTGTAAGGTGTTCATTCAAATATATGCGCTGTGGAGGACCCTCTAGGATGCCTGTAGTGTCTAGACCACGCCGCACGCGCGCCGCCTTGAGTATGCTGTCTTTTACCGTCGTGCGGGCCAAACGAACAACGATAGGTCGGGGCCTCGGTTGCTCGCCTACAATATTAGGTTTCTTAGCTCCTTTACGCGTGACAGTTACAATATCACGGTGATCTACGTCTATGCCTACTTTCTTTAGGACCAGACCGACAATATGTTCAGTATTCTCCCCTGAACTTTCTGGTAGACCTGTTATCTGAATATCATTTATCAGGCTCTCCTGCTCGCGTTCATTAAGTTGCGTTTTCAGATGGTCGATGAGGTCAGTAACCGCCTGCTCGGGCGCGGGATCAGACGCGCGCGCATCCAGCCGCTCCTCGACCGCAGCCACGCGCAGCTCGACCGCGTCCAAACGCTTGTTTGACTCGCATACGCTGGTATTTAGTAATAATACGTCTGCTATTATATCGCTTGTTCCCAATAGAAGTTCATTTGATATACCATCATCACCGGAGGCTTTGCCTTTCTTTTGCGTTCGAATAGCATTCACAACTTCCTCTTTTATTATAATTGGAATATCTTTATGTTCAATTTTATTCACTTCGTCTTGGTTATAATCATTTAGTGGTGTTTCATCACTGTATAGTTCTTGATAATATTCCGTAGCCACTTTCAATATTTCCAGTCTTCCTGTCTGTTTTTTATTATTCTTATAATGTTTAATGCTTTCAATCCAAGTTCTACTTTCTCTTAGTTCTTCCCATGCTTTTCTTACTCCTGATCTTTCGATGTGGCAGTTTATTATGGTGTTCCTTAAATTTTGTCTGTGTTTTCTGATTTGTCTATTTATTTCTTTGCTGATTTTATCTATTTCTTTTTTGTTATTGAGTCTGTCCTTGAATAGATTTTTTCTGTAATTAATTAACAGTCTGGCTTCATTTCCTATTTTGTCTGATGTAGTTTTAATTTGTTTCATGTTCTTTTCTACTTCTTTTAGTTCTGTTTCTAAAGCGTCGTATTTGTCTTGGATATTATTAATATTAATTACTGTATTTAATCTTTCTTTAAGAGAATCCAAAATCGTTTGTGGAAGAGGTAGTAATATAGGTTTTTTATTGTGTTGTATGTGTCGTCTGCTTTTTTTTGGTGTATTCACATATAACTGCCCTCTCAGCATTCGATGGTCTGTGCTGTAGTTTAGTTGATTTACTACGTCAATGTTTGAGAACAGTGCAGGCTTGTTTGTAAGTATGTAGTCTATTTCGTTGCGGGTCTTGCCATCAGGAGATATCCATGTCCATTTCTTACTGTATCTTTTCTTGAAATAACTGTTCATAACTTTTAACCTGTTTTCCACTGCAAAGTTTATTAAGCGCTGTCCGTTGTCATTTCTTTTACCCGTTGAAAAACGTCCAAGTATGCCATCTTCATTTCTCTTTCTTTTTCCTATTTGACTGTTAAAGTCCCCAAGTATAATAACTGTATTATTTAGTGTTGGCATAACTTGATTAAGTTTATTATAGAATTCATCTTTAGTTTCGCTTGATGCAACTTCAGTTGGAGCGTATACTTGGACTATCGATATGGGTTTTACATGTCCGGGCAGTTTTATATTCAATATAGCTATTCTTTCTGATATTCCTCGCAATTCCAATATATGATTTTTCAGACATTTTTTTATTATAAAACCAACACCGAGTGAACCAGTTTTTTCGTTTATATGGTATAAAATGTAATTGTCATATTCCATAATTTTTTCCTCAGCTCTTCTCACATCGCTTAAGCCTATAATATCCCAGTTTAGTGTGTTCAGAGCACTCTCGAATTCCATTAATGTTTCTTCAGTTTTCAAGGACCGTACATTGATTGTTGCTATATTTACTTTCTGCTTATTTCTTATGTTATATGTATTTTTTTCTGAAATATGGTGTGGTAATAGTGTTGTATTTTTCTTTTGACTTTTTTTCTTTGTCTTTGTCTTGGCAAGCTTTTGGGGGTTGTGGTCTATTACCCCTCGGTGACCAGCCGTGTTGGGGAATTAATAGTTATAGTTTGGCGCAAATATGAGAACCTCGGCGGAGATCTCATATTTGAACCGTTTGGGGTAGAAACCCTAGGCGCATGGGGTCCGGGGGCACATAAGCTTTTTAGCGAAATATCTAAGAGGCTTATTGAAGCCACCCGAGACCCCAGAGCTGGGAGCTACCTAGCACAGCGAATAGCAATTGCAATTCAACGCGGCAATGCTGTCAGCTTGTTGGGCACTCTGCCAGATGGGGACGACCTGGGAAAGTTTTTCTTTTTATAATTTTATATTCTAAGTTTGTATATATTTGTATATTTTATTTTAGTTTGTATTTTTAGCAATGAATTTGTGATTTTAAGTTTATATTATTTTCTAAAATAATGTTATGGTGTATTAATAAATTCAATAGTTATAGACACAATTTTGGTAGAAGAGTTCTATAAGTATTGGTATGACTAACCATCTAAGATCTAGGTACATAGATCCTCCCTAGCCCTACGATATATTAATCTTGGGGTCAGTACCAGGTACATACTACTAGGGAGGCAGTGGAGTTTGCAAATACCTGTGCTGTGCTATGAAATATGTATTATATGAGAGGACGTGCTTGTGTTAGAATGTCACAGAGTAAAAGACAAGATCTTCTCTGTTTCCCTATAATTAAGACTTCGCAGCCATTTCTGTAATTCGTTTTTACATTTATAACTATTTAAGGAAATAATATTTTTTATGGCACGATTTGCCTCGTTATAAATATGAGAGCTACAAACATAATAATGCCGCTTGGCTACGGCAGTATGATGTTGGATACTAGGACATGGATTACGGGTTTTACGTCGTTTGTGTAGCAAATTGAATTTTCTCACGTCTGGATCTTTATGTTTACGCAAAACAGAATACAATATGTATAGCTGTCGGACTGTTAACACGGAAACTTCTTTGTATAAGGTATCAGTGCTATATCTGCGTGGTTTGCCTAGCATAACTTTCAATATAGCCCTCTGAGTACGCTCAAGCGGAAGGATGTGAGTGGTACCAATTCCTCCCCAAGACACAATGCAGTATTGTATTATACTTTGCACGAGTGCAAAGTAAACACACAAAATTGTCTGTCGATCTGCAACCGATCTTAGGGTCTTAAAAATAGGAATTAGTTTCCTTACTCGGTTACTTAATTTGTTGATATGAGATTTCCAATTCAGTAACATATATAACATAATGATATACAATGGCTTTCCTTGCATGGTTATGTCAACCGGATTTTGGAACAATGGTCAGCTTTCAAATTATATTTTATAATGACAAAACAAGACACTCAGAAATAAAACAATTTTTATTTTATTTCAAACTGTTTACTTTCCTGTACAGATAATATTACAAGAATGTTTCAATGCTGGCATCAGCATAGCTGCCACAGTTTGTGACATGGATGGTGTGAACAGGCGAGCACTGTCTATATTAGGAGCAACCTCAGAAAATCCGTGCATAAAAATTGATAACATAGAAATAGTAACAATATTTGATCCACCCATTGGATCCCCCACATTTATTAAAATGATTTCGAAAATTTATAAAATACAATATTAAATGTATGACAGACATAAATTCAGATAGTAAAACTGGTGTTGGTAAGTATATGGTGTCACATTATAAATTCATTAAGTGGTTAAATATCTCCTGCAAATCTGACTGTCAAATACCCTGTTTTATAATTTCAGATCTTGCAAAATGGAGCCATATCAAGGATTTTTTTTAATGGTCGATAAAACATTTTTTTCAAAATGGGTTTAAAAAATTGTTTATTTTAAAATGGTCTTTATTTTAAATTTTGATTTAAAAATGGATCATTTAGATCCAAATTCCAAGCAGAAGATGACGGTGAAATTGGCTGCTCAAGTTATGAGTCAAACAGTTGCAGCTGGAATGATGGCAAAAATTGCAGAAGGTAAAATAGATTTTTCCTGGCCTAGCAGTATATTAAATGATGGTTTGGTGCTTTTTTTTCTAGCCTATGCTATCCCAATGCTGGGCAAAGGCCTCCCCCAAGGTCTTCCTATGTGCTCGCTCTGTGCCACCGCTGGCCAGCCTGGCTGGTATGCTTCCAGCTCATCGGTTTGGTGTTACAAAAGCAAAATATTTTGTTTGATATTTTTTACTCCAGTTTAGCTCCAGCTTGAGGAACCCATAATATTATTGATGCCTATTTATAACTAACAAATAACATCTGGAGTTGCTTAGAGCTTTGCACTGTACGTTAAGCTGCAGTTTCCAACTTGACACCTGGGACTTACAGCTTAACACATATTCTTAGGCGATTTTGTAAATCTGACACTAGGGTCATTTACAAAGAAGATTTTACAGAAAAGCGAAGCAAAGTAAATCTTTAATTTACTAAATTATTTACTTTTAGGTTCATTGTCTAGTGTCTTCTGATGCCACTGTCACAGCCAATGTCCTGGAAAATATGGACAAAATCTTCGACACCCTTACAAGTGATTTTACTGATTTGAGACGAGGAAAAATATTTTCAACTAATTTAAAAAATAGCACACCTCATTTGAATTTCATAAGTAAAATGAAAATGTTTTTTAAAACTCTAAAGTATGTTGGATGCAGTCGTGCACCACCTTCAAAGGACATAATATGGACACTGGACCGTTAATGCAGTTGAATTGGTTTGGAACAATCTAATTACAAACATGAAGATATAAAAAGTCTTGCCACACGGAGGTTGCAACAAGACCCTCTAAAAAACCTGTTCGGTTGCATTAGGGGTAACTGTGGTGCCAATATAAACCCGACAGCTGGACAATTTGTTGCTGCATTAAAAACAGCAATTTTAACAAATTATGTGCACCAAGGCGCTGGTAATTGTGAATACGATGATTGTGTTGCAATTAGGTAATTATTTATAATTACAAAATGATTTTATCCAAACCAAATACAAGCAAATGCAAAGGTACAGAAATCTTCACCGAAGGTGACGATGATGTACGAGGGGAGGTCCAAAAGTTCGCGGAATGAAAGGGTTGTTAATAAAATATAACAATAAATTTATTTTTCCTTTTTAATATAATCACCCTTAAGTGTAATACATTTATTTGATCTATGGATTAATTTTTCTAAACCATCGAAAAAATATTTTTTGTCTTTGGCCTCAAAATGCGCCGAAATTGCCTCCTTCACTTCGTTATCGTCGGAAAATTTCCTTCCCCTTAGCTCTTTTTTTAAATTTGGAAACAATTAAAAATCGCTAGGGGCCAGGTCTGGACTGTAGGGTGGGTGGACAAGTGGTTCGAATCCATGCGTGTGAAGAGCAGCCATGGCAACTCGGCTCTTGTGAACCGGCGCGTTGTCTTGCAAAAGCAACACACCCTTGGCCAATTTTCCACGACGTTTTTCTTTAATTGCCTCCTTTAACTTTTCCAATATTGATGCGTAGTACTCTCCGGTTATAGTGGTACCTTTTTCTTTATATTCAATCAGTAATATTCCCTCACAATCCCTAAAAACAGTGGCCATCAACTTTCCAGCCGATTCTGACACTTTGAATTTCTTGGGAGGTGGTGTACCCTTTTTGTACCATTGCATGGACTCCTGTTTTGATTCAGGTTCAAAGTGATGAACCCATGTTTCATCTCCAGTAACAATCCGCTCCAAAATCTGCACAGGGTTGTCTCCACACACCTCCAAAAAGTGCTTAGACGCGTCGATGCGCTGCTGTTTTTGAAGCGGCGTGAGCATTCTCGGCACCCATCTTGCACTGACTTTTGTCATGCCCAAGTGGTCGTGCAGGATCCGCAAAATGGTTGTATCTGATACTCCAACAAATGCAGATAATTGTTTTTTCTTTAAACGTGTGTCTTCCAGTACAAGTTTTTCGACTTTTTCGACGATGTCTGATGTGGTGGCCTCAACTGGCCGCCTAGAGCGAGGGTCGTCTTCAATTGAATCTCGACCATGTTTGAAAAGTCCATGCCACTTAAAAACCATTGTTTTACCAGGGCACTGATCTCCATAAACGGCTTCCATTTCATTTAAAATGGTTTGAACGTTTTTTCCTTGCTTGGTAAGGAATTTTATCACAGCGCGATGTTCAATTTTCTCCACAGTTGCAGTTTGCTTCCGGATTGACTTGTTTAGCAGGCGAGTACTCGTAAACGAATGGCGCTATAGGGTTGAGATTTTATATATATACTAATTATGAGTGCTCAATTAGTATGACACTAAGCGAGCTACCCTATCCCCACTCCATCCCCTCCATTCCGCGAACTTTTGGACCTCCCCTCGTAGGAGTGGAGGAGCGTTCGGAAGAAATAATTAATGGCGAAATTAATTCCTGTGCATAATATGTTTGTGGATTTCTGTACAAAAAAATTTAAAACGAATGTGATTTATGTCAGCAAATATTTATAAGCAGTTTTAAACCAACATTCATATTTTCACATCTTTTAAAGAATATAGTAATGGTAAAGATAGTTTAAAATATTATACTTTATCTATGATTAATTATGTTCACCATTACACAGCAACAACAGCGGCGCGGCACATATATTTATAAAAGTCTATTTAGCGAGTTGCGCAAAGCAGATAGCAGCTTTGCGCAACTCGCTAAATGCTCCGATCATTGGGAAAAATAAATGAAATATTAAAAAAATATTATACTTACATATATGTATAAAAAGATTTTGTTTCTTAAAAAATAGAGAAATTGTCGAAGAGTATAATAAAAAAGATTTAAAGAGGAAAATGTATATTTTTTAAACACGTTTAAATAAAAACATGTATAAAAATTAAAGTGTCAAGTCACATTTGGATGTATGTAATTAACAAATTTTATATTTAATAATTAGGGGAGACCGGGGCAAGAAGAAGCTCGGGGTAGGACGGGAAATATGCTTGTGTGCGTGATTAGTTAATACATTATACAACAGCACCTAACATAGCGCCATTCGTCCGAGCGGCGTGTGCATGTCGCTACTTGTTTTGACTGCTCGGCTTTCCATTAAGTTTGTGTTCACTGCTGTGGTTGTCCGTTAATCGATGTGCATCAAGTATATATAGTAACTATACTAGGGCTATAGTAACATTTTACAACATACGTCTGTGTTGTAGTATGGTAAAACTAACGAATTTTAATGGAATTTTCGCAGGATAATTTGTAGGTTAGGAATGTTGATACTTTTGCAAAAATAATATGTCTGTTGGGGCAAAACGATTGGGGCATAATGGGATATATCCCTATTTGCCCCATATGTGTATTTACTACCTAGAAAAAGTTATATGTTTTTTTCTTATTTGCAGTTAAAATGTTACGAAATTATTAAAGAAAGATCGGGCAACATGGGAAGAAGATGATATGAGAAGTCAGCTCTTCTCATAATATCATCTTGTTCCCATGTTGCCCGAAAAGCATGTTGTCCAAAGTATCGCTGTAACAGCTTAGAGCGGTGATTTTTGAGACGATGGGAATTCCTCGAGTCTCCGCTACATATAACGTGCCAACCATTACAAGCCAGAGTTAAAAAAAAATATCTGGAGGAGTTACAGGCACGGTATGCAGGAGAAGATGTATTGATTCAGCTATATGTACAAGAATTACTCGAACTTATATTGAAAAAAGATAAGCTGGATTTAACATCATTATAATATGACAACATAAGTAGCCACCTGCGATCACTTGAAATCCTTAAAGTAACCAGTGAAAAATATTCATCTTTCCTTCTGCCTATGTTACAATCAGCGCTGCCAAATGACATTCTGAAAAAATGGGAACGACAAAAACCCGACAAGGTTAGTGATAGTGAACTCGCTTATTTGAATTTTCGAAGAACGAGGTAGAAGAAATGATTTTAATTTTATCTCGGCAAGCTCTCAACCAGCAGCTGCCTGCCTGACAGTAAATACTAATAGCAAGAGATAATATGAGCTTAAGTGCATATGATGTGAAAAAGGACATGCTAGTATTGAATGTTTTAAGATATAAAAAATGACAATAGATGAAAGAAGACATTATTTAAAGAAAAAGAAATCATGCACTTTATGTTTAAAGATAAGACACCATGCTAAAAGCTGCCGAAGCTATATTAAATGTTTCATATGTGCACAAAGACATTCCCCAGTATTTTGCACAGGAAAACTGCAACAGAATGGAGTGAAATATAGCGAGCAACCAACATCTACTATTCAGAACTAGAAGAAGAACTAGAGGAAGAAGGCAAATATATCTGCGAAAACCGCATTCAAATCGGATTAGTAGTTTTCGTGTGATAGTGGAACAAACATACAGACTGACAGACAGACAAAAACTAATTACATTTTTGGCTTCTATAGCGATAAAGTGACACACCCCGCTTATTATTTTTTAAATATCTTTAATGTACAGAATTTTCATTTCTACAGTTTTATTATAATGTATAGATAGCGGTCGCCCGCGGCTCCGCCCGCGTGGATGTCGGTTACTGCTGCAAAAAGCCTACCCAGGAAAGATCCCAGGTCAATTCACAGAAACATCGACGACGCAGTCATTTTCCGCAAGCTGCACAGATTTTTTTTTATTAAATAAGGGGGCAAACGAGCAAACGGGTCACCTGATGGTAAGCAACTACCGTCGCCCATGGACACTCGCAACATCAGAAGAGCTGCAGGTGCGTTGCCGGCCTTTTAAGAGGGAATACGCTCTTTTCTTGAAGGTTTGCAGGTCGTATAGGTCCGAAAATACTGCTGGTGATAGTTCGTTCCAGAGTTTTACAGTGCGCTTCTATGGAATTTAAAGTTGTTAATGATGAGAATATTTAAATGTAATTAATAATTAAACATGTACAAAACTCGTATAGGTGCCTATAGGTGTGTCAATGAAACTCGGGTTTGAGTACGGATCATCTTTTTATTCAAATGTATGAAGATACTTATATTAATATAGACGTAACTCCGATAGCGCGATGTACAACAATTTTCCTGCCATCTAGTGGTAGATGATAAAACTAAAGCGTACGATAATATACTTAACACACAGCGGATAACACAACTTAATATTATTGTATTACGCCAGATGGTAGCATTAAGATAAATATTGTACATGCCGCCCACCAAGGCCAAAGGTTTAAGTAAGATCTTTGGACTTATAAAAATTACAAGTCCATTTTAAAAATACACTTTAGATTGTCACAGTGTTACATATCAAACAAGTAAGTATTAATTTGTGCTGATTTCAGTCCCGGGAATTCATTCCTAAATCATACCGGCTTTATGCCTTTAGCAGATGTCGTCCAAGAGTTCCACCGCGTTAAGCATGATCTGCTACTTGTATGCGATCTCTTTGAAGAGACGCCGCTTAAAGATCGAAGCACATTGAACGATCTAGTTAAGAAAGAGTATGGCATGGATCTTCCCAATTTTTACTATGCCAATACAGAATGCGTAGCTTCATTACATTTTGACTTTAGTGTTTCACTTCCTAGAAGATTTGTTAATGGAAAGTACGCTGGAAATTTATATTTTGAACACGAATTGGATTTTGATTATGAGTTATTATCATCTACAGTTGCTCAACTGAGTTATTATCATCTACCGTTGCTCAGCCAATCGTTGGATCTCAGGTTAACTCCTCATCATCGGCATGTTTAATGGAACTCGAATTGGATAATGTACAGGATAGTTTTGAACAAGGTGATTCGCGCGAAACCACAAAAATAAGAAATGTTGAAGGCTGCTCTGAACAGATTATGGTTAACAAGTGTCAATTAACTGTCCCTAATCTCCATGTGGATTACACTGGAGTTGAGACTGTGCCAGAGAGTAGAGCGCCAACTGGTAATACACACAAAAAATACACACTCGCCCCGTCTCATGTTCAGGGCACCTCGAGCTGTGCGGGCGCTGCCGCCAACCAAGCAGAGAACCTCAAGCGGCGCAAATATGAGAACCTCGGCGGAGATCTCATATTTGAACCGTTTGGGGTAGAAACCCTAGGCGCATGGGGTCCGGGGGCACATAAGCTTTTTAGCGAAATATCTAAGAGGCTTATTGAAGCCACCCGAGACCCCAGAGCCGGGAGCTACCTAGCACAGCGAATAGCAATTGCAATTCAACGTGGCAATGCTGTCAGCTTGCTGGGCACTCTGCCAGATGGGGACGACCTGGGAAAGTTTTTCTTTTTATAATTTTGTATTCTAAGTTTGTATATATTTGTATATTTTATTTTAGTTTGTATTTTTAGCAAAGAATTTGTGATTTTAAGTTTATATTATTTTCTAAAATAATGTTATTAATAATAAGTTTTCACTTCTGACAGTAGTCCCGGAGTGCAACCTGTTGTTTTAGGATAGATGACTAAAGCGATTATTGTAGAGCTTTTCTATAAACAACATTAACTGACGTTAAGTTATTTTCAAGTAACAAAATATACTGATGGTCGGGATCCCCGACTCGTGATAGAGCAAAACATTCTTTTCGTAAATCTATTCCTACTAATTTGAATGTTTGGCCCTGGGATTTACATAATATTTATCGTTGGTGCAAAATATTTTTTTACAGGAAATTGGAGCCTTTTGGAGGGTATAGGCAAATCAGTAGAGATCATTGGTATTCTTGGTATATGAGCCAATTCACCAGCTGCAGTGCCGGTCATAATCTTCGCTACTGTGAACCCCCGCCTGGTAGCGCCCACTTCGAAACGGGCGTAAATCGCAATTTTTAATTATTTCGCCATAACTTCTAAACCAAACGTCAAATTTTAATCGTGCAAAGACCAAATATTATCTACATAAACTGTACTAAGTGATGAAATAATTCATTTTGATAAAGATTAATAGCATGAGTAAAATAAATGCGTTTAAATGTAGTCCAAAAAAAATCAAGATTTTTAAATAAAATAATGGTTGTTGTACCTCACTTGACATAGATAGGTATAGTGTGTCACATACTTTTTTGTGGATATTTAAAAGATCTACATTTACTTAGAACATTGTATGGTTCTATCATTTATAGTTTAGGTAGCGTACGCAAAATAAGTAAATTTTCTGGTTGTTTTTTTTCATGTTTTGTCCGAAAAACCCAAATATCTTACGAAACTCTATATTTTCCGAAATAAAATGTAGCTTATGTTACTCGTAAATAATGTAGCTCTCGAATGGTGAATGAATTTTTTAAATCGGTCCAGTAGTATTTGAGCCTATTCATTACAATTAAACAAACAAACAAAGTTTACCTCTTTATAATATTAGTATAGATAATTAGAGAGAAATATCATTATAAAACAACATTTTCTGCAAATATTTAATGAATTATGGAGATGTTGAGGTTTGATTTTGCTGTAAAACCTTCAGTTTACATTGGAATCAGTGCAACAAATGGGAGAAAAATTTATGTGATGCATATGGACACAAAGGATGATCACCCATCAGATATGCCCTTGCTTTTAAGTATCAAGCGCGTTCATTGCTTGATTGTGCTTTTAAAAAAGAAAAATTATTACTAAAAGTGAGGAAGTCGAATGATATAGGAACACTAATAGACCTTATAGCAGCAGGTTTACCTAATTATGTAACAGACAAGATTGACCGGTAGACTTTACACCAAACTGAAGATCTGTACAATCAATTGGGAAAATACTATGTATGAAACCGATGGTTAATTAATCATTTTGTCTTTCAGAAAAACGCATTTCGTCTTTATTTCATCATAATTAGAGAGGAATATCCTTATCGTTTAGTACCCTAGGAATTCTATGATGGCGTTAAGTATGCAAAAAAATTTCGACTCCTTATCTATTGAGTTGTCATTCTTCTCGCTAGAGTAAGAATTTTCTTTGGCCTACACCCCCTCGGGCTCACTCCAGTAATAAAAGACCTTGTGGATCCCCAACACCTCAAGCAGGCGAACGATATCACCGAAACACGCGACATCATCGAAGGCAGCGGCGCACACCTACTGGCATCTGTTCTGGGACAGCAAACTGAATTCAAATTTTAATAAACTAATAAATATACAAGTAGAGCAAAACGAAAACATCAGCAAATTGATCCAGTGTACCAAAAGCAACCCAATCCCCAAATCAATATACCTGGACAGCTCTTACGAATCACAGGCTTTGGAATCAAGGAGGGAGCGACGGTCCCTATGAATACTCCTGAGACGGACAAACGGAATACTTAAGAGGAAGCGCTCCGGGCAAAAATAGCTGAAGCACAAAGGGAACTGGCAAAGATGCAGAACACTGAGCTCTCCTTCGACTTCAACCACAGCCGAGCGCGATCCAAAAATCGCGAAGGCAGAGAGATTGCCAAAGACTGGGCCAAGACGGATGGCACATTGTACCTACATTTTGGCGACATCCAAAAACAGTTCTATACCACGCTGGTTTTCACCTCTCTAAAGGCAAATAATTTGCTTACGAGCGTAACGCCGAGGTACAACCGGGCAATCGGCTGCAGAAATCTTGGAAAAGTTCCGAGCTATCAAGCATAGGATCCTTCGAGATATCCCGCCTTCGGATACATACCTTTTTGAAGAAAAAGCAAGCAATCTAAAAGTAGAAGCCGTCAAGGAACAGAGAGGAATCGACAAATTTTTGCCCTCGAAGCAAATAAGACCATCGCTATCTATCTACTAGGCCTGCGACAAACCAGCAGAGACGAGAGATCACCCCCATAAACATTACCCCAGAGCGCGCGTCGATCACAAGAACTCTCGTAAGACGCCGAGGATGAACAGGCCATTTCACCCGCCAAAGGATGAAAAACGATGAAACAAGCAATGGAATTGGGGAAGGAAAATGACTCCTTCGTAGCGGGTCAACTTACAAACAACGCGACCAAATGGAGGGAGGTTCCCGAAACCATCCTAAAAATAATAAAAGGTTACAGAATACCATTCAAAAAGGTACCGCCACTAGCAAAACTCGCAATATGATAAAGCAGAAGCCCTTCCTCTTTTAAAATCTGAGCAAAAAATTATTTTTGACACAATTATTCAACAAGTTGCCAGTGGCGGAGGTGGTTTATTCTTTTTAGATGCTCCAGGAGGTACAGGAAAACCTTATATTTTAAATTTATTATGATCTCAAATCCGGAAAGATAAAGGAGTTGCTGTTGCAGTTGCTTCTTCTGGAATAGCTGCTACACTACTTAGCGGGGATCGAACAGCGCACTCAATTCTAAAGTTACCATTGAACTTAGCTCATGATTAAATGCCGGTATGCAACATTAGCAAAAAAAAAGCAAGTTACAGCAGTGTAAATTGTTGATTTGGGATAAGTATACGATGTACCACAAAAGAGTAATCAAAGCACTAGTCGCACAATGAGGGATATCAAAGGCCAGGATATCATGGGAGGGATGGTGGTTCTTTCAGCTGGTGACTTTAGACAGACCCATGCGGTAATTACTAGGGGTACACCGGCAGATGAAATAAATGCATGTGTCAAAGCATCTTCAGTATGGTTTAACGTAAAAAGGTTTGTCTGACCACGAATATGCGAGTACAGCTTAGAGCGCTTACAAACGAACGGCACGTGTCGGCGGCACGCGTCGGCGGCAGTCGACGGCTGCCGTCGGCGGCAGTCGACGGCTGCCGTCGACAGTTTATCGCGCTTGCAGTTGTTTGTGACGTACCGCGTAAAGGTAAGCGTCCACAGGTTGGTATCGTACGCAACGGACGTCTCGCATCAGCCATTTTTTTTACAATACGTCCACTGAATCGACAGCGTACGGATTTGTGACTATTTTGTCAATCGATTGCAAATAGGCAACTAAGGCGTGTGCGCGTCGACAAAATATAAAATGAGCTCCATTGAAGAGATCAATATGGATTTGCTGATTGAGGCAGTAAAAAACCTTGCATTAGGAATTTTTAGGAACAAGATTACTGTAATAGGACAATAAAAAACAACGCTTGGGCATCTGTTTGTGACGAAATCATTACTAATTTCAAGAATAAATCCTTACAGGAAAAAAACGCCTGTGGTACTTAACTTATTTATTACATATTCTTTTATTTATTGCCAAACACAATATTATTCCCTACTATGGGCACCCCACGGCAGAGATATCTTAATATGTCTGTTTTATTTGAATTTATTACATTTAAGTAATTAATGTTCCACTCTGAGTGCGGCAGTTAGTATAGTATTAGTTTTGTTTTATTTAGAGGTAGTATAAATTTGTATCTAAAAAAGCAAATCGTATGTTTTCTGAAGGTTTTGTGCGATACCTCATACCAGTGCCCAGATAAACTGATCCGGTTTGAGGCGCACTTGTTTTATCTTATAAAAACTGTTTAAAATGATAATAATTGAATAAATTAAAAAAAACCGGGCCTATAGTCCGATTGGAACTACTTCATTAGACAATAAGAGTCCAAATTCCCGATGTTGATCGTGCTCGTAGCGATGGACGAAATATGCTTGCTACAGTTATTGCATTAACAGCCAATAACCTTTATAAACTGGGAACAAAATAAGGTGCTTTAAGTCGACTATATTCATGCAACTAATTTACTGTCTGCAAGGAAAGATTTATGTCGCCTGAAGATGTTCCAGAGACTTTTCGCTGAGAGAGTGTTGTAGAATGTCCTCTAAGGCTCAACTCACACTGGCACAGAGTCGAAGCGACGCGACGCGTTATATTTTTCAGCCTATAGCATATTCATCTCTATTGTTCCATTATTTAAGTACAAATTTGTGCTATGTAAATATGGAAGCGCACGTCGACGCGCGTTGACGCGCGCATTCGCGCTTCGACGCTCGGCTGGAGTCGAGCGGATTCGCGAGTCGCCGCGCGTTACTCGGCCGCAGTGACGCGTCAGACGCCGACCACTACGGACGGACGACAGTGCTGAACTATACGACAATGGACGAAGATGAAAAATTAATTTTTTTAGTACAGAAATATGAATGTCTGTTTAACGTCAAGGCGAAAACCTACAGTGATAAAAATTGTAGGAAAAATGCCTGGCAAAAAGTAAGCGGTGAAATGCAAATTTCTGGTAAGTTCTAACTGTTTATTATTACATTTACATAACATACACAATAGTTATAAAGGGTGTAAAAAAATTAAACCCAGAACCGAAAGTGGGGAACACTACTTATCAATGCGAACATTTTCCCTCAAGAAACTATACCTGGGAAATCAAGTTTTTCAGGGATAATTAGGTGCGTAGTTTGTACTCATTTGGTTGTTATATTAACATATTCGTGTTTTGTATCATGCTACCAGCATTTAAAATCGCTAACGAAATCGGTAACAGGGTAAATAACACGAATTGTATGAAATATCATCAATTCAAGTATATACTTTGAAACCGATTATCCTGGAAACCCTTGATTTCCCAGGTATGGTTTCTTGGGAAAAAATGTTTGTATTGACGAGTAGTTTTCCCCACTTTCGGTTCTGGGGGTAATTTTTTTACACCCTTTATTTTATGTACACGCGATGTAAATCCAATGAAGTATTCAGTTGTGTTTAATAATGTAACATTATGACCACTTTTTTAACATCGTGTGATCATTTCGTTTTGCCATGGTACTGCCCCATGCTCGGATATAAAATAAGATTTGAATTTATCTCTGATCACCATGGCATTTGACGTAGTTTGGTTATCGACTGACCGCATATTTTGTAATATACTATTACTTGGCAATTGCAAGTTTTCGAGTTCGTCATTTTCTCTTATGTAATTATGCAAACATGTGCATGCAAGAACCATAGAATCAAGATGCATCGGTTGCATTTTTATTTTTTTTTGAAAAACCTCAAATTTTTGTGACAGGATTCCGAAAGCACTTTCTACTAGGCGCCTTGCTCGACTTAAGCGATAATTAAAAATTTTCTTTTCATGATTGTCAGACACCTGATTTCCAGGATATGGTCTCATAATGTGTTCGGACAAGGGAAATGCTTCGTCTCCTACAAAAACATGTGGCATTTCTTCTATCATACCTGGCAACCTTTTATTAGGCGGTATAGCAATCGTATTATTTTGTAATCTTTGTCCAAATTTAGAGCTGTTTAATATGCCGCTATCACTGTTACGTCCATATGCTCCAATGTCAACAATAATGAATTTGTACTTTGCGTCAACAACGGCTAACAAGACAGTACTGAAATATTTTTTGTAATTAAAGTAGAGACTGCCACTATTCCAGGGAGCCCTTATATTGACGTGTTTACCGTCAATTGCCCCTATACAATTAGGGAAATTCCATATGGTTCTGAATTCCTCCTCTATTTTAGTCCATAATTCTTGTGTAGGCTTCGGCATAACAAGTGGCTGTAAATATTTCCATATTGCTGCGCAAACTTCATGTACAATTGTTAAAACAGTGCTGTATCCTACTCGATAACTTTGACCTAAGGCTTGAAAGCTTATCGCCGTAGTCAGAAATCTGTAACAATTTAAAAAATACACGTAAATAATACATTTTATTAGATTAAAATAAAAGTTACAATTTTGTGTTCCTTTTTCAGAGGCGGAGTGTCAAAAGCGGTGGAAAAGAATTCGAGATTGCTACAAAAAGGCCATTAGATTAAGGCAATTTAAGAGTGGTTCTGCTAGATCAAATGATAAGCCAATAAGATTTGAAAAAGAATTGGAGTTTTTAAAACCATACTTGCAGAACAAACCACAGACGTGTAACTTAGATAGCTCCGAAGAAACTGACCTAAACACTGATACCGACACCAACTTGTCCGCTGCGTTGCCATCTCGACCCGAATCACAATTATCCAACCATTCCGATACTACACGAAAG
Organism: Polyommatus icarus; assembly: GCA_937595015.1. Taxonomy (NCBI): domain Eukaryota; kingdom Metazoa; phylum Arthropoda; class Insecta; order Lepidoptera; family Lycaenidae; genus Polyommatus; species Polyommatus icarus. Next base: position 22,906,200 of record OW569322.1, on the reverse strand, counting down.
AAGTCCCAACCACTATCACAAATGTTATTCGCGCAATATCTGGAAAATAAGAAAAAAGAAGAAGATCCAACAGACACATTTTTTCTCTCTATGTCTAAAACCGTTAAACAGATGCCAATACAAATGCAAGCGCAACTGAAACGACAGATATTACTTTTAGTAACTGACGCGGAAATAAAAGTTGCTTCCAATGCTTCCTTTCAACCTGAAACAACTAATATCAACCCAAGGCAAGCAAATACTTCTTCATCCAGTGGCTATACAACAGAACTACGAACCGAATCAGAAAGTCTTCAGCTGCAATCTAATTCCACTAACTATAATGTTAACACATATACAATGCAGCCAAATACCGGCTATTATACAATACAGCTACCAACCACTACTCCTTCTACAAATACGTCAACCAGTACCAACTGCACAACCATTAATCAGTTCGGAAATAGCACTTCTTCGAGCTATCGTATAGAAAATCTCGAGCTGCCACCTTCACCGTACATACCATTGCCGATTGGGATGACGACGCGGCAACGGAGGGAAGGCGATAATGACTACAGTGAATGACGTTATGTATGGCTGATGAATGCCCTGATTTATTAATTATTAAACTAAGTAAACAGGGTGGGACGGTTCTCCAAAAAATTATAAATACTTATTTTTTGTCATACCTACCTATACTTTCCGGAAATAATGTCATGTAGTTTTTAGCTTAAAATGATGTGATATATGCATGCTATCAGTTTCTGGAGAACTGTTCCTTACACCTTGTATAATAATGCGTAAAAATTATGATTCAAGATAAATAAATCTATATAAATAAAAACAAATGCTTTTATTTTTGTCCTATTTGTGTTCTCAAACTGTCGATCATATTGTAACGAAACTAAGGCAGGGTGTTCTGACGACGCTCGAGAAAAATCCACTGATGTTATAAAGGTCTTCTCACGCAAAATTACAGAACTACTAGGTACGTTACGGTACTACCACCGCCTATCATTTAAAAGCAAATTGAAATAACAAATGCACACACATCCGAGGGGCTAGTGTGAGTTTGATCGAGTACGAAACGTTACTATCGCGTCTGTCGGAATCAAAACTTCCCCATACGTCCGCTAGGGGCGCTGTTCGATTTCCCATACTAATTCGGCTGTGACGCAGACGCGATAGTAACGTTTCGTACTCGATCAAACTCACACAAGGGGTACCGCTCGTTCATCAAGTCCAGTATTACTATGCTTGCGCTGAATTCGAACACAGTTTTCCGAGTCATAATCGATCAAAAATAACAATAATAGCTCTTAAAAATTTACGTACATACCTCAAGCATATTGATATCCGCTCTTCAACGGAAATAGGTATTCTTAAATTTGTTTCTTGCTTTTGGATGTGAGGCCTCAAAATATTTACCAAATTTTCAAATTTATCTAAGCCCATTTTATAATAATCATAAAAATATCTTGGGTCCTGGCTTAAATCGTTACTACAAAGTGTTTTGAATTCGCCAAGAATATGTCTTTTCTTCCATAACTCGTGAACCCAAAATTTTCGTTTTATTTTCCTATTCTCAGCTTCTGATATAATTTTACTTTCTTCCTCTTCAACTTCTGATATTAGCGCAATCATGATAAGATCGATATCAACCATCGTATACTGCCGAGCGAGCACCATTCACGAATGTTCGAAAGTCACTAGTCCAGCACTGTGATCCGAACGCGCTAATACGAGCATCGTCGCGCGCAGACGCACGTCGCCGCGCGAACACGCGCGTCGCCGTGCAAAACATGACGCGTCGCTTCGCTTCGACTCTGTGCCAGTGTGAGTTGAGCCTAAATACGGAGGGCAAGGTTATAGTAGATGTGGTTGTAAAGGTGGCTGCAAGTCTGATAAATGTAATTGTCGCAAAGCCAAAAAGTTGTGTACCTTAAAATGCCACCACAGTGGCAGTTGTTCTAATAAGTAAACCTGCTACTTGCTACATATTGTATGATTATTGTTTTTAATTTTATGTTCTATTTTACTTATATTTTCATTTGACTTACATTAAGAGATTATGCTAAATAACGAGTCCGATTGCTTAAACTTTAGTTTATTTTATGTTTTATATTAATAAGTCATTTCTATAAAACAAAGATATATTGTGATTTTTTTTAAAATTTTATTATAATATATTATGTTTTATTTTTAATATGACTTTAATTAAGTTTTAAATGCAAAAAATAAGTGGATTTTTAAGGTAATTGTAATTAATCCAAATAATGAGCAATAAATAAACAATAAAAATAGTAATGAAATATGTTTGTATTACTCTGCCCAAAAGGTGATGGGCAATATGTATAGTACCCAGTCAATTTGATTATTTGAATAAATAATTGCACTCTCATATAGGTCATTATTCATAATGACCGGGCATTGTATAAACTGTTCAATTTATCACTTGGTTCATAAAATTTACAATACAACTACCATGAGAGACTATCCTCAGTACTGTTAAAGTAAGTGGAGAATTTTTCTCGTATTGTCAGACCCGAAAATGATAGTTCTTCGTTCTGTATTGTGGATATGTTTTCCAAGCCGTTGATAGTAAGTGTATCTTCAAATTTAATACCATCCCTGTCGCGCACGAAATTATGCAATATGCAACATGCTTTAGCAACATCCTTAGAAAAATCTAAAAATAAATTCATGGGAGTATGAAAGATTTGCCACTTATTGGTGAAAATGCCGAAAGAACATTCCACATACCTCATTGCAAGTGTTAGGCGATAGTTAGATATTCTCATATTTTCTGACAATTTTTTGTCTGGTAACTCTGATAAACTGAACGCTACGTCTCCAACGAACACATAAGGAAAGGTACATGCAACTAAGACAAGTTGGTAATGTTAGCTATGGTATTCCTTCTGCAATAGCACAAATCGGAGAACCTTTTTTTTCAATCGGTTCAAGCGTTATAAATGGTTGCAGTGTTCTGTGGAGATAGAAGCTGCATTTCGCTATCCATGCCAACAATTTTCACCTTATGCAAGCAAACAGACTTCGTACACTTCCACAGGATTTAGAAACTAGAAAAATGCCACTGATTCTAACAATGGCTTTCCAAAACATGAAAAATCAATTTCTCATATTATTCATGATATGTCGATGTTGTGGGAGAAAAAATAGGTATTACGTACAGTCCATCATGGAAGTAATTTAATATCTAACTGTCAACGAATTAGCTATGAGTGGAAATTATATTTTAGAACAAGAAAAAGAATAGGAATCAATCGCTCATCGAATGAGGGGCTGGAGAGTCCTCGAAGAGGTCGAAACCCTCTCGGACCACCTCTACATGGCTTCAACACTGCCTCCACGTCTGGATTGGACGGGGTCCCCCATTGCGTCGCGTCTGGGTGCTGGCCACAAAACACTTGGAGGCGCTCGAGGTGTTCACCAAAAACCTACCTTAGTCTGGTCTTCGATAGCCGGTGAAAAGAACACTTCCGCCGGCTATCCGAGGAAGAAGAAAGGAAGGAAAGGAAGAAGAAGAAAGGTCTGCGGGTGCCTCGGCCTCGTTGCTCCCAAACTTTGGGGACCCGAGTTTGGCTTGTCGGCGTCTCTACATGGGCGTAGTCCGATCCATGACTATGTATGGGGCGCCGATATGGGCGGAGAACCTGCTGCCGGAGAACAGGCTGTCCCTGGGTTGGCTGTAACGAGTGATAGCGACGCGTGCGGTCCGCGGGTATCGCACAATCTCCCGGGATGCGGCGTGCATCGCTGGTAGCGTCCCATGGGACCTCAACGCTCGTGCCCTTGCCGACGTGTACTGGCGTGGCGCTTAAGTCCGCGCGGGGGCAGCAACCCCCTTCTAGACGCCGTCTGTCGGTGGGGGGAACGGGCCTGGGAAGTGACAATTGAGCTCTGGGAGGGACTGCGCTGGAGCATCAAGTCAGCATGGCGCTGGTGCTGGCCATGAGACCGGTGCTGAGAGAGTGGTGGACCAGAAAGCTCTCGTTTCAAATCACACAGGTACTGACCGGGCGCGGCTGCTTCAGCCGTTGCCTGCGTGAGATCGCGAACCGAAAAGAGAGTGCGCGCTGTCACCACTGTGACTGTGACAGGGACACGGCGGATCACACCATTTCTGCCTGTCAGGAGGACTGGACAACGGGCGGCCCTCACGGTCGCCATTGGATTTGACCTTTAGCTGCCCGCGTTGGTTCGCGCTATGGTGGGCAGTGAACCCGGATGGACAGCGCACATAGATAGTTTTTTACGATTTAGGCGGCCAAAGGTAGAAATTCCAAGAACAGAACAATAGCAAAATACCTGGAATATTACGGTATGTTTATGGCTCGCGCGGAGGCATTGTATTCTCAGTCGAAACTTTAATGTTGCACTTGCTGCACGTAAACGTTCTCGACGCGCTTTACAAATATGAATATTTTAAGTTAATATTTTATGTTTGGTGATTTATTTGCTAGTGATAGTGATGGATACCAATAATGCAGGTAAGTATTTATTAACATAATATAAATTTTGGTAACAAATAACAATGCATTGCCATTGACTTATAAAATGGTTCTGTAAAACTGACCTTTTAACGAGACTTTTCACAAATAATTTTGCATACATAGGAAAAAAATGGTTGCCTGTAAAGTCGGTTTTACGGGCGAAGATTTTACGTGACAACGTGTGGGAGAGAGACGCAAGGCATTCGGCGGGCCTCTCTCTCGTTCGGTGACTCATCGTAACGTTACCGAGCGTTACACTTTTTCATAAGTGACTCCCAGCCGCAACCTAATTTAAGACGTTGTCACGTCAAAAAGAAACGCGTCTACTGTGTTAAAAGACATTACAAATTCTAATGAATCTGCAAGTGATACGAGATACGTCTACCTGCGCGGAAAGCAGCCTGCAATTTTCGTTGGATCACATTGTTACCAGATTATTCCTCTTCTCAGAAGAAGTCTTATTGACACTAGGTGCAATCGAAAGGAAGTCGCTTTTTTATACTGCAAATGGGGTTGTGATGGATCTCAGCGAGCCCAGTTCAAGTTAAGAGTGACTAATGTGGGTGACTCTGACGCAAATATTTTTATTACTTCATTTGTGCCGCTACGAATTGTCTGCGGTGATGATAAAAGTAAAGTCGTCCGGGAAAACCCAATCCCATCTTCATCTAGATATTGTCGTCCAATAAGATTTAGGTTCATAAAGGAATCTACAGATATCACGATAGAAGAAATCAATTACATAAAGGATAGCTTAAATTCACTGAACCCGTCAAATGTTGAAACGAAAAATTTGACGGGTTCAGTGTTCATTAAGTATACCTTAATGGTGAGAATTTTTCGTTTCAACACGATTTTAAAATGACTATGGTCGACGGAAACGTCTGCAATGCAGCTACGGACCACTAACAACTTTCCGAAAATATAAACCGTTTTTTGTGTTGGCTCCTCATCTTGCATCACGTGACACTTGCTTCTGCGTGAAACACGATAATATCGAATTGAAAGGAGATTGAAACTGCTGTGCCCAAAATGTATTAAGTTCAGAATTGGTTTTGATAGTGTATAGTGTATACGGATGGGTATATCATAGACGTTTTGGGTCCAAAGTCCATACCCAGCCACAACATCCGATGCTGACATAATGAAGAGAGAATTTCAAGATGGAAGGCCTCTACGAGAATATTTCCAGGAAGGTGATGCCTTTATATTAGATAGAGGCTTTCGTGACAGTATTTCTTTGTTGAACCAGTGTGGTTATAGGACTAACGTGCCTCTTTGGAGGAGTCAGGAGGGTGAAACGCAATTATCAACTATTGTGGCAAATAAATCAAGAGCAGTCACCATAATATTATGCCGTTGGGTGGTTGAAGTTGTGAATGGCAGATTCAAAAGAGATTTTAAATTGTTACGGCAAAATTATTTTAACATAGCCAGTAAAAGATTCCTGAAAGATTTTGAGGTGGCTGCTTGTCTTCTAAATAAGTTTCACTCACCTATATTAGATTGTGAAGATGCTCAGGAAATAATACAAGAAACAGAATGGTACATGAACATATCAGTTAACCAATTTTATTTATAATAATTATAATAGGCATCGAGCTAATTTTGAAACAATAACTGTACATGATGATAATAATTTAAACGATTTTCCTCAGATTTCTGAAAGCGAACTTATATTAATTTCATTAGGTACATACCAAATTAAGCAGGCACGATCATATTACGGACAACATAATATGAGACAAAATGACGGTTTTGTTATTGAAGTGTGCAGGGAGGTTGCCAACAGCCTACTTCGAGAGTTGTCGGCTTCTAACACATCTTGGCTACTCAGGGGTCGTAAATTATCACGAAATAAATTCGGAAAACAAATTAAATTTATATTTTAGTCGACAGCTCTCGACTCTCGTAGAGGAAGAGCTATTGCAAATGTATTGTATGTAGACGGAACAGTAGGTTGCTGTGCTCACTTCATGTGCATGGACATTATGGCTGGTTTTATCGTTAAGCGTTTCGGCAGCGCCGTTGGAGCGCGCGCGATTGAAACGATTAACGATAAAACCAGCCATAATGTCCATTATATGGTACCTTAGCTGGGCAAGGTACCGCAATGTTTGTACCCCCTGCACAAGTCCTAGACATTTTTAGGGTTCCGTAGTCAACAAGGAACCCTTATAGTTTCGGTCTGTCCGTCCGTCTGTCTGTCTGTCCACGGTTTTGCTCAGAGACTATAGGACCTACAAAGCTGTAATTTAGCATGAATGCACATATTAATAATGGCAACAAAATGGTACATAAAATCTTTAAAAAAATTTTTTTTATGGTACCTTCCATACACATCAAGCGGGGATGAAAATTTTTTTTCGCGTCCACCCCATCGTGTGGGGTGTCGTTGGATAGGTTTTTTAAAACTATTATAAGTATTCATAGATAATTTTCCGATTTAGGGACCCGTTTGTGAAATATTAAGTTTTAAAGTGGAAAAAATCGTTAGAGTCCAGTGTCCCCCCCTTCTACCAGCTAAACGGTTGCTTCTGGGAATGTGAAAAAATTCACGGGGGTAGGAAATATGCTGAACTTAAAAGAAAAACTATCACGGCTAAGAAGACTTCACAAGTTATTGAATAATAGTCGATCAACTAAAAAAAATGTATTCGGCGAAGTATAAAGGAACTTTTCGTTCCAATTCCTTTGAAAGTAACAGAGATGATGTTGTTAGTAGTGTAAAACACATGTACATCCCATTTTTTCGTTTTATTATGATAGTGTGCGCAGATGGGTATATTTTGGATGTACTTGGACCCTACTCCCTTGGAGCAACTAAAGCGCAGTTCATGACAAAAATATTATAAAATCATGACGCACCTATCGAAGATGGAGCATTCCATTAATTTTAACGCAGGAGATGTTTTCATTTTAGATAGGGGCTTACGGGACTAGATTCCACTAATGGAATCATATACTCGCTCGACGCTCTCATGCCTTCAACTGAGATATGAAACTCAATTAAATACCAATGCAGCAAATAAATCACGATTTAAAAGTATACTACTAGCTGAACAACTTCTTACAGATTATAATTTATGGCACTTTTGGCCTATTTTTTCTTAATGTGCCTAACATTAAGAAAAAATAAGCCAGAATTTCCGTGTGACTTCAAAATAAAAGGCCTGGAAGAATTGTATTCCACGTTTGGTTATAATCAGACACATACATTACTGTCTTATAGTCCTAAAAAGGATAAAGTTGTGCTACTGCTTTCTACACAATGCATAATAATGGTTTAGTCGATACTTTATTACAAAATAAACTGCGAGAAATAATGTGGTCCGAAGCTAATGCTTTGATACAGAACCCTGATAAAACAAAGTACATAGTGTTAGGTACAAAGCAACAAAAAAAATCAGTCTTAAGGGGGGGTTGCTATGACCCTGATTACAAGGTGGAGTCGCTAACGCATAACTTGCAATGCACTATTGTTTAGTTTAAGGCTGGTTTTAGTGTCACGCGGACCGTCGGGACGGATCACTCCGCGCAGACAGATCTATACAAGCTTTAGGGAATGTTTTACGGAGGGGTCCGTACGATGTTTTAAAAGAACCCACCCACAAATCATTTTCTCAAATTTTTACTGTAAGTAAAAATTACTGTACATACCATCATTACAACAGAGCAGTACGGAAACAAGCTAAAAAATTAAAGATAACTGCCACTATGGTAAAAGAGCATAAGTTAGAATGTGTGCTAATTTATCTTTATTACCAAGGGAAACAATTAAAAGTGCATGGGTATCTTTGGAAGCTCTGTTCCCCCAATCTCCAGAAATGATAAAACTTCAAAAGTACTTTTCCAAGCAATGAGGAGTAAGTGTGCGCCTTTGTTGGATGCAGAGATAATAAGCATCGTAAACGAATAATGCTGTCGCGGGCTGGCTTACAGGAATACTTACAGCTGATTTTTTGTATATTGATAGGTTAATAGTTATATGATTTTAACGGTAACATTGTCCTACAAATTACATTGTAATTTTTGTTACATAGCTGTAAGCTATAACATTGTTATATTATTTAATTTTAATAAATTTTATTAAATTTATTATTTAATTTTTACCGCCGAATAAAAATCGAGCCACTCATTTCTCTCGCTTGCTCTAGTATACACACGGGTACTTTGATAGGATCATCTAAAATCTGAATCTGACAAGTAAGATGTTAGATGATCCATGCGTCGGATGATACGATCGGACCGAAAAGTCGGTCCTGCGCCTGATCTCTCGCCGGTCTTATCAGTCTTCCGTCCCACCGGGTTATGCGAGTAAAGGAATATAGAGAGTGCTCTTGAGTACTGCGCACACACTTGGGCACTATAAAATTACTCTTGGCCTGGTTTCAATGAAACCGGCCACCGTCACCAAAATCAGAGTGGGAGTTATTATTATTATTAACACACGTGTAATGCAACTATAGCAGATCTGAGAGGGCATCACCATATCTCTGAATCATACAGTTGAAACCAGCCGAGGGTTCTTCATCAGATACTTCAGACCTTTGATTTTTGACGTCAAATGAAGCGGCCGACCAAGTTGAATATTTTATGTAAAGGTGGCATGTCGATCTCTAGTTTGGTTACGCTCTTGTACAGGCACAGGTACTACAGGTACTCCAGCTCTTCGATTATCCTAGTTTTTACGGTTCCGTACCCAAAGGGTTAGTCTGTCTGTCTGTCTCCAGGCTAGACGAGCCGCGCCAGCTCGAGCGACTCATATGTTTCACTCCCACTAGTGTCCGTGTTACGTGTGGGAACTAGAGCGAGCGAGAGAAATGAGTGGCTCGACTTTTATTCGGCGGTATCCGCGTTTCTGACATTTCACTAGATTTAGTTTAGTGAAATGACATATCACTAGATATTTTTAGTAAGACGTAACAAACAAGAATATTCGGCATCTTCCGGGAGTTCATGATATCCCTAGGGATATCGTGAAATCCCTGATATCCTCTTTTCCCTGCGTCATACATTTTTTAAAAAGAACAATCAATATTTTAGGACCATAATCGAAATATTAAATCCTTTTTATCTCTGTTAGCTACCACTTTCGAGAATTTTCGCAAAGGAAATTGTTATTAGTCTTATCAAAACGAAGCTTCTCACGAAAAAGGATCAAATTCTCTTCAGTCTTCAGGAGAAACAGAGTGCAATGTCAGTGCAGCAGGGCTCTGGCACAAGTGGCTAGGACACAGGAGTTTTGTGTATTGTATAATATGTCAGCGTGGCGTCACCGGGTAGGGGTTCACTCATTATTATTAATCAGAGATAGATTAGTTTGCAGATGATTATTACTGATGACTAGTAGCTATGTAAGTCTCTTGATAATCGATGATACTAAAACTAACGTTATCTCTGGCAAGGTTGGGTAAGGTCTGTTTCTATACAATACAATATGATGTTATTTTATACTGGGGTTTCACCCCACTCGTTCATGACTTCGCGTCCCTTATTTCCTAGTACAGACATAACTCAACGTTTAAAAATATAAAACAATGACAAACTCAAAGACACAGACAGACTCTCACTGTGCGTGGAGCGTATTACATTCGTACAATTAACTCACAAGGAAGAGTATAGATTAACATGTGTTTAGGGCATTTAAGAATTCTCGTATTTTGACAAAAACTATAAATAGCTGTGTAATGAAATTACGCAATAAATAAACTAACTTTGACAGGGTTATAAGACCCTTTAAAAAAGGTATTTGTCAGTTGAGAACATTCTTTATAATAATAACTTAAAATATTATTCTTTATTTTTAAGAACTAAAAACAGCGCCCGTATAATATACGTTGCGACAAAAGAAAGCTCTTATGTTTCAGAATGAAAAACACGAGCTCTCTGAGTGCGTGGCAAGTTTAAAGGGCTAGCAAGTCTCAAAAGCTTATCCCTCTGGTGGAGCCAAGCGTGCCACTAGTCGATTAGAGCACATTCACTCCGACATTTGTGGACGGATGCCGATTAAAAGTTGGGGCGGTGTGAAGTACATGCAGACCATGCTGACCTTGACAGATGACTATAGTAGGAAGAGTTGGGTGTAATATTTACAAGAGAAAAATCAGGTAATGTCCCGTTTTATTGATTTTAAAAACCTTATTAAGAAACAAACAGACCGGGCCAACCTAAAATGTCTGCGAACTGATGGAGGCAGTGAATATTGTAGTGATTGTTTCAAATATTTTCCTAGGTCTCAAGGAATAATTCATCAAATAACTGATTCATATTGCCCTCAGCAGAACGGAGTAAGTATCTAAAAGGCTCAAGATGCATGCTGCAATTTTTAACAATATTTTTGATGTCCTAAATACCAGGTCAATAAGAGCAAAGGGCTGGAAGCGGGCCACCGCCTGTTTTAATATCATAGAAACCCGAATAGTTTTTTGAAACTGCTATACAGTACATTTTCGAATTAAAATTCTGCAACGGAAATAAAGTAATAAATTCAAACAAAAAAAAGATCCACAGCCTTTTTGGGTTTCATAATGTGCATGAAATCATTACTACATCTGTATAAGAATTAAATTGAAACTTTCAGTTTCAATTTTGCATTTCCAATGCTAGATTAAATAAAATACATTTGCACATACAAATTAAACCAGGACCACATTGAACTTTTCTTTGGTGCAATACGGTCGAGATGTGGTTTAAATAACAATCCGTCCGCCAGAATGTTTCGTGCAGCATATAAAAAATGTATAGTAAATGCTGAATTCAAAGAAATTGTCGAAGAAAAGAAGAAATTAAAATTTAAATGACAGTTCTCAGAAATTCTGAATACTAAATAATTGCACGGTCTATAGCCGCACATTAACGAAAGAAACGACGCTGCCTGACGAGTACCATGAAATACATGGTGCGAGATATTATAAATTATGAAATATGCTATAGTAACAGGGTTCTTAGTGTGCACTTTAAAAAAAAATTGCGAAACTTGCCTAAAAAGGTAAGAAAACAAGGAAAACGACAACCTACTAATTGCCATTAAAGATCGTGGTGGATTAATAAAACCATAACGTAGTGTCTTCAGTCTGTGAAATTACAGAGAAAGTGCTGCGAGAGCACAAACTGAAAATTCAAGCGAATATATTAGGATTGCCTTGATTTGAAACGCATGACTCGTATGATTTTTAAAGTCAGCAACCGCTTCCTTATGAATTCAGACGGATTTTCAGTTTTAAACGATCATGAGATGGACAACTTTTTTACAGAAATTATTAATTAAAACAATTGCTCAGAATTATTTAAAAATGTATTAGGATTCACTATAACTTTTTTTCTTTTTTTTTTAGTTTCCCCCGTACATAATACAGGACAATTATCTGCGTAAATTTTTCCTTATTACATTGTTTCATTTCTATAAGATACGCTTTAATATTTTTACAAACTTCTTTTAACTTCTATAATTTTACATTCAAAGTAGTACATTCCGTTACATTCCGTGATTTCACTATGTTACAAAAATGCGTATGACCAAGAAAAAATACTTAGATCTTTTCTGACCAAAACTGTTATTTTTAAGGGTCAATAGAATGGTGGGCGAGCGAATCGAGCCCTCACTATCCCACTGCCAGTACATTTTCGTGGAACACTTTACCACAAAAATGTACTATGTATTCTGTGACTTCACGGAAAAACTATAGGGTTTCGGTTTTAGCATAGCAGTTTGAATATATATCTAGATATTTCCCCTTCCCTCTGCGGCCTCCGTACGGTCAACATCGTCTGACGTGCGCTCCGAGAATAAAAATTATTTTCAGTGGTTTAAAATCGATAAATTCGTGCTGAGTGTGTGTAAATAGCTAGGTAACGCTAGACCGGTGAAAAAGCTAAACGTAACTTTTATTCATTTACCAAAATTTCCACTTCAACATGGGGTCTCTCATTTAAAACTCTCAAACTAATTTACTCAGCGACATTCCTATTATTTTTTGCTACGGGGCTCCCGTGTGGGCCGACCGAGCAACTATTGGTGCGGCTGGTCGCAAATTATTGCAAAGCCAACGTCTTGCTCTCATATTCCTGTGTAAAGCATACAGAACCACAAGTACCGAAGCTTTGCCCGTACTAGCCGGAGTTTTACCCGTAGACCTTGAAATACAGCGTCGTGCGACTATGTACTACCACAATAAAAACATTACTAGCCCGGACTTTTTAAACGCTCGCGATAAACTAAAAATAGCTATATTGTTTGAACCCTTAGATAATTCAGTACGTTACCTAATGTCCGAATGGCAAACTCGTTGGGATAACTCCACAAAAGGTCGCCACCTTTATAACTTTTTTCCAGATATACGTCAACGGCTATCCAAACACTGGATGAATATTGATCATTGCATATCTCAATTCCTGACCGGTCATAGTAATTTTAAAGCCAAACTCTATGGATTTAAATTAGTAAAATCACCCATGTGCGAATGCTCGACCGAAGGCAACATGTTCAAACAAACCGCCCATCATGTTCTCTGGGAGTGTAACCTCTGGCAAAACGAAAGATCTATAATGCTTAACAAAATACTTTGTAAATCTGGAGTCCCATATTACGATGATCTCCTGGACAGCGCAAGGAACTTCCGTGCCTTTAAGCGTTTTTGTAATAATTATTACTGGAAACAGTGTAATACAACAAAATCCAACATTAACTTAGATCTAGCTTAGTAGTCGTAATTAACATTAATTATTCCCGTGGTGCTTTCCCTTTAGTTCACTTCCTACTCCTCCTATCTTCTTCTGATTAAATTCGTTGCGGGTCCAAAGACAGCTTTAGCATATCTTTCGGGCTTCCTGAGACCATATCAAAGGGTTTTTGTGGTTGGATACCGCTGTCGATCCTGGCGACACAGGAGATACAGTGATGGGAGTGTGTGGTGGGCCAAAGCCCGTTAAAAAAATATATCTAGATATTCTGTTTACAAATAAACTAGTATTATTGTTACAGATAATAATCATAAAATGTAATAACTTTAAAAATTATACTGTGTGCTAAGTGTGAGTTTTTCCATTTGCATTCGATCGTGAGCGCGTTTTGCGTTTACTAGGAATTTGTATGAGATTTGTACAGCGCCACCTAGTTGTAAACGCGAGAAACAATATGGTAGTGCGAGTTTTTACGTACAAGTTTATCGAATACGAGGATTGTTTATGCGATCGAAGGGGAGAGCGTTAGAGCCTGTGATTGGTGGATTCAAGTATATTTACTTTGGAGTTTATTTCGATTATACCATAGTAAAGTTATCACTTGTGTTTTTCATAGTGAAATCGTGGAGATAGATGAATATTTTCAGTTTATATATTATTTATATCAAAAGCTAGCATAATATCATGGCCGGTCCCTCCTTTTTCGCCTGGAGAATGTTTGCAACTGCGGAGGCAAACGATAGCCGTAATTATACCGCTTGGAGCAATGCAAGCTTTCGTGCATCATTCAATGCACTAGACCTCTCAGAGAAATAATTCCGTGATCGCTATCGCATTACTAAACAAATGTTTAAGTGGTTGTGCAGAGAGCTAGAGTGTTTAACAAATTTGAAATCTTCCCAACGGGTTGGCCTAAAGGAAACGGGGCACTAGCCACTATGGGAAAAAGACAGAAAATTTTTTCGTCAAAATTGTAACATTCAAAATTGTCAGTGTGGTCTTAACAAATTTGGATCCTTATATTGTGAATTGAAATACAGACAAAACTTGTGGTGGGCAAAACCGAAACTGGAATGTTACGTTTTTTATGATGTTTATGGTAAATGCTTTACCAAACATTAGCGAAATATGTGTTCATTACCTCGTTACGGGCCACACATATTTGCCGAATGATGGTGATTTCTCATTCATAAGTAGGGCCCAAAAAAAAAGAAAGCCATGTATATACACCTAATGAGTGGCATGAATTGATAAAAAACTTTATAAAACATATTCCGTTTGGTGTTAATAACATGGTGGGAAAATTTGTATCATTTGATCAACTGCAGCCAATGTTTGAAGAGTATCAGAATTTTGTGGCTCAAGGTGCTATGATTTCAAGAGTGTGGAAAGCTAAGTTTGTAAAAAATCAATCTGAGATGTATTATAATGATGATTATTCTGAAATATATAAATCAGTGGACTTAAAGACTTCTTGGTATTTTTGCGGAATTTTGAACCAACTAATGACAGTGATATTCGTGCCTTGTCATTAAAAAAAAGAAAATGTTAAAATTTGTACCACCGGTTCATCGCCTTTTTTACCTCAACCTTCCCCATAAAATCGTAGAGGTGAAAATTAAAATGAATCACAAGATGCTTTGCCAGCACTTCGTGATGACAGGCTGGAGGATAATAATTAACAATATCCTGCCTGTCATCACGAAGTGCGTGATTCATTTTCAGTTTCACCTCAACGATTTTATTAATACAGGTTTTTTTATTAATATGACAATTTTTTTTATCGTTATTTCCACTTATGCAATTTGGAGTTTTCTAAATTGCCATAGTTCTAAAGTGCCAAAGTCTAAAAGACAACTTTCCTTATTTTAATTTATTTTTTGTTTAATAACCTAATTATCACTAAAATTACATATGGATAGCTGAGTTATGTATTTAACTACAGTATAAATGTTTAACATCAACAGAACATACATTCATAAGCACATTGTGACTTCAAACGCGTTTCGTTTGATTACAGAAAATAATTATTTTGTATCATAGACCACTTTAGTTCCAGGCTAGCTAATTGAAGCTAGAAATACAGACTTTGTGAATATCAGAATTAGGATTTAAGAAAAGGATTAGGAGTATGAACATATCCTTAATTCTGTTTCATTGAGGCAAACAATTAACCAACGCATGGTGTACTACAATATAAATTAAGATGGAAAAGGGAAATAAGAGAAAGGCCGAGGACACAATAGTGGACTCACACACCAAACAGACTATTGAATCCACTAAAAAGGCAAGAGTAGAATTGGACCCAGAGAAAAAATTCAAGTGTTTATCAGCAATAGTGAATATGTACGATGCCATAATTAACACCTTGGTGTCCAAGGTCAAGAAATCCCCAGCTACACACTCTATGGACGTAGATGAACCCAAAGATATTAGTGTTTTTAGTGGCATAAGAGAAAACATAAATGTTGGGAATCATATAGTGAGTATCTTTACCGTTCATAATGCAAACAGACAGAAAGTAAATAATATAGAAGGAAACATGGCGGCGAAAAAGAAAGAAACTGCATTCAAGATTTAGGAGCAAAGAATACCCTTTAGAATCAGCCTCCGTAGATAAATCTTGGATCACAATATTGCAGGCAGTAGGACTGGAATACAAAAATTTCTCTATAAATGACGAAGCAAATTGGTATGGGACTATGGAACCATATTTGGATATATTTGCGGCCTATCCTTTAAGGGTTAACAAACTAAGATTAGGTCACAGTAACATGCCAATTTCCAAAGGAGGAATTCATAAAAGCTTCCCAGTGTCTAAATACGGCCTGTCTGGCGCCCATCACGTACTGCTACAGGGCACATAATTTTCACCAGAGCGTAGGTCCTCTATAGTTCAAAGTCTCGGCCCAATGACTGCATGGCTCTGCATCGTGAGGGGTGATGGACTGTACAGGAAAAAGAATGCAGCATCAGTTAAGAGAGCTATGTCTCACATCCCTTGCATAGATGAATTGATTGAGATAACCAGAACTATAAACTAGGCGTCATATCCCTCATAATTACAACTCTAATTGCAGAAATTTTATTAGTGACTACAGCCAGGAGGGCTACTCGGATGTTTTTTCCACTCACTATATTTTCAAGCATTTGGAACAAACATCCCAACAAAAGAGATTTTTCAGATTATTTTAACACTACGGGGCCTGGAGGCTGGTACCTATATAAGTGTGCTTCCACTTCGAACATTACTTACAATATAAATGGGCAAATGGAAAGTGAAAAAAACATCCCAAATCGTTTTTGTGAGGTTAACACTCGTACAAGCAGTGTTGCCAGAGTATACTCAGCCCAGGTTGCCATTTGTAGGTTCAAATGTTGCCATCTGAAACCAAATGTTGCCATTAGAAAAAAAACCTGTTCTAGTAATATAAAATATTTATACCTGCCTATTGAGTACTGTTTTATTGCTCTGCATTTTGTTTGATAAAAATTTAAATCGAAAGAAATCATGTTTTCAAAAAATATTAATCCTTTTTATGTTGTTGTGTTGATAAAATAATAATTGATTGCACAATTTTTTTTCTCATAAATTATAATCATGTTTTCCTGAAAATAAAAGTATTGACAGACCAAAAAAAGGCAAAGAAGGATTTATTAGATCCAAATTCCAATGCATTTAAGTTTTATTAGAGCATTTTTTGTTTATCAAAATCTAAATCTCCTGTCACGATGTTTGTCCGCGATGGATTCCTAAACTACTTATCCGATATTAATGTTTTTTAAATGTGTGCTTTTTTCCAACTTGAGAGATAGCTTAGATCTTTAATTATAGTCGCAATTTTATTTTATTGCAAATTATTTGTCTATAAAGAGCGACCATTGTTTATGCGACGCGGGTCACGGGATAGCCGTTGCCATCGCTATCCCGTCACTAATATTGAATAAAATAATACGGGCGATATACTTTATATAATATGGCAAAGAAACGTTTGCCGGGACAGCTAGTATAATATAAAAGCTGAAGTGCATCTGTTCTCGAACCTACTGTAATGTAGACGTGTACACCGAACACAGATTGCACTTGTTGAGTCTTCAATCAGTAAAATTGGTTTTTCAATTAGGTCTATGGCGTGGATTACACGCATCAATATTATCACGATTCCGTGATAATGTTGATGGTGTAATAGGCCGAATCACAGTATCGCAATACTATTTGTGAATCCCGTGATACTAGAATCGTGATAATATTGACCGTGTAATCTATGCCTTAGATAGGTAGCTTCTTCAATTAAAACAATAAAGAGGACTTACCAATAGATTAAAAAACAAAAGTATTAGAAAACCACGAAAAAATTTCCTTTGCATCGCACTACACATACATAAAATTACTTTTATCTCTAGCTTCACCAATATAGACCTTTTGCTGCTAGAAATATGGGTACAATTTGTTTGTCTATTATATATACTTAAGTATTGTTTTCATTTGGGAATAAAAATGCGTTCAAGATTTTGATTTTGTTCAATTCGATGAGTTCAGTTCATCTGCGAAATATATTCGATATTTTTTTACCGATGATCGCGCGTTAAGTCGAAAAGTTGCCAAAAAGTTGCCATTTGAGCTCAGTTGCCATTTGGTTGCCACGAAAGGTCAAATGTTGCCAAAATGGCAACCAAAGTTGCCAAATGGCAACGCTGTACAAGAGCCTCCCGGTACCGCATTTTGACACCGCAGCATAGAACGGCCAAATTTCGAGGTTCTTTTAAGTATGTGGCCTCTCGCTGTTGGAACTACCTCCCACCTCCTCTCCGGGCGCTGAAAACCAAAAAAACCTTCAGTCTACATTACAGACGTCACTTACTTTCTATTCAACGTACATTGTTAAATACCTGAGGTGTATGCACCACTTGCTTGTAGTGAAGATTGTCGAACTGCGTGAGGCACATAACTATACCTATCCCATAATGGCCAGTCGCTTTTTCTCGGTGTCCTGTATATTATGTTACTCCAATACTCGTAAGTCGTAACTGCTGAAGTCCATATAAAATTATTTTAAATACTTCCACACTTATAGTTAAGTATTATATACTGTATTATGTAGCTATATTATTATTTTCTAATGCCACGTCAAACCACGTTTTATGCAGACGTCAAACCACCATGATTATTTATTTATTTATTTTTTACGTCCTGTCAAATCTGTTTTTTTTTTTCTTCTCTCTTAATTGTAAAAGCCAACTGCACATAAAAAGTTAGTCGATATAATTATATCTGATCATTTAGTTGTATTTTATAAAATATGTATACAGTTTCTTGTCATTATTATTTTTATTTTTTTCATTCCGTATATTATGTTTAGTGTTTAGTTTATTAGTGTTGTGAAGCCACTCATTGGCCCCCGCAGAATATCAGTGCAGCGGGCTCGCTTGCTGCGTTTGCTGAGCTGGGGCCAATTTTTGGCATCACACAGCATTATAATATTACGATAGGTAACTAGATCACAATAACTGTACCACTCAATACTGTTTATTATTATGATGTTTCGTGTGATGCTGGAAATAAAAGTATTCTTATTCTTATTCTTATTCTTTTTTCATGGGATTTTTGGTACGTTCAAGGAAGACTTAAGCGTTTTAGAACAGATAACATACATTGGGAAATGGTTCACAAGAGAAGAACTTGGAGGATGCTTCAGACAGCAGGGAGTAAGTCCTGAGGTGACCAGCATAGTCCTTCCCAAATTGGAAGTTTACTCCAAGATGTCATGCGCAAATCAGACAGGATTACTTTCAGGAGTTTATAACCAGGTTGCCACTGCTCTATGCTCCAGTGGTAAAAGAGATCAATCCTTTGACACCGCATTTTTTGAACATATTGAGAAGCGCCGTGGGATCGCGACTTCGGGCAAAACTATTACACATATTCAAAATATCCTAACTAGCACTTTAGAGCTGCATGAAAATTTCCGAAAAGATGGGGGTCATATTATGTTGATGGGGACCACTAAATGGAGGAGTATAAAAACTCTAGACTTAGGTCTCCCTGGAACTGAAGTCGACATTGTAGTAAAAGCTAAGGCTAAAGGAGGAATAGGGTTCGGTAACAAGATCCATTTTTCTTTCTTTGTATTAACATAAAAAATATTTTAACACACAAATGCTATTTTGTTGTTACATATAAATTGTAATCATTGTATTCCAAGGTTTATTTGCAAAAGAAAAAAAAAGGGCAAGTATGTAACGATTTGGTTACTGTATGTAACGATTTGGTTACTGTATTTTGGATCCTTTATAGATTTCCGGTTTATTTTTAATGCTCTCCGTATTAGCGCGATTTTGCTATAATCATCGTCAGTCTGTTGTGAACGCTCCGTTGAACTACATGTTTCACACATTCTTGTCAAATATCGTCAACCTTTTTTCTGCAATTCAGATGTTTAGTTATATCAGAGTGATCGACCTTCCCCCCTAGACAAGCGGCAAGCGATCATCGTAAACGCTAACGCTAACGCTACAGATTGTATGGGACTTGACATTAGTATACGCGATATAGCGAAGCGATATAGATATAGCGAAAAAAAAACTCCCTAGATAAAGTGTTACAGTAAATACGGAGAAAACAGTCAAGGATAAAAATGAAGAAGGTAAAATTAACACAATTATATTTATATTATGTACTTATTTTGCCACGATAATGCCCCTTAATTTCAAACAAAATAGATATTTAAAACAAGCGAATCCACATTGGCACGAATGCTTGCGACGCGACCGGCCGAGAAGAATTTTTGCGAGACTTTGTTCCAATGTATTTGGGGTTTGACCACATGACTCGGGAAGATGTCACACGAAGGAATCTTCTCATCCCAGAAAGTATTTTTGGAAATATTGAAAGTCCTCCCGAAGAAAGAAAAGCTATTACAATTGTGGCTGGCACATACATCTACATAGAAAGAACCTCTACTTTATTCAACGAAAATCTTATAGTAGTCACAAGCTCCGGAACTTAGTAAAATAATTTTTATTTGTCTGCTGTGACGGTCACAAAATAGAAGTTTCAGGTCCACACGCTGCTACTTCTTCAGATGCGCAGATAATGCACAATATTGCTGATAATGAAAGTGGTCATGGCGATGGATTATTCCAATGGTTCTATCAAAGCGGGGACATATTTATTTTGGACCGAGATGCAGTTTCCATTCTTGAAGGAAATAGATACACTGAAAATACCGGAGACAATATATCCAGGTTCCAGGAGCATCGCAACTAACCACAGAACAAGCAAACAAGTAACGCCTTGTTACTAATTGCCGCTGGGTTGTGGAAATGGTGAATGTCCGATTTAAAAGAGATTTCCGCCTGCTGAGAAACGTGCATATTAGTATAACATTGCACTATATTATGTTTGAACATTTTAGAATCGCAGCAGCATCAATTAATGCTTATCACGTTTTGATAGTGGATAATGTCCATGCATCTGATTTCTTACAAATAATCCAGGAAAGTATAAACATGCCCAATACACGGGCAGATCATGTCGCCAGACGTAACTTGAACAGAATGAGAGCACAGTTCCAGCCCATGTCTGCGGGTATGGCAGAGTTTTGACTTTTCTACGGTGACCGAAGAAGAATTAACATTATTTAGCCTCGGTAAAGTATATCAGCTGAATGAAACAAGTGAAGTAAGTTACTATAGAATGCATGTTCAACCAGATGGAGCTTTTAGCATTGAGCTCGAAGCTCTCTTCTGGTGGGATTCCTCTAGCGCTTATAAAGGAATTAGAGGAAGAGGACTTGTGGTTGATAAGAGGGCGAATACAATCCTGATACATCAGATCCAAAACATACTATGTGTATATTGCACTGGATTGGATTGGTGACGATTGGATGGATTGGATGGATGTGGACTGGAGTGGATTGGATTGCATGAAAACATTATTATTACACATGCCATATAGGAAAGAGATCAATCGGATGTTGCTCCCATACTATGTGCATAGTCTGGTACATGGGTAATGCTAGACATGACCCTCACCTCAGCCCACCCGCAATAAGTTAAATGACGTATTTGTAAGACCAGAAAATATATTTAAACTAGCGACCCGCCCCGGCGTCGCACAGGTATAAAATATATCGACGCTGGAAAGGCAACCTTGCTGAAGCGCCAAATATGGGAATATGAGTTATATATATCGTTGGAATCGTCTGATTTTTCTCTTTCTGATGATCTTGGTTCCATCCCGATACGAGCACTTTTGATGGCTTATAAGCAACCTGTATTTACAATTTTTTTGTTAGATAAGCTTGCAACTTTTGATGTTTTAAAAAATTTCGTCCTTTAAGCTACCCTTTATTTCACCACTTTGTAGGATGAGCAACTTTGCTTATTTGCGTTGCCTTGTATTTTTGAAATAAGAAAATATGCCTTACCGTAAAACTGGCAATAGTAAAAACATAATACAATTTGCCAGATCGATCTTTGCTATATTATGGCACTCAAGAAAAATATCCCTGCCGCGTTTACAGCCTATTTTGCAGATAAGCAATATTGCCGGGACAACAAAATTATACGATTGCGATATAAGCAATTTTGGTTCGACTCGAATAGTTTTAATTTCGTTCATAAGCAAGTTTACCCTGCCGCGTTTTACAATAAATATAATTTTAAGAAAGGTTGCTTCTATTTGTTATTGAATATTTTTGTCGCATACACACATTTTCGATACAAAATAATAAACGGCGACTGGCGCATAAGCTACCGCTTTTCGTTGTGATATTGTGTCAGAAACGCAAGGTTTATATAGAACATCGGACGCGCGGGCGCATCAGTCACTCGGTCGTCGGTGGAGACGGTACGCAGCTGTCGATCGTTAGAAGTGCATTGAGAGTTCGAACGTATCCTGCGGCGACTACGGCGTATTTCGATAGGTAAGTTATTTATTTAGTGTTTTATTATTTTATACTTATATTCGAATAATATTACTAATTGCAAATAAAATAACTTTCATGGGTTTTATCTCTGTTTATTACATTTTAGTTCATCCTGACATAACGGCTTCATTGCAGCGGTTGTGATCACGGGGAGCTAGTAGGTAAGTTATTGTTTTAACGTTACCAAATGTACCTAGCTAGTTTTGTGTATGTGCATTAATATTTTATTTAATTAATGGCTTTTGGGTGTGCCTACTAACTTTCATATAATATTGTTTGGTTTTACTTAGGCAATAAATTAATACCTAAGCGCATGAAAATGGCTGAAAAAACAGGGCGATCGAAGCTTATACTAACTAATGCCTTGGCTGCAAGAAGGAAGTTGTGCTTTGATTCAGAGGAATTGGGCGAAGTGCGTACAAATAGTGTGCAGGTTAAAGTTTTGCCTTAACAGTTTCTAAATAATAATTAATCTACCTATTACTTGTACTTTTAATGTTTATAAATATTTATACACAAGACACCTAAAGTTTAATATTTACATTAAACTATAGGTGTCTTGAAATACTTACCTACCTGCCTAATTCTCAGGCCATGAATCACTTTTCATGACGATTTGACATAGGTCTACTTGTAAAGTTCATTTAAAAATTTGCCTACAACTACTGGTCTGCCGAAATAACCAATTCGTTTTAGAGTTCGGTAGGAATATAGGTAAAAAATGGGACCCCTATCTATCCACCCGTCCTTGAACAGTCTTTTGCCATGCTTAATCTCATCGACCGGGACACTTACTACCTAACCTAACCTTACAATTTTTCGCAATTAAAAATGATGAATAGTTTTGCTGCCGATCTAACAAATAAGCATGGGTGTAACAAACTTCTCTTTTTGCTGCTTTTTGCTCGATAACGGTACAGAACCGGAAATGCTTACAAACTTATGACTGTAATACCTACTATTGATTATTGTAAACTTGTATTACGTATTATTACAGGATCATACACCGGAATACCCGTCATCAAATTATGAAGGATCCTTCGTCTCAACTAGTGCTCGATTAGCTAATCAAGACAAACTAGATAAAGTCAGGCAGCCTATTACTTTGATAAAACAGAGCACGTCCAATACGCCAAGACCTCCATCATCGTGTATTGAAAATAAACAACCGAAATCATGTATTATATTGTCAAATATACCAATCAGTGGCCCATCGAAAGTTCCTACATCTGTGTGCGAGAAAAAAATACAGAACTAGAAACAAATCAATTATTACTAAAACCACCAAGTACTGCCTTAGACATTTCAGGGAAAAACCATAATTTAGAGGAAAATATTGAAGTAAATCATTTCAATATTGAGGTGAGAACTATTATCTTTTTAAATAGTATTAAATTAAATTTCATTTAGGTAGATAAATCTAATAATAGGTATAATATATATACCTAAATTAAATTAAGTACCTCCTACCTGGACATACATCTGTAGACAGCATCCACGCTGTGATAGAGAACAGCCTAAAAAATATTGTTGTTCATGCGCCTTCCCAATGGTCAACAGTATTTACATTAGCGAGGAAAAACCCAAAGCCGTATAATGTGGATATATTAAAATATTCCGATTTTGTTGCATGGGACTCCATATCCGACAAATATTTTAAAAACAATTTAGCTGGAAAAATAAGTAAAATTCGAGTCATCACATTCAAAAAGAGCGACCCAACCCACGTGTTTATCAAAAATTCCATGGGACAAGAAGCTAAAACTGAAAAAGTATTTGTTCTAGGAAAGAACAAAATGCCTTCTCAACGTTTATATAAAAGTCAGTTGCCCATTTGTGACCTTAAATATAAAGACTTGGTGAACCACTGCAAATCTTTTGCTATACCTCATCAGTTTCACGAAGAATACTTTAAACTACCTCACGGAAACGTGAAAGACCATTTGCCAGACACAGATGTGGAAGATAGCTATTAAATAATTATTTTAAAAGTAAAGTAAAATACCTCGTTAATTCATAAGTACAATAATAAATATATTTTTTGATTACTTTATGTTATGTTTTACTTAAATTTCCGAATATGCCTATCTATAAGAAACATTTTCAGTGCCATAGTTGCTTGTCAGTTTGGAAATCAGCAATCTAGGAGAGACAGCTTTTAGATAGTTTGTTCACATTAGTCAATTATGCCTACGACATTTTTGAACAAATATTGAGATCAGAAATGTAGCTCAGATGCGATATGAAGATTTTTGGTATATAAGCAAAAAGCGCAGACACTTCTTGAGCTACTCTATGGCTTATCAGAAAATTTGCCTCGCCCAAGGCACTTATTGCTTAACCGCCACTTAACTTTGTTTGTATTAGGTTATATTAATATATTAATAGTTCAAGTTAAAGTAACACCTTTACTTGATGTTCTGTCAAAATTTCAGGTTAATGTGACTTAAAATAAATTTTATACGAATTTTTTTCGAAAATTTCAAACTTTGAATCGCTTTATCTCGGAACCGTCAAATGGCGCTTCAGCAAGGTTGCCTTTCCAGCGTCGATATAGCCACTGAAAAAATGATTAAAATCGATAGCCTATGATCCTTCACGTGGTCTAAGCCGTATATATAATATATAAGCCGTTTCAAATAATTGCCCCCGTTTTTTCCAGATTCTCCTATTAGTCTTAGCGTGATAAAATAATATAGCTTATAGCCTTCCTCAATAAATGGCTATCTAACACTGAAATAACTTTTCAAATCGAACCAGTAGTTCCTGAGATTAGCGCGTTCAAGTTAGCCCTTTCCAATAATTTTCCCCGTTTTTTCCACATTTTCCCCTATTTCTTCGCTCCTATTAGTCTTAGAATGATAAACTATAACCATCCTCGATACATGGGCTATCTAACCCTGAAAGAATCATCAAAATCCGTTGCGTAGTTTTAAAGATTAAAGGGAACAAAGGGACATGAGGGAAAAAAAGCTACTTTGTTTTATAATAAGTATAGATTGTACGTCATTAACTTATTAGCTTACTGATTTTAAGCAGGAATGTTAAGGCAAATATTGTTTATTTCTCCCAGCGCCATCACATCTTGCCAGAGCGTTTTTCTTAGTAAGTAATATTGCTCTTACCTTGTAATAGCGATCAAACAAAATAAATGCTGTTTAGTACTTGATAAATATGTTTTATTTTATGACTAAGTAATAAGTATCAAGTATCATATAAAAAAAGCAAGTCGAACAAGCAGAAATCGCTGTGACACCTCCAATAGCTAAGTACCAAATCTACAGACTTCAATTAAAAGTATAAAAACTGAGCTGTAAAACAATAAAAAAAGTAAGAAAAACAAATCAGAGTTTACGAAACAATTTAAGTAGAACAAAAAAAGCACAAGATAGGAAAAAAGAGAACATAAAGAAGATAAGTTAAAAGTACGGCATGAAGTTCTGGAAATAGCTTTAGCTCAAAAATGTAAAGACTGTAGAAAAAATGAGGTCACAAAAAAGTATTACGTTCTATTGGTAAAGTAAATAATAATATTCCATTATCAAAAAATTGATGAAAAAAATCTTATCAGGTTTAGGTTTAAAAATCTTCAAAAGATAAAGCCAAACAAAAAAAAATCATAGCAAAAACACAAGAAAAGTTGGAGGAATTTTACATTCGAGATGAACTAAGCATAACGATGTCCGGTAAGCTAGAGACAAGAACTAAACAAAATAAAAAGATGCAAATAAGGTTTCGTACCCATACTTTATAGTTTATAAAATATATTGTATAAAATATAAAGTTGAAGAAGGGATATAATATTGTGGCGTAGTGACTATAAGTAATAAGTATACGTTACTGTATACAATGTATTAGTATAAGAACCAATACTTATATTATAATATATAGTTTTTCTACATTTTGTAAACATAAACCGTATTATGTTGTGTTACCGACTAGTGCCTCTCGTGAAACATGCCTTTGTGTAAAACACAGTAATTTCGATTTTGTAGTATCAGCTATTAAAAAGCACACTCGTTCCGTACTAAAAAACAACAAGTGGAATACTGCCACCACATCAAAATTGAAACATATTCATCATACTAAAAAGCTGCCAATTCGTTAGTATAAATATAATAATTTATATTTAAGATTATTACCCTATATTTATTTTTAAGAAATTATGCCGTTAGTGCAGTAGACCAAATGCTGCTAACTTTAAGGTTTTATGCGACTGGAAATATTCAGCAGTGTTCTTGAGATCTGTTTGTCTTGCATAAATCTACTATATTTTGTAGAATCATTCATACAGTATTTAGAGCAATTTGTGTCAAAAAAAGAATGGTGCACATATGACATACCACACGTATTTAAGAAATCAGGATAATTAATTTAGCATTATCATCATCAGTATCATTTCTAGCAGCTAGCTTGCTGCGTATAGCTGAGCCTGGGCTAATTTTGAGATCACACAATGTATGTATTGTAGAAATTAATGCTAAGCACTTCTGTATTATTGTTTGATTTACATGTGTTGTGTTGTGACAAAATAAAAATATTCTTATTCTTTCTATTAAATATCAAAATTTCCAAGTGCAGTCTATAGCACCCATATTCAGGGACATTTTGTTCCGTCAATATAGGGACATCGTGAATACTAATTTCAGTTTAGGTTTTCATGCCCCAAAATGCAAAGATCAGTGTGATGTATGCATGTCTACAAAAATTTACCAAAACCTGTTCCAGAAACTGAATTCAAAACGTATACCTAATGACCATATAAGAAATAAGGAAATAGCCCGAGAGCTTAAAAATAAATATTAAGAGTTATCCGTTAGAGATAGTGATAAAACACTTACTACTACTTATTATTTCCAAAAAAATGTTGGGTTTTTTTTATATAAGGCAGGTCGATTTAATATAAGTTGCAATATCTTAAATTGATAAAACTTTGGCGGCTCATATTTTCGAAATGTAACACTTTACGTGATTTTGTCCTAGATTATTTTTTGTTTGTATTGATGCTAGCTATCCATTTTTGAAAAAAATATTCGTGAACGCGAAAAAAGTAGGTACTGGTACGAGGAAAGTACAAAACCTACGGCAAAACGTGGGCCGCCTTATTGAAAAACGTATCGCAATGACAATCCGGCTAATCGTTGAACCGTCGCATTACAAAACGGTCCTGTTCTTTAAAACAGCTAGCCGTAATGTATAACGGCGGACAATCCGCCTGCGACATATATATTCTATCTAAATAGCTTTTAAAAGTTCTACCATAACTTGTAAGCCCGTATGATATTATTGAGTCAGCTAATGCATTGTATAGTGTAAGATCGCAACACCAACTGCAGGATGGCAACACCGGCGACGCGGGCGAGCGGGTGCGAACCTCGCATCGGAGCTATTCGTGTCCCGACAATTCCCGACCAATCCCGACGGAACGACGTAGGCGCGCTTCGCGGTGACTCGGGCAGTCTCGGGCCCTCTTCCGTTGCGAATTCTTGTGATAATAATTATTGTTACTTATAAGTTTGAATAAACTCTTAATAAATAATAAATTCTCTTTTAGTACTCTCTTATAACTCAGAAGTTGGATTGAACTCAAGTGCCAAATTGTGTGTGTGTGTGTACTGTGTGTGTTCCACGCAAAATGAAGGAAAAGAAAAATAAAGAAAGTGAACGCAGGTTGCGGCGCCGCCTCTTGAAAGAGGTAGAAAGCCATCGCCTACTAAAACGTGTGGCGTTCCTCGAACAGTGCCTCGGGACTGCCTTGGCGGGAAGCGCGAAGGCCTCCACAACGGACCCCGATGATGGCGCCGTGACTCCGCCGTTGCCCCGATCGGAAGAAGCGGCATCGACTCCACGTGCTGCGACCGAGCCAAGCTGCAGCGCCGCGTTGGTCGCGGGCGTGCCAACGACCGGGCCTTCAGCGGATTCACGTTGGGTCTCTATGCCTGCATCCGACGGTCCCCACGAGCCACACCCATCCACAGCTGTAGGCTACTACACCGTCGCCGGCGCTAGGCAAGCGCAGCTCGTGGCCGAAAATTCGGTAGGTACGAGCGCGTCCAGTGTCCAGTCGCGCAGCGCCAGTGCCACTGAAGGTTTGCCGCCGATGGACTGTACGTATGTAAATAGTAATAATAATTGTAATTTACGTTATGTGGGTCGAAGCGACCCGCTACCCGAGTTTGACCCAAAAACCTCACTCATAAGTATGGAGATTTGGCTGCGAAAGGTAGAAGGCATCTCATCAATGTATGGATGGGATGAAAAAACAATTATATTTAATTGCAGCTCCAAATTAAAAGGTTATGCCAGACAGTGGTACGACCAACTCGCCGAAATTAACTTATCATGGGCCGATTTTAAGTCAAAACTTCTCGCAGCTTTCCCGAGCCGTAAAAGTAGATTAAATATGCTACGGGACCTTGTGAATGTTGTGCGTCCTAGTGATAAAGATTATATTCAATTCTACTACGACAAATTAGCGCTAGGTAATGCTTGTGAAATCGCGCCATGTTTGATTACCGAAGCAATTATCGGTACTATAGGCAATGAACTTGTCGAAATCGGTGCGATATCCGCGGGTTGTCGCAACCCAAGTACATTATTGAATTATTTATCGTCGCTTCAAAGTAATACGTGTGCGAAGATTTCGGCAAGTTCCAAGAAGATAAATTCTTTCGTAAATACAAATCAAGATGGAGTCAAATGTCGACTCTGTAAAAAGCGCGGTCATATTGCAGCGCGCTGTTTATTTAAATCTCGCGACAGAGATACGGCTCACGTTGCCGTGTGCCCGGTATGTAATAAAAGGGGCCACAATGAAAACAATTGTTATTTAAAGATGCGTAAGTGTTCGTACTGTAATAAGTTAGGTCACATTAAGGAGGAATGTCTTAAGTTAAAAAGTCGTAGGGCGAGCACTGTCACGAATGCACAGAGTGTTAATATTGTACATAATAATAATGTTTCAAGTTCAAAATACTATATGCCGGTTACGGTAAACGGGTCGCTGACGCAGGCATTTATTGATTTTGGAAGTTCTTGTATTACGATAACCGATACAGTGGCGAAAAAATTAAGATTAATCTTACAAGACGTTTCGCGTAATAATGTTATTAGGGGTTTCGGGGGGTCGCAAATAACACCCCTTGCGGAAACATTTGTCACGATTAGAGCTGACGAAGCTACGTGTGAAAATATTCAGGCTTACGTGGTACCTGACGGGGCCCAAGACGTAGGTATTATTATAGGCCAACCGTTTACCGATTACCCTAATGTTTACGTCATTAAAACACCTACCTCTCTGAAGATGTATAACGCAAATTACCTCTCATACTTACCTGATTTTTCGGAGGAAGCTGATCGCGTAGAGTTGCGTGCATGCGAGGACTTGCAGTTAACACCTGGTGTAAATAAGATCGTTCTCACTTGTTCCGGCTTTGCTGGTATGGTCACGATACCTAGTGCACAACACTTAAAACCCCGTTCTGAATTAATTATACCTAGACACAAAGCGCACGTGGTTGATGGTCGTGCTGTTATTAATGTGATTAGTTTATGCCCCGAGCCGGTTTACCTATCGAGTAATGAGTGTATGGTACGAGCAATCACTATCGGTGATACGGCAACACGCGAGTACGAAGTCGGTCAGGATTTAGAACCTTCTGTTAAATCGGAACTAGACCGCTTACTACAAGAGTTTTCGGAATGTTTTTCGGGGTGCGGTGATTCTATTGGTAAATGCGCAATTAAAATGAAAATCGAACTTACGGACAGTAAGCCAATTTACTATAGACCGTACCGAATGTCAATTGAGGACCGTAGGCACGTTCGCGAAATAGTCAAGGAACTATTAGAGAAGGGGATTATTGAACCGGCGAATTCACCTTACGCTAGTCCTGTACTGTTAGTACCGAAGAAAACGGGTGAGAAACGCATGTGTGTCGATTACAGGGCATTAAATAAAATAACCAAGAAAGAACGATACCCTATGCCGTTAGTTCAGGACCAACTCGATAGACTATCGGAACAGCGAGTATTTTCGTGTCTTGATGTTTTGTCAGCATACTATTGCATACAATTAGAGGATGACAGTAAACAGTATACCGCTTTTGTTACGCCCGACGGGCACTATCAATATACACGCATGAGTTTCGGACTTGCCAATGCACCCGCCGTTTTTCAGCGGGCCATCGATGATATATTAGGTCCGCTGAAGTTCAAGTGTGCGACGGCCTTCCTCGATGATATATTAGTGTATTCTGAGTCCTATACTGATGCGTTAGACCGTCTAAGATCCGTGTTAGAGCGTATTAAGGAAGCTAATATGAAGCTTAGAATCGATAAGTGCTCATTTTTGGTTCCTCGTATTGAATACTTAGGGCACGAGGTATGTAACGGGGAAATCAAGCCGGCACAACACAAAATCAACGCTGTAAGCAAATTCCCAGAACCAATTAATGTGCACCAATGCAGACAATTCATGGGCCTGGCTAACTATTTTAGAAAATATGTTAAGGGGTTCGCGACGATAGCTCGTCCGATCACAATATTAACAAAAAAAGATCAGCCATGGGTCTGGGGTGACGAACAACAAGGGGCTTTTAATAAGATAAAGTCTATATTGGTAAGCCGACCCGTATTAGCATTATTTAATCCAAATTATGAAACTAAAGTGCACACCGATGCGTCCAAGTCTGGTTTAGGTGGTATACTTTTGCAAAAACAGTCAGACGATGCGTGGAAGCCTGTTGCGTATGCTAGCCGGCAAACTACTCCTGCTGAACAGAAGTATCATAGTTTCGAGCTTGAGACCATGGCGGTGGTGATGAGTTTGCAGAAGTTTCGTGTGTACGTAAGTGGCATAAAGTTCGTAATTGTAACGGATTGTAACGCTCTCCGCTGGACGTGGACAAAGCGTGATTTAAACCCTCGCATCGCTAGATGGTGGTTGGAAGTACAAAGCTTCAATTTTGATGTCGAGTATCGCGCCGGGAGCTCAATGAGTCATGTGGACGCATTGAGCCGTAATCCTGTTGGTCATGTGATGCGTTGCGTAGAAAAGGATCTGGTTGAAAGTCTACAGCAAGACGACGACTCAGTTAAGGCTCTTATTAGTCAATTAAATGATGAGTTGGCTAGTGGCAACGTTAAGGGATTAGCTGCAGACTACGTTATCGAAAACGGGATACTTTTTAGAAAGGTGAATGGAGATCGTAAAGTAGTCGTTCCAAAACAATGCCGTTGGTCACTAATGCAGTCGTTTCATGATAATAACGGGCACGTTAATTTCAATAAGAGTTACAATGCTATCAAAAGTAAATATTGGTTTGGCAACATGCGTCGTTTTATTCAAAAATATATAAAGGGGTGTATATCGTGTCAATATGCCAAAAAACCTACGGGTAAACTTGTAGGTTTGCTACACCCCATAGAGAAGGTATCAACGCCTTTTCACACCATACACATAGACCACCTCGGTCCATTTTGTAGGAGCCCCACGGGGAAAACGTATATTTTCGCGATAATCGACTCCTTTACAAAATTTATTTGGATCGAGGCGGTGCGTGATACTTGCTGTGCCAACGTTTTGAAAATACTCGACCAGTTCATTAAGAAGATTCATTCATTAGGAAGATCTTTAAAAAGGGTTTACGGTCTGGAAAATTAATGCCACGATACGACGGTCCGTTTACCGTAACTTGTGTTCTCCCACATGACCGATACGTCATAAAAGATTGCAATAAAAAGGGGCGATCTTATGAAAATATACTAGCCAGGGACAAACTGAAGCCGTTTCAGAGTGCACCAGATTCAGATTAAGGTCTGGGCCCAACTTTATAGATACGACGGGACGACCTCTGTCGATCCCGCTGGATAATGGAAATAATTTTAATTCAGAAATTAATCTTAATTGTTTATTTACTCGTGTGGCTCGGATTAAGAACTGGGCTGTATTTATTATATTGTAATTACATTTGTTTATTTGTCGCAATTGATCTCATTACATTTGGATTGTAACAATACCGTTATGAGACTGATCATAATTCATAAGGCGTGAATAAGTATTGTTAATATATTTTGATAAGTCACCTAGTTGTGTTAACCAATAAAATCGTTATTATTTTCAAGGCCGATTCGTCTTCTTGTACAAATAACAAAGGTTAAATTGATATCATGAACACCCTTGCCGCG
This sequence comes from Polyommatus icarus, assembly GCA_937595015.1. Taxonomy (NCBI): domain Eukaryota; kingdom Metazoa; phylum Arthropoda; class Insecta; order Lepidoptera; family Lycaenidae; genus Polyommatus; species Polyommatus icarus. The sequence goes on along the minus strand of OW569322.1, from coordinate 22,873,904 downwards.
TGCACGCCACCGTTAAGATGGTTAATCATGAAGGCTACAGAGCGGACCATGAATGTTTGGAGCCTTGCTTATATATAAAAGGGGAAAGTGACCTGCTGGGTACGGTTCAACAAGAGACCTTAAGAGGTTGTTTTAGTGAACATTCAGATGTCACTGAACCTTAAGAGGTTATTTTAGTGAACCTTCGGAGGTCACGGAACCTTCAGAGGTTGTTGAGTAAACCTTAAGAGGTTGCTTCAGTGAACCTTCAGATGTCACGGAACCTTCAGAGGTTGTTGAGTAAACCTTAAGAGGTGGTTTCAGTGAACCTTCAGAGGTTACGGAACCTTCAGAGGTTGTTTAGTCAACCTTAAGAGGTTGCTTCAGCGAACCTTCAGAGGTTGTCTCAATAAATTTTGAGATAATTAAGAATGAAGAAGAGCTGTTCGGGACGTCCAGCTGCATCAGGATGGCCGACTGTAAGATCGCAACACCAACTGCAGGATGGCAACACCGGCGACGCGGGCGAGCGGGTGCGAACCTCGCATCGGAGCTATTCGTGTCCCGACAATTCCCGACCAATCCCGACGGAACGACGTAGGCGCGCTTCGCGGTGACTCGGGCAGTCTCGGGCCCTCTTCCGTTGCGAATTCTTGTGATAATAATTATTGTTACTTATAAGTTTGAATAAACTCTTAATAAATAATAAATTCTCTTTTAGTACTCTCTTATAATAGATTAATAGGAACATTGTAAGGCATTGTGTTCTTAATTATATAAAACTTCATTAGCAGCAGTCTCAAGTTTTCACAAATATTTCCGATGTGTTGATAACTTTAATCTCAAAAACAAAAATGGATAAACCGTGTTCATAAGTGTCATCTATGCGAGCTGCTTGGTACTACGTCACATAGTAGGTCCATAAATTTGTAGACTCAAATTTTAATAACATTTTCAAAGATGAATAGATGCAAAACCTGCGCTAAGTTCATTAAGCCGCAAGATGTCGCTAAGTGTAGTTCATGCTCGGGAATTCATCATAAAAAATGTGTCAGCGCTACCGCTGAGATGAAAGACTGGTCTTATTCTGCCTGTAGTGACAAAAACGATAGGAGCCCAAGTGATTTATCTGGCCATAGCTCAGTAAACAGCACATTCCAGTCGCCATCAAAATTGTACCCGGATGACCTTACCGACGTTGTTCAGATGCGTAGAGAGATGGCCCTGATCATGGCGGAGCTTCGTGAGTACCGCCAGGAGATGTTGGAGTAGAGAACGGATGTAAAGGGTGTCCGCCAAAGAATTTTCGATTTTGAATTTGAATAAACGGCGAGCGGGGTATCGGCGGAGGGGGGAGGCGTATTCATTACACTTACGCGTCGTCCGGATTTTAGTAGCCATGGATCGTTGGTCGGCGGAGCATCGTGCGTTTGCTGTAGAGGCATATTTAAAAAATAACGATTCTCCCGTGGCGGCGCGCAGGATATTCGCAAGACATTTTAATATTCGGCGTAAACGGGATTGTCCTAGTACGCAACTTATTGGCAAGTGGGTGCGAAGTTTTCGTGAACAAGGACCTGTAGTGGGACACGGGCCAGGTGTATCGCGAACTGTGCGACCTGATGAAACAATGGGCATTGTCCAAAAAAAATCACATGTACCTTTTATATTGTTTTTCGTTAAAATAGGGTATTTTAAGAATATAAATTAAATCATTTTGAAATTCATTGGTTAGTTTTTTCTCAATAAATTTTTAAAGTTTCGCTGTGACGTCATCATCGGCGGCCAATTGACCTCTGCAGTATGTTTTTTTTCCTTTCAATCTTATTTATAATGGCTGGTTCGTCAAATATAAGTTCTCATTATATGAAAGCTGATACGAGAAGCTTACCAAAAGTTCGAAACGTAATGTTGGTCGAATTTATTGCTAATTTAACGCCATTGAAGGTCAAACTAAGGTTAAACATATTTGTTCAAAAATATAAGTAACTAATGGGTATTTTTTTCGTTTATATACAGAAAAACGATCACTGACCTTATTCCTCGAAATGTTTTTGTAATGAGCAAAATTAAAAAAAAATGGACAATCCCCATTGAAGCAGTTCGTCGTGATGTTATTGCAAATCCACGTTTTTCACTAAGAAAACGTTCTGCAGCACTGAATTATTAAACAAAGTGACTATGGATTGCGGTTGACATACGCTAGAACCATGCTCGGCAGATTTCCTCATCCTCGGGGTTATGAAAACATAATTTTTTCGGATGAAGCACATTTTTTACTGGACGGGTCGGTAAATAAACAAAATTGTCGATATTGGGCCACCGAGAATCCAGAAGAATTGCATGAAAAGCCGCTGCACTCAGAAAAAGTGACCGTTTGGTGCGGAATAAGTGCAAAAGGAATTATCGGGCCTTATTTTTTTGAAGACGATAGACAACAAACAATAACCGTCAATTCCCAAACCTATTCGTCTATGTTGGAAAACTTTTTGGAAGCTGAGTTGGAGAACAATGAATGGGTAAACACACCTGGTGCTACACCACACACTTCGCGAGCATCAATGAACATTGTAAGGCTCATTTTCCCCGAAAAAGTCATAAGTCGTTATGGTGATATCCCATGGCCCCCCAGATCGCCAGACTTAACACCTGCGGACTTTTTTTCATGGGGATTTCTTAAATCTAAAGTCTACGTTAACAAACCGCGAAATTTATTGCAACTGAAAAGAAATATTCGCAACGAAATCAGAGAAATTTCGCAAGAAACTTGCAAAAAAGTTTTCACAAATATGGTGTTTCGTTTAAATGAGTGTGTTCGTCTCCGTGGTAAACATTTAACTTCAATTATTTTCAAAACATAAATCTTATTTTATTTTAAAATAAAAACGATTATATAAAAACCTGTGAATCTATTATTATTTAATTTAAAATTCGAAAATTGTTTCGCGGACACCCTTTACTTAAGAGACTGGAGGGCCTGGGCCCGTACCACGAAACGGTTTTGAGACTCAAACAATCGTATGAGAATGTTGCGTCCTACTCTAACAAACGTGAAATGACGTTGTTAGAGCAGGACGCCGCATTCTCGTCCGATTGTTTGAGTCTCAAAACCGTTTCGTGGTACGGGCCCTGGAGCGTCGAGTTGAAGTGGTCGAGAAGTCATCGTCTCCCAAGGTAGCCGAGCTAGAGCAGGTGGTCTCACAGCTTAAATCCGAGCTCAACGACAGAGATCAGAGGCTCTGCTGGCGGACCTGGCGGTCCCCCTAGGGCGACGCCACCACGGTGGAGGAGCGGCATGCGCGGCAAAATATGGCAACCCTACTCACATACCTCCAACAAAATACAGACATGCTACCCAACTTATCACTGAACAGGCAAATAAGTCGCGGTTAGTAACAATATGCCGGTGGGTGCGTAGAAGCTGTGAACGGAAAGTCCAAAAATAGGTTTAAACTTTTAAGGCAGTCCTATTTTGACAGAGCTTTACCGAATTATAATGATCAACAGCAACTTCAAAACTGGGCTTACGAACCCGAGCCTTATGATGCTAGGCGCGAGGTGCCTAGAAGTAGACAAAGCACCGCGGTTAAAAAAAATTAAAATAAGAAACAAACCGCTGAACCAGCTGAAGAAATTATCATCAAGCCAAGCACCAGCGAGTCGGGTATGAGAGACGAGCCCCTATGTGACTTGGGGCCCCATTCCTCTTTGATCCCGAATCAGGATGTTTACTTTCAAAATTTTAACTTTTCCGGTTTCATACCCCTGGTCAATGAGACGTACGAAAAGATGCGTGCAATAGATCCCCGTCTACACAAACGTCTCCCTAACAGCATGTTTACACATGCCATGACAACACATCTCAATCTGGAGATAATGCGCACGACAGGCTGGACAGAACCATACCACCAGATACCACAATCAATAGTTGACTACATCTCCCACATTTCAGAGACCATTGCCCAAGATGGAAAAGAAGTTCAACTAAGGCCTGACAATGCCATTCCACAAGGACTAATTGTTGACGATAACATGCAAATAGCCCAAAGTGGAACTTTTGACGCAGTGAACGTTAACACACACAAGGTTTACGAGTGCTGTGTCAGCTCTTTTGTAACATCAGCGCCTGTGATATCATCCCAAGAACAACAAGATGACTACGATCCACTCCCGGAAGGTCTTCTTCCCAATAATTTAATACCGAACCGAAATTTATTAGGTTTCAAAAATATTTATTTTCATTATTCACACAAATGGGGCTGCAGCTAGGCTTGCAGTTATTAATTTCCCTAATGATGTCACGCTAGAGAAGGACGGTACAGATATTGTCCCTTATTGCACACCAGGGTTGACACCGCTTCAAAATTTCTGAATTTCAAAGGGAGCAGAATGCGCAAAGACTGAACGTTCAAGAAAGGATAAAACATCGAGTTACTTCCGTAAATTTAACATTTTTAGAATCTGTTGGACCAGAAACCTGCAAAAAAATAAACCGGTAAGTATTATATGTTCAGCTAATTGCTTTTTAAAAACATTCAAAGATTGGGAGTGTTTTATGCTCGAGGGTATGCGGTTGTATAGTTGCGCTCCTTCGACAGTAGGTTAGGTAGTCAGGTGTCGACTTGCCGTAATTTGTGCGATGTTTGGGTATGACGAGATACCACGGCGGCGCGTACGGCGCTCGCTAACTTGTTCATGTTTAGTAAACGAAAGGTTAGTGTGGACATTCTTATTGAGCGTTTTGTGTATAAAAAAGCAAATGCGGTATTTGTATAGTTTTTTGGTTAGGAGTAGAAGTAGTAGTGGATTTGGTTCTTTCCGATGAGGCTGTGGCTGGATCCTCGATGAGCCGAGTCATTGTCCGTGGAATCACTCTGGGAGAAATCCAGGGTGAAGATTGGGCAATGTCCTCTGCGTCGGTCTCAGTGTCGGAGTCGGAACACCTGTCTTGTAAACGCCTTTACTCGGCGCGTTCCGGCTCCGACACTGAGGGCATAGATGTGGCGTCAAGCAAGGCCAAGAAATTACCTCATGCCAGGCGTGGACGAGGCCTTGGGGCGGCCAAATTGATAGCGGCTGCTCGGCAGCCCTTACCAGAGAAGGAGGTACAAAAGGCAGATAATTATATTGTGGCCTCATTGGAGAAGCAATTCTTTCGGAAGTCTCCGGTGATAGAGATTATCTGTGAGAGGCCAGATCCTTTGGACCATGATGTAGACTACTTCATATGATGTAGATAACTTTACGTAATGATGGGACACGGAATTGACGAAACTGTTCTCAATTAGCTTTGACAAAGATACCAAATTATTAACGCTAGGAAAATGATGTCTATCTGAGACTATTTCGGCCCGTTTGCCATAGCTGTGGGTCGCCTTCAAGAAAAAAGATACGTCACCCTTTTCACATGCCTAGTCACAAGGGCTATATACCTGGAAATGGTCGCATTACTATCTGCCGACGCCGCGATAACGAGCCTAAGGCGGTTCATCGCTCGAAGAGGATCGTTCAAGCAAATCCTTTCTGAAAATGGAACGAATTTTGCCGGTGACAGCAAAGAACTGAGGAAAGTCCACGGCGGCCCCGTCCAAGTCTATTAAAGCCCCGTATAACGGGGCGAAGTCAATAGACTTCGCTACGTGTGGAAGAATACAATGGCGTTTCATATCCAGCCGCACCTTTTATGGGGGGGGGGAACGGTTAGTGTGCACTGTCAATAACGCGCTTAAGAAAACTTAAAGACAGGTCCCTTCCCAAAGAAGACATATTCAGAACGTTGCTTTTAGAGGCTGAGGCAAATCAAATCCCGGCCACTGCCGTGTGTCCCCACGGTGACCGCTCCAGAGGCGATAACACCATTCCACTTTTAAATAGGCACGTCATCGGTAGTTATTTGGACTAACAATCTGACTGATGGGGAGTTTTTACAACGCCAGGAGTTACGAAAGGCACTTCTGCTGGCGAACCACTTTTGGGCCCCGTGGCTGCGGGAGTACCTGCCAACGCTGAGAGAGAAACTGAAGGAGTCCCAACCGTATCAAGATATAAAGGAGGGAGACGCGGTGCTGACCGTGGACCCTACTCTTCCGCGCGGCTTGTGGCCGCTAGCCAGGGTCTTGAAAACGTACCCCGGTCAGGACAGTCGAGTCCGCGTAGTGGACCTCCTCACAAAGGGAGGTACACTGCGCTGACCGGTTAAAAATTAATCGTAATTGAGGCCCAGCCAGTCGCCACCGAGTGTACCACTTAGTGTCATTAGTGTCCCACTGGGGGCGGGTAAGTTGGCGACTGGCTGGACAAACCTTAACGTTTATACCTTTTTTACTGTTTAAAATTTATTTTCCTATATCAGTTTTTTTCCTATTTACAATTTATTGGTTGTATAACATTATATTAGTCGCTTCATATACTGGGTGTATCATTTAGAAGCTGTAGTCTTCATATTATACCACAGAATACAAATTACTAGCGTATTATAATACAGTCCATCTCTCCCGTCACTATCACCCTCTATACCGATAAAGTTGCAGATCCAACATCAAAATTCATTTTTAGTAAAGTATTGAATGAGGAAATCAACTTGAGTTTTCATGCACCAAATACTCATTCTTGTAAAAGGTGTGATGCATTTGCGATTAAGTTTACTGCTTATACTAATGACACAGAAAAGATAGAATTAGAACGAGAACGAAAATTACATTTAATGAAAGCAGATGCAGCAAGAGAAGATGTGAAGATGCATGTTGAGTTGTATAAAGAAGACGAAGATGTTTCTATAATTTTGATCCCATGAAAACCAACCGTGCCAACTCCAATGATGAGTACAGAGATTCGCTATTAAGTTTAAAAGACAACTCTGGACATACTGTCTTGGTATACATAATATGAAAAATATTTTTCTTTAACATACATTGTATCAAACTTTTTTCTTTAACATGAAAACTACTGATCCAATTTGCAAACGGTTTTCGCAGATATATTTGTCTTCTGCGAACTCAACATCTGATACAAAAAAAATCCCCCCCACCCCTCTGAGGGGGGTCCGATTTTGTATCAAACTTTTTTCTTTAATGGACTTACTTCATATTATTTATTGTGTTTTTTAAACTTTACATTTTGGTGTATAACATTTTTCCCCAGAGGGTAAGATTTTGTATCAACTGATGAAGTAGAAATACTTTATATGGCAAAACAACATTTGCCGGGACAGCTAGTTAATAATAAGAAAGCCCCATTTAATTTTAAGTTTTAGTTTAAGAGATATTCGACAAAATAGGAGTGGAGCAAAGCTCCATACAGAAAAAACGCCTGGGCGGGCGCCACGCCCCCTAATCCAATCGGTAGTTTAGGCAGAATCAACAACATTCCATAGTTATTCGAGACGTCACATATTGAAACTAGGTCACGAGAATTAGGGCTGCGCATGACGAAGTTTTCGCCGGTCGAGAATTATTTGTGCGGTCTGTTTCTGAACTGTGTCAACATACTTTACAAAAATTGTTTGTAGACAATAACAAAAACAATGTAAATTAGTAATAAATATATTAGGTAAACAATTGCCCCTTCTCCTTGAAGGGGAACAAGAGGTCCAAGATAGGGGCCATAAAAAAACCTACATGTGTATTGTGTAACAGAGATAAAACAATTTTTTGGATTGATTATTTTCATGGGGTTCGTAAAATTACCCAAAATATCCGATTACTGGTCACTAGATAAATACTTAAGACAACATTTTCCTTGAACAATAATTAGTCGAAACCGATTTAAGCTGCTGTTGCAAATGCTGCACTTTTCGCAGAAGACGAAGAAAATTAATCTAATAGATTACACATGATTGAGACACTGCTCGAAGTTGTAAACTGTAACTCCAAAAAAACTATACTCCTTCCGAAGAAAAAGGAAGGATCAAAATTGCCGCACGTCCTATAACAAACTGACTCAATAACTTTATTATTTTACACCTTCGTATGAAAAAATTGTTTTAAAATAGTTCAGGCACTGTTATGAAAATTCGTTCTTATGAGTATTTATTTATGGACCGATTTTAAAAATTCTTTTTATGTTTGAAAGGGTACCCCCAGGTACTACTCCGGTCTCCAGGATCCTGGAGAAATCTAAGTAAAATCTCAAAAATCGGCTCATTTCGTATAATGTTTTTTACATTATTAGTTTTTCACTCTCTAGGTGTTTCTTTTAACTTATTGCATTATGATGAGACAGAAACATCAGTGGTAACGCAAGGGAGTGGTAAACAGAGGTTATTTCACTTCATCTTGATTTCGAAAATATGAACGAAATATCTGAAAATGACCTGAAGTTTTGGACGGGCCTAAACCATGAAAACTTCAATATATTATTAAATGCAGTGCCATCGCTCCAAGAAAGGTCTTCAACTCCAAAACAAGATTTAGGTGGGTATTTGTGTAAGATCCGAAATGGGGAACCCAACACAAGAATAAGTACTGTGTTTAGATTTTCGAAATCCACCGTGGCTCGTAAAATAAGAATAGCAAGATCCTGTCTAAAGACAGATTTCGTGCTGCCGCTGCACATGGGATTCAACCATATAACACGAGAAGAAGTTGTGAGACGAAATAGGTTTGTACCTCAACATATATTTGGTAACGAAGAAGATCCTAAAGCGATGGTTATTCTTGACGGCATTTACCTTTTTGTGGAAAAAAGTAGTAACTTTTTGTTTCAACGCCAGAGTTATAGTCTCCACAAGTACCTACCGTACACTCATTGACTCATACAGTGCTCCTTTTAGAGTTTTAAGTTTAGTGTGTCTTAAGGCACCGTAAAGTGTACCCTCCGCGCTCTTATTGTACTGTGTCGTGTTTTAATAAACAATTAAAATTCTGAGCATACGAACTTTTATTATAGTCACCTTAGGACATACCCAACAACGTCAAAGCCATTTAATTTATTCGCTAGATTAGTATGGATAAGACGAAAGACTTCCGTCGGCGGTCTATTTTTTTTTATATGGGATATATTTTTAAGAAATACATAATACTTACAGCTATGTTTTTATTTTTTGCACTTGCTTGTGTGGTGTGTTATAGTATAATACTAGAAAAATCTCGCTCTCGCGTGAAGCCCAAACAGTTACTGTTGTTCACATAACCAAAAGGCCAAAATTTAAGAAATTACTCAAATTTACCCAAAATTTTTAATTCGTCACATGCTCACACACGAAAATTGACGTGAGACGCCGGTATCAATCGGCAACATAAACAAGGTATTCTGCTCCCAGGAGCTCTCAAACAGTCAGGTGGTCCTCGGAACCAAGTGCAATAAGGTTAACCTACATATTAATTTAACACTGCAGTACACGTGTGGACTACCATGGTAGACCAAGATCACTTTTTCAGCAATATTTCTTAAGTCAAGCGTTCTAGAAACTTACTATTCAAGGTAATCCTCGTTTAATAAATTTGACAAAACCTCAGTAACTCCTGCAACCGCACAGTTGATCGAAATAATAGTTACTTATTTAGCATCAAAAACGCTGGACTACTATAGTAATCCGCGCGAGTAAGGCTGCGTTTCCATCAGACACGGCACGACGCCGCCACTGTGATACGTTACGCCGCCGCACCGTGTTACGGTGCCGCGTACGGTGCACCGCGCGTGGCGCGCCCCTATTCTGGGTGAAACTTCCGAACAAAAATTTTGTCCAAACTTAAACGAGGCACTTATTTGGAACTTATCTCCATTATTATAGAGAAAAATAACCATAAAATTATGTTTTTTGTCTGGGAGCCCCCTTAATTATTAAGTTTGTAAGTAATTTAAATAATAAATAAAAAAAATTAAATAATAAATAAAAAAAAATAAAAAAAAAAAATTTAACAGGAAGTTATACTTACAATTGCGCATATTAAAAACGATAGTCCCAGAGCGCATAAAAAAACTACACGAAGCAGATTATCATGGCTTGTTTGACTACTGTAAAATCATGCCTATTCATAAAAAAGTGGATTATACCATACTGCTAGAAGAATATTTTAATGACAATTTAAAAAAATCTTACATACCTAATTATACTAAAACCCGTAGTGCAGCTAAACCTAAATTAGAAATACCTAAGTATAATAATCTATATGGAAAACGCCGACTTGAATATATATTGCCAAATTTAATAAACCAATTACCCTCAAATGTAAAAAATGAAATTACCCAAAAAAATATTAAAAATAAACTGAAATCCCATTTTATTTCCGTATAATTTAGTTAAAATAAATGCATAAAAATAATAACTGGAGGGACATACATACAGATTACAGACAGACAGACACAATTTAAATGTAAGGACAAATCACACACTATAATAAATAAATAATAAAAAAAAATCTAAAAAAAAAAAAAAAAATAAGTTAATATAATATTATAATAACTCATAGTAATCAATATTGGTAGCACTCTGTATAAGGCGTCGATTAGAGACCGGTTTCCTGCAGGCTGCACGATGCAATTTGTTGTTAAATAAACAAAGCGCGGGCGAAGGCGTGCCGCGTGCCAATCGAAGCTCCTGTAGGTATCTGTAGTGTCAATGCAAAATTGTTTACCCTTAAGTACTCGAGTGTTTAGGATTAAAATATAATATTAGGTGTAGTTACATGCTAAATTGTGTATTTCTTTGTATTATGAAATGATGGCGGCTAATGGTACACGGTAAAGTTTCTATAAGCTTATGTTGTACCATCAAATCATTGCTAATTTATGTTGTACTTCTATTAATAAATAATAAATAAAAAAAAAAAAATTGTAATACGAATTTACCCAAAATTTCCTCTGTTTCTGTTTCTTTTTCAACCTTCGTTTTAGTAGCAACAAGAGAATAATTCTTTCGCGATCCATATGCAGACAAGCAATCTCGTTCGAGCGCAAATATCGACTGAATAGGAACGCACCGTGTCACGGTGGTGGCGTCGTGCCGTAACACGGTGTCGGCACCGTGCCGTGTCTGATGGGGACGCAGCCTTAGAAGTTAGAGTTTCAGCGTTGTTTAAAGAAGCAAAGACATACTTTAAATATTACCATTAAAATATACATCACCACCATTAAAATATATACATCTGTCATATTTCCCAAATTTATATTAACATATTATTATTATATTAATATTACATATTTCCGAAATTAAATATTATTTATTGCAATAGCAACACTGATAACACGCCACCACCCCACTCTGATTCCGTCTGACGGGGCGGGAACGGAGGGGGGGTGGACGGGTTTATAAGCAGAGCTTCATCCTGCAAAGGCCTCTGGGCGCATGGCTCGGACCACCTTCCGGTCCTGGCCATCATCCGGGCTGCTCCAGCGAGCATTCCTCCACTGCCTCCTCCCCCCTATCGTGACTGGGAGAAGTTCACCTCCCAGCTACACGAAACTACGCCCAACTTTCCGGTGGATACTGCAGAGTCTGTAGATAATATGACCTTACAGATCACCGAGTCAATCAAGGCGGCCTTAGAAGCAGCAACCAAACAGCCCCGCAACAGGTTCAAACGCCCCCCCCTACCTCGCCACATAGCCGATCTCCTGGCCGAAAAGCGCAAGGCTCGTCGACTATGGCAGTCCACGCGATGTCCAACCGCCAAAAACCGACTCAACCGGCTGAATAAGCAGGTCGGACAAGCGCTCCACGACCTGAAGGCGGCAGACTGGACCCAGCGCCTCCAGGAGGCAGGAGAGGACTGGCCATCCCTCCACCGTTTCTGCCGTACCCTTACCAAAGCCGCCCCCCCTTTGAGACCTCTCCTACACCCGGACGGTAACCCACGATACCGTGCCGAGGATAGAGCAGAGATACACGCCGAACACCTCGAGCGCCAATTCTCTCCATTACCGACCACCGCAACAGACCACGTACAGGCCGTCTCCGAGGAGGTAAGGACAGCCCTTCTCTCCCCTCCAGGCCCCCCCAATTTTAGTTTTTCCCCGAGAGAGGTACAGAAAGTACTCTCTCGGCTAAAGCCTCGTAAGGCACCCGGGGCGGATGGTATTCCAAACTCCGCCCTGCGCCATCTCCCCTTCAGAACTGTGGCCGCCCTGACCCGCCTTTACAACGGGATAGTAAGGACCGGCCACTTTCCCCCAGCCTGGAAGAAGGGGATTATAATCACAATCCCCAAGCCTCATAAGGACCTCAAACGGGCAGCGGGCTATCGGCCCATTACACTTCTCTCCACCATGTCCAAGTCTTTTGAGGTCCTTTTAAAGAAGCATCTATCCCCCTATCTTCCTCCTCGACGAGACCAGTTTGGATTCCGTTCCGGGCTGAGTACCACCCTCCAGCTTGTGCGTGTAATTAACCACCTTTCTGTTGCGGCCAACAAAAAGGAATCCACAGTTGCTGTATTTCTAGATATGGAAAAGGCGTTCGATAGTGTGTGGCACGACGGCCTTCTCTGCAAACTCATTCGAGCTGGCGTCCCCCTTTTCTTGGTAAGGGTTATTGCATCCTTCCTTTCCGGCCGGACCTTTCAAGTCCGAGTCGACGGGGTCCTCTCACCCGAGCACCCCATAACCGCAGGCGTCCCCCAAGGGGGTGTTCTTTCCCCGGATCTTTATAACCACTACGGTAGTGATGTTCCAAAAGATCCGGGTACCCACGCGGCACTGTACGCGGACGACACTGCGTACTTCGCCTCCTCCCTCACGGTAGATCACGCGGCCATCAAGATTCAGAGGACGCTGGACCTCCTCCCAGACTGGCTGAGCAAATGGCGACTGGCTGTCAACGCAGCCAAGTCCCAAGCGCTCGCCGTCACTAGGAGTCGAGGTTTTCCGGCCCCTCTGAAGATTGGAGACGCCGAGATCCCGTGGGGCAGAACAGCTAAATATCTGGGGGTAACCATCGATAGGTCCCTCTCCATGGCAGCCCAGTGTCAGGCGGCGGTGAACGGAGCCAAGGCAGCGGCAGCCCAGCTGCACCCGGCCTACTCATCGCCGCAGATCCCTCTCAACATGCGCGTAGCCCTCTACAAACTGTATGTACGCAGCCGCCTCACGTACGCAGCTCCAGCGTGGCACCACCTGCTCTCTGCCTCGCAGAAACGAACACTGCAGAGAGCGCAGAATAAGGTGCTGCGCCGTATCGCCGGAGCGCCGTGGTACGTGAGGAATGATACCATCGAGAGAGATCTGCGCGTCGAGAGCGTCGAGACGTTCGCAGCGCAACTCTCCAAGAACCTTTTTGCGCGAGCGGACGTCTCGCGCCTACCTGAGTTGGCCGACCTGGCGCCGTGGCATGCACGGCCACCGGACCGTCACCGACTGCCTCGAGACGTCGTCCCAGAGGACATCGCGGACAATCCGCCCCCCCAACGGAGAAGAGAAGATCGCACAGTGGCACCCAGCCGTGGTGCCCAAACATCGTGAGATTGTTCTCCCTCCCCAATTTCTCAAGTCTTCGTTTCCGCCTGGGGCCTGATGGCCGCGACAGTCATACTGTCGTAACCATAGACCTCACGGCGCCACTTCCCCCCGTCCGCTAATAATAAAAAAGGCCGGGGTTCGGAAGCCCTCCCCCTATCCCAATTTTCCCTATAACTTCCCCCCGTCCGCCAATAATAAAAAAGGCCGGGGTTGGAAGTAGTTCTCCCCCTCACACATTTCCCAGGTCGCTTGGTCCGCAGGCGTGGTAGAATGGTGCGTGCGGGAGTGGACTCATACACGTTCCCTTGGTCCCGGCCCGGGGCCCGCACGCACCATGGTAACCTGCTGCGTCTGACGTTTGATTGTGGCCTGGTCAGGCGTGAAGGGTCGGTTGTTTGTCTCACGGTTTTCCCCTCGTTCTGCCGAGGGGGTTTTTCCTCAAAACTTCACTGTAACACTGTATATCACTGTATTTTCCCATGCAGAGGGGCAAAGCCCCTGATCATGGTTTCCCACCCGGGGCCCCAACAGGCTCTGGTGTGAGGGAAGATTGGCTCGCGTTGCAAAGGCCTCTGTTCCCGTCTTCCTACAACTCGGCTACAAGTGACTATTGTACTCGACGGTAGTTATCCAGAGAAATAAATAGCTAAGTACTTATTGTAACGTGTGTTTTCTTCAAATCTCAGAAGTGCGACGGAACCAAGGCATGTAAAAATAGCGCATAATATTATAACGCTCACTTAAAAATTTTATTAGTATTTTCACTTGGAATCGTTTAATTTAAAAGCAGTGATATAATAATTACTTTTGTTTGTTCCATTTATTGAAAACTTACTAAATTACATTACGATAACACATGCTCGTGGCAGAGGCAACTCTTCGGTCGAGCTAACACTTTCATTACATTACAAAACCACGTGCCCGTGGCCGAGGCTACTCTTCGGCCGGGCCAAAACATGCATTACATTACAAAACCACGTGCTCGTGGCCGAGGCGACTCTTCGGCCGGGCCAAAACATGCATTACATTACAAAACCACGTGCCCGTGGCCGAGGCTACTCTTCGGCCGGGCCAAAACATGCATTACATTACAAAACCACGTGCCCGTGGCCGAGGCGACTCTTCGGCCGGGCCAAAACATGCATTACATTACAAAACCACGTGCCCGTGGCCGAGGCGACTCTTCGGCCGGGCCAAAACATGCATTACATTACAAAACCACGTGCCCGTGGCCGAGGCTACTCTTCGTCCGGGCCAAAACATGCATTACATTACAAAACCACGTGCCCGTGGCCGAGGCTACTCTTCGGCCGGGCCAAAACATGCATTACATTACAAAACCACGTGCCCGTGGCCGAGGCGACTCTTCGGTCGGGCTAAACATTCGCTTCACGCTTTATGCTGCTGAATATTTACCATAAAAGTATAATCAAATCAATTGCCTAATGGCTATTTTGTTGTGTTGTGTTGTGTAGTGTGTACTATTTGGTATTTGTTATAATTGTCGTACGTCTAGTGCGCAGAAGAGCTCGCGGGCGACTAAGTGCACTGCTGCTATATAGACTACTGCTGCTATATATACTAGCTGTTGCCCGCGACTTAAGCATAACTATATAGTATATAGATTTTCATTTAAACTTTCAACCCCTATTTCACCCCGTTGGGGGTAGAATTTTCAAAAACGCTTTAACACGTATCCAATAATTTTTAATCAGTAGCCCAAACATAAAATTTCATGTTTCTAACTCAAGAAATAACGGACTTCCATTGAAACTTTCAACCCCAATTTCACCCCCTTGGGGGTAGAATTTCCAAAAACGCTTAAATATGTGTCGATTCATTTTTAATCAGTAACCCAAAAATAAAGTTTCATGTTCCTAACTTAAGAAATGACAGTTTTTCATTCAGACTTTCAACCCCTATTTCACCCTCTTCGGAGTAAAATTTTCAAAATTCCTTCCTTAGTGGGTGTCTACTTAATAAAAACAACCCTACTTACCAAATTTCGTGGCTGTAACTTTAACAGTTTTTGCTCAGCGATGATGAATCAGTCAGTCAGTCAGGTACCGCTGCAAACGCTTCGGCTCGCAATTATTTTTAAATCTGTAATATCTTCGAAAATATTCATTTAATTCATAATATGTTGTAAAGGTCCATATAGATATTAAATCATCAATGTATTTAAATGTTTAATTGAATAGGGAATAATGTTGTATTGCTTAAAATCACTTCGAAAATTTGTCATTATCTGTCGCAAAAAGTAAATGAAAAAA
Organism: Polyommatus icarus; assembly: GCA_937595015.1. Lineage (NCBI taxonomy): Eukaryota > Metazoa > Arthropoda > Insecta > Lepidoptera > Lycaenidae > Polyommatus > Polyommatus icarus. The sequence continues at coordinate 22,858,260 of OW569322.1, read as the reverse complement.
AAAGTGTTATTGTGGGATATCCATAAAGAATATACCATCGCGAAGTTTTCTGTAGACTGTTGAAGCAAGAATCCGATCACGCGCCGAATATTGCTACTACAAGTATCCAAACGACGAGCGCCCTCTGTCTTCAAACACGCGAACGTTCCCCCCTCGCAATCCGTCCGCCGGCGCCGGCGCGCGGTGTCGCCATATTGCTTTCACATATTCAATTAACTATGTAACTCAAACCTCAAGTCAAATAAACGATAAGCAGATTGCCGCGTTTTCTTTCTGAAGACTACCAAGGCGCAGAAACCTCACCATAGACCTTTTCATTATTTACAATACTTAGGAAAAGCACATTATTTTGATAAATCTTGTAGGGTTCAGCCTGCGTTTCCAATGTAAGCGGAAAAAAATGTAATTATTTACGACATCACATTAGAATTTAGTAACCACAAAAATAACAGCATTTCTCCACTATTTAATGGATGTTATTATGCTTATAAACCTTCCCATTTAATCACTCTATGTATTTAAAAAATCCGTTGCGTAGTTTTAAAGATTAAATGGAACAAAGGGACATAGGGACAGAAAAAGCGACTTTGTTTTATACTATGTAGTGATGGGTTTCTAGGAATTTTATGTATCAACTGGACAGTCCCTTTATTATCAATCATTCTCGGATACATATACTCCACTTCAATTGGAACAGACACAAACACAATAATTTGGACAAATCCTGCACCACAGTCTTATCAATATAGCAGCAACATATTCATAAATATACATACAAAAAGAATCAAAGGAAATAATCAATACAAAAATCCAGAATATAAAGAAATTTATTTTCGCCTATTCTTTCTCGTTTGGCTGTGTAGCTCCTTCTAGTAGTAGAAAGGGTGCGGTAAACTACGTTTCGCCCCCTTCAGACAAATTGACAATCTTACCCCTATAACTGATCAGACATTTACAGGCCATGAAATAAAAGTAGACCAGTAGACGACAAGGTTCTTAACGCAATTTTATTACATATCTTCTCAATTACGTTGCCGTTATTGTGAATTGACTTTTGTGATTGACGAAATTGAAAAGTAGACACCATCTATCTATATTGTGCGGCAATAGACGACAAGGTTTTGAACTCAATTTTATTACATAATTTCTCAATTACGTTGCACTTATTGTGAATTGATCAAAACACAATTTAATAAACTTGAAATGGAAAGCCATTTTAGTAAAAGTACTTAACAAGTTTCAGACGACTTCTTAAAATATGGCTTAGGTCCATGCATGCATTCATTCGAGCTGTACAATTCTTACTAGAACTTGGTTACAAAGTTTAGGCGAAAAAATAGCAGATTCCGAAAGAGTCGTTAGAATTTCCGTCAGTAGAGGAGCCAAAAAGAAAATCCAAGCAGAAGTCAGGTAAAAAATGGGCCTGTTGCTACATCTACATGTAGTCGTGCGTGAGGGACGGCCTTCTATGGCGACGACTGAAGATAACATCAGTCTTGTGAGGCGTATGATAGAGACTAACAAAAGAGTGACCTATCAGCAGATCCGTCATCCGGGCAAGCTTAGGGATTTATAGGAGTCAAGTGCACAAAATCTTCCATGCACAAAATCAATCCTCTACAGAACAATTTTCTCCACAAACAGAAAGCTTGATCGCAACTTCAAACAATGAACTGAGATAATGAATAAACATCATCGTCCATCTACTTCTTCACAGGACTCTACAGGTTACAATTTATCATCTCCTTCTCAAAATCAATCCTCTACAGAATAATTTTCTCCACAAATATCACAAACAGAAAGCTTGATCGCAACTTCAAACAATGAACTGAGAGAATGAACGAACGAGAGAATGAATAAACATCATCATCGTCAGGAAGCTTTGTAAACGGTGGATGCCTCATAATTTGACCGAGGCTCAAAAACTCTGTCGTGTTGATTGGTGCCTTGAAATGCATGAAAGATTTATCGGAAGTGACTCAAATTCTGTGTTTGATATAATTACGGGAGACGAAAGCTGGATTTACTGTTATGATCTCGAAACTAAGAGTCAGCTCTGTGGGCGTTTCCTTCCGAGGAGTTGCCAATTAAAGTGAAGAGATGTCGAAGCGTGGGAAAAAAGATGGCGGCCTCGTTCTTTGCAAGGACAGGTCATTACGCAAAAATTGTTTTAGAGGATCGAAAAACAGTTACTGCAGAGTGGTATAGTAAAAATTATTTGCCACGTGTTTTGGAAAAAGTGCGTGAGAAATGACTTTGCAGTAGGATCCTACTTCACCACGACAATGCTTCGTCGCACCCGCCAGGCAAACGATCGATTATTTGGCGACCTCAGACGTAGAACTACTGGGTCATCTTCCTTAAAGCCGCGACCTCACAACTTTTTATTTATTACGAAAAATACATGTGGCTACGTTTCAGAAGGCCGTCAGGACCTAAGGACGAGTGGGCAACGTTCTTTTCTCAGTAGTTCTTTCGGATGCAGCGATGTATTGACATGAATGGATATTTTGAAATGATATAATAAAGGTAAAAACTTGCTAATTTAATTAGTTTTTGATTTTTAAGGACTTTCAGTTTGACCCTCGTAAATCATATCAGACGGTTGATCTCAGGTAGAAGCAGTTATTTGAAGCAGACGCAGACAATTGTGACGTCATAACATCAACGCTTCATCCCTGAACCCATTTCGGAAGCAATTGCTAAGTTCCCGCTCACGCACTCTACAGTCTGTAACAAAACTGAGTAATAATACTTTAGGGTGTGTATGTGTCCATTACGGCTTACATAGAGTACACTGTCAAAGTAGCAGCGCTGAAAAACATTTTTTTTTCTTCCATAAATTTTTATTTCAATACCTAATCCTAAAAAATTTTTGTCAACCCTATTACTAATACAAAACGCGAGCGCGATGACCCTATCAGCTGATAGGGTCAATGCGCACCGCCCGGTGTTTCAGGGATCGGTAACAACATAATAAAATATTAAAATATTTCAATAATATTTTTACTCGAAATATGTATTATTTATTATTGAATTATAAAATTAGTTCATAACATTCATCTAAGATAATGACGGTAAAAAGAACATAAAATTAAATACATTTAAATAAACGCAGTATCCTATTTTTGTTGAATAATGTATGCGGAACCCTACGAATAATAAAAACTAAGGAAACGTAGCTCCCATAGGTACTTCAAAGTTCAACCGTTTTGAATTTGGTTCCTTTTCGCACACTAAAATTTAATATGACAATAGCTACTAAATACTAAACACTCAAAGGAGGGGCATTTCGTAATGTTACTAAATATGTAGCACTTTAAGACATATACTATATTATATGTTATATTACATACTTTTGATACCATGACAAATTTTTCGATGCTTTCATTGCTCGCGTGTCGCGACGCATTCACATGCCGCGCGCGTTAGACCAATCGACGCATTTGATTCTGAGTCTATGAATGAAAGTCGCCGTTGACTACCGCTAGAGCTGTAGCTCAAATATTGCTTGGTCTATTCTTATAACGCCTCCGTGGTCTAGTGGTATAGAGCGCGGCTCTTGACTTGACTCGAAGGTCGTGGGTTCGACTCCCGCGTTGGAAACAAGTTATTTCCAAGTTTGGTTAGGACAATGCAGGCTGTTCACCTGATTGTCTGACAATTAGTAAGATGATCCATGCGTCGGAGGGGCATGTAAAGTCGGTCCTGCGCCTGACGTCGACGACGACGACTGACGGACGACCGACACGACTGGCGAGAGGCCAGTCGTGTCGGTCGTCCGTCCCACTTCGTTATGAGAGTAAAGGAATAGAGTGCTCTTGTGTACTGCTGCGTACACACTTGGGCACTATAAAGTGATTCCTGCGTAACTGACCATGGTTACATAGAAATCGGCCACCGTCACCGAAACCGGTGTTGGAGTTATTACCCAAGGATTACCCCTGTTAACTTTGATCACTTAGTTTTGTTACATCTATCACTTCTCCGTTCTCTATAACACTCGAACCAAGCTTGAGCTATACTGACGAGGGAGCTGAACATTTTCACTCGCTCTCGTTCGATGTCCAGCGCCTGCATATCGCGTTCATGTTGCATTCGATCGCGCATCTCTTCGAGCTCCAGGCGCCGAAACTCCAGGGCGGTATAATCGCGTGCTCTCTCGTAAGGGTTCGAAGGTCTGCAGCGAGCGCGCCTCCTGGTCGAGACTCCGGATGACCGCGTCTTGGGTAGATGTCGGGACTGGGAAGGCGTTGGAGTGGTCGAGGTGAGTTTAGGACAGTGGGGTGATGGTGAAGCTGGTGGTGAGGCCGGTGGTGATGCCGGTGGTGAGGCCGGTGGTGAAGCCGGTGGTGAGGCCGTTGGTGAGGCCGTTGGCGGTAGGGCCGGCGACGGTGAGGCCGGCAGTGAGACCGGGGGCGGCGAGGCCGGTGGTGAGGCTGGCTGCGGTGAGGCTGACGTCTTGATATCCAGCACAGACACACGACAGGGACTACGCTCCGGAGACGTTGGTCTTGAACCTGCACAAACTGATTGTACTATTAGAGAAGTTGATTTATAGGCAGATGACGGACCTACGTAATTTGGTCGCGTTTTGTCAAACCCAGCTGAGAGATCACGAATTGCAATGAGTTGACATAATACGTCCAAGTGACGCATCCGTCAACTGCCTACAAAGTAATGAGTGCTTGCAAAATGAAGCTTTACAACAAAAGTATATAATTGTTGAAATAAATAATATTATGAAGGTACTAGTTTTGTAAGTCTTCTTGAAGATGTTTTTAAGGAATTGGTTTAGATTACCATGCGAAAGTCTCAAAACTAATCGCACGTGCCTTTGCCGAGACCCAAACTTTTGTAGACCCAAATTAAAAAACCGACAAACTCGTTATTCACCATAAGTTTACTGCTAAGAAGTCGAAGCTGACTACCACGTTTCCGTAATTAGCACTAGAGTTTAATCATGACCTACATCATCCTCAAGCTTTTGCTGCCGCATGAGTTATTGAAAAACAAATATTGTTGGCTTGGGTATTATAGCGCGAAGCGCTAGACAGGCGCCCCCCGCCGCGCCTCGCACCCCCTCACCTACACCGATCCGCCGATCGGGACGCGAGATACGTCGACCAATCAGAGCCGAGTATGAGTACTAGGTACATGGCGCCCGCGTCGGGGTATTGCGTCAGCCGTCGCTCGTCAGTTCGCGCCGATCTGTGATACGAATAACACGTACGATTCTCTCGCAGCCCGAAGTCGGTCTTATTGTAATAATAGTAGGTAGAATAGTTTCCATAAATGTTGAACTCTTTGTAAATGTTCAATAAACTATTTCTGCCGCTATAATATTCAAAAATTAAATCTAATTAAAGTTCCGGATGGCTACGTCGTAGCCGGATGGCTCGTGAGAGACTCAGGATCCATTTGAGCAAGTGCAAAGAGGTAGGTCAAATTTTCTGTCCCATATTATCGATATCAAAGACTTCTATTTAAACTGAGGTAGACGGGCCATACGTACCAAATGTTCCGCGTTCCAATAGAGCTAATTCACACCGTTGCAGTCAGTGTTCACTGGCGCGCTGTACGCGACGGTCGTATGCGAGTGTGTACGGTTAGCAAGAAAATTAAAAAAAAACTTTGTTTTATTTTCAGATACTAAATTGTAAACAAAGGGCAAAATACTATCTTGTGTTATAAGATTTTGTAAAAATTATATCAAATAAATCTTCAGGGATTACCTTTCACAGGTAACTATCATAGTTGTTCACAATAGATGAATAATTTTTACCTGACTACAGCAAAGCAAAAAGTATTGGGTTATATTGGATCTCACATGCTATGTATGTATGTAACGTATGTATATTATGTTACCGTTAATTTGCGTAAACCAGTTAGAGTGCAGATTAACGCGGTATTCTGCAGATTATTTGGGTGAGTCAGTTAAAGTGCAAAAATTTGATTCTATTCTTACTAGATAATCTGCAGAATATCTTTTTCATCAGAACATGTCATGAAAACGTTAAAAATAAGAAACTTTCTCATCAGAAATGTTTTCTTCACTCTGGTGTTTTTGGTTGTAGTGGTAACATAGATACTATATCAATGTGTTGTATTGTATTCATAAACTTGTAACTTCGACAGAATAAATCATAAGTTCAACCCAGACGGTTGTGTTAATTAATTGCACCAGCTCCCCACACCTCATGGCGACCCTGCCATGCCGTGGCGTGGGCGAGTGTCGGGGGACCGGCGACCAGGCGAAATTCGCCGACGCGGCGGATTCCTGTGTGCCTCGGTGCTCATAGTTAGCTAACTTTAAAGTTGAAGTTATAAAAACTTTTAGTGCGTCACACAATAACTCTGGATCATCGGGGTGATAAACGTGTGTAAAAAAACTGTAAAAGTGCTTGAACAATTAATAATGGGAATATCATACTCCAAAACGGAAGACAAGGAAATTCAGATCAACCAAAATGCGGCAGGTTCCAACAAGGCACAAATTTTTGAAGAAAATGACGTCCAGCACCAGGTCGTGACAAATAATATCCTACTAGCTGTGATATTAGTCGTGGTTATTGCTGCCGTGATCTACTTTTTGCTAACAAAGTGGAGACGGAGTGAAAGGAAGTGGATGCAGAGGAAAATGCAGCAGCAGTTTTTGTCACGGATGCGGCAAAGGCCGTCTGGAAGATTCGGCGGAGCAGACGAGGGAGCTGACCCAGCCTGATGATAGAAGAAGAATAAAATAAAAGTGCGCGGCGCCTTCCCCAAATAATTTTAATTAATTTTTCTTTCGTGGAAATTATTTTAACGTAATTTTACCCTCGTCATCCAATAACGTTTTTAACGTACAAAAAAGAGGTAACAATTTTAATTACTCTAGGTTCCCGCGAAAGAGCCGACCACCATCAAGTCAAATGACTAGAGGTAATTTTTATTCGAATCGAGGACGGAATTATAACACCTATAATACGAGAGGCAGGTATGTAAACAATAATTATAATACGTGGTAATAATTACCATAATAATTTTGTGACTTCGAATCGTAATTGATTTAACACTGCTAGGGGTAATAGTAATAATAATCGAAATATTTATTCAGTACAAGTCGAAAATCCCCAAGAAATAGAATCCCATGAACGGAATCAGTTTTTTCGGACCTAAACAATATAATATTTTAACATGTGACATTAATGTAAAATACTTAAATATAGGTACTCAAAAAATTTCATGGTTATTAGACACAGGCGCTTCATTATCAGCGATTCGTAATAACTCTTTATCGGAACGGATACCAATACATCAAGACCCTATAGTTATAAACGGTATACGCGGTAAGACTTATTCAGAAGGTTATGTTTATTTAACTTTACAAGCGTCCGACGGAACTAACTTTGAACATAAATTTTATTTATTTGACAGTTTACCTTGTAAATCAGATGGAATAATTGGATTAGATTTTCTAAATAATTTTAATTCTACTATTGACTTACAAAAAATGTGAATCTATTCATTACATAAAATTAAATTCAGATGTGAAAGAAGATTGTGTGATTATAACGAAATTAATTATTACGAGATTAATAGTAAAACCTAAAAATAACATAATCCCTATTAGATTGATGAATACTAGTGAAAAGGAAATAATCATTTCTGATTTGAGCCTGATTTAGTGTCTTTAAATTATTATAATATATGTTCGTTTGAACAAGTGTACTTCTAATTGCACACGTGCAAAAACATTGTTGCAATCTTTGAAACTTGATCACTTAGGTACAAGTGAACGGCATAGCATAGAAAGCATTTGTACAAAGTATGCTGACATATTTCATTTGCCCGGCGATAAACTGACTACCACGAACTTAGGCGAACAAACAATTCAATTGAAGCAAAATGTTAATCCGGTTTATGTTAAACCATATAGATTACCACATAGTTTAAAACCAGAAATAGAGAAACAAATTAGACAAATTAGACAAATGTTAGATGATGACATAATTGAACCATCTCAAAGTGAATGGTCCAGTCTTTTCCAGGACGACGAACGAAGCCTATAAGTAAGCATACATTAATAATTAACATAATATCCGTTATTCAATTTATTTAGTTTTTTTTAGAAACTTACAACAAAAACCTAAATTCCTTAGCTTAGCGTCACGCATCTACATAATTTTCTGTATTAATCGTATAAAATGGCAGTGACGCCGACATAGTTGTGCAGCTAAATTGCGTTCTTAGATTTTCTGTAGAATTAAAATAAAAAGTTTTTATTTTAGCACTCTATCGATATAAAAATATTTCTTTTATACAGCCAGCGAAGAATCCAGTGATGACGATGAAGATGAGGTTGGGCCGGAACCAGCCATTGTGCCCAGGGGGGAGCGGATTTTTATAGAAGAAGATGAGGTGCCATCAGTTGATGCAACGTTGACTTTGGAATGGCCACCACAGCTTCACACACCTGACAGCCACCAGGCACCAACCCTCACACAAATCTCAATCTTTAGCTGCACTCGAGGATACAGCCAGCCAACTACAACCGACCTCAAAGTTTCACTTCGAATGGAAAGCATTCCCTCATCCACAAATAACACCTGATCAGAGAAGAGAACCATTTTCACAGATTCATTGTGGCCCAACAATTTCATTAGCGAGCCCTTAAGAATCTTTCATTGCAATATGGGATCAAAAAATTATGGACCACATTGTTGTGGAAACAAATACACATACTCAACAGCTGGCGACGGAAATGATACTGGGTGGTAAAATACCACGAGTATTGATTATTATTATTTACCTTTCTAGTAACATAGATTGTGAATATCTTGACAAAATCTGTACACAACCATCTTCAGAAAGTAAGTAAAATGTACCTCTACATAGATTTAAACTAACAGTCAAAAACAAAAAAAAGTTTTTTGTTTTATTTTATATATTATAATTGTGCAATATATATAATAGTATGTCTTTACATTATAAAATTTAGATGATTTCATAAAAAACATACTTTCATTAATGTTTTATCGGCGTAGAATCTTATCTATAAAAAAATAAGAACCTAAAATTAATAACCTCGCTTTTTAATTTCATTAGTATTTTACAAGAAATCCCGGCGAATTAGACTTGTATTATTTTTAATACTTAAATTAACATTATAAACCCTACAAAATGAGGTAAGTTACATTAAGGTACAATTTGAAACGGAGTTTCATACTTCAATGGGCATTCTTCTGATCCCCTTTAGTTGCATATTTTGCCATGACAAGCGCAGCGATCGCTTTCTTTACCCCCTCCACCCACTTCGCAAGCTCCGAATAATCGCTATGAGGGAGGTACTAGATAGATCTGCTTCAAGTGTTATGAATAGTGTCGCAGTCAAAACTTCTCTGCCCATCGTACCTTAGAATAATAACACAAGTATCTCGTATTTATACAGTCAGACAAGGATGTGTTAAAACGAACTGGTTATGACGTCTCGACCATCCAGGAGTTTCAAGGTAAGCAATCAAAAGACATTATCTCTAGTCTATCGACTAAGGTCAAGGAAGAAATGTATAATTCAAAATGTCACATATTAGTGGCGATCAGCAGACACACAAATTCTCTCACTTATTAGTCTTACTACACACCTGTACGAGACGACATCCGTGCATTACTTAAGACTCATATTGATTCCAAATTATTAAACAAAGTGAAATTGGATCCATCTGGTGGTGCTTTATATGTAGAAATACCAAGACCTGCTGAAGTATCAGAATGTAATTATGTTACTAATATTTTGGTGCAGAAGACTCTGAACAATGATCACATAATATTGGATTTCGATGTATCTAATGTTGAAACGAAACAATTATACTCTCCAAAAATCTTAAATACGTGTACCGGTGATCTGAATACGTCGATTTATTGCTACCCGGAAATTCTTACCATCACCATTATTTAGATAGCATAAACTTGTTAAATAATGAAATAGACGTCGAGCTTGATGACATAACCATCATATAAGCGAATGATGATGATGCCATTATCCGGGAGACCTTCACAACTAGAATCTATGATTGCACTTAATAAGCGAAATATGGCTGTTCCGCAAGTTGATGGACTTGTTAATCCGAACGCACTCATTGAGATATTGATAACCCAGTTTGTAGACGCTTACATTGATAAGTCGAAAGAGTGGGTTCTCGCCGAATATAAAAATTTTCCAATCAGGCCTACCGCAGAGATGATGGAGAACTGGGTATCTACACAAGACCCTTTAGTACGGAAAATGTTGAAACCGCCAGCCCGCCGATCTTTCATCTTAGTGATTGGGACTGAAATTGTTATAAATTCATGATAAAGCCAAAAGTCAAACCTACTTTAGATTTAACCGCTCCTTATGTTAATAACGCCTTACAGACAATAGCATGTCGAGAAAAATTTCACAATGCCATCTTCTGCCCGATTTTTAAGGAAATCGACAGGAGACTGGAAGCGATATATTATCAAAAATTTAGAGTGCTAACACGTATAACTAACGAAGACTTTTTACAGAAAATGAAAGATATAAAAAGTACCACGTGAAATATTCGAAAAGTTGCTTTTGAGGAGCGCAAATGCTTGAGATAGATATATCATAAGTATGATAAAACTTAAGTTAGCCGCTTTAATATTCGATTGTTTAATCATGGACTTGGCCGGTGTGGATTAATTTTACACTGAGTTTTGGTTTCACTCACATATTTAAAAGACGTAAAAAACGGGGTCAGGTAGAAAGTTGCATATCAAAGGAAGACTTGAGGAGCTGCTTCCACATTTTGCCAAAACACCTTTGGTTTTTGGATGGATTGGATGCCTGTCTTTGCTGTAGAGTCTATTTTGCTATGTTTGCTGGAGATGACAGGTGGTTACTCACTGACGGAGAATTCAAAGACATGAATTCGTGGTGTGCGACTTTGTTAAACCTACAGTCAACATTTTTTAAATATCATCGCTCAATTTATTTTTGTACAAAATATTTCGTACATGATGGTCTTAACTGGTAAGTTATTCCGAAACCTGTGAAATTGTTAGTAAAACTTGGTCGAAGTGACTTTGCAAATTATTCTCACGCAGAGGAATATATAACATTATTGATGGATCTCACTAGTGTGTAATCTTAATGTCTTAATATGCTATCTATTGCTGTTGCAGAGAGATATTATAGTGTTTCTTTCAATGTCGATGTGTTACTTGGTACTTTATATTATATACTAGTCAAACAGACGTATTATGTGACGATCCGACTACGTCGAAATTGCATGCGGGAAATAGTATCCAAAAGGTATAATGGATTGAAATTTAGTCTTGTTACTGCTCAGTACGGGCATATTTTTTAATACTTAAATATTACGTTCGTACTGAGCAGTTACAAGAACCAAAAAGGAAAAAAAAATTGAAACTCCTCAACCAGTTCAAATTGAAGAAGGTAAAACTCGCAAACTACAAACCCATCCACCGGAACACAACATTATTGTATTGCAACCACATCCAAGAAAAATAAAACTAAAGAAACAGCTACAGATGAAAATTATGCAAATAAAAAGACTTCAGTCGCAAAAAAAAATATTTAAAGAAGAAAGTTGCAGGACTGCAAGAAATATTAAAAACCCTTTCAGATAAATCTTTGATAGATAAAGAAGAGCGTCAAGTTTTAGAAAAAAATTGTGTAGAAGAGAAAGAACTTTTCAAGAGTACAGTAAATTAAATTGCTTTTAATTAAACACAGGAAAAATGCCTACAACCAAAATATTGTTCTGAACTTAGATGTTTTGTTTTAACGCTACATTTCTATTCGCCCAAAACCTACAGGTACGTGCGAAAAACTATTGGGACATGTTTACCTGCACCAAGGACACTTACAAGATGGTACAGTTCTATCGACGGGCAACCAGTAGGCCTACTACGAAACTGTTTTGAGACTCGAACAATCGGACGAGAATGCCGCGTCCGATTATTTGAGTCTCAAAAAAGTTTCACGGTACAAGCCCTGGTTTGTAGTTTGAAAAAGAAGCGTTGGATGCATTAAAACTAAAAGCTGAGTGTAATCCGTAGAAGTAAATATATTGTATTTTGGTTTTTGACAAAATGAAAATAAAAAATATACGCAGTATATATCAAGCACTCAAAGACATTACGGCTACGTGAACCATGGATTCAGAAGAGGCAACTGAGTTGGAATATTTTTGTTAGTTGGAATAAATGCTACGTGGAAGTTAACCACTGCGTACTTTTTAATAAAAGGCATGAATGCTAGTCTAAAAGCGCGACTTGCGACACATGCTTTCCATTTAGTCCATGAAACTGGTGTAGAGATCAAAGCATTGACTTGTGACGGCACTAAAGCGAATCTTGCTATGGATGAAGAGCTAGGCTGATGGTTGGACGTTAAAAATTTACAAACCACAATAATTCTAGATCCACGAACAGGACAACAATGATTATTTTATTAGATTCCAGCCATATGCTCAAGCTTATGTGAAATTCATTGGAGCATTACAAGTTCTTTTCCAAACCAAATTCAGGAAATAACATTCAGTGGTCTTTAATTCAAAGATTGCACGAATTACAGGAACAGGAATTAGCACAAGTGTAGCCGATATTTTGTAAATTGTGATGAAGTTGCCCATGCTTGATAATGACAACCTCCTTGAAAATGTAGGATTTTAAATATTGATTAATGATTTATTTGACATCCTTGATAGTAAAACTTGGGGCGGCGGGCTTAAGCATGCTTTAAAACCAAAAAACTATGAAACTACTTTTGCGAAATTAGACAAAGCAAAAGCAAGTCTTCTTCGAATTTGGAGACTGACGTTCAAAACCGTCAAAAAATCACAAAAAAAGAGTCAATGCGGTTTAAAACGAAAAAACGAAATAAATTGTGGCATGAAATGTGTAATTGAGAGTAAACAGGAAAAAATAAACGATAAAAATTACACAACACGCAGCAAGTCCTCAAAAACGTGTAATTTTTATGATAAAAAGAACACTATTACCGAATCTTTTTCATAAAAACATGAGAATTACTTGACTTTATTCCATCAAAACATTGCGGGAGTCTTAAATAAATTAGACATTTTACAAATAACACTATCAACGACATTAAAAGATAACGTAGGTACTATTGACACTATTTGCTTATGCTCTTTTAATGTCGATTATTACTTGGCACTCTTCGAGGATTTATCACTAATCCGATCGCATTTAGCGATTTATATTATACGAGCTTTTGCCCGCGGCTTCGCTCGCCTTAAGAAGTATTTTTATATACAAACTTTCATCCCCTATTTTAACCCCTTGGGGTTGGAATTTATCAAAATCCTTTCTTAGCGGATGCCTACGTCATAACATCTACCTGCATGCCAAATTTCAGCCCGATCCGTCCAGCGGTTTGGGCTGTGCGTTGATAGATCAACATGTCAGTCAGTCACCTTTGAGTTTTATATAATATATAGATATAGACTAGTCCAACTGACGAATTATGTGACGATCCAACTACATCGAAATTATAGGATACTCGCGGTGCGGGAAATAGTATCCAGAAGGTGTAATGGATAGAAATGTAGTCTTGTTACTGCTCAGTAAGGACATATTTAAATGAAAGAGAAGTTAAAGAAATTTTAAATGTAGTTGTCGAAAAACGGATTTTCACTGAAAGTATCTGAAATCTATTAATTCTTAAAGGATTAAGCAATTCAATAGCGCCTGAAAATAGAGTCGATCATTGTGAACGGTATTTTGATAAATTTAAATATTTTATTAAGGCAATATTTGTTCAAAGTTCCACCTAACGACGAGCCTCGTTCCAGATGGGCTGACTCGCTTGTTGTCAGAAAGACTAGAGCATCAACCAGATCGGGAGGTAAGCGAAAATCTCTTAGTATGGTTAGACGTCAGTGTTTCAAGGCTTCCTGCTACTATCGAACAACCGTCGATATCTAGGACAGAACCTCTTAAATCTGAAAGTCCACCTATATTAGTAAAACATCATACTTCTAGTTCTCGTACTTCACAAATTACTGATTCTCAAGGTAGTGATAGGGTTATTATATCTGATTCTGATTCACCTCAAGTTCAAACAACTGATTTCGTTGCTGAAGTCATTGAAGCAACTGGAATTTCTGATATTACTAGAAATTGACACGACACGAGTCTAGAGTCTAGACGTTCAGATAGAAAGCTGTCACTCAGATCGCTGACATGCTCGAGAGGCAAACAACGCACACAACCAAATTATTGATCCATAATAACGAGGACATCTTAAGTTCGAAAAGACTGATTTTTAAGCTTCCAGTCTGAAGAAATTATGTGGAATTCTCTTACACCAAAAATAATCCTTCGATCGTGGAAAAACGAGACACAATAAATAGCCTTTCAATTGTTATCGCGAGCACCGTTGCTCGTGCGGGGCTCGATGGGTTAATGTAGACTCAAAAGGAACAAAGTAAGAAAATAACCGAACAGAATATAGAAAAATGGCATGGTAATTCTGTAAAAATCTTGAGTACCGTAAAACTGCCTGAATAGGGACATGGGTGTAAATAGGGACGAAACCGATAAAAATATTTTAAAAGAAACCTTAGAGTTATCCCATTAAGTGTCAAGTATTTTTTGGTTTTAAAAAGAAGTAGAACTATTATTCCTTTTAATGGCAACACTCAATCGCCATGAAGTTGGCTACAAGACATTGAGACTTCAGTTCAAAAATTGCCTTTAAGTAACGGAGAATTTTGTTGCTCAAAACTTTATAAATTTAAAAGTAAATTGTGTATTCCTTGTTTTAAAAGTGAATTTTATTATAACTTTATTTAATCATACATACAATGGCACAAGGTAAGTACTTGTTTTTTACTTAATATAGCTAGGAAACCCACATTTTTACAAATCATACATTTTTTATGTTGAATTGTAGTAAATCAGGATGAGAATTGGGTGAATAGGGGATCAGTGCTGGACTGAAAGGGACGCCGTATTAAATAAATAGATACGAGTAAGAGATGTATGACGATAAATGTGTGGAATGAAACAATTTCACTAGGGCCGTTACAATTTACTTTTGTAATCTATATGAATAAAAATGAATCCATAATATGTCCCTTGGTCACGTGGTCACGACATCAAGCGTAAACAGCTCGACCGATTTTGTTGAAATTTGGTATAGAGATACTTTGAGTCCCGGAAAAGAATATAGGATACATTTTGTCCCGGAAAAATGTACGGTTACTGCTCAATACACTTTTATGATTTGCGCGAAAACTATTCAATCGATTTTGATGAATTTTGGTATGGAAATATGTACTTTGAGTCTCGGGAAAGGACAAGGGATACTTTTTGTCCCGAAAAATGTACGGTCCCCGCACAATAATAAAATATAATGACTGATTATTTTTTTCTTTATTGTGATAACCCTGACGGTTTTCCCTAATAACCCTGCTTTCATCCCTATATAACTGTCATCTGAAGTATACATAGAAATTGCCTTATTTTTATTAATATTACAAGAACGGCACAGCTTTAACACATTTTTACGATCTTGTAGCCTAATTCATGAGTTAATTAAAAAATTTGAACAGTGTACGAAAGCTAGACTTTACACAGTTACAAGTATTTTCAGTTCAAAGTTGAATATTGTCCCTATTCAGCCAGTTTTACTCATTTTAAAAATTCACTTCAAATTCGAACATCTCGTAATTTTCAATGACAATAATATAATTTTATTTTTTTTTACAACAAGGATAGCTTTTTTTTAGTTCTAAGAAAATAACCGAAGAGTTTAATGTAGAGTTTAATAAATCATTCGGTCATAAAAAATAAAAATAAAATGTATAATTTTCTCCTTTTTCGCCCTATCAAGGACGCGACGTGAGTCGTAAGTCGTAACCGCTACTGTAGGTACAAGTCGCGCTGATATGAATGTTATTTTAATGTCCAATACGTCGATATTCGCACTGACAGACATCGACCTGCTAATTTTAGGGACACCCTTGCTTTAAAGAGACTTGATGATACTATAAGGTGAATGATTTCATAAATGATGGTACATCGTGGGAGTAGGATGGCTGCTTGCAAGGCTTTCTCTACAGATATTTATATAATTTTATGACTTACTGCAGTAGACGCCAGTTCTTCTCGCCGGGTTAGTTTCCGAACCGAGTATAGATTAGTCCGAACAAAGCCTAAACATTTGATTTGAATAGGTGGTTCCTGGTGGTGGCGTTCTTTAGTAATAAAATTACAACAACAAACAAAAGTATTAACTTATTGATTTTTATACAGAGATAAAACGCGCGCGTGTGTGTGTGTGTGTGTGTGTGTGTGTGTGTGTGTGTGTGTGTGTGTGTGTGTGTGTGTGTGTAAATGTGTGTGTGTGTGTGTATGTGTGTGCGTGTGTTTGTGTGTGTGTCAAGGACTCACAGAATACCAGGGATCGCGATGTAGGTACTATGCCGCGATTATCACCTAAGTGACTCTCCTTTTCTGTGTGCGTTATTTGTAGACTTTTACTAGGTTTCAGTTTCAGATTCGTTGTTAATTACCTTTGTTAACTTTCATAAAGACGACATTATCTTGGCTGTCAGTGATATATTCCGGCAACTCAAAGGGTGAAGCAGAGGCGGACACCTGAAAAATAAGTAAATTTTAAGGAAACGTAGCTCCCATACTTCAACCGCTTTGAATTTGGTTCCTTTTCGCACACTAACATAACATGACAATAGTAATAAAACACTAACACTCAAAACGAAATAAACCCGTTAATAATAATTATTGTCACTTTTATAAATAGACAAAATTGGGTACCGAATAAATGCATGTATTTGTTACTGACTTTGTAGACAAATTTTTATGATTCTGTGTACCCAAATGGTAAAAACGGGACCCCTATTACTGAGACTTCGATGTCTGTCTGTCTGTCTCCAGGCTGTATCTCAAGAACCGCTTTAGCTAGACTTATGAAATTTGCACAGATGGTGTATTTCTGTTTCCACTATAACAACCAATACTAAAAATAAAATAAATATTTAAGGGGGTCCCATACAAGAAACGTAATTTTTTTGGCCTTTTTTGTCGTAATCAATAATGGCACTTGAAATTTTCACAGCATCCCTAATAAATAAGTATATTTCTACTTTAATAATTGAAAATAATATTAAAATAAAATAAATATTTAAATAAATATAAAAACCCAACTTTTTGCCTACTTTCGCT
Source organism: Polyommatus icarus (assembly GCA_937595015.1). Lineage (NCBI taxonomy): Eukaryota > Metazoa > Arthropoda > Insecta > Lepidoptera > Lycaenidae > Polyommatus > Polyommatus icarus. The sequence continues at coordinate 22,841,034 of OW569322.1, read as the reverse complement.
CTATAACGGTACGGAACCCTTCGTGGGGGAGCTGACTCGCACTTGGCCGATTTCTTATTTGACATATCGTCGATTAAATAGAAAAGTGTCATTTTTCAAAAATTTTGGAAAGTGTGATTATTATTGGAAATGTTATGTTATGAACTATATTTTTATATAGATAAGAGACACTTTAGTAATTGCATGTAAAGATCGCTAGATGGCGTTAAGTGTCATTTCAGCACTCTATCGTCGACCGCCATATTGACAGTAGATAAACGTCACTCTGCCATTTGCAATCAAGCCGCGAAGCCGACTACATGTGATTTTTACTGAAAGGTGACATTTCTTGAAGAAGTCCGTGGATTCGATAGTACAAGTCAAGAAATATTTATAGAAAAAGGTATTTTATTGCAATATGACACTTATTCTTTTAAAATAAGCCGCAATTGTGTGTTTGAGTTTATAGAAAAATGTCATTTTTGGAAATGTGACTGCTTGTGGTGTTTTAAAGTAATTGATACATGACCTATTTCTAAATCTGTCTTTTTTCTAATAAAATTATTTTGAAGTCATTGCTATGGAATTCCATTGAAAAATGTAATAATTTCTAATATGACTAAAAATGTTTAGGATTATAATTTATTTATAGATTTTTTTATTTTATGACATTTATCTATTAAAATTTATATTATATTTTAACAATTTTTTTAACTTTATAAGTCTAAAGTATCTTAGATACATTAAAACGCTAGCGATCTTTCCGCGGCTAATTGCGAGTTGCGACTGACAAAAATTCAAATAAAATGCCACTTTATGACATAGGTTATAGGTTTCATTTTACTCTACGCGACTAGCTTTTACGCCACAAGCGGCGGCAGCATGGGTCGCTTCACAAATATCACTAGAAAATGAAACCTATAGCCTATGTCATAAAATAGCATTTTATTTGAATTTCTGTCGGTCGCGGTTAGCCGCAGCAAAGATCGGATGGTCACTTTTACGAATAAACGTCCACATGATTGAACGTTTGTACTTTACTATTAGCCATGATTTTAAATATTTTGACAATGGAATCTTAATAGCGTTGAAACCATTATGTAATTTAAATTATTTATTATTTAAAGTTGAATTTCAACCACTAGGCGACCTCTAGTTATTATATTTTTTTTACTGAATCTTTCAAACTAATTACATTGTAAATTTTATTTTTAGAATGAAGCGTGGTGAAAAAATATTAAAAATTATTTTGTGTAAAGAGTTTTCTGATGAGAATAGTACAGTAGAATTTAATTCACATCCGTCAAAATCAAGTAAAGATTCTATAATAGACATACCTGATAAATCAATACCATGCGGTATATCCGAATTAACAGAAGCAATTAATATGGATTCAGAGTTAGATAATCAACTCCTTACTCGAGCTACTGAAAAAATATGCTCACCACAAAAAGCGTCATCGTCAAATTTATCTGAAACTGTCAATGATAAACCACTGCAAAGTAAACTAAATTTAGTACGCACACCATTAATTACGTTAAATGGCTCTACTACAGTTACAAATTCAATAAGTAACAGTTCTTCCTCGGATTATCGTACTATTCCATATTCGTCGAATGATGAACCTGGGCCAAGTAGAAGTATTTTAGATTCAAACCTTGAAGACTGCAGCAATATTCTTCTTTCGAATAATAATATTAATATTTTAATACCGGATTCAGATATTTCTTTTGAGGAAGATGATAATAGGTCCCTCAACTCAATACCTGATAGTCAAAAGGACTATTCGTCTGATGATGTTGATAATGATCCCGATTATTTACTTAAAGAAGATCTTGCGATATCATCTTCATCTACAGAAGATGAAAGTGCTACGGTAGAAGAAATACAAGAAAATACAAATAAGGATGGTACAGAGAAAGTAAAAAAAGGCAGAAAAAGAAAAGCTGATCCGAAAGAATGGAGAAAAAATAAGGCAAAACTTTTGAGAAATTCTGGAAAAGCGTACATATCGACATCAAAAACAAGAAAAGAAATGCAAGAAAGACAAATTAAAGCACCATGTACGGAAAAGTGTAAACTGAAATGTTATGACAAGATTACAGAGGAAATACGAAAAAATATTTTCGCGAGTTATTGGAATTTGGGAAACTTAGATAAGCAACGTCATTTACTAAATAAATTTATTACTGCAATAAAACCGAAGTACAGATATATTCGTGAAGGAAGTACAAGAAAAGACTATAATCATGCATTTCATTTTGTTGTAGAAGGAGAAAACATTAGAGTTTGTAAGACTTTTTTTAAAAATACGCTTGGTATCTCTGACAGACCTATAAGAACTGTAATTTCGATGCAAAACTCTATAGTTGGCGGTTTCCTTCGCGATGATAAGAGGGGTAGACATGGCAAACATCATAAGCTTGATAATGCAAATTGATGGTATTAAACAACACATCAATTCTATACCGAGAATCGAAAGTCATTACTGTCGAGCTAGTTCAAACCGGGAATATATTGAAGGAGGTCTGTCTATTGCTCAATTATATAGAGATTATGTTGCAAAATGTCAATTACATAATATTCCTCATGCTGCATATCAAATATTTTACAATATTTTTACCAAGGAGTACAATATATCGTTCTGGACTCCAAAAAAGGACCAGTGCGAAGATTGTACAGCCTATAATAATGCAGAAGATAAAGAACCATTGAGAACTAAGTATTACTCGCATTTAGAAGAGAAAGAATTAGCAAGAAAAGAAAAAAATATAGACAAAGAAAATTCCAATTCCAATAAAAAGTACATAACTGCTGTCTATGATTTACAAGCCGTAATGCCATGCCCAAGAGGTGATGTTTCCAATTTTTATTATATTTCAAAACTTAATGTACTTAACTTCACTATTTTCGAATTAGAATCTAAAGATGTTAACTGCTACGTCTGGCACGAAGGTGAAGGAGCAAGAGGAGTCAATGAGATAGGATCCTGCGTTTTAACTTATTTAAGAAACTTACAAGAGAATAAAAAAGATGATTTTGAAGTTGTATTTTACAGTGACAATTGCTGTGGGCAACAAAAAAATAAGTTTATGATTGCAATGTATATCTACGCCGTAAATTGTTTCAAAAATTTAAAATCAATAACCCATAAATTTTTAATAAAGGGACACTCACAAAATGAGGGAGATTCTGCGCATTCTGTGATAGAGCGTAATATTTCAAGATCTCTAAAATCTGCACCTATTTACGTACCGGAACAATATGTGACATTAATAAGAACTGCAAAAAAGAAAGGAAATCCATATAAAGTCCATGAATTGAATCACGAGAGCTTCTTTGATATTAAAAAAATAGCAGACAGCATTGGTTCTAACTACTCAATTAATGAAGATAGAGAAAAAGTGAAGATGGGAGATATTAAGGTTATTAGGGTAGATAAACAGTTCAACGACAGATTCTTATACAAGTGTTCGTATAAAGAAGACAGCTTTAAAACTGTTATTGTTAAAACTAGAGCTAGCAAGAAGAAAACAAGCTCTAGTTCTGAATTACAACCGCTTTATTCAACAAAATTGGCTGTGTCTGATAGTAAAAAAGCCGGTATACTTTCACTTATAGATAAGAATATAATTCCCAAATTTTATAAGAATTTTTATGAAAATCTGTAACTGTACTTATTCTAATTGTTTTTTTTTTGTAGAAAAGATATTACACTCTTTTAATGCCTGAATTTATATCATTACACTTAATAAAACTATTTTTGTTTCTAAGGTTGTTTGACATTTTTTACCCAACTTATTGCCACTTTGTTTTTTCATTATGTGGAAAAGTGACATTTATATCTAGAAGTATGTCATATTCAAAACATATATTAAAATTACATCACGATTATAATCTTGACTTAAATACCTTTAAAATGGTACATAACACTTATATGTAACTATAAAATATAACAGAAAAAAAAAGATTTAAAAAAAAAGAAAAACTTTAAATGAATATCCTGCAGAATTTGTTCTTTTTGAAAAATGCCACTTATCTATTTAAACGACGATATTATAGGTAGTTATGGCAAATAAGAAATCGGCCAAGTACGAGTGGGCCCCCCACAAAGGTTCCGTTTTAGGGTTATGTAATCAACAAAACTTGGTTGACTATGGTACCCTATAACGGAACCCTAACCAGCTGATTTGTTGTATATTGGTAGGTTAATAGTTATTAGTTATATAATTTAAGAGTAACATTGTCCTACAAATAGAACAATCCATATTTCAGCACCATCAAATCAAACTATGAAATCCTTTCTATCTCTGTTAGCTACCACTTTTAAGATTTTTCGTAGATAAAAATGTTGTTTGTCTTATCAAAATAAAGCTACTCACAAAAAATAAGCTTGTTAGTAACCAAAAAAAATTTGTTATAGGGCTCCCTGACTATAAGGGTTTGTACTGTGTGTGTGTGTTCCTTATATGTATAGTAGAGTTCATTATGAAAGTAGCAGCCCTGAATGAGCACAATTTTTTTTGTGATTTGTATTGGCAAGCGCCATTATTAATTTTTCCATTCAAAGATGACAAAAAGTTACTGTTTCAGGGCTGCTACTTACACAGCAAACTTTATATAGGTGACCCATACACACCCTTAAGTATTATTGCTTGGTTTTGTTATATGTATAACTATTAACCTATTCACTTACATATTCAACTTCTTTAACAGGACTCTTATCTCTCATATTTACTAAGGCCAGCACCCTCTCATCATATTTAGTCCAAGGACGTTGGGCACCGCCTGGGTTGTCCGTATCCGGATCAGTAACAATTCTATTGCGCATTAAGGCCTTTTTCTTTGTCTTTGACTTAAGATCTGCCCATACCTGTAAAGAATAATTTTATATTTTAATTTAGTTTTGTCATCGGATAGCTCTTTAGGAGATTACCTTACCATTTTCTATGTGAATTGACTGATGCAATTAGCCTCGAAATTAGTTTTTCACGTGGGAACAGGACCCACTATGGTAAATCAACGACTAAAGGTAATTGGATCGTGATTGGTAGATTGCAATGACACACGCATGGGACACACTAATAACCTTTGATCCCACCGCCTTGATCCTGCAGGTGGCATATATCCAGTTTTTAGGATGTAATTAATTTGTAAGTAATCTTGAAATGTACTGAATGTTATTGTCAGGCTTGTTATTCAATTTGCATATTAAGTACCTTAAGTTTTTTTAATGTAATTAATTATAAGAATTCTTGGGAATGTCGCAATCAGTGGGTGGAGTCAATCAAGTAGTGGGATCCTGTACTATAAGTACCGTAGCTAATGTATGATATTAGAAGATTATTATCATAGATTTTATTCACATACATGTAAGGGGTTCCTCCTCTAGTTTTGCAGAGTGAATTGTAATATTAAGTAGGTATACTTAACTTTTTCCACTTATCTTTTGTTTTAACGACACCACCTGCAACCGAATTTAACAGTTCGGTACATTCAGTCCACAAGAAATCTGCTCTTATTCTTCTATCTGCGCACCCCATGGGCCTACCGAAATCACCGTGGCTGTAACATAAAAATATTATTTCAGACTATTAATTGGATGCACAATTCCATGAATTAAATATCATGGCCACATGAGTGAGTAGTTATGTCACGTCATGAACAAAAGCATAAGTTGCAGTAGATAGCTGAATCTTATAAAGAAATGATAGCTTCCATGTGTAAGAAGTATATTGGAACTTACATTTATTGATTATTCTGCTGTACTTAAGATTCTTTTATTTTAAACCAGTGTTTAAGTGCTATAAGTACTGTGCGTAAGCATTTAAAAGTTTAGTCCTTTAGGTAGTTCATGAGTAAGTCTTAAAAGAAAATAGTTGAATATAAAAATGTTATGGCAGTAGCACAGATTAATAAAAATATATTTACTACATTAACCTGTTGTTACGTATTGAAACACAGGTGTTGGACAAACAACTGATTTATTATAATAAGTTTAGGACTACCTTACAGTATTTATTATTTAGATACCCACAACACCTGTACCCAATTATCATAGTTACAATGATGTCTTACACTTACATTTCTAAAAACTCCAACAACTTCAATTGTTGCTCGTGAGTGGCCCTCAATCTTTCCATTTTTATCCAGCTCAGACCTACAAAAAACAGAAAACATTTCATTCGCAGTTCGCACACTGCAAATAACTACGATCAAACAAAAAAAACATCTCATTATCAGCCAAGTACTATGAGGAATTTTCTTAGCTTTTTAATTTGATTGTCAAACAGCTTCCATTTTAGTAACTAGATGGCGTATGGGTAGACAACTATCGGTAATACCAGGGAATACCATCAATAATTGCTACATAACTAGGCAAAAGCATGTAAAACTTGATACATTTCAATTTGAAAAAGACACATTAATATTCCAATGAATAGGATAATAACGTTATAATAACGATGTTTTAGTTAAAACTCGCGGAAGAAATAGCCCTATTTACCGTTGTTCACATCAAATGTCACAGGAATAATACATTTTGGTTTTGACAACATCTTACCTGCACTTGTGCAAGATAACAGATATTTAGTGGCTAATATTTTACCAATAATGAACATCAAAAATCCAAATAACACAATTTGGGGAAAAATAATAAAAACCATACCGACAATAAAAAGTAGAAGTAGAAAACTCTTTCAGTTATCATGTTTTCAGTTTGACAAGTGCAAGCGTGTTCCTAAGCTGTTACCAGTATACTTGCCTAATGAGGGATTTTCATTTATTTTTTTTAATTTTATTTTTAACAATCTAAACTAGATGGCGTAAGGATAGACACTTCTAGATTTTCTATTGGATGCCCACTGATCTGAAATTAGTTGCAGGTAGCGAAGATAGCTCACTAGCTTCATATTGGTTGTGTTCTAAACTGATATGATTATACTTTCCAGCTTAACATTAACTTTAAATCTAGATCTCGTATTGGCCATAAAGATGTAAAGAAGAATTGATAACAATTTTAGAACTTACCTATTAGGTGTCAAATTGACTGCAACTGACAAGTGTTTACTTCTATAGAGAAATGTAAACAAATACAAATAAAACTTAGAGTTACGAGTTATTAAATTAATTTAGAATTTATATTTTTTGACGAACGAAAAATGAGTTGGCGGCCAAACTGTGCTGTAGCAGGATGCCCAAATAAAGGCATACATTCAATGCCAGAAAATAAAACAGTGCAGCAGCTATGGTTCCGAGCATACAGTTTCAGTATTCAACCTAAAGGTGAAAAGATGAAGCGGCTTCGTAAACGACCACTGATCTGTTCTAATCATTTTAAAGAAACAGATTTTTTTCCAGCTTTAAAGGATGTATCATGTAAGTAAGCAAAAAGAAATAAGTAATTTTCTTCTTTGACGGACCGAAAATATGTATATACCTACCATTTTTTTAATTTACTTAATTTATTTGCAGCTCAAATTATAATGCCAAAAAAATTCAAGCCTCATGCTGTGCCATCAGTTTTTCCGACGTCGTCAGTGGACGCCCTAAAAGTCAACGAAAATAATGAAAATATACAAGATATTATAACAAGTTCTAATATTGGTAAAGACAAGACTTTTTTGCAACAAGGCACAGAATTTCAAAAAAAAATTTACAAAATATTAAATGAAGTCTTGTGCCTTGATTCGCTGTTTCAAGTATAGAAACTAACACTTCTGGTTTTATTGGCAGTGCTCCCAGCCAATGCTGATGCACCAGCTTGTTCAAACATGAAGATACAAACCCCTGCATCTGCAGAATTGAAAACCTACAAAATTAATATTAAAAATCAAACGGTTGATCAATATGTTAATGAAAATTTAATATTCATAGATAAAAACTGTGGAACCAATGACACAGAAGAGAACCCAAACCACCAATATACTAAGTACAATTTATTAGCAGTAGACAAGACCTGTCAAACGAATGAGAATGTATTTGACCCTGATATACTTACATTAGATAAAAATTGTCAAACCGATAAGTATGTACATCCCGCTTTCTGTATTAAAACATATGAACATGATGACCAGGCTATACATTTTTATACAGGATTAGAAAACTACAGAAAATTAGTTTTTACTTTTCAAACGCTTGGACATTTTTCATACTTAGAATTAGATTATGTTTATGGGCCACCACCAAAGGAAATATCTTATTTAAATCAATTTTTTATGACATTGATAATTTTAAGACAACACTTGACATTCCAACAGATGTCAATGATGTTCAGGATCCATGTAAAACAAATTTACAACATTTTTATCACATGGGTTTGACTAATGGCATTGCAGTGGAGGAGAATAGACATTTGGCCCGATAGAGATACTGTTCATGCACTGGCTCCACTTGATTTCTATGACAAATATCCAATGACCAGGGTAATAATAGATGCTACTGAATTTCCCATACAGAAACCTAAGCTACCATTGGCTCAACAGATCACTTTCTCATCATATAAAAACAGAAACACAGCTAAAGTTCTCATTGGTATCACTCCCGGAGGACTAATTAGCTATGTTTCACCTACCTACGGTGGATCTGCGACAGATAGACAAATTATTGAACGTAGTGCTATTTTAAATAGGTTTGATTATAAGGATGAAATTATGGTGGACAAAGGACTCAATGTTCAAGATATTTTGATTGGATATGGGGTCAAAGTAAATATGCCTTCTTTTTTCAAAAAGGCTAATCAGATAGCTCCAGATACACTTCTGGCTGATAGGAATGTAGCTAGCAAACGTGTGCATGTAGAACGGGTTATAGGTATGTTAAAAACTTATAAAATTTTGAAACAACCCATGAATAGAACAGAAATCTTATTATGCCGTGATATTGTGTTTGTTTGCTGCATGTTAGTAAACTTTAGATTAAATATTATTAATAATACAGCATAGAAGAAAATAAAAAAAATGTTTTACACATGAACGTAGAAAAAAAGGCGGACGGAGTCTTGTTATAATATACAAAACTGTGTCTTCACTTTTCTTCAGAGTCGGCCACGCACACATTCTGACGCCTGTCAAATAGTTTGGACTAGCGCAAGAATGTGTGCGTGTGGACCTTGTACATCACAGTACCTTTTTATATATGTACATCCAGCCAGCTGGCCGACTCTGAACGACACAGTTTTGTGTATGGTGGGACTCCGTCTGCCTTTTTTTAAACGTCCATGGTTTTACACTATTTATTGAGATAATTTATTAAGATACTATTTATTTTTAATTTAATTAATAAGTAATAACTAATAAGTATCAGCACTACATACTAAAATATATAACATTAAACTTTGAAAACTGTATAAAAATGTTAGTTTTGTCTGACAAAGAAATTACATGATACATCCATTAAAGCTGGAAAGAAATCTGATTCTTGAAATGATTAGAACAGATCAGTGGTCGTTTACGAAGCCACTTCATCTTTTCACCTTTAGGTTGAATACTGAAACTGTATGCTCGGAACCATAGCTGCTGTACTGTTTTATTTTCAGGTGACTTCATGTTATTGTTAAATTTTTATTTAACTAACTCAAACATGTTATTCATAATAAAAACACCTCGAGTTTTAATAAATAAAAAAATCATCTACCTACCCTTGATCTATTTGTTTTATTTCAAAAATTCAACTACACTTTTATACAGGAGGTCTTAAGTTTAGTGGAACCATTGAGCTTACTCTATTTTTCTACTTTCCATGCTAATAATATAATGAATGTGAAAGTGTGTCTATCTGTGGATCTCTTACCACTGAACCGATTTTGATGAAATGTGGGTGGAGAATAAGTGCACAGCTGGAAAAGGACATAGGAATAAAAATAAGATGAAGAAGAATAACAATGTTTATTTGCTAAAAAATGGTAAATTAAGTTAAGAATGTACAAAAATACATATGAAATATATAAAAATAAAGTACTGTTTAACCAGGTAAAATATACAGTTATAAAACTACTGAAACAATGCAAGGTGGGTTAGTAGCATAATATTATACTACATATCTGTGAGTAGCATAGGCCGTAGTAACTTGTTACACTATGCTATGTTACCTGGCTCTGAGAGGGTTATGGCTGGTTTACACGTTTTAAGTTGATAAGTACCTAGTTAACTAAATTTTAACATAATATTAAGTTATTAATTGCATAAAAAACACAAAATTTTGTAGTAGTAAGTTCAAATTAAAATTTAGTTGACTACTTATCTACTTAATCACCTGCACTTGCACTAATCAAAGTGAATACTGGCCTTAGTGGCTGGTTTACATATTATATTAAAGTGATTAGGAGAAAATAAAGAACTTGCAGTAAACAGTCGCTGTCCACACTGGTTAGTGTGGCTAGTGCCACCTGCACTAGACACATTAGTAATCAGGAGAAAGCAAGTGCGGATAGTGACTGATTACTGCAAGTTCTTTATTTTCTCCTAATCACTAATAACCTGCACTCTGAATAATCAAAGTGAATACAGGCCCTTAGGTTAAGTTACTTGTATAATAATAACAATAATTGTTATTATTATACAAGTAACTTAACAGATTAGCTGCTAAAAAAAAAGGATCAAAATGTTTTATTTCAATTACCCTGGTATTGCTAGAGACTAGAGTCAATTTATTTTCTCACTTTTTGCCATCAGATTCTGGTACACCTATAGTATTCAATAGAATAATTGAGAGAAAGAAATTAAATTATAATAATTAAAGAAAAAACATTTTGATCCTTTTTTTTAGCAGCTAATCTTTGTATTAAACATGCAAATATAGAAATTTATCCAATGGATTAGGATATTTTTTGAAAATTTGCTGTCAAAAATTACCATCAGATTCTGGTAGACCTATAATTATTAAATTTTAGTTTTATATAAATATCTTTTCAAAAAAAGTTTCTTATATATATTTTCATAAAAATTTTTTAGCTTCTCTGTCATTGCCTCAATAAAATTATTATTTCTATGAATAATTAAAACACATATATCTGTTAATGTATAAACACAAAAATAAACCGTTTTCCTTTGTGTACACAAAAGTTGACCCTGTATTTGGTAATAATAGTCATGCGTTTCTTTTAGTTTTAAAATTCCACTTTGGTCACATAAATATAAAAATGGTACAGTCTCTGGTGAAATTTTTTTTCTTGTTGCCGTGTATGGGCATTTTATCTCTAACACTGCATTGTCACCTATCAACCTATCTGGAGTGCAGCCTAAATATTGAATTGTCTCATGCACAATTATACCACATTTTATTGTTTGAAGCCCTGTCATCTTTGTAAAGGCTTTCACCGCTTGCTCTTCATATTTCAAGCCATATTTGGTAGCAGCTGTTGATATATTTTTATCTTTTAATAATAATTTTGCAAGGTTTGCTTTGCTATCTTCTTTAGATTTACATATTTTCCCATAGTCAGAGCTTTGAAGTATCAAGAGGCGTTGTTTTTTCCAATATTTTTTATTAATCTTTGTATTATATTCTAGCATTTTTAATTCTGCATCATTTAATTTCAGTCCTTCTAAAAACATTTCATCCTGATTTTTCTCTAAATAATCATGGTCGTGACATATTTGTTCTGTATCTGCTGGCTTTATTAATTGCATCACCGGGAAAGTTGTTTGTGATAATGCAGAAAAATTAATAATAGAATTTTTAAAATTTTCTATATATTTATTGTTTGGCATATTTTTTAATATGTTCGGTCTGGGGTCAAAATTACTCACATCTCTTAAATGTCGATCGGATACTTTTAGTTTTAGATTTTCAGTCTCAATCGGGCAGCCAGTATAATATTTGGATGGTCGGTGAAACGACTGGAGTGTTTCTGTGCAGGTCTTGCGAATTTTTATGTGTTTATTTTTTGAGAAATCTGTGAGGCCATAAAGTACCACTAATGTGTGCTTACATTGGGCATGGGGACCCATACCCGCTGCACATTCACATTGGGTTTCCAAAATGGTGTGTGTCTCAAATCTTATTATAATATTATAAGTTATGTTTTTTCTCATTTGAGATGCACAACACCCCTTGACAAAGGTATCTCCTCTAGCATTAGCTGCACGAGCACTTATTAAAAAATATTCTTCATACATTTTTTTTGCTATATCAATATCGTCTCTTTCGGTAATTATAGTAAAGTGTTTAATGTCATCTTCATTTATTATAGGTAATACAGTATCACTGTTAATATCAAAAAACTCAGTAATGTTTGGAGTGTTAATGATGTACGTAGTAGAAGGACTGTTGACTACACCACCAAATATATCATCATAGTCTTTTAGTCTGGAACAAAAATAAACCTGTTTAAAATACATCATGTTTTAGCAAGATTTAGGATGGCAAAAATATATCTACATTCTACATTACAAATTCATTTTATTGTTTCGGAGTTACAAATTTTGCATAATATACCTACTAGTCAATAAAATTATGCTACTGTTGTTAAATCACTTATGTATAAGTATATAAGTGCTTTAACACAAGGTTTTTATTGCAATAAGTACTAAGTTTATATTAATTATTACTAGCTTTTGCTCGCGGCTTCGCTTGCGTTGAGAAGTATTATTAATTAGGTATCAAAGTCTCAGCCCAATCTCTTTAAAATTGACATGGATTAGTGGACTTAGTGGATGCCTACGTCATAACATCTACCTGCATGTAAAATTTCAGCCCGATCCGTCCAGTGGTTTCAGCTGTGCGTTGATAGATCACTATATCAGTCAATCAGACCTTTGGGTTTTATATATTTAGATTAGGTAACTATTAGTTAAGTAATTATTGAAATAGGTACTTTTTGGCATGAGTAGTGAAGTAGCAAATAAGCTACTAAGTAAGATTAAATCAAACGTGAACAATAAAGAAAATATTGTGGCTCATTACCTATAATATAAAGGCTAGCAATTACTAACTAAATAATATAGGGTACTAAAACAAAAATATCTATCTTCTACTAACCTCTGTATGAGAGCAGTTTTCCTTCCTGTTACTTTAGCGTTACGTTTTCGCAGCTCTGATTTTAGTTCAGACATAGACCATGTGCCATATTCTTTGTTCATCGTTATTGATTTTGTTTCCAAGCAAAATCCAAGTCGTCAAGGCAATTATCGGGTCCGGTAGTACAAAAGCCAGGGGTCAACAGATCGTTCAGCAACCAAGTCCAAAAGCGCGCCAGGTAAGTATTTAGAAAGAAATCCAGTCCATAAACGTAGCCAAAGTCGTAGTAAAGATCACCAATAAAACACAAACTCAAAGCACCTGAACACACAACAACAAAACTCAAAGTAACATCAAATATGGCGACCAAAGAGGATGTAAACTGTATACTACGTAACAAGAGATCGGACTTAGAAGAAAAAAAATTAACATCCGTTATTTTTTTAATTTGAAACTGAAGTTAAAATTTTTAAGTGCAAAACCTTTCACTCTAAACATACCGAAAATTAAAAAAAATAAAAATAAAAAAGAAATGAGCTCAAATAAATGTTTTATTTCAATAAAAATATTGTACATAACTTAATAAATAGGCTAATAAGGTAAATTAAACAATAAAACAGATTTAATCCACAAGCTTTTGTTGATTTCTATTATTAAATATTATAATATTACAGTACAGTTTTCTGTATTTTATTTATAAATATAATAGAATAGCTGTATATGCTACTCTACTAACTACTTGATTGGCTTATACACTTATACAGTAAACTCTATATAGGGAGGGGATTAAAGCTGCGCGTCCACCAGGTCGGAATCGGGACGTACGGTGCGGGCGGCACGTCGTGTCGTCATATACTTGTCAGGTGCAGAATGACGTTCCAGTACTTCTAGTGCAGTTCATAGTAGTCAGTACCATACATACAAAGCAACAAATCTGTCCACTGCGTACCTACGCTCCGATTCCGATCGAGTGGACCGCACCTTTATACATACACACTTTGTTTTCTTATACCCTGTATACGACAGCTGAAATCTATCGCGCGGGCTCAGGCCAGCTGCATACCACCTCACTTGATCAGAGGATTTTTCCTTGGTGACCGTACCAGTTACCACTCATAATCCCATACCTTCCTTCTCCTAAAATCTCCTTGCTTTGAATCTCTTTGCTGCTTTCGTTCCCAAGCGGTCGCATGCGACCGCGAGAACAAAAGACTTCCTAGAATCCGCATACAGTTTACATCCTCTTTTGAATCCGCGATCGAGGTAACAGCTATTGCTTACAGACTGAAATGTTGTAAAGTAGCTGTGCTGTGGACCTAAAAATCTGAAATTAATGAAAAATTTTTCATTTACTACATTTCCATACAGTTTACATAAATTATTTAGTATAGTTAATAACCTTATGTATTGTTACAATAAAACAATATACACATGATACACATTTCATCATTTTCCAAATTAACTGCATACTGAATACTGATATACATTATAATATTTTCTATGAAATAATAATCTATCTTTTTCATATTAATATTACCTATAGTTAAAGTTGTAAATTATTGTACAAAATATGCAAATAGTACTACGACATACTTTGTATTAGAACATGGTATGATATCGTTATGTTTTGCTTCAATTTACGGTTACATTTACATTTTACAATGACTTACCTTTCGTTTTTCATTAATTAGTCCACTTAATTTACAATTTTTGTATTTTTGTAATAAATAATTTTCACAAAATGAAATTCGAACTTTGAGTTTTAAACTTCTTCTTCCTTTATTTTCTTATGTAGTTTATATTCTCTATGGTCTTTTTTATCAACCAATCACAGTCGACCGTGCTTAAAAATTGTACAGATTATGCGATTTAATTTAGTAGCTACGTTTAAATTTGGAACCCAATTTTTTTTTGTTCGAAACTTGCATCCACCTGATGGCGACCTGCAAGTTGCATTTTACAAAAAGTGATGCCAAGACCAAATTTTTATGACCGCTGTACACTCTCGCCGAGAGCTCTCGGGCGAGAGTCTCGTGCGAGAGCCCCTTGCCCGAGTGCGATCATGTACATTCTCGCTTAGTTCAATCGCAGTTAAGAACTCCGACAAGATGGACGAAAACGATCATTCACCATTCACCATGCATCGAAAGATATCATTGTAATCCAAAGATTTATAATCATAATTAATTTTATTTCTCACAGATAATGACTGATAATGTCGTTTATTATTGTTATTTTTCTGTTCTACACTGTCCAATGGCGGGACTAGTACTGAAAGACGCGAGAGTGTACAGTAGTGCGCTCGTTTTCCTCGCGAGACCCTTTGTCTCGGGCGCAAAATACCGACAACGGACCGAGAGGGTCCGAGATAGGCGAGACGAGGCGAGCGCACCCATTTACACTCTCGCACTCGGGCCGCCTCGCTGTGTCTCGGCGAGAGTGTACAGCCGGCTTTAAACTCCCGTGACATTTGGTATGAAAAAATTAAAATAATGATTTTAAATAAAATGTTATTGTAATATATAAACAAATAAAACATATTTATATTATTACCGTATAAAATTCAATATGAATGCGTATTATAATACATTTAAGTATATCAAATTTTACTTTTTTTCCCCCTATTTAGTGGCAATTAATGATGGTATTACCGATAGTTGTCTACCCATATGCCATCTAGTGACCACGATGAAAACTGCTTGACAATCAAATTAAAAAGTTAAGAAAATCCCTCATTGCTTAAGCCAATGATCGCTTAGGAGTATGATATTTTGATTGATATTACACTTGACAGTACACTGATATTTTTTAGAAACACGACCAACATGTAGTCAGTAATGCCAACCTGCAGATAATTTCAAATCGGTGGGGAACCAATAGAAAATTTGTGAGTGTCTACTGTCGCGCCGTCTGGTGGAGATGATAAAAAGAAAACATCCCATTACAGAAGTTGATTTCTAAGCAGATGTAGTATGTAACTGACTGTATTATGTCAGGTGGACGAAACTTTCCGAACAAAAAAAAATTGGGTTCCAAATTTAAACGTAGCTACTAAAGTAAATCGCATAATCTGTACAATTTTTAAGCACGGTCGACTGTGATTGGTTGATAAAAAAGACCATAGAGAATATAAACTACATGAGAAAAAAGAGGAAGATGAAGTTTAAAACTCAAGGTTCGAATTCCATTTTGTGAAAATTATTTATTACAAAAATACAAAAATTGTAAATTAAGTGGATTAATTATTAAAAAACGAAAGGTAAGCCATTGTAAAATGTAAATGTAACCGTAAATTGATAAATTGAAGCAAAACATAACGATATCATACCATGTTCTAATACAAAGTATGTCGTAGTATTATTTGCATAATTGTACAATAATTTAGAACTTAAACTATATTAATATGAAAAAGATAGATTATTATTTCATAGAAGTTATTATAATGTATATCAGTATGCAGTTAATTTGGAAAATGATGAAATGTGTATCATGTGTATATTGTTTTATTGTAACAATACATAAGGTTATTAATTACTATACTTACGATAATTTATGTAAACTGTATGGAATATAAATGAAAAATGTTTCATTAATTTCAGATTTTTAGGTCCCTATACAGCTAGTTTGCAACATTTTAGTCTGCAAGCAATAGCTGTTAACTCGATCGCGGATTCTAGGAAATCTTTTGTTCTCGCGGTCGCATGCGACCGCTTGGGAACGAAAGCAGCAAAGAGATTCAATGCAAGGAGATTTTAGGAGAAGGAAGGTATGGGATTATGAGTGGTACGGCCACCAAGGAAAAATCCTCTGATCAAGTGAGGTGGTATGCAGCTGGCCTGAACCCGCGCCATAGATTTCAGCTGTCGTATACAGGGTGTAACAAAACAAAGTGTGTATGTATAAAGGTGCGATCCACTGGATCGGAATCGGAGCGCAGGTACGCAGTGGACGGATTTGTTGCTTTGTATGTATGGTACTGACTACTATGAACTGCACTAGAAGTACTGGAACATCATTCTGCGCCTGACAAGTATATGACGACACGTGGTGCCACCGTCCGCACCGTATGTCCCGATTCCAACCTGGTGGACGCGCAGCTTTAATCCCCTCCCTATATAGAGTTTACTGTATAAAGCGCTTATTCCACTTATCCTAGCTAGGTTCCTAGATCCTAAATCGTTTCCGATTTAGTCAAGACGTGGAACAACATTTAGAAGCTAGGATCCTAGCTAGGATCCTACCTAGGAACCTAGCTAGCCGCTAGGATAAGTGGAATAATGGCTTAAGCCAATCAAGTAGTTAGTAGAGTAGCATAGACAGCTATTCTATCATATTTATAAATAAAATACATAAAACTGTACTGTAATAATATTATAATATTTAATAATAGAAATCAACAAAAACTTGTGGATTAAATCTGTTTTATTGTTTAATTTACCTTATTAGCCTATTTATTTAGCCATGTACAATAATTTTTATTGAAATAAAACATTTATTTGAGCTCATTTCTTTTTATTTTTATTTTTTTTAATTTTTGGTATGTTTAGAGTGAAAGGTTTTGCACTTAAAATTTTGTCGTTTAGTTTTAAATTAAAAAAATAACGAATGTTTATTTTTTTTCTTCTAAGTCCGACCTCTTGTTACGTAGTATACAGTTTACATCCTCTTTGGTATTATGTTTCGTATTCACGAATACGAAAAACCTGAAGATGTAGAAACTGACAAGGCAATAAATACTTTATTTCTTTTTCTTCTTTTTTGGCAACTTGACACAAAGGATGTGTATGTTGTGCCACAGACAAGGTAAAAAGGTAAGGAATATGGCGGGAAAACCATATTCCTCCTATTATATTTTTCATCATCGTTTTCATGTATCGTCAGGTCTAAAGTCTAGTCAAAGTCTAAGTAAAAGTCAATACAGTCAAGGAGTCAAGTCGGTCGATTCAGTAAAGTGGTAGACGCTTTAAGCTCCGTTTACACCAAACGAGCGAATGCTCATTCTAGTAAAGCTCTTTTGATGTAAACTAACAACGAGCATTCTTTCGTTGTTCTAGTGTGTTCGCCACGTGTTCGGCGGTAAAATAGGTAGAATGCTCTAAGAATCTCGCTCGTTTGGTGTAAACGACGCAAGAGCGCTCGAGCAATTGCCTAGAGCGTTCTTTCGTGTTCGGGCGTGCTCGCTCTTCGAGGCGGTCTCTTCAAAGGAATTCTAGTGTTCTTGAAATATTTTACTTTTTGGCGGGTTTTTTAAATTATCGAGTATTCTTCTTTTATTAAGTTCGTCACCCACCAACGTCTTTTCCTTCTTTTCTTTTTCATTAATTGCGTTATAACAATAAATACAGCACTTGAAATCACAATACCGCTATTACAGTCAGACATAGTGTAGTTGTTACGTAGTTTATATACTCTTTGAGTGTAGTGTGAACCCTACTACTTATCGTTGACGAATGAGTAATGAGCATTCGCTCGTTTGGTCTAAACGGAGCTATATAATTCTCATCTATAGAGCAAAAATTCTTATTCTTGATGTTCTTGTTGATTCGATTGGTGTAAACGATCTAAAGTATGTTGTAACGAATTATAGTTTACACTAAACGAATACAAAAGAATGTTCTTGTGTTGTTCTTGCTCTATGTTCTTTTGGTGTAAACCCACCTTTACTGGAACTTTCGATGGAGTTTTGGAGGGAACACAAAATAGCACGTTTCTGGATATTACATCACTTTCCTACACTTGTGCATGAACACGAATATCTAATGGTTAATATTCTACCAATATTACACATTAAAAACCCAGCTAACACAATTTTAGGAAAATAATATAAAAACACAACAGCACTTTTTCACATGCCCGCCAAAACTCCAAATACTTTATTTGTAACATCTGTCAATTGTCATGTTAATAATGTCATTTGTCAATAGACACTTCCTATTCCTGTTTTGTCTAAGTTCTAATATAAGTATTTTTATACATGTCTGTAATAAAGTTAAATAAAGAGTTATCCACAAATAGCCTTTCAATATCAAAGGACAAACTATTACATGGTGTCAGAAGTAATTTATCTTGGAAAATAAGTCAAGATTATGCACGAAATGATGGATGAAGTTCCGCCACGCCAGGCTGCGGGTGTGCAACCTCACCAAAATATAAGTCCACATCAAAATATACAAGTCGGGTCAGGAACACTAGATCCCCTAGACCTGAAAAGCACAAATATGCCGCTAATGTGGAAAAATTGGATAACGCAATTAAAATTAAATCTACGAGCAAATGGCCTCGAAGCAGAGACGGACTCCCGCAAAGTCGCGATTCTCTTATGCCCGCTGTACACTCTCGCCGAGAGCTCTCGGGCGAGAGTCTCGTGCGAGAGCCCCTTGCCCGAATGCGATCATGTACATTCTCGCTTAATTCAATCGCAGTTAAGAACTCAGACAAGATGGACGAAAACGACCATTCACCATTCACCATGCATCGAAAGATATCATTGTAATCCAAATATTTATAATCATATTTAATTTTATTTCTCACAGCTAATGACTGATACTGACGTTTATTATTGTTATTTTTCTGTTCTACACTGTCCAGCGGCGGGACTAGTACTGAAAGACGCGAGAGTGTACAGTAGTGCGCTCGTTTTCCTCGCGAGACCCTTTGTCTCGGGCGCAAAATACCGACAACGGACCGAGAGGGTCCGAGACAGGCGAGACGAGGCGAGCGCACCCATGTACACTCTCGCACTCGGGCCGCCTCGCTGTGTCTCGGCGAGAGTGTACAGCCGGCTTTACATTTAATCGGAGACGCCTTACTAGCAATATTTTATTCATTTGACGTAGACATAGACACAGTCACATTCGAAGATCTCATCAAAAAATTTGAGTCGCACTTCACTCCCTAAGCCAATGAAACCATGGAGAGACATATACTGTTCAACCGACGTCAATGGACAGACGAATCTCTCGACGAATACGTAACAGATCTAAGAAATATAGGCAAACTGTACAACTTCAAGGACCAAGAGGACAGCCTAGTCAGAGATATATTCAGCTGGAACCTTAATTCGAATAATCATTACATCAGGGAAAGGATTTTAATCAAGAAGCCTAAAACACTAAATGAAGCAGTCGAGCTAGCTAGATCCATGGAGATTTATCAATGACTATTACAATTTGAGAGCAATATAAAAAGGTTGAAAAAAGTATTTGATCATAATTGGGTAGAAACTAAATTTAAAATAGGAAACGTAAATTTGTCAAGATCACTAATTCCCGTTAATCCTAATACAGTAGATATCCCTAAAGAACTTGTTAAACCCACAATTCTCCATGGACTTGGACTAAGCAATTTAAAATAGTATAATAATATACCAGAGTATTATATTAACCAAATAAAAAAACTGTCTCTGAAAGCAATATAAGGAAGATCCCAAGTCTCCTCAATTATATCGAAAGTCAAATAGATAAGAAATTCAGGTACTTACCGACATTAGTAGGACTAAATCCTGAATTTGTATATATTTCTCATGCTCTGGTTCAGCCACAGTACAGGGTGAGCAATTTGATGGAGGAATCATCAACTTTGAAAGGGCAAAACCTTGAGATTACTAAAATATGTATAAACCTTATTAGACACTGCCAAGACCCAAATATACCCTTTTACAAAATTAGGGAAATGGTTAGGACAATTACCATAAATGATTACCCTCTGAAGTATTGGAGAGCACTGACGAAAATAAATATACTAAATTCATAAAAGGAGTTGTTGGGATGAAGACAAGCCCAGTTATAGAGAGAGATGGAATAAAATTCTACCCTAAAGCCAACAAACTCTATGAAACCACTCATATAACTGTGGATCAAGTAGAATTTAAACATCTAAATGGAGAAGAACTCGTATCGGGTTCTTCTATCACAACGCAGATGCGTTATTAACGTTGAGCATAAATAGAACAACATTAAATGAATTGAAATTCATACTCTCAGGAATAGCAGTATTCTTAACAAAGAATTTCGAGAATTTCAAGGGTCACACTTTAAAACAAGTCAGAGCCAACTGTAAAAAGTATTACTTATCACAAAAAATTCTAGAAATGGTAGGTCTTAGAAAAGATCATATCAGAGCTGTAAAAAGAGAATTGGAATCAAAAACAAATGAGGATGCAGAAATAGGATCCTTGAGATTTTCAGAACATATCGATATCATTATAGGGGATCGAGAAGAAGGATTTTTAAATGACAATATAATCAAAGGAAAAGTGTCCAACCAAACACTAAGTATAGCACCACAATGTATTTATGAGAGTGTTGGGGACAATAATATAAAGATTTCAGATCCTTCAATTTACCATCTTATGAGTCCCAACTTCCAAGAGATTGTTAATTAAGGCTATACAATACAATATGAGGAGGTGAAGAACAAAACCTCACTTTACCATTTTTGTTTTAAATATATTTTTTTAGTCTATGTGCAAAAAAAATGTTGAATTGATCAAAGCAAATAAGTAAAACCTTATCTAAAACACATCTTTTCTTATAAAAAATTATTCTTTTCAAATAGAGTTTCGAACAAAACCACACTTTAGACTAAAAAAAAACAGTCTCCCTCGATACTTTTCAAAAGCTCACTTTTTTGGAGTACAATTTAACGGTATCATTAAGACTTCATCAAAACCACATAAAAACAATTGAGTTTAGATTAAAGGTGCTAAACATCTATGTCTGGTCTTTTTGTTAAATAGTTTACGGTAATTTTTATTTTCCATACGTGTGGCAACATTTTTTCAGCTATTTGACGTTTGACGCTTACTTTTCAAGTTGTCATTGTTGTCAAAACTATTACCTAGGTTTATTCCTCAAGGGAGGCCATTTTTAAAGAAGAAGAACAAAGTTTTTCGCAGGGTGTACAACAAAGAATAAGGATTGGGTAGAACTTTGGTCAGCGTGTCACTGAAAGGGACAGGAAGAAAAGTAGTTAGTGTTACCAGTAACGAGGAATATGAAAAAATTACCCACGTATCTCATAATTATTATAAACTAGCTATTTACCGCAACTACAGTTGCGTATATTAAGGCCTATTACATACTGTTGACGTCTAACGGATGCATTCAGTAATCATCATCTATCCAAAACTAAAAGCTGTTGATGTTTTACTTTCAAATAACTTACGATAAGTAATTACTCCCTCACTTATTAGTAATAATTAAAACGCCGGCAAAACGTGACAGTGTTAGTTTTTTAAGTATATTTAAAATATGTACTCATGTTAGTTTTAAGGTATTTATTATATAATTATAATATGTATGTTAGATTTTAATGCCCGCTGTACACTCTCGCCGAGAGCTCTCGGGCGAGAGTCTCGTGCGAGAGCCCCTTGCCCGAGTGCGATCATGTACATTCTCGCTTAGTTCAATCGCAGTTAAGAACTCAGACAAGATGGACGAAAACGACCATTCACCATTCACCATGCATCGAAAAATATCATTGTAATCCAAAGATTTATAATCATAATTAATTTTATTTCTCAGAGATAATGACTGATAATGTCGTTTATTATTGTTATTTTTCTGTTCTACACTGTCCAACAGCGGGACTAGTACTGAAAGACGCGAGAGTGTACAGTAGTGCGCTCGTTTTCCTCGCGAGACCCTTTGTCTCGGGCGCAAAATACCGACAACGGACCGAGAGGGTCCGAGACACCCGAGACGAGGCGAGCGCACCCATTTACACTCTCGCGCTCGGGCCGCCTCGCTGTGTCTCGGCGAGAGTGTACAGCCGGCTTAAGGTATTTGTTATATGGGCCTCTGATGCCCAAAATAAACGATTTGATTTGATTTATTAGGAAAAAATATATACACACCGGCAAAATTAGCGGAACATAATAAAATTTTATTTTTTTTGAAAATTAATCGCTGTTTTTCATATATTTATTTATTAATTTAATAATTGATGATTAAAAAATAAAACTTATATAAATTTAGGGCATAAAAACGTGTAAAATTAAAAAAATCTGCAAAAATCTAAAATTAAGAAAAATCTTTGAAATTTCAGTAGTAAGTTTTTAAGTTAAATTCTTCATTTTTACTTAAGAAATGCCATGTTAACAGCGTGTAATGCCTTCTATGGATCTGAAGAGAGTCTGGATACCCCATTACATGCTTGCATTTTGATTGTCAATCATTTCCTGTGGGATATTCTTCTACTCCTCCAGTAGCGCCAACTCGAGCTCCTGAACACATTTTGGAGCTGGAGTTTTAATTCGTACCGTTCACCCATTGATGTGCCACACGTTCTCAATCAGATCCACATCCGTAGACCGTGCTGACCTCTCCACCTGGGCTACGCTAGCATCATTTAGGTCATAATGCCCGATTTTTTTACTCTATGAACGCGCAAAAAATTGAAGTTACTACCTAAAACTGTGTAAAAGGCACAACATGCAGTTCTAGGATGTCTGTGCTATTGCCCTGTACTGTCAAAGTACCATCATTAACAATCATCAGCTCTGTGCGGGCTCCAAATCATATGCAACCCCAAACCATTACGAAACCTGCATGATATACCACTGTTTCCGTTAAGTTTGATGGTCTATAGCGTTCCTTACGATTTATCTACATTCTTTATCGCCTGTCAATAAAATTTACACAGAATTTGCTCCCATCACTGTACAGCACATGATTTCACTCACTTGTCAAATTTTGATGTTCACGCGCAAATCTTAGCCTGGCTCTTTGGTGCCCTGTCTCAAGTTTTGGTGCCCTTGCTGGCACCTTTGAGTTTAATTTAACTTCTTTGAGTCTTTTTCTTACTGTACAATCACTTACAGGTACATCTCGGACCTGTTCCTATAGGTTTCATCTCTGCAAAGCAGTTTAAGGTCGATTTCTTAAGGCTTGTACCCTTACAAAACGGTTATCCTGAACCTTTGCCACCCGATATATGCCTTGTTCTCGTCTCCGAACGTAAGATCCAGTCTTTTTGTAGCGTTGAAATTTACGATGGACCACGAAAGCCGACACACCTAAGGCCTGACTGACCGAACGGTAGGTGTGACCTTTCTCTATCGTGGTTACAGCTCTAGCTGTCGTAGATGCTGGAAAATCCATTAATTTTGTATCTAAGCAATGTGTTCTTCCAAAAACCAAACAATTAAATGAGCTGGCATGCCTTGCACCCCGCTAAAAACGCCATTCTTATCAGAAACACTTACAACGTCAATCATCGAAAAACACTTAGTAGGGCATAATTGCAATAAAAATCTGTCAACTTGCCAGTTTTGTTCAATATTTTATTTCTTAAATGAGCTTAGAAACTATAAAAAAGGATTTCACACAGCCCGACCCACTTGAATTCAAGTTGTGGCCCTTTTTACTTATGTTCCGCTAATTTTGCCGGTGTGTGTATATTGTGACATTTTTCCGGTCGTAAACTACTTCAAACTTACAAGTTTGAATTATGAGGTCCAGTTTTTAAGTATAATACTATGATTTATTGCGTATAAAGACTAGCAATCAATTAGAATTTTACGTGGGCAATCCCACGGGTAAAATCTGATCAATAAATAAAAACACAATTTAAACATTAACATAATATTTATTTAACATACATTTGATATGCGTATCAAATAAAGGGTAACTACTAACTAGCTAACAGCCGCACTCAGAGACGAGTATCAATAATTACTTAACTGTGATTGAATAAAAATATTGAGTTAAGCCATGGGGCTTATCTTTACATTATCTTATTTATCTGTCAAACTCTTCATAAAATTGAAGTTTAATACCTAATCATTAAATTTCTCTGAGTACGGCAGTAAGTATTTAAAAAAGTATTTTTAACGGGCTTTGGCCCACCACATATTCCCACCACCACGAAAATCCTTTGATATGATCTCAGGGAGCCCAAAATACATGCTAAAGCTATCTTGGGACCCGCAACGAAATTAATCAGAAGAAAATAGGTCATAGGATAGGCGGAGTAGAAAATATTCCCATTTTTTCTCCCCATACAAAGCAAGAGGTCTCACACGATGAGTTACCTGATATTTCGCTCTTAGAATCTAGGACCTGTAATAAAAAATATTAATTTAATTTCTGTACACAGACAAAAAAGACCTAATGAATTATAAATAAATTACCTTGACAGGCACAGAAAAAGAAATGTTTTCTTTCCAACATTTAATACATCTTCTTTATTAAAATGTTTACTGTATATTCTTGAACCACGTGGTGGGCCCCAATTCAGTCTATTTTTTGCAGTTATCCATAATTTAAGGATTTCAGGGTCATTAGGAAATCTGGAAAAAAATGGATATATGATAATTGTATTGGAATAGTACTTTAAAAATATAAAACCGACTTCAAAAAAATTGTACTTAATTAATTGAGAATTAAAATATCTCGAATCTACTAGACCGATTTTGATGAAACTTGTAATATTCCTTAAGTTGAACAATACCAAACTTGAAACTGTACAACAAAAGAAGAATTTCTGAAATCGGACTTGTAGTTCCGGAGATATGCAAACACAAACATAAAAACATACATAGTACATACATACATAAATACATACACTTTTGAAATTTGTTTCATTTGTTCAGACACTGATCTAGACTAACATATACAAAAACTGGGGAGTTCTAGAAATATTACATACATACCTACGCTTCGAATTGATAACCTCCTTTTTTGAAGTCGGTTAAAAAACAACAAAATGTTGAAAAAATATATATTTACTTAAATTTCCCCATTAGCAGGGTAATTAATGTAAGCAACATCTGGCAACACTGGCGTTTGAGGTTATAAAAACAAAATACATAAAATACATTAAATTAGATGCTAATTTTAGTAAAATATATGTTTAATGTGAACAATATTAATAATTAAAGAAAGTTAATTTATAAAAACTGTGATGCTAATAAAATAAAACTATTTTTTTGAGAACTTACGTGTGAAAAGATATTCCCTCAATTTTCCATAAAGTATTGCTTTTACAGCCCATAACACTACATCCCAACATTATTTTAATATAGTACACATACACATATTATAAAAAAAACACAAACCACTACTTCTACGTTACAATAATTAGATAAATCAAACAAAATTTGTAAATCACAGCTGTTTGTGTACGAAACGTCAAACTTTGATATGCTTCTGTAGGAGCATCACATTGGAAAAAATGGCCACGCGGTGAGGGACAGAAAATAATTATTTTATCTCTTTTCTCTATAAGCAATACGTAATTAACTATCTCTTTCTTTGTGTGAGTGAAAAGGAAATAACATAAGAATTTTAAACCTTCAAAATAAAGAAGACCAGCCAAGTACCCAATAACTGTATGAAATGCTTACTTTTTAATTTGGTAGGATAGTAATAGGTAACAACTCCATCGTAGAATAAGAGATGGCGCTTGTAAAACTTTCGCATCCAGATTTTATTATAAATTGTACTAGATGTCACTACTGACTTATTTGTAACTAAAATCGAGTGTGGTGCTGTCTGTCATAGATGCGTCCACGCTTTTTTCTTGCGGCTTACGAATTACGAAGAAATTTGTTTGTTTCTGTGCATATCGTCGCCTTAGTGGTGAAGAGAGCTAAGCCACGCTTTTGACGAATTTGAGTTAAGAGCACTATCATACTCAGCTTTAAACGTAGATTCTTGTGGTGAAGAGATCTAAGTGATAGCTCAGTTAGAAGTCCGTTTTTCATTCAGACGTGAAAGGAGTTAATTGAAACAAGGAACAAAAATTCAAGTGGTAAATGAATGTTAGCAGCTTATAATTATTCACCATTATTTAATCGTATCTTAAAATTCGTACATGAAATTAGTAGTGAAAAGAGTTATGCCACATACCATTTTTAACCGCTTACCAATGTACAATTTCTGGCAACACTCTAGATATGACATAGCGCCTTTTTTGACAGCATTGACAAGTGACATTCTAGTTCATGGTTTTTCGCTCCCAAATGTTTCGCGTGCTTGTGTATTATTGTTTGTGTTTATCTTTTGAAACGTGTTTTGCAAAGCGAAATAACTTATCAAACATGCCAAAGATAAGTTCTCGTACTGCAAAGCTTATGGCATGTGCTTTGGGAAAAAACTGGGATAATGACAATAAAACTGAAGGTAAGGACATCTTCAATTTGTTTACTTTGTGAAACTTTCGCTGTATTTTTTATCGTCATATTTACGAACAATGTTAGAATTACATACATACAGCTCACGCCACAGGAGAGGTAGGCAGAGACTATGGATTGCCGCTGTTAGAACTTTGCTACTTAAATACGAATGTTTAAATGTGTGACTGTCCCATGATTTGATGGTTTAAAATGGGGTTTACATAAAGGATAGCGTACATCGTGTTCAATAATAATAGTTAAATGTGATGAGGAGAAATTATGTCATGCATTCATACAACTTGGTCCATCAATCCAACTGGTTGGTTCTCTGTCAATAGGTACCTAATTTTGTTTGTAATATTTGCAGCTGCAGATATATCAGAGAGTGAAATACCTAATGTGCAAGATATTAAGGGCCTGTTTCACCACTTCCTGATAAGGCTATCCACCACTTAATTTGACAGATGGAGTATGGAAAATCTGTCAAATAACCCTATCGGGCACCTTATCAGGAAGCGGTGAAACAGGCCATAAGTCTACACCATCTTGGTCAAAATCAATACATCAAACACCTACATTCTCTGCGGTTGTAGAACATGAGGGGCAAGTACTGGATCCTCATCCAATTCAGTTGATTGAAGAACAACAACCAAAAACGGGCCCTTTGGTATTAATACAGCATTATACAACATTAAGCAGTAAGTTTTACATTATTAAGATGTTTATTCCCAATTAACCCTTCAATCTCCGGCCGAGCACCGGAGCTCGGGGTCACACTTCCGTCCGACTCCGCCCGAGCACTGGTGCTCGGACTCGCGAGCACCGGCGTTCGCTCTGAAATTGACGGATTTCGCTAATTTACATACTACTTTTGTATGAAGGACTTTGGTTAGTAATGTTCTTTGCTACCTTGGCGCCATTATTAAAGAAAAAAAATATTTTACTCTGTGGGCGAACATCTGATTTCAGTCTGTCAAAAATCGTGTTTACGGCGCGTGTGTTGTTGAGTTTTTTTATGGATTTTTGTGAATATTTCTGACTTTCTCGAATGTAAATATTGATTTGTATGTTAATTTAGGTGTAATAACTATTTTTAAATAATCATTTGAAAGAAATACTTCGTAATTACTTCTAACTCTAACTCGAAAAGTTCGTTTATATTTATGTGATTCTGACGAGATTTGTGTAATATTTCTGTAATTAAATGACGTAAAAAGCTTATAAAAGTAAGTATACTCGTTGTCAAAACGATTTATCATCCTATTATTACCTCTCTTTAGTAAAACATTCAAGATAAAAATGACCTTTTTGTAACGACATTTTGCCGGCTCGGCCATTTTGAACTTTGTTTGTGTAGCACTAAGGACGAAGTTTGCTTGTGGGTAATACGAGACGAATTTTTTATATCCGAATTGAAGTGTTTGTTATTGTAAACATCTGGAGACCTTCAATGGTATTGTTTGTACAAATAGTTTGTATAGCTCTGTGTTATATAGATAAGAACAATATATTCGATTATTTTATGCGAAAAAATTACCTACGTACTTTTATAAAGTTTAGGGTAGTCAGATGAATATCACATCGCACTAAATACTATATTATGATGGCTTGATAGATAGAAAATTTAACATATATTATAATATTTTTCACAGAAACATAAAATATAGTAAGGTTGTAAAGTTATTACATTATTTGTTCAAAGAGGGGTAGGCCGTCCGCCATATTTTTTTTTCACACCTAATTAAAGGATTTTTTTTATATAATTGTCACAGTTGAAGGGTTAAAGTACCTACAGGTTTAAAAAGGCTTTGTACAGTAAGTCGACTGGAGACTTATCTTTGTTTACCTAATTATTTTTTGACTGACTCAAGTCATAATTCGATACACTGTACCTACCTCTTTTAGAACATCAATAAAAATAATCAGGTGTAGGTAAAATACATTAAGAGTCCAAGATCTGTCAGTAAGTTAGTCTGATTCTACTTCCGCTCCGTAAGGGACATTTCTGTGGTGAAGCGGTAAGAAACCCACAAAGGTTCCATCAGTTTTGTATAATAATTAACACGCTGTGATCGCCAACTTGCCTGCTAAGTGTGGCGGTTACGGCAAATCCCCCTATGATGTAAATCCTTGGGTATGCCTTTGTCCAGCAGTGAACGTCTACAGGCTGAGATGATAATTATTTATTTTTATTGCTTCAGATGACAGTAATGGCAGTGATGAAGATCCCTTCTCAGGTACAGATTCTATTGCGGACCCTGTTTACATACCTGACACTTCTACTTCGCATTATTCGGACAGTGATGAACATAGTGTTAACGATAGAGCTGGTCGTCCAGAGAACCCCATCTCTGAGAATAATAAGGCTCACCATTCGCAGATCGAAGAGAATCACCTTCCTCAGAATGTAGAGGTCCAGGAGCCTGTAAATGTAGATGAACAGGGGCAAGAAATTTGTTTAACAAGGAAACGTAAACGGAGACCGGGTTCCTGGAAAAGAAATAAACAAAAACTGTTAAGACTTCAAGGAAAAGAGCATTTGTCACAAAAAGGAAATGTAGTCAGAGGAAAATCAGTACAGCAAGTACAGTGTAATTGCCATTATAAATGTGGTAAAAAGATTTCTTTGATTGAAAGGCAGAAAATATTTAATGATTATTTAAGCCTTCCCGATGAAAGATCTAGATGGAGCTTTATCAGCAGTTGTGTTACTAAACATGAACCAAAAAGGCGTTACATACGGACTCAAACTGTTACTAACGAACACAGCAATGGCGATAATAATATTTTAAGAAAAAAAATTACTTTCGTGTACACACTAACATTGTCTGGAAATAAGCATCAAGTATGCAAAAAATTTTTTTTGGCCACGTTAGATATTTCAGGGAAAAAAGTCCAAACAGCGATGAGAAAGGCAGATTCAAGTGGTGTTGTGGAGGAAGATAAAAGGGGGAAAAACCCAGCACCAAACCGTATATCTGATGACAGAAAAGAGACAGTTAGAAACCATATCAAATCTATACCTGTAACCGATTCACATTATTGTAGAAGTAGTAGCAAGCGAAAATACCTACCCTCTGGCTTAAGTGAGATGCGATTATACCAGGACTATGTTGAATTCTGCAAGGAACATGAAATACAACCAGTAAGCTCCTCCTATTACATACATATTTTTACCAATGAGTTTAATTACGGATTCCATCGACCAAAGAAAGACATGTGCGACTATTGCACCCAGTACGGAAATAAACCTGAAAATGAGCAACTAAAAGCTAAAGCTGAATATGATCTGCATCTAACACGCAAACAAGAAGCCCGTGAACATAAAAAAAATGATAAGAAACATGCCAAAAATGATGTAACATTCCATGCGTACACAATGGACATGGAAAAGATACTACTGACACCACATTTAGAAGTTGGGCAACTTTATTATAAAAGAAAACTAAAAACTTATAATTTCACAGTATATAATCTAGCAGACAAGCAAGCCATAAACTATATGTGGCACGAAGCAAATGGCACAAAAGGCGCATCCGAGGTTGCAACATGTTTTTGGAATTTACTTACCAAACTAGATCCTGCAGTGATTGAAGTTACGTTCTATTCAGATACTGCAGCAGGACAAAACCGCAATTCCATAATATCAGCAATGTTTTTGCGAGCTGTTCGAGAATTACCATTGCACACAATTAACCAGAAATTCATGGAATCGGGGCACTCCGATATGGAGTGTGATAGTGTCCATTCCACGATAGAAGGCCGAGCTAAACATTTAAGCATTTTTATACCTGAAGGATGGTACACAGTCGCAAGAACAGCCAAAATCGATCCACCAAAATATGAAGTCAACGAGATGCATTATTCACAGTTTTTGGATTTCAAATCGTACAGTCAAAAACAAATAATAAATAAAAATAAAGCCGACAATGGAGAAGTAATGTAATGGCTGGATGTGAAGTGGCTGCAATATCGTAAAAATGACAACACAGCTATATATTATAAGACGCAATTAAGCCAACCTGAGTTCAAAAAACTAACAATCCGAAGAACTGTTAGAAAAGTTCATGCAGCGACTGATGAAGTCCTACCCCTTTACAATAACCAGTTACTAATTGAGAAAAAAAAACTTCAAGATCTACAACAGCTCTGCATGAATGGAACAATTCCATCTGCGTATCATGATTTTTACATGAATAGTTTAAAGTCTTCTGAGATATGTCTAAATACTGAGGATGGTGATGAAGACTGAGAGAATAATTTTTTTATTTGATTGATTAAAAAGAGCTTTTAGATTAAAAATTTGTCAAAAATCTGATCTTTATATTTTATACCTATTGTACACCACTTATTATTATTTCAATAAGTGGTGGTGAACGGAATACGGTAAAAGAAACATACTGTATGGGGGTGCTCCCCCATACCATAGCTTATCTTACCTTAACTTACCATACCTTAACTTACCTTACCTTGTCTTACCTTAACTTACCTTACCTTACCTTATTTTACCTTACCTTAACTTGACTTACCTTACCTTACCTTACCTTACCTTAATTTTCTCTTTTAAGTGAAATGTAGTTCTTTGAGAAATAAATTCTTTAAACCGAAACAATAAAATTATTGTTTCATCAGACAATAACAACGAAATAAATTTGCTATCTCTCTTCACAAATATTGCACTTTCATACCAGATTTGTAAATATTTTTCGTTGTGAATACATAGTAAGAAGCTTAGATTCGTTCACTTTTCTGAAGTGTGTAATACTTTATTTTTTGTAAATATGTGGTGAAGAGAGCTAACCAAAATATTCTCAATAACTTGAAAATTAATGTATGAGCTCACATAAATCAAAGTTCAATAATTTTAATACATACATGTTTACGTTCTCTCAAAATTTTGTGAGAATCGGCATATAAATGGAGAAGATAGAACAAAAACAAATTTTTAGTAGGTACTTAATTATTTCAATTGTCTTTATCTTTGATTCAATTAGGTGTGGAATAGCTCACTTCACTATAAGGCGACGATATGTCCGTCGAGTAGAGCCTGCGCTCCTCCGGTTTGTGTGTTTGTAAATTGTAAGTGCTGTGAGATTGCTCCTGTGCAAGAACTGAGATAGGACTCTTTGTACTTTGTAGTGTATTGTGGTGGTACCTACGGTGTTCTGTGCATGTCCGTCGAGTAGAGCCTCCGCTCCTCCGGTTTGTGTGTGTGTAACTTGTAAGTGCTGTGAGATTGCTCCTGTGCAAGAACTGAGATAGGACTCTTTGTACTTTGTAGTGTATTGGGTGGTACGGTGTCAACATGTCTGAAAAGAAGTGTTGTGTTCCGGGCTGCATAGAATCTGGCGGTAAGAATCCAAAATTTTGTTATAATCATTGGTTATAATAGACTGTACAAACTATCTCAACATTCACATTACTACCAGACTGCTGAAAAGAGGGTTATGTTTTTTATAAATATGATTAACTCTCCGTGTAGGTACTACCTAGGTGACTAATCTCACCATGCTATATTAGGGGGGGCTTGTCATACCTCAACAATAAAATCAGTTAAATCCAAAAAATTGTTCCTCGTGATTGTAAAATAACAAGTAAATATATTTTGAATATCTAAGACGTAGGTAAGTTACAATCAGTTTCTCATCAATCTGATCCATCAATCTGGTAAAGATTGACAGCAAAGAGAATATAATCACTACGTTGACAGAAAACTAATTGTCTAATCCACGGATTGACGGACTGATCATTTTTTTAAGGCAACGCCCATGAACGTAGAAAAAAAGGTGGACGGAGACTTGTTATATACAAAACTGTGTCTTCACTTTTCTTCGGAGTCGGCCACGCACACATTCTGACGCCTGTCAAATGGTATGGACTAGCGCAAGAATGTGTGCGTGCGGACCGTGTACATACAGCCAGCTGGCCGACTCTGAACGACACAGTTTTGTGTATGGTGGGACTCTTTTTTATACTCCGCCTTTTTTTTATACGTCTATGGCCTTGATAATTTGGCTGTAGCAATATCGATTTTTCTCAGCAATGACTATAGCTAAGAAATTAAAGTTCATTGTCAGTATTCATCATGTCTTTGTCTTTGAATTACCCATAGCATAGCACAATTGGTTAACTTTTATAACACAGAATATAATCAAAAAGACCTCTGTAAAAAAAGGGATTCCTATTTTGCCAACAGAGGAGAGTGATTTAAGCTTCCAAAACTTGTACATAGATTGGTTCAAGCATACACTTTAATTTGTCCATAGCTTATATGAAATGTATTTATGGTTTTTAAATTACATGACAAAAACCATTTTGTCGCTTACACCCTTTCCATTTTTTGCTGTTCCATTGCTTGTTTTCCGGTAGGCCCGGCCTCCCATAGAAAACAAGCAATTTAAAATGGATCCAACACAGTTTTTTACTTTAATGCTGCGTCTCGTAAAATATATTTTTTCGATAACTGAGACATGTTTTAATTAAAACAATATTTGATCAACTTAAACACAAAATTAAACATACAAACAAAACAAAAGAAGTTACACTTGCCTTTTTAGCTACGCGCCATACTAGGTGGGGTATGTGATTAACCCCAGTGCACTTTAAGCACAAGTAACAGAATTGGTGACATGTGCTTAAAGTGTGACATCGGACTGAATATTTGGCAGGTATTGAAGCAGCAACATGTCATTTGCAGCTACTGAAAAAACCAACTTGTGTGCTTTTTCGTTTAAAAATGGCATACATTTTTTTACCTCTGGAGTATGTCATATCCCACCTCGTACACGAAGGGCTTATCATTGAGTGTTGCATGTAGCACTAGTTGTTTAATCAATTCATGCAATATTAAATGTCCATATCTTTTGTTTGCCAGGGTCTCATCGAGTTCTGCATTTATTTCCTAATTCAGAAAAGGAGAGGGAGCGTTTCAATGCATGGCTGATGGCCATTGGTGGTGATGTTTTGGGCTTGGAAAATGATTATATTTATCGACGACGCCGAGTGTGCCACGCTCATTTTGAAGACAAATATTGTTGCCGTTTAGATTGTATCAGCAACATAGCGGTACCAACCCAGCGTATGCCAGGTTTGTTGTTTGTAAAACTGAGTACTGTTACATATTTTATTATCAATGATTTGAAATGAGAGTGCCATTTGAAGTGAGTTTGAATGACCTGAAACATTACATTAGTATCTATACCCCTAACCCCATCTAATATCTATTTCTTTGTTACAGATCCCTTAAGACTTTCAAAAACATCGTTTTTCTGTTTTCTTTCTAGTTCGTACCCCAAAAACTGCCATTATTGTGCAACCCTGATTAGTTAATTTTGTTGCTTAATTTTATTTGTATGGTATCAAGTTTAGCTTTTATCTGATTAATGTAATGTTTTCAAAATTAATTTCAGATACTGTTCTTGATGTAGCCATGCAAGCTGTCGGTAAAGAAAATATTCCGACGAATACTATGGATCATAGTAAAAAATCAGAACAGATATTGATTCATAGTGGTGAGTATTCAGTTTATAACTACGTCCTATAAGTAACTGAGTATTATTATATTATAAACTACGCTATATAAAAGTATCCTATGTCGTAATCCTTAGTAGAAGTTGGTTTGTACCCAAAAAAACTGCCATTATTATTCAACCCCGATTAGTTAATTTTGTTAATTTTCTTTGTGGCGAGTCGTCGTGCAAGTTGCGAGGCAAGTAGCAACTTGCATGTAAACGAAGCATAGGAATCACGCCACCGTGACGTCACATCACCTGATTCCCGGGGATGACACTGCGCATTGCGTTAGCTCCGCCCACGTCAATATGGCCGCATTAGCTCCAGTCGTCCGTTCTATGTGCCTAAAGACCTGCACAAGGCATCGCACGTCTTCCTCCGCCAGGGTCCTGCACGAAGACCACTTGAAGCCCCGTACCTTGGACCATACAAGGTGCTCCAGCGAGGCAAGAAGACGATGGATTTGGAGATCAAAGGGAAGGCCCAGAAGGTCGCAATAGACCGCGTCAAGCCAGCCTTCGTCGCCAGAGAGACGCCAACATTGACCCTGGACAGTCCACCGGCCGAAGACCAGACTGCGGTCAAGAAGACGAGGAGTGGACGTACGGTCCTGTTTCAAGATTTTTTCCGCCTGTAGTCACAGTCTCAGCGGGGGAGTAGTGTGGCGAGTCGTCGTGCAAGTTGCGAGGCAAGTAGCAACTTGCATGTAAACGAAGCATAGGAATCACGCCACCGTGACGTCACATCACCTGATTCCCGGGGATGACACTGCGCATTGCGTTAGCTCCGCCCACGTCAATATGGCCGCATTCGATCGATTGCCTATTTGAATCGATGATATTTTCTAAAACAACATAACTAACATTTTTGCCGAAATCGAGTTTATAGCGATTTTGGATTTAGTCTATGGCCATTAATAAATTGTGCATTAAAACAACACAATTGCTTTGCGTTTTCTATGTAAATTGAACTACTGAAAATACCGCTTAGTGTTAGAACAACATAACTGACTGACATTTCTCTTCGGTGATTGTTAGAACAACACAAGTGCATACAATTGTTTTGTTTTTTCACACAACCTACCCTGGCAACACGGCCGAATGGCGCCGAGAGAAACGTCAGCTGTCAAGTATATTATTAATATTATTATTTATTTTCGTTTGTCATTCGAAATAGTTTGTGATTCGAAAGAAAGAAACCGTTTATGATACTATATTCTAAATTAATACCTATACCTAACTTTTCACTGAATATCATGGTATCTGATTGTGAAGATGATACCGGAATTGTTGAACAAAGGCCTAAAAAGAGGCCGCGGAATGAGGTTTCTTATAAACGAAACATAGTGAAGAAAGCTCGATTGTCTGGACAGGCATATGTGTCTCATAGTAACAAACAAGTTCCTAAAGTAAAAACTCCTCAAGAAGATTGCAGGTAAATTTCATAATGATATCTTCTATATAGGTATACATTCTTCTTTGAGTTATTGTTTCCTCTTAGATTCACAGTGTACTTCTAGTAAACAAAAACTAAAAGTACCTTTATGGGTTGGGTAATTAGTATTCTTTGAATCCCTAAGACAAAAAATAAGCTAATCTTGTTTGTTTCCTATCACAGATGCAAGCGTGCATGTCTTCAAAAAATTACTTATGAAAAAATTATAGAATATTTCTCAATGTTTTATGATATGGGGTCAAAAAATGAGCAAGACATATTTCTGCAACAGAATATAGAGGCAGTTCCTGTCTCGAGGCCCAAGAAGATTAGATTGGATGCAGATTTGAATAGTTTGAAATGGCGTTCTAGCTCTTTTAAATATTTTGTACCATCCACATCAGGAACAAAACTTCAAGTGTGCAAATCAGCTTTTCAAAATATCTATGGCATTTCTTCCGAAAGAATAAGGCGGTTATGCAATTTATTGAAGAAAGGTATAATACCATGTGACCAAAGAGGCAAGCACCCAAATAAGCGAGCTATTCCTGGTGAAGTCTGCGTTCAAATTGAAGAACACATTAAGTGTTTTCCTTTGAAATTAAGTCATTATGCTTCAAAGCAAATTTATTATTTAGATGCCATATAGGACGTAAGACAAATGTTTGAATTGTTTAAAAGGAAGTATCCTGAAACGAGAGTAAAATATGAATTTTATTTAAAAAATTTTAATGAAAGGTTTTCTCTAAGATTTGGACGACCTCAAGTTGACACATGTTGTACCTGTGAGGATCTCACGATCAGGATAAAATCACAAACATTAAATGAAAATGCAAAGAGGGTAGCTAAGGCACAGCTAGTCATTCATAAAAAACGAAGTCAAAAATTTTATCAGAAGTTAAGAGTTGTGAAAGAAATTTGTACTGAAGGAAATGAAAAATATGATGACACTGTACTGGGATTGGCTTTTGATTACGTGATGAATTTGCAATTACCACAAATTCCAGTTCAGGAAACATTTTACTTGCGACAACTAACTGTGAATGTTTTTTGCATTACAAATCTAAAAACTAATATGTCAAAATTTTATATCTACCATGAAGGTGTAGGTGGCAAAGGCCCCAATGAGGTGACCTCCTTTGTAAATGATTACATAAACACTGAAGTTCCTCCAGGTATAAAGACCCTTTATGTCTTTTCAGACAACTGTGGAGGTCAAAATAAAAATCATACTTTGTTGAGATATTTTGCAGCCATGGTGGAACTCAAGAAGTTCAGTAGAATAGAACAATGTTACCCAGTCAGAGGGCATTCTTTTCTGCCTTGTGACAGAGCATTTGGGTGTGTGAAAAAGAAGTTAAAAAAGGAAGACCGGTTATATTCAATTTGGGATTTTGTCCAAATTGTCACAAAGGCATCACCCAAATTCTTTGTCCATGTGGTACAGCCAAACGATATAATTAATTTCAAAGCGTGGTGGAAGGCTTATTACAAAAAGTCATGTCTATCAGATTGTTCATATGGCAGAAGTGTTGAGAAAAAAGACAAGATACATTTCACAATATCTACATACTCCCATTTCATCCATTCAGTTGACAATATTGGAAAGGTGAAGGCAAGTGAGTTTATTGATAACCAGATCAACAACTTTTCTTTTACATTGCGTTTTTCCAAGAAAAGCTGCATTTCTTCACATTTTTTTTTGCCTTCAGAATTGGCATATTCAGTTAAAAAACCGATAAATATAAAAAAAAATTGAAGATATCAAAAAGTTAATTTCCTATGTCCCTGATACCTTTAAAGACTTCTATGATGAAATTTTGGAGTGGCCAACCACAACAGTAGAATCTGTAGATGAAGTGGGAGATGATGCCTAACTATAAAAGTAGGCATAATAGCAACATTATGTTATGATTTTAAGAATAATAAAGTTGAATAAATATGAGTATTTAAGTTATTATTTTATGTTACAGTAGTTTCTTGGGTATCAAAACAACACAAGTAACAGATTTAATGTCAAAAGCACATAAGTGAAAAACTTTATTATCCATTTATTTATACTAAAATAAAATAAAAAGATGTATAAAAATACAATATTAGGAGCTATATATACAGAAATATAAAATATAATATACATAATTATAAATTACTTGCATTATCAAAAATTATCCAGGTTTTTGTGTCTCCTGAACATTTTACTTTTAGTTACATATGTTGTTTTAGGAATCATTGATTCATTTGTCAACGCGTAGACGCCATATTGGTACGCACCCCCGCCAGTGTGTAGAAATGGTCAAGCGGGAGTTGTAATTATTATTAATTATTTTTTGTTATAAATTGACGAAATTTGTAATGCATTCGAACATTCACTATTTTTAGGGTTTATTGTTAACTTGGTGTCCGTATCGCGAATTATTGTAAAATAGTGAATATATCGGAGTGTTTAATTTTCGGCATCTTTTATTTAATTCCTTTTGAATCTAAATTAGTAATTTTGAGTTTTGGCAGTTTTCCTAAAAGTTAAATTAAATTAGAGTCAGTAGTAAATTTCTCGTAAATTAATATTAATCGTAAGTAGCTAGGTAGCTTCTAGGCCCTAGTTACTTCACTGTCATCTTACATCTGTCTCGTCGCTGGCCTCATTACAGCTTTACGCCGGCGACGGGCCAGCGTACACCAATTTACCTCAGGACGTCGCAGCTGGCGACGTTCCAACAGAGGAGGAACTCGCCACGCAGAACATCTCGATACGGCGACTTTACAAGGCGGGAAAGCTGACGTTTTATCGGGGGATCGGATTTCTCTCGAAGCAGAAAGAGAACGAGCGTTACAAGAGGAGGGTTGCGGCTTCGATTGCCCTTAAAGCTGCTGCACCTACCGAGCCAGTCGCTGGTCCTTCGAGAGCGGTATTTAACGCTGCGAACCCACCGCCAACAGACAACCCATTGGCTGAGGCTTTGATTCCCCGGCCTATAGCAGACGACAGTCCAGCTTGGAACTGTTATAGTGACACAGTCCCTGCTTATTGTGTAAGCGTCAACACGTGGGCAAACGAGGATGAGCAGGTCCCCTACAGCAGCCTGTACAATCATATCGCGGACCGCATAACCGACCCTAATGCAACAGGGGCTTTAGGCGCTTTGATTAAGGGCTCGACAATGAAGGACTCGGCGAGTGTGATTACGTTGGTCAAGCATATGCAGAAGGGATCCGGATCATATAAAGACGTAGCACCACTGGTGAGATGCATGAACCTACTTACCGCGACAGCAACTAACGCGACACCAGTCACCAGTGGACCCAATAGTATACAAGTTTATGCGAAACATCCGGCCTCGAGATCGCGACGTCACATTAGAAATCTTCCGCGGAGAAGCAGTGAGGGGCACGGTGATTGCAGTCCCACATGACATGTTCGTAGAACATGTTTACCTGAATTTCAACACACCATTCCCGGGCATTGGGGGAGGAATTAACAACTTTTCCTTAGATAGCATGGATGAAACATAGGTTGCTATCCCCGTCTCCAATGACCTGATGCGTACAAAGGCTTTGGTTCCATATATGTTGTCGTTTCTTACGTCAGCATACACAAACGGAACTGTTAACCACATCGTGGAGATAGACACTTTCAGCGCAGTCAATGCTGACCAAAAAGACAGAACGGGCTCGTACAGGTTGTTCCCACGGTCTAATCTCGCCCACATTCCCGGGGCAATACATGCGGTTTTGGTACTTACTGATTGTACCTCTTCGTCTGCACCAGATAGTATTAGGGGGATAGGGTATGAGATTCCAGTGGCCAACTCATACCGACGCGAAGCTCCAGACGCACCATTACCGGTGCCTGCAGGGATTGACGACATTGTTGCGGCTTGGTGGATTCCTTTTAATGCGGCAGCAGGCGGGTCTGACATTATTACCGCCATTAATGAAATTGAATCGAAACTGTGTATCTCGGGGGTATCAAAACTGGCAACCAGCGTAGCAGCAGAGATGCATGGTTGTCAGTACCCAACAATGATGATGCCAGCTGAAGGGACGACGTACGGTATAACTTCGGTGGCCTTAGCCCGCTCGCCCGCCCGTATACCGGAGCAGCCCGTACGAGACAAGCAGCGTCTGTGCTTAACAGGATGCATCCGGGGCGGGTTTGGGTGCGACATACCCCTGATCATAGGTCTCCGGCAATGGTCCTAAAAACCATGGACTCTATGTCCCGCGTGGCAACTTACATGGGACTGGTAATAACAGAGGACATTCAAAATGGTTTTACCTCGGCCAGTGGAGCACGTGGATGGTTTCGTATGTTGAGTATGGCTATTTTGGCCCAAACATCTTTGTTGTTCGCTCGGTCGGAAGATCTTCCTTTGGCCTCCACACATATATCTCACATTGGTGACCCTCGACAGAACACGCCTCCTTCATCATCATCACTCCCCGCCCCTCCGCACCGCGCCAGCCAGCATCGCCTCATCGGGTATCTCGTCCACTAGCCGCAATGTACCGCGGCCTGGGCGACTCCGCATCGGCACCATCGGGCTTTCTCACTACACCGACCGGTCAGCAAGCAGAGCACATCTCTCCTGGTCA
Organism: Polyommatus icarus; assembly: GCA_937595015.1. Lineage (NCBI taxonomy): Eukaryota > Metazoa > Arthropoda > Insecta > Lepidoptera > Lycaenidae > Polyommatus > Polyommatus icarus. Next base: position 22,800,440 of record OW569322.1, on the reverse strand, counting down.
GCACGTAGCATCGGCTCCGCACGGCAGCTATCCGACTCACTGGATCCCGTGCAGCAGCTTACAGTTCCGACTCACTGGGACTCACTGCAACAGTTCCTACTCACTGGAACTCTCTGGCACTAGCGACTCAAGCAACAAGACTTCAAGATTCGAACTCCGGTCTTCGGGGGGGAGTGATGTGGCGGTACCCACAATTCGCCTAACATTCCTACATCGCGCTATCGAAGTTTTCTGAGCGCGTCGGTATATATACGACAGCTGAAATGTATCACGTGGGCTTCGGCCTGACCGGGCATACTACCTCGCTCGACCGGAAGATCTTCCTTTGCGGCCTCTACGCATTATTCCCACAGTAGTAACCTATGGTTTGACTTTGATCTGATTAATGAAATGTTTTCAAATTAATTTCAGATACTTTTCTTGATGTAGCCATGCAAGCTGTCGATAAAGAAAATATTCCGACAAATACTATAGGTTGTAATAAAAAATCAGAACAGAAATTAATGTGTAAAGGTGAGTGTTCAGTTTATGACTACAAAGGTTTTTACTTAATTCTGTCTGTCTTGGATCTATTTTTAAATACTATAATAACCTGGACTATAATGTATAAATAATAAAAGCCCCGCAAAAGTGATGTGATTTATTAATTTGTATGAAATATGAAATGATTTGTTAAAAACATTACAATTTGGCCTTTTATTAATTACTGTTTTCTTTACTCAAAATGGTTATATTTCACATTTCAGATCGGAAAAAGAAGCAAGGCATGACTATGGTTGAAAAGGAATTATATCATAAACTTGTAAGATTGCGAGTCGAATTGAGTAAATTGAAAAACAAAATGAAGGCACAATCGGCGACGCTTAAAGCAGCTAGAAATATTACTTCTAGTGAAAAGTTTCGAAAGATAATGGAAGATTTGCCATGTGCTGCAAGATTGCTGACCATGATGCAGTTTCGAGAAATAAAAAAAAAAGACAAAGGCCGGCGTTTTACCCTTGACGAAAAAATATTATCCTTGGCACAAACAAAGTGCGAAATCATATCGTTTTTTAAGAAAAATGTTAATTTTGCCAGCACCGCAAACTCTGGTTAAGTTGCTTCAACAAGCAAATGTTCAACCAGGAATATCAAAAAAAGTATTTGCTCAGTTAAAAAAAAAAGCAGAAAAAATGAAAATAGAAGATCGACTGTGTGTTTTATTATTTGATGAAATGGCACTGAAAGCCAATATCCAATATAACGAAAGAAAAGACAAAATTATTGGCTTTGTCACTGATGGTCTGCAAACAACATCTGATTTTGCAGACCATGTACAAGTTTTCATGTTACGAGGTTTGATGAAAAACTTTAAACAGCCTATTTCGGCTGCGTTCCAGATGACGTTAATAACGCTCACGCTCAAGACCTTCGTTTCTCCCGTTCTATTAGCATGTGAGCAAATGTGAGCGTTAATGTCACAAACCCAAGTGGAACGGAATTATGGAGCGTTTTGAGCGCTCTGGCGAGGTGACAGTGACAGGTGACAGCTGAAAGAGGTTAAGTTAGAATTCGAGTCTACCGCTTTTATTTGAATAATATTTAGGTACCTATCGATTATCGAAATGGATATTTTTACGGCAGTTAGACATATTTTGCAGGTGCATCGGAATAATGATTCAGACATTTTTAGTGAATCTAGTTCAGATGAAGAGTGGAATGCACTTTTCCACAATTATGATCGCGAAAAGCGAAAGTTTAGACCACGAATCAATGACTACGAAAATGTAATCAATCTTTATTCTAATGAAGAATTTAAAAGACCATGAGAGACGATAACTTAGTATTTTATAGGAAAATATCTGTAATTTCATTTAAAACAATTTCTTTTTAATCAACATATTTTGTTTAATTATATTTCAATTAAAAATATTACGTTTTGCAATGAAATTATATGAAGTTTTTTTGTCGCTCCTCGCTCCTGAAAACTTTCCGAATATGGTCTTTGCGAGATTGTTACGTTAAAATTAAAAAAAAACTAGAACGCCCACTTCGACCCATTTTCGTCGTGGGTCGTTTTGAACGTTGCTTGAGCGAAATTGATGACGTCATGAGTGACGTCGTAGCCGCTATCAAAACGACCCCGGTCGCCAAAGGGAACGGCAGAAGGGGACGTTTTGAGCGTTTTGGTCAAAATTAACGTCATCTGGAACGCAGCCTTCATACACATTTTCGTCAGCTGCCACAAAAGGACCAGAGTTAGCCAAACAAATAAAATGTAACTTAACAGAAGTACAAAAGACTGGTTTAATTGTAGTCGCTACAGTTTGTGACCAGGGCACTAATATGCTTTTGTTTCTTGTACTAATATGTTTATTGCCGATCGGTTATCGGCAATAAACATATTAGTACAAGAAACAAAAGCATATTTTTTAAGAAAAGGTGAAGAAATTAGAGAAAATGAAATTATCCTAAATAATCAAAAAATAGTGCCCTTATATGATCCACCTCATTTGTTGAAATGTATAAGGAATAATCTCTTAACGAAAGATTTAAAATTTGAAATGAAAGGTGAAAGCAAAACTGCCAAATGGGAGCATTTAGAGATGTTACATAAAGAAAACCCAGGTTATAAAGGAATGAGACTAATTCCCAAAATGACAGATAACCATATTGTGCCAAACAAAATAGCTAAAATGAAAGTAAAATATGCTGCGCAAGTGTTTAGCCAGACTGTTGCTAAGACAATGGGGTATCTGGCAGGTAATTTAATTTTCTAAACTTAGGGTCAGTTTCACCACTTCCTGATTAGTGCCGAATAGGCTATCCACCTGGTATCTTGGCATATAAAGTATGGAGTATCTGTCAAATATGTTGTGGATAGCCTATCCGGCTCTTTATCAAGAAGTGGTGAAACAGGCCCTCTTTTAATTTTAAACAGAGGGCTTTGAAGTACTTGAATTATTCTTTGTTCACTTTTCTCATTTTCTCTAACATATTTTAAAAAAATATGTGTTCTTATATAATATATTGTTTACATGCTTTTTTATTAACTTAATTATGACTCTCCAATGACTTATAAAACTACTAAAAGACTAAACCATATGTTACAAAAGTATTTATCAAAGTTAATTTAAATATAGGTATAACATGTTGAAATTTTACTAGTTCACAGTTTTTTATAAAGAATATTTTATTTCATTCACAGATAAGGCCTCCTACGCACTGGCGACCATGGTCGCCGCGACCTAGCCGCGGCGGCCAGTGAATTCTGGACTTTATATGGCAATCGCTATAGCCCCTACGCACTTAGCGGCCAGCGATCAGCGGCCACCGTTGGCCGCGGCGTCCAATTTGATGCCACGCGACCAGCGACCAATCGTGGCCGTCGAGAACATCACTTCTGTATTAAAATTCATCAGTGCTACCGCATCGGCCGCGGCGACCAGACGTGTAGCTAGCTACAGAGTGATTATTTTACAATGGCCAATTTCGACACGGAAAGGTTCATAATTGAAGTTGAAAATAGAAGAGGTTTATGGGATTTAGCATCAAATGATTACTCCAATAAAGATGTTAAGCGGCAGTTGTGGCTTGAAGTGGTCGATATATTTGGCGGTGAATCCATGGAAGATAAAGAAAAGGCAGAATTTGGTTAGTACCTATTTTATTTTATTATGCCTAAGTAAATTAATAATGCGATGAACTACAATAAACGCAGCAGGTGCTGTAGTAGCATTCGACACGTATATGTGACATGAGTGATTTTTTTTTAAAGTTGTTCCGTTCATTCAAAATCTAAGAAATTTTAGCAAATAGGTAATTGTCAAAAGTATAACTATTTTATTTCTACTATTTTTCGCTTTGCACATGAGTTTTGACAATTATTTGCTAATATTTCCCAGGTTTTCGTAATGATTGGAATAACTTTTTAAAAAGATTACTCATACCGCATGTGCATTCGACTCCATTTTGTTTACGGCGCGCAATGGCGGCTCGCGGCGAGCAAGTGCCTCAACGCACAAACTGAGCAGCCGTCGTAGGTACGCACCCATATATTTACAAATTGTGCCAGGGCAAGCGACCATCGGTACTGAAGTAGTTTGCGAATATATCTCGATATTCGGTTGATGTTCTATTTGCTCTATTAGGTAAATATGCAGGTATTTCTAATAAAGACTCTGGTACAGTTAACGTGTCCTTGAAATCATATCCGTCTCTTTCTCGCACAAAATTATGAAGCACACATAGAGCTTTTATAATCACAACTGCAAATTCTTTCTTGACGTTTAGGGGTCGTTGAAGAATCTGCCATTTACTGGCTAATATTCCAAATGTACATTCAATATAGCGGCGGGCACGGGATAGTCGATAGTTAAAATTAGTCTTTACATTATTCAAGTTTCTCCCATCATACGGTCGCATCATATGTTCCGATAGTGAAAACGCCTCATCACCCACTAAAACGAACGGCATTGATTGGCCATTTTCTTTGATGGGGTTATTGCTTGGAATATCGAGATCATTATTTAAAAGCCTATGATAAAATACAGAGTCTTTGTAAATTGACGAATCAGTGCATTTGCCGTATGCTCCAATATCTACGTAAAGAAATTTATAATTTACATCACATATTGCAAGTAACACGATTGAAAAATAATTCTTGTAATTGTAATAAAGAGATCCGAATGTTGTGGTTTGATAACTCAATGTGCTTGCCGTCGATGGCTCCGATGCAATTAGGAAATTGGGCGTATTTTCGAAAACCTTCAGCCGTTTGAATCCACTTATCTCTGGTCAATTGTGGCATCACAATTGGTTTTAATATCTCCCATATTGCTTCACAAACATCAAATACTATTTCCGATACTGTAGGAAGCCCTATACGGTATTCATGACTTATATGAGATAAAGAACACCCAGTAGCCAAATACCTGAAAATAAAATTCACATTAATAAACATAATATTAGTTTTGTAATATGTACTATATTTATTTATTGATTTACAGGCATTACTCTCCAAAAAAGATGGAAAAACCTTAGAGACTGTTTCACAAGAGAGCTGCGCCGTCTTAAAGATGTCAAAAGTGATTCTGCTGCAAAACGTAAATCACAATACACCTATTTCAACCAATTACTGTTTTTGAAATCAGTGCTGGACACAAACGCAACAGAAAATAGTCTCGAAGAGGCAAGTCAAGAAAATGAAAGTGCAAGATCTTCTGATCTTGAGACTCAACAGTCTGTATCAAAGTCGCTTAGAACAAAAAGGAAGAAAAAAATACCAAACGAAGAATCCGATACAGATCTTGAGATCCCTCTAATTTCAGTTCTGCATAAGACCATAGCGACTACACAGAATGATTCAAATTGTGACAGACCGTTTCTTTTATCCCTCCTCGAAAGATTTTAAACAATCCCTGCTGCAATGAAGACCAAAGCGAAAATGGAAATCATGGAAATTATAGAACAATACCAACCGAACTGTACACCTACAACAGCGCGCATAAACCATTCAAGTAATTTCAATACTCTTAACGACCAAGAATATGACCCGCATCGACCGAGTTATTCAGGTTATTCTACTACCAACAGGATATCAGATGATTCAAATTACAGCGATACTCATACTCATTATTCTGATATTTCTCAAAATTCAGAAATGATAGACCTATTTCCCAATTTGAATGATTAATTTTCACAATTGCCATTTTTTAAGTTATGAAAATACAAATAATTTGATTATCTACATCAGTTTTTTAATATTTAAAAACATGTTATAAGCAAGCCCTTTTCCTCTCCTTTTCAAAGTCGTAAAGTAGAATACTACTGAACAATAGTTCATAAATTTTTTAAAGTGTTTGCCACCTTTACCTTGGTCAATGAATTATACAGGTTGTTGTTAAAAACACAACAGTGGTGGTTTAGGGTGATTCAGAATCGAGTCTTGTATAATTCAAATTTACAAAAAAATCCATTTAGCAGTTTAAGTAAAAAAAGGCCCTATCACATTATTTTTATTTTTCCTGTACACAATACTCCATTCCGAAACACCCTTTAAAATATATCACGTATTTTTTAAACATTCTGTATTTAAAAAAGCAAAAGCTTACCTTATTGTTATTACTAATTTTTCTTCTGCTGGAATGCATTTCCGATAGTTGTTACCAGTTCCAGTAATTTTTGGTTTTATTATATCCAGTAACAGGTTAAAAGTATTCGTTGACATTCTCATGTAATTAAAGAATCTCTTCTCATACATTTTTAAATCCAAAAAATAAGTATAATATAATCCTTTAGTCTTTCTCTCGCAAAGTAATGGATGCACCCAAAATTGTCTTTTACGTGAAATCTTCCGTTTTCGTTTTCGTAGTAAATACACAAGCACAGTTAGCGTGATTATCTTCTGCACGTCCATCTTGACACACCCTTGGAAGTCGACTGCAAATTTTTCGGCCGTCCACATGTCGCGCTTGCCTACGCACCGGCGACCATGGCCGCGGCGGCCTGGCCGCGTCTATGGTCGCCAGTGCGTAGGCAGCCTAAGGGGATTTTGCCACCAGAATGTCGAGACACAGCGGATGCACTAGCCTCTTTTGACCAGCTATTCGACTCAGTGAACGGGAGTTTCGGCAAAGGTCGAAAAATATTTGGAAAACCTCTTCTAGGACCAGTGTCGCCGAAGTCCATACATCATACGTTTTGGGGGGAAGCAAAAAAAACCCTCAGTTGTATGAGGTTTATTGAAAAAAATGGTAAAACAGACAAATCAGTGTCTTTGAATAACTGGGCATGGACACTAGCTGGAATAGAGAATTTACTAAAAACTTTAAAAATCAATTATAATATAAATTCGGTCTGGATGCGGCACCTAAATCAAGACCCTTTAGAAAATTTTTTCGGTGCGATTAGGGCTCAGGGGTGCCGCAATATAAATCCTTCACCTGAAAAATTTGAGTCCGCATATGCTACTCTGTTAGTAAACAATTTAACTAGTGTCCATGCCCCAGGAAGAAATTGTGAAAAAGATTTTTGTGAAACTTTGCATGCCCTCGTCATCACTGATGACTGCAAAGACAGTGTACCAACCAGCATAATAGAAATCCCAAACATAAATCTAATACCAATAGAAATTAAAAATAAACCACAAATTATTGCACCACTGCAATATGTAAGTGGTTACTTTTTAAGGGGGCCAAAAAAAAGTCTTTAAAAACTGCCAAAAATGTAAAGAAGATTTGTTTTGTGCTAGCGAAGTAGAATTTATTAAATGTCGGGAATATGCTGGTAGGAACTGGCTTTGCAGTCCGAGTTACTCATTAGTAAAATGCATTTCTGAATTTCAAGATATTTATAATGAAATACATAAATGAAATTTAAAAATTAACAATATAAAACAATTCACTAAAACATTAATTTTTGTAAATATTGATTTCCAATTTATTAATATATAATTTGATATATAATTTGATGCGAGAGGAGATAAATAGAATTGCTGACATCTATGCAACAAAAAAGGAATTGGAATTGCTTCAAAACGATCTTAAGAACATAATGGAATCATCTTTAGTGAATAACAATTTTACTGGATATATTAACACAAAGAGAGGGGCCAGTAAATTTGACGATTTACAATGTAATAGTGGTCCTATGGGATTGCCGCCTGTGAATAGTTATAGGGATATAGAAACTATGTCAGGTAGCTATTATTCACCAACGTTGCAAAAAGATGATAATATCGGGAATCAACAAAAAGTGTTATTACTTGAGGGTAGTGCGAAAAATAAATCAGGTGTTGCTCCGACCTTGGAAACGGCCGTGAATGTATCGACCGCACAGCTGATAACGTCCGAACCGGTTAGCGACCGCCATATTATGATTTCCGATGGTAACCTGCCCAAGTATTTACCCAATCACACGACAAGCGAAGCGCTCGCGCCGGCGCCCGCGACATTACAAAACCGTAATGAATGTAATAAAAATATTATGGTAAAGTCGTATGCAGACACTTTGAAGGATCAAAATTGGACTCTGGTACAAAGAAAGAAACAAAAGAATCGTTTTATCGGTACTAAGGGCAAAGCTTTGGTGGAAGCAAATGTAAATTTCAAGGCCTCGGACACTATGATACCTATATATATCTATCACATTGCCAAGGATGTAACCGAAGATGATATTCATAGTTACATACGAAAAAAATCCGAAATGGATGTTAGGTTGGAGAAAATGAATATGAAGGTTGAAAAGGAATATAATGCCTATAAAGTATTCGTACCCAGAAGCAAGTTATCTTTGTTTATGCAAAGTGATTTTTGGCCGGAAGGCATTTCTTTTCGTCGCTTCATAGATTTTAATCGAAGACTCGGAGTCAAGAAAATCAATAATTAGAATTTATGAATATGGCCACTACTACAATAATTAGTTTTAATTGTAAAAATGTGAGTCGCTCAATGGACTGTGTGAGGGGCCTCTGCGTTGAAGCTGATATTTTGGCGCTACAAGAAACATGGCTACTGCCGCAAGATATACCTCTTCTTGGGAATATACATCCTGGCTTTGCATTTCATGGGAAATCTGCTGTGGACACATCCAGTGGAGTGCTACGGGGCAGACCACACGGAGGTGTGGCATTGCTGTGGAGAAAGTCGGCGTTCCCCAATGTTTCCATAGTTGATTGTCATAGTGTTCGTCTTTGTGCTATTAAAATTCATCTCAGTAACAACAGTTCAGTGTTAGTGATTTCTGTATATATGCCTACGGACGACGTTGACAACCTCCCCTTGTTTGCGGAATGCCTAGGTGAGATAAGTGCTCTGATCGACACGTGCAACAGCGAATATGTGTTTGTTCTTGGAGACTTTAATGCCCACCCCGGTGAGTTGTTTTCGCATGAACTTTCTAACTTCTGTTCTGAACAACTGTGGACTTGCGTTGACTTAGATATGTTACCTAGTGACACCTATACATTTGTGAGCGAAGCTCACGGATGCAGGCGATGGCTCGATCACTGTATTGTAACTAGTGCCGCTCGACACGCAATTGTTGATGTTTCCGTATTGTATAATGTTTTTTGGTCTGATCACTTCCCGCTGAAATTAGTGTGTAATATAAACAAATTTGTTACCAAAATTGAGGCACCCTCGTTTATTAAAAATAAAGTAATATGGGGTGAGAGAGACAGTGATCAAATAAAAAAGTATAATAATTTGTGTAATAATAAGTTAAGCCTAATTGATTTTCCTGCTGAATTGTCTATGTGTGCCGACAAAATATGTACAAACGTCGAACACAGAATAATATTAGACAGATTGTACAGTAGTATTGTATGTACCTTAAGTGAGTCTGCTGAGAATTGTTATAGGGAGAAAAAACTTAAGAACATTAATTATGTAACAGGGTGGAATAGACATGTAAATAGTGCGCATAAGGAGGCTCGTCTATGGTTTCAATTCTGGGTTTCCCTGGGCAAACCTAGACATGGTTTTGTTTATAAAAATATGTGCGAATCTAGAAAATATTTTAAGGCTAAATTAAAATATTGTCAAGATAATGCATTACAAATTAAAATGGACATAATAGCTAAAAATCATTCTGAAAAAAAATTCTCAAAATTTTGGAAAAATACGAGTAAGTTGAATCCTAAGCCGAGCCTTCCAATGTCTGTGGCTGGTATTAGTGATCCTGCTGGAATAGCGAGTGCTTTCCAAAAGTACTTCAAGATATCCTCCCTACTTCCTCGGCGGAATGGAGTGCTGTGGGGCCCAAGCGCCGCCGAGGAAGTAAAGGTTAGATTCAGTGCTAAAGAGGTTGCCTCTATTATTAAAAAAATGCGTCGAGGCAAGTCTCCGGGACACGATAGTCTCAGTGTCGAGCACTTGAGATATGCTGGGGTGCACTTGCCACGAATACTTGCTATGCTTTTTAATTTGTGTGTGAGTCATCAATATCTGCCGCAGACGTTGATGTCTACAGTTGTTGTGCCTATTATAAAAAATAAGACGGGGGACGCCTCCGACCTGTCCAATTACAGGCCGATATCACTGGCTACTGTGATTGCCAAGGTACTGGACAGTCTGCTTGATAAAAGGTTGGAACTGCATACAGATATAAACGATTCTCAATTTGGGTTCCAGCCGGGCCTGTCCACTGAAAGTGCCATTTATTGTCTTAAGCAGACTGTGCAGTACTACACATCCAGAAAAACGCCGGTATACGCTTGCTTCCTGGACCTGTCGAAGGCATTCGACTTAATGTCATACGACAAATTGTGGCAAAAACTTAGAGACGAAACCAATCTGCCCAAGGAACTGATTGGACTCTTTCAGTACAGCTAGGCTATTCTCTAAGGAACACGTTAAGGCTGTGCTCTCCGCTGTTATCACGGATGTCGCAGTCGTGACATCGTTCGCTGTTACCACGGCTGTAGAATTCGTATTCTCTAAGCTCTATTAGCTCGTCGACGATGTCTCGGCTGCGTGAGCGCTCGGCTGTCGGCGAGGCTGCGGCTCAGATAGTGGACTCGACTATAGATACATTTTTGTCTTAGGAATTTTAGTTATTTTGTCGCTATAAACTCTATATTATTAGAACTTTTATAGTAATAATCATTTGCACTACATACTTGAACAAAATCAAATAGACAAAATCATTAATGCATTGAAAAAATATCCAAAAAGTTGAAAGTACCAAGATATGAACCTCGTATCTATAAAGTTCTTGTAGTTAAATTTAAAAAAAACTCGCTTGACCTTCTTTATACTTACGTATGTAAACAAAATATAAACAAAAGTGCAAACCAAGGGACATGGAATAGATCGAACTTCATTTAGTTTTAAAATAAAGAATTTCTACTACGCGATAAGAGGTAGTGTACCTCGGCTCGAGTGACCCGCGCCAACCACTTGAAATATTTCGTGGAACATATTTCATAATAAACATTGTTAACAGTCTTCGGCTAAGATTCGTGAAAGTTGGATTGCTGTTTAGTATAAATCAATGTGGTTTAATTGTATAATAAGTGAAAAAGTAATTATTATAAAAATCTAAATGTGCTGCGTAAAATTACTAATAAGTATTGAATACTTGGTGCGCCTGTATCCGCGTATGTTTATTGAACTCAGTGTTCGCTATAAGTGTAAAAACTTGATAAAACGTGGTATGTAGAAGAAAGTTAGAGAATAAAACGATTTATACAAAATGTGAATTTCAAGCCTTTTGTGTGTGGAGTTACAATTTTGTCATGTACCGTATCGTACTCGCAAATCGGGACTCGGGACTCCAGCGACTTTTTAAGGTAAGAGTGTTAAAGAGAGTTTTAAAGTGATTTAGCACTTTACTTTCGGTTTTTACGTAACAAAAATTAAAACTGTACAATAATTAGGATATATATTTGAGTAAATAAGTACAAAATCATACAAAATCTTTGGCGACAGCCACGAAATAGTAGCTTTTCGTTTGACATTTAAAGTTGTAGGCGTACGCCGAGGCTGTAATCGAAGCTGTAGGCTGTTGAGCTTAGAGAATACGAATTTCGAACATGAAATGTCAAAAAGTGATTCCATATCACCTCGCTTTCAGCCGTGCGGCGCTAGTGTCGAACAGCTGAGAAAACATAAGCAAGTGAATACCGATCTCAATCTCACGGCTGTAACAGCCGATGCGATTGCGGCTGTTTTGATTGTTGCTCTTAGAGAATAGCACTCCTGGTACGGTCATCAGAAAAATAGTGTAAAATGGGCTGGAGTGTTTTCGGAGGTGTACGGGTTGGAGTGTGGGACGAGACAGGGGGGGTTAAGCTCGCCCCGCCTCTTTAACCTGTACATGAATCGGCTGATAGGTGAGCTCAACAGCACATACGTAGGATGTCACGTTGACGGCGTCTGTATTAATAATATAAGTTATGCGGACGATATGGTGCTGTTGAGCCCATCTATCAGTGCGTTACGTAGACTTCTCCGTATCTGTGAAGAGTACGCTGTGGAACATGGGCTCAGATATAACGCAAATAAAAGCGAATTTATGGTTTTTAATGCAGGCGCCGACAGGAGTCGCAGAAGTGTACCTCCTGTGACTCTTGGAGGTGTGCAGCTGAGAAGAGTCGACCGAGTGAAATATCTGGGTCACTGGGTCACCGCCTCTCTATCAGATACGGAGGACATAGAGAGGGAGCGTAGAGCGCTATGTGTGCGCGGCAATATGCTGGCACGTAGGTTCGCACGATGTAGCAGGGACGCAAAAATGACGCTCTTTAAAGCGTATTGTCAGTCGTTCTACACGTGTAGCCTATGGGTCAGATATACGCAGCGCTCATATAGTACTCTCAAAGTCCAGTACAACAACATATTCAGGATGCTGTTTGGTCTGTCGCGTTATTGCAGCGCCTCATCTATGTTTGCTGAGGCACATACAGACTGTTTTCAGACAATTATTAGAAAGAGATGTGCCTCGCTCTGGTCGCGTGTGCAAAACAGTCCAAACAGAGTCCTGAATGTGTTGGGTAGCAGGTGGGATTCCGTGTTGCTGAAACATTGGGTGCAGCTCCATGCTCCGATAGCACGGTTCCCATATATTTAATTGTTGAACAATATTATTGTGATTCCAATTTATTTTATATTTTTTACTAACACTAGAATAAGGACCTATTGTTGAAACTAACACTATGGATGAAAATCTGAAATAAATTAATTGAATTGAATTGAATTGAATTAACTGTGAAACCCATAAAGAAACTTTAATAGACTTTTTAATAAATTTGTCATCCAGATTTTTCATACATCATTACTGTAAAAATATTAATAAAATTTTTAAGCGGTAAAAGGGATTGTGATGATGACGAGGACACCAACCAATTAAAGGCAAAGAAAATGTTCTTGAAATGTTTTAAAAGAAAATAATGTTCTTGTAATAAATAAAATTTATAAAGGGTAAATTATGTTGTTTTATTTTAATTTTAAATGTACATCTAATATTAATCATTATCTTTAACTAGGTACCTATACTAATACTAGAATCCATAGTACTAGTACCGTCGTAAAGTTACAGATGGCGCTTTAATGCGGTTTCCATAAAATAAAGAGAGTGAGGTCTCTATTCCAGTATTATAATAAAGTACTCTGTGGTTTTTCGAGTTAGAACTTGTTGTATTCGGTTGTTTATTTAGGTGTTGAAGTGCAGTTTTTACTGTTAAATTTATATCGAAATGGATGAAGACGGGACTGCTGAAGTTGTAACGATCAATTGTGGTACAAAAACAAGGCCACGGCGTGGACGTAAACGAATTACAATATCAGCTTCAAAGTAAGTGACATTTCACATCAATTTGAGCGGGAATTTTATAAAGAAACCTAAATATATTTTTAATTACCTATTTTTCCTGTTACAGGTATGTGGATAGTGATCCACTTGCACTTAATTTGAAGAGAAACTGTAAACATGTCACGAAAAGTGTTTTCAAATGCAATAAGTTAAGCCTTCCCATACTACTCAAGAACAGAAAGCTTTTTTATAAAAACAAAACAAAAGTAGCACAAGATACTTATCTGACAAGATTGGTCTCTTCATACACACCTCAAAGAATCAAGGAACCTAAAGGATCTCTTTCGAAACCTAGAAAATTATGTTCCAGTTTCTTTTTGACTGGACAGAAGAACAAGTTGGTTCAAGTGTGCAAAAGTCTGTTCATGGCAACTTTTTCAATCAAAAGTTTTAGGTTGAGAACAATCTGCAAAAATGTCTTTAATGGCACCCTTCCTAAAGAAGGAAGAGGTGGAGATCACAAAGAAAAAAAATTTGAGAAGAAACGACAAAGTGTCATACAATTTATTGAGAAATTACCTGCCAAAGATAGCCATTATTCTCGAAATAAATCAAAGAGAATATATTTGGACAGTTCACTTAACATCAAAAAATTGTTCAAGCTGTATAACAACTCTGTTGGAACTGATCTAAAAGTATCATGAGGTCTATTTAGAAGAATTTTTAATGGAAAATTCAACATTGGATTCAGAGCACCCACAAGTGATCAATGTTCTGCTTGTGTACTGCTTGCAAATAAAATTAAAAACTGCAAAGATGCTCAGGAAAAACAAAAATAATAACAGAAAAAAGAATTCACAAATTGCGAGCAAATGCTTTCTATGATTTAACAAAGGTAGATGATCCACACATCTTTCGGTGTTGTTTTGATCTTCAGCAAGTACAACCCTTACCCCGAACTCCAATCCAAGATGCTTTTTACAGTCGTTAATTAAGTTTATACAATCTATGTATTGTAGATATGGAAGCAAGACATCCAATCTTTTATTGCTGGACGGAAAATCAATTTGGACGGGGATCCACTGAAATTAGATCAGCATTGTTGCAACATTTAATGAAGCAGGATTATACAGGTAAAAAATATGTACGGCTTTTCTGTGATGGATGTGGCGGGCAAAATAAAAACTCACATAATATTGTTCATGTATTAATTTTTTGGTTGGTTAATCATGCCCCTCCCGAAATAGAAGATATTCAAATAACTTATCCTGTCAGAGGCCGTTCGTTTTTACCAGCCGATAGAGTGTTTGGTCGCTTGGAAAAAGAAATATCAAAATTCCCAGTAATTACATCCAAAGATGAGTATTTGGATAAGTTCTCACAATTTGGTGATGTCAATCTTCTTGGAAAAGACTGGAAGTTGTTTGATTTGAAACAATTATGCAAGGACTACAAAAAAGTACCCGAAATCAGAAATTTAAAAAGAATACGCATTTATAAAGAATTAAAAGAAATCGAGCTGGGCAAAGAATAGTTTACTTGACCAAATTATTTGAAACATTTAAATATGAGACTGACAACGACACCGGAGTAATATTACTGAAAAAAGGTAAAAATCATCCTAAACTGCTACAACTACAATCTCTGGGACGGGACATAGCAGATGCTAAAAAGAAAGACATTGACAATTTATTGGTAAAACAATTTGGAGATAAGTGGAAGGATATTGAAGAGCTTCAATGGTATGTTGGTATCTTGGATAATAATTCTTCACATACGATAGAAGTTGGAGATGTCAGTGAAGATGAAGATTGTGATTGTCTTGAACCTGATACTAATATTATTAGGATTTAGATACTGATATTGGTGATGGTTAAAGTGATGAATGATTTTGTCATAAGGCTAATAATATTAATTTGATGATTAAAGATTGTGATAATTAAAATAAGAATGTGTGTGTGCTCATACAGTAAGGAGAACAAAAATATATTTTTAAAAGGTTATCTTTTCAGTCATTTTCAAAACCACACCTTTTTTTTGGTAAACATCAAAACCTCGCTTTTCCACTAGTCTTGATCAAAACCACACTTTTCCAAAAATATTTAATCAAAACCTCACATTTCCAAATTTCATTTCAAAATATTAGCTAAGATTCTTATCATTTTTATCAGCCATTTGCGAATATTGGCCTGCAGGGCTTGAATTGTCCGGGGATTGTTCTCATAAACCTTCGATTTAAGGCAACCCCATAGAAAAAAAATCGAAGGGCGTGAGGTCGGGTGACCTGGGCGGCCATGAGATGTCTCCGTACTTGCTGATCAGTTTATTTGGAAAAATTGTTCTTAACTTTTCCATCGACCCTAGCCTAGCTGTATGCGGAGTGGCACCGTCTTGCTGAAATTGTGTCCTATTGTTATAACCTGAATACAGCTGCAATTGCGGTACCAGAAATTCGTCTATCATACGGCAATACACCGGAGCAGTAACTGTTTCTCCTTGGTTAAAAAAATAGGGCCAAATTACAGCGCTAGCCGAAATGGCACACCAAACGTTCGGGCGTTGCTGCTGATGTTGATGGTCCTGGAGGAATACTGTTGAGCGTTGTCCCTTCTTCCCTAAATCTTTCTGCACACGACCAAATAAGTTGCGTTCTTGGCCCATCACTTAAACCCCGAATATTAAAATGAGTACACAACGTTCGACTCGCGCGAACCAACGATTCACCATTCGTTAGATATTGCTCAACCGCGAACGAGCGGTGCGCTCTTGTCCAGTGACTCATAGCTACTAACAAATCCGCACGTACAGCGCTTTCAATGGAACCACTCCCGCTCACCTCACCCTGCTATTATTTCGATAATTGCAGTTTGCAGTTGAAAAATTTCCGCTGGACACCCTTTACAATATCTTTGCTTCTTTAAATAACGCTGAAACTCTCTAATATGTATAAGAAATCTGAAGTTCTGTTCAGTACCTTCGGAAGTATACCACGGGGTTTATAACTGTAGCTGTGGTGCAAAATCTTACTTTTTGGTACCTACTTGAAAAAAGGTAGCTAAGGTAAAGCTAAGCTAAGAAAATGCATCACAAAAAACTGACTGAAACTTGAAAAAGACGCAATATTATTCAAATGAGTAGGATAATAGAGTTATTATAACGATGTTTTAGTTAAAACTCACGGAAGAAATAGATATTCACACCAAATGTCACAGGTAATATACATTTTGGTTTTGACAACATCTTACCTGCACTTGTGCAAGATAACGGATATTTAATGGCTAATATTTTACCAATAATGAACATCAAAAACCCAAATAACACAATTTGGAAAAAAATAATAAAAACCCATTGAGATGTATGGAGTTGCTATTGCCAACAAAAAACATGTCACACTTGAGGAATGAGCGAGGTGAGAGGCGGGGCGGTGATGGCCATAGATCAGTACCGCAGAAGTGACAAAGTTTTGTGCCTACACTTGAATGAACGCAGACTTGAGTTAGTGGATAAAATAAAACAAAAATTTTTATTAAACATTATTCAAAGATTTTATTTAACTTGCTCTGTATATTATTATTTACAAATATTATTAAATATATCAGTACATATTATTATGTAAGTTCGGGTGGAATTTTTGAACTCAATTTCGAAGTATGTATGTACATAATATAATATTTTAACCGATTGAGCTGAAATTTTGTATACATGTTTGGTTTGAATGACAATGCACGATACAGCATGTGACATCACTATAAATATGAAATGGCCGACCATCCAAGATAGCGGAATAGTTATTTTCTATGCCGTCGTATAAAAGTTAGTATTTTAACTTATTACAGTTAAAAATAGTTATGTGAAATCCAACATTTTAGTAACGCAGAAATAAATAATATAGCAAGTCGAATGTGGAAAAAACGGGGTAAATTATTTGAAAGGGCTTAATCTCGCGAACTACTGGAGCAATTTTTATGTTATTTGGCACAGATAAGAAGTAGACCACGTGAAGGATCATAGGCTATCGATTTAAATCATTTTTTTAGTGGCTATAATATTATAGTCACTGAAAAAATGATCCCGGCGTCGCGTCGCACGGGTATAAAATATATAGCCGCTATATATTTTATACCCGATATTAATAAGTGTATTTGTTGAATAAATAATAGTAAATTATTACAACCTGAGACTGACGGCGATCATTAAGTTTATGCGACGGGATAGCGATCGACGTTGCCATGGTGACATACTTATTTAGTCATTTCAATATAATAATATGGGCGAAATACAATGGCGAAATACTTTATATTATGGCAAAGCAACGTTTGCCGGGATAGCTAGTTATATAATAATAAGTATGGATTCAAAGTCCACTACATACTTAACTTATTTAAATTACTTAAATATTTATAAATACCATTATAATGTACGCATGTATAATGTACACGTAATACCGTATTTATAATTTATATTACCAAAATACAAATTCGTCTACCTGAATACTTCATTTATTGTCGTCTCATCATAGATATTTGTATTCTGCCTACATTCCCCTCTGAATCTACTACTCTATGACAATGCGAAATGGCGCGCGTCTTCGCCTAGTAATTAAATGTTCATATTTTAATTGAAAATAATTAAATAAGAATACTAATCGATAAAATGTTATGCCGTCGCAATTGGAAGTGTTTTTGGAAATATTTTTCCAATATCATAAGACACACCAAGCCATTTTTGTGACTTTTATTTTGTTTTTTTATAATTGTCATACGTCAAGCGCGCAGCTAGGCTATTCTCTAAGGAACACGTTAAGGCTGTGCTCTCCGCTGTTATCACGGATGTCGCAGCCGTGACATCGTTCGCTGTTACCACGGCTGTAGAATTCGTATTCTCTAAGCTCTATTAGCTCGTCGACGATGTCTCGGCTGCGTGAGCGCTCGGCTGTCGGCGAGGCTGCGGCTCAGATAGTGGACTCGACTATAGATACATTTTTGTCTTAGGAATTTTAGTTATTTTGTCGTGATAAACTCTATATTATTAGAACTTTTATAGTAATTATCATTTGTAGTACACACTTGAACAAATTCAAATGGACAAAATCATTAATGCGTCGAAAAAATATCCAAAAAGTTGAAAGTACCAAGATATGAACCTCGTATGACGTATCTATAAAGTTGTTGTAGTTAAATAAAAAAAAACTCGCTTGACCTTCTATACTTTCTTCTATACTTACGTATGTTAACGAAATATAAAGTATGTAAACAAAAGTGTAAACCAAGGGACATGGAATAGATCGATCTTCATTTAGTTTAAAAAAAAAGAATTTCTACTACGCCGTACGCGATAAGAGTTAAAGTGTACCTCGGCTCGGGTGACCCGCGCCAACCACTTGAAATATTTCGTGGAACATATTTTATAATAAACATTGTTAACAGTCTTCGACTAAGATTCGTGAAAGTTAGATTGCTGTTTAGTATAAATCAATGTGGTTTATAATTATTCATAAATATGTGCTGCGTAAAAATTACTAATTTAAGTATTGAATACTTGGTGCGCCTGTATCCGCGTATGTTTATTGAACTCAGTGATTCTCTATAAGTGTAAAAAAACTTGATAAAATGTGGTATTTAGAAGAAAGTTAGAGGATAAAACGATAATTATACAAAATGTGAATTTCAAGCCTTTTGTGTGTGGAGTTACAATTTTGTCATGTATCGTACTCGCAAGTCGGGACTCAGGAATCTAGCGACTTTTTGAGGTAAGTGTTAAAGAGAGTTTTAAAGTGATTTAGCACTTTACTTTCGGTTTTTACGTAACAAAATTAAAACTGTACATTAATTAGGGTATATTATATTTCAGTAAATAAGTACAAAATCATACAAAATCTTTGGCGACAGCCACGAAATAGTAGCTTTTCGTTTGACATTAAAAGTTGTAGGCGTACGCCGAGGCTGCAATCGAAGCTGTAGGCTGTCGAGCTTAGAGAATACGAATTTCGTACATGAAATGTCAAAAAGTGATTTCATATCACTCCGCTTTCAGCCGTGCGGCGCTAGTGTCGAACAGCCCAGAAAACCTAAGCTAGTGAATACCGATCTCGATCTCACGGCTGTAACAGCCGATGCGATTACGGCTGTTTTGATTGTTGCTCTTAGAGAATAGCACTGCAGAAGAGCTCGCGGCCGACTAAGTGCGTTGCGGCTATTTAGCGTCTCTTGAATGTGACCAAGCATTGCGTTGCGGTGTCAACTCCATACATCTCAATGTAAAAACCACACCAACAATAAAAAGTAGAAGAAGTTTGAAAGTGACATGCCCGCCAAAACTCTCTTTCAGTTGTCAGTTTGACAATTTGCGTGTTCCTAAACTGTTACCAGTATACTGCTCTAATCGCTTAGAGTTTAGACGTATTCTCTTCGTGACTTGAACTTTTCGGGAATTTTCGACATTTACCTTATACTACCAGACACCCATAATTATTCCCTGAAATGCTAAAAAAGTACATTTTAAGGTGGTATGGCAGTGGGAACTAACTGGTTCAAGTTGTCTGGTAGTAGGGAGCAACTATCATATTTTAAGGGTCCGGCAGTGGGAGACGAGATTCATACAGGTATCCCTAGGAAAAAAAATTGCCTCAAATTTTATCGAAGGTGCGGTAGACTTTCAACTTTCAACTGGATACCTCCTAAAGTACTCGCGTCCGAAGCTCTATAGTCGCTTGCCATTCTTACCTTTATATGAATATGAGTTAAAAGCTGTCGCCTCCGGCTTCGGTCGCGTGGAATTCGAAAATCGTGTAAAAACACGAATATTTTAGGAACACGATATTTTTCCAAAACCAAAAGTAGCCTATGTTACTCTTCATTGTTTCAAATAAGTAAGTCTATGCCAAAAATCATGTAGTTTAGTTGCTTCGCTAGGGCGTGAAGGAAGGACAAACGAACATACTTTCCCATTTATAATTTAAGTATAGGCACAGAATATATATTAATTGCCTACATCTCCGCTCTCTTTCTATCGCATAACTCGTACCTTTTCTGAAGAAATCAAGGTTGTCTCTTTTTAAGATAATATTATAATCTTTATATTTTATTAACTACATTTTATTTAACTCGAAATAATCTAAGATATTATGTCTTAGACCTTAGTACTATGTAGATTTAATTATCATAAATTCGCGTGTAACTACATAGTTACGCGTACTTAGATACGATAGGTACCGTATCTTAATTATTAAAACCGGTCTTATATATTAAACCTACTTAAAAAAAAAACTTAGTTATTTGAGTAAACAAATGAGGTTTCGAATAGTAAAGAAAGTTAAATTTGGTTTACAATCCGCGATAAGACAGTAATTAAACACTGCGCAATATTTCTTTGCCCTTTTCTTTTTATTGTTCGTTGTGAGATTAATATCAATTCTGTGATAGCGATCGAATAAGTTACGCAATACGCAGGTATGCAACGAACAACTCGTGCGCGTGCGTCACCGCTTGCTTGTGAGTCCCTACTGATTTGCCACCCGCGGGTGGTACTTACAGTTCGATGCCTATTCGCGCGAGTGGGACAGGCCTGGTGGCTGGTATAGGTTAATTATATAGGTACAGGAAAACTTTCAGCTTTTATAAAATGACGAAAGTCTGGCTATCGCTGCATGTGACTCTTGGTTTAACTGTATGAGCACTAACAATATGACGGAGCGGTGCCTATTCCACTCCAACATCAGCTTAGCATGATAACGCCAATATTTTGTATTTGAAATGAAATGCTTTTAAAATAAGACGATATACGCTTTTGCTAGAGTGTGATGACTGATGATACATAATGATGTACTTATCATTGGTCATTTTTTACCTAAGATGTAAATCATCAGTCATTTTGTACCACGTCTCTGGTGCTGTGCATGAGCACAGCACAAGAGACGTACTTAATTTTAGGAACGTTCAGTTACTAAACAGTTCGTCCAATAAAGCAAAAAATTATGTGTATTAAAAGCAGTTTCGATACACTCACTCTCAATACAACTAAAGCTCTTTACCTGAATGTTTTAATAAAAACAAACCTTTTTTTTTTCATTTTCAAGGACCGGGGACTGTTTTCAAGTAGAACCTAAAAATGTAAAAAAAAGAAGCTCAAATTATACTGTAGAATATTATTTTATATTTGAATATTCTTGTAGCACACAACCTCTAGTAGTTCGTGAGATAAGCTCTTTCAAATAATTTCCCCCGTTTTTTCCACATTTTCCTCTATTTCTTCGCTCCTTTTAGTCTTAGAGTAATAAAATATAGCCTATAGCCTTTCTCAATAACTGGGCTATCTAACACTGAAAGAATTTTTCAAATTGGACCAGTAGTTCCTGAGATTAGCGCGTTCAAGTAAGCCCTTTCAAATAATTTCCCCCGTTTTTTCTACATTTTACTCTATTTCTTTTGCTCCTATTAGTTTCAGCGAGATAAAATATAGCCTATAGCCTTCCTCGATAAAAATCAAATCAAAATCAAAATCAAAATTGTTTTATTTCTGAATAAATTTAAAATAAATATTTTCAGAATGTCCTACATGATGCCTACCACCGGTTCGGGAACTAACCCGGCGAGAAGAACCGGCGTAAGAAACTCGCACGGGGCCCACTTTTTTACCAAAAAAAGCGAGAAAAAATTAATCTTTTAAAATAAAGTTTACAATTTTGTAACTTAAACTATTAATGGATAACTGGGCTATCTAACAATAAAAGAATTTTTCAAATCGGACCAGTAGTTCCTGAGATTCATGTAGCAGACACAACCTTTAACTATTTTTCTATACTACGGAAAAAGCCACAAAGCTCACTGCGGTTTTTTTTTTTTAAATTCGTAACAAACCGTTCTAAACTTTCAATTATATACTTTTCGAAATGTTTAATAAATAAAAGGCAAATTCATGTAATAATTTTGCCAATAACAACTGTTTAACTAAAGAAAATGAAAGAAATAAATTACGTACATAGAAAAAGGCCACAAAAGCCATTAGGGCAAACGGTTTTTTAGTATAGTACTAGAGCCGGCTGTACACTCTCGCCGAGACACAGCGAGGCGGCCTGAGTGCGAGAGTGTAAATGGGTGCGCTCGCCTCGTCTCGCCTGTCTCGGACCCTCTCGGTCCGTTGTCGGTATTTTGCGCCCGAGACAAAGGGTCTCGCGAGGAAAACGAGCGCACTACTGTACACTCTCGCGTCTTTCAGTACTAGTTTCGCCGTTGGACAGTGTAGAACAGAAAAATAACAATAATAAACGACATTATCAGTCATTATCTCTGAGAAATAAAATTAAATATGATTATAAATCTTTGGATTACAATGATATCGATGCATTGTGAATGGTGAATGGTCGTTTTCGTCCATCTTGTCTGAGTTCTTAACTGCGATGGAACTAACCGAGAATGTACATGATCGCACTCGGGCAAGGGGCTCTCGCACGAGACTCTCGCCCGAGAGCTCTCGGCGAGAGTGTACAGCGGGCATAAGAGACGATTCCGTGGAAACAAGCCATAGACACAATAGTGTCTTTTTAAAGGTAATTGCTTTTAAGAATATAAAACCTTTTTTGTAATTACTTACTTTGTAATTACTTTTTAAATATTGTTCATGTAAGTGGCCAGTTCCGGATACATAAATAGCAGCCTAGTAGTTGCATCGACTTAATATTGGGTTGATTCGACCAGATTATCCTGGTTTTGGCCTGGTCTCCAGGGTTTTCTGACATGAAATATATCTGCTGCGACTAAAATATTCAGTGTTAAATACATTTCAGAGATTTTCTAATAAGATAGATACCAGAAAAAAACGAAATCACAAAGAACTAAGACTAAAAATGTATTTTAGGTAAAAATACTCAGTATTTTAGGTAAAAATACTCAATACTAAGTAAGTTAAGTAACGTATAAAATTCATTATTATTAATTTGACTATTAGCAATAAAAATGTAAAAGATTTTCTCTCATTCGAATGAAATTTTCGGTTTTATAAAACGAAGTAAAGATTTTTTGCCATAAAACTTTTCTGTGACCATAGAAAAAGTCAATGACTTTTCTTAAAAACAAAAAAAAATGGGAAAGTTTTTTATGTTCTATGAAATGCTATAAAATAAGCTATAATTCTTTCATTTACTGTCTCCAAAAATCCTGATAGATTTCATAAAATACAAATGCCCCTAGACTTAGTTGATGTGTGTTTTTGAAAATCGACCACTTTAGAAGCTCATAGCATGGCAATGATTGGAGATAGATACTTATTGTAAATGACATAGTTGTAGTATATTTTAGTAGCTTTTATTATGTAGAAGACACTTTTTCTTTACGACGTACCGTCTTAAAGATATGAGCCAAAAACTCATAAACGGGAACTTTAACCCCCTCCCCCCACTCCGGCTCACCCCCTAGGGGCGGGGACTTTTAGTATGTTTATCTTCTAGGCATCCTAAACACATTTCTGAAGAAAATGCTTAGGTTGCAGCTCACGCACTCTACACCTGCTTTTTTAAGTTGACTATGAAGCGTTTGTTTGTTTTTTTCGCCGCGGAATTTAAGAGCTAACAAATGTGGCATTTTTTAAAACTTAATTTACTGGTTATTAAAATTATCTTTTTACTATTTTTTACACTGAAGGTTATAGATAATGAGCTGCCAATTTCGATTTTGCAATAAAAATAAAAAGCCACAGTGACCAGGGCGCCCCTATTCGTAGGATACGACGATATGTAAGATATTCAAGCGTTTTATGAAGCTACCTACGAAATTAGTGCGGAAAACTATTTGTTAGCGAGCAAGGCCATTATTATGACCGCGAAACTCATAGATATTTGTAAAAGCTATTCACAAAATCAAGATCTATACCAACCAGTCAAAAATCTGGCCAAAACATTAAAAGACGGAATGATACAGTGACTTGGGGATCTAGAATCAAACATTCCAATTGCTTTGGCTACTGTACTTGATCCCAGGTTTAAGCTAAAAGGAATAGAGAATGAGGGGAATAGAAGTTTACACCAGAAAGTTTAAAACAGATGAAATGGTTAAGGAGCTGGCCCAGCAACCAACCGAGTAAATAATCGTCTAGTTGACGCCAGTGCAATACCTACCTCCATTTTGTGGAAGAAATTTGATTCGGAAGCAAATGTTACCCTGACGCCCAAACCAAACAATGAGAAAGCTGAAGACGAATTAAAAAATATTTAGCCGAGCCCTTGTCATTTATTTTTATCAAGGGTTCTATAGCTAGAGCTCTTGATAAAGACATGACTGTCCTTTTAAATGGTGACGGCAACATTAATAAAATTTGTGTCCTCTACCTTACTTAAATTATTCGTCTAGTACAGAAATATAATATATACACTGAAAGAAATCCAAACCATCCAGTTTCTTATGAATATTACAGAAATTACTTCAATTGCAACTTCAATATATCCTTTGGATACCCCCGTACTGATACTTGTAGTCAGTGTGATAAATTTTTAATTGAAGAGAAGACTTTGTATGTAAAAATAAATGAAGAACGAAATGAAGAAAGAAAAACAGTTCTCATGAAACAAAAAGAATTACTACAGAAGAGAAACAAGTTACACAAATTAAAAGCTGCACCTTTTTATAACAGAAAAAGGCTGGCTAAAAGTAATGCAAAGAAAGATCTACCAGTACCAAATATAACCACCAATGATGTGTATTATCGTAGACAGCTATCAGTGTACAGCTTTAATATTCACATACTTTCAAGCGGGCAATCAATTTTTTTTTCATATCCACAAATAATCGCCCACAAAGATGCAGATGAAGTTGTTTCCATGTTAAACTATTTCATTTGGAACATTTTACCCACTGACTGCCGTATGCTTGCAATTTTTTGCGATTCTTGTGCAGGGCAAAATAAAAACTTTACAATTATCCGATATTTGCATTACATTGTTCACAATAAGAAGCGTTTTGATGAAGTAACTGTGACCTTTCCAGAACGTGGGCACAGCTACCTGGAATGCGATAAAGATTTTGGCCTTATAAACCAAAAAACATTAGGGAACTTCCAAAAGATTGGGCAAGAATTTTTAAGAGAGTCACGGGTTAAACCTTGCTCTTTTCATGTTTTTGAAGCAAAGCAGGAAATATTCCACAAGTGGAGTTCTGTTTTGAGCACCCTTTATAAAAAACAATGTCCATTTGCTACAAGGCCAGTCTCGGAATTCCGTATTAAAAGCAATGATAACTGCCAAATTGTTAATTCCCGGCAATCATTTAATGGACCTTGGGAAAGTTGTGTCATTGTCGACCAACGTGCAAAAAGAAGAATTCAAGAAACTGATGGACCTGAGATATCTTACAGTGAGCTAATTAAAAAGGCTCTGTACAGTGATTTACAACATTTGAATCAATTTTGCTCCCAAAAAGCTCAATTATTTTACTAATCTGCCACAATTACAGTGACTTTGATCATTTTTGAATATTTCCACTAAGACTTTGATCATTTATATGATTTAGGTTTGGCCCTGCACTGGAAAAAACTATACATATAATAAAACTGTAGAAATGAGAATTCTGTACACTAAAGATATTAAAAAAAATAATAAGTGGGGGGTGTCACTACATCGCTATAGAAGCCAAAAATGTGGTTAGATTTTTGTCTCTCTGTCTGTCTGTCTGTATGTTTGTTCCAGCATCACACGAAAACCACTGATCCGATTTGAATGCGGTTTTCGCAGATATATTTGTCTTCTTCCAACTTAACATCTGGTGTATAATATTTTCCCCCCACCCCTCTTAGTGGACAAAAGAGAGGGTAAGATTTTGTATCAACTGGTGAAGTAGAAATACTTTATATGGCAAAACAACTTTGCCGGGACAGCTAGTATTAAATAAATCTCATTAAAAATATACAATATTCTTATTTTTTAGTAAATAATGAAACCAAAGTATTAGCAGTGATTTTAAGACAGAAATTATTATTATTCTGTCATTTCTTTAGGTACTTATGAGTCCTTTATGTTAAGAAATCATTTATCTTCTAATTTATAAAAAATGACTTTGATCATTCTTTCCCTGTACTCTTCATATACCTAATGGTTATTTCGGTTCCATGTGAAAGGATTTTTCGAGTCTGGATACGTAATAAATAAAAAGTGACAGAAGAACCGACAAAAACGGCGCAAATAATATTTTTAAATGTAAATGTAGTGAGTGAGAAATGGCCTACAACCAGGGCTCGAAAACGTTATTTAAAATAACGGTTTTAAATCGTTCGGAACAGTTCTTTGCAATAACGTTTTTTGGGAACGAAAACGAAATGAGAACATTATTTAATTAACGTTTTCAAATCGTTCGGAACAGGTCTTTGCAATAACGTTTTTGGGAATGAAAACGAAATGAGAACGTTTTTTAAATCCATACAGCGGGACCGCTGAGTGCCTGACCTGTGACCACGGGTCGACATGAATATACTTGTTCAAAGCGCATGCCGACTGCCGCGCCGTCTGCTAATTATTGTGCACCTATTTCATTCGCGCTTGAATTTTCAATGCAACAATGTCCTATAAACTTTGATTACCGTAAAACTTTACAAGTTTGCCCAAATGATCTGAGTTTGCCCAGCAGGGTATTATTTAGAAATATTGAAAAATATGGGCAAATGTTTTACTTGCGTTTATTATTTAATCTATGGTAGAAAATTGATTATGACTCTGGCAATACTATGTAAGTGACTTTTTGCTAATGTCACTTCAGTTAGACGTCAGACTGTGTCAAAGAAGGTGGTGTAAATTGCGGGCCAAAAGTCGTGTGAAAAACTTTCGTTAAATCTCGATTTGGAATTGCAGCAGGTAAATAGTTTTTCTACCACTGTTTGTTTGTAACAAAAGAACAAGAACTATCAAATATCTAGCGCGAAATCTCTCTCAAATTCGAAAATATGATGATGGGCAAAGTTAAATTACTTTTTCTGAAACATTTCTTACGACTTTGCCCGCCAAAATATTACCATTAGGGTTGTCACCGCAACATTAAATTAGAAGTGAAGTAAATGAGTAGGTACTATTTTGCATTAATTTTGGAACACTCTACGGAGAGTATATATAATTAAATTTATAAACTTAATATA
Organism: Polyommatus icarus; assembly: GCA_937595015.1. Classification (NCBI taxonomy): domain Eukaryota; kingdom Metazoa; phylum Arthropoda; class Insecta; order Lepidoptera; family Lycaenidae; genus Polyommatus; species Polyommatus icarus. The sequence continues at coordinate 22,773,101 of OW569322.1, read as the reverse complement.
TCATTCATTTTTTATTTTATGTTATTATTCATTTCACGCCTTTCTCTCTTTTAGAAGGCAGTAGATAGATACTTATCCCAAATGCATCTTACGTCTGTTTTCAATTCACCTTTTTGTGTCTTGTCATCTTGTCTCTTAAGCGTTCAATAAGTGTTCTGTGGTTCAATAACTAACTAACTTCATGATTATTTCTGTTAAGCATTGTAGACAATTTTGCTGAAGATCTTTTTTTTCATTTATTACAGAATGAATAACAATAACACAAGGAAAAAAAGAAGATTAATAGGATCGAGACATTATAGAAATTATTCAGAGGAAATGTTGGGATTGGCTGTCGAAATAGTTGAAAAAAGCAGAATGTCAAGTAAAAAGATTCGGGATCCCTCGGCGTACAATATAAAATAAAGTTAAAAAATACACATGAAACCGACTGGGGGGCAAAAGAAACTCACTAACGAAGAGGAAGAAAAACTGGCAAACGTTTTACTAGCTTCAGCAGATTATGGCAGCCCCATGACGAAAATAGATATAAAAATGTTAGTTTATAAGTATGTGGAAAAAAGTTAGTAGTAAGTAGTAGTAACTAGTAAGCTTTTGTTTTAATATTCCGGTAATTTTATAATTGTTTTAATATTCTTAGACTAATGTCTCTAACATTCAATCTACGTATCCGGAACGTACCATTTTACTTACTTACTTACTTACTTACTGTATTTGGTTAACAATAAAAAGTGACAACCTTAACTCTTCGTTTTACTTATATGAAAAATTGCAAAAAAAAAATTGCGACTTTGCCCACTGAATTTCAACTGATGATATTCACGTTTAAAGAAAAAATTAACTATTTTTCTTGAATAACTCCTAAATCTCATGATCTTAAGGTAAAGAATGGCGAAGCTAGGCATGTTTTTGCAAAATGGGCAAACTTGCAAAAAGTTCTCTATATTTGGCCCGCTCTCTAAGTTCACGTTTTTATCACATAAATATATATTTTCTTGGTATATTATTGTATTCTATGCAACAAATAGCACATTCAACAATGGTGTAGCACAATCAAGAATTAAAAGTATTTTTATTATTTAAAATATTCAACATTCAAAAAAAAAACGCACGAAATGTGGGCAAAGTTGTACGGTTTTACCGGTATATGTACGAGTTATTTATTTAATAAATATTTTTGGTTACTTGGTGTCTCATAAGTCATAAATCAGAATATAAAATGGGACGGAAGAGGACAAACGCAATTTACGCGTATTACAATTTTAATAGTGAAACAAATAAATCCAAATGTGAGATGGAAGGGTGTCAAAACGAAATACGAGAAAGTAATAATTTTATTTTGTCCTTTTTATTGCCACTTGATTGCAAATTTATTATGATAAATGATAATGCAAGTTAAAATATATACCTACGCGTACGTAGGTAGTCGGACAGCGGACTTCCCATTCAAATTGCATGATTTTTTAAAACATTTTGTATGGGTAGTCCAAAAATGTAAGTGAATATATCATATTTCTTTCTAAGTCTAAGTCCTGACCTATGTTTCATGGGAGAGTTGATCAGTTTTACGAATACTTCATCGGTACAAAAGGAGAACATTCAGGCCCCATACATTTTTGGGCCTTTTCTGAAAGTGCCGGCCAACAAAAAAAAATGGTTCGTGTGTTTAGTACTAGTTATTTGGAGCAATAGTTAATATGGCAGCAAAGTTGTAGGATTACTCTAAGTCAAATAAAACAAGTTGGATCATTCGCCATTTTCATATATTATTTTATTGATTTTTACATTCCAGATCAGACTGAAAGTAACTGGTAAGTATATATTATAGAGTTTAATTACAAAAGTCTTCTAATTCTCATGCAATGAAACTATAACACCCTCCAAACCTTTTTTTTTTTTTTTTTTTGTTTTTGGTCGGGAAATGCAATTACGCATCCCCGGCAGCATTGGGGAAGGACCACCGGGGTATGTGGGACTTGCTACGGCCGAAGAGATGGTAAGTGGCCGCAGCTGTACCCACTAAAACCCGACCGTGTTCCTACTACCGCGCAGGACGGAGACACGAGGGTCTATTACATGTCTTCCGTGGCTTCCGTCCGCGCTTGCCTGCTCACCCAAAGCAGGCCCACGCTGTCGGGGTAACACCCTCCAAACCTAGTGCCGGTGGACGTATAAATTCAGCATACCGTGCGAAACTCATGTACCACACAATAGTCATGGTGTGTGAACAACACCCTATTGTCCGTTTCCCTATTGGGCAAGAGCAGTAATAATATGGAATGGCCTGTCTTCCATGAAGTGCTGGATCAGCTGTAATTACAACGACTTCGGATGATTAGTATTAGCAATATTTATTTATTATTTTATATTTTTCCTCACTTTCAGAAATCAGACAATGTATGAAAATGACAAATCATAGATTTTGTATAACGTGACTTATAGTAACCATACAACTTTGCTGCCATATTAACTATTGCTCCAAATTACTAGTACTAAATACATGTACCATTATTTTTTGTTGGCCGGCACATTCAGAAAAGGCCCAAAAAAAATGATCTCCTTTGCTGGGTGAATTCAAAATGACACTGTAATTTTGTTTAATATACTTATTATGTTTCTTTGGCAAAGTGATTCAGTTTCTTTCATGCTTTCAGTAAATAAAAAAATTGGTTGTCTGAGTCGGTTTACGGACGTACGGAGACGAGAGAGTCAAGAGGTATGATCGGCTAGAGCGATCAGCTCAGTTCGTAGTTGTCACTGACAACTATGAACTGAGCCGATCGCTTCGACGGTAGTTTGACGTGACAAGTTGTCACGTGTAGTTATTAGTGACAACTACGAACTGAGCTGATCGCTCCAGCCCCGCTATCCCCAACCCGCAGCCCACGGGCTCAGTGTTTCCACTGAAGTGGAGTGGAGCGGAGTTGAGCGGAGTATACTTTTGGAATCGCGCATTTTTGCGCTTAGTTACATTCAATCTCTCAGAAAGACCATACGTCATGTTGTCGTATAAAAAGAAAGAAGCAATCATTTTATATCTTTCTCTACTTGGAGACGAAGATAACGAGATCCCGCTCCGCACCGCACCGCTCCGCACCGCCCAGCTCCGCACCACCCAGCTGTCCTCCGCTCTGCGCCCCGTTGTCCTCCGCACCGCTTCGCCTCGCTCGGCTGCGTTTCTACGAATATCCGCTCAGCTCCGCTCTACCCCGCTCGTGCTGTTTCCATTAAAGCGGAGCGGAGATTTCGGGCATGGTGATTGGTCAATTCGGGCACCGCTAAGCTCCGCTCCGCTTCAGTGGAAACGCAGCCTTAAGAGGCCGAGTACACTTGGAATTTCTCATACATACGTAATTCCAAAATCATTTTGTCATACGAAAATATTTAACATGTTTGAGTTGTTTATCTGTTTAAAATAGTAATTACCTAAGCTCCTGCACAAAAATTTACTTCAATATATTTAAAAACAAAAATTATTTTTTGATTTAAATTTTTTTTTTTGTAAATTTACTACTAAATATTTAAACACTAAAAAATAGAGTAAAACACAAAAAAATATATAAATTAATTGTTAATTTACTACAAAATATTTAGGGCCTGTTTCACCGCTCCCTGATAAGACTATCCACTACTTAATTTGACAGATGGAGTATGGGAAATCTGTCAAATAACCCTATCGGGCACCTTATCAGGAAGCGGTGAAACAGGCCATAAAACTCTAAAAAATATTTTTTAGTTTTTAAATATTTTGTAGTAAATTTCCTATTTATTTATATATTTTTTTGTTTTACTCTATTTTTAGTGTTTAAATATTAAGTACTAAATTTACGAAAAAAAATTGAAAACAAAAAAAGGAATGTATTTTTAAGAACCAATAGAAACGCTTCATTTGCCTGACCACGTTCGGCGCAACGTTTCTATTGGTTCTTGTAATTACACATTCCTCGCAACGCAGCTTAGCTCATCTCCGGTGGAAACGCCAGGTACGGGTACTTACAGATACAAATACACATGCTCAAAACTAGCATGCTTATCAGTATGCTGTTCGAACTCAATACATTTGCTTCTATTAAGCATGCTTTTTATAAGAGAAAAACTGAGCGATATAATTAATAATTATTTAGGATGTTTATTTGTTTCTTGTAGAGAGTTCACTGTGAAATTAGCAGCGCTGAATGATATATTTTTTTCACTTTTGTATGGGGAAACTCGTGAGTCGTACTCGTAACGCTGGGGCGCTTACTCATACAGTGTATAAAAATTGGTATGTCTGCGCAGCTACTTTTACAGTAAACTCTCTACAAAAAACACATGCATAACTTAAAATATCATCATTTAGTTTGGTTACACCTTGTTGTATACTTACCCTTTTATTTTTTGTTATTTTAATAATAGTAATAATTGTTTACTGAAACCTAATCAATGAGCAAGTTATCTACTTCTATTACAGGGACATCATGCGGGAAATTTATTACGACACTTTTATACGCAACACCGCGATGAGTATAACAAGATTATAGCCAGAACCTGTTCTGACATTGATAAAAATATAAACCCGAACAGTAGGGTAATGGAATACTGCACAAATTTAGTAGCTGTTCACGGTAGACCATTGTCTTTGTTACAAGATGAGGCCTTCCAAGGTTTGCTGTCAATGATCCCTAACAGAGGCATGACACCTAATATAAGTAATATAAAAATAGCAATCAATAATAAAGCCTACGCTATCCGGAACGATATCCATGAGGAATTAAAAAGTCAACTCGTATGTCTCAAGGTTGATGTTGCATCTGTGAAAACAAGAAGGTTTCGAGGCATAAATGTCCAATTTATTTCTGGAGGCAAAATCCAGCTGAGAAATTTGGGAATTATAGAGCTACACCGGCGGAATACCGCGACATATCTAAAAGAGACAATATTAATGATTTTGAGCCGTTACGGTATTGAAGTGCAGCAACTTTATTCCATTACCTCGGACAACGGAGCTAATATGCTAGCAAAGTCTCGTCAAATTGCAGAATTATTAAAAGATGCTGTTGAAGATATAAGTAGTGATTCTGACAATGACGACGTTCAAATTGATATCAGTCTGGACAATAGCAACGGAGTACTCGATGTGGTGAACAGAATACAATTTGAAAGAGAAACTGTTGAACAACCTACAATTACAGCCGTACGTTGTGCAGCTCACACTCTTCAGCTCGCTGTTCATGATGCCTGCAAAGAAAGTCAGTCCCTTTTTGAGTCATGTCGTCGTGCAGTGAGAACTCTGCGTACTCCGAATGTGGCACTGGAGTTAAAGGAAAAAAAATTACTTCAGGCAGTTCTGGATTGTCCAACACGATGGGACTCTACAACTGACATGTTAGAAAGGTTATTAGGCTTAAAAGAATTATGTGAAGAGCGCTATCCAGATTTGATTGAAAATGAAACCTGGACAAAAGCCAAAGAGACCTTGGAAGCCCTTCAACCGTGCAGAATTCTTTCTAAAAGGTTGCAAGAGGAACAACTGACGTTTGGAGATTTCTACATAGCTTGGGTGAAATGTCTCACAGAGTTGGAACATTTTCAGAGTGCTGTTGCTATGTTTTTGGTGATTTGTATGAGGGAGAGAGAACAAAATCTTATGACAAATGATACATTCCTCTCTGCTATTTATTTAGACCCAAGAGTTAATTCCATTCTGTCGGATGAACAAAGTGAAAAAGCTCGTGGTCATTTGATATATACATACAAAAGACATACAAATTTACAGATGCAACATCAGACTCAACCAGATACTGAAAATGATCCAAACCTGGGCAATATCTTAGACAAACCAAATGCATCATCAAGTTTTGTGGATAATTTTTTTGAAAGTTGCTATAATGAACGACAGAGGGGCCGAGCAACAGACAATGGCATTCAGATAAAAACCGCTTTAATTAATTTTTTAAATGAACCACGATTGCCTACAGACCAAAACGTTTTAAAATATTGGTTTGCAAAGAAGTTCACTGACCCACAACTTTATTATTTATCAAAAATTGTATTAGCTACGCCACCAACCCAAGTTAGTGTAGAAAGTCTGTTTTCTTCACTTAAATTTGTTTTAAATAACTTAAGAATGTCATTAAGAGACTATCATTGATGATATTCTTGTAGTAAGAAATAACAACATTTATGAGAAAAGAAGTTAATTTATTAAGGATAATATATTGAGGCTTATTTTTATATCACATTAGGTACAATATCACTAGGACAGTCTTGAATATTGAAAAGATTAAAAATTAGAAAATGAACTATACTTACTTTATAAACCTACTAGTCAGGGAGCCCGAGAACTATTTTTTTTTTTTGACTAATAACAACATCTAACAAGCAAATTTTTTGTGAGTAGCTTCATTTTGATAAGACAATCAAATTTTATATCTGCGAAAAATCTTGAAAGTGACAGCTAACAGAGATAGAAAGGATTTCATACTTTGATTTGATGGTCCTAAAATATAATCTATATCTGTTAGCTACCACTTTCAAGATTTTTCGCAAATAAAAAAGTTGTTAGTCATATCAAAATTAACCTACTCACAAAAAATTTGCTTGTTAGTAATAAAAAAAAATTGTTCTAGGGCTCCCTCACTATACTAATAATAAAAACTAAGGAAACGTAACTCCCATACTTCAACCGTTTTGAATTTGGTTCTTTTTCGCACACTAAAATATGACAATAGCTACGAAATACTAACATTCAAATTTAGGAAAGAATGCCGTTGACAATAATTGTCACTTAAGTGACAAAGTTAAACACAAAATTGTGTACCGAATACATGCATAAAGTATACATGCATAATGCATTCCGTTTTGTAGAATCGCGGACAAAATTTTTGACACTGTTACTCTTCCTTAGTTTTTATTATTCGTAGTATAAAACTGAAGTTATTTTATTCAATGTGTTTATTTTATGTTAGTGCCATCATTATTCGGCATATGTCCATATTTATTTCTGTGAATCAGCTTCAATATTTCAACAAACACGTAAGTACGCATGCATGGCTCCACAAATTGTAGTTCAGATGAAACAAGTTTTCCATAATGTTCATTTCTGCAATCCTTCTCCTCGCTAATTCTACTTTTATTGCAAAACACACACTCGTGATTTTCATCATTTGATTCTTGGTTCGGAAAATCATTGTCTGTCTGAGATGTCTGAGTCTCTTGGTTTTTCTGAACAGTAAAAATATTCTTTTTAATCGAGGCGCAGAAATAAAAGGTAACATTAGAGTTTTTTATTGGTTTTGTTTTATGTATATAGGGACTGGCAAGATACAGAGAGCCATGGTCGCGAAATATCATATTTAGGTACATCAAAATATAGAGGGTCCTTTATTTGACGTAAATCGACTTTATTCTCCTTAGACGCCTAAGGTTTTCCTTTGAAAATCATAATATAGGTATTTTTTTTTTGTTTTAATAAATAAATTAATAGAGGTACCTAATTAAATCTATTACTAAAGTGTTTTTTTTTTAAATAAATCTTATTCAAAGTTAATTGGTCAAAATTAATAACTTTCATATTTTTTGTAAGTTTTACAGATTTATTTTTTATTTTTAAAGTTTAAAATTTAAACTAAAATAAATTATAACGAAATCTGAAAAACTTTCTGATAAATTATAATGGATGATTTAAATGTCTGATTAATTTATCAATTATACAAGGTAGGTAGGTATATCTGAGATAATATAAAACTTAAGTCTAATATGATTTATGATAGTCAATAATACCTACCTGCTTTTCTTTTAAAGTTAATAGGTAATAAATAATAACCAATAATTTTTAAACATTTTATAAGATTTTTAGATTTTTTTGTTTAAACTTAAAAATTATAAAAAAAATCTAATAAAGTAATTTAGAAAATCTAATATTATTGGATGATTTTAATATCCAAGAAACAACTCGTATTATGAATAAATTAATAACACAAGGTGTTTTTTTTTTTTACTGAATAAGGGGACAAACGAGCAAACGGGTCACCTGATGGTAAGCAACTTCCGTCGCCCATGGACACTCGCAGCATCAGAAGAGCTGCAGGTGCATTGCCGGCCTTTCAAGAGGGAATACGCTCTTTTCTTAAAGGTTTTCAGGTCGTATAGGTCCGGAAAAACTGCTGGTGACAGTTCGTTCCAGAGTTTTACAGTGCGCGGCAGAAAGTTACGCGAAAAACGCACTGTGGAAGACTGCCAATCATCAAGGTGATGAGGGTGGTATGTTTTTCGCGTGGGTCGATGGCGAAAAGTTGCAGGTGGTATGATTCTGAACAATTCCTCAGAGCACTCCCCGTGATACAACCGATAGAGGATGCAGAGTGAAGCTACATCTCGGCGTAATTCCAAGGGGTCCAAGCTGTTTGAAACACTATGGCAGTCAACAACTCGAGCGGCCCTTCGTTGGATACGATCGAGAGGGAGCAGTTGGTATTTTGGCGCCCCTGCCCAGAGATGAGAACAATATTCCATATGAGGCCGAACCTGCGCCTTGTAGAGTTGTAGGCGTTGGTCCGGACTGAAGTACTGTCTCGCTCTGTTAAGAACACCAAGCTTATTCGAGGCTAATTTGGCCTTCTAGATGGTATCGGAACTGGACTTCGCTCGATATGTTGACGCCAAGTATGTCAATGCTAGGGGAGATGGTTAAAGATTTGCCCTCGAAATGAGGATATACGACCATTGGTGACTTTTTAGTGGTGAACGCGCAGACTTGTGTCTTGGCGGGGTTGAATTGGACCAAGTTACGTCTACCCCATACAGATACCTTCTCCAATGAATTCTCCACCTTAGACACAAGTTCGTTTCGACTCTCAGTGACATTTTGCCGAGAAATATTGGGGGAGCCGGTATATACAGCATCACCTGTACTGTCATCTGCATAGCAATGAATGCCGCTGGTCTGCAACATGTCATTGATATGCAGTAAGAATAGAGTAGGCGATAGCACACAACCCTGAGGGACACCAGCATCAACAGAGTGAGTCCGAGCATTCGTCGTCAACTACGACCTTTATGCTTCTGTCTGCTAAGAAACCAGTGACCCACTTACATAATTTCTCGGGCAGCCCGTATGATGGAAGCTTTGATAGCAGCGCTTTATGCTAAACCCGATCAAAGGCCTTCGCAATGTCCAAACTAACAGCCAATGCCTCTCCCTCAGATATTAATAAAGTTAATACTTAATAGGTAATAATTAATCATTTTATATTTTTGTAAGTGAAAAGATTTTATTTATTATAATTTTTAAAGTTCAAATTAAAAAAAATAAATTCTAATTATGGATGTTCTGAGTAATATCTTGTATTATTATCTACCTTTTCTTTTTTTTTTGGTGCCAGCAAAGATTGTGATTCGTCCGTTTCTGGTGTCAGATTCTCTTCCTTGTCAGAGTCTTTTCCTGCCTATAAATAAATTAAGTTATAAATTTATTGTGTATTTATTGTGTATAAGCTATAGCTGCTATCAGACACACTGGTAATAAGTAGCAAATTATTTTACTGTTTACTGTTTAGGTTTAAATAGTTTTAATCACCCTGCATTAAAACCTCTTCTTCCTCTTCATTCAAAAGTGGTTGGCTATCTGGTAGGTTTGCATAATCAAAATATGTATCTGAAATAAATAAGCCTGATTAAGAATCTATCTTTTATTAAATAATACCTAAATAATTGATACCTAAGGGCTAAGAATAATAAAAATTAGCCAAGTGCGAGTCGGACTCGCGCACGAAGGGTTTCATAATTCATGCCATTACAGAGCAAAATTAGGCCAAAAATTGTGTTTTTTATATGGGAGGCCAACTTATATTTTTATTTTATTTTAAAATTATAATTAAATATTAAAGTACGCATATAAATGTTGCCATTATTGATATAGACCAAAAAAGGCCAAAAAATCACGTTTGTTGTATGGGAGCCCCCCTTAAATATATATTTTATTTTGATTTTAGTACTTATTTGTTGTTATAGCGATTAGCGGCTATAGATGATGATGTGAAAATTTCAACTCTCTACTAGAGAGTTGTAACTCAAGAACAGTAGGTACCTATTAGCAGGCCTGTCCCACTCGCGCCTGTAGGCATCGAACTGTAAGTACCCCTCTAGGGGGGGACTTCAGTAGGGACTCACAGGCGAGCGGTGACGCGCGCGCACGAGTTTTTAGTTGATCGTTGCATGCCTACCTGCATACTTATTCATTCGCTGTTACAGAATTGATAAATTTATCTGCTCACAATGGACAATAAAAAAAAGGGCAAAGAAATATTGGGCAGTGTTTAATTGTCTTAAGGGGCCGGGTACCCTCGAATTGCTCCACAGATGTCGTTTTAATAAACTCGTGACGAAATAACCCCGCGCGGGGCTATCTTGTCCAAAGTCGACTCCTTTTAAAATTTTGCTATTTTCTTAGCTACTGCAATCGTTTAGCACATTCCTAATATGATGAATAGAATAAGAAATAACGGCTTGCTTTGATTTAATTGTCAAATTTTCCGTAGCTATTATTTAAGAAAAAATACAGACGTGTTCTTTTTTGAGTGTTATTTTTCGGACGGAATAGCCCCGCCTTTCCTTATATTGTACAGATTTTATATATTTGAGCGCCTCTAAAATAGCTACTAATTCTAGGTACATAATTGATATGCTATCGTAGACTTTAAATTTCAGATATATGTCCGACGGGGGATCGAAAACAGCTAGCCCCATGGAACCTTGCAATGATGTGGTATCCTTAGAACCGTCCGTAAAAATTTTGTAATGTGATGAATAATATTGTTATAGGTATTTAGTACATGTTTGTTGAAGAGTAATCGCGTCGTATTTACTTTTAGCCCTATATACACCGTTAATTTTGATTTTTATTACCTCTGTTAAATTATACCAACTCATCCAATAGTCTAGAGTATACATATCCAAGTGAATTGTCTTATGAATTTTAATGTTTTGAAATCTTAAATACACATCCACTAAAATAGGAACTTGTTTGCGTCTCCAGTATCTGCGTGCCATAAGTGTGCTTAAATCGTTTATGACCTTAATTGTGTCGCTATCCGCTGTCGACATAGATCTTAAAACAAACTTACCAGCCAGAAAGACCCGACGAATATGTAAAGGTTCCACACACAGCTCGCATTCCATTACGTGAATAGGAGTAGATCTAATAAAACCACCTATAACACGCAAAGCCTGGTTCTGCAACTTATCTAATTTAACTAAATTCGATTTACTTGCATTACTATATAAAAAAACAAACCAAAATCTAATCGGCTCCGAATCAAAGTTAGGTAAATTTTTCTTAAATATATTGGATGGACACCCCAGCCCGACCCAGCTAAAACTTTTAAAATATTCAACATTTTATGTGCTTTCTCGTAAACTGTATTTATGTGTTTCGTCCATCTCAAGGACCGATCGAGTTCTATACCTAAATACCTTACACTAGATACCTCCTGTAAAGGCATATCTCGAATAAAAATGGTAGCATTATTATTTATTTGGCCCTTTCTAAACGTGCACACTTTGCTTTTGGTAGAAGATACAGTAAAACCTAAATTTTCTAATAACTTAACCAGTATATTTAAGTCAAATTGTAACAAACGATGAGCGGTTTCCATGTTTTTATTAATTACATAAAGCGTTATATCATCAGCAAATTGTGACATAAATATGTTTTTAATCGCCTTAAAAATAGGTAAAAGTGTAATATTAAACAGAAGCGGAGATAAGGGGTCACCTTGAGCGAGACCTTGAGCTGTACATAACCAAATAAAACCATCCCCATGTCTAATTTTTAAGTTTCTAGAACTTAAAAAATGCCACAAATAATTACAAATTTTAAAACCAACGCCGGATTTATCTAAGATTTCAATAAGTGAAGTTATATTCAAATTATTATAGGCGTTATCAATATCTAGGAAGCACGCTAACGTCATTAAATTCTTAGAAAAACCTGATTGTATTCGTGAAACCAATCTGACCAAACTGTCGAGGCACGATTTTGACTTTCTAAAACCTACAGTCTCAGCTGAAAATATACCCTCGCTCTCAAAGTACCACTCCAGTCTTCTATTAATAATAGAATGAAAGATTTTACACACACAGGACATTAAACTTATCGGGCGCAACGATGTCACTAGCGATGGGTCTCGACCGGGTTTGGGAATCGGAAAAATACAAATGTCTCGCCATTGACTAGGAAGAAAGCTCGTAGAAAGAAAAATATTAAACAAATAAAGTAAGAAATTTTTACCACTAATGGGTAATTTTTTTATCATCGAAAAAGAAATGTTATCGCAGCCGGGGGCGGTATCTTTAGATTTAATACATGATTCTAATTCGTGTAAAGTTATGGCACATTCTAATTTTAAATTGACGGAATTAATTAACGGCTTAGGAGGTAAAACGTACGCGGGGCATAGATTATTTAACAATTCCTTGCACTTGTATTCGTCGACAAAAAAATTCTGAACCCTATTACCCTTAAGCCATTTCATTCTCCTCCACATTTCAGTAGCCGATGTAGATTCGTCCACCGAATTACAAAATTGTTTCCAAGAATCAACTGCCGCTTTTCTAATTAATTTTTGTGATTCCCTTATGCAATTTTTAAGACTTAATTAATTGGAGGGGCAGGGATTTTTCCTAAATTTTGAAAGGGCCAATCTCCTTTTAGCTACCGAATGCGACAAGGTAGGGGTCCAATACGGTTTAGGCAAAAACTTGTTAGACGGATTAAAATTTATTTTAATTTTTGGAATAAATATGTCAGCAGCTGTATTAATATGACTTAAAAAATTGTTATATAAAAATTGCGGATCTCCGGATAAATCAAATCGTGAAAAACTTTCCTGGAGGTATAATTTATATCCCTCCCAGTCGGCACACTTAAAGTTGCGTTTAAATAACGAGTTAGGGCTAAATACATTACTAGAAGACACGTTGATAACGAGATGGTCACTTCCGAGAGTTAGTTTAGAACACGAAATATCGGAGGTACATAGGGTTATATCCGGGGAACTTTGCTGCAAAATGCCTGAAACTAATTTTAAACGTGTAGAACTACCGTCGTTTAATGATAAAAAGTTACTATCGACCATAGAATCATAAATTTGGGACCCTCTGGTATCTGTTTTCTGAGACCACGTGAAATGGTGCGCGTTTAAGTCTCCCAAAATTACGGTTTTGCTGCTGAATTTAGAAAAAATATTATCCCAATCGGTCCGTCGAGTTCGTACCCACTGGGGACAGTAAATACCTAGAACGTTTTCAATATGTTTGCAATTAAAGACCTTGACGTGTAATACCTGTATATCTTCATTGTGATGAATTAAATTGTAAGCCTGTGCTCTCACCGACTTATGCGCAAAAATACAAACACCCCCATAGGCATCCTGACGATCTTGTCTAAATATATTATAATTACTAATTTTAAATTGACTATTTGGATCCAACCAGGTTTCGCTAATTACGGCTATAAAAATTTTGTTTTTAATCAATAAATTTTCTAACGCCAATCGTTTTGGTCGCAAACTTTGGGCGTTCCACTGCAATATATTTATTATAGTAGTATTTACCTTATTGTGATTATTAGCCATTAGAAGAATTAATAGAATGAAAATTCAGTAACTTACTCATTATTTCCATCTTAGCAAAAGTATCGATAAATGCAGATACACACCATTCCAAAAAAAGGCTTATAACACTTTTAATCTTTTCCGAACACTTCAATATCTTACAGAATAATATATCCTTAATTTTGTCCAGTAAATAACTTAACGGCTTATTGTCTTTCCTAGCGTCCGATGATTCACACCTTCATTATCACACCTCCCCGTTCCCGTGTTATCAGCAATGGGCATTGTCCAAAAAAATCACATGTACTTTTTATAATTTTTTTCGTTAAAATAGGGTATTTTAAGAATATAAATTAAATAATTTTGAAATTCATTGGCTAGTTTTTTCTCAATAAATTTTTAAAGTTTCGCTCTGACGTCATCATCGGCGGCCAATTGACCTCTGCAGTATGTTTTTTTTCGTTTCAATCTTATTTATAATGGCTGGTTTGTCAAATATAAGTTATCATTATGTGAAAGCTGATACGAGAAGCTTACCAAAAGTTCGAAACGTAATGTTGGTCGAATTTATTGCTAATTTAACGCCATTGAAGGTCAAACTAAGGTTAAACATATTTGTTCAAAAATATAAGTAACTAATGGGTATTTTTTTCATTTATATACAGAAAAGCGATCACTGACCTTATTCCTCGAAATGTTTTTGTAATGAGCAAAATTTAAAAAAAATGGACAATCCCCATTGTGGAGTTATCGCGGTGTCTCCATCGGTTGTTGTCGATGTTACAGTTTGTCTCCGTGATGTCCTCAGTTATTATAGTGATATGCGGCTCGAGATGCGCGGGACGGTCGTTGTCAGCTGCACTGCGTAATCTCGGCAGCGATGACTCTTCGTCTTCGTATGCTGTAATATCAGGTGAATAGTGCTGCTTCCTCTTTGTAGGTACATTCTGTATTACGCGCTGAAAGTTCTGTGCTACTTCCGGTAGCCGCTGTGGCTTTTTAACAGCTGATGCATATGAGATTTGCAAAATTGGTGAATCTTGTTGTAGGCTTATGTTACTAAATGCAGACTTATTCACATTCCCACTATCAGCTGACGGTTCCACGGTTGGTCGCGGTGAAAAAGGTGGCACATACATAGATAAGGCGCGTTTATATGTGCAATTAAATTCTGCCATCAGCTCCCGAATCTTCTTTTCCTTTAAGTAAGCCGGGCACGATCTAATTAGGGACATATGGTTACCCTTACAATTTATACACTTAAAAGTAGTGGTCTCGCAGTTGGTGTGATTTTGACCACATTTGGGACAAAATACTTTAAGTGAGCGGCAAAGTTTTATCGAGTGTCCAAAACGCCAACACCGTGAGCATTGCGTTACGGGAAAAACATAAGGTTCCACTGCTACTCTCAAATTAAAAATCTTAATAAACGGTGGTAGGGAGCTACCCTTAAAACATATACGAACAGATTCACACTGTTGCCACCCCGACTCTGGAATTCTGCGCTTTGATCTTTTGACAGATAAAACTTGGCACTCCGTATTACAACTTTTAATGCATTCCAATAATTCTGAATCGGGTAAATCTATGTCAATATCTCTTATTAAGCCGTAGGACATATTAACTTCATAGGTATTTTGAATTCTCCAGCCCTTTTCCTGGAAACTTTGGCATGAAATCAGTTTTTCTGCATCATGTTCGTCATCGAAGCTGACAATAACTTTGAAAGCATTAACATATTTAACTCGGTGTATACCTACTATATTTTCCGCAAGAAATAATCGAGCCAGTGCAAACTGTTTAGGCAATATTTTTTCTTTACTCGAAATACTAATGTTTATCTTCTCAGTTTTCCTCTTTTTCCCTCTTCTAACTTCTGTCCAATCCTCCTCTCGAATCGACCTATTCTCTTCCAAATTCAGAATATTTTCCTCATTATTGAATTGGTGCAAATCGCCTTCTATAATATCTTCTATAATCATGCTGTCGCCTCCCATACTAATATTATCCGCGATCTCCTCATCCTCTTGAACTACGTTCTCACTCATTTTGCATACGTGGATCAGTACCTAACGGCACGATAACACGCGGCGGCGCGCGAGCGCGCCGACAATAACCGGTACGCGGACGTAAACAACGCGCAATGCAATTAATGCGACACGTCCTAGTCACTCAATGAGGGAATAGACACTGATCAGTAAAATATTCAGAAGACAAGAAGAATACTTACAATATAGCAAAGATCAGTCTCCAAGATTTGAAAATATTGCATGATTCGAGTTCGCCATCGCCAAGTGTGCAGACAAGAGTTCTAGAATCCGGGCTGGTATCTCCTAATATAGGTCTTATTATGGAACAGAGTGGCTCCTATATGGAGTACTCGGGGTATACTTATGTTCCTATCATTTACCATATGCCCCATCTAGGTGCTCTGGAAATAAGCCCCCCTGGCTTGTCATGTAATATCTCGCAGGACGTGAGGCGGCAAGAACTGATTTTTAAGATACTGCGGGAGAAAATAGGCTCGTTGGTGCCGGCAACACAACATAGGCAAAGGCGGTTTATTGAGAGCTTATTCCTTGGTGACCAACCAAACACAATGAAAACAATCAGCATGCAATATACAATGCTGTAGATAGACAAGCTAGGATATTGACAGAATTGATTAAAAACTCGGATTGCAAGGACTTGGAGACAAAATATTTTCGGGATGCTTACTCTACTTGGCTTTCTTTGGCACCCAATGATTTCTCTCGAGTGGTGGATAGCACACTATCGGGAAAAATAACCCCTGATCTGCTTCCAGCAACAGTAACACCCATCACTACACTCCTGCGGATAACCGTGATTTACGTCCCGCCGATGATAATATCATTAGAACGACGCGGTCAGGCTGTCGTGTAAAATTTCCCGACTATTATCGCCCTTGACGGTCTCTGGAGGGGGGGATAATTTTAGCCGAATCATATTAATATTATTATTATAATAGGTTTACAAATATAACTTTATATAAAATTACATGAAAATACTAAAAAATAAAATTTTGAAGGGCGTAGATCACTGACCGGGTTAGTGTCAGTCAGGTCAGGTTTTCCAATATGGTTCGGCACTATAACTTATAAGCGAAACACAACATCCTCATAATATGATCTTGAAACTTTGAAAAAAGCTGTACACGATGTCAAAACTGGCAAAATAAACTCGTATCAAGCTGAAAAAACACAACATACCGCGTACTACTAGGTATGTAATAGTAAATGATAGGAACATAAGTATACCCCGAGTACTCCATATTTAAAATTCTTCAAAATGAAGAAAGTCCTTAAGACTGGCATTATTCAATCATAACACTACTCTACAAAAAACTTCCGAAGTTCCGACGCTCTACAAACTACTTCCGACGCGACGCTCTAAAAGTTATTTTCATCAGTTATACTGTTTCGAATAACAAACGCCTTTGATGTAAAACAAACAAGAGAACAAACAGAATCAGGAATGGTTTCTCTACGATAGATCGCATATTCACGGTGAACCAGTGTATAGAAAAATATAGAGTACAACAAAATTATCTCTTTGAAAGAGCAAGGGATTCCCAATAAATACATAGCTATCCTAAAATAGATCTATAAAAACTGCCAAGCTAAAATCAAGACTGAAATAATTGGCCCACCTTTTCAGGTAGAGCGCGGCGTGAAACAGTATATCGCCAAAACATTAACGGCTATTCTGTTGAGTTGTATATACCCAATACAATAAAAGGGCCCGTTCACTATCCTGCATTGCAGTTTGCCGTGCAACTGCAGGCCTACGAAATGGACGTAGCCCACACATTATTCTGCTTTGCCGTCCATCATCAGTACCACAGAGTATACGGGAAATCAAGATCAGTCAGTGATCAGTACTGAACTTGCATACATCTTGTCTGTCATTTGCAGTGATGTTCCGCGCTATTTCTAAAAGAAAGGAAATAGCTATTCTGTTATGTATATTTCTCATAATAGATAAAAATAAAAAAAGGGTAAGTATGGAAAAAAACCTGCTAAAAATTCGTCAAAGAAACTGTAGTTGCGCCTGTGATACCACGTTGATAAAAGATAATGATCCAGATGATTATCAAAATTACCTAAAAGGGCCCATTCACTATCCTGCATTGCAGTCCGCCGTGCAGGCCTGCGAAATGGACGTAGCCCACATATTATCCTGCTTTGGGCGTTTGCACACTGCACGATAACGACACGATACGATACCACAGAATAGAGGGCCACCGCACATAGCATACAATTTCAAGTTAGCTGACTATCGTACAAACTAAATTGCGTAGTGTCACAATTTAATTGGAGAACTTCATCGTGACGGCCCCGAATCACATAATAATAAAAAAAATATTAGTATGGAAATATGTATTATTATCACCTTTTTATCTGGATTTTTCATTAAAATTTATCTGGATTATATCGAAGTTTAAAATGCAAGGTATGATCAATGATGTTTTCCTAATTCTAATCTGTCACTTAGTATTGAATGCACAACTTGAAAATATTGTATAATATGTGCGGTGGCCCTTATCTATTCTGTGATATCGTGTCGTGTCGTTACCGTCGCAGTGTTAAAACGCCCTTTGCCGTCCTGCTAGGGATGTGATATATGTACTTGCAAAATTCAATATCAGGACTTCTAAGTACGAATACGTAACGAAACGAAGCATACTTAAGATGATTTTGTTCAGAGCAGAACTTTCTAAAGTGTAATTCGAGGGAAAAACAATAGTTTTTTTTTTTTAATGACACGGCTCACGTGTCATACGCCACACGTTCTGAAACAGTTAAAGTATTTTTATTTACACGATTTTGCTCTTTATTTCCATACAAATACAGATTGAAATCCTATGCAAGTATTTTCAGGGAGCCTTACGGGGCTCGGCGCGTTTGCCACTCTTGCGTCTTGCCGACGTCAACCTAACAAGATCCGAATTGTTATGTTTAGTTAACAAACATAAACCCGAACCCCTGTATGTAGCTGACGAACTTTTGAAAAAATATGGCTATGAGGTACTGAGACTACCACCATACCACTGTGATCTCAACCCAATCGAGCTAATATGGAGCTCAGCTAAGCGTATGGTGGCAAAAAAGAACATTAATCTGTCAGCAAAAGAAAAAGAAACATTGATAAAAACCTTGTTTGGGACTTGGGAGGATAACTGCAGAAGATTGGAAAACTATAACGAACCATGTAATAAATGTAGAAAATAAATACAAAAAAAGAGATCACATAACAGAAGAAGTTTTAAAAAAATTCATTATAAGTGTAAGTGATCATGACTCCACTGATACAGAAGAATCTTTCGAGGTTCAATTTTTGGACTCTTATTTTGAATATGATTCAAATTAAACATAATTAAATATCAAGTATAAATACATAATTTATATACACAAATTAATAAATCTGCATACTTTTAACATTGGGTTCAATTTAATATTCAATTATATAACATTTATTCCGAAAGTAAACCGTTTCGAAGTTTCGAGTGAACTAACGTTATTTTTGTATGTTAGCTTTCTTGGGGCTTTGTTTATTACAAGGCCAAATTAAAATTGCAAGGAGGCAAAAAATCTTCTCATATTTCGATCCTTTGAATTTTCACCCGATATTTTCTTATGTGATGTCATCTAGAAGTGATCAAATATTCCGAGCCATTTATGTATCAGAAATTGAGGCAAAAAGCGAGAAAAAGATAACTGGTTATATTGAAGCTCTATCTGAGAACTTTCGTCGTGTATATGGTCCTGGCAAACAATTATCGTTAGATGAATCTCTAGTTTTATACAGGGGTAGACTATATTTCAGGCAGTACATAAAATCTAAAAAGGCCCGTTATGGTATAAAATTTTATATCCTAACCAGTGCAACAGGATATGTTCTGAATATCATTATGTATTGTGGTAAGGGCGAAGATGATAATACGTATGGGAAGAAAACCGAAAAAATAGTTATGAAACTGCTGAGACCATACTTGATGAAAGGTCATCACCTCTTCATGGATAAGTGGACAACTTTGTGCTCTCTAAATAAATTTTGAATATAAAATAAATAAGCTATTAATTTCTGATAATTTTATGACTCACATGTTCTAAGTAATACCCTGGACACTTCAGCAATATAATTTCTACACACAACTGCATACATTTCATCACTTTAACTTCATATCTAATAGAAGATGGATATCCACAGTCAATTGGATAAAAATATGCAGAATATTGTTGAATTATTTAAATCACGGATGGATCAATATGACAAAGCACTGGAGGAAACTGCTGCCAAAACTTCTACATCTTCAACCTCATCGGATATCTCCAAACTTGCAGCAGATTTTAACAACTTTAAGAGAACGGTATGGGACTCTTTATCATTATTAAAAAATCAAGTTCAATTGCTGGCAACTGCTTTGGACTCCCAGGAGATGCGCTCACGTCATAAAGTCCTGCTCATTCATGGTCTCGAAGAAGATGAACATGAGAGTGCCGAAGAAAAGATCTGTGCATTCATAAAAAATGATCTTAAATGCTCTCACATACAATCTGACTGTATTGATGTCTGTCATAGACTAGGTATGAAGAAGGACAAACCCAGACCGATGTTAGTTCGCTTTACTAACTTGAAATTCAAGCAAACCATATGGACCAGCAAGACTAATTTAAAAGGCTCAGGTTATTCCATATCTGAATTTTTAACAAAATCTCGACAAGAAGTGTTTGTGGCGGCGAGGAAACACTTCGGCATTAGAAATTGCTGGTCATCAGATGGTATCATACATTTAAACCTCCCTGACAAGAGTAAGAGGAAGATTGTGTCAATGCAAGAATTCCATGACGCTGCTGCCAAGTTTCCTTCGCCTGCTGCGGGTGACACTAAGTCTATAAGAACCAGGAAGGCCAAAAATGCTGTGAAAAAGTGACCAGATCGACTTGGGTGCTAAGTGTTAATTTGTGTTATGTTTACAAACTTTTAAGGTATTTGCTAATGTATTTTTCAAACTAACACTTCACATATTATAACGTAATTTAACGGCCTGTCTAAATACCCTTTATCTTAACATTTTCAAAAGTTAAATTTTTGCTACGGTTAGATTAAAATATTAAATAAATTTTACTTGTCAAATTACTTGCTAAATGCTAGCCCATGTGACAAAACTGACAAATGTCAAACCCGTCCCCTGTCACCTGTCAGTTGTCAATAGTTTTTTTTTTTTTTCATTTCAACGCTCAGGGTGAAATCTATAGAGCGGTCTTGGACGGTCTTATTTTCTATCATATTTAAGGGATTCTCGTTGTAACTTGTATGCTTTGTGTTATTATTTTATGTTACTTTATAAATATTAATTATTGCTGTAGTGTGCAGGATACAAAAAATTGTGACTAGATTTTAATACTTGTTAAATTAAACAGTTTAATATTATTGTATATTTTAAGTTAATTAGGTACTTAATATTTTATGTTATATATTTATTATATTTATATTATTTATTATTATATTTTATATTGCTTTTATGGATTCTAGTGAAGATCTGAATAACATAATATTGTTTGAAGACAGCTTTTGCTCCTGTGGCTCTTCTGATGACTTTCTGAGTGCCACCAGTGACCCTACCCTATCTGACGATGATTCCGCAGGATTCATCCCGCTTGATTGCAAACTAAAAAATGACATCTTTGCGCGCAAACATTCGTGTTTTAACATTGCACATATAAATGCTCAAAGTATTCCGGCTCACTATTCCGATTTGCTGTCAGCGTTCAATGATGTTCCGGTAGATTGTGTTTTAGTGTCGGAGTCTTGGCTTAAACCTTCTCTTGCTTCAACGATGTTTCCATTGCCAGATTTCAGTCTTATCCGTAACGATCGTACAATTGGCAGGGGTGGGGGTGTGTGCATTTACATCAGAAAGGGCTTTTCTTACAGTATTGTATCTCAATCTCCAAACACCTGCCGTGACTGTCTAGAATACTTATTACTGGAAATATGCGTGTCACATAACAAATTACTTCTTGGGGTTTTTTACAGTCCTTCCGCCTCTGTCGACTATTTCGGCGATTTAGAGTCATTACTATATCAATATTATCCTTGTTACGATCACGTAATTTTAATGGGTGACCTGAACACCTGCTTGATTAAACAAAACTTAAGATCTCATAAATTAAAGTCTCTTATATCATCTTTTAATTGTCACATTTTACCCCTTTCTGCCACTCATTTCTCTCCCAACCATGATCCATCACTCCTCGACTTAATGTTTGTCTCTCAGCCATCTAAGGTAATTAAACATGGTCAACTGACCTCCCCCTTCTCCTATCACGACCTTATTTACTTATCATACAACATACGTAAACTAAGGCGGATAAGTAAAATAAGGATGCAGCGTAGTTTTGTTCGCTTGAACGTAGAAGCACTTCGTCATGACGTTACTAATATCGATTGGTCTCTTCTACGTGAAGCCAGCACAATCGATGCTAAGGTTGACATCTTTACCTCTGTCATAACTAAAATTTATGATATACATGCGCCCGTCAAAGCTATTCGAACTAAGCATTTGCCGGCCCCCTGGCTCAATTCAGAAATTAAGAGTCTAATGTCGAAAAGAGACAAGGCCAAATCGAAATGTAAGCGATTTCCATCTGCCTCCAACATTGATAGTTATAAAAAAATTCGCAATTTATGTAACAGGAAATGTCGAGATGCCAAACGTCGTTATATCCACTCTTCAATAGAGCACCTACCTCCATCCCACACTTGGAAATTCCTTAGTTCCCTTGGGTTTGGAAAATCATCTAGCTCTAAAGATTCCACCTTGAACTTTAATGATGTCAATGCATTAAATAAATATTTTGCTGATCCCCCTTTGCTTTTGAGTCCTCAAAGCAAATCCAAATGCCTTCAGCTATTATCTGAGCGCAACACCAGAGATCATGTACCGTTCTCTTTTGTGAATATTACGGAAGACGAAGTTCGCAATAGTCTACTAAATATATCTACAAAGGCGTTTGGAAGCGACGAGCTCAGCAGAGACATGCTTGTACCAGTAGCAGACTTAATTACTCCCATCATAACACACATACTTAATTTCTCTTTAACAACTAATACTTTTCCAACATCCTGGAAGAAAGCCCATATCATTCCTTTACCTAAGGTCCCCACTCCTAATTCGCCCGCACACTACCGTCCTATTTCGATTTTGCCCATCCTGTCCAAAATCCTAGAGCAAGCCGTTAATAAGCAACTAACAGAATATTTGAATCAGAATCAGTTGCTGAATCACTTCCAATCTGGTTTTCGCACGGATCATAGCACCTCTACTGCATTAATAAAGGTGACTGAAGACATTCGCCAGGCCATGGATAATAAACTACTGACAATCATTGTTCTCCTCGATTTTAGTTGTGCATTTAATTCAGTAGATTATGACGTCTTACTTGGTATTCTTCGCTCGTTAGGTGTATCGGATTCGGCTCTAGCGTGGTTTAACTCATATATAAGAGATCGGCAACAGCGCATTTTTATACCCGACTCTATATCTGACTGGATGAACCTGGACGCTGGCGTTCCTCAGGGTGGAGTCTTATCTCCAACTCTTTTTTCATTGTTTATAAATGAAATCACACGCGTCATAAGTTCTTTTTTCCACCTTTATGCTGATGATTTACAAATTTACAAGCATGCCGCGTTAAATGACATAAATAATGTAGTGCTCCAGCTCAATGAAGACCTAGAGAGAATTCAGGAGTTTGCGGAAACATTCGGCCTACTTGTAAACCCCAAAAAATCTCAGGCGATCATTATAGGTAATAGACAGTTGCGCAGTAGAATAGATTTTGCGAACCTAGATAACATAACGTATAATGGTAGTATCATTCATATAACGGATGAGGTTAAAAATTTGGGAGTTTATTTTGACTCAAACCTAACATGGACGGTTCATGTTAGCGATGTCAGTAGGCGTGTCAATGGAGCTATGCATGCGCTTAAACGCTTACAGAATTTCCTGCCTATCCCAACTAAGATGTTACTGGTGCAATCTCTCATTCTCCCTCTCATTGACTACGCTGATGTCGTTTATTTGGATGTGTCTGAAGCATTGCTTAATAAACTGGAACGACTTCAGAACATGTGTATTCGATACGTTTTTGGTCTGCGTAAATATGACCACATTTCAGATTTTCGCAAGCGCTTGAACTGGCTCCCAATACGATTGCGTCGAAATTCGCACATTCTCACGCTTCTTTTCAAGATTCTTCGCTTTCGTTCTCCCCCATACCTTTATGAAAGGTTTAGCTTTACTCCACCAAGCGAGAGGCCTGTTCGATCGTGCACAGTAAAGAGACCTCTAGAAATACCACACTGCAACACAGTTTTCTATGAGAGTTCATTTTCGGCTGTCGCAGCGCGTCTCTGGAATGGTCTGCCGGACCACGTTCGTGAAGCCCCAACTGTCAACACTTTTAAGTCTAGATTAAAGCGTTACTTTTTGGCATTACCTTGATCGGATACTTTAAATGATTGTGTAATCCTTTCTTTTATTATTATTATTATTTCTCTCTCTCTTTTATTAAATTTATTTAACCAATGTGCATCTGTCTTCACACTATCTGCCGTTGTTGTTATATTTATTTATATCTATGTATTATTTTATTATATTTATATATTATGTTATACGTTGTCAATAATTATTATTGTTTGTATGTGTATTGTATTAGTATAATATGTATTTTACGTATTTATGTAAGTAATTATTATTATTAGTATACTTTAGCTATGTTTTAATTTAGATTTAGTTAGTATAAGTTAGTATAGGTTTAAGATTGTTTGATTTCTTTTTTTGTCTCTTTGTGTACATGCCCCCTCTATTACAATACATCCACAAAATTATAAGGTTTGCTGGAAGAGATCTCTTTTAAGAGATAAGTACGCCGATGCATTATCTCAAACTTTGTTTTAAATGTGTTTTTGTAACCTTGTGCATGAAGAATAAATAAATAAATAAAATAAGTTTTATAATTATGTAGATTTGAGTCAAAAATTATTATAGCTGCGTACCTACGCCAATAGTACACTTAAGAAAAATAGAAAGTCAAACCCTAAGGGCCTGACTCCGAGAAAACTTAAAAAGGGTGATTTTTTTTGGTGTCGTAAAAAGCCAGTTTACGTATCAGCGTGGTATGATAAGCGTCCAGTTTACGTTATTAATACCAGAAATCATCCTAAGCTAATAAATGTTTCAAACCGATTTGGAAAAAATTCACAAAAGCCTGAAGATGTTTCAGAATATAATAAATATATGGGAGGAATAGATAGGAAAGAACAAATGGTTGCATATTACTCCTCGCCACAGAAAACAATTCGATGGTATAAGAATGATGAAAATATTGCAAGGTAGTTGGAAGAAGAGACGTCAGATGTGGAAGAGAACTTTGACGATGATTGCAGTGATGTGGACTCTGTTTGTTCAGACGATTATGTGCCTATAGAAGACTGTGAGTCTGATGACTACATGGACGTTTCACCTTCAGAGGAACAAATCAACGAGAATCAGTCCGCGAGTGAAAATATTTTTTTTTCTTTACAACCTGGTGTAAGAGTACCAGTTACTCAGGATGAAGAGTTTTCCTCAAGTGATGAAATAGCTTTGTCAGAACTTCAAACGACAAACCGGAGCTACTTTGGTAAAAATCGCTTTAGATGATCTTCTGTTCCGATTATAAGTCGTGCCAGAACTCAACAACATAATATTGTTTCTCAAGCACAAGGACTAAAACCACCGTACCGTCATATACTCAATGAATCGACAACTCCTCTCTTATTCCTCCTTTTCAACTCTTTTATTCAGAACTGCCAAGAATTATATAACATTGATACTTGCGCATGTATTGACGAGATGTTGGTGCCTTTCCGTGGTAGATGCAGATTTAGAATGTACATGCCGAAGAAGCCAGCCAAATATGGACTGAAAATTATGTGCCTAACAGATGCCAGGAATGTTTTTTTGCTCAATGCTTATATTTACTTAGGTAAAGATTCTGATGGAATCATAATCAGTTTGACAGCAGAACAAAAACGATTGTCTAGACCTACCCAAGCAGTTCTTCGTCTTATTCCTCCAATCGAAGGTACGAACAGAAAGATCACTGCTGATAATAATTGGTTTTGTTCCATAGAACTTGTGAAAATCCTAAAGGATAAAAGGTTGACGCTAGTTGGCACTTTGAAAAAAAAACAAGCGTGAAATACCGTCAGAATTTTTACCAAACCGGCAACGACAAGTTGATTCGTCAATTTTTGGCTTTACAAAAGAAATAACTCTCTCATCATATGCCCTCGTTCGTCTTAGGACAGATTCTGGTTTGGACAGATTCTTGTAACGACAGATTCTTGTTACGGCAGATTCTTGTTTCGGCAGAATTAGTACTGTCGCACATAAAAGCTTTAGTTTTACTCCAGTATTTTACATAATACAAACTAAGTCTACCAGAATCTGAAAGGAAAAAGTGAGAAAATAAATTGACTCTAGCAATACCGGGGTAATTGGAATAAAACATTTTCATCCTTTTTTTCCTAATAGCGGCTGATTTTGTGTGTGAAACATGCAAATAAGTTAATCCAATGATCAAGGATATTTTTTGACGTGACAACGTCTTATAATTCGATGGGGCCGGCTGCGCGCACGAAAAAACATGACGCAATATGCGGCGTTACCTCGCTCTGAGGCGTTCCATTTAACACTTTGAGGGCCGGGCCATTATAATGTGGTATATATACTGGTTTTTTCGGCGTTTTTCGCACTATTTTGGGGGGCTTACCATTATAAAACTATAAGAGATAGCTAAAAGGCTACGACGTTGTCACGTTCAACTATCGTCAGTAAACCGACTTTACAGATAACCGATTTTTTAATCTGCCGTCAAAATTTGCCATTAGATTCTGGTAGACCTATAATTATTATCCTTTGATAAATACCTTGCATAAAAGACCTCTTTTAAATAAATCATAAATGATTTCCTTGTTGTCAATTTTGTTTATGATTTCTTTATTGAAGTTCTTGATTGTGTCAAATCAAATATTTCTGGTGAAGCTCAGATTGGCTCAGATAACAGATTTCGTATGCAGCTCTACGCACAAACATTGAATTGGTTTTGGGTGTATCCTATACAAAATGGATTTGCCTGGTCCGAGTGGTGCACATGATCTGCAAATTATTACAAGCAAAAAAGGAAAACCCGTTGTACTCCACCGTGGGTATCGATACAACTTTGCCGTGAAGAACTAGAACGGTACAACCAATTGGAGGTGTCACAATAAGCTACAATGCAATACATCTGTAACTTTAAATGCAGCCAATTATATTATAAAGGAATCCAAGCATACCTGCACTCCAGACATGGTTAGAAATAGTGTTGATGCGTTAATACATGATTGCAAGAAAGAGGTTTGTGCTAATTTAGAACCGATCCCAAAAATATACGAGAATTATTTTAATTCATGCAGTTTAAACGCAGAGGATATACCAACATTCAATTCGAAAAAGGACTCCTTATATAATATGAGAAAAAAATATTTGAATGTGAATAGAACGACATGTAGAAGCATTAAATGTTTAAGATTACCCGACGGCTTAGTAAAATCGATTTTTCTGTATGATGATGGAGTATCTAACGATAGAATTTTATTTTTTGGTACTACGTTGGCTAAACAATATATGAAGAAGATGCGAAAGTACAGTGGAGATGGTACTTTTAAAATTGTCCCAAAACCGTTCCATCAGCTATTTACTCTACATGTCAACTTGTCGAACGAAGACGAAAATGTATATTTCGTACCTTTGGTATATATATTGCTTCCTAAAAAAAAGACTGAAGATACTTATGCTAGAATGTTTAGGGTACTGAAAAACCAGTTCTCTGTGGAGATAACTCATCACAAGTGTGATTACGAATTGGCACAGATTCAAGCAGTAAAGCAAATTTATCCTGAAGTAAAGATTACAGGCTGCTTTTATCATTTCTTAAAAGCTGTTTGGAAAAATAGTAAATCAATAGGTTATACTAAAACTGTTGATGGCTCAAAAATAACACGACTGTACGTACAACTCGCACTTTTGCATCCACGATTAATCCATGAAGGTTATTTGGCTATTCACGCTATAGCCACAGAATGCGACGAATTTTCTAAATTTGATAGTTATTTTGTCAAACAGTGGATGAATTTAATTACATGCGAGATTTTTAGCTGTTATGGTGAAAACGTAAGGACCACTAACTCCGTTGAGGGGTGGCATCGAAGAGTAAATTCTAAATTTCCTCGCAAGCCAACTATTTATAATTTCATAGAATTGTTAAAAAGAGAAGCTGCAGTACAGGATAGAAATATAAAAAAATATGAAATGTCTTGCGCACGTAACAAGCGGACCACAAAAACTATTTTAAAAAATAGATGTATTAATGATATAATAAAAAAGACTGAGGCAAACGAAATTAGTGTACTTGAGTGTCTACAACGTTTGGCAACCTTAAAAAATAAGTGATTTTCGCCAGTCAGTTGTGGTGGTATTTTAGTTAGAATTTGTTTTTTTTTTAAATATTACAAGGTTTTAAGTTTTAATTTTTTTAATATACCAATACATAAATTGCGTGGTTTTTACTTTTGTTGGTCATGATACTTCTGTCGTAACAAGAATCTGCCGTAATGAGAATCTGTCGAAACACGAATCTGTCCAAAACAGAATCTGTCCTAAAACGAACGAGTCATCATATGTGCCGAAGAAAACAAAGCTGTGATAGTTATTTCTAGTATGCACTACACGGCAAGCGTAGATGAAAACACTAAGAAGCCAGAAATAATTTTGTATTACAACAACACAAAAAATTGGCGTTGATTTATTGGATCAGAGGTGCTTAAATTATTCAACGGCACGGCGAACACAAAGATGGCCTATGGTAATATTTTATCGTCTATTGGATATTTCTGCTTCTAATTGTCATTAGTATTCAAAACCAAACACAGAGAACCGAAAACAGATTCATGTTTATGAAACGGCTAGCAGAAGAGCTGACTATACCGCATATGCGACGGCGAGAAAGCTATGAGCATATTCCTAGTGATGTGAAATGTTCAATACGCCGCATCTTGAAAATTGAGAAAGGACCAAGTAGTTCAACTGTGGATAAACTGCCAATTCGTAAAACATGTTCAACTTGCGATCCCAAGAAAAAACGCACAACATTTCACCTGTGTTTTATGTGCAAGAAACCGATTTGCTTAGAATGTGCCAAAATTGATACGAAAAAATGTGAACTTTACCCTTTGCAATTTTTTAGAAATAGTCATTTTTGATTACTTTTTTTTATTTATTTATTTATTTTTATTTAATAGTTTATGTACACAAAACTATTTACAGTGAAAGACTTATAACTAAATACATTTTTGGTACAAAGGTACTACTTATTCCTATTGGAATCTCTTCCAGTAGACCTGCTACAGGAAATTTAGAAAAAAAAAAAAAAAAGAAAGGTAACAATAATTAGTGCACACAACAATTGTGTCTTAGATATAAAATAATTATAATTAGGTACTTAAAAAAATCATGAATTAAGTAATATAAAGGAAAACTATAAATATATGAATGTAATACTAATATATAATTATATCAATAATATACATACAAAATATACAAATACACAAATATTCAAATAATAATATTTAATAGTATTATAGGTACTTAAGGGGTTTGTTGACGTAGGTGACATTATTAGGAGAAGCTTAAATAGTGCTCATACAGTCTTTTCTTAAATAGTGCAAGAGTTTCACATTCTCGTATATGACTTGGCAAGGAGTTCCAAAGCTTAGCGGCATTAACTGTAAAGGAGTATGCAAAGAAGTCCGTACGATGAGGAGGGATATCTAAAAGGGTGCGTCTAAAGGATCTACAGGATGAATTTTGCAAGTTGGGAAAGGAGAAGCGGCCTTTTAAATAGGAAGGGGATGTAGGACTAAATAAAATGTTAAATAGGAAACACAGTAAACGGTAATTTCTACGCAAGCGAATAGGGAGCCACTGTAACTGCTTTCTATATTCGGACACGTGATCATATTTCTTAAGGCCAAAAATGAAACGTATCGAAAGATTTTGCAGCCGTTCTAATTTGTTTAAAATATCTTCATTCGCGTCTAAGTAGCAAACATCTGCATAATCGATAATGGGTTGGATAAGGGTCTGCGCTAATAAGATTTTAGTAGGAGTTGGTAAAAACTTTTGGAGCAATTTGAGAGAGTGCAAGGTGTGATAAACTTTACGACTAATGTTGCTCACATTGGAATTCCATGACAGATGTTCGTCAAAAATAACTCCCAGGTTTTTAGCAGTGTCGGAGAAAGGTATCGTAGTGCCGTTTAATATAATTGGAGGAAGAGTGGTTTTATCAAGTAAAGCTAGCATCCGTTTACTGCCTACTAACAGTGCCTTAGTTTTAGTGGGATTTACGAGTAGACCAAAAGACTGCGCCCAATCACTTATACGTCTAAGGTCATCATTGATGAGAGAAATGGCGGTAGCTGCATTGGGTATGGTGAAATGCCGGTATATTTGCAAATCATCCGCATAAAGATGGAATTTACATACTAGTATTTTTACAATAAAATTTATGAAGATGGAAAAAAGAAGCGGAGAGAGAACTCCACCTTGAGGGACACCCGCATCGAGATCAGACCAATCTGAGTAGTTATTATTAATCGTAACTCTCTGCGATCGACCCCTAAGATAGGAGTTAAACCAGGACAGGACGGAAGGGGACAAATTTAGGGACCGTAACATACTGATAAGAATATCAAAATCGATAGAATTAAAGGCACTACTGAAATCTAAAAGTATAAGGGCGGTAAGGGATTTATTCTCCATGGCCCAGCGAATGTCATCTGTGATATTTAAGAGGGCAGAAACGGTGCTATGTCCAGAACGAAACCCCGACTGCAATGAGCTAAGTTGGTTATTTACTAGTAGGAAAGTAGTGAGCTGCTGGTGAACGATGTTCTCCAAAACTTTAGATAGGAACGGTAGTATGGAAATGGGACGAAAGGAAGATAGTGAAGTAGGATTAGGAACTTTTGGTAGGGGAATAACATTTGCCTTTTTCCAGTCCCGAGGAAAACAACCAGAGGAAAGAGAAAAATTAAAGATGTGGGTCAAAATAGGGAGTAAGGAGGGGAGAATCATCTTAATCATCTTGGAAGTCACCATGTCACAGCCAGCTGCCTCTGAAGAAATTGATTGAACGGCAAGTCGGACCTTCGTTTCAGTGCAAGGGGTAAAAGTAAATGACGGACAACTGATGGGTAGATTGGACAGGGATTTCAAGGTATTAAGTTTCAAGTTATTATTTAAACGGGTTGGCGGTTGGGAAAAGTGTTTGTTTAGGGCATTTAAATCATAATCATTTGAATCAGAGATAGGAGATTTGCCAATACCAACTGATTTGAGAAATTTCCATGTATCTGCTGTGTTACGGTTTAGTAAGGAGGAGTAAAAGTAGCGCCGCTTAGCATCGCGACACGAGTGATTACAGCGATTACGCAACAACTTAAACTTGGCATGGTTTAATTCATTAGGACAAAGCTTAAATTTCCTCTTGGCCTTATCACGTGCCGCCATTAGCTCCTTAATAGAATCTGTAAGCCATGGTGCCGGGTTATGTTTTACTTTAATTCTCCTTACAGGGGCATGTCGATCATAGAGGTTTAATAAAATATTATTAAAATTAACAATTTTGTCGTCCATGTTCGCGCTATTGAGTACGGATGTCCAGTCTAAATTTTTGGCATCTTCCCCGAGTGCTTGTATATCAATATTATTGAAGCTACGCGAAAGGACAGTTTGGGCTTTACGTTTAGGGGGTCTAATTTTGTAGGACAGGAAAATAAGGTCATGGTAGGAAAAAGGGGCGTCGAGCTGTCCATGAGTGGCTACATTATTAGGAGATGAAACGATCATGAGATCCAATAGTGAGGGGGTGCAATTAGGGGAATGATGGGTAGGATCAGAAGGAAGGACATGAAGGTTGTAGGAATTTAAAAGCAACTGTAACTTACGTGAACGATAGTTATCTTTAACAAGGCAGGTGTTAAAATCTCCCATAATTATAACGTGTTGATAACTAAGACGAAAACTAGTAAGAAGATTGTCAAGGGAGTCAAAGTAGTCGATACCGGAATTAGGGCTATATAAAACAATCAGGAGCAATTTGGTATGGTGAATGACAATCTCGATGGCCAGATATTCCGCTTGCTCTGAGTAAGAAGAAGGAGACATATGAACTATATTGTATTCAATACCAGCGCGGAGATATATGGCAACACCACCACCACCCTTGCCAGTTCTGTCGTTACGAATTAGGACAAATCCAGGAATGGGATATTGTGTAGATGGAAGGGAGGGCTTAAGAAAAGATTCCGAAATTAAGACGGCATCAAGATTAGCAGCGCTGAAGGACGCAAGGAGATCGGGATAATGACCGGGGATGCTTTGGGCGTTAATGTGTGCTATGTTCAGGTTAATATTGGAACTGCTAAAGATGTTAGAAAGTTGATCACCCAAGACAATAGGTAATGAAGGCGATGAACTGTTTGCACTTCTAAAACTCAACGACGAGGAGCACGAGAAGAAACTGCTGTTGAGGTCATCCATAATAAACCCTGTATAATTAATAATATACGATAACGAATTATTTATATATAATATATAAAATAAACGAATAAAATAATAGTAAACTAAATAATAAACTTATAAAGATTAAAAATATTCTGACTAAAAATAACTACGCTATTAAATTACAAACTAAGACTTACATCGAACTCACAAAGTACTCAAATTATACTCGATTAATTACAATTTAAGAACACTGGAACAAACTAAGAATGTTAAATAATAAAATTATTATGATGTATGATACATCGTTATGGCAGATTACAAAACAAAAATAAAACGAGTGGAAGGAGAAGACGAAGAATAGCTGCCATAGCGCATCTGACATTTGTCTGACGCTGTCAGCTGACAGTCAGCCTAAGGCAAGTGTCAGCTGTCAGGTGATACAATTAATGGTTGTGAGTTGTGACTGTGAGATATTTTGATTTTTGACAAAGAGGGATAGAACAGTAAATTTTAAATTTAAATAATTTTGAACATACCTACAAATTGTGAATCATAAACAAAAACCAAACAGAAAAAGTGCCATGTGAATATGACAAACAAAAGAGCAATTATTATGGACTAGTAGGTTATTCACTAATGGCGACGCCGTGTTTGTCTTACGGCTCTTCCAGATTGTAGGTCCTGCGCATGAGATTCCTTCTCACAACTGATTGGAAACTGCGACATAAGCTTTTCCAAGGATATGAAGGACTCCACTTTACGGCGGTTCTTATCTGGGAGGATGATGTTAATTTTTCCTTCACTCGACCAACAGTTTTTGACGCCAAAATGCTTGCGAGCTGTAGTAAAAACCCTGTGTCTTTCTTTGGTCAAAAACTCTGACAGGGTGATATTAGTGCCTTTCAAAGCGGTCTTAGACTCCCACACAATTTGCCTATTTTCAAATGTTCTGAACCGCACTAAAATAGGTCTGGCCTTAGATGTTGAGAATCCAAGACGATGACATACCTGAATGCAGTCGGTATTCATATCAGAGAGCTTCATCTTATCAGAGAACACTTGATGAATCAGTTCACACGGTTTTTCATTTTGCTTCTCCGGAATACCATGAAAGAGAAGTACCTTTCTGCGCGTCATAGTTTCATGTCGGTCCAGCTTCAGAGAAAGGGAGTCAACATCATTCTTGAGCCTAGTTAGAAGCTGCAAAACAGTGGTCTTAAATTCCTTGAAGTCTTCGGAGAGAGAGACAATTTCTGGATTGGTTTTTGAACCCTCAGCAATCTTCTGTAATTTCTCCTCATATTTCTTCATACGGGAATCAAAAAAATTGCTCAAAGACTCCATGTTATTGACATCCATTATTGTTGAAGTGTCCAATAATTGTTACGATTTTTGAAGTAATGTGAATATTGAAAGTAGATATTGTTGAAAGGAGATGATTATTTGAAAATGAGTACAGGTGAGCCCAACATAGATTTAACACATCACTACACACATTTAACTTGTTTTACTTTTTATTTTAAATAATTTAATATAGAGCACCAAAATTGCTACCGTTTTTTGGGACTACCCGAAACTTTTATTTCATACTTTTATTTCATTTTGTTACGAGATTATTAGATTTTAAGAAAAAATGCAAGTTCCTGTAATTTTTAGTTCCTTTTCGAAAATATCTCAATATCTTGAGATGATAGTTTTTTTTAAGTAAAATATATTTGCTTTTAATCAATTGCCGTTGAAATTAATTGAAAAAAAATTGAAAAAAAAACGGAGCTGTCAGTTGCAAATACATTCTAGCTCCGTATTTATTTTTCTTATTAATTCCTTCTCTTAATTTATCTAAAGTAAAATATATGAAATAAAGAGCTAAACAAGAGTTACATCGATGAAATTATCATCCTGTCACGCCCGTAGTTTCTACGGCCCCTCAAATGGCTCAATTGGAAAGCATAATTGAGTTAATACAGGCTTTGCAGGAGTCACAAGACCGCAAGCTCGGCGCTTTGCAAGAGTCACAAGACCGCAAGCTCGGCGCTTTGCAGGAATTTCAGAAGGCTGAAATCAGAGCGATTCGAGAATCACAAGATCAACAAAAAGACCTCCAAGAAAAAGCACTTGGAGCTATAAAGGATGTAAGTGACACGGTGGTTAAGCTCCGAAAAGATGTCGACATAATGGACGAACAATTTACGGGGTTAGGATTGGATGTGGAAAATGTGAAAACCGGCCTCACTGAACTTCAGAAGAAAGTAGTGCGCCTGGAAACCACAGGAGTGGCGTTGTCTAGTGGAACTACCGGATTGGTGCAAGTGGTACAAGGACCAAGAGTTAAAGTGCCACCATACGACGGTACTACTTCTTGGAACGCTTACCGTCAGCAATTCCAGACGTTTGCTTCTGCCAACGGGTGGACTGACGAACAATGCCTGACCGCTCTCACTGTTGCGCTCAGAGGGCAAGCTTTGTCGGTCCTGGAAGCACATACAGGAAAAGGGTTCCAAGACCTGATGGAGGCCCTTGAATCCAGATACGGGGAGCGACACCTGGAGCACGTGTTCCGTGCTCAACTTCGTGACAGAGTCCAACGCTCAGGAGAGGGACTACAACAATGGGCGTTGGAAATTGAAAAACTGGTCAAGAAGGCACACCCAGGAGCCGATTCCAAGATGATCGACACGAATATTGTGCAAGCATTTGTCGACGGAATCAGGGACCTCGAGGTCAGAGCTGCTAAGTCACCACACCTCGCTAAAGGAAGCATTGGCGCATGCTTTGGAGGTCGAGGCTGTTCGCCGTGACATACGACAGACCCATAAGATCCATGAGGTCTTTGAGGACGTTAAGGAGGTCAAGGCTCCCACAAAGATAAGTTTTGGAGCCATGTGCTACAAGTGCGGTGAGAGGGGTCATCTTCAGCTCAACTGCCCGCAGAAGGAGACCCAGATGGCAAGGATGAAAAGGCTCGAGGAACAAGTAGAGGAGCTGAAGAAGCAAGGAGCTTCGTCCCCTGCCCGGGATCAGGGAAACGAATAAAAGCCAGGACTACGGGGCGAGTACTGGCTGACGCGGAGGAAGCCCCGATAACTGTTATCTCCCAAGCATGCAGCGGGAATAGTCTTGTGATTCAGGGGACTATTAACAGGACGGATTGCAAAATGACTCTAGACACAGGAGCCTCTAGAACGATAGTGAACCCAAATCTAGTAAAAGCCGCAAGGAGACATAAGAGGAGAATTAACTGTCGGCTTCTTACTGCCTCCGGTCAGCTCATATCCGTCCTGGGAGAAATGTCAGTTACGATTAATATAGGGGGGTCCTCATACCCTCATGACGTTATCGTGGCTGAGATTATGGATGATTGCATCTTGGGTTTGGATTTCATGAAGAAGCGTAACTGCTTGAAAACTCCGTCAGCGACATTAATTCAATGTCGCTGACGGAGTTTTCAAGTGTGGTGAAGAGGAAATTTTCATCCTTGGAGGCGCCTGCGGGAAAGTTGAATGTATAAAGAAAGTCATTATACCTGGACGTGCGGAAGCTCGAGTGCTGGTGAAACTACCGCCAGCTGGAAAGAAAAAGTCAAACAGATGCGTGTTGATCGAAGACACACCTACCAAGACATCAGTGCAAAAACTGATGACGGCGAGAACCCTTGTTAGTGGAAGCAGTAACGCTGTGGTCAGGGTTTTGAATCTTGGTGATCGCGAGATCTGCTTGAACAAAGGTGACGTCATTGGAAAGTGCGAGGAAGTTGTCTGGATGAGAAAGTGTAGTTCGATCACAGGCTCAGACTCAGCAAACACCATCAACTATGGAATAGTGACTGAGCTACTCGACGACTGCAAGAGTAATCTGACTTATTCGCAGAGCATGAAAGCTAAGAAGTTCTTACAACGCCACGCGAATATCTTCTCCAGTCAGGAAGGCGACCTTGGAAGAACGTCGATGGTTCAACACAGGATAGATACCGGAAGAGAGAACCCAATTCGTCAACGAGCAAGACGGATACCTATTGCAAAGGAAAAAGAAGTTGAAGGCCTTTTGGAGGACATGAGAAGGCATAAGATTATTGAACCGTCAGCAAGTCCGTGGTGCTCACCTGTTGTGTAAGTGAAGAAGAAAGATGGCAGCACAAGATTTTGTGTGGACTACAGGCGTCTCAATGATGTCACTAAGAAGGACAATTATCCATTACCTCGAATCGACGACACTCTGGATACCTTGAGTGGCATGAAATGGTTATCGACCCTGGACCTGAAATCTGGATACTGGCAGGTGGAAATTCATCCAAAAGACAAGGAGAAGACAGCTTTCTCCACCGGTAAAGGTTTATGGCAGTTTAACGTCATGCCCTTTGGATTGTGCAACGCACCTGCCACATTTGAGCGACTCATGGAGTGTGTACTGGCAGGCTTAGTTGGAGAGGCTTGCTTAGTCTACTTGGACGACGTCATCATTGTTGGCCGCGACTTCGAGGACCAATTACGAAACTTAGAACGAGTTTTCGCCAAAATAGAGGGGGCCAAGTTAAAGTTGAATCCGAAAAAGTGTCGTTTATTCAAGAGTAAGGTCAATTATCTCGGCCATGTTATCTCCAGTGATGGAATCCAGACGGACCCGGAGAAACTGGAAGCAGTTCAAAATTGGCCAACCCCTAAAAACAAAACCGAAGTGCGGGCATTTCTCGGTCTATGCTCCTACTACAGGCGTTTTGTTAAGGGATTCTCAGAGATAGCCAAGCCATTACATCGGCTGACAGAAGATAAACGACAGTTTATTTGGGACGACACTTCTGAAGATTCTTTTCAAAAACTGAAGAAACATCTGTGTGAAACACCAATCCTGGGGTATCCACAACCTAAAGGTCAGTTTATAGTCGATACGGACGCAAGCAACACAGCCATTGGAGGGGTGTTATCTCAAAAACAGGGTGAAAGGGAAGTTGTAATTGACAACATTTCAAAATTTTAACATGGAATTTTTATTATTTTATAAGAAAGTGGACTTAAAATAAGACGACACGTGTTTCTTGCTTTTTCAAAATTATGCATTTAAGATACCTAAAAAATAGATTTTAATCCTTCGTATTCTAAAGAGACGTAAGCGCCAAGTGACGTCATACTTACGCCCGAATGGTTAATTCCATTACAGTTTACAAAAGAAAAAATATGTCAATGTAAGTTTGTTACGTTTATTAGGACGTCTGTCAATGTCATCGTGGTATTTTCGTATGTTAGAAATGTCATTTTTGACAGTGACTGTTTTTTTATGCTTCATGATGTCTTTTTAAAACGATTTTACACCAGGCAAAGAAAAAATGTCTGATATGCCGTAAGTATGACGTCACAACGTATTTTTTAGTTTTTCTTTATTTTCTCAGTCAATAAGCTATATAAAATTTTTGGAATATTTTTTTGATATCAGGAGAAGAAACTAAAGAAACGGTATTTTTTATTTTAAGGCTTAAAAATTTTGAAATGTTGTCAATTGCATATTTCAGCAAATCTTTATCTAAGCCAGAGAGAAACTACTGTGTGACAAGAAGAGAACTCTTGGCTGTTGTAAAGACGCTACAACATTTCAGCAAATATCTCATCGGCAGACAGTTTTTATTGCGAACTGATCACGCAGCCTTGGAGTGGTTACTACAATTCAAGAACCCAGAAGGTCAAGTAGCACGATGGATTGAACAGCTCCAGGAGTACGACTTCAAGACCGAACACCGCAGCGAAAAGTCGCATGGGAATGCTGACGCACTTTCACCAAGGCCGTGTTCAGAAGACTGCAAACACTGTGTTAAGCAGGAATCTAATGAAGTAACATTAAAGCTAACGAGAACAAGTCCTTTGGGTCCATGGGAGAATGATGCTATGAAGGAGGCTCAAGAAAGAGATGACGACCTTCGGCACATCATCACATGGAAGAAACGGGGTAACGCAAAGCCAATCTGGAGTGAGGTTGCACCCACTGGCGCTGTCACTAAGGCGTACTGGGCGCAATGGGACAGTCTGATTCTTCAAAACGGAATACTCTACCGGAAATGGGAGAAGACTAACGGCAGAGAGTTCCATCTTCAGATAGTTGTCCCAAGAACGAGAGTACCGGATGTTCTCCGTGAAATACACGATGGCGTATCAGGAGGTCATCTAGGTGTTAAGAGGACGTTAACAAAAGTGCGAGAACGATTCTACTGGTTGCATTGTCGAGATGATATACAGGATTGGTGCCGCAAATGTACTACTTGCGCTGCAGTGAAGGGACCGCAGACTAGGAGCCGTGGGAACCTACGCTTGTATAACGTTGGCGCACCGTGGGAACGAATTGCAGTTGACGTAGCTGGGCCATTTCCCGTAACAGAATCGGGAAACAAGTATTTCATGGTCGTCATGGACTACTTTACCAAATGGCCCGAAGTATTCCCTATACCAAACCAGGAAGCTACAACAGTTGCTTCTAAGCTAGTCGAAGAAGTGATATCTCGCTTTGGTGTGCCTCTAGAAATCCATTCCGATCAGGGCAGGAATTTCGAATCGCAGGTCTTCCAGGAAGTATGCAGAATTTTGGGAATGCATAAAACGAGGACCACCGCGTACCATCCACAGTCTGATGGAATGGTTGACAGATTTAACCAGACCCTTGAGAGGCATTTGGCGAAATTGGTAGATGACAAACAAAAGGATTGGGACAAGTATATACCGCTCTTCCTTCTGTCGTACCGTACCGCCGAGCATGAGGGCATAAAAGCTACCCCGGCGTATGTCAATTACGGTAGAGAACTACGAGTACCAGTAGACCTCTTGACAGGAGGGTCACCGGAGGAACCAAAGACCGTACAAGACTATGTCTGCGATTTAAGGGAAAAGATGCGCTATATACACGCCACGGTTCGGGAAAATGGGTTACAGTCAAGTGAGAAGATGAAGACCAGATACGACCGGAAAGCGAACACGAGCGGCTTCGGAGAAGGGTCACTGGTGTGGCTGCATAACCCAACTCGCCGAAAAGGGAAATCTCCAAAATTACAGACCAAGTGGGACGGCCCATACAAAGTGGTTACCCGATTGAATGATGTGACTTACAGGATCCAAAAGCAACCAAGATGGACATTCAAAGTGGTACACATAGACCGTCTGGCGCGTTACCATGGCAGTAACAACGATGCTCGGGACGAGCATCTCTAAGAGGGGAGTAGTGTTACGAAAAATGACACATAGTGACATCTAGCGTCAAGCTAGCGCAACATGTAGAGAAAACGCAGACGAATCCCCTAATCGATACAAGATGGCGTGAGGTGTACGATTGCATGCTCGAACATTCCACACATGTTTATGTAAACAAGTGATTCAAGTAAACAAGTGTTGTTTACGTGTTTATGCGAATGTTCTCGTACAGTCTAGGACTCGACTCACCCATATAAATAGGCGCAGGTAGACGGTCAATCAATTCAGTTTTATCTGAGCGATCTTCGAGGCGACTTCGGAGTGAAAACAAGTGATCAATAGTGAGTGATTGTGATTGTGATAGTGACTCGGCTACGACCTAGGACAGTGATAGTGTTCAGTGATTTGGATCTAGTGCTTAGTGTTTGGACTCAGTGATTAGTGTGAGCTAGTGTTTGTGAATAAAGTCTTCAAGAGAGTCACCAGGTTTTCTTTCTCTCCGAATCTTCGAACCCCTTGCACGTAACAATATGTTCAACTACTGAATTTGGATTAATCGATAAAGACTTTTATTTAGATTTGGCCAATATGTCTGATGATGTCATGAACAATCTTATCATGATAATGAAGAAAGTGCATGACAATAAGAAAAATTTAATTGTTGATTTAACATCTATTGACTCTCAAGAAATGGTAGATAGTAGATGTGAAATGATAAGAAATTTCATTTCTAACCCTTAACTGTAGTCGTGGGTCCACTGGACCCATGGTGATTCTTTAAACAAGCACTAGTAGGGCTGTGGGTGGTGGAGCTCCCCGCGCACCTCAGTACCTTTCGACAGTAAGCCGGCGCATACGCAGCGAGACGGACGTATTTCGCGCGCTACTCCAAGGGTAAGTAAATGATTATGCATGGGTCCATTGGACCCACGACTATAGATACGTATTTTTTATAATTCTTGTTTTGTAGTTGTTTTTATGTTAAATTTCAGTTTTCATCATGGAAAATAATAAAAATATGTCAACCAATCGCGAAGACATAATAGAGCAATGGCTGAATGCTGATTTAAGCAGTGATGAAGATGAAAATTCGGTTTCTGTGAGAGATGCTCTAAATACTCACTCTGATAATGAGTTTTCTGATAATGACGAAGATTTTGTATTGGAAAGTGATCATGACTCGAACTCTGAAATATCTGAAAGTGAAGATGAAAGTGAAGAGAATGAAACAAATAATTCGTCTGATTACTATTACGGAAAAAATAGGTTCAATTGGGCTAAAACGCCGCCATCGAGAAATTCTCGTGTTCGAAACCATAACATCCTAAGATTGCCATCTACTACATCAAGAGCAAGGCCTGCAGACCCATTTATTCCAAATGAGGCATTCAATATACTGTTCGACGAGGATATGAAAAACAAAATACTATTTTGGACAAACAAGAAACTGGCAGTATTTAGACTGAAATATAAATCTCCAGATCGCACTGAACTAAGAGAATGCACTTACCAGGAGTTAAACTGTTTTATCGGTTTATTGCTCTATTCTGCTGTTTTCAAGTCGAACCATGAAGCTGTGATATCCTTGTTTGCAACTGATGGAACGGGACGAGAGATTTTTTAGATTATGTATGTCTTCTTTGCGATTTTATATTCTTTTGGTGTGTCTCCGCTTCGATAATCCGGATGACAGAGAAGAGCGTAAAAAAATGGTTGTATAACTACTGAGATGATAAATATGTTCAATAAGAATGCTCAAGCAAATTATTCCATTGGTGCTTATGCAACGATTGACGAAATGCTGGTAGGTTTTCGCGGACGTTGTGCCTTCAAGATGTATATTCCCAGCAAGCCAAATAAATATGGTTTGAAAATGCAATGTCTTGCAGATGCCAAGACACACTATGTGTACAATACCTATTTGTATTGTGGGAAAAATACTGATGGACTTACGCTGACAGATGAAGAAAAAAACAACCGATTCCAGTACAAGCTTGTCTTCGATTATGCCAACCAATCCTGAATACTAACCG
Organism: Polyommatus icarus; assembly: GCA_937595015.1. Taxonomy (NCBI): domain Eukaryota; kingdom Metazoa; phylum Arthropoda; class Insecta; order Lepidoptera; family Lycaenidae; genus Polyommatus; species Polyommatus icarus. The sequence continues at coordinate 22,731,631 of OW569322.1, read as the reverse complement.
TAACATAACTACAGACAACTGGTACACATCAATGGAACTTCTCACTATCATGCTATCCAAAGGCCTCACTGTAATTGGAACCCTGAAAAAAAATAAAAGAGAAATTCCTAAGGAATTCTTACCTCATAAAGATCGCAAAATTCACTCTTCTCTGTTCGGGTTCACAAAAGATATCACTATTGCGAGCTATGTTCCTAAAAAGAGCAAATCTGTGATACTTGTGTCCTCTATGCATCACGACAATTCTGTGGACGAATCAACTAAGAAGCCAGAAATAATTCTTCAGTACAACAGCACCAAAGGTGGCGTCGATGCTGTTGATCAAATATGCTCAGTTTATTCAAGTAGCCGCAGAACACGACGTTGGCCTATGCCTGTTTTGTACAGATTACTGGACATGAGCGCTTTGAATGCCTATATCATTCAGCAGAGCCATGAAAGAGCATCCAAGATGACACGTATGACGTTTTTGAAGGGGCTGGCCAAATCATTATGTGAACCATATATGAAAGAACGATGCTACAATCAAAGACTGCCTACACAGCTTAGAACGAATATTGCCACGGCCCTACAGATTCATCTTCCATCAATTGAACCAGGTGAAAGCCAGAAATTGGACAGGAACAAAAGGAAGAGGTGCTCATTCTGCAAGCCTGCTAAGAGAGCTAAGACTGTTCACTTATGTGCTAAGTGCCGGCAGCCTATTTGCATGACATGTGCAAAAGTTGTTTGCAGTACATGTTTGTAAGTAGGCTAAATGAAACTGGTGTCAAAATTTTTGTTTTAAAATTTATTTCTTTGTTTTTGGTATGCTTTTAGAAAACATATCTTTTTATTATAGAAAATATTTTTTGTTTTTACTTGGCGACCAGTTTTATATTTTTTATAATTTTTTTTCATAAGCTTGTTTTTAGATTAAGGAAACCTGAACTGATTATAAAAAGTACAAATTAATGTTAGAAATGTATGTTCCTATTGTTGATTTTTTAAAACACTATGTTTGTTATATAATATATAATAAATCTAATAAACATTTTATTAATTATTCGGGATACTTTCATTTTTATTGCCTTTTAAAAATACATGGGTCCAGTGGACCCCACAACTATAGAAACGTGATTATTTTTCACCACTATAGTTAAGGGCTAATGGATTTTCGGGTGCAGTCTTAGTTTATGTATGTTAATAGATAATATAAAAAGTTGGATGAAAAAGCAATGTATAAAGAAATGTATAAATAAAATGTAACAACTGATGTAAATAAGCCATGTATAACTTAAACAATATGAACATGTAAGAAATAAATAAATGTAGAAATTGTCCCTTATCATGTAAGGGGGAACAAGAGGTCCCAAAATAAAACGTCAAAGTAATATCATGTGTTAACACGGTAGATAAAGAAGAATATTGAGTAGTTTTTTTTATGTTTTTTATTATAAAACCTTGGCTCACATTGTTAAACAAAAATGAATTTTTAACCGACTTCCAAAAAACGAGGAGGTTATATGTTCGGCTGTGGATATTTTTTTTATTTTTATTTTTGTATGTTCAACGATTACTCCGCCGTTTGTGAACCGATTTTCGAAATTTTTGTTTTGTTGTATTAGGTTTCACTCCAATTTGGTCCCATTTTCACAAAGGTGGTGACCTGATGATGGGATCTATGAGTAATCGAGGGAACTCCTCGAAATTTATATGGAAACATATGGTGATTTTGGTTTTATGTGAAGTGTACTAAGAATACGCTACCAAAAAGTCAAATATTGGGTCAAGGTATACCATGGTTTCGATGATGCTGAGAGAACTCCTGATTCCTTATAGATACACGTTTGGGAGTTTCGGCGTTGTTTTAAGAACAGAAAGCATAAACTACTATGCAATTCATATTCATCATCATAATCATCGTCATCATCATCGTCATCATCATCATTACCACGTCGTGTTAAGGCCACCAATGTCTCATGGCACAGAATAGATAATAGTACAAGGCATAGGTATGGATATACTAATAATAATAATTATGTACTGTATAACAATTAACAACACCTGTTTGTTTTTAATACACGGCGGTCGGCGGCGGCAGAAGACAGAATATCGAATACTTTACTAACTACTTTATATACAGATCGAATACTTTACTACTTTATAAAATTTTAATAGACAAATAGAATTAAAATAAAGTTATTTTAAAAAGAGCATTTAAACAAAACAAAGTCATTAAGTGTCTTTTTAATTAGTTATACTTATTAATCGATAGATGGTGCACTAAGTACCTATCGATTTGAATTCTTGATAACAAGGACAGCTGTCAATAATTATGATAATATTAAATATTATGCTACGCTACATCCTATGCAAGTTTGTACAATTTTTTATCTGATAGATCCTTCGATCGTGGAAAAACGAGACACAATAGCCTTTCTATTGTTATCGCAATTGCCGGTGACCGCTTCGGGCTTGTAGTATTAAAATTGTTAAATTACTTAGCACAATATGTTCACTTCGCTGATAATATTATATTATTTTGTGAGTGTGAGTTGTGACTCTTAACAAATTGTAATAAGATACGTAAAATATACGCGAAGATTTATCTACTAGTGTAACTAAAAAGAGTGAAATTATTATTATTTTTAACAAAAAATTAAAACCGACTTCCAAGGTAAAAACAATAATAACATTAATATGAACTAAAAAGTATTAAATAATTTTTACTATCTAATAGTGCCTTTTTCCGAATTCTGCTAAACCTCAACTATTTCTGTACTCAATCTTCATAATTTTGAAGTCGGTGCCAGTTCCAAAAATTTTAAATATTCTGTCAGAGGACTGAAGATTCAGCTATCTGGTACCGACTTCAAAATAATGAAGATTGAGTACAGAAATAGTTGAGGTTTAGCAGAATTCGGAAAAAGGCACTATTAGATAGTAAAAATTATTTAATACTTTTTAGTTCATATTAATGTTATTATTGTTTTTACCTTGGAAGTCGGTTTTAATTTTTTGTTAAAAATAATTACCATACTGACATGTCCTTTGAGGCACATCGTGGGTCATTGGGCCATTTCTGTTGCAGGAAGGGATCTTGCCGTAATTCTATAATATATTTTTTGAAAATGTAAAACTTCTTTTTAGTGGTAGTTGTTCAGTTAATTTATGCCTTTGCAACTAAATGCACTTATCATGAGGCACAAGTAGAAATATCTAGAGAAAATGAGAAAGTTTTATCAAAAACAACAATTTGTGACTGGTACAACTATTGCCGCGAAGCAATTGTAGTGTAATAAAATTGGGCGAAGGCGCTGCATTTCCCGCAGTCCCGAAGACGTATCACGTGACAGACGGACATGGTCCCAAAAACGAATCGGCCGACCCCGACTTCACGTAGTACGTCTGTCAACCCCTAGAGTTGTGGGTACGAAAGCGGTGTGTCAAGCGGCTTATGACATGCCTCAAAAGAGATTACTACAACTTGCAAGTGCTATATTTTTAAAATGTTTTGTAGAAAGATTTGGTATAACGAAAGCGACATCAGAAGTTACAAACGAGATTTTAGAATTGAGGAACCATAATGGGATTAGTTTTACTAGGATGTTTAGGAATTTATGGAGAAAATTTTCAGGTGTTAATCCTCCGAAAAATCCAGAATCTGACAGAATAATATTTCAAGAACCAGTAGATAATCCTGGGAATATCGCTGTTGAAGGAGTAGGTACGATCATTTTTGGACAGAATTTCTTCGAAAGATGTTGTAAAAAATTAATAGAGTGATCTGCAACTCCAAAAAAATATTCTGTTCATATCGAAGACGCGATTTTATTCATCGAAATTCAGACGATTATTGAAACTGATTACTCAGATCTCGATACTAGAGTAGTTAATTATTTACCCAAATTAGAGTATTTAAATAATGATGATCCACTTCGTAATAGTCCATTATCCGACGAAGCGTGTGATATTGAAATTGAACAGGATATCGTTGATGATGTGTCTGAATCTTTCGATTCTGTCACTGTTGTAAATTATTCGGAAGGTCCAAAAATTCTTGCGATCGAAAATTTTGAGTGTGATGAGAAAGAAGAAACTCCGATACGTAATGAATATAAAAATTTGCAGGATCTTTTTAAAGGTACTTCAATTGGAGATGGTAACTGTTCCAAATGGAAGAACCAAACTCGTCATTTCCCTGTAGAATACTGAGAATACCCATGAATAACCTATCTCCTTTTTCATTCCTTGAAAACCGAGCTGAGCTGTACGTGTTGAGTTGTTTGTTCCTTGAGTTGTTGTCTAAACAGATGATTATATAGGTATGTATATTTGTGGGGCGATATTCGTATTCCCTAATTAGGTATATAACATTTAAAAATGTTGTAATAATGGAAAATGTATTTTCAGATTTTGCATTATGAGTTCCAAAAATTTTGTAATTGTCACGTTCGTTGATGAAGATGATGCTCCTGGCATAGTTGCTTCTAATTGGATAATATATAGCAAAACTTGTTACTACCCTAATGTACGTAGCGAGGAGATGAAAAACAAACTTTTGAGAAGGACGGCTGACCCTGAGGTTACATGGCCAAAATATTGTATAAGAATTCTTAAAGATTATGGTGAGTAATTTAATTTATTTGTCTTTAAATTGCTAAGTTTTATATCTATCTACCGATAACTATTTTATTCTGTTTCAAATTAATTTGACAATTAAATGCACAAAGACTGGCAAAGTGTGTTAAACTCCACTTTTCTTTCAGACACTTATGGTGAAGCACGATTACATCTGAAAAAAGCCGAAGAAACTTCTAATTTGGATTCAGATGAAGAACAGAGCAAAAGAAAAAGAAAGAAAAAAAATGTTTATTTGCCTGGAGATTCAAGTTCCTCTGAAGATGACTCATCTTTGAAGATGACTCAAGCTGATACAAAAGTAAAAAAAAAATTTTTGACCATTCTAAATACCCAGCTCCTCCTAAATCGAAATCAGTTACCAAGCAAAATACATTGGCTCAAGAAGTTCAGGGAAATTCAGGTAAAATTTTAACATAATAGTATATCTGAAGAAACCGCTTGAGATCTCGCTCACACACTACACCCCTTCTGGGCCAATTATTAATTGAAGTAATTGTATATGTTTACAATTATGTATCAATGAAAGTAAACTCTCCACCTGGTAAATATGACAATTTAGTTCCCAAGGTTTGGGTTTCTGCACTTGGTCCTTTGTGTGTACCATTGTATGTAGAGGGGACAATTTTATTTTGTTATAGGTATAAAGGTTTAGGTAGGTAGGTTGTTAGGTTAGGTAGGTTTTGTTACTAATTAGCCTTACTACATCTATTTACAATTTATTCTTTTGTTGCACGCACTTTAAAATAGCTGAAGTAGAAATTGTAAGCGAAGTGATGGATGTAAACTCTGCTGTGAATCGCTATTCAGTTATTCAGTCAGAGCTGTTCAACCCAGATGTAGAAATAACTGAACTCTGTACTATGGAAGCTGTAAACTTCCAATATGGTAAGGGATTTTTTTATAAGTATTCAAATTTTTAAATAAGTGTGTGATTTAAATCACAACCGGGTAAATATGACAATTTAATTTTGTTATAGGTATATTATTACTAATGAGACTTCTAATTACAGCATCTAATTGCAATTTATTCTTTTGTTGCACGCACTTCAAAATAGCTGATGCAGAAATTGAAATTGTAAACGAAGTGACAATGGATGAAAACTCTGCTGTGAATCGCCATTCACTTATTCAGTCAGAGTTCAACCCAGATGTAGAAATAACATCCAAAGAAGCTAAAAAAACTGAACTCCGTTCTAGGGAAACTGTAAACTGCCAATATGGTAAGGGATTATTTTTATATTTAAAGTTTTTTTTTAATTAAATAAGTGTGTGTATATCACAATCACTTGATTTTTTGTTGCAGGCTGCATTACATCTAAACAGTTTGTTATACAGCAGAGTCACCTTATTCAAGTCGTAACTGATCTATCTAATCAAGTTACCGAATTGAATAGAAAAGTCGACTTACTGTTGGTAGGGCAGTCAGCAGAAAATTTTACTACACAAGAAGACAATGCAGAAATTACAATTTTATTGGCAAGTCTACCAGTAAAGGATGATGCAAGTTTCGAAGATTTTAATAACAAGTTAAAGACAAACCAGAATAAACAGGCAGTTGAATGTAGAAAGAAAAAGATATCAATGCATGTCAAATTTTGCAATTGTTAAATCCAATTTAATTTTTTCATATGAAATTTTTGGCTGGTATTGGTGGTAGAGACCTCCGTAGTCTCACTACTAATATACTAAGAAGAATATTACTAGACGATGTGGCAGAATTATATTCCTTAACTGGAAAAACAATGAAAAATTCTCACAAAAAATCGTTTCTACAAACAGAAACATTCCAAGTAATTTTTCGTAAATATATTTTTAGTAAGTGGCGAAAAGGAGAAAAGGCCTATCTATACCCAGCAGTGGGTGGGTTGATAAGAAGAAGTATATTTTTATTACTTACCATCAATATACACCTAAATTTTTTTTTAATCTTAGGTAGGTACCGTAATTGCGGGAGTCTTCGACAGTGAGGTAGTAATCGACAGTTATTTTTTTATCGTGGCAAAATAAATCGCAGAATTTTATTTTTTATCCCGGCGACACTCCTTAATGTTCAATGACAAATGGCTGTTGATATTCTGTCAAATGTCATTCAAATCTGTCATTTACTTTCAAAATAACGAAGTAATTACAAGTGCGGACGGACTCCTTTCTTGAAATATCCAATTGTTCTTAGGAAATCGTTAAGGTGGTGAGTACATGTTTTTGTTTGCAATACCCTAAGTTGATTTCATACAAAAGTTAGCTTATATTTTTCAGAATAAGAAAGGAATGATGAGGACAATTTAATATAACCTCTTCATTATTACTGTTTGTTTTCTTAGTTTTATAGCGGTGTTCATTACTGATACCAAAATTTTCGTTTGTTCAGTTATCGACATGACGTGTCGATAACTGAACAAACAAGTTATTCTTTTTTAATTTTGTCCTGGCTATTTCATATTATTCTTTAAAGTCGGGCAATTCGATTTATCTATGAAAATCCTGATTTGCTGTTTTTTTACTAGTAATCGACAGTGTCCATCACTGGTTGTTCATAACTGGTACATTACATTTTTATAGATGGCGCCGAAAAAGAATTACACCCCACACCAAATGGGGCAGGCAATCGAGGCTGTCCGAAAGGGCGAAAAAGTAGCAGCGGCAGCTAGAAGATTTAATGTTCCGCGAGTTACTCTTCTTAACAAAGTAACAGGTAGAACGCCAGTAAATTGCACGATGGGCCCTAGTCCGGTACTCACAAGAGAGGAGGAAAATATTCTTGTTCAGTGGGCTCTAGCACTTACTGCCAAACGCTTCCCCATTTCAAAAGAATATCTTTTAGAGAGTGTAAAAAAGATAATTACAGACCAGAATAGAGATAATCCTTTCACAGACAATAAGCCTGGAAGAACATGGTTTGAGTCATTTTTACGGAGGAATCCAGAGTTGAGAGAGAAAACACCGCAGAATATTACTAAAGCAAGGGATAATGTCACAGAAGATGACATTATCAAATGGTTCAAAGAAGTCGAAGAATATTTAGAAGAAAAAGGCTTAAAGGAAGTATTAAAAGATCCCAGTCGTATTTTCAATGCGGATGAAAGTGCATTTTTTTTGACTCCAAAACAGGGTAGTGCTGGCGAAACGCGGTGATAATAACTTGTACCGCGCAGGAGGCGATGAAAAAGAAAATCTTTCCGTCCTTATAACAGCTAATGCAGATGGTGTTTTAGCGCCACCAATGATAGTGTACAACTACGAAAGGATACCCTCTTATATTTCAGCTGGTGTACCTGATGACATAGCTATTGGTAGGTCCGAGTCGGGGTGGATGTGCAGCAGCACATTTTATGAATATATGACCAATATTTTTAATCCCTGGCTGACAGCTCAAGGTATTAAAAAGCCTATATTGTTTTTTTTAGATGGCCATAAGTCGCACTTGACATTACACTTGGCCAATTTTTGCGTTGAAAATCAAATTGAGCTCATCGCTCTTTATCCAAATTCGACTCATATCCTACAGCCCATGGATTTGGCTGTATTTCGTCCGCTAAAACAGGCTTGGAAGAAGGCAGTGAGCAATTTTATAAATGAAACGGGCGAACCGCTAAAAAAGCAACATTTTGCACCCGTTTTAAAAACGGCTATTTCCACTCTGACACCAGAATGCATAAAAACGGCTTTAGATCTGGGGGCTTGTACCCATATGGACATGAATACATAGATATGAATAAAATTAAGAACCGCCGAGAAAAAAATATTGATCCATGTCAACCTATAGATCCAAAACAAACTCAGTTTTTACAGTATCTGGAATCCGAAATAGTGAGCGCTTTTTCTCAGGAAAAGTTAAATTTATTTAATTCACTTTACTATATGAATAGAACTGAATTAGAAGACAAATTGCCTTCTGAAGATATGGCATTATACATTGTATGGGCTAAAAATAAACAATTGTTTTTAAGCAGCAATCGCCAATCTCAGCCAGAGAACTTACCGGATGAAGCAGAAAGCGCAGATACAACACATTGCCCCTTACTTCATCAACAACCCCAAGAGATTTCTACTTCCATACGAGATTGCACAGATACAACAGAATGCCTGTCAGAACAGCCAACCCAAACTTCAACAACTTCCATATTCAACAAACCGTCTAATACAGTAATCAAAAGTCTCACATCTGATGAAATTGTTTCGAACCCTGCTCAAGTATCCCCATCTCTTAAACCCCTTATATGTCTAACAAATCCTACAACTAATGTAAATGACACTTATTTAGCTCAGAGTTTGCTTAGTAACAACAACGACTCGATCAATGTTTTAAAGACAATTATAATAACATCAGAAGATAACTCCCAAAACCTTTAACCAATGAAGGAGACCCCGGAATTTCTGATGACACTACATTAACTCATAGCGTCCTAAACAATGATTTTGTCAAAGGTCAGGTAACACCTAATAAATTAAATATTTGCGAAAACATGTCTAAAAATATTTCCCACGAGCAATTACCTTTAGCTAAAGAAATTGATGAGACACAAATAACGTTGTCAAAAACTATCTCACAGTCATACAAAAATTTACTTACCGCTTCGGAATGTTTTTCATCTCCAAGACCTATTAGCGACATCACAAACACGCCAGCACCTGCGAAGAAATCTATTGATAGTGTTTTGGGAATGAATATACCATCACCCTTCAAAAGATATCTTTTTTGGCCCGAAAATGATACTAATAAGAAAAGTAGATTGAAAAGAGAGAAAATATCATCGGCTGTTACGAGTCAAGCTTGGAGAGACTATCACGAAAAAAAGGAACAAGAAAAGAAACGGCTTCAAGAAGAAAAAGAAGAGCGGGCTAGGCAAAGAGAGGAAAAGAGAATAATAAAACAAAAACTTATGGAAGAGAAAAAGAAAAAAACACTTAAACAAAAAATATTAAGACGGAAAAGAAAACATCTAGTTCAAGAAGAATGGACCTCTGAAGATACAGATTTATCGGACGTCCAATACGCTGAAAGTGGTGAAAACTATGCATAGCTAGATACTGATGAATATAAGGATATTCCTAAACAGAAAGATATTGAAACAGGAACCAAACAGCTAAGTGTCAAAAGAAAGAAACAGAAACGGAAAAGTAATATTGACTCTGATTCAGAAGATTTACCTATATGTGAATTGAAAGGTATTAAGAAAGACAAGAAAAAAGGAATTCACGTAGGCTGTTTTGTGATAGTTAACTACGAAGGCGAATTTTTTCCGGGCAAAGTTGAAAATGTAAGTGGGAAGTCTTACGAAGTAAGTACTATGGTCTTATCTACAAGTAACACGTTCAAGTGGCCTGATAAAACGGACAAGATATGGTACTGTGGCGGTACCAACAATTCGCCTAACATTCCTGCATCGCGCTATCGAAGTTTTCTGAGCGCGGCGGTATATATACGACAGCTGAAATGTATCACGCGGGCTTCGGCCTGACCGGGCATACCACCTTGCTCGGTCGGAAGATCTTCCTTTGCGGCCACTACGCATTATTCCCACATTGGTGACCCTCGACAGAACACGCCTCCTTCATCATCACCCCCACCCCTCCGCACCGCGCCAGCCAGCATCGCCTCATCGGGTACCTCGTCCACTAGCCGCAATGTACCGCGGCCTGGGCGACTCCGCATCGGCATCATCGGGCTTTCTCACTACACCGACCGGTCAGCAAGCAGAGCACATCTCTCCTGGTCAGCACGTAGCATCGGCCCCGCACGGCAGCTTATCCGACTCACTGGATCCCGTGCAGAGCAGCTTACAGTTCCGACTCACTGGGACTCACTGCAACAGTTCCGACTCACTGGAACTCACTGGCACCGGCGACTCAAGCGACAAGACTTCAAGATTCGACCTCCGGTCTTCGGGGGGGAGTGATGTGGCGGTACCAACAATTCGCCTAACATTCCTGCATCGCGCTATCGAAGTTTTCTGAGCGCGGCGGTATATATACGACAGCTGAAATGTATCACGCGGGCTTCGGCCTGACCGGGCATACCACCTTGCTCGGTCGGAAGATCTTCCTTTGCGGCCACTACGCATTATTCCCACAGTACAATCATGAAAAAATTGTTGAAAAAATTATAGAGCCCATATGCCTTAATAAAAGAGGTTATTATAGAATTCCTGAAATGGAAAAGTATTTACCGGATATTTATTTGAATTTTTCTAATACCTCATTTTAACATAAAGTGCGACAAGGCTTTAAATGGGAGATCGCAGACGACAGACTATCCGTGACGCACTTTTTATTCTGTGGAAATAGAACCTATGCAATTATATGCAGTAACGCACATGATGTGCGTCGGACTTATTGCGCGTCATGTGCGTTACTGGTTCTATTTCCACAGAATAAAAAGTGCGTCACGGATAGTCTGTCGTCTGCGATCTCCCAATCTGTGTCAAACGGGAATCGTGAATCGCCCTGATGAGAGAATTACGAAGAAAATCTTTCTTTGTTGCCCACCGCATATTCCTACAGAACAAAAAGCGATTACACTCTAAACTCTAAAGGACGAATAAAAAATGTTAATAGACATAATATCATGTTTTTTATTGCACAGTTATTTAAAATAGCGTGATAAACTTAAATATTATAATTTATGATAGTAAATATTATATAGTATACGTTATAATCGTATAAGAATAATATTTTAAAATTATATCCCCTCACTGATAATTTACGCAGCGTATAGTTTATTCCGGGGTCCGCTGTCTTTATCTTTCATGTGACGTTCCCAATACGCCAGACCGAGACAGCAGAGCTTGTATAGTTAATCCATGTATAAATCCCTACTAAACTAAAGGCGTTAATGTGAAAGTATGTCTGTCTGTCTGTTACCTCTTCACGCCCAAACCACTGAACCGATTTTGCTAAAATAAATTGGTATGGGGATTCTTTGAGTCCCGGGAAAGGAGTTGTGTCATCTAGTGGACCTTGAATAGTTAATCCGTGTGTAAATATTTTTATAAAATATGAGCGGATAACAAAATATAATACAGTATCTGCAACATTCCATGTTCTATAGTCTATACAGTGTACAGGACTAGTAACAATCTACTACAATTTTAATAGTGTTGGGTGTTTTTTAATTTCCGTGAGTGTCTTGTCAATCATTGGTGCATTTTAGTGCTAACATAAATTAGAAACGGAAAATAAATCCAACTTCATCACAGACGGCTTTACAAAGTTTAAATAATTGGGTCCCGCACTCTTTGAGCAGGAATAGTAGGCACAATGACAGATGGAAGATGCAGAAGAAAAGTAAAGGTGCCGATTGGCAGCGGGCGACAGGAGGCGGCGTCAGACGACGTGTCGTCGCGACACTACTGGTTTCATTTCTATGAAAAGTGTCGCTAGACGCTAGCTGTGGACATAGAAACCCATCAGTATATATTATAAGTGTGTGTGGAAACCATTTCGCGTAACTTTCTGCCGCGCACTGTAAAACTCTGGAACGAACTGTCACCAGCAGTATTTCCGGACCTATACGACCTGCAAACCTTCAAGAAAAGAGCGTATTCCCTCTTAAAAGGCCGGCAACGCACCTGCAGCTCTTCAGATGTTGCGAGTGTCCATGGGCGACGGTAGTTGCTTACCATCAGGTGACCCGCTTGCTCGTTTGCCCCCTTATTTAATAAAAAAAATAGACATGTCTGCCGCCGCTTCATGTCGCGCCCACTGCCAACCTGCACTTTAGGTTTGTATTTTTTTGAACGAAGACAAGTCACATAATTACAGCTATAAGACAGTTATTGCTCTTTTTTGACAGAGTATTTTAAAGAAGATGCCATTTTTAAAATATGGCTGATCATAGAAATGTTTACGAAGTAAACAGTTTTCGAGAATATTAATTAGAGATTAAAAGTTTTAGTACCTACACCATGCTAAGGGCCTGATCACACCTACCGAGTAGAGTGACGAGACGAGTGCACTCGGCCGAGTGCACTCGTCTCGTCGTGCATTGTATAATAAATATTATGACGGGAAGTGGCAGTGTTTAGTGTTTACCAATAATGAGCGAATACGACCACATAAGCCAATGACTTTTCTCATCGCAAACTTATTGAAACTTTTCAATTTATGAACACATTACAAAATCGTATTACACTGTCGCTAGATAGAATGTAGCGGTTGAGGGATCCTGTCATCCAGATCCATCTTCCTCTCGTGAACTTTTAAATGTCCCTTCAAAGTGCACTTCTGCGTGAACGCTCGCCCGCAAACTGGACACACGAATCTCTTGTCGTTGTCGTGGATCCGCATGTGTTCCCTCAGAGTCTTCTTCCTCTGGTAAGATTTCAAGCATATATTACACGTGTGTATTCGTTCGCCGTCGTGCTTTATCATGTGCATCTTCAGGGAATTCCTCGTGTAAAAAGCTAGATCGCATTTATTGCACTTGTGGTTCCTCTCGTTGAGGTGGTCCCGTCTGACGTGGCTGGAGAGGTGGCCCGGGGTGATGTAGCTCTGCGGACAAGCCTTACACTTGTACCGCTTCAGCTCCTCGTTGTGGACCTCCGCTAGATGTTTCTGGCGGGCGTAGAAGGACGTCAAGGAGATATCGCATCGCTTGCACGTGTATCTTATCCCCGACTTGTGCTCCTTGGACACGTGGTTCTCCCGCTTCGTGACTTTGTTGAAAACTGCATCGCAGTACCGGCAAGGGAAGTCGCCGACCTCGTGCGTCCGCATGTGGCCTCTGAGCCGCGCCTTCGAGGCGAACGCCTTTCCGCAGCTGTCGCACACGTGGTTCGGGTAGTGCACGTTCATGTGCGTGTTGAGACTGACGAAATTTAAAAAGCTCTTTTTGCAGATGGGACAATCCAACTGGTCCTTCTCCAATTTAAACGGCAGACTGCTAGTGGAACTTCTCGTTTGGCTGCAGACGTCCACGTGGTGTTTTAACTCGTCGTAGTTGGATATGTCGATGTTACATCTCTTGCATTTGAGCTTGGTCGAAGATTTGTAGTACCCCTGGAGGTTCGATGCGATCATTTTACGGAATGCGCTGTGTATATTAGAGACTGTGTGGTCCTTGATGTGACTTTTCAAATCGTCCAAGCTCGTATACTTTTCGGAACATATAGTACATGAGAACATCTGATTTTTGCATACCTTGAACGGGAACAGACCAGACTCTATCATCTTCTGCGTTTCGCTCAACTCGACGGCCTTCTTTACGGTGTACGATACTCTCTTTTTGCTAGTGGATTTTCTGTGTCTCGTCCTATATTCCTTTGATTTTGTCTTCAAAACCAATTCATTGAGCACTAAAAATGAAACACAATGTTGTCATCAATTGGGCAACTAACAATACGAGGTGAAAACGAACAATTTGACTGCCAAGAACAGAATTTAAAGGAAGTACTTTGACACAATTGTGGTGACTAGATTAAATCCTTAGGCCGTGTTCAAACCAAACCGACTGTCAGCCGCCGAACGTTACGCAGTTTATTGTATTTCCATACATAGTCACTTTTTCGTTCCCACCTAACCGACAATACGTTATTACGCTATGCGTAGGCGCGGACATTTGATACCGTTTTTTCACGTTCACACTGGAGCCCACAGTGAGCCTGCTCTCATTCGGCGGCTTACAGTCAGTTTGGTTTGAACACGGCCTTAGTGTAACAGAAGTTATTTATTATATACTTACTTATATCATCTATATCCAAAGTTTCATGTTTCAAATCTAGTAGCTGTTCATCTGAAAAATAACAAATTTCAAAATTACATTCCCTCTTTCAAATAATAATGTTTACACAGCAAATAACAAAAGAATGTCTGCCTGTCTATCTCTGACTCATGGAAAAAATCACATGGCAGAAAAAGACTGAAAACCTTGAATAGTCACAATAGCCAACATAATATTATCTTTATTAGTAAGAAGGGTAAAAGTTATGCAAGTAAGTACTGTAAGTAAACTGCTAAATTCATTTGATCTTTCGTGAGTAGCATCATTTTGATAAGACAAACAACAACTTCCTCCTTGAAAATTCTCGAAAGTGGTAGCTAACAGAGATAGACAGGATTTAACATTTCGATTTGATGGTCCTAAAACGGAACCAGCTGATTTTTGTATATTGATAGGTTGATAGTTATTATAATATAACCCATCGAGTTATTCAAGCCCCATCAGGACAGCGGTGACAGCGACTACAATAGAATAACAATATATTTCCAAAAATCCACGATCGAAGGATTAAACTGTAACATTGTCAACAATCCATATATGTTATGACCATCAAATCGAAATATTTAATACCATCTATCTCTGTTAGCTACCACTTTCGAGAATTTTCACAGAGGAAATTATTGTTGTTTGTTTTATTAAAATGAAGATACTCACGATATTAGCTTGATAGTAATCAAGTTAAAATAATGTTCTAGGGAACCTGTACTATCATGTAACAGTTACCATTAAGGGCCTTATCACACTGGTGATTAGCGAGCGATTTGAAAGCGACGCAACCGCCCAGCACACACGCCGCGCAGCACAGCGTCGTCGCGGCGTGGCGTGGTCGCTATTTTGTACACTCGTATTTTGTATACTCCTACACGAGTGTACAAAATTGCGTCCACGCCACGTCGCGACGACGCTGCGCTGTCGCGGCGTGCACGCCGCTCGATCGCGGCGTGTGCGCTGCGCAGTCGCGTCGCTTTCAAATCGCTTGCTAATCGCCAATGTGATAAGGCCCTAAATGTCTCGGAGTCTGGTAGTTGAAACAGTAAAATGTGTTAACTCACCAATATCATTATTTCTATCATCAAATTCATTATCAGTGTCAATCATTAGGCCGTCTTCATCCTTTACCTCCTCTTTCACGTTGGGCAGTGCTTGCTGGTCTGCTACTGTAATAAGTCGTTAAAATATATTATTATTATTTATAGCAATATCTCAAAGAAATAACCACAACCTGTAGGTATATGAGTGGGTGCCGGCATAGCACACATTAGAACAGCTATCACCAACCCGTGGCTAGACTTTATTTTTGGCCCATGTGATGTTAAACCATTTTGAAATTCATGCCCACCGGCAAAATAATGTAAAGTCATTGTGAAAGTCATGAATTTTTTTCACTTCTAAAGGAATGGAACCCCAAATTATAAGAAAACATAATACATACATATTCATTTTTGCATATATACATGCTAGATAATATTATTATCAGCCTACACTCTACAGTGTCCCACTGCTGGGAAAAGGCCTCCCCTCTTTCTTTCCAAAGTTCACGATCCTGTGATGTTGCTGGCCACTCTTTATCGAATGCATCTAGTTCGTTGCGCCATCTTTTCTTGGGTTATGTTATTTGGCACAGACAATGTGAAGGATCATAGGCTATTTTTGTGGACTAATTTGTCAAATATTGTATAAAAAAATCATTTGTCTAGACGCATTATCCAGGGAGTAATTTGGAGAATACATTTATATGGAAAAACAGTGTTAGCATACCCTCGTAAAAATGTAGGCAGTACTCTATAATCTGACAAATTCGCTAATCCGACATGGCCATGCAAAACAATTGTCGGATTAACTCGGGTCTATTGTATTGTATTCAATATGTAGCTAGAAAATTTTAGCATTTCAAAAATTTATGTGAATGTCACAAAATGCATCTTACTTTGCAATCGTAAAGAAACTTCAAAGTTCTTCAATGATGAAACAGCTCGCTTCTTAAATTCCATACTCTCTTGCAGTTTATGTATGCACTGTAGGCATATAAGGAGTTTTGTGTCATCAAACTCTAAATTTCTTATCTGTAAATAAAATACAAGTTACAATTATTAAAAACTATAGAAATGAAAAATTTAAATCTTGCACTTTAACACTGTATCAATTTTAATGGCAAAGTAAATTAGGGTTTATGGATCTGAATATGGTTTATAATCAATGAACATTGTTGTGGCATGGTTACTTACATCTATAGTAAAACATTGTGCCAACATTTCCAAATAGCTCGAAGTCTCTTTGTTGTATTTTATCAACATGCTGCGCACTATACCATCAAAAGTGCACAAGCTGCACAATCCAACAATGGGGAGGCTTTCGACCATAATATCAGACTCCATGGCAAAGAAAAACGACGAATTTTGCAAAGAAATAAATTAATCAAGTAGTAACAATGAGGCACATTGCAATACTTCAAAACTGAAATATGATTTAGTATTTAAGTAATATATTATGCTTCGAACACACTTAAAAGCAGTTGAATTACAATACTAATAATTCAATATTAGTACAAAAAATTAATAAAATAAGCCTGAAAACCAAGACTGCGGTCTTGCGAACAGCAAATATATAATCTTGACAGTGACAGTGACAAATAGCGATCGGCCTTTGACAGTCATAGATGTCATAAGACTTAGAGTGGATTGCACGAACTAATTTTGACTTTAACTTTAACTTTAAGCCGGCTGTACACTCTCGCCCAGACACAGCGAGGCGGCCCGAGTGCGAGAGTGTAAATGGGTGCGCTCGCCTCGTCTCGCCTGTCTCGGAACCTCTCGGTCCGTTGTCGGTATATTGCGCCCGAGACAAAGGGTCTCGCGAGGAAAACGAGCGCACTACTGTACACTCTCGCGTCTTTCAGTACTTGTTTCGCCGTTGGACAGTGTAGAACAGAAAAATAACAATAATAAACGACATTATCAGTTATTATCTGTGAGAAATAAAATTAAATATGATTTAAATCTTTGGATTACAATGATATCTTTCGATAAATGGTGAATGGTGAATGGTCGTTTTCCTCCATCTTCTATGAGTTCTTAACTGCGATTGAACTAAGCGAGAATGTACATGATCGCACTCGGGCAAGGGGCTCTCGCACGAGACTCTCGCCCGAGAGCTCTCGGCGAGAGTGTACAGCGGGCATTACCTTTACCTTTAACTTTGACAACAGTGCGAAATGTCAAATCTCTGGTTAAAGTTAAATATGGCGTCCAAACTCCAAACCATAGACTTTTATTATATACTGTCGTATAGACCACCTGACAACCCGAAAATGTGTGACGATTTTTGATCTGTCAATGTGTGCGTGTGCTAGTGATGTATATTTTACTATCGATAGTATTGTCCGATCGAGTTATTTTACCTGCGTTTCTATGAGAAAAAAATAATACGCAACTTTGACAGATTTTGTAATTCAAATTAGGTATCATATATTTTATTTGGCAGTAAAAAGGGGACGATTGAAAAGTAGATACACATTTTCGGTTGGGGTGATTTTAGAAGTGAAAACTTCTTTAGCGGCGTTGAGCACTTTTGTGGGATGGGTAAAAACTGTGAAACTCGCGTCAGATTCTCGTGCTGATCGAAAAACCTTGGAAAAACCGTAAAACGGTTGGAGAGTAGTGTTTTGTGTCGAACTCGAACTTGAATTGATTGTAAGGGTTTCGATTAAATAAAAAAATCGATTTTTTAATAATCGATTTTCATAAAAAATGGGTTAAAAAATGCACAACGTTAATAATCAAGTTTTTACTTCTGCCGGCACTCCCGGAGTGCAACCCGTCTTTTTTTCAATCATCGGATATGTTATAACATGAGGTTCTTATAACGATAAATAATATACACATTTTAAAGTTAATTACTTGTTATTCAGGTAAAAACTATCTGAAAAATCAGCTCTTACATTAATAGAAATGCAAATATAAATTTGAAAGTAAACGACAAACATAGTATATTATTTATTCTTAAATTAAATACATATCATAATACCCTTACACCCCCATTACATTTTTAGATTAGTTTTATGTTCTTGTTAAATACCGATAGGCATATCGATAAATTTGATTCAAGCCCTAGCGTATATAATATAAACAATTTTAATGAAAAATTTTTCTTTAAAAATTGTGTAATTTAAGAACAATAGTACCTTTAGTTATGCAAAACTTGAAAGTAAAGGGGAGGATTAACAATATTTTATTTGAAATAGAGAAATATAGACAGAATATAGCTAAAATAAACACATCGTAGCAATTAGGACATGAAAATTAATTAAGTACCCTGTAGACGGTAATTCAGCATGACCATTCATTTACGTGAATTACATGCTGCATGATGAACGCTCGTTTTTCATCATGCAGCATGATAATTCATTTTAATTTTAAGTATAACAGTCAAAGATCTCTATATCAGCAAAGTCTATGGTCTACGATGAGAAGGTCATCTTTGTCGCTATGGATTAGTATATATTTTGTCAAAGACCGATTCATTTTTTCTTGTGATGACAGCTGCTATGCAGCGTAAAAAGATGAAGAAAAAAGAATAAGATGATGGTAGACCTATATTATCATCATTATATTAAAAGGCTTTTACCTGAATGACATTAGAGCAGCACGAGTCGGCGCATGAGTACCGGAAACTATTCCACCTCAATTTTTTCAAATTGCTCTCCTGATGATATAAATGCATGTTGCCATGGTGCATCCCGGTGCAACAATGTTTGTTTAAACAATTGCTAGGAATTGTTATTTTTTAACCGGACAATTTTTTTTATATTCTTTATTGAAATACCAATAAAAAAGGTCCTATGACTTTTCACGATAAAGTTAATATTTTTAAAGATATGAATTTTTAAAGGTTCGAAAAATTTCAAATTTGGGTACTTTTGACCCATGAAAAATATATTTAGATAAATAATAATGTCTAAGTTATATATATTTTTAAATTCTCTATACATTAGTTAATAATATCGTTAGTAGAGATTTACAAAAAAATAATAATTGTTTATATCTTTTTTTATCTTAGCAAAAGTAGACAAAAAATTGTTTTTTTGTATGGGAGCCCGCCTTAAACATTTACTTTATTTTAATTTTATTATTAATTATTAAAATACAAATATAATTAAGGATTTTGTAAAATTTTTAAGTGCCTAGCTGTTACTATTATTGATTACGAGCAAAAAAGGCCAAAAAAATCACGTTTCTTGTATGGGAGCGCCCCCCTTAAATATTATACTTTATTTTATTTTTAGTATTTGTTGTTATAGCGGCAACAGATACACACAATCTGTGAAAAATTTAGAAGTCTAGCTATAGCGGTTTTTCAGATACTGTCTGTCCGTTTGTCTGTATGTCTTCAGGCTGTATCTCAAAAACCGCTATAGCTAGCTACTTCTGAATTTTTAACCTTGCAACCGGGTTGCACCATGGCAACATGCATTTATATCATCAGGAGGGCAATTTGAAGAGGATCGCATAAAAAAATTGAGGTGGAATAGTTACCGGTACTCATGCGCCGACTCGTGCTGCTCTACATGGAAAGTTGCAATTTTTAATCATTCGCTCATAAAAAGTATGTAGCCAGGATTTATTTGCAACCATTGTTATAATAACCATGTTATAATAAACAACGATGTCAATTCGATATTATACTTAATTCTATGATAATGAAATTATTTTTTTCTTCTACGAATAATAAAAACTATGGAAACGTAACTCCCATACTTCAACCGTTTTGAATTTGGTTCTTTTTCGCACAAATATGATAATAGCTACGAAACAGTAAGGGTCAATTCAGATCGCAACGTGACAAGGCGAGGCGAGGCGCGGCATCAATTTGTATGGATTTGACAGGATTCAATTGCGCGATCTGCTGGGTTATTATGACCATTCACGGAAAGTGAATTGCTCCAGGCAAAAGCCAGCCAACTTATTATTTTTCTGACTGGATTTACACGTAGTGATTATAATATACTCTTTGTGGATTTATCCAGTTTGGTTGTCTATGAATGGATTATATTTTTTAAACGTCAGACGAGCATGTAGGTGACATTAGGAAACGTCAAAGTTTAATCTTGACGTAACGACAATTTTTTTAAAGGAATGCACTTATAGGACATAGCCAATGACGAACGGAAAAACTGTACCGCATTGCAATATGTAAAAATATAATTTATGGAATTTATTTTTTTACTGTATAATAACATAGCCGTGTTCGTTCGTCGTTTAAATTTTAAATATTTATAGATACATAATAAATAGATTCTTTAATTGCAAAGGCGCCCGGCTAATGTAAATATTTGAAATGTTGCAACACTGTCTAACTGGGACGATTATAAACCTGGAGAAATGATAATTATTCAGTTTTTAAATACACAAGTTCTATCATCTAATATCTATGCACTTTATAATAATCTCAATAATTTTTGATTTGAAGGGAATGGCGTAAGTGTTATATTTTGGACTAACGGAGAAATTGTAACTCAAGATGAAAAATTCAGTTATAAAAGATTTTGATTTCTTTATTATAAACGAGCTTTTGTCCGCGGCTTCGCTCGCGTTAAGAAGTATTATTATATACAAACTTTCATCCCCTATTTTAACCCCTTGGGGTTGGATTTTATCAAAATCCCTTCTTAGCGGATGTTTGCATGCAGGTAGATATTATGACGTACATAATATCTACCTGCATTAGTCTAAGATCCGGCCATAGAATGACCTTCACCCATCGTATTACGGGATGAAAATGATTTTTTTATAAAATTAAATATGTTAAAAAAATTATTTACAGGAGGTTGTCTGAAAAATTTGGTGCAAAGTGTAATTAATTAATAATTAAAAAATGTTTTTTTTAAACATTACATTCATTCAACCTTATGTCATTATATTCATAATAAAATTATCTTTATTTTGATATAAGGTTTATCGCGTAAGTGGATCGTTGAAAATTACTAGTATCGATTTACCTGTATATAGCTGCCTACCTGATAATTGCACCGGAAAAAAAAAGTCAACCCAGCGTTTGCATATTCTATGAGCTACATACTTTCGATTAGTATACAGTTTTTTTGCGTAAGGAATTGAATGTAATGTTTAAAAAAAAAAACATTTTTTAATTATTAATTAATTACACTTTGCACCAAATTTTTCAGACAACCTCCTGTAAATATTTTTTTTAACATGTTTAATTTTATAAAAAAATCATTTTCATCCCGTAATACGATGGGTGAAGGTCATTCTATGGCCGGATCTCCTACTACATGCACAATTTCAGCCCGATCCGTCCAGTGGCCTGGGCTGTGCGTTGATAGATCAACATGTCAGTCAGTCACCTTTGAGTCTTATATATATAGATTAATCTTAAAATACACAACGAATTTATTTTTCTAATATTTAACATTTCTACGTCATTGCACTACATTAGATCCCCATTTCCCAAGAGTAGAGATAGAGTAGAGATAGAGTAGAGATAGAGTAGAGATAGAGTAGAGACAGAGTAGACATAGAGTAGACATGGAGTAGACAGAGAGATAGAAATAGAGATAGACATAGAGTAGAGATAGAGTAGAGATAGAGTAGAGATCTATCTCTACATAATGTAGACATATACTCTCTCTCTACTGTATCTCTACTCTATCTCTACTCTATCTCTACTAGAGATAGAGTAGAGATACAGTAGAGAGAGAGTAGAGACAGAGTAGACATAGCGTAGAGATAGAGTAGAGATAGAGTAGACATAGAGTAGACATAGAGTAGACATAGAGTAGAGATAGAGTAGAGATAGAGTAGAGATAGAGTAGAGATAGAGAAGACATAGAGTAGACATAGGGTAGAGATAGAGTAGAGATAGAGTAGAGATAGAGTAGACAAAGAGTAGACAAAGAGTAGAGATAGAGTAGAGATACAGTAGAGACAGAGTAGACATAGAGTAGACATAGAGTAGACAGAGAGTAGAGATAGACATAGAGTAGAGATAGACATAAGTAGACAAAGAGTAGAGATGGACATAGAGTAGAGATAGATATAGATAGAGTAGAGCTATCTCTACTCTATCTATATCTATCTCTACTAGAGTAGACATAGAGTAGAGATAGAGTAGAGATAGAGTAGAGATAGAGTAGAGATACAGTAGAGACAGAGTAGACATAGAGTAGACATAGAGTGGAGATAGACATAGAGTAGAGATAGACATAGAGTAGAGATAGACATAAAGTAGACAAAGAGTAGAGATGGACATAGAGTAGAGATAGATATAGATAGAGTAGAGCTATCTCTCTACTCTATCTATATCTATAGACATAGAGTAGAGATACAGTAGAGATAGAGTAGAGATAGAGAAGACATAGAGTAGACATAGAGTAGACAAAGAGTAGAGACAGAGTAGACATAGAGTAGACAAAGAGTAGAGATAGAGTAGAGACAGAGTAGAGATAGAGTAGAGATAGAGTAGAGATAGAGTAGAGACAGAGTAGACATAGAGTAGGCATGGAGTAGACATAGAGTAGACAAAGAGTAGAGATAGAGTAGACAAAGAGTAGAGATAGAGTAGAGATAGAGTAGAGATAGAGTAGAGATAGAGTAGAGATAGAGTAGAGACAGAGTAGACATAGAGTAGACATGGAGTAGACAGAGAGATAGAAATAGAGATAGACATAGAGTAGAGATAGAGTAGAGATAGAGTAGAGATAGAGTAGAGATAGAGTAGAGACAGAGTCTACTCTATGTCTAGTCTGTCTCTATGTCATGTTAGATGGGACACGTAAATCAAAGACGAGCGTTAGGCCAAGACTGATTTATTCTTTTTTATAAAACACCTACCTTCAATATATTTTATAATAATTATTGACATGTACCTACAACCCCTTTGTTAACAAATAATTAAACAAAACAGAATATAAGTTATAATAAAGATTGGCTTTAAGTAATTTTATAAATCAGCAATAACTTAATCAATTATTATCTAAGATTACAAATTAATATAAGTATAAGACCTATCCGTATCCTTTGCCTCACCTTCCTACTTAACTAAAATTCAAGCTGAAGTGAAAATATTGCAAACAATGACTTTTTAATTCGTACAAAACAATATTATGTAAGTAATTGAGTATTAAGACAGTATTAATTAATTATAATAATAATCATTATCGTCTTACCCCTTATTTCTTACAAATGAGGCGGAAGAGAAGATATAATTTAATTGATTTCATCAAAAATACATAAATGATCATTATTTCCAAATTTAATAATTGACAATAAATCATGATTTCATTTTACTAACTTATAATATCATCATGCATTATATTTTATACCATGCACATCGTTCCTATTATCTATTATTACTAATAAATTATTTAAGTACCTATTCATGCTTTCATTGACTTTTCCAGTAAGTATATAAAATAACAACAAATTATAATGACCACTAATAATAATAAAATCAGTCAGGTAACATCATTTTTATCATTTGACAATAAAATTATTTCATATTGTAAGTAATTATTTCATTTTAAAATAAGTATATTGATTAACTTAGTCATAAGTAATAGGTATATTGCAATTGTATTAAATCTCTCGTTATCAAAATATTTTGACATTTAATTTAGTTAGCATTAAATACATTTATTTTTAAATATTGATACAATTTGATGAATTCCGTTGTTAATTTATTAATAATGAATTTAACACAATATTATATTTAATTTTACTAAGTTTGCTTAAAAACTAACCTGCCAGCCTTAGCTAACTTGCCTGCCGTCGTTCAAGGAGAAACCCCACCGATCAGGAGGTCGCACTGTCCTGCCGGAACGAGTACGATAGTAGGTATTAGTGTGACTCGGCTGATAATCAGCTGACTGCATTGGAACACTGGTAGACGGAGTATCATGTATCGGCGATATTATATCGTCATAATGCGTGCGGCTTAGTGACTCACGGCAGCGCCTAGTGCGATCAATTATTATGTGTTTTCTGTTGCGCCTAATCAAAGTCCCTCGAGATGTTTTCAATAAATATGACCTTGGATCGAGCATGCAATCAACGACTCCCGATGCCCAACTGTTATTAATCCAATATTTTACTTTTTGTCCTACTTTTATCGGTTTTAAATTTTTCGCATTTCTATCGTAATAAAATTTCTGTTTATTCTGTCGGTTTTTTAGACTTTGCACTATTTTACCGTTCTGAACCCTAGGTAGGAGCATCGATGGCTGGCATGGAATTACACTCCTCAGTTTTCTGCTGTACAGTAGTTCGGCGGGGGACGGAATTTCGCGATCTATTGGAGTGTTGTAGTACTCCAACATGGCCAAATTAAAATCTTGTTGACTATAACTGGTCTTTTTCATGATATTTTTTACAGTTTGCACGGCACGTTCCACTTGGCCGTTAGACTGGGGGTACGTGGGTGACGACGTCACGTGTGAGAAGTTCCAGTCGCGGGAGAACTCCTCGAAGCTCATGGAGGAGAACTCCGGACCGTTGTCCGAGACGACTATCTCCGGAATGCCGAACCTGCTAAATATATTTTTTAACTTTTTGATGACGCACAATGACGTCATTGAGTTAAGTTTTACTGTCTCGATGAATTTACTGAAGTAATCGACTACAATCAAGAATGACTTTCCCCCGAGATGAAATATGTCAACCCCAATTTTACACCACGGTCTATCCGGCAAATCATGAGATTGTAGTGGTTGCTTAAAATTTTGTCTTTTATAATTAACACACGCCTCGCATCGCGATAGGAAATCGTGTAATTGCGAGTTTAAGTTCGGCCAAAATACGGTTTCCCGAGCCCGAAGCTTACATTTCTCTAACCCTAAATGACTCGCGTGTAATCTTTTTAACATCTCGTGTCTCATACTTTTCGGAATTACCGCTCGAGATCCCTTCCAAACAATTCCAAAATTCACATTCAACTCATCTCTACTGTCCCAGTAGCTCCGTAACGATTCACTTAATTTAGTTTTTTCTGACGGCCACCCGTTTTTTATTACTTTTATTAATTGTTGAAGCTCGTCGTCTTCGTGAGTGCACTTTTGTATTTGTATAAAATGAGAGTCGGTCAAAGGGTTAGCAGAGATGAGAGCGCAGACCTGCGCCTGCGCCTCCAGATGGTCGCGCGGCTGCGAGGGCTCGGCCGCGCCCGGTGCCACCGCTCGCGATAAGGTGTCGGCTATGTATAGGTATTTTCCCGGCTTATAAACGAGATTAAAAGTGTACGGCTGCAAACGCATGAGCATTCTTTGTAGTCGCGCTGGAGCGCTCGCGAGGGGTTTATTTATTATTGACACGAGCGGTTTGTGATCCGTCTCAATCGTAACATCGGTCCGGCCGTATATATAGGTATAGAATCGTTCGCATGCGAATACGCAGGCAAACAGTTCTTTTTCTATTTGAGCGTATGATTGCTCCGTTTTTGTAAATGACTTTGAAGCGTAGCATACGGGAAGACTATTTTGCATCAAACATGCCCCTAACCCGTTTTTACTAGAATCTACCGATATGACGATCGGCTTTTCTAAATCATAATACTGCAAAATGGGACGACTAGTTAAACAGGTTTTAATATTTTCATAACACTCATCGTGCTTCTCATTCCAGTGCCATTCTACATCTTTTTTCAGTAACTCACGTAACATTGATGTTTTTTCCGATAAGTTAGGTACAAAATTACTGACGTAAGTGACTAACCCTAGGAACCGTTCTAACTCTTTTACACTCTTAGGTCGCGGCATATTTTTTATAGCAGTAACATGGGAATCGTCGGGGCAAATTCCGTCTTCCGTAATCCTATGACCTAAATATTTAATTTCCGTTAAGCCTATTTTACACTTCTTTCTATTTAGTTTTATATTTATTTCTTGACACCTTTTTAATACGGCGCGCAACCTCTGATCGTGTATTTCTTTTGTCGGGCCGTAAACCAGTAAATCGTCGACGAACAATACGACGCCCTCTATATCGTCAAAATGTTCATACAGGCGTTTATGAAATATTTCCGAAGCCACCATTTACCATACGGCATACGTAAAAATTTATACCTACCGAAAGCCGTGTTAAAAGTACACAGATTCGTGCTGTCTTTACTTAATTTCACTTGCCAAAAACCTTGCTTAGCATCAAGGGTACTGAAAAATTTAGCTCCCATGAGGTTGGACGTTATTTCCTCGAAAGTAGGAAGTTTAAAATGTTCCCTTTTTATAGCTTTATTTAGATCTCGCGGGTCTAAGCATATGCGTAAATCTCCGTTAGGTTTTTTAACAACGGTCATGCTGTTCACCCAGTCCGTGGGTCCCTCGACCTTGGCGATGATACCTTCCGATTCCATTTCCACGAGTTTATTTTTTATCTGATCTTTTAGTGCGACGGGCAACTTCCTAGGCGCGTGAACTACAGGTGATATATCATTACGTAATTGTATTTTATACTGTCCCGGCAAACATCCCATACCATTAAAAACATCTTTGTATTCGTCCAAAATTTTCTCACTACTATTGCACGCTCGTTTCAAGGACATAATTCTTTTTATTAGTTTTAGTTCCTCACAAGAATTTTTACATAACACCGGCGGGGAATCGACATCTACGATAACAAATTTAAGAATATAATCAGTATTTTTATATGAAACTTTTAAATAACACTTCCCGACTACTTTTATTTTGCTACCGGAGTAACCGTGTAAACTTAATTTCGTATCGGTTAAATAGCTCTCGGATATAGCCAATTTTTTCAAATATTTTCGCGGCAAGACATTAACATCCGCACCAGTGTCCAATTTAAAATTAATTTTTCTACTGTTTATCAACAAGTCTACTGTCCAATCGCTACTAGATTTACAATTAATTTTATATATTACCTGATCGGTGGATGAATCGTCCTGTACCGTGTAAACGCGACACATCCGCGCGAAGTGGTTCATCTTCCTGCATCTGCTGCACTGCTGGCCGTACGCTGGACACTCGTTCCTCCTGTGACTCCTGCCGCAGTAGTCGCAACCTCTGTACTCCCGGGGCTGCTGCTGGAACGCTCGGTCGTGACGCCGAGCACCTCGCGGGTGCTCCACCGGCTGAGGAAACCGGTCGCGGGGCGCAGACGCTAGCGCTGGGGCGGAGGCCGGCGCGGTCGGGCGCGGGCGAGCTTCACGGACATAATTGCGTCTGCTCGAGCTAGCGCGGGTTTCCTTCACCAAGTGAATCTCTGAGTCGCTCGTTTTGTGGTGATCCGCAACGGAATGCACGTGATGTTGATTATTTTCAGACTTAATGTTTTGTGCCTGCATACGAGACATTTCTGCCAATCTACAAATGTCTACTGCTTTAGACAAGGTTATTTCTGGTTCTCTGAGCAACCTTTCCGATAGTGCTACGTCCTGAATGCCGCATATTAATCTGCTACACACGAGATCATCCTGTAAAGTCTGGAACTCACACTTCGACGCGATCTTGTTGAGTTCGAATACATATTGTTCGATAGATTCCAATTCCTTCTGGTCCCTTCTAAAGAATTTTTGTCTCTCCACGGCTAAATTTTTCTTAGGTATGAAAAACTTGTCGAATTTCTCGAGCAGCTCCTTAAGTGTTTTCGATTCGCCCGTAAACTGTTCGCTCACCTCGCGACACTTATCTCCGATGACATGTAGCAATATGTTAATCTGCACTTTGTGGTCCTTTTTCGACAATTCACACGCTTCGTAGTAGATAGAAAATGATTTTTTCCACTTTTCCCAGTCTCGACACAAGTTACCCGATGTAACGTTCGTTAAATCATTTTCGAAATTAAACGGTGACGGTGGTTGCAATACCGACTCCATCTTGTTTGCTTTATACTTTGTTAATCAGACTATTAACACGTTCACGTTAAATGTTTTCCAAACTGTACTCAAAATTGTCACTCATGTGCACTATTATAGTAATTCGTCACATTAAAATCACTCGTAATCGGGATACTTAATTACCGGCTGCGCCATGTCATGTTAGATGGGACACGTAAATCAAAGACGAGCGTTAGGCCAAGACTGATTTATTCTTTTTTATAAAACACCTACCTTCAATATATTTTATAATAATTATTGACATGTACCTACACTCTAGACAGAGTAGACATAGAGTAGACATAGAGTATATGTCTACATTATGTAGAGATAGATCTCTACTCTATCTCTACTCTATCTCTACTCTATGTCTACTCTATAGAACTCTATCTCTACTCTATCTCTACTCTATGTCTACTCTATGTCTACTCTATGTCTACTCTATGTCTTCTCTATCTCTACTCTATCTCTACTCTGTCTCTACTCTATCTCTACTCTATCTCTACTCTTTGTCTACTCTATGTCTATCTCTACTCTATCTCTACTCTATCTCTACTCTATCTCTACTCTATCTCTACTCTATCTCTACTCTATCTATGTCTATCTCTACTCTATGTCTATCTCTACTCTTTGTCTACTTTATGTCTATCTCTACTCTATGTCTATCTCTACTCTATGTCTACTCTATGTCTACTCTATGTCTACTCTATGTCTACGCTGTCTCTACGCTATGTCTACTCTATGTCTACTCTATGTCTACTCTATGTCTACTCTGTCTCTACTCTCTCTCTACTGTATCTCTACTCTATCTCTACTCTTTGTCTATTCTATATCTACTCTATGTCTGCTCTATGTCTACTCTATGTCTACTCTATGTCTACTCTGTCTCTACTCTTTCTCTACTGTATCTCTACTCTATCTCTACTCTATGCCTACTCTACGTCTATCTCTAAGTCTATCTCTACTCTGTCTACTCCATGCCTACTCTATGTCTACTCTACCTCTACTCTATGTCTACTCTATGTCTATCTCTACTCTTTGTCTACTCTATATCTACTCTATGTCTTCTCTATGTCTACTCTATCTCTACTCTATCTCTACTGTATCTCTACTCTATGTCTATAGATATAGATAGAGTAGAGAGATAGCTCTACTCTATCTATATCTATCTCTACTCTATGTCCATCTCTACTCTTTGTCTACTTTATGTCTATCTCTACTCTATGTCTATCTCTACTCTATCTCTACTCTTTGTCTACTCTATCTCTACTCTATCTCTACTCTATGTCTACTCTATGTCTACTCTCTCTCTACTGTATCTCTACTCTATCTCTACTCTATCTCTACTCTATCTCTACTCTATGTCTACTCTATGTCTTCTCTATCTCTACTCTATCTCTACTCTAGTAGACATAGAGTAGACATAGAGTAGACATAGAGTAGACATAGAGTAGACATAGAGTAGAGATAGACATAGAGTAGAGATAGACATAAAGTAGACAAGGAGTAGAGATGGACATAGAGTAGAGATAGATATAGATAGAGTAGAGATAGCTCTACTCTATCTATCTCTACTCTATGTCCATCTCTACTCTTTGTCTACTTATGTCTATCTCTACTCTATGTCTACTCTATGTCTACTCTGTCTCTACTCTCTCTCTACTGTATCTCTACTCTTTGTCTATTCTCTACTCTTTGTCTATTCTCTACTCTTTGTCTATTCTCTACTCTATGTCTACTCTATGTCTATCTCTACTCTATCTCTACTCTATGTCTACTCTTTGTCTACTCTGTCTACTCTATGTCTACTCTATCTCTACTCTATCTCTACTCTATGTCTACTCTATCTCTACTCTATGTCTACTCTATCTCTACTCTATCTCTACTCTATGTCTACTCTATGTCTACTCGTTCTCTACTGTATCTCTACTGTATCTCTACTCTATGCCTACTCTACGTCTATCTCTAAGTCTATCTCTACTCTATCTCTACCCTTTGTCTACTCTATGTATACTCTATGTCTACTCCATGCCTACTCTATCTCTACCCTTTGTCTACTCTATGTATACTCTATCTCTACTCTATCTCTACTCTATCTCTACTCTATCTCTACTCTGTCTCTACTCTATCTCTACTCTTTGTCTACTCTATGTCTACTCTGTCTCTACTCTTTGTCTACTCTATGTCTACTCTATGTCTTCTCTATCTCTACTCTATCTATACTGTATCTCTACTCTATGTCTATAGATATAGATAGAGTAGAGAGATAGCTCTACTCTATCTATATCTATCTCTACTCTATATCCATCTCTACTCTTTGTCTACTTTATGTCTATCTCTACTCTATGTCTATCTCCACTCTATGTCTACTCTATGTCTACTCTGTCTCTACTGTATCTCTACTCTATCTCTACTCATTGTCTACTCTATGTCTTCTCTATCTCTACTCTATCTCTACTCTATCTCTACTCTATCTCTACTCTATCTCTACTCTATGTCTACTCTATGTCTACTCTATCTCTACTCTATCTCTACGCTATGTCTACTCTATGTCTACTCTAGTAGAGATAGATATAGATAGAGTAGAGATAGCTCTACTCTATCTATATCTATCTCTACTCTATGTCCATCTCTACTCTTTGTCTACTTATGTCTATCTCTACTCTATGTCTATCTCTACTCTCTGTCTACTCTATGTCTACTCTATGTCTACTCTATGTCTACTCTATGTCTACTCTATGTCTACTCTATGTCTACTCTTTCTCTACTGTATCTCTACTGTATCTCTACTCTATGCCTACTCTACGTCTATCTCTACTCTATCTCTACTCTATGTCTACTCCTTGTCTATCTCTACTCTATCTCTACTCTATCTCTACTCTTTGTCTACTCTATCTCTACTCTTTGTCTACTCTATGTCTACTCCATGCCTACTCTATGTCTACTCTGTCTCTACTCTATCTCTACTCTATCTCTACTCTATCTCTACTCTTTGTCTACTCTATCTCTACTCTATCTCTACTCTGTCTCTACTCTATCTCTACTATTTGTCTACTCTATGTCTACTCTGTCTCTACTCTTTGTCTACTCTATGTCTACTCTATGTCTTCTCTATCTCTACTCTATCTCTACTGTATCTCTACTCTATGTCTATAGATATAGATAGAGTAGAGAGATAGCTCTACTCTATCTATATCTATCTCTACTCTATGTCCATCTCTACTCTTTGTCTACTTTATGTCTATCTCTACTCTATGTCTATCTCCACTCTATGTCTACTCTATGTCTACTCTGTCTCTACTGTATCTCTACTCTATCTCTACTCTGTCTCTACTCTATCTCTACTCTTTGTCTACTCTATCTCTACTCTTTGTCTACTCTATGTCTACTCTATCTCTACTCTTTGTCTACTCTATATCTACTATATGTCTACATTATGTCTACTCTATCTCTACTCTATCTCTACTCTATGTCTACTCTATCTCTACTCTATCTCTACTCTATCTCTACTCTATGTCTACTCTATCTCTACTCTTTGTCTACTCTATCTCTACTCTGTCTCTACTCTATCTCTACTCTTTGTCTACTCTATCTCTACTCTATCTCTACTCTTTGTCTACTCTATGTCTACTCTATGTCTTCTCTATCTACGTCTATCTCTACTCTATCTCTACTCTATCTCTACTCTATCTATGTCTATCTCTACTCTATGTCTATCTCTACTCTTTGTCTACTTTATGTCTATCTCTACTCTATGTCTATCTCTACTCTATGTCTACTCTATGTCTACTTTATATCTATCTCTACTCTATCTCTACTCTTTCTCTACTCTATCTCTACTCTATCTCTACTCTATGTCTGTCTCTACTTTATCTCTACTCTATGTCTATCTCTACTCTATCTCTACTCTATGTCTATCTCTAATCTATCTCTACTCTATATCTACTCTATGTCTATCTCTACTCTATGTCTATCTCTACTCTATCTCTACTCTATGTCTATTATACCACAAAAAAAATCGAAAATTTTTCTTAGTCTTTTTTCCTCAGCGCCCCTAAGGATACACCCTGACCGGCCCACTGGCCGCATGCGGCCCGCCGGGACTTTATTTGTGGCCCGCGTGATGATAAACAATTTTGAAATTCACGCCCACCGGCAAAATAACGTAGTCTACGTGATAGACGTTAAATTTTTTCCACTTTTAAATCGTTAATTTTAAAGAATGTTATTTTTTAACCCTTCAAAATTTTTGTTGCGGCCCGCGACACCAAGACCAAAACATGTTTGTGGCCCGCATGAAAAAAAGGTTGGGGACCACTGCTTTAAACTATAGGAAATTACCTTAAGAGATCTCTCAGGCAGAGAGCGCTCAAGCGGTCAGCTTTGCGTTCTTTGTGTTGTATTACCTATTAGGGAGTAGTAAAAGTCTTGAAAAATTATACATAGAGCGGTATTTATTCGAGCAGAGTTTCACCTTACACGTTTCGAAGTTATTTACAGAATGCCTCCATCAATGCAATATGGCTGGCTTTTATACCATTTTACACAAAAGAAACTAACTTCCGGTAACAATTCAAATATAGTAAAATCATTAAAGAATACATAAAAAAAATAAGAATGGCTAAGAATAAGTGGGTATATAATTCTAAATATTAATTAATGCACTTCTCATATTTAATATAATTATTTACTTAAATATGAGAAGAGGAAGTTATAACGGAAGTAAATAATCCTCCTGTCCATTTATAACTAACTATTTGTCAAAATCAATTACCTTACTTACTACTATTCAAAATATAATAATCACTAATTAAACTTATATATAGTGACTAACATAATATACAGATTTAAATAAAATAATTATAATACTATGTAGCTTGTCCATTGATATCCGCTAACACTCGGCCATCCTGCATTAGGAGTGTCCCACGACGTTCCCATGGTTTGCTACCCTGTGCTGTACCAGTGCTAGAACTGCCAGTGGTCTGAAACAGATGAAGACATCGGAACAGTATTTTGTAAACAAAAAAATAATAATATAGGTATGCATTGATGTCAGAGAAATCTAGTATCACAATTCACATCTCATCTCCAATAGCCAACACATGGCATTTCTAAAGCCATTATATTATGCATTTATGTAATTTATTTTATTTGTATTTATTTATTTATTTAACTCAGGCATCTTGGCCCATATTATAAATACCTTATAGACTAACATAGACATACAATTATACTAAAAACTAACACTAACACTAAAACACTAAACACGTATTGTCTGCGACGACGTGGGGCGCGACGTGTTCGGAAGTCGTCCCCGGAATCTCCTGTAGACAGCCAGAAGTCCTCCTTCTCGAACGTCGGTAGATGGTGCGTCGGGATTCTCACCACAAAGGAGCTAAAATTCACTTTGTGGCGGGACTCCAAGCGCTCGACCCTCAAGACGCGAATTTATGCATTTTGATTTTTGTTGTATTGTTTGTTATCAGTAATATAATATTTTGTAACGCAGACTTATATAGTTGTATTGTAGTAATTAAATTAAGCTCAATTTTAGAATATTTGTAAGGTCACATAGACATCGGTCACATAGACATCGGTCACGTAAACATGGGTCACATAGACGCCAGTCACATGGACGCCAGTCACATAGACACCAGTCACATAGACGCCAGTCACATAGTCGCCAGTCACATGGTCGCCAGTCATTGATTTTAGGATTTGATCACACAGCCATCCCATATAGATAATATTATTACTATGTTGATTTTAGTGTTTGATCACACAGCCACCCTTTAGATAATAATATTATTGTCGATTTTAGGGTTTGATCACACAGCCACCCTATAGATAATATTATTGTTGATTTTAGGGTTTGATCACACAGCCACCCTATAGATAATAATATTATTGTTGATTTTAGGGTTTGATCACACAGCCACCCTATAGATAATATTATTGCGTTGATTTTAGGGTTTGATCACACAGCCACCCTATAGATAATATTATTGTTGATTTTAGGGTTTGATCACACAGCCACCCTATAGATAATAATATTATTGTTGATTTTAGGGTTTGATCACACAGCCACCCTATAGATAATATTATTGCGTTGATTTTAGGGTTTGATCACACAGCCACCCTTTAGATAATATTATTGTTGATTTTAGGGTTTGATCACACAGCCACCCTATAGATAATATTATTGCGTTGATTTTAGGATTTGATCACACAGCCATCCTATAGATAATATTATTGAGTTGATTTTAGGATTTGATCACACAGCCATCCTATAGATAATATTATTGTTGATTTAAGGATTTGATCACACAGCCATCCTGTAGATAATATTATTGTTGATTTTAGGGTTTGATCACACAGCCACCTAGGATTTGATCACACAGCCATCCTATAGATAATATTTATTAGAGAGTAGTAAAAGCACGGAATACATAATAGTACCTTACGGTACAGAAGTCTCTCTCCCGAGTTTAGGTATGATAACTCGCTCGACTTGTCGCATACGCAGCGCACACATCCGCGAAACAAAAGTAATAGTACCCGGCCGCCGCCGCCGCCCGCCGCGCCGCCGCCGCCGATCGCTTGACAGCCCTGGCAGATTGAAGTGAGACGGCAGACAGTTATTGTACTATGAACGCTAAACGCTATGCAAAAGATTGAAATTAGGTTGTTTTCCAGAATAGTAGGTAAATATCTCGGTGATTTCGCGCCGTTTGTATGGAAATGAGACAAGCCTGGTAAAAGTCTTGAATTATTACATTGAGTGGTTATATTGTTAGTGAGTAGGTCACACAGACTTGAATTATGTCAATATTTTTTTTTCTTTTAGGTGCAGCTTCGGGACCAGTTTCTTATATTATCAATTGTGAAGAACAATAGAAGTAGAAAAGCTAAAGTGTGATAGTAATAAAATAGTTATTAAAGTATATACCTATTCGATCAATAAAATTTGTTTCTGTACACATGATACTGTATAAATTATTATCCCTAATCTTTAGTTATACTGTACAAAAATTATATTTAAAATAACTTTCTAATCAATCAATTAGATCACCGTGTCTACCTCAGCATCGCTAGATGAACTGTTAGTATCAGAATTTGCTGATTTATAAGGCATTAATACCTCACCCCTATTATAGCTGAAAACTTCTTATTTTTTAATTTTTGGGTCTCTTTGGCATTGGGGTTCGCCATTTCCACAACACTAGATCACTGACTGAATTTTTCCTACATTTGTATTAGAAGTTTTGCTGTTGCTGTTCTTTCAGTTAATGCCTGTCGTTGTGAAGTACGGTCACTAGGACCACTGAATGGAATAGCTGGTAATTTAGAGTTATCATGGCTAAACATAAGTTTAAATGGAAGGAAGGAAGTAGTTGAATTAGGTGTATTATTTATACCCCATACTATATCCATTAATTTATCATCCAAAACAGTTTCATTTTCAGGCAGTGTTCAGTCCATCAATATTGGTACCATTTATTTTTTTCAGTGGGCCATTTGATCTGGGACTAGCTATAGCATTAAGGACATGTTTTAATTGCATGTGTTCTATAAATTATTTAAGGTATCGGCTAGGAAATGCTTTGCCTCTATGCTATTATGCAGACTGGGTTTGTAAACTGGAAAGATATTACTTTCCAGTCCTTTTAAGTACTTTATGGTTTTTATGGAACTAGTGTTTTTTTGTCGGGCTTAGCAAAACAAATTGTGCCATTCCCTAGTCTTAATAAATGATCCTAAGTTATCGGCATGAAGGGTGTGCATAGATACGGGTACTTTTCTATAAGATATAAATTTTTCTCCTTCAGATTTTCGATAATTACCCTTACCGAGAACATATTATTGAAGGCAAGAATTGATGAATTTCCTTATTATATCGGGTCATTTTTGGAAACCAAAGGGTCAAGGCCAGGGTGTAATTCATGTCAGCTGGGGGTCATGATAACATTTAGCTGCATTAAGTTATATTTTACCAATTTGGGAACGGCAAATCGTTCTCCATTTAGAGTTTTTTTGGAACAGTTTATCCTCTTTAAGGGCGTTCCGTCCGGAGATTCTGTAATTGACCGTATTTAAAACCTTATAAACTCATAATCTGAAAGCTACAAAATTATAATAAAAATACAAGAATAATCTTCAGTATATCAACATTCCTCGTTTTAAATTTTCTAATTTTGTTTCTTATACTCATGATATCAGCTTCCAAAGTAATACCAATTTGTTAAGATTCAAGCATACATTCAGCATCTCCTTAGGATTAACAAATTACTTTTATTTGAAACTCACGCCAATAGATCGACGATATCATAAACTACATATTTGTCGTTTTAATTTTTTTTAGGACAATTTTGAACTCAGATAAGTAAAAATAATAGGGTTTTGGCGCGATCTCGGCAACGCGGCAAATGTATGGCCAAGGTCGTTTGCTCGGGGGACGGCCTTAACTACATAATTATTGTCCTGCCTGCTGTTTTGTATTAATCCTTCAGGCCCCGCGCGAGCACCGGTGATCGCGAGAACAACAGAATACAATGGGAATTCCTAGGTCCTGTGATCGAAGGATTATTATACCCCTTAAACCTAGTTTACTAGCATCCGTATTAACCTGGAGATCACAGCCAGACAATTTTGATACTTGGTCCTCAATATGAGGCAAAGGGTACGAATCCTTGAGTGTCTGTGAATTTAAATTTCGGCGATCAATGCACAGCTTGTAATCTTCACCCTTCTTTTTATCTAAAATCACCGGACTAGCATATTCAGACAGAGTGACAAATGATACCATCTTCCGAAAGATCGTTAACCTTTTCATCAACTATTGCATTATATTTTCATTTGTAATAAATCTGTGTACCCTAAATCTTTTGTATTCCTAGTGCATAAATTAATATCATTTTTTTTATACTTAACTTTCAGCAATATCTACCTTACCTAAGCCCTCTAATTCCCGATTCAATGTATTTTATGCACCAAGTGTAATGTCACAACTCACAACAATCTTTAAAAGGAATGAATGTATTTATGTGTAATATCCCCATGTAAAGTTTGTAATCTGGATGCTGAAATAATAAACAAAGCTTAGGACAACACAGAACATTATTGTTAACAACAATATTCTATAAGTAGGTAGTAATGGAAACAAAAACGTACCTTGTTGTCGAGCAAATCTGGAGCAAATGAATTGTCACAAAACGAATTATTGTTCTTCAACATAATTTCATATTTTCTATTATTAATATTATTTTAATCATAATATTATGCTTTATAATAAATTGTAAATTATTGTGTTTGACGTTAACAAGTGCTTAGTTTACCTATGTTTACAAAGATGCAAAGGTAGGGAATAGGCTATTTTAATTCTCAATTTGACATTGTTTGTTTATTTTTTAAATTTATTTCGTGTTTAACGCCTATGACTTTTATATTTAATTAGTTCTCAATAGTTTAATGGATTTAATTAAAGTTATGTTTAATGTAATGAGTTATTATTTATCTTAGAACTTTTATAATAATTATTATGATGTTAATGCTATAGGTACCTACAATTGTTAAAAATTATTTTGCACGCCACTTATTAGTTATTAGGCATAATATTGGCATAGAATATTGGAACCATTTCAGTAAAATTGTAAGACCTTTTGTACCACATTCTATTCCAATGCCATTTGTGATACAATCGATAAAGCCATATTTTCAGTAGAGGTATTCGAGTCGATATAAATATTAACAATTTCAGCCCGGGCAATTAACGTATGTGCAGGCCAAGTTGTTTCAATTTCACCAATGTTTAGCCTTTAAATGACCCTCAACACTGACAGCTCCTCCAGGAATTATATAGCACACAAAGTGGATTAGTTCCATTGAATTTTTCCCATTGGGATCGATATCTACAAATACATCAATATTACAGTAACTATTTTTAGATCAAATTGTATATTCACGCTTCAGCAAAACATTATACCTATCACTTATATTTATCAGCTGTTTGTAACTGTCAAACAAATTAAAGTCTCAGTAAAAGTGGCAGAATTAGCTGTAGTAACTAATACCAGGCTGGTTGGTCATTTATTGCCCAATAATTATTAAGTATATGTCGCTTGGTAGTTGTTTTACAGTCTCTATAATATGGCTTGATCTATTTTATCTCCAAAACCCTTCAATATATTATTAGAAGGTAAAAGCTTTAATATACTAATTAATATAGTATTTAGTATTAATAAGAAGAATATAGTATTAATAAGGTAAAAACTTTAGATTTAATTTTCATTATTCTTGTTCATTGGCTCCTACCCACACAATTTTTTTGTAAATGTTATTTACTAAGATATTACTTGAAGTATAAAAAGTGTTACTTACTTGTTGAATTCTGCGGTTGCCGAGTTGTTCCTGCTATATTCGCGAACCAGCAGTTAACCGTCGTATGACCGAGGCGTTGAAAAGCTTCAAGGCAGTTTTTGCGTAGCGGACCCACGTAACCGCAGCTGCACGATGAATTGTCAATCGGTTATACTGTTCTATCCGTAAACCTCCTAGCTGGTCGATTTTATGCACCCATGTAGCTTCATTACAAGCGTCGTCTTCTGGTTCAAGCTTTGGTATCACTTCTGCATCAACTTGAGTAATTCTGCATCGTTTTGTCACTGGTTCACTATCACAATCACTGTTGTTTATGTTCGAAAAGAAGAAAAAAAAAAAAATCACTTTCTTCGCCGTCGATCGTCGAGAGTCAGGACAAGTCTGGGCGTTCTTCTCCTTTTGCCAAGTCCCGCAGCATAAGGACCGGACATTTTTGAAACATCCCACTTCTGAAATATTAGGGAGTAGTAAAAGTCTTGAAAAATTATACATAGAGCGGTATTTATTCGAGCAGAGTTTCACCTTACACGTTTCGAAGTTATTTACAGAATGCCTCCATCAATGCAATATGGCTGGCTTTTATACCATTTTACACAAAAGAAACTAACTTCCGGTAACAATTCAAATATAGTAAAATCATTAAAGAATACATAAAAAAAATAAGAATGGCTAAGAATAAGTGGGTATATAATTCTAAATATTAATTAATGCACTTCTCATATTTAATATAATTATTTACTTAAATATGAGAAGAGGAAGTTATAACGGAAGTAAATAATCCTCCTGTCCATTTATAACTAACTATTTGTCAAAATCAATTACCTTACTTACTACTATTCAAAATATAATAATCACTAATTAAACTTATATATAGTGACTAACATAATATACAGATTTAAATAAAATAATTATAATACTATGTAGCTTGTCCATTGATATCCGCTAACATACCTTATGTAATATAGAGATACTCACGTCTCACACAGGGAGCGTTCTGAACGCGTCAGAATTTCTCCTGTGTGACTGAATGCTCAAACGCAGAATGCTTGAACATATTGTGACCACTCTCTGTCTGATAGGTCCCTAAGAATTAAAGTACTTAGATAACATAGGTTTTTTTTTATTATTTTTGAGTAAAATTTTGTGACTGTTACACTTTTCCCTTTGTACATACCATATTGCAGTCAAGAGTAGAAGGTATAAATGAAAAAGTGCATATTTATCCGGAGCATGTTATACATTAATCTAAAGTTTCAATGTTTGTTTTCACAAAATTCTTGTTATTGAGATAGTAAGTAATGCCTTTGAATTTACTTCTTTGGTGCAATGTTTATCATGCATAATATATTTTACCAAAATACTTTTCAGGTTAACAAGGAAATAGTTTGTTTAATAACACAAAAACTGTAGATGGCACTGTAGGTTTTTGGTGAAAATTCATATTTCACAGTAATTAAACACAACACTTGTGTTTCCTTATGCCTTGTATCATGACTGTGTTTCTTGTGTACTAACTGCCAATGCAGTCTTAGTTCATCGCACAAATACAAAACTTATTGTTAACTTTACCTATATTGTAGTATATACCTACTACACCTCAATTATGTTATTATTCTAAGACACCTCACTAACACTAAATGGATTACTAAGGTCTCTAAGGCGTCTTCACTTATGTACTACTAGATTACGCCCGCAACTTCGTTGCGCCAAAACTCGTTTATCGCGCGGGAACCGTACACTTTTCCGGGATTAACCTGAGAATAATTGTTTTCCCGAATACTTCGAATGTTTAGTTTATATCTACTAATTATTTTATTAAACTAAAATAAATATTCTATGCACTAAAATAGCTTTTTATGTAACTAACCAACTAAATAGCAATATAACTCAACACTAAAGAAGTATGTCATTTTAATAAAAAATTACTAAACTGTAAACCATTCAGTAAAAGCTACTATTGTTTGGCGTTTATTGAATTGCTATTTTTGACGTAAGAGCAAGCCAGCTTATGTCAGATAATGTTGTTTTTACTCTGTGGTACTCATAATTGCTCATAATACGAAAAATACTACTCAGTTCACAATGGAGCAGTGTGTTTTGTCTATGGTTTTGTGTTCGTTTTGTGTCACGTGACCGCTGGCTGGCTGGAAAATCACTGGAAAATAGAGATCATAATACAAAAACGACAGCCAGCCACTTTAAGGGCGTAAACTGGCTGGAAATAAGAGGTCATAATAACCCAGCTGTTAATTAAGTACAAATTTAGAAATGCATCTACGCGTCGCGTTGCGGTCTGAATACACCCTTACATTCTTTAGGAAAAAAAGCCGTTGACAATAATTGTCACTTGTATAAAAACACAAAATTTTGTACCGAATACATGCATGCATGCATGTATTCGGGTCACATTTTGTAGACTCGCGAGTCGCGGACAATTTTTTTGACACAGTTACTCTTCCTTAGTTTTTAGGGTTCCGTACCCAAAGGGTCAAAACGGGACCCTATTACTGAGACTTCGATGTCTGTCCGTCTGTCTGTCCGTCTGTCTGTCCATCTGTCTGTCTGTCTCCAGGCTGTAACTCAAGAACAGTAATAGCTAGACAGTTGAAATTTTCACAGGTTATGTATATCTGTTGCCGCTATAACAACAAATACTAAAAACAAAATAAAATTAATATTTAAATATTAATATTTATCCCATACATCAAACATGATTTTTTTGGCCTTTTTTGCTCTATATCAATAATGGCAATAGGCACTTGAATTTTTCACACATTCTTTTGTTGTATGTGTGTACTTTAATCTCTTTATGAATCCATATTCGCGTGGTCACGATATCACGCCTGAACGGCTGGACCGATTTCGCTGAAATTTGGCATAGAGATACTTTGAGTCCCGAAGACCAAAGTTGTCCCGGAAAATGTACGATTACTGCACAATATACTTTTATGATTTGCGCGTAAAATATTCAATCGATTTTGATGAATTTTGGTATGGAGATAAAAGTATCTCCATACCAAAATTCATCAAAATCGATTCGTGAGTCCGACTCGCACTTGGCCGATTTTTTTATACATTTTGGTTGTTTTTGTATGAGATGTAGCTCGAATTTGGTTTAAACAGTGAAATCATTGTAAGAGGGTCTCGTTTTTATTTTTGGGTAAGGAACCCTTAAAAGGGGAAAACTCTATCTAGTCCATCTTTGTTATTGTACGTTGACGCGGACGAAGTCGCGGACAACAGCTAGTAAACAATAAAGTAGAAAAAAATAAGAGTTTGCTTTTTAAATATTAATACAAAATCTACACCACCACAACCCTGGAAATGAGTTGTTGCATGATAATATTATGTCGATGGCGAAACCACAATAGACATTCTGTCTACTCTGGCGAAACGATCATATTATTGCATGACGAAAAATTAAACAACTTGTCAATCAATGTACAGCACGTAGTTTGCATGTCATTCGCATCATTCACTACAATAAACGATCATGCGTGCATTACAGCACGTAACTCTTGTCTTGCTGAAAAAATAAATAAGTTGTAATTCAATATACAGCACGTTGTACAGCACGTAGTTTGCATGTAATTCGCATCATTCACTACAATACACGATAATTCATGAATTACAGCACGTAATGCATGTAATGCAGAATTACCGTTTACCGAGCGCTTTACAAATGTATATTTTTCAGGATTACTCCTATGATTTACACTGCAATCACTCACAGAAAATATGTATTTGTCGAAAATAATAAAGGATTTAAACAATAAATTGCAAATACCGAAAGGGCATAAAAACGGGTGACGACTTGGTGACGACCTGTCAAATGAAAGTGGTTAAAGTTTTCATTAGACTGCCTCTCTCTTTTCATCTTGTTATAATTCCATAAAGGATTTTCTTCTCCCTCGCACTCTTTGTTGGTCTTTAGCATCATACGTTTATGCTCTAGACACCCTTTATGCTCATACGACATCTGTCAAATTTTCCGGATAAAGTTAAAGTTAAGTTACGCCATATTTAACTTTAACCTTAACTTTAACCACGCCTCAGGTGCAACGCAGCCAGAGTATATTTTTTATCTCACTTCGCAAAGCACAATTCCATTCGATATTTTACCAGTGATAAATGGGGCATTTTCTTATTTTTTTAATTTGATTATCAAACAGCTTCCATTTTAGTAACTAGATGGCGTATGGGTAGACAACTATCGGTAATACCAGGTAATACCATCAATAATTGCTACAAAACTGGGCAAAAGAATGTAAAACTTGATACATTTCAGTTTGAAAAAGACAGAATGATATTCCAATGAATAGGATAATAAAGTTATTAAAACGATGTTTTAGTTAAAATTCACGGAATAAATAGCCTTTATTATCGTTATTCACACCAAATGTCACAGGAATTATAAATTTTGGTTTTGACAACATCTTACCTGCACTTGTGCACGATAACGGATATTTAATGGCCAATATTTTACCAATAATGAACATCAAAAACCCAAATAACACAATTTGGGAAAAAAAATTAAAAACCACACCAACAATAAAAAGTAGAAGAAGTTTAAAAGTAACATGGCCGCCACAAGGCCGTTAAGTTGTCAGTTTTCAGTTTGACAAGTTTTTATTTTAACAGTGTGTTCCTAAACTATTACCAGTATAATGGCCTAACCGCTTAGACCAACGATCGAAACACAGGCCATATGTAGCAATAATCTGTGATATGTAGTCAGTGATGCCAACCTGCAGATAATTTCAGATCGGTGAGGAACCAATAGAAAATCTAGAAGTGGAGATTAAAACTAAGAAAACGTCCCATTAAAATTTACCCTAGAGTCTCCTTGTGGTCACCAACCTTTTTTTTTCATGCAGGCCACAAACATGTTTTGGTCTTGGCGTCGCGGGCCGCAACAAAACTTTTTAAGGTTAAAAATAACATTCTTCAAAATTAACGATTTAAAAGTGGAAATAAAATTCACGACTATCAATACGACTTTAAATTATTTTGCCGGTGGACGTGAATTTCAAAATTGTTTAAGATAACGCGGGTACGAGTATTAATTAATTAATAATATAATTAATAAAAATAGTTAAGTTTGTCTTTTCTTTTTTAAAATAATAGGA
Organism: Polyommatus icarus; assembly: GCA_937595015.1. Lineage (NCBI taxonomy): Eukaryota > Metazoa > Arthropoda > Insecta > Lepidoptera > Lycaenidae > Polyommatus > Polyommatus icarus. Next base: position 22,687,939 of record OW569322.1, on the reverse strand, counting down.
AAATAAAACAATTAAATTTCTAAATTCATTATTTACTTCATTTCTTTAATTTACCCAAATTATTATTTTATTAAAAAAATTTCAACTCTTTACATAAATAATATTAAAATAATCAAACATCAAACATTTAAATAAATCGTTTACTTATATTAATTATACAACAAGTACCTAAATTAATAGAAAATATCAGTAAAGTACAATACTTATCTTATTCCTCTAGTTGCTCCAGTCTCTCGACACAAACTACTCGTAAACTTATTCACTATTGACTCTCGTTTTTATACCATCCAAACCATAAACTTAAGATGCAAAAGACCTACAAAGAGTGCGAGAGAGAAGAAAATGCTTTATGGAATTATAACAAGATAAAAAGAGAGAGGCAGTCTTATGAAAACTGTAATCACTTTCATTTGACAGGTCGGCCAAAAGTCGTCAACCGTTTTTATGCCCTTTCGGTATTTGCAATTTATTGTTTAAATCCTTTATTATTTTCGACAAATACTATTACATATAACAATGGTAACTTGTTCTGTGAGTGATTGCAGTGTAAATCATAGGAGTAATCCTGAAAAATATACATTTCAAAGGTAATTAATCTTCATGTCCTAATTGCTACGATGTGTTTATTTTCGCTATATTCTGTCTTTAGTTCTCTATTTCAAATAAAATATTGTTAATCCTCCCCTTTACTTTCATATTTTGCATAACTAAAGCTACTATTGTTCTTAAATCACACAATTTTAAAGAAAAAATTTTCATCAAAATTGATTACATATACGCTAGGGCTTGAATCAAATTTATCGATACTTATATGCCTATCGGTATTTAACAAGAACATAAAACTAATCTAAAAATGTAATGGGGGTGTAAGGGTTTTATGATATAAGGGTCTTATGTTATGTATTTAATTTAAGAATAAATAATATACTATGTTTGTCGTTTACTTTCAACTTTATATATTTGCATTTCTATTAAGGAGTGCCTCCGCTGCCGGCGCCGGCTTCCAATAATATCAGTAATGGGAGCCGGCGGTAAGTACACAGCCGGCAGCCGAGATATAAAACAACGGCTGCCGGCGCTGGCACTCAAAATGGGAGCCGGTGATAATGCGTAAAGCGCTAGGTTCCAGTCCCGATACACAAATTTTAAAAATAAATAATTATAATCTCAATTTATATATTCGACTTTACAGACTTCCAAAGGTGAAAGTTAGTTAAGTAGGTACCTATTTGTTCGGCTGTGGATATTTTAGTTTTTTGTGATGCATTTTCTTAGCTTAGCTTTACCTTACCTCCCTTTTTTTTAAAAAGTAAGATTTTGCACCACAGCTACAGTTATAAACCCCGTGGTATTCTTCCGAAGGTACTGAACAGAACTTTAGGCCCGTATTTTTGGTCAGTACTTAAGATGCGACCCGGTCTCAAGGCGCGGTTCGGCTCTGTGATTGGTCCAAATTTTGACCAGCCAACCAATCACAGAGCTTGAACCGTGTCTTGATACTGAGATGCATCTTGAGTACTGACCAAAAATACGGGTCTTAGATTCCTTATATATGTGCATATTAGAGTTTCAGCGTTGTTTAAAGAAGCAAAGGTAATGTATGCTACTATACAGATCACATATTTTATCAGCATCATCAATATCAATACCACCATTAATCCATCAAGATTCAAGCCCCATACGTCGAGCACCGGGGATCGCGTCAACAATAGAATACAATAGCATTTCCAAGAATCCCCGATCGAAAGATTCAAATATGCATCCTTACAATATGACTATTTATGACCTTATTATTAGTACTTTTCATAGTCCTTTAACACAAGACTGATGTTTTTGATCATTATTCTGTCATTTGACAAGCGATGTTTGCCGAATAGGCGCCGGCAGCCTATTCGGCAAACTTCGGAGTTCTGAAAACAGCACCGGCAGCCATTTCAGCAACCGGCGCCGGCAGCCACTACGCAAACCGGCGCCGGCAGCGGAGGCACTCCCTTTCTATTAATGTAAGGGCTGATTTGTCAGATAGCTTTTACCTGAATAATAAGTAAGTAACTTTAAAATGTGTATATTATTTACCCTTTTAAGAACCTCATGTTATAACACATCTGACGATTGAAAAATCACCCCAAACGAAAATGTGTATCTACTTTTCAATCGTCACCTTTTTTCTGTCAAATAAAATATATGATACCTAATTTGAATTACAAAATCTGTCAAAGTTGCATTTTATTTATTTCTCATAGAAACGCAGGTAAAATAACTTGAACGGACAATACTATCGATAGTAAAATATCTTGGATGAAGGATCAAACTGGATTTGACAAGCAAATAATAATACCGAGATTGACAAAGACGCAGCTATACATAAACTCATAAGAGTAATAGAGTCAGTAACATTTTTTTTGTCCTTGTCATACTTTCACTTTTTGTTGTTGGTCAAGAATCGCACTTTTGACCAACAAAAGATTTGCTCATAATGTACTTTGCGATATTCGTTGATTCTGTGTTTTTTTAGCGAAAAACAATATTGACAGTGTTAAAGTGTGTGTTAAATTTATTGCTAAACATAGTGATTTGTTACGTTTTAGGCTGTAAAAGCCGTAGTGAGTGGAAATATGAAAACATAACATTTCATTCGTAAGTACGATATTTTGCATTTAACATCTCTCAGTTTACAGTAATATTGACTGTATGTTTATCTAAGAATATTATTACACGAGGAATAATGTGTTAATTACATTATTACAGCGTAAAATAGTATTTAAAAAAAAACCGGCCAAGTGCGAGTCGGACTCGCGCACCGAGGGTTCCGTACAAACCTGCAAGGTTTACAAAGTTCGTTCATTACGACAATCGAGTATGAGGAAATGGGTAGTAAGTTTAAAATTATTAAAAAAAAATATATTATGTGATGTAACTAAAAATTTATGGTTTTCGTAATTTTTCCTTTATCTATGCTATAAGACGTTGCTTCGTACCAAATTTCAAGATTCTGAGTTCACGGGAAGCACCCTGTAGGTTTTGATTCCCTTGCAAGTGTCGAAAATTTGCGGCATAAACGGCTGTATCTTTTGATTGCGTTGGCTTAGAAGTTTGATTTTTTCACAGCTTCAAGGGACAGTAGACCTGAGTAATTGATATAAATTTCAGCTTCATACCTCCACGCGTTCCTGAGAAAAAGGGTCTTGACAGACGGACAGACGGACAACAAAGTGATCCTATAAGGGTTCCGTTTTTTTCCTTTTGAGGTACGGAACCCTAAAAACATTGTTATTGTAGTAATACACAACCAAATTCTATAGGTCGTTATTTCAACAGCAAACCAAAGCTTATTAGTACTCTTTGATTTAGTCGCGTTAAACGATTGCAAGGGTTGCCAGCGCTAGTGTTGGAGAATTGCCTAGAATTGTTATTTGTTCATGTTTAATAATAATTATTTTTACAAAAAATATTATAAGTTTTAATACTTAAAAATCATTCAAGAATAATATTATATTGAATTGTCGATTGTCATCCAACATGAACTTAAACATACTACTTCAGATAACATAATATTATTATCTTTCTATTGTAAGATCAAAACATACTTTTAACTTACATTGTATGTTTTACATTCTATGATTTATAATAAAATAAATAACTATTTATTTTAGATTTCCAAAGGACTCCACAACTAGAAATTTATGGATTCAGTCAACAGGACGAGGCAACTGCTGGATTCCAAACAAATATGCAAAAACATGCTCTATACACTTTGAAAAAAAGTGTTTTAAAAAGAGAACTGAAAATAATATCTTGGAAAAATTCTCAGTGCCAACACTACACATTTGTACTGATCAGGTAAATTCTTTCGTTCGAGTCATATTCGAGTATTATTATCCACCGAAAACTGTCCAGCTGTAGACTTCCAACATCAAAGTATCACAAAGTTGTATAATATTATGTAATTTAACTTAGAGATAAAATATGGTCATGTGTCATGACATAAAAAATACTACACATAGTTTTTATAAAACAAAGTGATAAAAAATAGGAGATAATTTGTCGATCATTCTTTTCAGAGTCTACAGAGATGTGATGACAGAAGCGAGCCATACGCTCTATTTATAAAATGTCGTCTTTTGATTCTCTGAGAGATAAATTTAAAGAAATTGGTATTCTAACTGTTGCTTCTCCATACATTTTGGATAATGTAATATATGTTAGAAAAAATATAAGTAAATTTAAAGCTAAAAGTGACATTCACTGTAGGAACACCAGAAATAAGCACAAGCTGGATTTGCCGATGATCAGACTTAGTAAAGTTAGTAAATCTTTTAAAGGTCAATGTATACGCCTTTACAACAAAATCCCAGAAAATGTTCAAAATCTTTCGATTAATAAATTTAAAAATGTAGTCAAAGACCGTTTGTGTGCCAAAGCCTATTATAAGGTCAATGATTTCATAAACGATGGCATGTCTTGGGAGTAGGATGGCTGCTTGCAAGACTACTTCTACGTTATTATATGACTTAAAATTATGTATGGATGTTGACATTGTATAATTTTAAGTTACAATTATTGTAAATTTTATTTTAAAAAGATTAATTTTTCTCTCACTTTTTGACGTGACAACGTCTTATAATTCGATATGGGCTGCGCACACGAAAATACATGACGCAATATGCGGCGTTACCTCGCTCTGAGGCATTCCATTTAAGGCTATGACGTTGTCACGTTCAACTATCGTCAGTAAACTGACTTTACAGACAACCGAGTTCGAGTCGAGTTCGAGTTCGAGCCGTTTGGACGTGAAGAGGTAACTGACAGACAGACAGTCAGAAAGACAAAACACACACACATTCGCATTTTTTTGGTAAAAAGTGGGACCCAGTGCGAGTTTCTTACGCCGGTTCTTCTCGCCGGGATAGTTCCCGAACCGGTGGTAGGCACCAGTAGTATCAACGTTCTGAAAGCATTTGTTCCAAATCTATTCGGAAATAAATCATTTTTTTTTATTTATTTATAATCTGTTTAAATATAAATACCATATTATATTATTTATGATTCTTGTAAATACCCCACGCCCACAGACTAAGAATTAGTTACTATGGTCTCGCCAGACGTAGGTCTATCAACTGTCTAGGATCGGTATACATTAATTTGTGTGTTTTATTCTCAAATCGCGGAATTCTGTCTGTAGCGGTCATATTGTCATTTTCTATACAGTGCTCCAAGGCTTTAAATGAATGTGTCACGACTCACGGGGCGCTGCTGGTAAAGGAGAACTGTCAAACACACATCAAAAATGACGTTTTTGTATGATAGAAGCGTTAGTTCCTTTTCTCGCCACATTCATTTAAAGCCTTGTCGAATTGTACAAACAGTGCGAGTATTTTTCACTTAGCTCCTGGACTAGTACTAGAAAGGTCAATGACCGCAAGTGCCACCTTAAATTATTCTGACTATAGTAAATAAATGATACGGTACTGATTAAATTCATATTAAGTGTTTTTCTTAGTTCTTTTGTCTATTATTTATGTTTATGTGCCACCTTAAATTATCCTCCTGACTCATCCTGACTCATCCCGACAAACTTTCCCGTTTTTAATATTATTAGTACGATCTTAAATCTCAATCCATTTAAATACCGTTATTAAATTTACATATAGTATTTATGTATTTATTAAAGTATTACTATATTTTATAGATATAGCGTTTAAAATTATAACATTGATATCTATTATTTACTGACTTGTAATTTTTATGTATTATATTAGTATAATATTAGTTTTGCTTCGATGAGCACATAATATTGTTGTATATTATAATGTAATCATATTTGTGCACGTCCTATCTGCTGTTTTTAATCCTATCTCTCCGTAGGGCTACTGGAAGAGATTTCTATCTAGAAATAAGCAGTTCCTTTCTGCCGTCTTTCTGTGTTAACTGTAATTATATAATGTTTCCTGTGCACAATAAATTATAAATAAATAAAATAAAAATAGTATAGCAAGTAGGTACAGTAGTAATTAGCAAACAGCAATTAGTAGAGTAAGTAAAATTATAATTTAAGTGCAAAGATTAAAATCCATAACAATTACCCCTAACATTGAGAGAACATTCAAGGCTTAAACATTTTGAAGCTTGACGCACATGCGTCGTCTCTCCGTGCGCCGCGGTGGAATGGAGCCCTCACGCGGATGAACTCACGGGAAGATTGCTAATAATAAAAATACAAAAAGTAATGGTAATATGTAAAAGGTATTTTTTGCCAGCTGAAAAAATGATAAAAAAAATGATTTGGTGTGGGGAAAATTAATAAGATTTGTATAGTCTGGTAACACCAGACAAAGTTGGCACTTTATATCCATCCCTTACGGGTGTACGCCCGTGTCAAGTCTACTAGATGCTTGGTTTTAGTAAAATATACATCACTAGCACACGCACACATTGACACATCAAAAATCGTCACGCATTTTCGGGTTGTCAGGTGGTCTATACGACAGTATATAAGTCTATGATCCAAACGGATATTAAAAGTTGACAGTCTTAATATTAAATAATAATAACAGAATAAAATATTTCCGGTATATTACCAGAAGTATTTTATTCCGGAAGTATTTTAAACAATACTATAAAAAATAGTAAATACATAGGTAAAATGTAACAAATCTTATATATAAAATTCTCGTGTCACAATGTTAGTCCACGAACTCCTCCGAAACGGCTTTACTGATTTTTACCAAATTTTATATGTATATTCAGTAGGTCTGAGAATCGGCTACTCGGTACTTATTATATTGATAAGTGCATTTGTTGAATAAATAATAGTAAATTATTACAACTCGAGAAAAACGACGACCATGATAGCGATGGACGTTGCCATGGTGACATACTTTATTTAGTCACATCAATAAAATAATACGGGCGATATACTTTATAATATGGCAAAGAAACGTTTGCCGGGACAGCTAGTATTCTATAATAATAATCTTATTTTATTATTACATTAAATAAGTTACTAAAATAATAATTAACTTTAATTCAGACTAGCGAAAGTATTTTAACAATTTGTAAAACCTGTTAGAAAAATAAAGCAACTTGCATTTTAGATTTATCATTAACTAGATGATGCCCGCAACTTCGTTGTGCCAAAATTCGTTTATCGCGCAGGAACCGTACATTTTTCCGGGATAAAAACTATCCTATGTCCTTTCTCGGGACTCAAAGAATCTCCATTCCAAATTTCAGCAAAATCGGTTCAGCGGTTCGAGCGTGAAGAGGTAACAGACAGACAGACAGACAGACACACTTTCGCATTTATAATATTAGTATGGATTAATTAGGTATAGCATCAAATATAAGAATAATTAAATATGATTATTTTTATATTTACATTTTTAACATTAGAATATTTCTAATTCTAAATAAATTATTTCAGCTAAGGTTTTAAAAATACGGTTTAAGTACATAATAATTTATTATGTATTTATTATATATTATATTATTATTTATTATTTAACACGGGCAACAAATAAAGCCGCGGGTTGGGGATAGCAGGGTCTAGACACTTATTAGTTATTTATTACACATTAGCCCATCAGTCGTGGCAAAACGAGACACAATAGCTTTTTCATTGTTATCGCGGCCGGATGTGGCCGCTTGGGGCTTCATGAATTAGTTAAGCTACTAGTAATTGTTACATACATATTTTATTACATACATCGCATACACATAATCGACAGTATGTAACATACATTTAGAAATTATGTTTTGATTGTTTTTTCCTTAAGCCACACTAATATTAGGTACTTACTACTTACTAGAATATGTTCCGCGCGGCTTCGCCCGCGTAATTTATTTTTTTTTGTGAAAAAGGGGGGCAAACGAGCAAACGGGTCACCTGATGGAAAGCAACTTCCGTCGCCCATGGACACTCGCAGTATCAGAAGAGCTGCAAGTGCGTTGCCGGCCTTTTAAGAGGGAATAGGGTAATAGGGGAGGGTAGGGATGGGAAGGTAAGGGAATAGGGGAGGGTAGGGAAGGGAATAGGGTAGGGGATTGGGCCTCCGGTAAACTCACTCACTCGACAAAACACAGCGCAAGCGCTGTTTCACGCCGGTTTTCTGTGAGAACGTGGTATTTCTTCGGTCGAGCCGGCCCATTCGAGCCGAAGCATGGCTCTCCAAATTTAGGAATGTCACGGAAACCGTACATTTTCCCGCAAAAAAAGAAACCTATGTTCTTTCACGTGGTCTAGATTCTTCATGTGTGCCAAATACTCGTAACATGAAAATTGCTCCAGTACGTTCAAATAAGCCCTTTCAAATAATTTCCCCCATTTTTTCCACGCTTTCCTCTATTTCTTCGCTCCTATTCATCATAGCGCGATAAAATATAGCCTATAGCCTTCCTCGAAAAATAGGTTATCTAAAACTGAAAGAATTTTTCAAATCGGATCAGTGGTTCCTGAGATTAGCGTGTTCAAATAAGCCCTTACAAATAATTTCACCCCGTTTTTTCCACACTTACCTCTATTTCTTCGCTCCTATTACTTATTAGTATTAGCGTGATAAAATATAGCCTATAGCCTCCTTCGATAAATGGGCTATCTAACAGTGAAATAATTTTTCAAATCGGACCAGTAATTCCTGAGATTTGCGCGTTGAAACAAAAAAACAAACTCTTCCCAATTATAATATTAGTTCAGCAAAGGGCGTTTTCACTCTGCGACGATAACGACACGACACAATACCACAGAATAGATAACGGCCACCGCACATATACAATTTCAAGTTGGCCGACTACCGTACAAACTAAATTGCGTAGTGTCACAATTTAATTGAACAACTTCATCGTGTACGCTGCCAGCCGCAGACTTTTAGATTTGGTAACGGTGTTGCTAGCCTAGCGACGTACGTTTTAAAATGCGTAAAAAGCACGCTTTTATTGTGGCACTAATAAAACGAAGGCGAAAAGAAAGGAGAATATTTTGGGTGGATTCAATACTACGAAAGTGACACTACGCAATTTAGTTTGTACGATAGTCGGCCAACTTGAAATTGTATAATATGTGCGGTGGCCCTCTACTCTGTGGTATCGTGTCGTGTCGTTATCGTGCAGTGTGCAAACGTCCAATGCTTGGCAATGCTTTTGGTAGTGTGGATCATTCTCACCTTCAGTGACCAACTGGTTCCGTAGCTACCTCAGGGCGCGACAGCAGCGAGTTCTTGTGGATAACGAGTTCTCTTCATGGTCCATTATCACTGATGGAGTTCCACAGGGTGGAGTACTACCCCCATTATTGTTCGCCTTATTTATAAACTCCATAACCTTTTCCTGGTGGGCTATTATGACCTCTTATTTCCAGCCAGTTTACGCCCGAAAACGGAACATTTTGGGCGTAAACTGGCTGGAAATAAGAGGTCATAATAGCCCACCTGTTCCTCTCGCTTTCATTTGTCTGCAGACGACCTACAGATTTACACCCAGTCCACCTTGGAGGATCTTCCAATTAAAATCGAAACCTTTAATGCAATTTGTGAATGGAGTAAGAATAATGACCTCTCCATCAATCCAATTAAATCACAGGTCATTATTGTGGGGAGTCAAGGATACTCCAATACCCCTTAGTAAGAAAGTGAAAGACTTGGGCGTGCTTTTGGATGATCACCTTTCCTAGTCAGACCATATCTCCTTAATCAGCAGCAAGGTGCATGCAGTATGGAGCTCACTCAGGAGGCTAAAAAACGTTCTCCCAATAAAGACCAAAATTTTATTTGCCGAATCTTTTCACAGGAAAAATATACTTACTTAAAAGTGGTCCCTGGACCCTGAGCAAGAAAAGGATAGGAACCCCTGCTCTACAGCGTATACAAACAAACCTACCACCGTCGAATGTCTGGGCAGCCTCGGATGTCGCCATACCTCCGCCGGCTCTGCCCACGCCTCCACTCCACATAGCTATAACCGCCGTAATCGCCATTCCGCATCCGCACTCCCGTCTATTTCTTTCTGGTTCTTTTACCTAAATCTTAGATAATTAATAAATCAGATCATTCGACGATAATTTGTAAGCTACCTTAACTACGACAACTTTATTCAGTTTTTTTTTTTTTAATTATAATACTAATGTAAACTCTCTTTAACTCTTGATCTAAGCAGTAGGTACTTATAGTGGCCACCGGCATTTAGACTCCTCTCACCTCTGTATCCTTAAATATCTTTATTGAGTATTGAGGCAGCGAATTAAAAGTCCACTGCACACTGACACCGTGCCAGACTAACGTGGTGTGAAGCGTCTGTAGAGTAGTAGATAGAGTATAATAAAAAGAACTATATGCGGTCGAATATAGGAACCTCCTCTTTTTTGGAAGTCGGTTAAAAAATTAACGATGAGTGAGGACAATATGCGGAATGATACACAATTTATTCAATACAAGCTTTACTTCCGTTATGAGTTCTATGAATATGGCGACGCAATGATCCTTTTGTAGAAAAACTGTTTTTACATACTGTACAAAGAAAGTTTTTCTCTCCTGTGTGAGTAACTTTATGCCTGAGAGCATCATACTTAGTATAAAACACGCTATGGCACGTACTACACTCGTGCTTCCTTTCTTTCTTATGCACAGATTTAATGTGATTATTACAGAGACTTTTTGTTATGAAAATTTTCGTACAAAACGTACATTTGTGTTCGGGTTTCTTGATTCCATGCACCTCTACTAAATGTAAAATTTTAAAATTTTCCTGATTAAAACGTTCCTTGCAAAAAGGACAGGGAAATCTCGATTTTCTTACGCATTCAACATCATGAATTGTAGAATCATGGTTAGTTTTTTCTCTTTTCGATTTAAATACAATGCTACATACTTTACACTGGAACATACGGTGGGTTCGAGACTTGTGTAAATTTAGGAATACTAAATTCGAAAACCCAGATCCACAAATATGACAAACAAAGTTTTGGAAATGCTTGTTAACATGAATATTTAAATGCCTAAATGTGTTAAAACTTTCTAAACAGATTTGGCAGAAAAGCTCATCGTTTTGTATTTTGAATGGCACTAAAAGATCACCTTCCATGGTAAACTTTACTCCGTGCTCCTTATTCAAATGCAACCGTAAGTCGGTCAAATTTTTCAAAACTTTGTCACATTTCTTACAATTTATTAATGATACTTCTACTTTTAGTAATTTATTTTGTTGCTGTATAATTTTTTTCTCGATTTCTTTCAAACTATGTTCCCTAAAGGAATGGTCTCGCAATAGTTTTATGTCTGCGAAAGGTTCCTTACAACAAAAACAGGTAAAATTACTCTTATTCCATTGAAAAACAAACACTGTTGAATTTTCTAGAAGTTTTAAGGAGTTCTCACGGAGTATCGGACCTTTCCCACGATGTTCTTTAATTCTTCTCCAATCCTTTTCCTTTTCCAAATCTAAAAAAACAAACACAAAAATACACAATTTCTTGAAGAAACCTGTGGGTCTTGGGGCCTAACATGAGGATTGTTGCACGTGTTCGGTCTAGAATCTAGATGCTCACGATGAGCTCTTGAGGGGCTTGTAAAAATAATTTTACCATAAAATGTTCAATAAAACATGAGCCGACTCAAAGATAATAGTATGATGAGTAAAAACAAAAATTTTATCAATGTAAGTAAATTGCAAAGCTTTGATACAACCTAAGATTTATCATTTGAGTAAGTATGTTTTTGATATATTAAGTATATATATGTTACGGCTAATAGCCGAAGTGCGGCTACACCTAGTTTTAGCCGGCTACAACTAGGTGCAGCCTGCCACATGCGGTTAAACCTAGGTATATCCTACTTATCTTCGGTTACAACTAGATTTAGCCTTTATTATAGCGGCTAAAACTAGGTGCAGCCACACACCGGTGGTTAAACTTAGGTGTATCCTATTTATCATCGGCTAGAACTAGGTTTTCAGTTCAGTCATTTTGAGATTCTAATTTTGCGTATCCCGATCATAAAGTTATTATACCTATCGGAATAGAGAAACAAAGGCCTGAGCAAGCGAGATGTCACTATCAGTAACACTGCGTGGTAGAAAGAGAAGCGTGATTTGAGGTTGCATAGCTTTTTTTTCATCTGTTTGACAGTCTGTCTGCCCCTGGGCCGATAGTTGTCAATTTGGGCTGTCAGAAAAATTGTGATTTTAAGTTATATAATGAATAATTTTTAGTAATACTGCTCTAGAAACATGGTTAAGTGTTTGTGGAATGATTCTGGATCCACACATCGAAAAAACCCGGACAAATATTCATTTCACAGGTGAATTATTCTACATCGACAGGACCTAGTTTTAAGTTTATTTTAGCCAATTCCCTACGAGTTATTGGTATTTTTACGTCCGTGTTCACTTCTGTATATGTTTAATTATATGGAAAACATAACTTGACTAGCCATGGTGCACAATTTAAGGATATTTTGTGTAAACAATTTTCATCTACGAGGGCTGCTATTTATGTATCCGGAACTGGCCACTTACAAGAACAATATTTAAAAAGTAATTACAACATTTGAAAATAGAACTCTTTGGTTGAAGAATACATTTTGTTTCATGTGACTGTCAATTATTTTTCCATTGTGGCGTCATTTTGAAAATTGCGTGTCTTCATTTGCCATGGATTTAACGCGTGAACATTTTCGTGCAATGATTTACTACGATTTTCGGCGTGGGCTAAATCAACAACAGTGCTTTATTCAACTCACCGCAACTTTTGGAGATGAAGCACCATCAAAAATCACTGTTTATCACTGGTACAGTGAGTTTAATCGTGGGCGGTCTATGCTCACGGATGAAAATAAAGAAGGTGGCCCAAAAACAGCTGTTGTCCCACAAAATATAGATGCTGTGCGGGAACTAATAATGCGTGATCGTCATGTTACATATCGCGAGATAGAGGCGTCTTTAGGCATAAGTATGACGAGCATACATAAGATATTATACGAACATTTGGCTGTAAAAAAATATGTTCGCGTTGGATTCCGCACAACTTGACAATCGATCAAAAACGGGCTCGTGTCGATTGGTGCAAAAAAATGATAAAAAAATACAACCGTGGTACGTCAAAAGCCGTTTATAATAATTAATATCTACACAGGTGATGAATCTTGGATCTATGCATATGACCCCGAAACTAAACAACAGTCAACGGTGTGGGTGTTCCAAGATGAGCCGAAACCAACAAAAGTTGCTCGTGCAAAAAGTACTTTGAAGCAAATGGTCGCCTGTTTTTTTGGAATTAATGGACATGTGGTTACAGTGCCATTAGAGAATCGTAAAACGGTTAATTCTGAATGGTATACGACCATTTGTTTACCAGAAGTCTTTGAAGAAATAAGAAAGGACAACCGACAACGCAGAATCATATTACATCACGACAATGCTAGCTGTCACACCTCAGCTGAAACAACTCAGTTTTTGGAGGGTCAAAAGATCGAATTGACTGGCCATCCGCCGTACAGCCCTGATTTGGCACCTAACGATTTCTTTTTATTTCCATACGCGAAGAACAAATTACGCGGTCAACGTTTTTCGAGCCGCGAAGAGGCTGTTGATGCGTTCACAATGCACGTTTTGGAGATACTTCAATCAGAATGGAAAAAGTGCTATAAAAATTGGTTCCAGCGTATGCAAAATTGTGTCGATCATCGCGGCGAATATTTTGAAAAGCAATAAAACCATATTAAATGATATATGTTCGTTTCTTTTTTTAATTCCGGATACATAAATAGCAGCCCTCGTATTTTACACTAGGGCTGTATCAAGTTATCGATAAGTTGTGTCGATATGAAAATATTTTTTAGTTAAGTATAAGTACTAATTATCTAGGAATGTTGAAATGATAACATACTCATCCGTAGTTTATAATTAGTTTAAGTATATTAATATACTATCATACATAATTTATCGTTTTTAAGGTTCCGCACCCAAAGGGTAAAAATTAAGTCCTAGTAGTGGGGTCCCGCAGCCCGATCTACTACTAAGACTTCGTTGCCTGTCCGTCTGTCCATCCGTCCGTCCGTCTGTCTGTCTTCAGGATGTATAACAAGAACCACTATAGTAATAGACTTCTGAAATTTCCACAGATGTAATGTCATTCTACATCCAATACGGCTGCTCATCCAAGATAGGGAAATAGTTGAAAGCACTTCTGCAAGATGGGCATCAAATAAAAGGGCTCACTAGGCTCATTGAGAGTGAATTGAAAATTAATAGGGTCTAGTTAAGTCGTGTCGTGTAGGTACTGATGTCACGTGACGTAACCTGTCGTGTCGAATCGTGTCATGACATGTCGTGTCGTATGACGTATCGTACCGGGTTTTAGAAAATGCCCGGTTGAAACCGGTCACACTTCATGCGCGAGTCCGACTTACACTTGGCCAATTTTTCAGATTTCCTGCTGACCTGGATACCAGAAATTCATGGCTTAAAATAATTAACCGTCCAAACTGGACTCCGAAGAAAAATTCACGCATACTTAAATAAGCAGCAAGCATTTTGAAGAAAATTCACATTTTACTTCAAAATTTCAATTTTATTATATTATATCTATGCAGTTTTATTTTATCCCATTTTATAATGCCCGCTGTACACTCTCGCCGAGAGCTCTCGGGCGAGAGTCCTAGTGCGATCATGTACATTCTCGCTTAGTTCAATCGCAGATAAGAACTCAGAGAAGATGGACGAAAACGGCCACTAACCATTCACCATGCATCGAAAGATATCATTGTAATCCGAAGATTTATAATCATATTTAATTTTATTTCTCATAGATGATGACTGATAATGACATTTATTATTGTTATTTTTCTGATCTACACTGTCCAACGGCGGGACTAGTACTGAAAGACGCGAGAGTGTACAGTAGTGCGCTCGTTTTCCTCGCGAGACCCTTTGTCTCGGGCGCAAAATACCGACAACGGACCGAGAGGGTTCGAGACAGGCGAGACGAGGCGAGCGCACCCATTTACACTCTCGCACTCGGGCCGCCTCGCTGTGTCTCGGCGAGAATGTACAGCCGGCATTATGTTTACAATCTTATGCCCGCTGTACACTCGCCGAGAGCTCTCGGGCGAGAGTCTCGTGCGAGAGCCCCTTGCCCGAGTGCGATCATGTACATTCTCGCTTAGTTCAATCGCAGTTATGAACTCAGAGAAGATGGACGAAAACGACCATTCACCATTCACCATGCATCGAAATATATCATTGTAATCCAAAGATTTATTATCATATTTAATTTTATTTCTCACAGATAATGACTGATAATGACGTTTATTATTGTTATTTTTCTGTTCTACACTATCAAACGGCGGGAATAGTAGTGAAAGACGCGAGAGTGTACAGTAGTGTGCTCGTTTTCCTCGCGAGACCCTTTGTCTCGGGCGCAAAATACCGACAACGGACCGAGAGGGTCCGAGACAGGCGAGACGAGGCGAGCGCACCCATTTACACTCTCGCACTCGGGCCGCCTCGCTGTGTCTCGACGAGAGTGTACAGCCGGCTTTACAATTATTATTCCATGATCGATATTTTGTCGAATTACAAGATGTTTGTACATCACTGACACGCACACGTAAACATAATTGTATACACAGATGTAAATCAAATTTTGGTTAAGCTTGACAGCTCGGGATTGTTTCTCTATTCCGATAGGTATATTACCTTTATGATCCCGATCGATTCGATTACATGGAATAAAATATAAAAGACAGGGATGTATAGGTGACATTTATTATTTTTTATTTGACAAGCAAATAAATATATTTAATAAAAAAGGCGTTATTACAAGTAATTAAAACACAAAATATTATAAATCTTCTCTTTATAAACATACCGAACTAGACATCTTTGGCGCAAAGATAAAAAAATAAACATAAAAATTAAAGCTTTACTTCTTAACTATGAAAATATCAACTAAGTCTCTGTTCTCTTCTCTTATATTTTTTAATCAAATAGGATAACTTTTAAACTCAGTTTTAATCATACAAAAATCAACAAACTCTCATATATATGTGATAGTATGTTGCAAGACTTACTTACTGCAGTTTTTACTACAGGGGAACTTTACACATTAAAAGACTAAATTTCATTTCAGTTCATAATATAATTCAACACAATTACGAGTATAAATCTTGTTTCGGACTGGCATGGTTTATGGATTGTCTAGGATAAGATGTCTTATATCTACCGGGGTGATGATACAAAATCGAATCAATCAGGAAACGCAAGATACGAATCTCAAAATAAAACCAAAATCCTTAACTGACCTGAAAACCTAGTTCTAGCCGATAATAAATAGGATGCACCTAAGTTTAACCACCGGTGTGTGGCTGCACCTAGTTTTAGCCGCTATAATAAAGGCTAAATCTAGTTGTAACCGAAGATAAGTAGGATGTACCTAGGTTAACCGCATGTGGCAGGCTGCACCTAGTTGTAGCCGGCTAAAACTAGGTGTAGCCGCACTTCGGCTATTAGCCGTAACATATTATATAATGATAAAAATGCAATCCCTTTTAGTAAAAACGGGAGCGTTTCAATATGTAATTTTAAGGGCCTGTTTCACCGCTTCCTGATAAGGCTATCCACCAATTAACTTGACACATAGAGTATGGAGAATCTGTCAAATAAGCCTATCGGGCACCTTATCAGGAAGCTGTGAAACAGGCCCTAAGTAAGCATTATAATATTGCAGCTGATATAGCTTGGTCTACCTGACAAGTGCTATGAAAACATATTTGATCTTCTGATCAAAAATTACATAATTTTAGTTGATATTGACAATTACACTTTCATTTATTAAAGTGTTATAACTTAGGAATACTCTTTATTCAGGATTATCATTACTGGTACCAAAGTTTTTGACAATAGTCTTGAACTGCCACTGTGGATGCCACTGCTTCACGTGTCTGTTAAAATCATTACGATTATGAAAGCCGTTTCCGCACTCGGAGCACATGAACTTCCAAACGGGCCCATGAACTCGCATGTGCTGCCTCAAAGTTTTCTCGTGCATGTACGCCTTTTGACATATATTACAAGTGAAGTTCCTCTCGCCGGTGTGGCCTCGCATATGCATTTTTAACAGTGTCTGTGTTCCAAAAGACTTTTTACATATTTTACATAGTATTTTCTGGGTGTGCTGTTTCGTTGTATGCTCAGTTAGGGCCCGGCGAGTTGGAAATATCGCTTTGCAAGCTTGACACTCGAAAGTGAATACGATTCCATGAGCTTCTTTCAGGTGAGACATCTTTCTATAGTGTTCGGCGAATCTCTCTAAGCAGTGCGGACATTTTAAGCGTTTAGTTTTCGTTACATTTTTAACATCGTGTTTTTTAAATATATGATAACGTAACTTTAATTTAGTAGGAAACACTTCCTGGCATTGGTCACACTTATGTGAGCCATTTTGATGAACACTTCTGTGGCTAATTAGACGTTGATGCGATATAAAACCGAGTCCACACGTTTCACATACGACACTAAAGTGAGCGTTCATGTGACGATTGAGAAGAAAAAATGTATTGAATTTTTTTCCGCATTTGTGACATGAGAGAAGTCCATTGCTAACGGTTAAATCGTAAGCCATGAGTCCATTGCCAGCGGAATTAAATTCTTTTCTATGTGCGGCCACTAGGTGTTTCCTAATATCGTCCAAGTCGTTGTATTTTTGTTCACAAATTTTGCATTTTAAAGATGAAATATCCACTTTTATAACTCGTTTTCCCTTTCTTATATGTTGTTTTAGTAGACTGGATCTGTCCGGCGTCGAATGAAAATCGGTGTGCTCCAATACTGTATGAATATCAGGAAAAACTTCGTTGCAGTAGAAACACTTGTAATTTCCTTGGTGGTAGAAGAAGGGTTTGGCAGTGGTGCACTCGAAAAATGTAGCAGCATTGAGCCTTTCAAATCTAGTCATTTGCCATATACTCGTTCTCGGAGTAGATTGATCTGAAGTTGATAAAGCTGAAAAAAATTAATGTTTACATTACATTGAGCAATTTCTAGAATATATGATTTAAAAACCAAAACAAAACACTAACCAAAACTTGCGTAAAGTAATATCCCATACTGTCAGGTAGGTAATCAAGATTTTTTATCATATTAGATACAGATAAATGTTTGGAAATGGACGACTAATTTTATAGGCTCTGTTTATTATAAGTTATCGATTAATGTTAATATTTGCAAATAAATAATATGATCCCGACAGTCGTGTTTTATTTAGATGCCTCATAAATTCCTTAGGGTAGTGCAGCATTTTCCATGAACAAGGCATTTACTTTTCTTTCTTCGGTATGTACTATCATGTGCCTCGTCAATGAATATTTGGAAAAAAATCTTGCAGGACATAAATTACATCCGTGATTCCTTTCTTGCATATGCACTGATCTTCTGTGAACCATTAATTGATATTTAGAGTCATATTCTCTTCCGCACGTCTCACATTTGTACACTACGCTCTGATGGTTATGAACTAAACGTAGATGTTTAGTTCTTTTATAGTTGGAATTGAACCTTTCAGAACAAAGAGGACACGTTCGAAAAAAATGTTTCAAGTGCACACTTTTGAAATGTAAACTCCTTTTTGCCTGATTGTTAAATACTTTAGTACATTTCTCACAAGGATAGCTACCGGTCTTGTGAATTTGTAGATGTCGCTTGAGAAGCTGTAGAGAAATAAAATTTGCCCCACATCGTTCACAGCTATAATTGTTAAAGTGGTTGTTCATGTGTATGATCAACAGCCTTATTTTTTTAAACGGTTCACTGCAAATTTGACACTGATAGTCGATACCCGCTCCTAGTTTGAACGGTATAATATTATCTTGAGTGTCTACGTTCTGTATTTTGCCATGATACTTTAAATGATTTTTTAATGAGAATAAACTATCAAAATGAGCTGGACAGATTTTGCATTTCAAAGCGTTTACATCCACATTCAAAGTCTTTTCACGTGTTCGATTTTTTAATGCAACTTCAAAATCTTTGAAATTATGACATCGCTCTGTGTGCTCTCGAAGGTTCTCCGGTTCGAAAAAAGTCTTCGAACAAACGAAACATTTAAATTTATTAAATGTGTAAATAAATGGATATACAGAAGTGTTCTGAAAAATTGTAAGAGCATTTCGCTTCCATTGAACAATCATAGGTTTCTTACTATCGCTAGTTATTCTTGAAGAGTAATGTTTGGCTTGAGATATATTCCTGTCATATTTTATCCGGTTAGCTCTATTTTCCTGGATATCGTCGAGTGACAGTGGTTGTGCAAGAACATTTTGTAAAGGAAGTTTACTTTTGCTTCGGTTAAAAAATTCGGATTCTAGTAAACATTTTTTTTCTAATAAGTCATCCACATTGTAACTTTTATCATCTCCACATTCATATTCAAGTTCAGAAATATCAACAGGATTCTTGATAACAGTTAAATACAAGTCATTGCCTTGAGAATCTTTTATCAATATTGAATAACCAGTTTTAACGATGATTCCTAAAAACAAATTTATTTTGTAGAAGCATAATAGCTGAACATTTAACATATTTCGTGCTTACTCAATGTTCGAAGTTTAAAAATATTTTACTATCTTTATACTCACTACCATCGTGATTCATGCATGCAATAATATGAATATTCGGCTACATAAGCTACCTATTCTCTACCTGTGGCCCACCGGCATTTCATCAATAATCCGCGTAACGAGTGAACATAATATTATATTATTTTGAATAAGGCACATTATATTTTGTAGTTGTTAAGTTTTCTTTTATGTGTAAATAATTTCAGTAGCGGTGTTAAGGGAAGCGACGCTGGGTAACCGCCCAGGTCACCGAATAAAATGGGGCGCCAAAGACAAACGAAAAAGGGCACCTTTTTAGCTCTACCATCACCCTGGGCGCCGAAGAAATCTTGCTTAGGGTAGTGCTAAAACCGGCCCTGCATAAATTGTAAAATAAAAATAAATTAGAGTTTCAATTAGTAAGTTTACACTCTGGGAAGACTAACAACTCTTTCCTCAACATTAAAGCAAAATTAATTGATGACTTCTAACATTATTTTTTTCAAATAATAAAATAATAGTTAAGACTTACTGCAGCACTCAGAAACGAATATTAATTACTTAATTGTAATTAAATTAAGAGTTTGACTAATAATAATGTATGTATTTCTGGCCAGTCGCATTATACGTGCTGCTGGTTTGCGAGAGTAATGCTAAGGCTGCGTTGCACCAGAGGCGTGGTTAAAGTTAAAGGTAAAGTTAAGGTTAAAGTTAAATATGGCGTCCTTAGCTTTAACTTTAACCGGAAAATTTGACAGATGTCATATGAGCATATGGGGTGTTTGGACGCCATATTTAACTTTAACCAGAGATTTGACATTTCGCACTGTTGTCAAAGTTAAAGTTAAAGGTAAAGTTAAAGTCAAAGTTAGTTCGTGCAATCCACTCTAAGTACAGTACAGACATGCGGTTTTGTTCGATAGTTTTACTCTAAACCGAGTAATTATTAATACTGTGTAGGTTTAGGTTTAGGGAATTTATTCTCAGAAGACATACAGTCACTTAAATGAGAACTTAAAACTAAAGTTACATTTTTTTTTACAGTGGTCATATTACAGTAATATAAATAAACAGTAGTATGACTTGTTTAGATTTTGTGTTCCACCAACAATATACCTAACTTATGTTTGCTTTCAGTAAGTTTAATTACCTTTAATTTTTTTTTAAATAAACTATCGGGACCGACGCGATGGCATCGTCCCGTAAGATCTATTACGTTACTTACAAAAAGAATTAGCAAAATCTGTTCAGGTGTTCCAAAGATTTGCTTATACAATATACGTTTAGTAGATTCATTCTATGGTTAAGGTTTTATAGAATTGAGTGAATGTGTGGTAATAGTTTTTAACTTTTTTCTAATATTTATCTGTCTTGACCGCAAAACTCACAGCACAGCTCGAAAGCTCGCATCGAGCCGGCTCGATGGAATTAAATATGTATATCGATTTAGAATAAAACTATCGAACCGCGGGTTTTGCTCGATCAAGCAAAACCGTATGTGACTAACTTATGCATCATTTGATATTTTTTAATCTTTGGTTTACTTGCGCTGTCTTGACATTTTTAATTTTTTTATGACACGGGAAAAATAAAATGCAAGAAATAGGTATTATCAGAATGTTTATAATTAATAAATAAAAATATGACATAAACATTTATCAGATTCCAGAAAAAAGCGTAAACTCTTAAATTACTTTTACACTTTACAACGTTTCGTGTAATTTTAAATGATCCCTTAAATTCTTTCGACGAAGAAAAGTGAGACCGCATAACTCACACTTGTAATTCTTTTCGCCGGTGTGTATGATCATGTGCCTTTTCAGCGTCTCTTTATTGAAAAATCTTTGAAGACAAACTTTACATTGATGGTTTCTTTCCTGCAGATGTACAGACCGCGTGTGACATATCAAATGATATTTTAAATTAAATGCACGTCCACAAGTTTCACACTTGTGGACGCGGGTCGTCTGATTATGTACGTCCTGTAGGTGGATGGCTCTACTATAATTCGAGTTGAATCGTTCGGGGCAAATGGGACAACGTCTCGGGTATAATTTTAAGTGAACACCGCGAACGTGAAGGGAAAGCTTGTATCGAGTATTAAACACTTTATTACATTTATCGCACTGGAAGGTCCCAGTTTCGTGAACTTCTAAATGTTTTCTTAACAATCGCAACGTCATAAAACCCGATCCACACACTTCACAGCTGTAGTTACTAAAATGGACCCTCATATGGATGACTAAAATTCTAAATTTTATAAAAGTTTCGTCACACATACTACATTTATAGATCGATCCGTCTCCGTCTAGTTTGAATGGGATCATATTATCGTTAAGGTCCGGATCTATTTCTTTCTTATGATCGTTTTTTAAATGCAATTTTAGGTCCATAAAATTTTCTGGAC
This sequence comes from Polyommatus icarus, assembly GCA_937595015.1. Taxonomy (NCBI): domain Eukaryota; kingdom Metazoa; phylum Arthropoda; class Insecta; order Lepidoptera; family Lycaenidae; genus Polyommatus; species Polyommatus icarus. The sequence continues at coordinate 22,665,955 of OW569322.1, read as the reverse complement.
GAAGTGAGCATATTTTGCACGAGAGTTCACTAATGTCGATCTTTAAAATGTTCTGCCGTACGTTTTTCAGAAGTCTTTTTATCGATGCAAATCCATGACTCTCTTCAGCCATGTGTCTTCTCAATAAAGATGCATCTAAGAAAGGCTCGGAACATACGTAGCATTTGAAATTGTTGTTTCCGTAAATGAAAGGACAAGCTGTCGAAAATTCGAAAACAGTTAATGCATTCTGGCGATAAACACATTTGTATTTGTCTTCGTGTTTATCAAAACCTGTGGAGTTCGCTACTGTATCGAAATCAGGCGATGTTTCTGTTTCTGGCGGAATGGGCGGTGACCATCGCGGTGGAGAATCTCTTGAAACTGAAGGGTTTGGAAAATTTTTAACAAGTTTTTTTAAATTAGTAACAGTGCCCAACGGTTTACATAGCGTCCGATCGTAGGCGACTTGAAACAATGGGACGATCCTCCGTGACGGCTGTTGGTTAGTTGTTGATAATTCTGTGTCCACGCCTAGAAAAAAAAATAAAACTGTATTCGAATGTTTAAAATATGTTATTATTAATTATTTTTTTTACTAAAGGTGCCAAATAGGTATTTTTTAAGATTTTCTTAACAACCTAACCAAGAGCAAGTCACGACATAAGGATCTCATGGTTTAGAAATGTTAAAAGAGAAAGACCAACGTTTCATTGAAAATCTCAACTTGTGACATTCTTTTAAAGTATTCAATGTAGGATGTAGTTAAGTGATAAGAGTAATTCTCACGTATCAAAGGTTTTTTTTAGTTTAAAAGGCTATCACAGGTTTTCATGTCATATTATATCAATACTCTCAACTTGATGATGAATTTTGACATGTTGCTTTAATGTTTGTTTTTGAACGAAGGATCCACCACAAAAGCTACAAATAAATCTTCTATCATTCTCATGTATCCTCATGTGTTCCCTCAATGTATATTTTCTAGCGTACGACTTCTTGCACACCATGCATTGAAACTTCCTTTCCCCTCCGTGTTTTATCATGTGCTCCTTCAATTCTGACGTCGAATAAAATTTCCATTCGCATTTATCACATGCATATCTTTTTTCTTTCAAATGGACCGTTCTAATATGTTTTTTCAATTTTCCGCTCAACGTAAATACTTTTGTACACATGGAGCATTTGAATTCTTTTAATTTTACATTGTGAACGATCAACATGTGCTTGTTTCTTTGGAAATAATTTTTGAAGGTTTCCGGGCAGTGAATACAACAGTGCCTTTTGACTTGGTTATGTACTGTTGCGATGTGCTCGTTTTTGTAATTCATAGAACGAAACACTTTATCGCACATTTCACAAGCGAACGTTCCCGCTTCGTGGGAAAACGAGTGTGTCCTCAGTCGATCCGGCGTTATGAAGCCCGTTCCGCACTGCTCACAAATGAAGTTTTGAAAATGAAAATTCATGTGATGGTTCAAAGTTTTAAAGTCGTCGTATTTTTCATTGCACAGAGCACAATTATAGGTATCTTTAGTGACTTTGAAAGGCAACACGTCGCCATTTAACCCTAAATATAAATTTTTATTGTGTTCCATGTTTAGGTGATTCCGAATCGTGTAAAAATGTATGTGCTTCGAACAAACTTTACAAACAGAATCGGTTATATCTACTTTGACCAGCTCGTGTTTTTTCAGTTTACATAAGGCGTCCCATATATTTAAATAGCTCAGGCCGTCGTGGTTCACAATATTGTGGTGTCGTAACAATTCCGGATCCGTAAACTTTTGGTCACAGTAAAGACATATGTATTTATTTGTTTTCCATTTAAACGGACAAAGTCTTGTGTACTCGAGTAATATTGCTGCGTTCCGCTTTTTTGCCATAACAACATCGATGTCATATTTCTTTGCATTTTCTACACTAGTTTTTGGGCGAAAATCTTGAAGTTCATGGTCGACAATGCTACCTAAAATGATAAAACAATTGCATCAACATTCAACATATTTGGGATTGGGTGTATTGGGGATCAATAATTGATTATTTACAAATATATTTTAGTATTGTAAATGAAAAAAATTTCATTGTTGGAATGGCAAAATCTTGTTGAGGAATGTTATTCGTTCACACATGTGATTCATAAACTAGCGACCTACTGTTCTTCACTAGGACTTCTGAAATTTTCACAAATTCAACTCCTACTTGGCCGATTTTTACTTAGCTATTCTATCTTGTACGGTATCTCGATACCAATTGTATATGAATGAATTACAAATGTAAAAAATGTAATCTGATCGAATAGGTTTTAATTCTGATTCTGTTTTTTTTTTTTTCTCAAGAACCTAGGGAAATAAACAAACAAAAATTGGTTTTTGTCTAAAGATGGCTTTTGGATATTTGCCTCAAGTGACCGACCGACAAAAATTTGTCTAGAAATTTTCTATTGACAATAGTCTAGCGACCGATGCCGCCGCCGTTTTATAGTGGCGTAGAGCATTAAATTTTGTCGGTCTCGGTCGCTTTAGGTAAATATCGGAAAGCCACCTGAGACGTAGGGATAATTATGTAAACAGGTCAAGTAGCCCTGATGTAACTGCGACCCTTGAGGATCTATTGTGACTACAACTATGTAAGTACTACAATTATGTAAGACTTGGAGAAAAGTGGTTAAACGCAATAATTTAAAATAAGAGCTGTTTAATTCAGTATCGTAATTAAATTAAAACAAATTGATTATTTATGCACATTATCATGTCTGATTTGAATTTAACATGTTTAGGTACAGAACTATTTTCTGATATTCCAGTAAGGTCCAGTCATCGTAAAAGCAACAATTTTGATTGAGACCTACTCGTCTATCTCACAAAATACTCGTATATAAAATATCTAACACGTTTCCGTTTTAACTTGCGTAGGATGATGAACCCTAACGTGTTGTTTTAAGCTACATTTCTGTATAAACGACTGCCCACAAACCGGACACACGAACCGCCTGTCGTTGCTGTGGATTCTCATGTGTTCTCTCAGGGTTTTTCTCCTGGCATAGGACTTTTTGCACACGTCGCAATGATATATCCTGGCGCCCACGTGTTTCACACTGTGCTCCTGGAGCTCGTAGTTGGAAAAAAATTTCATTCCGCACACGGCACACGAGTGGTTCCTCTCCTGTAAATGCTGGGATCGAATGTGAGCCGTGCGGCGGCTGCACAGATCGAAGACCTTGGGGCACGTGGGGCAGGGGAACAGGGCTGTCTTCTCCCCGTGCACGGTGTTCAAATGTTTCATCCTGTACTTGTACGAGGCAAACTTCTCATCGCACAACGGACACTTGTACCTCTTGTTCGAGCGGTGTACTCTAGCGACGTGCGCGTACAACGCCGCGTAAGTGGGGAGGGTGTCCCCGCAATGTTTGCAGGGAAAATCTCTCCGTTCGTGGGTTCGACAGTGGTTCAACATCCTTTGCATCGTTGCGAACCTCTTGCCGCAAGTCTCACAAATAAAATGCTCGTAATGATCGTTCATGTGCTTGTGGAGGCTGAGAAACATTTCGTAGCGTTTCCCGCATATCTGACAGCGATGTTCGTCTTTGCTCAGTTTGTATGGAAGAACGCTCTCGCCGTATGTGTCGATAAGAACTTTGCCGTGGCTACCTAGGTGAGATTTGAGTGAATAATAATCGCTTATATTTTCTCCGCATATTTTACATTTGGTTACTCCGAAATCCATTTTGACGGGATCATATTTTTTAATATTTATAAAATTGTCTGAGTGGTGTGTCTGGGTGTGCTCCCTCATTTTCTCCGGTTCTATGAATGTGTTTTTGCAAAAATAACACAAGTATGTGCCCTTCCTATATTTAAACGGGTACGCCGTACACGAGGTCAATATCATTTTAATATTCTTTTTAAAAGCCGCTCGTCTCTCGTTTCCTTCGGATCTTTTTCCAATTTTTTCGACTTTTGGCAATATTAGCTTCATAACATTCGTAATTTCAGTTTCCTTTTCCACAACCTCGGCAGTATCTGTCCCTAAAAATAGAAAAAGATCCGATATAGGAAATCTTCCGTTGTTTTCATATTATGTATAAGCTTACAGTAATCTTACAAATGCGTTAGATTTGGATATAATACAATTATGACCTTCATGTAAAAATAGTTATTACTTATGAAAAATATTAAATGTGATATGTATTGAAAAATTATTATGTACACAGCTGGTATCTAAACTTGAGGCCCGGCCCGCATTCTTAAAAACCTTACAGTAGTTGGTAAAAAGAGGTAAACAAACAAAAAACTAGACAAAACATAATATTTTAAAAATAAATATTCAACCAACTTCAAAATATTAAATCACGTCACTTATTACTTTCAAACATTACTCCCGATTAGTTTGTTGAGGTTAGTTTCATTTTTAGCACAATAATTTAATTATATATTTTATATTTTACTAGCGACCCGCCCCGGCGTCGCACGGGAATAAAATGTATAGCCACTAAAAAAATGATTAAAATCGACAGCCTGTCACGATCCTTCATGTGGTCTACTACGTATCTGTGCCAAATAACATGAAAATTGCTCCAGTAGTTCGCGAGATTAAACCCTTTCAAATAATTTTCCACATTCTCCTATTAATCTTAGCATGATAGCATGTCTATAGCCTTCCTCAACAAATGGGCTATCTAACACTGAAAGAATTTTTCAAATCGGACCAGTAGTTCCTAAGATTAGCGCGTTCAAGTTAGCCCTTTCAAATAATTTTTTCCGTTTTTTCCACATTTTCCTCTTTTTCTTCGCTTCTATTAATCACAGCGTGATAAAATATTGCCTATAACCTTCCTCGATACATGGGCTATCTAACACTGAAAGAATCAACAAAATCCGTTGCGTAGTTTTAAAGATTAAAGGGAACAAAGGGACATGAGGGAAAAAAGTGACTTTCTTTTTATAATAAGTATAGAATACGTAGTTTAACGTGTACGATGTTAACACTACGTCTTGTACAGTAGGCATTACGGTGCGGCGTACTGGACGTCTACGGTTTATTCAGATTTCAGAGCCGACTGCCCAGATAATTACGGTATAGTCATCACATGCAATATAAACTACCAACGGCTTATTCACTATTCAGTGCCTACGCTGCGCCGTAGACTGTTGTGAAAATGCGTAGACCGGCCTACGGTGTAGATCGTATCTACGGTGTAGACTGACTACAGCGTAGACTGTCTACGGCGTAGTATATGTCTACGGCGTACTGTCTACGGCGAAATGTGTATGGCGTAGTATGTGCATTGTGCCTATGACATAGACTGTCTACGGCGTAGTATTTGTAATTTGACTACGGCGTAGACTGTCTACGACGCAGTATGTGACTACGGCGTAGACTGTCTACGACGCAGTATGTGACTACGGCGTAGAGAGTCGACGGCGTAGTATGTGACTACGGCGTAGACTGTCTACGACGCAGTATGTGACTACGGCGTAGAGAGTCGACGGCGTAGAGAGTCGACGGCGTAGTATGTGACTACGGCGTAGACTGTCTACGACGCAGTATGTGACTACGGCGTAGACTGTCTACGACGCAGTATGTGACTACGGCGTAGAGAGTCGACGGCGTAGTATGTGACTACGGCGTAGACTGTCTACGACGCAGTATGTGACTACGGCGTAGACTGTCTACGACGCAGAATGTGACTACGGCGTAGACTGTCTACGACGCAAAATGTGACTACGGCGTAGACTGTCTACGACGCAGAATGTGACTACAGCGTAGACTGTCTACGGCGTATTGTATGATTACTGATTACGGAGTAGTCTACGCTTCACGGCATAGTATATTGTGACTACGGCGTAAACTGTCTACGGCATAGTATGTGACTTCGGCGTAGACTACTCCTACTCCTACTAGGTACTCCTTATGACACATGTACAGTACACCATAATATGCACAGTTTACCATATGCCGTAGTTCTTTCGTACTCTATAGCTTCTCATTTTTTTAACACAGTGTGTCCTTATGACAGATAATAAACACCTACTATTAATACATAATAAGACTCATGATATTTAAATTTCCTTTTTATTTCGTTATCTCTAACACTTTTATATAGTCAAGAAAAATATTACAAGACCAATAGAACCATTCACAACGATAATTACAATTTCTTCATGGCTTCCGCATGAGAATGATGCGTCCGTATGTGACTCTTTAAGCTGCACTTCTGTACGAAGGAAATGTTACAGTACTCGCAGACGAACCGCCTGTCGTTGTTGTGTATCCGCATGTGTTCCCTCAACGTTTTGATCCTCGCGTAACTTTTCTTGCAAACGCTGCACTCGAATTTTCTCTCCCCGATGTGTCGGACCAGATGGTTCTTGAGACGGTGGGCGGTGACAAATTTACTCGGACAAAATTCGCATTGGTGCGTTTGATTTTTGATGTGCACGTATCTGATGTGCTTCGTCCTCTGATCGCTGATGGGGAAGACGGCGGGGCACAGGTGGCACGGGTACTCAACGACCTTGTCGTGCGCCTGATTCATGTGACGCAGCCTTTCTATGTACCGCATGAACGTCTCGCTGCAGTACGGACACCTATATCTGTGCTCGGGACCGTGAACACCCTTGAAATGAGTATCCCTGAGCGCCTTCGTCTCGAACACTTCCTTGCACTTGGAGCACTTGAAAGTTTTCGGTTTGGATTCGTGCGTCAATTGGTGTGATAACATGCGATATTTCGCCAGGAAAGTTTTACCGCAGTGGGGGCAGATGTTGTTCGGGTAGTGTTGGTTCATGTGCCTGTTTAAATTTGTGAATAGGGCGAATCGTTCGCGGCAAAACGCGCAAATAAATTCTCTATCGGACGACAGGTACGGCGTTACTCCTAAACCGACATCTTTCAGTAGCTGCTTATCGTGCACGTTCGACAAGTGATCACAGAGAGCGTCCAAATCTTTCATCGTTCGCGAGCAAATTTTACACCTTAGATCGGACACTTCGACTTTTATGTGATCTAAGGCCTTGGCGGACTTTATCGAGTCGACGATACTTTCGTGTTCGGTCATGTGTTCTCTGACACCGATAAAGTCAGCGAAAGTTTTGGGGCAGCACCAGCAAATGAAAAGGCCGCGTCTCCATCGGAACGGGCAGGCATTGGAAAACTCTATTATTGCCGCTGCATTGTGTCTGTGATCGTTATACTTGCGTTTCGTTTTCCATAAAATTTTCATGGGGTCTCCTAAAAACAAAAAATACAAGTGACATTGAAATTGGCATTGAAATATCTATTTTTGTTTTCTCTTTTTAAGTTGGTAAAGTAGTTTTAAGTATACAATAAAATTATTTTATTTGACAATGATAAATATTATTCATTGTAATGAAAGTGTTCTTTCTTTCGTACTGTGTTCTGAATAAGGAAAACTTCTGTGGCTCTGTTCTAAACTAAACTCTCCCTGTTATTTCAGATACGATAAATAAGTGTTGGCAGACCCACAGGATAATCGTGCACTAAATTACAACACATTCGGCCCGGACATTTTGGAGAATTTTACCCAAACACCGCGACGCGATAAGAACATTTATAAAAATCGGCCACATGCGAGTCGCACTCGTGCACGAAGGGTTTCGTCCCGTTACAAAGCAAAAATAGGCCAAAAATTGTGTTTTTTGTATGGAAGCCCCCCTTGAATATTAATTTTATTCAAATATTGTTGTTAATTATTAAAGTACACACATAATTAAGGCCTTTGTGAAATTTTCAAGTGCCTAACAGTTGTCATTATTGATACCGAGCAAAAAATGTTTGAAAATTCACGTTTGTAGTATGGGAGCCCCCCTTAAATATTCAATTCATTTTCTTTTTAGTATTTGTTGTTATAGCGGCAAGAGAAATACAAAATCTGTGAAAATTTCAACTCTCTAGCTATTCCCGTTCTCGAGTTACAGCCTGGAGACAGACGGACAGACAGACAGACGGACAGACGGACAGACATCGAAGTCTCAGTAATAGGGTCCCGTTTTTACCCTTTGGGTACGGAACCCTAAAAAGCGAATAGCTTAGATGGGGATAATTATTATTATAATTATATTATAATACCTAGGAGTAGGCTAGTCGTTAAAAAAACAAGCTTTATACAATATAATAATTTACTTTCGATTCTAGTTTACGCAGATTGTATATTATGTTTATGAAATTATAAAATGAAAAAAAAAACTTAAATTATCATCATACATTAGAAGCCAATCTACACAATATTATTTCAAATAAGGCTTCTTACAGACGAACGGCACTTGTCGACGGCAGTCGCTGGTTTTTTTTTGTTATTTTCTAATACATGTCGTAAGAGCCGTTCGTCTGTAAGCGCTTTAACTTTTATGTACCATCGAGGAAATTTATTCCTAGGCAGTTGACAGACCAACAACGTTATTTGGTCGGATCATGTCAATTCAAAGTTAATTGTGATCTGCCCCCTAAGTTTGACATAACGTGACCAAACTACTTAGGTCCCTTATCTGCCTAGGAATCAACTTCTCTGATAGTTCATTGAAACAGCATCGAGCTTTACACTAAAGTCATTTTACATTAATAAAGGTAATTTCGGGCGCATACTTACTAGAAAATAAAATGTCTAATATCAATATTGACATCATCATAACTATCTAAGATGGATGTTTTAAACTAGTAATTATTCACAGCCTGATATTGGAGTAAGGCCGCGTTTCCACTGACGCGGAACGGCCCGGAGCGGAGCTTAGCCGTGCCGAATAGACCAATCACCATGCTCGACATCTTCGCTCCGCTTCGCTGTCATTTCGCTGGAATAGCACGATTAGTCAATTCGGGCACCGCTAAGCTCCGCACCACTCCGCTCCGCGTCAGTGGAAACACACCCTAACTATCACAAACAAAAAATATAATGTGTATTATTATACTAACTTAGTCGCACCATCGTTAGTGCGCACTGCAAGCAAAACACTATGAGAGTAAGAGGTTGGACTAGTCACTAGACTCTAGAGTCTAGAGGTTAGGTGCATTTTGAAATGCATCTTACTGCGTAATGCGTAGTTCTTTTTAGCAATGACAAGCAATTTCATGGTCCTCTATCTAGTTTAACATACTGTAATCCATGGATCATACATACTGTATGTATAGGAAAAGATATTAATTTATATCTTAACATATACAAGGACTGAGTGTTTATGACTTTACTATAATTATAGAGTTCGCTATGAAGTAGCAGCGCTTAAGGAGTAACTTTTTTCACAAAATAATATTCGATACTTTGTTTTTTTTTTTTCACAAAATACAAAACTATCGAAAAATTCATGTCGCTTGGGCGCTTGCCTATACTAATTACAATAAAATTGCTCTTTCAGCAATGTTGCTTTCACAGTGAACTCTATGTATACACACCCTACAGTATGATCTCTTAGTTTTGTTTCACCTTGTATAATAGTATACAGAATTATAAAACTTCAAAACACCTTGTAAAAATCAATGTAGTAAGACATACTCTATTCTAAAAATAACTATTAATAGGCTCAAGAAGAACATCACAAAGGATGTGTTTACTTAGTAGTCTGTTAACTTAGAATTTTTGTTACTACTTATTTTATACAGAGTAGCTGTGATAAAACTTCCAGCCATGCCGTTAGAATAAGATGTACAGGACCAAAAGGTATTCAACAGCAAACAATACATTTACTTCCAAAGACTATAATAAAAATAATATATCAGTCATTTTGATTAAAAGTTCGTTTTCCTGTTATGAACTTTCCTAATATGAGCGTATCGCGAAGATCCCGTTGTAAACACTGATGGGCACAGAGTACATTTGTATTCGGACTTCTGGTTATGTTCCTTAGCGAGATGAACCAATCGTGAGTGGCAAGACTCGAAGGGAACGCCGCAAAGTGGGCAACGGTATCTTTTCTTCGGACCATGCGCTACCGCGATGTGCCGGTTCTTGACCGCTCCATTCGGGAATACCTTGTCACATCTCGTGCAATGAACTTCACCCGATTCGTGGCTTCTCTGATGAGCCACTAGCTTGTGTTTCGTAGCGTACCCTTTGCCACATACGTGACAAACGAAACTTTGATAATGCTTGTTCATGTGAACCAAAAGCTTCATGAAACTTTCGCACAGAACTCCACAACTTAAACAGTGGAACTCTTTCTTAGTTAAAATGAACGGCATCACACCATCTCCAGAGTTGGGGTTAAAATTTGTGAGATGCTTTTCCGATAAATGAGTTTTAAGATCGGTTATGCTTCCGATAGGAATGTTGCAAATGTTGCATTTTAGGTCGGTAATATCAATTCGCAACGGAAAATATGGCCGAATAACGGTTGAACTGAATATGTCAAGTTTGTGATGTTGGTGCGAATGAGCGCGGAGTTCGCTTACATCGACGCAAACTGTACAGCAATATGCGCATAAAAATTTTCCCCGCGTCCATCTAAAAGGTACTGCATTGGAATATTTTAAAATATTTTCAGCGTTAGCCTTTTCCTCTGTCTGTTTCTTTTTCCACTCGATTTTTATAGATGGCTTTGATATTGTTAATCCATCGCTCCCTAAAAATAAAAACAAACTATAAACTGAGTGGTCTAATAGTTTATCTATATAATATAATAGTTTATCTACACAAATACGTTCGGAAATTAGTTTATCGCGCCTTAACCGAGCATTTGTACGCGTGTCTTTTTATCTAAATAGGTACAGCAGTTACAGTTTGAAGAACGGACTGACATATTTTGACGTGTATATAATAATAATAATAATAATGCTTTATTTTCTCACCACAATGAACATATACAATAATTAACTAGACTAAATAACAATTTTCACTGGTAATTGTGGGAGACTGGTGCCTAAACTAGGCGTGAGCCTGTATTTCAGGACACCAGGCCTCAATCCCAAATATACAGTTTACATAGTCTTAGTACAGTAGGTATAGTTTACAAACAAACATCTAGATATTTACTGGTGAAGTCGGGTTAGTAAGTGTGTGTATATGCGTGTGTGTGTGTGTATGTGTGTGTGTGTGTATGTGTGTATGTGTATGTATGTTATGTATCCTATTCTGGAATAGCAATTAGACTTTCAGTGGATTCGTAATTCAGTTTTATAAGCCAATTTGTTACTCTACTTTTACAGACAGATTTTGTGACGTTATATATGTGTTCATGCTGGTTGATCTTATTGTAGAGATAGCCCCCAATGAAACAGAAGAAATGGTTGGGAAGCCGCGTACGAAAAAGGTTGCTGCTGTTTCCTACGGGCTTTTGTCTTCTCTTTCCGAGGTGAGAGGAAGGGTCATATGTTAAAAGACCGTGTTGCTTAACAACTGTGTGGAGTATAAACAGTTGTCGCACATATGATAATATTAACTGCTCACAAACATACGTTTATTTAAATTCAGTAAAATTAATGTCACTTTCATGTGTAAACGTAAACAAATGATATAAAATTTCAGACCTAATAAGAGAGGGAGAGAGGCAGACGTACAAAGGCAGCACGGCTAGTGAAGCAATCACCTACAAAAGATTACGTAATAATTTGATGTAAATGTATGTATCGGCGCGCGTTAATAAAGGCGTTCTGGAAGAAAAGCCTGTTGAGAAGTAAGGGTCGCACGTCATTTCGATTTTTATTTCATGTGATTTTTTTCTCTTCTAAGACAGTTTCTTTCACCTAAAATCTTCAAGTTCTAAAGCGAGTACAAGTAACTATTTCTGTATAAACATATTATGTTCAGTTGCAGCAGATTTAATATCAAACGTTTCTAAACAAGAAGGTCCACTAAATGGCTCTTTACTTTTATGTTTGGACTTAAAATGAGCGGTAAGTTTACTGTTATTTTCAAAAAGTTTTCCACAGATTAAACACTTGTAGTCTAGCTTTTGATCGTGTCTATTAAACAAATGTGAGACTCTGGCATGATAAGAAGTAAACACGTCAGAACAACGCGGGCAAGAATATCGTATGCCCTTTCTATGCACTCTCCCTTTGTGAGATCTTCGAGCTGCTCTTGTATCCAGTACTTCGGTGCATTCTCCGCAGGGGAAACTTCCAATCTCGTGTGACTGGACGTGAGTCCTAAACCTGGACTTGGATATAAAAGCCTTGCCGCACGCATCACAAACGTAATTTTTATAATGACTATTCATATGTTCGTTTAATTTTGAAAACAGAACGAAGGACTTAAAACATATTTGACATTCAAAATCATTAGAATGTAATTTAAACGGCAGGACGCCGTCGTTGTAATCTTTATACCATACTTTGTCATGAAGTTCGATTAGATGGTTTTTAAGAGAATCCATGTCATGTAATTCTTCTCTACATATTTTACAATGTAACTCCGATATGTCTATCTTAGCCATGTTGTTTTCCTTGAGCTTCGAAAAAACCCGCTTAGTGATTTCTTCTGACAGATGTTTTCGGACGTGTTCTCGTAAAGACGAGGGATCGACAAACTTTTTATCGCAGTAAGAACAGTAAAATGCAGAATGGCACCATCGAAACGGCCACGCGGTAGAACATGTCAGAATCGTCATTGCGTTTCTACGCATCATCGTTATGGCTATCCTTTTGTCGGACTCCTCAGCCAGCTCGTTGTTAGCACGACGACGTCTACGCATCTGCCTCGCGCAAACGTTCTCGGCTAACTTTCTATGTCGCCTAACCACTATTAAACCATCTTTTGAATCCGCAATAGCGGAACCTAAAAAGAGAATATAAAAATTATAAAAAATATACGTATTATTATATAAGGTTCCTAAATATTAATAAACTTAAAATTATATACCATTTTTATGTAAAATGACGGAAAGTTGCCGATTAAAAGAAACACTCTTTATATGGGCGAGTTTGAACTTGCTAAGACACCTGTATTATTGTTCTTTCGAGTAAGCTTTTACTGATATTTAATTTACATAACTAACAGATATAGTACGGGAGCCCTAGAACAAATTTTTTTGTGATTACTAACAAGCAAATTTTTTGTGAGTAGCTACATTTTGATAAGACAAACAACATTTTTATTTTCGAAAAATCTCGAAAGTGGTAGCTAACAGAGATAGAAAGAATTTCATACTTTGACTTGACAGTCCTTAAATATGGACTGTTTTATTTGTAGGACAAGGTTACTCTTAAATAATATAACTATTAACCTACAAATATACAAAAAATCTGCTGGTTAGGGTTCCGTTTTAGGGTACAGTAGTCAACTAAGTTTTGTTGATTACAGAACCCTAAAACGGAACCCTAACCAGCAGATTGTTTGTATATTTGTAGGTTAATAGTTATATTATTTAAGAGTAACCATGTCCTACAAATAAAACCATCCATATTTTAGGACCATACAAATGTTGTTCGTCTTATCAAAATGTAACTACTAACAAAAAATTAGCTTGTTAGTAATCACAAAAAAAATTGTTCTAGGGCTAATAATTATTATGACTAGGTATTTCAATTAATGGTACGTACATGCCGAAGAAAGAAGTTAAATAAAAATTAAAATAATCGAATAATTTTATTGTTCATATAGTAATGTAAATAAGCGCAGATACAATTTTTTCAGGGTTTCAAGACATTTTCAATTTTTAAGTAAATTGATACGTTGTAATTAACTTAAAGCCTAAAGGTTATACAGGTACAAACGTAACAGCTTCCATTCATTCAGAGAAACTGAGAAAGTGAGAAGTGACAATTTGTTTTATTAATATCATCTACTGTTTGTGACTTTAAAGTCAAAACTGTCTATACCTTAAAATTTACTAATTTTACATCGAAAAAATCAGTTTTGCTGTTTCCTAGCTCACTTCTATCAGGTAATTTTATCGAGCCACCTTTAACATTGGCCCAAGAGCAACAATAACAAGTGTTAGGCTCAACTCACACTCGGTTCACATGTCACTAGTTAACAAGTTCTACTGTATGTTTGAGAGTGTGCTTCCTGACCTCGTATCCGGTTTGAAATGACAATTCGCAGTAATCACATGAGAAGTTTTCGTGCTGGAGAAAATGCATCAATCTGACGTGCCTGGATCGCATTCCGCTAGTTTTAAACGACAGATCGCAATGCAAACATTTGTAGGAAGTTTCCTTTTGGTCGTGGACATCTTTCAAATGCTTCATTCGGTGATAGTAGCCGACGAACCTCAAATTGCACAGCGGACATTCGTAGCGGGGACCTTTTTTATGAAAGTTCCTCGCGTGACTATCTCGCGTTCGTCGACGCGGAAATACTAGATTACAAATTTTACAGGGGAAGTTACCGATCACGTGGAGCTCTGTATGTTTTCGGAGACGCAGAGCGTCCATGAACGCCTTGCCGCACGTCGAACAGATATAGTTTTGGTAGTGGCAGTTCATGTGCTCGTATAATTTGAGATAATTGTTATGGTCGATATGACATAGCACACACTTCCAGGGGTTATCCAGCCGGAACGGCAGTATACCGTCGGAGTACGACAAATTCAAATCGAAACCGTGTTCGATGGCGTGCTCCCGCATGTGGTCGACACCCGAGAACGGGACCTCACAGAGCTGACAGGCAGCGTTAGTGACGTCGACGTTTATGAGGGTCATTTCTTTAAACGTTTTGTAAATATCTTTAACATTCTTATGGGTATAACACGCGCGAACGTGACATCGTAAATCGTGGCTTTCCATAAATTGTTCTTCGCAGTAGGCACATTGAAATTTATTCGTCTTCCACTTAAATGGCGTTAGCGACCAACACGCCAGTATCGAGGTCGCATTCTTTTTGGTCATAAAGCGTGCCTCCGCCTTGGCTGATCTTTTGATAGATCTGTGCTTGGCGGGTTTTCCCTTATCATCTAACAGCTCGTCCGTTATTGTTTGTTGGGCATTTCCTAGAAATAGAAAACTTCATGTCAATTCTTAAAGATTTTGTATGATTCCAGATTAATTTTATTATGACGTCCCCCGTGTAGACTAATGACATGGTCCTGATGATATGGATTTATAAAAGATTTTTAAAGCTGCATCTCAATGCTCGCCAAATCGGTGTACGCATACCAAATTGACTGTTTTTAACATTTCTTCTTTAACCAACATTTATTCATAGCTGACTGTTCAATCAGTTATGCATAAAGGTGGTTTTGCGAGGTTTTATTATAACTAGGTATTATTATGATACTTATGTAGGTAGGTATTGCCTAGTGGAAAAAAAGTAATAGAAGCTCGGTTTTGTCAATTTCCTAATGTTGCTTAAAATAAAAAGCCTGTTTTCAGTTACGAATACATAATATATTTTATGATATAATTTTACAGATTACTAAGTTACTACATAAATATTATTTACAATATTATTTACTAATACTATGCGGTAAGTATAAAAATTGCTTAATTATAGAGATCAATTTTTAATAAATACATGCATGATTGCAATTCATTAAATTAAAAAAGTACCTAATTGCGGGCGCATTTGTTTACAATAGTCAAATTTCGAGTTCCGATTCCATACTATTTATACAATTCTTTAACTTAACTTAACTTATGACGAGTCGTGGAAATAATAAAAAAAACTATTTTTGAGTTTACGTGCGGGTTTCACAAATAGTTCCCCCGAAAAAAAAGCAACTACATAATAGCAAAAACAGTTGAGCTATTTTAGTTACTAGCTGCTAGCAATACATTCTGCTGTTAATTGTTACAATAAAGATAAACTTAATTTATTATAATCTGATACAATCAATATACGCAGTCTCAAAATAAAACTCGAGTAAAATAATAAAAGCTCACCGATTAATATAAGACTTTTTATACAGCTTAAAAACTATTCAGGACGACCCAGGAAACAAAAAAAACTCTATTACATGTCCTGGAAAAACATTGTGTTGTCACCTAAAGAGTTAGTCAATAGTCATATTAACCCATCAAGCCCCGTAAGGCCCATATGGGCCGCGACAACAAAAGATTTCCAGGAATTGGTGATTGACGGATTAATCTTAGGGCTCCATTCCACCGCGGCGCACGGAGAGACTACGCACATGCGTCAAGCTTCGCTATGTAAGAAAATATATGTATTGTACTGTGTTCACTGCAACCCACGCATACGCTACGCACGATTGACTCAAGTCAAAGAAATAAATCCGTGCACGTCCACGCGCGTGGCCGTGCACAGCGTGCGCCGCGGTGGAATGAAGCCTTTACTTAAAACACGACAGGCTTTATATACATTTTAAAGTGTCAGTTAATCTTTGTACGTTTTGTATTGCAATCATTTGTTTTAAGACTTTCGTGTCTCAAGTGAGCGTGAGTTATAAGCTCGTAGGTAGTTAGGTACACATTTCTAATCATATTTAGGTCTTATCTAAAATATATGTGTATGGACTATAGACTATAAAGGAATGTTTTTTTAATAAAGTGTTTTAGGAACATGATTATTTTTTATTTAATACATTTTTTCCAAAATGGCAGCAGCAAGCAGGGGTAAATTGAACTGATGTTCAACAAGTATATTATAACATTAACACAGGATACAGAGAATTGTTTCTTTACTTGTCTATTGGATAATTTTATAATCTATACAGTTAGTTATCAAAATTGCCCTTGTGGCAATATTTTCCCTAGTCCTATTGTTAGTTGCAATAGTGACTCAAAGGTGTACTTGTTTATACCTGGTAGCAAATTGATAGATAAGCCACAAATTGTTAAGGCTGGTAAAACAAATTTGTCATTATCAGAGATTGAGGAATTCCTTATTAATTCACACCCAGGATTGATATAATAAGACACCAACTTAGAAGTGCCAAACAAATACTTAAGGAGCAATATGGCAGAGAATATGACAATGGATACTATTGCCAATAAACTTGGTATATCAATAACTGATTCTGATGTAGCAGAATATACAGCATCTGGAATAACACCTCTTGCCATATCAACAGCTGAGGTAGTTAAAAGTGCATGTATATTAGGTGTCACACCAGAAGATTTTTCTACTAGATACTCATCAGCAGAATTTGATTTCAATGATTTGATGTCCAAATTTGATAATTATTGTAAGGATTTTAATGAGCAGTTGGTTGATGGCAGACCTAGTAGGGACTAGAATTCTGTGCAAAAATCTTGTTTGAATATGGACCTTTTATAAGATCTGAAAAGAAGAAGAAGGGAGACAAGGCTATTAAATTCAGATTCTCATATGCTAAGGCTGATCCTACTAGTCTGGCTAAAAGATTGACTGTAAAGGTTGTTATAGTGTCAACATTCAAAGACATAGTATATGATCAAAATATTATTGATGGCAAAATGATCCTAACTTTTAGGCAAGCAGGATTACTTGCAATGGTAACATTTTCAAAGGCTATATCATATTGCCTAGGCAAATCAGGATCCAAACTAATGACACCACTATGTGGTGCCATCTTTTCTCGAGAATCAATTTCGGATATGTCACAGGAATTAAATATAGAAGAAGTTAAATGTCTTAAGATAATTAATGAAAGTTCTTCTTCAGGTGGGCAATATTTGGCTGATTCAGATATGGCATGTGCTATTGTCTGCATGATCACATCTACTAAAAAGATTACAGATAAAAATGTAAGGGAACAGATGATATCAAAAGTTATAAAACAGTATGTCCATCAACAAAAAGAATATAGTGAGACTAAGTTTATAATCTTTGCAAAATATGCTCTTGGAGGTGTTCCTCCAGGATTAGACTCAGGTACTTTAATTGAGAAGTATAATAATATGCAAAATAAACAAATAACATTGAGGGCTCAGGCATCTGCTATAAATCAAAGTATGTATATTCAAGCCAGGTCGACTGAATCGCCGACCTTAGAAGCTAGCTCAAGCCAGCTATACTCTGATGCTATAGCACAGACTAGCTTAACTAAGAGGACTACTATACCAAAGAAGTAATTGGTAAATGTAGTCATGATATAGATAGTAAGTTCCTATGTTTAAATTAATCTGGAGGAATAATGTTTAGTACTGCCAGGTTAACATACTAGGAATCAAATATACTATTAATACATATTATAATATGTAATTTGATTTGTATTTCATTTTGTTTAAAGTAGTTTATTATATATACTAATTATTAAGTTAGAGGTTTAAAGAAGTGTTTAACCATTATTTTAGTATCATTTAAATTATATTCATTATGAGTTCTTGTTATATAAGTATATTTATTCATTGTATATATTTTGTATATAGAAAAAAAAATAAAAAAAATCGAATTTTTATTTTTTATTTTATTTTAATTTTTAATTGATGTGACAATGTAATTAATTCAATTTTGATTGTTATTAATCTTGTACATGAATATTGTGTTATTTGAAAAAATTATACTTGCTAATGAATTATTATGACATTTTACCTGGACAATGTAAACTACATTGTTGCTGTATATACTATTCAAGTGTTAATTATGACATTTAACCTGATTATTATTTATTATTATTATTATATTTGACTAGGTATTAATTAAACTTAAATCGCATGTTTTATGATGAATAGATTTAAAATGTTTTTATCGCTATTGATGTAACTTTTAGACAAGGAAATTATGACATTTACTGGATATAGCTAATTTTAATCGCATGTTTTTCTTTTACTCACATACTATCTAATGTTAACATATTATAATTTACAGACTGAAGTTTTAAATAATATGTGATAACTTAAATAATTGACAATGATAAAATTTTGCATGCCGTAAGGCAGAATGTATAAGGCTCTGAAAGATACTGTAACATCTTATTATTGTACCTACATTCTAAGCAAATACATGATCTATCTATCTATCTATCTTTTATTTTGGTGTGATAACTGATAAGTGCGCGAATGAATGTTTTTAGTAACATATTTTTAAATAGCTCGCAAATTTAACGTTTAAGAAAGAGAAGACGCTGAACGAAACGTTTTCAATCTAATCACGATTGTGTTTATTTGCCTCGTATTTTTGTAGAACACATTAGAACACTTTAAATAATACTGTCAATTGTCAATAATGTCATACATTTTTTATTTAGAATAATTTTAGTACTTTTTACGTGATTATAATAATAATTATGTTCAGCTGGCTCTCGCACTGGCCCAACGTGTAGAGGCCTCCTTGGCCATAATTAAGTCTGAGGCTACATACCATACTCTACATTGGCTCAATGTCTACAGCGGACTTACACCGCACACTCATTTATGCCTAAAATAATACACGTATAACTTAAATGGAAAATAAGGGAGGTCTGATATACCCAACATTAGACATCCCTTATCTTCCCATTTTTCAGTAGCAACAATCTACACGCATAATATTTTTTATTGTCCTTCCTCGTTTTTGTAATAGTAAATTATCCCGCCGGTCGCCAGGACATTCGGTAATGAGGATTGAATCACAATAATTCATTTCAGGATATTAGCCATTAGGGGTCTAAAATTACGTAACTAGTACGTTACATTATAATGAGCTTCCGCCAAGAATTTCCAATTTCTGCACCTGCACTGTGACCTAACAAGAGTTCCAATTACTAATGTACAAAATCGTCCATGGCAAGCAGACTGCAGACATTTTACCCGCTAAAATGTTTCTTTGCGACATGTTTATCTAATGATATTTTAGTTGCAAATGTTTTTGAACATTGTCCACACGAAAATCCATATTCAAATTCGTTTTTTGACCGATGAGCTTTAACGTTATGGTGATATTTCTGAGATCTGGTTTTGAATGTCATATGACAAGTCGTGCATTCATACATCTCTGCTCCGGGCTTGTAATTATGAATTTCCATGAGGTGTCTTTTTCGCAATTCCCAAGTGGCAAATCGTGGCTTCTCTTTACAGTACACACACATGTAAGGTAACGTCGTATGTTGACTCTTCATATGCATATTACGCTCCTCCAACGTAGAAAACGTCGCTACACATCTACTGCAATTGTATTTGTTTTCGTGTGGTATTTTGGTGTGTGCAGTGAGAGCGACTTCGGTTATGAATCCCTCCCCACAAGTATCGCATACGTAATTTTGATAATGTTCCGCTGTATGTTTTTTTAAAGAGATAAAGTCAGTAAATTGCATGGAACATATCGCACATTTCCAACTGGACCCATCGTTCAATTTAAACGGAAGAACGCCCGGTTGAACGTCGATATTGATCGGCTGCTTATGATCATTCTTTAAGTGAGTCATGAGTTCATCCAAAGACTCTATGGGTACAAAACAGAGCTTGCATCGTAGATCTGTTATGTCCACTTTCAAAAATTCTTTACGTAACTTTCTGCTGAACACAAGTTGGACATCAAAATTAGCATGATGCGCGGCCATGTGCGAGCGCAAGCCGTTCGGATCGTTTGATTGTACTCTACAAAAGACACAGTTGAAGTTTTGCCCCCAGGTTCTGAAAGGGCAAGCTGTTGAACATTGCAGAATTATTTCGGTGTTAAATTTGTGTTTTAATGCCTTACCATAACGAGGTTTGTAAGTCGGCTTATAGCATTTAAAGTTACGTTCGTGTTGCTTCAGTCCATTTTCGGACAAGAACGTAGCGCTACACTTATGACATGTAAATATTTTAGCGTGACTTCGTAAGTGACCATTTATTTGGCTAAATTCAGGAAAGACTTTATCGCAATCGAGACACATCCACACACCGGCTTCGTTTTGTTTATAAGGTAGGACCCCAAATGTAACATCGAAATTGACAGCCTTCTCATGATCACGAAAGAGATGGTCCATAAAATATTCAACAGTTTGTACATCTTGCGAACATATTTTACACTTAAAATAGCTTATATCTATTTTAAGGTCATCGACTACTTTATAAAATGCACTATTATAGTCAGCATTCCTGTGCACGGTTTTAACATGATTGCGCAATGCATCCATAGGTTCGAATTCCTCGTGACAATAGGAACACATTATTCTATTGAATCTAGTTTTAAATGGGATCGCAGTAGAATGTTTGAGTAAAAGCACAGCGTTACGCCGTTGCGGATTCTGGCTAACCGATCGTTCGAACAATTTCTTTTTAGGTATCCTCTCTTTCTCATTACGAATTTTATCTTCGGGGCCTAAAAAAGAAAAGAGACCACATAATTATTTTTTACTAGCTGTTGCCCGCGACTTCGTCCGCGTGGACTTCAGTTTATAGCGCGCGGTGTCAACAAAATTGGTGTCAAATTTAAAATATTTTAAAACCCTGGTATCCCTCAAATCAAAATACCCAAAACAGCTGTGCAGTGTGCACATAATATTTTTTTTCAATTAAACTTTTTTATACCAAATTTTAAAGCTTATTTAGCCCCCCATTACACAACTTTAGCTTTACCAGAGACCAGTACTCTATGGCTTTACCCATAAACTATTTAATATTTATCATTAGTAGGCTGTTGTGTCTGATATTATCTATGTTGGTAGGTGAGTTAATTAATAACGTGTATAACAATCGAAACTCGAAAGAATCGCAAACCTAATTCAACATTACCACCGGTACCACCTCTTATAGAAATACGTATGAGCAAGCGATAGCGCGATCTAGGCGGCTATTGGCGCCATCTAACTTAATTTGAACAAATTTACGCATAAACATCTCCTTACAATCCTTTTTTCCAGTTAAAAAGTAGCCTTTGTCCTTTCTCAGGCTTTAGACTATCTGTGTACAAAATTTCATTACAATCGCTTCAGTAGTTTTGGCGCTGTTGTTTCTGATATCTAGGTTGGTAGGTGAGTTTTTAAACTACGTGTATAACAACCGAAAGAATCGAAAAACGTAATTTGACATGGTACCACATCTTATAGAAATACGCATGAGCAAGCGATAGCGCGATCTAGGCGACTCTTGGCGCCATCTGTTATGAGTTTTTGGAAATAACTTAATTTGAACAAATTTACACATTTTCACCCCCTTACAACCCTTTTTTCCAGTGAAAAAGTAGCCTATGTCCTTTCTCAGGCTTTAGACTATCTGTGTACAAAATTTCATTACAATCGGTTCAGCAGTTTTGGCGTGAAAGCGAGACAGACAGACAGACAGAGATACTTTCGCATTTATAATATTAGTATAGATTATAACATAATTTTTCAAATTAGACCAGTAGTTCCTGAGATTAGCGCTTTGAAATAAGCTCTTTTAAATAATCTCCCCCGTTTTTTCCACATTTTTCTCTATTTCTTCGCTCCTATAAGTTTTAGCACGATGAAAAATAGCCTATAGCCTTTCTAAATAAATGGGCTATCTAACACTGAAAGAATTTTTCTAATCGGATCAGTAGTTCCTTAGATTAGAGCGTTCAAACTATTACTAAATAAGCATTTCATATAATTTTCCCCGTTTTTTCCACATTTTTCTCTATTTCTTCGCTGCTATTAGTCTTAGCGTAATAAAATATAGCCTATAGCCTTCCTCGATAAATGGGCTAACACTGAAAGAATTTTTCAAATCGGACCAGTAGTTCCAGAGATTAGCGCGTTCAATTATGCCCTTTCACATAATTTTCCCCGTTTTTCCACATTTTCCTCTATTTCTTCGCTCTCATAAGTCTTAGCGTGATAAAATATAGCCTATAGCCTTCCTCGATAAATGGGCTATCTAACACTGAAAGATTTTTTCAAATCGGACCAGTAGTTCCTGAGATTAGCGCGTTCAAACTATTACTAAATAAGCATTTCATATAATTTTCCCCGTTTTTTCCACATTTTTCTCTATTTCTTCGCTCCTTTTAGTCTTAGCGTGATAAAATATAGCCTATAGCCTTCATCGATAAATGGGCTAACACTGAAAGAATTTTTTTAAATCGGACCAGTAGTTCCTGAGATTAGCGCGTTCAAAGAAACAAACTAACAAACTCTTTCGCTTTATAATATTAGTATAGATTAACCGAAACAGTTAAAAATATAACAGAATATTTAATAGCAGCTCATTAATCAAAATGCTTTTTTGCAATATGTTTATCTAAAAACAATTGAGTCGTAAAAGCTTTAGGACATCCCGGACAAGGAAAATTCAATTCGGAGTCTTTTTTGATTCTGTGCGTTCTCATCATGTGGTTGTATTTTCCTGAGCGCGTTTTGAAAGATTTTTGACAAGTTGCGCATTCATACTTGTCCGCACCGGTTTTGTAATTATGAATTTCCATTAGATGACGTTTTCGTAGCTCCCAATTAGCAAATCTGGGTTTATCTTTACAATATACACACATATACGGCGTGGCCGTATGCTGGGTTTTAACATGGACATTTCTTTCTTCCAGTGACGAAAAAGTAGCCACGCAACGATTACAACTATACTTATTTTCGTGCGGTTTCTTCGTATGTGCAATCATCGCATACTCAGTAATAAATCCTTCACCACACGTATCACAGACATAATTTTGAAAATGTTGAGTGGTGTGTTTTCTTAAAGATACAAAATCTTTGAATTCATTCGGACACAAGGTGCATTTCCAAATAGATCCATCGTTAAGTCTAAACGGCAGAACACCTAGCTGCGAGCCAGTACTGATCGGCTGCTGGTGGTCATTTTTTAAGTGATCAGTTAGGTTATCAAAATTTTCGATTGGCATAAAACATAATTTGCATTGTAGATCAGTGATGTCTATTTTCAAAAATTCTTTTCCTAACTTTTTATAAAACGCCCTAGAAACGTCATAATTTTCGTGATGGGTAGCGACATGACTCCGCAAGCTACTGGGATCACTGGACTGAACTCTACAAAAAACGCAATTAAAATGATTCTTCCAAGTTCTAAAAGGGCAGGCAGTCGAACATTGCAGTATAATCTCAGCGTTGTTCCGAGGCCTCAAGACGCTACCGTTGCGAGCTTTATATGCCGCCCGGGAACACTTCACCTGGCGGTGATGATCGCGCAGGGAGCGGTCGGTAATAAACGTCGTTCCGCACTTATCGCAACTAAAATTCATGAAATGCGATGCAATGTGGCGTTTGTACTCGATAAAATCGGAGAAAACTTTGTGACAAGCAACACAAACGCACTCGTTGTTTGGATTTTGTTTAAACGGCAAAACACCGAAGCGCTCATTGAATCTCACTAGTTTTTTATGTTCACGAGATAAGTGAACCATTAAAAAGTCTACATCTTGCATACACTGGTTACAAATTTTACACTTCAAATTAGTTATATCCACTTTGATTAAATTGTCTCTTGCGCGAAAAGAGACACTCCGGTAGTCGGAACCGCTATGCTCGGACGACATATGCTGCCGGAGATGGGAGAGACTAGTATACTCGTCGTGACAAAAAGAGCAGAGAATTTGGTTAAATCTCATAGTAAAGGGG
Source organism: Polyommatus icarus (assembly GCA_937595015.1). NCBI lineage: Eukaryota > Metazoa > Arthropoda > Insecta > Lepidoptera > Lycaenidae > Polyommatus > Polyommatus icarus. The sequence continues at coordinate 22,641,698 of OW569322.1, read as the reverse complement.
TAGGCAGTCGAAAATCTTAGAATTAATTCAGCATTACAGCGCTGAGGGGTCTGGCATAAGAGTATTATTTTCTTTTTCTCATCGTCACTCTCATTACGCCTGTGTATAGCCAACGTCCCTAAAAACAGAAAAGAAATTGGTCAATTTCATAACCAATTAGGACCACTACGTATAAAGTAATCTATTCTAGATAAAACCTAAAGAGCCTCTTCATAGAAGACATTTCAAGGACACCGTTTAAGTTCCAAATCCGATGCAAGTGGGTCACAAAATCAAGAAGCCGATCATAAAAAATAAGCTTTGTAAGGTAAGTCAAACTCATTACTTTTTATTTTGACTATGTTTTTTCATAAACGTGTTCAGAGTAAAAAATTAAAGAATGGATTTAATTCCCTAAAATAAGTCGTTTCTCAAGATTTCCGAATGTCGCATGAATGTATTACTTTTTAATATTTTTTTATTATACAATGTGTCCCCACACCGGTGTCCGATCCTTTAATTTCATTAAGACTTAAGAGGCCGGGTACCCATGGAATTTCTCATACATACGTAATACCAAAATCAATTTCTCATACGAAAATATTTAACATGTTTGAGTTGTTTTTCAGTTTAAAATAGTAATTACCTAGGTTCCTGCACAAAAATTTACTTCAAAATATTTAAACACAATTTTTTTTTAAATTTTTTTAATTAAATTTACTACTAAATATTTAAATACTAAAAAATAGAGTAAAACACTTAAAAAATATATAAATAAATAGTAAATTTACTACAATATATTTGAATACTAAAAAATATTTTTTAGAGTTTAAATATTTTGTAGTAAATTTACTATTTATTTATATGCTTATTTTATTAGTAATTTATTTCTCCTTTGCATCTTCCAAACAAGAAAGCTGAGCAACGACGCGAGGACCTTGCTCACTACATTGGTGACCCCGGAAGGAACACAGGATGGAGAATCTGAAAGAGAATGTAACCAGCGAACAAAGAGACGGCGCAAGACATCGATGACCCTCGACAAAACACGCCTTCTCCATCACCATCACTCCCCGCCCCTCCGCACCGCGCCTGCCAGCAATCAGCATCGCCTCATCGGGTATATCGTCCACTAGCCGCAACGTACCGCGGCCTGGGCGACACCGCATCGGCATCATCGGTCTTTCTCACTACACCGACCGGTCAGCAAGCAGAGCACATCTCTCCTGGTCAACACGTAGCATCGGCCCCGCATGGCAGCTATCCGACTCACTGGATCCCATGCAGCAGCTTACAGTTCCGACTCACTGGGACTCACTGCAACAGTTCCGACCCACTGGGACTTCACTGCAACACTAGCGACTCAAGCGGCAAGATTTCAAGGTTCGACCTTCGGTCATGTTTAATGACTATTATCGCCTGTTCGCGCCCTTAGCGCGAAACAACAGCGCGACTGTGCTCGCGGCCTTAGCGGGCACTGGCGGGGCGCGCGGGGCGCGGCTCGCGGACCCCTACCACCTCGCGCTGCATAGACGCTGCGCGGGCGCTGCGACGGCCCACTCTTCATCGGACAGACTCGACAGCTGCTAGTCACGTTAAACTATATATTGTAGACATATCATAATACATAATAATATTATACAGTCCGCTTTTTATTCCCAACGCAATCATCGCCCTTGACGGTCTCTGGAGGGGGGTGATTTAGTGTACACAGCGGAACTTCTTTTATAAAACCTTTTTTATACTATTTTGTACGACTCTATAATTTATGATTTTTAGACTGGTTTACCTTTTGATAGATTTTGTCATTATATTAAAATAATTAAACTTGAACATCGAGTGCGTGATTTTCTTAATTTCTCCTTTGCACCTTCCAAACTAGAAAGCTGAGCAAGCGATTCACCTCGCAACGGCGCGAGGACCTTGCTCTTCTCAGTGTTTTACTCTATTTTTTAGTGTTTCAATATTTAGTAGTAAATTTACAAAAAAAAGAATTTTAAACAAAAAAAATTTTTTTAGTGTTTAAATATTTTGAAGTAAATTTTTGTGCAGGAACCTAGTTACTATTTTAAACTGAAAAACTCAAACATGTTAAATATTTTCGTATGAGAAAATGATTTTGGTATTACGTATGTATGAGAATTTCAAGGGTACCCGGCCCCTTAAGTATTGCATATTTTATTGTCAAATTGGCTCTCAAATTTTTATCTCAAATTTTTGAAAAAAAAATCTCTTGCTTCCATACTAATCTGACCAATACTTCATAAGAAAATCGTTATTACTTTATAGTATATGATTTAGAGCATAGAGATTAGAGGTAAATTAATTTAAGAACTAGCTGTTTCCCGCGGCTTCGTCCGCGTGGACTTCAGTTTATAGCGCGCAATGTCAACAAAATTGGTGTCAAAAGCTTTTATAAAAAAACCCTGGTACCCCTTAAATCATATTTCATTTTTTTAATTAAACTTTATTTATGCCAAATTTCAAAGCTTATTTAGCCCCCCAATTACACAACTTTACTCAAACTATTTATGATTGATAGGTTTAAGGTTACGTCACTGAATAGATATAAAAGTACTGAGTTATTTAACCGATTCGTTGCCACCTTCATTTCAACAAATTCTTACGACAGGCCAAGTACTTTGTTCGATGACGCACCATAAGCATCATCGGCCCTGCTAAACGATGACGCGCCACGTGCGGCATTGGCCACTGGTTGTGTTTTATGCATATTTTATTGTAAATAGGCGTAAATCAGAGAGGGAAAAGATAAATTTTGTGTGCAGTGTTCGTATTAGTTGTAATTCAAAGCTGATATGGCGTATATAAGTAGTAATTCATACTGTTAACAAAATGTGTAAGTAGTCGTCAACCTTTGGCACAAATTTTGCTCATACGAGTATGTAGGTATTAATGATTTTAATTAGTGCTGGTTACTAAAAGCCGAGCTTTGTGAGGGCTCACGTCGTCACACCTTGACTGACTGATGATAACACATATAACACGGACTCGCGCACGAAGGGTTCCGTACCATTAGAGAGCAAAATTATGCCGAAAATTATGTTTTTGTATGGAAGCCCCCCTTCATTTTTCATTTATTTAATTTTATTTTGTTTTTAGTATTTGTTATTATAGCGGCAACAGATATTCATAATCCGTGAAAATTTCAATTCTATTACCGTTCTTGAGTTGCGGCCTGGAGACAGACAGACAGACAGACAGACAGATGGACCGACAATGAAGTCTTAGGCTGGCCTCACACAGCCGGAATGTCTTTCTGAATTCATATTATTAATTCAGAAAGACTGGAATTCCATACAATATCAGTAAGTATGCTCCACGTACACATTCTGATTTTTTTCAGATTATGTTTCTCAGATCAATCTGTAAGAATGATACTGACGAGCGTTCTGAATTCCGGATCGATAAATTTAAGATTATGATTTCATAACGCGCCTATTCCCATACATTTTAATAGAGCGGCACACACATACTGGAATCAGATTATGAATTATTTCAGTTGACACTGCAAGAAGCTGACCCCTGGACGTGTTGTGACCTGCTGGCGTGATGTCTGACACGGAAAATTTAATCTTAAGCATTGAAATATATGACACATCCATTGAGGATTACCATGACAGGGAAAAAAACATAGCGTGGTTGGAAATTCTTAAAAGTTTAATTCCAAATTGGGAAACATTAAGTGAAAACGAAAGTAAAAGAAAAATAATATTAATCAGTATTAATTCTTCTTCCATAAAGACGTTTAAATATGTGCCAGGAATCATGAGACTACTGATCAATCTTATTTTCAAAGATGTGTGTGAGGCAAGGTGCCGAAATTTAGATTATGAATTTCCGATTATGAATTATTCAGAGAGACGTTCCGGCTGTGTGAGGCCAGCCTTAGTAATAGGGTCCCGTTTTTATCTTTTGGGTACGGAAGTTAGAACCCTAATTACATGTTAAAGCACAAATCAATAGGCATGATAGTTTTTCCGTAAAGGTTGTGGGATTTATTATGACTAGCAACTTCATCTATTTTAGTTGAAGAATAAATAACTTAGAGTAGTTGTGTAGCTATGACAATATAAATTTGTATTAAAATTTAAGAGCTCTCAGAAAATCGTTTATTTAAACAAATGAAATACGTTTGTTTTGGATAATCAGCAGGAATATAATGACTTTCCTGAATATAGCCAGCCACGATTTACAAACATACTCAAATGAAAATTGCCTGGAAAACGACAATAAGGAGAATGAAAGTTTTCCAGAATATAGTCACTCAATATTGCAAAACTTTACATTGAAAAGGACATTAAGTAATTGAAAGTTCTCGTATTTGTCATGACGCAAAAAATAACTCAACAGACAGCGTCAGTAATTTAGCATCGAAGCTAAATTACTGACGCTGATGAAGATGAGTGTTAATAAGAAAAAAAAGTTTCATAAATACGCTAATCGCAGAAAAGTAAGGATTCTTCGAGTGAACCAATGATTGACGATCTCTGACTAGTTTCTCTGATTAGTGCCTTTAATTCTAAAATAAACGGCCACGCATAAAATTGAGTTCAACATGTATATTTAGACAAGGGAATTGTAATTACAGTATAATAAATTAGTTTTAACGTGTTTTTTAACAATTCTTATATGCCGCGTCTGGCGCGTCATCGGCCTCACTAAAACTTTTTGAATGACGCGCTGGGCGCGGCATTGGCCATGAATCGGTTAATAACGTAAAAAAGAAATAGCAATCGAAAAAGTCGAATCTTGAATGTAAGATGTTACCACCTCTTATAGAAAGACGTTTGAGTAAGCGTTAGGGCCGGGACACAAAAACACGGCACGACGTCGTACGGCGCCGTGTCGTGGGGATCCACGACGCGCGTCGTAAAAAATCACGACACGGCGCCGTACGGCGTCGTAGGACGTCGCGTCGTAGAAACTCATCTTGAATTTCTACGTGGGATTCTACGGCACAACGTCGTACGACGCCGTACGGCGCCGTGTCGTGGACCGTGGTATTTTACGACGCGCGTCGTGGATTTCCACGACACGGCGCCGTACGACGTCTTGCCGTTTTTTTGTGTCCCGGCCCTTAGCGCGATGTAGAAGACGCACGGCGCTATCTATTATGAATTTTTGAAACTTAAGGGCCTGTATTTCCAGAAACGGACGATTTTCAAGATTTTAAAGTGACAGGAGACATAAAAATAAAGTAATTTAAATTCTGAAAAAAAAAAAAATTGATAGTTAAGGATCTAACACAGTGGAGTTCATATTCCATTACACAATATTATCATGAACTTTACACATATATATACTAATATACATTATTTTTTATTATAACTACTACTATACATTTTTTTTAGTTGATCGACTATTAATCAATAACTTATGAAGTCTGCTCAGCGGTGATAGTTTTCCTTTTAAATTCAGCATATTTCCTACTCCCGAGAATTTTTTTCACATTTCCAGAACCAACCGTTTAGCTGGTAGAAGGGGGGGACACTGGACTCTAACGATTTTTTCCACTTTAAAACTTAATATTTCACAAACGGATCCCTAAATCGGAAAATGATCTATGAATACTCGCAATTTTTTTAAAAAACCTATTCTACGACACCCCACACGATGGGGTGTGTGCGAAAAAAAAATATCCATCCCCGCTTGATGTGTAGGGGAGGTACCAGAAAAAAAATATTTTTTTACGATTCCACGTACCATTTTGTTGCCGTCATTTATATGTGTATTCATGCCAAATTACAGCTTTGTAGGTCCTATAGTCTCTGAGTAAAACCGCGGACAGACAGACAGACAGACAGACGGACAGACGGACGGACAGACCGAAACTATAAGGGTTCCTTGTTGACTACGGAACCCTAAAAATCCCAAAGTTACCCCTTCTTTTCACGAAATTGCCATACTATGTCCAAATTATTTGGAATTTTCAGAAAATTTTTGCACTGAACGAAAGACAAAGAAAATGTCTAGAGAAGTGTGTTTTTTTTACTCGATTGAATTATGTATAAAATAACGACGATCAAAAAACTATAAAACTACATACTTCATACTTATATCTCAATGATTATTTAAAATAACTAAATATTTAAGGGGGGGGGCTGCCTCCATACAAAAAACACAATTTTGGGCCAATTTTTGCGCTGTAATGCTACTGATCCCTTGACCCTGAGTCACACTTGGCCGATTATTTTTACTTTTACGATTATCACAAAAAATAAAAATATTAATAATTATAAAAAAATAATTTATTAATTCAAAACATTATGTTTCATGATTATAAGACTTAATGTGGCCTTTGAGGCTAACTTTCTGTGCAAATTGCTTTTTACAAACACCACAAACAAATCTTTTTTGTTCACTATGAATCCACATATGCTGCTTTAGACTTTTGCTAGTACCGAACAATTTAAAACACACTGTGCATTCGAAACTTTTCTCTCCCGTGTGGCCTCGCATATGCTCCTCCATTTTGGCCTTGCTAGCAAACTTAAGATCGCAACAGGGACACCCGAAATATTTATTAGAATGGTTGACACTGTAGTGTGCGTAGAAGAGACTTCTCTTTTCGTACTTCTCGCCGCAGTCTGGACACGTGTAAGTCCGCTTTGGACGTCCATGGACTGCGACTAAATGGTCCTGCTTTTTTTCCCACGATTGAAATCGCTTCCGGCAGTACACACAACAGAACGGCCAACAGGCTTGACTCGTGCTAATGTGCTCCTTCTTCTTCTCGGGCGTAGGAAAGTCTTTCCAACACTTCCTGCAAACATTACTTCCCGAATGACTACATTTTATGTGGTATTTTAATGCCTCACACCTCAAGTAGTTTCGTCCGCATATGTCACAGGTGTATTTGAAAAAGTGGGATGTGGTGTGCCTACATAATTTCGTTAACGTAGGAAATTTTTGATTACAAATTATACAGATATATTTATTTAAGTCCAGTTTGTACGGTTCCACTCCGATATCATGAGTCAAATCGAGGGTGAGAAAATTGTGAACATCGTGTAAATGTTTCGCTACGTCACCGACAGATTCAAATCCACAGGAACATAGTCTACATTTCAAATTCGTACAGTCGACTTTAATATATTCTTGGCAATTCGGTCGATGAGCGAATGCTGTGGATAGCCTGAATGTTGTGTGTTCAGTATCCATATGATTCCTTAATTCTTTTGGATCTTCGTATTTTTCGCAGCAATAAACGCATAACATCGACTCTCCTCGTAGTCTAAATGGATAAAGCGTAGAGTGTTTCAATACAATCTCAGCGTTTCTTTTGGCCTTTACTTGACGTGGGTCTTGTAAGTCTAGAAAAGAAAGAAAATTTCTTTTGTGACTGTATACTTGCAGCTGTATTTAAATTTTAATGGCTCCTATTATATTTTTATACACATATTTTTTTACTTAAAAATGATCCACTGTTAACACTGTGTTACTTATTACTAGAGATCGCCCAATGGTCGAAATTCGACCTTAAATTTAATTATAAGTTTCAATGCCATTATGAATATAATCCCAAAGTTACCCCTTCTTTTCACGAAATTGCCATACTATGTCCAAATTATTTGGAATTTTCAGAAAATTTTTGCACTGAACGAAAGACAAAGAAAATGTCTAGAGAAGTGTGTTTTTTTTACTCGATTGAATTATGTATAAAATAACGACGATCAAAAAACTATAAAACTACATACTTCATACTTATATCTCAATGATTATTTAAAATAACTAAATATTTAAGGGGGGGGGGCTGCCTCCATACAAAAAACACAATTTTGGGCCAATTTTTGCGCTGTAATGCTACTGATCCCTTGACCCTGAGTCACACTTGGCCGATTATTTTTACTTTTACGATTATCACAAAAAATAAAAATATTAATAATTATAAAAAAATAATTTATTAATTCAAAACATTATGTTTCATGATTATAAGACTTAATGTGGCCTTTGAGGCTAACTTTCTGTGCAAATTGCTTTTTACAAACACCACAAACAAATCTTTTTTGTTCACTATGAATCCACATATGCTGCTTTAGACTTTTGCTAGTACCGAACAATTTAAAACACACTGTGCATTCGAAACTTTTCTCTCCCGTGTGGCCTCGCATATGCTCCTCCATTTTGGCCTTGCTAGCAAACTTAAGATCGCAACAGGGACACCCGAAATATTTATTAGAATGGTTGACACTGTAGTGTGCGTAGAAGAGACTTCTCTTTTCGTACTTCTCGCCGCAGTCTGGACACGTGTAAGTCCGCTTTGGACGTCCATGGACTGCGACTAAATGGTCCTGCTTTTTTTCCCACGATTGAAATCGCTTCCGGCAGTACACACAACAGAACGGCCAACAGGCTTGACTCGTGCTAATGTGCTCCTTCTTCTTCTCGGGCGTAGGAAAGTCTTTCCAACACTTCCTGCAAACATTACTTCCCGAATGACTACATTTTATGTGGTATTTTAATGCCTCACACCTCAAGTAGTTTCGTCCGCATATGTCACAGGTGTATTTGAAAAAGTGGGATGTGGTGTGCCTACACAATTTCGTTAACGTAGGAAATTTTTGATTACAAATTATACAGATATATTTATTTAAGTCCAGTTTGTACGGTTCCACTCCGATATCATGAGTCAAATCGAGGGTGAGAAAATTGTGAACATCGTGTAAATGTTTCGCTACGTCACCGACAGATTCAAATCCACAGGAACATAGTCTACATTTCAAATTCGTACAGTCGACTTTAATATATTCTTGGCAATTCGGTCGATGAGCGAATGCTGTGGATAGCCTGAATGTTGTGTGTTCAGTATCCATATGATTCCTTAATTCTTTTGGATCTTCGTATTTTTCGCAGCAATAAACGCATAACATCGACTCTCCTCGTAGTCTAAATGGATAAAGCGTAGAGTGTTTCAATACAATCTCAGCGTTTCTTTTGGCCTTTACTTGACGTGGGTCTTGTAAGTCTAGAAAAGAAAGAAAATTTCTTTTGTGACTGTATACTTGCAGCTGTATTTAAATTTTAATGGCTCCTATTATATTTTTATACACATATTTTTTTACTTAAAAATGATCCACTGTTAACACTGTGTTACTTATTACTAGAGATCGCCCAATGGTCGAAATTCGACCTTAAATTTAATTATAAGTTTCAATGCCATTATATTCTATTGCCAAAATATTGACTTTTTTCTTCTTCTTTTGGCTCCCCGTTTAAAGTATCAACTATTTCAGATTTAATAAAAAAAACAAGAATCAATTTTTAATTTGACAACAGACTTCAACCATAAATAAAAATCGGCCAAGTGCGAGTTGGACTCGCGCACGAAGGGTTCCGTACCACAATAGAGCAAAAATAGGTTGGGAATTTTCTCTTCATACTTTGACGGGCTTAGGATCGTCAAAATGTAAAGGACGTAGACAGGTATGTTTAGAATAAAATTAATTGATACACTTTAGAAATTTATAATAAATCTAAACTACATCCTTTGCATTTAGGCGTATTTAAAAATGGAAGAACTAGAATTCACGAAGGGAACACTCTTAAGAGAAAGAAGAGTGTTTGAATATATAATTAATTTACTAAATAAGTCCATTAAAGTACCTATGATATAAAGTATTTTTGGTAATTCATGGTATAAAGCGAGATAGATTGGTGTGTAAAATACAACACAAAGAAAAAAATATTTCTGATGATAGAGGGCGGCAAAGTCATCCAAAGCTTGACAATGAATCTATAAAGAAAGCTCATGAATTCATTAAGAATTTACCAGCAAGACAATCTCATTATTCTCGTGCTTCTAGTAATCACAGGAGCATTGCTGAATTATATCGAAAATTTTGTAATGATTATCCTGAATGCACAGTCTCACAGAAAAATTTTGATGCATATTTAATCAGGACTTTAATATATCTTTTGGACAACCCAGGAAAGATATATGCACGACTTGCGAGAAGTTTTAAAAAGTCCATATTACTTCTGCTGTACTAACCAAAGACACCACTAGTGCTAGTGCTCAACTGTACTTAAGAAAGGCTGAAGTATTTTTAAAATCACTTACTAAGATCCGAAACGAGAAGCCGTCAAACGTACTATCACTTTGATTTTCAAAAAAATTTACCTCTTCCCGTAACTAACATTTCTGATTAGTATTATCTCAGACAGTTATGGTTGCATAATTTTGGAGTGCATGATTTATGCAAAAATACTGTATTTTTGTATGTACTAGACATCGGATTATATGCATTTGCATATGCATATAATGGTACTTTTTAGGCGTTAGTGCATATTTTGGCAATTTTTCGTTTTAGTGCATATTTCGGTAGTTTTATGCCCTCACAGTCTCCCAACTAGCTATCAGGACACACGCCGAGGCCACAAAACAGACATAGGATAGATTAAAAACACTTCAAATATGTGGCTCCATCCCCATTAAAAGAATGCAATACACCCGATAGGTACAATATCTTTCTAGGAACAAATTTTTTCTTTGTAGTTGGCAACATTAGTAAAAAATTGGAATAAAGTAGTTACCGATTTCTTAAACTTCCATGGTTCCATGATTGCAATTGAAAAATGTTGGTAGAAAATTATTATTGGTGCTGTAAAAAAATTTAAAACCAGTATTTGGTGAAATTATAAAATTTACGCTTTTATTAACGGCACCACCGGAAAACTCTTCAAAAAAATTATAAATTTTAATAATAAGTTACTTTTGATTGTGCATATTTTGTGCATATTTCGGCCATTTATCGTGCATACTTGCATGCATATTTCGGCACTTTGATCGTGCATATAATACGATGTCTACCTATGACCTAGCCAACATCAGCTGGATCTTTATTGTGCCGATCGATCGCGATTTCGTACTGATAGAAAGGAAGAGAAAGAAACAAGAAAATATATTATAATAAAAGTGTGACAAGATGTGACAAGGGGGATAGGGGGTCTACGGCAGCGTGACGTTCGCCGTTCTTTAAAAAAAATTACTGAGTATCATGTATTCATTCTCTCGACTTTTTTTCCAATTTTGTAATGATAGAAGTCATTTATTTCGTATTAGTAAATATATACCGATATTTAAATGTATAAGTACATAATATATATTTATGACAATAAATTATATAATCAATAATGTATTTAACAAATTATTGTTATAAATATAAATAAATATATCAAGTTAAACTTGATATAATATTTAACAAAACACACTGAGAAAATAACACTCCTTCATACATTTTTACGCAGTATCACAGCAGATCACTCTTGAAATCATCACAAAAAATGTTTACACTTGAAAAATCGGCTTACACTATTAAGTGTTAGCGGCATTACTTTGCATCTCTCTGTTATTGTTTACGAAGTGTTTAAGAATTGTAACAAGGAGACAAAAATCTATATATATAAAAGAAAGTTGTGTTAGTTACGCCACTTATAACTCAAGAACGGATGAACCAATTTGGCTGAAAATTGGTGGAGAGGTAGCTTAAAACCAGGAATAGGACACAGGATACATTTTGTCCCGGAAAAATGTACGGTTACTTGTGCAGTATACTTTTATAATTTGCGCGTAAACTATTCAATCGATTTTGATGAATTTTGGTATGGAGATACTTTGAGTCTCGGGAAAGGACAAGGGATACTTTTTGTCCCGGAAAATGTACGGTTCCCGCACAATAAACTTTTATGATTTTCGCCTAAACTATTCAATCGATTTTGATGAAATTTTGGTATGGAGATACTTTGAGTCTCGGAAAAGGACAATGGATACTTTTTGTCCCGGAAAATGTACGGTTCCCAGATAATAAACTTTTATGATTTTCGCTTATGCTATTTAATCTATTTTGATGAAATTTGGCATGGAGATACTAACTTCAATTTATTGTTTTCTTAATTATTATACGAGGGCTGCTATTTATGTATCCGGAACTGGCCACTTACAAGAACAATATTTAAAAAGTAATTACAACATTTGAAAATAGAACTCTTTGGTTGAAGAATACATTTTGTTTCATGTGACTGTCAATAATTTTTCCATTGTGGCGTCATTTTGAAAATTGCGTGTCTTCATTTGCCATGGATTTAACGCGTGAACATTTTCGTGCAATGATTTACTACAATTTTCGGGCTAAATCAACAACAGTGCTTTATTCAACTCACCGCAATTTTTGGAGATGAAGCACCATCAAAAACCACTGTTTATCACTGGTACAGTGAGTTTAATCGTGGGCGGTCTATGCTCACGGATGAAAATAAAGAAGGTCGCCCAAAAACAGCTGTTGTCCCACAAAATATAGATGATGTGCGGGAACTAATAATGCGTGATCGTCATGTTACATATCGCGGGATAGAGGCGTCCTTAGGCATAAGTATGACGAGAATACATAAGATATTTACACGAACATTTGGCTGTAAAAAAATATGTTCGCGTTGGATTCCGCACAACTTGACAATCGATCAAAAACGGGCTCGTGTCTATTGGTGCAAAAAATGATAAAAAATACAACCGTGGTACGTCAAAAGCCGTTTATAATATCTACACAGGTGATGAATCTTGGATCTATGCATATGACCCCGAAACTAAACAACAGTCAATGGTGTGGGTGTTCCAAGATGAGCCGAAACCAACAAAAGTTACTCGTGCAAAAAGTACTTTGAAGCAAATGGTCGCCTGTTCTTTTTGGAATTAATGGACATGTGGCTACAGTGCCATTAGAGAATCGTAAAACGGTTAATTCTGAATGGTATACGACCATTTGTTTACCAGAAGTCTTTGAAGAAATAAGAAAGGACAACCGACAACGCAGAATCATATTACATCACGACAATGCTAGCTGTCACACCTCAGCTGAAACAACTCAGTTTTTGGAGGGTCAAAAGATCGAATTGACTGGTCATCCGCCGTACAGCCCCGATTTGGCACCTAACGATTTCTTTTTATTTCCATACGCGAAGAACAAATTACGTGGTCAACGTTTTTCGAGCCGCGAAGAGGCTGTTGAAGCGTTCAAAATGCACGTTTTGGAGATACCTCAATCAGAATGGAAAAAGTGCTATGAAAATTGGTTCCAGCGTATGCAAAAGTGTGTCGATCATCGCGGCGAATATTTTGAAAAGCAATAAAACCATATTAAATGATATATGTTTGTTTATTTTTTTAATTCCGGATACATAAATAGCAGCCCTCGTACCTATTTGAATTAAATAATCATCGTTAAGACAGAACAACGTATGTCGGGTCAGCTAGTATTTTATATAATAGGTTGTATTACGACGCCCATTTTGGGCGTCTTGACTCTTGACTCTTGACAGACGAGAGGTTAGCAGTGAACTAATGCTGACACTTTTAACTCGCTTTTCATTAAAGTGAGGTATTTAATCAAAATGTATAAAACTCTTGGATTGAGATATATTAATTATGTATATTACAAGAAAATGTCATCAATAAGAGGTGAACTTTATCAAAAATTACTCAACACGTATAAAAAGTGTTATCCGGATAAGAAATCAACCATCTCAAGCACGGGCACAAAAGTGATGGGAAGCAGTTCGAAACAAATATTCAAAATTATATCGAATCTTTAAATCAAAAGATAACTCAGAATAAAGCAAGGAATTTAACGTTTTTTACAAGTATTAAAGAAAATTGAGTTCTTTTTTAATCTGGTTTACAACAATACTACTATTTCACGGAAACCATTCGGAATTCGGATTCATGGAAAATGCAGAATGGATAGATGACGATGAAGTGGATGGTAGTTTCGAAGATGTAGAAGATGTTGCAATACCAATTACAGAAGTTTCGGAGCATTTACAGAATCCTTGGACTTCTGATATATAGAACTATTATTCATATTTTGTTTGTTATTAAAGATATGTGTATTAAAATTCTCTAATAAAAATAAAAAAAATATTGTCTAATATCATTTGTGTATTATCAACAGGGCTCGGGGTTAGGTAGTGTGATTTAGGTACTTGTGACAAAATGTAAAGATCATTATGGACATACCCCCGGGATAAATCCCGAATCCCGATTGTTGATCTGATTTGTTGATTTTTAATTTTGCTACCTACTTAGAACTACTTCTGCACAATTTAGGCTTGTTTTTTAAGGTGCACAGTGATGCCCTCTTTAAAAAAACAATAATTGAATTAGGCTAAAACAACATTGTGTGTTGCAAATTTTATATTTTTGTTAATGTATTCATTTTATATGCATATATTACTAGGATGGTAATTGAATGAATAATGTAATGTATTCTGACAATTAAATTGATTTGATTTGAAATAATAAAAAGAGGAAGGATACATATTTAAAAAATTGAAGTAGTTTGAAATACTTATTTACTTACATATTACTATTATCGCACTACAAACTTAGTAAAATTAAATGGCAAAAAATAGATTTTCAATCTTGGTACTCTTACAATATTTTAAAATATTATACAGGCCAAAATTGAAGTCATTAGCAATCTTCTATGCTAAGACTACACATTAATCTGAACAACTTTCACTATTGAGCAAAACTAAAATTAAAAAAAAAATGTTCCATACAGCGGCGTAGCTACTAAGGGGCTAGGCGGGGCAGTGCCCCAGGGCCCTCAAGCTCAGGGGGCCCTCGAATCCTGACCAGAAATCTCAAGCGAACTGAATTTTGGAAATTTCTTTTTCTCTTTCCCATTTTTAAAATAAATATGACAGGTTGCAACCCTACTTTAATCATGACAACTCAGTTGAGAAGTTTTAGGGAATTAGGTAAGGTATTCCCTTTATTTTATTAGCTTAGCATTTTTAAAGTATTTGAATATTTCATCATTTTTATAAATGGTACCTAATCAGTTACATAGCGGGGCCCCATTTTTTAAGTTGCCCCAGGGCCCTTGGTTACCTAGCTACGCCACTGAAACCGTTAATATATTACCATACAAAACTGCAATACCGACGATCGCCGACCACTGTCTCTCCTCGCTATACCTACTGATTAACAGTTCTCAATATTTTATATATCTTATTTTGATTTAATAGTTCATTTAATCAACTTTTAATAATGCAAGTGGACGGTTTACGATCGGTAATTTTCCTACGTCCTAGCTCAAAATTATCTAGTTTGAAAACAGTGCACAAAGATAGCAAGAGGGCATATACGTACCCGAAATGATGTAAGTCAGTGATAGTTTACATTATATTCGTTGAGAGAGGCTTTAAAAATAAAGTGAAACTAGGCATTATGTTAGCCTTGTTTTAGAGATCGATTTATCGATTTTAGAGTATTGTATTATATAATCTATGACCAAAGTTTAATTTTGCAGGACCTAATCGTAGTAGTAGTGTTCTTTTCTGACAATATTAATGTTTATTTAATACATTTTAACATCCCGTATTTTATTTGAGGTCGATAAAAACAATTATGTGAATCCCGCGGATGGGAATGTCCATATTAATTTTTCGTGTTTCAATCCCGAAATCACACTACCTAACCCCAAGCACTGATTATCAATCAAAAATCATGTTTAGGGGGGGGGGGCTTAGTTTTTGTGACGTAAAATTTACATAAAGTGTGACACAGCGTGACACAACCGGGGGGGGGAGGGGGTCAAAAATAGTTAATTTTAGTATGACGTATTTTATGTACGGCCCCAAAGTAAAGGACTTCAAAGTTTTCCCCAACATTCAACTGAAAGGATGCTTCTATCATTGGTCAAGAGCAGTATGGGAAAAGGCCAAAGCGCTTAACTTTACTAAGAAGAAGGGGCACAAACGTATTTTTTGACTAACGTCCGTTCTTCCATTAATGCCCGACGAAGACATTATGCGTGGTTGGGAATATGTGAAGGGGGAATGTAGAGATTTGGGCATGCAAAAGTTTATAAATTACGTGGAACGCTTCTGAGTTAAGTTACCCATGACACTACAAGTAGTGCCAAGCTGTAGTACCACGGGGGAAAAAGGAAAGATATTCATACTGGCGGGCCCGACTGACGTTGTCCCACTCACATCATATCAATACAGTTTAATTAAATTATCAAAAGCGGTAAGGTGATTTGAAATAATTACATAATGTTTTAACCTCCTTTCAACATTAGCACTCAACTTAAAATAAATTAGCGAAATTCGTTTGTGTAAGTCTAGCGAATAGCGCATAGTTCATTAATAACATCCAATGGCAACTCCGTTGCGCCAAAATTCGTTTATCGTGCGGGAACCGTACATGTTTCCGGGATAAAAAGTAGGTATCCGTTGTCCTTTCCCGACTCAAAGTATCTCTATAGAATACACTATAGGGTCTATACTAAATTTCAGTAAAATCGTTTGGGCGTTAAGAGGTAACAGACAAACACACAGACACTCTTTCCAATTTATAATATTATGAGTATTGATAAAGAAGTAGTGGAAATAAAACTTGAGTAATTAAATTATTGTAACATTTATTTTTAATTACTTACTAATAACAAAAAAAGATGTGTTCTACGTAATAAAAATTTTAAAATACAAATTATATTAATCTTTCGCTACAACCAAAGCCGTAATTACTTAAAACATAAAACGAGGCTATTAAAAATAGAAATGCCTTAAGCGCGATGTAACTTAAAATTCACTTATAAATAACAAAAATATGTTTTACTTTTTACATTAAAAATATATAGGTTAAACCTTTTTAATTTAGCACTGTTCATTTGGTAATAGAGAATATTACTCAAAGTTCAGAGCAGAGGGAGCTAGCACATACATAAATAATGCAAAATGTCACATCCAAATTCCAATCTTTGCAATATGTATAATAAATGTTAAATGTAAACTTCACAAAAATTTTAACTAGGCTAATGAATAAAGAGAATGGAGTAAATAACACATCCATACATCCATAAGATCATCAACTAAAATTTTTGTTTACTGTCTATACTCTATGCTGTTACTGCACTCTACCAAGGCGTTTTCTTTATAGAATCGTCGATCATAATGTATGGAATTGATATAAGAGTTCGATAATACAATGCTGACGTTCGACTCGTATAATGTCAATAACATTTTTGATCGGCGATTCTATAAAGCGATAAAGAAACGTCTTGGCTAATGCTCAGTTTCCATTAGCATAAGGTATAATACCCATGGAAATATTTAACAAATATGAACCACCCAGTATTCATAAGACGACATAACAGCATCTTCATCAAGACGACATTAAGCCCTACTGTTGAGGATCTGATGAGTAATATATACTTGTATACTAATTTAATATTAACCAATACAAATAAACTCGTAGTAAAAATAATTTTATCAAAGTCATTTCCTAAGAATTTTAGTCAGTTATTCATTTCGGCTTCTGTTTTTACCACATTATATAACATTATTTGGGCTTTACTATTTTGCATTTGCTCGTAGTTTTCAATCTCTGGATGGTACGATTTCATATGAGTCTTCCAACTCACTCTCTGATTGAAGTGTTTATCACAAACCGTACAACAAAACCTCTTCACCTCACTGTGGATCCACATGTGTTGGATCAAATTTTTCTTTCTCGAAAACGATTTGGGACAAACCTCGCAAGGGAAAAGTTTTTCTTTCGTATGAATCACTATATGCTTATGCAGCGCAGTCACGTTGACGAATTTCCGACCACAGTGCGGACATATTTGACTAGCATCCGTGTGCTCGGCGTAGAAGTGTTCCGCGTATGTATTCCTGGACGGAAAAGTGGTGTCACACTCCTTACACAGGTAAGTCTTTTTGGCGTAACCGTGTACGTCGACCATGTGGTGCTCCTTGCCACTCCATCTCATGAACCGTTCGGGACACACGCTACACTGGTAAGGCCAACATTTCTGGGAGGTTTCCATGTGTTTCCTTTTTTCTTCCAACGAGCCGAATGTCATTTTACACTTTCTACATATTCGCTCGTCAGATATATGCGTGAATCTAGAATGGTTGTGCAAGGTACCTTTAGTCGAGAACATTTTGCCGCATTCTTCGCACGTAAAGTTCTGAAAATGCGAGGACATGTGCCGACTCAACTGTCGCAAACCGGGGAAGTTCTTTTCGCACAGCGCACATTTCGTCTTATCGTCGTCGTCGAATTTGAACGGATGTAATCCCATATCGTAGCAGAGATCGAGTGTTCCCTCGTGGTGATCGTTGATATGTTTAGAAAGAGTTTCGATGGTCTCGAAGGTCTGATCGCACACGCGGCACCGCAGGTCGGTGCAATCAACTTTTAAATATCCTTCGCTTAAACAGTGCGCGAAAGCTGTGTCAACGTTAAACTCTTTGTGGTCGTCCTCCATGTGCCGCCTGAACGCGGACGGTTTCGGGAAGGTTTCGCAGCAATATACGCACATTAACGACGAGCCAGGTAATCGGAACGGAAACGCCGTCGCATATTTGACGATAACCTCAGCGTTTCGACGTGATACGTCTAGAACAGACAGAAATGTCCTCGGTCATTTTCAATTTTAACATAATTTTAGTTATCTTTTCAGATTACTTCAGTAAGAATAATCAAGAGGAAATGTTATTGTGCTTATTTAATGCCATTACCATAGTTAATTTCTTTTAGGGTACGAAACGTTTTTTTTCTCTTTATTAGTGTTAAGAAGATGCTCAATTTTTTTATAATGTTAAATACCAACAAAGTCATGACTACTCCTACACCATTTTTAAACCATCTAATGATATCTGAGCTTCGTTATTCAGCATGTAGTCATAATTATCTAATTCGGGATGATGGGACTTCATGTGCATTTTCCAGCAAACTCGTTGGTTAAATTGTTTATTACATAGAGTACAGCAGAATCTCTTCGATTCGCTGTGTATCCACATGTGTTGTATTAGGTTTTTTCTCCTCGGAAACGATTTAGAGCAGCTGGGACAAGGGAACCGTTTTTCTTTCGTATGTATTACTACATGGTCCTGCAGATCGTTCTTCGTTTCAAACTTCCGACTACAAAAGGAACACGAAAAATTGTCTTCGGTGTGTGTAATTTTGAAATGTATTCGATACTTCCGTCTCTGCTCGAACGACTCCCCGCACTCCTTACAGACGTACGACCTTCCGGCCCCGTGAGCTTCCCTCAGATGCGACAGTTTAGTCGTCCACGTGACGAATCTTTCCCCGCAATGGGTGCACAGATATTGCCTACAATTCTTCGACTCGTTCAGGTGATTACGTTTCTCCGCCATTGATGTGAATGTCGTTTTGCATTTCTTGCATACTTTGCCTTGGCTAGTATGAGAGTAGCTGATGTGTTTTTTTAAATTTGTAACAGTTGCAAAACTCTTTCCGCAAGCTTCGCACGTATATTTTAAAAAGTGTGTCTGGAGATGCCGGCTCAATTGTTTCATACACATACATTTTGTATCGCAAATCGCGCACAATAGCTTATCCCGCTCCAGCTTAAACGGCTTGATGCCTAATTCGACGTTTAAATCGATCGGTTGTTTGTGGTCTTTAAATAGATGTTCGGCGATGTCTGATACGTTTTCGAATCGTTCCGAGCACAGACGACACCGAAGGTCGGTAACGTCTACTTTAATACTTCTTCTATAATCTTCCGTTACATGTGCGAAGGCCGTGCTGAGCTTGAAAGTTTGGTGTTCCTGGTCCATGTGTTGCCTAAATAGCGACGGGTCATCGAAACTATCGCAGCAGAACATACAAACCATGGTATCTTCGGGGAGTCTGAACGGATATGCCGTTGTATATTGGACTAATATCTTCGCGTTGCACCTCTCCACGAAATATGAATCTTTTTGTTCTAGAACAAAAAAGAAATTATCCCGGTCATTCCGTTTGTTCTCATAGACGTCGTTCAAGTACCAAAACAGCTTAATAATATTTTTGAGAGATATAAACTTGTCAAGGAATATGAAGAAAGAAATATTTTTTACTAATTTAAGTGCTCATCATTAAAACTAGGAACTTAAGTAACCTACTTAATTTTTAAATGGGCATCGTTGGTTGGCAATTTATTTATTAGATTAAAATATCTACGTTGTAATATGACGGTCTTAAATAGTTAACTGACGTCAAAAGTTCACTAGCTCCGGGTGGTAAGACTTCATATGAGTTTTCCAACTGACTCTTTGATTAAATTGTTTATTACATAGAGTACACTCGAATCTTTTATGCTCGCTATGTATCCAGCTATGTTGGGCCAGATTCTTCTTTCTCGAAAACGATTTCGAACAAACTTGACACGAAAATAGTTTTTCCTTCGTGTGCGTCACTCGATGTTCCAATAGAGATCTCTTCTTATCAAACTTGAGGCCGCAGAACGAACAAGCATAGGTGTCGCCCGTGTGCGATAATACAAAATGGGACCGGTACGTGTTCCATTTGTCAAAAGTGGCGTTACAGTCCGGGCACGTGTACGTTTTAGGAGCTTTACCGTGAACTTGGGCCATGTGCTCGAGTTTTAATTTTCTCGAAACGAATCGTTCGCTGCAGCACGAGCACGAGAGCGGCCAACAGCGCGGGGACTGTAAGACGTGTTGTCTCCTCTCTTCGCAGCTCGGGAAAGACTGTTTACATTTAATGCATATCTTGAATTGAGTATGCCCATAGAGTAAATGGCGCTGCAGATTTTCTTTGTTTATGTAAGATTTGCCGCAGGTCTCGCATGTATACTTGTGATAGTGGCAGCTCGTGTGTCGGCTTAGCTCGCGCAGACTCGGGAGCTTCACGTCGCATAGAGCGCAGACCCAGCGCTCCGGACCCAATCTAAACATTTGCATCCCCACTTCGACTTTCGGGTCCACGTCTTTGTCGTGGGCGTGTTTCAGATGGGCGCTGAGTGACTCCAGATTATCGAAGGTATCCAAACATATCCTACACGCCAAATCGGTGCAGTCGACTTTAATGTATTCACTACATGTGTTGGTCAAATGCGCGAACGCCGTGTGCACGTTGAACGTCCTATGCTCCTCGCGCATGTGTTGTCTGTAGTACTTCGGATCGTCGTACTGTTCGCAGCAGTAGACGCATACCATGGAGTGAGAGGGCAACTTAAACGGATATGCCGTTGAATATTTCAAGACTACCTTTGCGTTGCGGCGAGCCACTGTTAACCAATCCATCTCTAGAACAAAGAGAAGAGACTCGTGACAATGCGCACTTCCAAATCGTTTATCTTCCGTAGAAATTAGTTAGTAAGGACTCGTTTACGTTTCAATAAAATGTATTAACCAACTTTCGAGCTCGGTGATATAACAGAACTATTAAATGTACTTATCCATCTTACTACTATTATCATATCGTCAATACCTATGTACATTATCGTTACATACGAACTATTTTATAAAGATAAAAGAAGTCATAAAATCGTTTTATCTAGCACTAGCTTTTGCCCGCGGCTTCGCTCGCGTTAAAAAGTATTATTATTATATTTGTGTAAGGTATTCTTTGCTGTCCGCACTATAGGAGTACGACCAAGGAGAGCCAGCGGCCAGTGTGGGACTATTACAGGGAATGTAAGTATATTAGAAATGATACCGGACCATGGGGGTGAGGTGCTAGTCGACTGGGTAACTGGGACTATGGAAGGACTATGGCGTCTGGCGATACAACGTGGAAACGTGTATCATAAAGTTGGGAGACGATGACTTGCCAACTCTTTAAATGGTCGCACGCATTGTGCAGCGAGGCGGCAACATTGACAGAGCTGCTTGAGACAGGAGAGGTGTAGCTGGACTTTAAACGCCGATTATTATTGTTTGTGTAAAGCATTACTTGGTCACGGGTAATAAAATTATTATAATAATGATTAATAACTAATAAGGTATCAAAGTACCTTACTCGTAGATCGTCCCCTCCCCGCAAGACCGCCCCCTCCCGCACGCGCACCCTCGCCTTGGTGACGCCCACTTCGCAACGGGCCGTGCAGCAGAAATCGTAATATTTTAATTTCGCCATAACTTCAAAACCAAACGTCCAAATTTAATCATTCATAGACCAAATATTTTTTTTTTTTTTTTATATCTTTATTTTATAAAGGCCATACATCACTAACCAAATATTATCTACGTAAACTTTACTTAGTGATGAAATAATTAATTTTGATAAGGATTAATAGCATGAGTAAAATAAACGTGTATGGCGAAATGACAATGAATGGATGCACACCACTGGTGTGCAATTATCAAGATGACAGGTGTGTTTAAATATTGTAAATAGTTTTTTCTAATTCGTAAAAAACCAACAAAACAAAACATTTTCTTAAACGTGTGCTTAGTAAGGTGGCGTTTGTTATTTTCTAATTCGTAAAAAAGCCAACAAAACAAAACATTTTCTAAAACGTGTGCTTAGTAAGGTGGCGTTTGAGGCGCGACCGAGACGCGAACTTCGAGCCGCAGTATTTACAGACGACACATTCAGCGGAATGTTTTAATTTGAAATGCGAATAATATGCACTGCCGCTAGTGAAATTGATATCGCATTCGTTGCAGCGGTCCAATCTCCTACTCTGTCCGTGTGCCAGTTCCATGTGCGTCTTTCTCAGTCGCCAGTCGTAGAATCGTTCCGAACACTTGGTGCACCCGTACGACATGCAAGCCTTCTCGGTCCTCCGGTGCTTCTCCTTCGCATCTATGCTCGGAAACGTTTTCTTACATCTTTTGCACGTCACCTCGTACTGCTGATGCTTGGAGCGCACGTGCTTCAGAAGGCCGGTGGTCGCGGCGTAGCTGCTCCCGCACACGTGACAAACGTACGATAGGAAATGCGATATAGTGTGCCTGTTCAGGTGAGAGAGCGTCGGCAGCTTCTTCTCGCAGAGTGCACAATCGAATGTGTTGTTTCTGAGCATGTACGGCATAATACCCAGCTTGCCGCCGAGGTCGAGATTCAGCTCGTGAGTGGTTTTCAAGTGTTCGGCTACGGTCTCCAAGTTTGCGAATTTTTCCCAGCATATCCTACATTTCATGTCCGAGATGTCGGCCTTGATGAATTCGAGCTTAGGTAAACCTTTGAACACTGCCGCGAGGTAGAAGTCGAAGTGCTCCTCTTGCATATGGAGTCTGAACTTTTCGGCATCGTCGTATAGATCGAGGCAGAACACGCACAACATGCTCTTATCGTTTACTCTGAACGGGTACGCGGTCGTGTTTAATATGATAATCTCAGCGTTACTTCGCGCCGGATTACTTTCTAAAACAAAAAGAATACGCTATACCGGTTGCGTTTTAGATTAAAGTACAGGAGCAAGTCACACGTTTAATGTTCAGTGAGCGAGATTCTTCGTCTTGAGCCCGTGTTCATTTAAGTAATTTATTCAATTTACTAGCTGTCCCGGCAAACGTTTCTTTGCCATATTAAGTATATAAAGTATTTTTTTTAAATTTGGTCGAAGCGCTAACTGTCGGACAGACTAAAATTAAAATCCGAATTCGAATATTATTTAAAATTTGACACTGCGATGGCAGCCGACTGTCGGATCCAATGTAAAACATTCCAAAATCAACAACTACTAATAAATTAAAAATTAACTAAAAAAACATTGTCCAGCGGACAAAATTGTGAATCTAAACCATTCCCAGATCCCCTTGAACACACACAAAAAATTTCATCAAAATCGGTCCAGTCGTTTAGGAGGAGTTCAGTCACATACACACGCACACAAGAAATATATATATTAAAATTTTATATTATTATTTTACTGAAGAATTAGAGAAAATTTATTGTGTGTAATATTTTTTATAACGTTGTCTAACTTTCAACCAGCAATTTGCGCTGCACATCGTTCACTTGCAAAAAATTTGGGGTCACAAAAAAATTACCTTTAGTAATTCTCGTATCTCTTAGTATGTATATTATATTAAGTATTAGGCAAAGTAGAATAAAAATACTCCGTAAAATAGTCCATTGATCAAGTCCTTGAAATATTTCGCCTAAGCCACACCCTACATAAATGCCACAGAAATAATCGTCTTTATAAAAAATTACATGAGACCATAAGTCGAAAACAAGATCATCTCTTGCAGTTTTAACTTTTAATTATGGTATGGTATGCCGTCATCAAAGAGTGGTGAATTAAATGTCATATTTTATATACATGAGTAGATAATTATTATTATATAGAAAAGACTAGTAGGCACTTTAGAATATTACGCTTAGGTGTGACTAAGCATAAAGCTCTGGATTATAATTTATAATAGTCTATAAGTAATTGATAGAAGAGATAATATCGACTGTATTTCCATTAAAAAAAACTATTTTTTTAATAATGAGAAAACGTTTGATAATAATAATCAAACATGTCACACGACGAAATTTGAAAGTACGAGGGCTGCTATTTATGTATCCGGAACTGGCCACTTACAAGAACAATATTTAAAAAGTAATTACAACATTTGAAAATAGAACTCTTTGGTTGAAGAATACATTTTGTTTCATGTGACTGTCAATTATTTTTCCATTGTGGCGTCATTTTGAAAATTGCGTGTCTTCATTTGCCATGGATTTAACGCGTGAACATTTTCGTGCAATGATTTACTACGATTTTCGGCGTGGGCTAAATCAACAACAGTGCTTTATTCAACTCACCGCAACTTTTGGAGATGAAGCACCATCAAAAACCACTGTTTATCACTGGTACAGTGAGTTTAATCGTGGGCGGTCTATGCTCACGGATGAAAATAAAGAAGGTCGCCCAAAAACAGCTGTTGTCCCACAAAATATAGATGCTGTGCGGGAACTAATAATGCGTGATCGTCATGTTACATATCGCGAGATAGAGGCGTCCTTAGGCATAGGTATGACGAGCATACATAAGATATTACACGAACATTTGGCTGTAAAAAAATATGTTCGCGTTGGATTCCGCACAACTTGACAATCGATCAAAAACGGGCTCGTGTCGATTGGTGCAAAAAAATGGTAAAAAAATACAACCGTGGTACGTCAAAAGCCATTTATAATATCTACACAGGTGATGAATCTTGGATCTATGCATATGACCCCGAAACTAAACAACAGTCAACGGTGTGGGTGTTCCAAGATGAGCCGAAACCAACAAAAGTTACTCGTGCAAAAAGTAATTTGAAGCAAATGGTCGCCTGTTTTTTTGGAATTAATGGACATGTGGCTACAGTGCCATTAGAGAATCGTAAAACGGTTAATTCTGAATGGTATACGACCATTTGTTTACCAGAAGTCTTTGAAGAAATAAGAAAGGACAACCGACAACGCAGAATCATATTACATCACGACAATGCTAGCTGTCACACCTCAGCTGAAACAACTCAGTTTTTGGAGGGTCAAAAGATCGAATTGACTGGTCATCCGCCGTA
Source organism: Polyommatus icarus (assembly GCA_937595015.1). NCBI lineage: Eukaryota > Metazoa > Arthropoda > Insecta > Lepidoptera > Lycaenidae > Polyommatus > Polyommatus icarus. The sequence continues at coordinate 22,616,420 of OW569322.1, read as the reverse complement.
CAGCCCTGATTTGGCACCTAACGATTTCTTTTTATTTCCATACGCGAAGAACAAATTACGTGGTTAACGTTTTTCGAGCCGCGAAGAGGCTGTTGATGCGTTCAAAATGCACGTTTTGGAGATACCTCAATCAGAATGGAAAAAGTGCTATGAAATTTGGTTCCAGCGTATGCAAAAGTGTGTCGATCATTGCGGCGAATATTTTGAAAAGCAATAAAACCATATTAAATGATATATGTTTGTTTCTTTTTAAAATTCCGGATACATAAATAGCAGCCCTCGTAGTTTGTAGTAGTTAGTAGATGTTTAATGAATGAAAATATTAATTTGTCGTCCGAAAACTGTTTTTATTCTCAATGAAGTTGAAAGTTGAAAATGTGAATCTACCTCCTACCTAGCTACACTGGTAAGCCCTGTGTGGTCCAGTTATACTTGTCTCGCAAATAAAAGCTTTGATCAGTAGCTAACAAGACGGTCGCGAAATATTACCTATTAGAATAAAACATGACGTAGAAAATATTATGCATTAAGGAACGTTTAGCCGTTGAAATGATCTAACTGCTTGTTAATTAGCATAAGTGGTATTAAATTTTTACTGTTATCGAAGTAAACCATTATAAAAAATGACCGTTACATCAAAATTGTTTCTTCATTACACGAAAAAGGGAAATACCTAAAGCTCTAACTACTACTAAAACATAATAAATATGACAGAATTTCAAAAGCATATCCATTAACTGTTATTATGTCTTTACAACCAATTTTTAGGCCTTAAGGAAACAATAGTTTGAACAATACCAATAATAGTTATTTATAAATTATAACTAACATATTTTGTTAAAGCAAAGTTGATAAGAAGATATGTTGCAGAAATTCTGTCAATATCATTCGTAAGCAACTTGCGTTGAACTTTTTCTGGAACAGATTTAGCAAGGAATTATAGTTCGTTTAATAACATCGCTAAATTGCTTATCACCGGACGAAACCAGAATTATACTGGTAAGCTTGCAAAATTTAAAAAAAAATATAATTACGTCTGGAATATATCATAATGCGAACCATTTCGAACAATTATAATTTAAAGTAACGTATTAGTGTGTTTTAAACTGATCTCGTGTACCACAATTTACTTAGTTCATCGCAACTTGCTTTACCGAATGTGGTATTGAAAAATGTAAACCTACCTTTTTTTTTCTTTTCCGGCTTAGGTTTGCTCGATGTAGCCTTTTCCTTGCTTACTTTTGCCTTTTTTGCGGTTGATTTATCTTTAGTAGTAGTGGATTTCCTTTTTGTAGGTTTAACATTGTCCAACAAGTCTTGTAAATCTACTGGTTCCTTTTTAGGGGTTTTGCTAGCATATTTCGTTAAAGGTACATCATCGTCGACTGAAATAAAAATGCAATCATTTTTCTATATCTCACAATCTTCAACACTATAGACCTAACCAGAATTATTAATATTTATATGACCATGACGAATGTTGCTAAACAGAATTTAACATAATATGTTATGTTCTGTAGATAATAATAAGCAATTTAAACCCAATTATTGCAAATATCAAAACATATTCAACAAATCATCTAAAAATTAAACTTCAAGGGAATGTTGTAATAAAAAAATACTTACGATCATCATATCCATCGTCATCGCCGAAATCAGGTTGATCATTAAAATCGTCGTCCTCGTCACTGTTGTGATTTTTCTCCTTCTTAACCTGTTCTATTTTAACTTCTGTCGCTAAAAAATCATACAATATGGTTAAAATACATAGGTATAGTCATTAGTCATTCACAGGGCAGTAATTTGGAGTCATTTTTCAAGTTAGACTAGTGAGGTAAATAATCCTATTTACCTATTACCTTATAGGTATCTACCAGAGATGGCCAAAAACTAATCAGATTAGCAATTACAGAATTACAAATACTTTGTAATTGTTAATCAGACTACAAATTAATCCGATTGATGAAGAATTGTGCACCTAAAATTACTCGTAAGTTGATTAGGATGTATTTAGACTCAAATGTATAGTAATTAATTTGCAATTAGATTAAATTTAATTAGATTAATGAGTATTTTAATTATGCCCAATTACAATGTCCAATGCTGGGAATTATAATAAATAAAAAGCTTCCGGTCGGTTTCAATAAAACCAGGCCAGTTACGCAGGAGTAATTTTATGGCGCCCAAGTGTGTGCGCAATACACAAGAGCACCCTGGTTTCAATGAAACCAGGCCAGTTGAGCAGAAGTAATTTCATAGTGCCCAAGTGTGTGCGCAATACAAAAGAGCGCTCCAGGAGTAATTTCATAGTGTGCCCCCCCCCCCCCCCCCCCCCCCCCCCCCGAAAGAAAACCCCTCGGCTCATAACTCGGCCATCTTTAGTCCTGGACCCCCCCAGTGAGGGTTCATTTTAATCAGGACGATGAGATCTACAACTTGACCCCAACAGAATTTTCCGAAATTTTTTTTCTCAATTTTGAGGCCAGGGTCGTATAGAGGGGAAAAATCCAGGAAGAACAAGCAGAAGAACCACATATCCAGGACAAATAATTGCCGAGTTACAAGCATTCAAACTTTGACATTGATAGCTCGGCAACTGTCAAACGTCTTACAAAAGTAGCCATAACTCCGCTCCCAATAGGCCTAGAGGAACGGGGTTTCTTCCAACATCAAAGGCAACACCTCGGCTACCCCCTCCCCGAATTCGAACTTAATCGGAGACATCAATTTTTTTTTCTCAATTCTGAGGCCAGGATCGAATAGAAGAGAAAAATCCAGGAAGAACAAGCTGAAGAACCACAAATCCAGGACAAATAGTTGCCGAGTTACAAGCATTCAAACTTTGACATTGACAGCTCGGCAACTGTCAAACGTCTTACAAAAGTAGCCATAACTCCGCTCCCAATAGGCCTAGAGGAACGGGGTTTCTTCCAACATCAAAGGCAATTCCTCAGCTACCCCCTCCCCGAATCTGGACTAAATCGGAGACATCAAATTATTGAAACCAGAGTGCTCTTTTGTATTGCGCACACACTTGGGCACTATGAAATTACTTATGCTCAACTGGCCTGGTTTCATTAAAACCAGGGTGCTCTTGTGTATTGCGCACACACTTGGGCACTATAAAATTACTCCTGCTTAATTGGCATGGTTTCACTGAAACCAGAGTGCTTTTGTGTATTGCGCACACACTTGGGCACTATAAAAAATTACTCCAGCGTAAATAGCCTGGCTTCATTGAAACCCAGAGTGCTCTTGTGTATTGCGCACACACTTGGGCACTATGACATTACTCCTGCTTAACTGGCCTAGTTTCAATGAAACCAGGCCAGTTACGCAATGTCCTTTTCCGGGACTCAAAGTATGTACCTATCTCTATACCAAAATTCAGCATAATCGGTTCTGTGGTTTAGGCGTGAAGAGTTAACAAAGAGACAGATATATAAAAGACAGACAGACACACTTTCGAAATTTAAATTTCGTAAGTAGGTATGGATAATTCATAATAATCATTAATCAGTGATGCTACTAGTATGAAGTCGCCATTTCTTTTGTCCGACGATGCATTTTATCAATTTATGCGTTTTTAACTCCTGACACTGTAAAAAAAAATACATGAGTCGAAAGTCGAAACTAATTTCAAAAGTAATAGGCTTGATGACTAATTTTTTTTCTTATTGGTAATTGAAAGACCCTTAAAAAATAGAAACATTGCTGAAAGAATGACTCTCACAGCTTAAAAATTCACCAAGATATGAACAATTCAAACATCTCATAAAATAGACCTGCCCGAAACGCCCCATACAAAGTGCTAAGAAAGACTGACGTCAGTCTTTCTTAGTTTGTACGGGTCGGGAGAGAACTTTGTTCGATAGGTATATTAAATATTGCGTTTATGAAAGTGGTTTCATACCAAAAGTTGCTTTTAATTGCATAAGTTATCGAATGGTATACAAATATTAAGAAATTTAATTGAAAAAAAAAACGACTTGATTATCCAACTTTGAAGGCGCCTAACAAAAAAAATACAAATGCTATCGAGCTGAAATTTTGGTAACGCTTATTTTTTGCCGTGCTTTCTTTATTTTATTAACAAAAGTCGCTAATCTTTGACCTTGTCATCATCCCTATTGTACAAAAATTAATTAGATTAATTTCAAATTGGAATACTTACGAATCGATTGCTTTGTGTAATCTATATCCACAACTATGAAGTAATTCAACTACAATGTAATCAGATTAAAATGTATTCTAATTAGTTTGCAATTAGATTAGTAATTAGATTAACGAGTATTTCAGTTATGCCCAACTCTGGTATCTACCTATATACATCAAAATTGAAATAGATGCATCTCAATACTAGTCTCATTAACAGTTTTGAACAAGATTTGACTCACGTGCGTGAAGACGTCGTAAAAGTTGTGGCGTTCGGTCAGAAGATCATCATTTGCGAGCTCACCCATTATATTGGGCATGCGAAAGGTATTTAAAGAAATAATTGGTCTTTCAAATTAAAATCGGTTAAATGTAGTATATATTAGTACACGAACCTGTTACGTCAGCTACAGAGTTTCCGGGATCCAGCCATTGCATAAAAGTGCGCTCGCACTCCTGCACTTGGCGTTTGAACTCAGTAGCGTCCCTTAGCTTCGATATGCACTGCTCACAAATCAGCCGACTGTTACTGTTCGGTCCGCCAGACGTGGAGAAGGCAATCTGAAATATATATGTACTGGTTACAAGAAGCAAATCGACATACCTAGGTACAGTAATGAAGAGGAATTAAATACAAATCAATGTCATCACAATCATCATTATGTTTGTCTTAACTTCTAAAGTTTAAACTATCGTTATGTATGTCTTAACTGTTAACTTCTCAACTATCTGACTGAGAGCAAAGAAGTCTAGTAATTTTTGTAGCCAAAATTGTTCATTTCATCCAGTATTGTGCGTATTATATATTAAGATCATTCAATAATTCGTTCGAAAAAAATATATATTCATTCATACTTCGACGTTATACATCTAGTAACTGACCGTCAATTGTCAAACTAAAAGGCAACAATCGGAAAAAAATAATTTGGTCTGTGCATTAATTGCTGACGAAATGTTCATAAGGCGACAAAAATGTTATAATCAAAAAACACATCAAGATGGGGGACTGGTAGATTTTGGATATGGTCCCACAGACGATAACAATACTAAAGCATGATATTATAAGTATAAACACTTACGGATTTTGTCGCGGAGCACAGTTTTTATTAATCCCGACGTTTCGGCTACTTTACAGCGGGAACGTCGGGATTAATAAAAGTGCTCCGCGACAAAATCCGTAAGTGTTTAAACTTATAATATCATGAGTGATACTCGCGAAAACTTAAGAAATCATAATACTAAAGCATCTGAGGCTTATGTATTCATGCTTGTGTGTCTTAATGAACCGTGGAAGTTGCCAATAGCATATTTTTTAATAAATGGCATGAGAGGATCTCAGAAAGCCAAATTCTAAATTATTCTCACAAAATGCCACGAAGTTGGAGTGGACATCGTTTTCTTAACTCTCGACGGGCATCAATCAAGCCTGTCAGCCATCAAAGAATTAGGCTGTAAGCTTGATAACCCGAGACAATTAAAAAGTACTTTTAAACATCCGTGCTCCAACGATGAATTTGCAGTTTTTTAGATATCTGCCACATGTTAAAGTTGGTGCGAAACTATTTCCAAAAAATGAGACTTTTATGCATAATGGCGGTCTTATTAAGTGGGAGTTTGTAAAAAACTTGGTAGGGTTACAGGAAGATGTATCGAGGCCTGTAACTCGAGAACTATTGAAGCTACATTAATATTTTTTTTGGAGCAGAGTGCTCTAAATAGGGCTCTATTGTAGTTTTTAATCATAATCCAAATCATTACCGTTTCAGAGATCTGCGTGGGCTTGCTGACGGGACAGGACGCCAGCAAGCCCACCGGTTAATCACGTCTAACTCCTTTCACATTCTAGTTTCGAAGTTGATTTCACGGGAGCAGAGTGCTAAAAATTTTGCTCGAAAATTTGAACCACAATACACGATAGTACTATCAACGGTTCCCGAGATCTAGCTTGGGCGTGCTGACGGGACAGGACGCCAGCAAGCCCACGGTTTTTAGCTCGCAGCGTCGTTCGTATTAATGCTCCAATTTATTTACTTGACTGTAGAGGTGCTCCATTTTTGCTCTATTCTGATATATTGAAAATACACCTAGCTCGATTGGGCTTTCTGGGGGACGCACACCAGTTTGAGGGCCTCGGAATAAGAGACCGGAGGCGCCGCGGGGGCCGGTTTCACGACCTGATTAAGTTTAACGGATATTAAATCCCGCTCCAAATTCGCGACTTTGGTTTCAAGTGACGAGTTTTTAATGGCAAGAAGAGAAACTATAGTTGTCAATTTTTGTGTCATGTTCATTATATCGGATTTATTGGCAAAGTTATTGCGCCTCGAGACAGTGTCGTTAGCGAATTCGTTAATTTTTCCCAAGTACGAGGACGCTTCGCGGACTAACTCGCAGTAATTAAACGAATCATCGACTGCGCTGCTAGTGTCTAATAGTGAAATAACCGGGGATTGCGGCTCGTCCCTTATGGGTTGGTGACGTTTTTCGACTGGTGACACGGAAGAAGGCGATAGTTCGGACAGCAAACGTTTGCCGGACGAAGTTGGCGGGGAACGAGGTATGCCGTCCCTTCTTTCAAATGGGTTGGTATTTTTATCTGGCGGCATGTTATTATGACTAGACATTATGTCTTGTTTTTAAAGTTAACAACAACAATAACACTATTTATGATCAGCTGATCGCAAGGCCGGGCGCCCGGCGCTGCGCGTGCGGTACCAACGATACAATATCTTTACCTACCTACAATTCCTTACTGTTAAAAATTAACAAAGGGAATTACATACCGAGTTAAATCCAATAAAATATGGGCAAATGTGATCAAAAACTTACAGTAAACGTAGATTACAACCGTTACCTAGCTTTTTACACACACTCAGCAAGCAATTAACGATTTTAACCACCGAAAACAATTTTAATTCCCGGAGCGCACGTCAGATGATGTTAGCCGTACCGAGTCCGCGGGGGGAGGCCGGGACAGCTTGTAAATAATAATATTATGTAATGTATATCGACAAGAACTATTAATCGAGCAATCCAAATAAGCTAATTTTTAGACACTAAGAAGCGCTGAAAATTAATTTATTCTCTAAAGGCCTTCTCTCGCGCCAGGCCCGTCAAACTGCTGAATTATTAAAAAGTTCATTCGTTGATGCTTCGCGCTTTCGTATACGTACTCGATATAAAATAAATAATGTATTTTCGTTTGTTTATGTACAAGTGTACACAGCCACCTTGAAGAAGACTTGTTTTTAACAAAATAACGAGCAAATTTTACAGGTAATTTTTGTCATGAAACATATTTTATGCTTTGAGCTTATAGTTAGTTATAAAAATCCGTATCACGGCTGCGTAGTACTCAGAGATGCTGGGAAAAGGTAGTAAAAATAATGAACCGTTAACAATGAAAAGTAATAAATAATATAGGTATGAGCGTTAGAGCCTTTTCACACCTTTCGTTGCTGAACAGCCAGCAGAGACTGAGAGATACGTACAGGTATGTCGCGATATGTTTTTGAAAACATTTCAAATAACGACTCAAAAAGTAACAGTCATTAAAAAAAACCTAGAAATGGCGAACCTATTGCGGATGGTAGGGGAATACAATATAGAGGTGACATAAATAAGTTGACAGATGAGGATCATAAATTCATTGTTGATATTATTAATAATCTTCCGAAATACGATATTATGGCACTATTTACGACCCGGTATGACAATAAATAAAATTTATGAAATGTATACAAAAGAACACGCAAAAATTTATGGTATCGATCGCAAATGTGCCTCCTTTGCGACATAGAAAAAGATTTTCTATGCTGATTATTTAAAATGTAAAAAATTTTAAAAATATACTTGCAATAAGTGTGACCAATGGGCATTGTCCAAAAAAAATAACATGTACTTTTTATATTTTTTTTCGTTAAAATAGGGTATTTTAAGAATATAATTTAAATAATTTTGAAATTCATTGGCTAGTTTTTTCTCAATAAATTTTTAAAGTTTCGCTGTGACGTCATCATCGGCGGCCAATTGACCTCTCCAGTATGTTTTTTTTCCTTTCAATCTTATTTATAATGGCTGGTTTGTCAAATGCAAGTTCTCATTATGTGAAAGCTGATACGAGAAGCTTACCAAAAGTTCGAAACGTAATGTTGGTCGAATTTATTGCTAATTTAACGCCATTGAAGGTCAAACTAAGGTTAAACATATTTGTTTCAAAATATAAGTAACTAATGGGTATTTTTTTCGTTTATATACAGAAAAACGGTCACTGACCTTATTCCTCGAAATGTTTTTGTAATGAGCAAAATTAAAAAAAAATGGACAATCCCCATTATTCAATTAAATATCTAATGCCAAAACTGGACAGGAACAAGAAGATGCTAAAACTGAGAGGCTTAAACATTTAGAATCAGATGAATCAGGATTTTATAGACGCAAGAAACATATCGGACGTTGAGTGTTTAACCTTTGACTTGGAAAAGACATTGCCACTATCGCGGATACCAACAAATGTTGCCTTTTATAAAAGGCAACTGTGGCTTTACAATAGTGGTATCCACTCTGCATCTGATGACGTAGGACACTGAGTATGTGAGGTAGGATCATGTTTAGTGAAATATATTAAAACAAAAATATAGTCGTCTGTTAAGAATCTTATACTCTGGAGCGATTGCTGCGGAGGGCAAAACAGGAACATAAAATACTAAAAACTGTCTTAAGTTGTCACCCAACATTAGAAAGCATTACATTTCGCTTTCTTGAATCTGGGCATACCTTTTTACTTAACGATACGGACTTCTCTAAAATTGAAACTGCTTTAAAACATCACTGGCAGCGTATATATGCAGCCAGAGTATATTAGATATTTTTAAAAATGCTAAAAAAAGAAACCGTTGCAAGTACAAAGAATGGAGAAAGCAGATTTTTATGGAACTGAAAAGATTGAAAAAAATATAATGAACAGAAAATTCATTTCATTGCTAAAGCTTCGTTCATTGCAAAAGTTGACGATTTAGATATTTTATTTTAACCGATTTCTTGTTAGTCTTAAGTTTTTCACAATAAATCCTTCTTATTTCGTATCAAGTCGTATTTATTTAAAATTAAAAAATACTGAGTGCTACTTCATACAAAAAATATTTTTTCAAAAACGTTCCAAAACGATTTTTCCAAAATACCTATATTTCAAAAAGCAATTTCGAAATAATACTAAATAAGATAGGACAGTATTATTGAAATACTTGAATAAAAACTACAGTATTGAATTATCCTAGTTCAAACAGTAATGTAATTATATTGGTTTCAACTAGTTGTGGATTGGAACATTTTTGTATAATTAAGTCCAATTGATAAAAAAAAAACTATTTGCTTCAGGACATGGCGCATAACCGAAACCCGCGTTTGTCACACATTATAGAAGCTATGGAATCTAAAAAACATTCTGTTAAACACCGAAAATCCCGAGCAAATATCCATGGACGATCTGTATAATAATTTTTCAGGCGATGCAAATCTGATGACTATCAATACTTGTAGATCTCCTTCTTTATTGCAAAAGCAAACGGCACCACTGTTCTCAGTCTACGCTAGTCAGACTATGGAAGCTGAATGTAATGCTCATCAAATTGATGACGAAATGACAAACGCATATTTGAGCGGCACTGGTTTTCCAGAAGAAGCTTCAAGCTTTTTACTTTGAAGCCAGTGCAATATATTATTAAAAGACAAAAATATGCGTACACAACTTCACCATCTACAATATTGAAAACAAAGACGTGCACTGTAATTGGTTCGAAGAGTGTACTGCATGGCTGGTGGCTTCTGTGTATAATATCCTGCATAATAGACTGTTTGAATAAAATATTGTCTAAGAAGCTGCTCCCTATAATTCTATATTCCGATGGTTGCACAGCACAAAATCACAATGCCGTTTTATCCAATGCATTGCTGGAGTTGGCAATGGATTAAAACATCCTGATCAAAGAAAAAATTCTAGAAAAGGGTCATACCCAGATGGAGGTTGATTCTTGTCACAGTGCAAACACTGAGACATCTTCTTGCCTTCGCATTACGGGTCAATTTCAAAGGAAGCTCGTCTTAAGCAGCCCTACAATGTATGATTCGATTTGTCCAGGTAGAGTAGCTAATGAGTAATGACCCAGTAGTTATGGATATCAGAGCATTACTTTATGAACCAAAAGGGCTTATAAAATATAAACTAATTTATGATGATGATTACGTAGTATGCATTACCCAAAAGGCCTAAACACACACACACACATTGAGCCCCTAGCAGTCGCATGCGACCGTGATAACAATAGAAAGGCTATTGTGTCTCGTTTTTCCATAATTGAAAGATTTATGCCCATTTTCACCAACCACGCCTAAAATTTGGGTGTCCCCTAAGCCAATATTCCAAGTTTTGTTCCTGACGAATTGACAACCCCCTTACTCTTAGGTGACGTTTATTTGAAATAAAACAAACTGTATGCGATTCATCCGTCAAACCATTAGGTGGCGTTTATAATTTACGGGATGAATTGACGAGCCAGCAAACTTAGGTGGCGACGACGACGGTTGCCTTGACAATAAATCTGTTATAGAATGGCCGTCTGATATTTTACTTGTAAAATAGCGAACTCCCATAATTAATATATATATTTATCACAAACCTTCCTCTTTAATCACTCTATCTATTAAAGAAAACCGCAATTAAAGGGAACAAAGGGACATTAGGACAGAAAAAGCGACTTTGTTTTATACTATGTAGTTATAAACGTCACCTAAGAGTTACGGGATTGTCAATTCATCAAGAACAAAACTTGGAATATTGGCTTAAGGGACCCCTAATTTTAGGGGTTGTTGGTGAAAACGGGCATAAGACGTTCTTACGTCTTACTTACTACTACTACTACTACTACGTACTTTAATGCCCATTTTCACCAACCACACCTAAAATTTAGGTGTCCCCTAAGCCAATATACCAAGTTTTGTTCCTGATGAATTGACAACCCCCTAACTCTTAGGTGACGTTTATTTGAAATAAAACAAACTGTATGCGATTCATCCGTCAAACCATTAGGTGGCGTTTATAATTTACGGGATGGATTGACGACCCCGCAAACTAAGGTGACATAATGTGGCGACGACGACGGTTGCCTTGACAATAAATCTGTTATAGAATGGCCGTCTGATATTTTACTTGTAAAATAGCGAACTCCCATAATTAATATACATATTTATCACAATCTCTTTAATCGCTCTATCTATTAAAGAAAACCGTAATTAAAGGGAACAAAGGGACATGAGGACAGAAAAACCGACTTTGTTTTATACTATGTAGTTATAAACGTCACCTAAGAGTTACGGGGTTGTCAATTCACAAAACTTGGAATATTGGCTTAAGGGACCCCTTATTTTAAGGGTTGTTGGTGAAAATGGGCATAAGTTTTGTTTTGAGACTGTTAATTTTTTTAAGGCGAATTTATTTTGTTTCAAATATTATAATATGTTCAATATTAAACTAACTAATACTGTAACATTATAATTATTAATTATTATTTTAGAACAACTTTATGTGATAAGTCTATCGATCCTCCAGTACAAAGAAACTTTAAGAATAATAAGAATAAAAGTGCAATCAAACATAAAATGAGTTTTAGAAATCACCGAGATTCCTAAAACCCCACGTTACATTTTTGGACCGGATTCATAATCTATGGACGTAGACCTAGATCGATCACTGCAAAAAACACACTTGTGACATTGGTTAATACGTGTGAAAAAGCGTTCCAAATCTCTCGGTTATTTCAAAAACACCACTTGTGCAGTAAAATGTAGTTTTTCTGAACGCAACTGCCATATATTTTTAAGTTTCTGATATTAAAGAATTACTTTTTACTAACCATTGTCCATTATTGCCGTGTTCTTAACCCTAGATACATAACGTGAGTCAAAGCGACTCACAATGTTTTCGTCTCTTTCTTTTGACGTGATAACGTCTTATAATTCCATATGGGCTGCGCGCACGAAAAATCATGACGCAATATGCGGCGTTACCTCGCTGATCGCTCGAAGGCGTTCCATTTATCCTCTCAACAACCGTAAGGCCCACCTGGGCCGCGCTCTTTGTTTCGATTATATTACGTATTTCGATGAGTTAGAGAATACTTTTGTATGAAGAAGTTTGGTTAGTTATGACCTTTGATACATTGACCACACTCTGATAGAAAAATAAATAAACAATCTGTGAGCTATTAGTATTATTTCGGCTATTCAAAATTGTGCTCTATTTCCTAAGTAAAATAGATTGAATAGTTTTGGCGAAAATCATAAAAGTTTGTTGTGCGGGAACCGTACATTTTCCGGGATAAAAAGTATCCCTTGTCCTTTCCCGAGACTCAAAGTATCTCCATGCCAAATTTCATCAAAATAGATTGAATAGTTTTGGCGAAAATCATAAAAGTTTGTTTTGCGGGAACCATGATGAATATAATTTGCATAGTAGCATATACTTTCAGTTCTTAAAACAGCGCCTAAACTCCCAAACTTGTATCTATCCTTTCCGGAGTTCTCTTAGTATCTTCGGAACCATAGTATACCTTGGTGCAAAATATTGCGTTTTGGTAGCATATGCTTAGGATGCTTCTCATGAAACCAAAATCACCATATGTTTCCATATAAATTTTGAGGAGTTCCCTCGATTACTCATGGATCCCATCATCAGGTCACCACTTTTGTGAACATGGTACCAAATTGGAGTGAAACCTAATACAACAAAACAAAAATTTCGAAAATCGGTTCACAAACGGCGGAGTAATCGTTGAACATACAAAAAAAAAAAATATTCACAGCCGAACATATAACCTCCTTGTTTTTTGGAAGTCGGTTAAAAATTAGTATCTCCATGCCAAATTTCATCAAAATAGATTAAAATATAGTTAGTTTAGGCGAAAATCATAAAAGTTTAATGTGTGGGAACCGTACATTTTCCGGGACAAAAAGTATCCCTTGTCGTTTCCCGAGACTCAAAGTATCTCCATACCAAATTTCATCGTCAAGGTATGACTTGTGCTTTGTTCGAAGATTTTACTGGATTTCACGAATGTATGTAGCGTTTTGTATTGCGAATAGTTTATTTTACTCATTATAAATATTTTTAGACAATCATTTGAAAGAAATACATCGAAATAACTTTAGGTTACACTCAAAAAAGTTTGTTTCTATTTATAGAGATTCGGAAGCGATTTGCTAAATAGGGAAGATGCGATATTTTTATTTTTGTGTTTATTTTAAAGAACCCCATGTAGAAGAGACCACAAGTATATTAAAAAAAATTAAACACTGGAATTTACTGCAAAAAATGCGGTTAAAAATTGACACTTTAAATTTTGGCGACAAAACGGATCCTTAGTTTGTATGACGTCACTACTGTTTGACAATTATTGACAATGGCCCCACCTGATCAATATAATATACCTTAATATGTGCACCAAAGAGAATATATTCACTACGTGCTGTGCGGCCTGATCGTACTTATCCTCAGTGGCTTTCCCAAAGGCTTTCCTAATTTTGCATTATTTTTCGGCTAAGAAAAGTTCAAGAGATGATGTACTCAGGTCAAAGAAGATTGCAAGTCTTCGAATTCACATTGAAAGAGTCAGATCAGAAAACTACACGAATTTGCTTTTCTGAATCAGTTGCTGTGCACTTGTCAATTTACAATAACCTTTAATTAAAATGAAATAAAAAAACTATTTATAAAACGATATTGTTTTATTATCTCAAACATTTTAGAAAAAAATGTACCTAAACCATGTCTATATCACTTACGGGTTAGACAGTATCTAAGTTTATAAGACCCAAAGGCCACATTTAGCATTTTGTGGTGAAATGTGGTGTATATAATTGGAAAATGAAACCAGAATAGTGATGGTTTGCTAGCCACATCGTCTATTAACACATTCATTACCACCACTATTTTCTAATAGTTCCCGGCGATGCCGCCCTTTAAAAAACGCAAACATGCTAGGTGTGCTCTCGGCACTGCAGAATGAAATTACGTAGCACGCTGTAATGAGGTAAAATCATAATTTAGACTTCTTCCAACAACGTCACGGACGTAATCGGAGGCTCCTTTTGCAGGACCTCGCATGCTGGCCTGAATCGAGCCTTGCGTTTCATTTATAATAGCTATAACACGATACGGTAACCTCCTTTACGTACTTTGTGTTCTGGAGTACCTAACTCGAAATTCGAATGGTAACTCGACTTTTTATTGTACCTATGTAAGTAGGTAAGTACATGTTTCTCCTTCTCTTTTGAGTTGAACATTCAGATGGCATTGTGCTATAAGATTCTCTTGTTGAGCTGAAATAAAATAACTGCTATATGTTTATAATTATATATAGAAGCCGCTGAATGAAGGTAAATAAATGATATTACATAATTTTTAGTCCCTCTCATTTCTACACTGGAATACATACTCTGCACTTTCGACAAAAAATGTTAAGTACTACAATGTTAACAGTGACTTTGGAAGATATCTATAAAACGTAGTGATTACATTCTTTTTGGATTTGTGGAGTCTGCTTTGATAAACCCAGCTTCCATTTTTATTGGAAAAATGCAATTAAAATTTCGTGAACCTTAATCTCAAAAAGTTGTCAAACAATACATATTATGTAGTACTACTCGACCAAGCCAACTAGTCGACTGTCAAATCATGCTCTCTCGCTCTTATGCATTGCTAGCGACGTGCGTAAGTGCGAGAGACCAAGCTTTGACATTCGTCTAGTTGGCTTGGTCGAGTAGTAATGTATTATATTTCTCTATGGTTGTCAAAAGCACGCGTGACGTCACTGAACGCTGATTGGTGTTTTGAAATACGTTCCGTTTCAAGCTACTTTTAATTCATATTTTTTGTAAAAAAACAATATTTTATAAAATAATAACCTTACAGTGGCCTTTCTTTTATATTTTTTTAACATTTAAACAGCAAAATTTTCATAAATATTGTATTTGCATGTTCCCTATTATGTTTGTAAATAAATTACGTTAAAAGCTTGTAGAACTACTAGTCACTATTGTACGAAATGATTTATTGCCCTATTAAGGCTATGACGTTGTCACGTTCAACTATCGTCAGTAAACCGACTTTATGGACAACCGATTTTTTTTAACTATTTTTGTGTACCGCATCGTCCCTCAAAGTCAACTCAGAACATGGCCAGAGGTCACGAACGGCGTACGCGTATCGCAGGTAAGTGTTGTATATATCTAAATATAGAACCATAGTGAGTCAGAATGACCCCACATTATGTGATTTGTAAGTTTTGCAACAATCCTAACTAACTAGTGTTAACTTATCTGTTTTTTTAGTGTTCTAGTTTATTTAGAACATGTTTTGATGGTTATGTACTTGTTTTAGGTTTTATAGATTATTGACTATATCAAACTTACTTCCCGATGACGTCACGTGCATTGAACGATTTTGAGATTGCATGTAGCGAAAATAAGGAAGACAATTTGACTGCAGACGATGTGCAAAGTGACTATGAAGATGATTTAGTAGATTTTGTACCAGAAGAAGTTACAGAGGTGAGCGAAAACTTGAATGTTCCTTCAGCTTCCACGTCCAATCGAATTATCATACTGCCGCAAAGATCTCTCTCTAAAGGGAAAAAACAATAACTGCTGGTCTACAGTAAAAGGTCGTATTCAGGCGAGAACTCCCGCTCTAAATATTGTCAGAACATCAAGAGGGCCTACAAGAATATGTAAAAATCTGTTTGAACCATTGTTGTGCTTTGACATATTTTTTACTGCAGAAATATTGGAAGAAATAGTAAAATGGACTAATGTTGAGATTGGTCAAAAACGAAACTTGAATGATACATCTGCCACCTTCAGAGACACAACTGTTGACGAGATTAAGAGCTTTTATTGGGATTTTAACATTGACAGCTGCAATGAAGGATAATCATCTTACGACTGTTGAACTGTTTGATATTTCATTCTCTGGCACACGTGTTATGAGTAGAGATCGCTTCGTGTTTCTTCTAGCATCCCTCCGATTCGATGACAAAATCATACGTCCGACTAATCGTTCTGATGATGTTTTTGCTCCTATCAAAATTATATGGAATCTGTTCATTACCCAATGTAGATTAAATTATATTCCTGGTTCTCACGTGACCGTCGATGAACAATTATTGGGATTTCGTGGACGGTGTCCATTTCGAATGTACATACCAAACAAACCTAGTAAATATGGAATTAAAATTCCTATGATCTGTGATAGTTCAACAAAATATGTGTTTGATGCCATTCCCTAATTAGGTAAAGGAACAGAAACTAATGGCTTACCTCTCGGTGAATACTTCATGAAGGAGTTATTCAATTCAATCCATGGATCATGTAGGAATATTACCTGTGATAATTGGTTCACATCCGTACCTCTAGCGAAATCTTTACTCAAAGAACCTTATAAATTAACTTTGGTTGGTACAATACGCTCAAATAAAAGGGAAATACCAGAAGAACTAAAAAACACAAAGAATAGAGCAATTGGAACATCAATGTTTTGTTACGACGGTCCGTTTAACTTTACTTTCATACAAACCCAAACCTTCTAAGGTAGTATATCTCTTGTCATCATGTGATGAAGATGGCGTTGTCAATTCGACCTCTGGTAAACCCGACATGATTGAATTCTACAATCAAACAAAAGGAGGAGTTGATTCATTTGATCAAATGTGTACACTGATGTCGTGCAGTAGAAAGACGAATAGATATGGCCTTATTCTATGGCATGCTCAACATGGCATTTGTCAACAGTTATGTTATATATTGCCACAACATGCTTTCCAAAAAGGAAAAGCCTCTAAACAGACGCGCATTCATGAAACAGTTGAGCAATGACCTAGTAAAGCCATGGATGGAGAAAAGACTAGAAATCCCTAATTTGAGTCGAAAATTGCGTGAAAATATAAAAAGTATTCTACCCAAGTCTCCTGCCATAAACTCACCAGAAGTAGACGATGATCCTCCTGCGAAGAAAAGGAAATACTGTGCCTTTTGCCCATGGCAGCTGAGACGAAAGACACAGGCAGAGTGCAATAATAGCAAAAATCCTGTCTGCGGGGAGCTAAAATATTGACTTGCTCAGATTGCAAATAGTTGCTATTTGGAGACTGTTAATTTAATATTATTTCTATTTTCGTATTTGCTATTTCACTATATAATAAAAAAATATATTTGTTGCTACTTTTAAGTGCTTTTTATCCAAAGAGAAAGAGTTACTCAATTTAAGTAAATTTTTTTAGTCTTTTAGTTTATGTTTTCTTTTTAAGTAAAATAAAGATAATTCAAATTAAAATGCGTTTTTATTTCATTTATTACATTACTTTAATGATTTCATTCAATACATTTCATAGAAGTTTTAAAAAACTGCAGAGTAATTTGGTAAACATTAGGTGTGAGTCAAATCGACCTCACGTTATGTTATTAAGGGTACCCATGAACGTTTAAATATATCTAGGGTTAAGAAGTAGCCGTAAGATGTAAGCAAATAGGGTCATAAAATATAATAAGTTATTGTTAGAAAATTGGTTAAAATAGTAAACCATTTTATTATTATTATTTTTTAAATAGATGCTGACGATATGATCTTGTTACTGTTTAAGGTTGAGACAATAGTTATTTAATATTTAGAATATTATAAAGACGAGCCGACGTCTTATGATAGTATTGAGCATCTTTAAGAATTTTTTACTATTTTGCTAGCGTGAGTAATTAGAATTGAGGGGTGTAAGCCCGAGTTTAAATAAGATATCTTTAGTTGTGTTAAGTTAGTCCCAAAGTAGAGTTCAAGACTTACAGCTTCGTTAGTGATTTCTGTGATTACCAGTGATCGGAATCGTGGGTGTGATTGATATGAATAATATAGATATGACCACAAAAATCCGGGATTTCCCGGAATCAGATTTTTCGGATTCCGGGGTCCAGAACCGTAGTAAAAGAATTAAACACATTACTAGGACTAATCCTAGTGCGAAATCACTGTAAAATCATGCATGTTCCTAAGAACATGCATGATTTTACAGTGATTTCGCAAAAAAAATCAGTATAAAATTATTAATATTTTGTTTTAAAACTAGGCAACGAAAATCGATTACTAAAACGAGTAACCAAAATTAAAACATTTGCTCCACAGACGGCGGAGTACCTACCTCATAGTTGAACATACAAAAAAAACTATAATATAATATACATAATACTTTAAATATTATAGCCGAATCCTTTTTATTTTCGACTTAGTTTACGGAGAGCTAAAAAATATTATGTGAACAATGAACATTCTTAATTTTATTTACCAGCAAAGTATGTACAATATAATATTATGTGCATGTAGAACAGATTTTTTTTTTCATTTTATGTTTCCTTTTCATAGTCTTGCCGGTAATCAGACTTAGTAAAGTCAGTAAATCTTTTAAAGGTCAATGTATACGCTTTTACAATAGAATCCCAGAAAACGTCCAAAATCTTTCGTTTATAAATTTAAAAAAGTAGTCAAAGAACGTTTTGTGCCAAAGCCTAAATTATAAGGTCAATGATTTCCTAAATGATGGCACATCTTGGAAGTATAATGCTGAATGACTGCTTGCAAGGCTACTTCTACATGACTTACAATAATTATTATATACCTATCTATGTTTACAGTGTATAATTTTTAGTTACAGCATTGTAAATTTTATTTTAAAAGATTAATTTTTTTCTCACTTTTTTGGTAAAAAGTGGGCCCCGTGCGAGTTTCTTACGCCGGTTCTTCTCGTCGGGTTAGTTCCCGAACCAGTGGTAGGCACAATGTATTCTTCTGTAAATATATTTTATTTTAGATTTATTCAGAAATAAAGCAATTTTGATTTTTTAAAATACCAACTGTAAGTAATTTAGAAAACCTTAAGGACAGCTAAAAAGAGTGAAATTATTATTTTTAAACAAAAAATTAAAACCGACTTCCAAGGTAAAGACAATAGTAATATTATACTTAAGGCCGTCCCCCGAGCAAACGACCTTGGCCATACATTTGCCGCGTTGTCGAGATCGCGCCAAAACCCTATTATTTTTACTTATCTTAGTTCAAAATTGTCCTAAAAAAAAATTAAAACGGCGAATATGTAGTTTATGATATTGTCGATCTATTGGCGTGAGTTTCAAATAAAAGTAATTTGTAAATCCTAAGGAGATGCTGAATGTATGCTTGAATTTTAATAAATTGGTATTACTTTGGAAGCTGATATCATGAGTATAAGAAACAAAAACAGAAAATTTAAAACGACAAAAGGAATGTTGATATACTGAAGATTATTACTGTATTTTTATTATAACTTTGTAGCTTTCAGATTATGAGTTTATAAGGTTTTAAATACGGTCAATTACGGAATCTCCGGACGGAACGCCCTTAAATGAAATAAAAAGTATTAAATAATCCTTATTCTGTACTCAGTATTTCTGTTCTCAATCTTCATAATTTTGAAGTCGGTACCAGTCCTATTAATAAGTATATAAGTTGCAGACCTATTCTGTCAGAGAACTGTCTATTATATTATTGAAAGCTGCATTCAATGGGTATTTGCGGTACATTTTCGTTTGGGGTGATTTTTCAATCGTCAGATGTCTTTTAACATGAGGTTCTTAAAAGGGTAAATAATATACCCATTTTAAAGTTACTTACTTATTATTCAGGTAAAAGCTATCTGACAAATCAGCCCTTACATTAATAGAAATGCAAGTATAAAGTTGAAAGTAAACGACAAGCATAGTATATTATTTATTCTTAAATTAAATACTTATCATAATACCCTTACACCCCTATTACATTTTTAGATTAGTTTTATGTTCTTGTTAAATATCGATAGGCATATCGATAAATTTGATTCAAGCCCTAGCGTATATGTAAACAATTTTGACGAAAAATTTTTCTTCAAAAATTGTGTGATTTAAGAACAATAGTAGCTTAAGTTATGCAAAATATGAAAGTAAAGGGGAGGATTAACAACATTTTATTTGAAATAGAGAACTAAAGACAGAATATAGCGAAAATAAACACATCGTAGCAATTAGGACATGAAGATTAATTACCTTTGAAATGTACATTTTTCAGGATTACTCCTATGATTTACACTGCAATCACTCACAGAACAAGTTACCATTGTTATATGTAATAGTATTTGTCGAATATAATAAAGGATTTACACAATAAATTGAAAATACCGAAAGGGCATAAAAACGATTGACGACTTTTGGACGACCTGTCAAATGAAAGTGGTTACAGTTTTTATGAGACTGCCTCTCTCTTTTTATCTTGTTATAATTCCATAAAGGATTTTCTTCTCTCTCACGCTCTTTGTTGGTCGTTTGCATCTTAAGTTTATGGCTGAAACTGTGTGCCTTTATAAGCTTACATGGAATCACATCAGACAGAGTTCGGCGCCTACAAAAACTAACTCTTCAGGGAAAAGCACCTCGAGACATGAGAGGAGTTGGCCCATCTGCTAATGCCATTTCAGGAACAACAGTCAATGCTACAAAAGAACACATTTCAGAATTCCCCGTTAAGGAACCTCATTATTCCTCAAGGCAATACAGATACTTAGATGAAAAATTGAACGTAAAACTGATTTGGCAGGCGTTTTCAGAGAAATATCCAAATATTCAAGTTAACTTACTCAAGTTAACTTCTAAGTTAACTTATTCATTTTACTTGAAAGTTTTCAAAGAAAATTTCAATCTTTCATTTGGTAGACCGCAAGTTGATACATGCTGCCAATGTGAGGATCTTAAGTTGAAGCTTAAAAGTCCAAGTTTGAATGATGCTGCCAAACGCACTGCAGCAGCTGAAATGATGATACGCAAACGACGAGCAAAAAAAGTTTTTCTCTAAGCTGAAGGAAGTTACAGAAGAATGTAAAGCTAATCCGGAGTTTTCAGGAATATGTTTGGACTATATGCAAAACTTGCAGCTACCTGCTATACCTATTCAAGAAACTTTTTATTTGCGTCAGTTAACTGTCAATGCCTTCAATATTCATGACTTGCTCAGTAGCAAATCATTGTTTTATGTATATCACGAAGGTCAGGCGAAAAAGGGACCCACGAGGTGTGCTCCTTTATGATGAAATACATACTTAAATGAAAATATCCCAAGCACAGTGAAGCATTTATGCGTATTTTCTGATGGATGTGGTGGGCAAAATAAAAATAACACTGTCCGTAGGTTTCTGTTGGCATTGGTGGATTCTGGAAGATTTCACTCGATAAATCAGTACTTTCCCATCAGAGGCCACTCATTTCTGCCCTGTGACAGAAATGTTAGTGTTGCTAAACGTAGCCTCCGTGTAATGGATCGGTTGTATTCTATGGAACAAATATGCAAAATTATTTAAAAGAATCTTCAACTAAAAATAATTTCACTGTAGTTCAGATTGAAAGTAGACGTCTTATATTTCAAAGATTGGTGTGGTGCCTACTACAAAGAAAAATATAATATCTCTAGTCACATGGGAAAAAGGTAAAAAAGATGCAAAAGAAAATTTGAACATATCAACTTACATGCACTTGTTTTATCAAGACAGAGAAACAATCATTGCGCGTAAATATATGGACAATGATTTCAATAAACATACCTTCAAATTTGGAAGTAGAAGTGATGTGTCTCTTCCAATTTTGAAGGTATATAATGAGAGGCACATAAAGAAGGTGAATGACCTGAAGAAACTTTTCCTACGACAGACGCGCGCGACCGACGACAGTCGTAGGTCGTGCGCGGCCTCGATCGATCGCGATGCACACAATAAAACACAATTTACTAACATCGAAGTTGGCAATAAAAACTTATTTTATTACTAGCTGTCCCGGCAAACGTTTCTTTGCCATATTAAGTATATAAAGTATTTTTTTTTTAATTTGGTCGAAGCGCTAACTGTCGGACAGACTAAAATTAAAATCCGAATTCGAATATTATTTAAAATTTGACACTGCGATGGCAGCCGACTGTCGGATCCAATGTAAAACATTCCAAAATCAACAACTACTAATTAATTAAAAATTAATTAAAAAAACATTGTCCAGCGGACAAAATTGTGAATCTAAACCATTCCCAGATCCCCTTGAACACACACAAAAAATTTCATCAAAATTGGTCCAGTCGTTTAGGAGGAGTTCAGTCACATACACACGCACACAAGAAATATATATATTAAGATTTTAGCGACACTTCATTATTTTCATATTTTTTTTTCAGAATGCCTCGTAACTACGTACCTAAACCGGGTGCTAAAACCTATAAGAAATACGACGAACTCTTAATAAAGCAAGCCTTAGATGAGATAAAGTCAACGAAGAACAGCTTAAATTATATAGCGGAAAAGTATAATATATCGAAATCAGTACTATGCCGTCACAAGAACCGAGTAATGAAGGCCCATGGTAGGCCAACAGCATTATCTAAAGAGGAACAGCTACATATAGTTAAAAATTTAAATATCTGCGGTGATTGGGACTACCCGTTAGATACAACAGACCTTAGATATATAATAAAAATGTATCTAGACTCATTGAACAAAAATTGACCACAAAAGATTTAAAAATAACTTTCCTGGTATAGACTACATTAATGGATTCTTGAAGAGACACGCTGATAAAATATCTCAAAGAATATGTCAGAACATCAAACGATCGAGGGCTGTGTCTCCAGAGACAATAAAAGAATATTTTGGCCAATTAGAAAAGTCTTCAGAGAATGTCCCAACCCAAAATATAATCAACTATGATGAGACTAATCTCACAGATGATCCAGGTCGCAGGAAGGTGATCGTAAGGCGAGGGTGTAAGTATCCAGAACGTATAGTTAATCACTCGAAAGGATCAATATCTTTGATGATGTCGGTCACAGCAGATGGTGAACTACTACCACCGTATGTTGTCTACAAGGCAGGTCATTTATATGATTCATGGACGAATGGGGGGGGGGGGATAAAACAAGGTATAAAAGGTCTTCATCTGGCTGGTTTGATGGCGGCACTTTTGAGGATTGGATAAAAACAATAGTCATACCTTTTTTGGATAAGAAAGACGGCAAGAAAATTTTGATAGGAGACAATTATTTGTCCTCACATATTTCTATTCATGTAATAGAAGAATGCAAGAAAAGTAATGTCCATTCTCAAGTAAAAAAACAAATAACCCAGATATAAAAATTATATCGGATATAAAACTAAAATTGCCATTGCCATTGAAAAAGACAAACAAAAATCTTATAATACTAAATAGTGAAAAACGTAATGCAACCCGTCTAAAGAGAGAAAGAAGTCTGAGTATTTACACAGATACGGAAGAAATTTTAGAAGAAGGATAAATTTCTTGCTTATGGATTAGGTATCGGTGATTATTTTTCCGACCCAAATATCGACCAATAGAATTGCACCATTCGACGTCACGTGGTACAACCTACATGGTATTATACTGATAATTTTTTCAAAATTTTCTCTGGTAGTTGCTATATATAAAAAACAAAACATGATCCAGTCAAATTAACCACACGTCAAACTGACAGGTTGAATTCAATTGTGAAAATTGGAGATTTTGCATGAAAATGAATCGATTTGGAGTTTGTTCTCTGTCCACCATCGATAAAAAAGTCAAAGGAAATGTTCCCATTAATACGGAGAAGGCAAAAAAAACAGTTTGGAACCAATTTACTACTTTTTGTACTGAGAGGGAATACACATTGAGTGCTGAAACGAGTGAAGCGCAATTGGCAAACATTATGAAAGATTACGCTTACAATATGAAGAAAATGGATGGAGAAGACTATAAGGAAGGTACAATAAAAACAATGAAATTCTTATTTGTTAACTGTACATTTCGTCTCATGGTGCAATTCTATTGGCCGACATTTGGGACGGAAAAATAATCCCCCGAATATCACACGAGCTTCGAAATTATCGGGTATTTCCCGATAGGTTCGTTGCAAACAAATGAAGGATTCAAGTTTTTCAAGTTAAAAAATGACGAGCGCGAAGCGCGAGTGATTTTTCCTGAAAAACTTGACGACTCTTGTGGTATTATAAGTGAATATTTGAACTTACTGTGTTTTTTTTTCATGAGGAATATTTATGTTTTGTTATTTTGTTAAGAACTCTTGCTAAAGATTTCATTCGTTATTTTTATCAAAAAAATAATACTTATAAATGGTGTGAAGTGGCAACACCGCGCTAGTGGCAACACCGTGCTTCCGCCCGGCGTAGGCGCTATTTTGATACAGACTTTTCGTTTCCGCGCTCTGGCTGGCACTTGTGCCAGCCAGAGCGCCGCGTGTGAACTCTCTCTCAATTACTCTCAATTACTCTCAATTACTCTCCCTTTGCATTGTATAATTTTCAAAGTTTTGTATTGTAAAGGACATAATTAAACGAATATGCAGTTCTTCGGAATTTAATTTTGAAGCCTTTACAAGTTTCACACGCGGCGCTCTGGCTGGCACAAGTATTCTTTGTAGAATCGTTTCCAGAAATGGCCCTTTAAGGTGTTGATTCTTTCATATCTGGTCTGTAGATGTAATGGCCTCTCATCTTCTATTTGCTCTGGAATATTGATCATTGTCCTTCCGATCAGGAAATGGGACGGTGTAAGTGGAATTAGGTCAGTGGGATCGGAAGAAAGAGGAGTTATGGGCCTAGAATTAAGTATGCCTTCTATCCCTACTAACAAAGTATACATTTCTTCGTATGTTAAATTGGTAAGTGTTAAAACTATTTTTAGATGATGCTTAATCGACTTTACTGCTGCTTCTGCTAAGCCGTTAAAGTGTGGCGAATACGCAGGAGAAAATTTAAAATTAATTGCTAACTCTGATGCCGAGACACCTATCTCCTCACCACTCGCCTTCAAGAACCTAGCCAGATCCCTGTTAGCCGCAGTAAAATTGGTTCCGTTATCGGAATAAATACTTATAGGCTTTCCCCTACGAGCAACGAATCTCTGCAGCGCTGCGAGGAAGCCATCCTTTGACAAGTCTGTCACCAGCTCAACGTGTACAGCTTTTACCGCCAGACAAACAAAAACGGCTGTATTTAAGAACGGATACGCCATAGAAAGACGTTCCTTTGGCAAGTTACCCATGACAGGTTGAATCGATCTACCTGCGAAACGACAGCACTTAACACAATCATGAACCGTTTTTCTTGCTAGATTACGACCTGTAATTGGCCAGTATTTTTGACGAATAGTAGATAATAAATGCTGTGGTCCCGCATGCATGGTGAGTATGTGATAGTGTTGAAAGATTAATTTTGTAAGATGGTGTGAAGCATGAAGTATGATAGGGTGCTTGGTATCGTAACAATATTCAGAATTTGATAGTCGTCCTCCGACGCGTATCAGACCGTCATTATGCATAAACGGTCGCATATTTTGTAAACAATTTTTTGCAGGTAAATTATTATTTTTTGATAAAGTAGAATATTCTTTAGGAAATATTTCCATTTGTGCTAATTTACACAATGTTTGATTAGAGGACACAAGTTCCTTGACTGTTAGATGTCCTGTGTATTTATTGTGTGAGTGACGGCAGTTGTGTATGAAGCGCTGAATATAAGCCATGACTCTCTGTAGTTTACAAAAATTTGAAAACCTTTCTATCCAATTTCCCATATCAGTAGAGACGCTGGAAGTTGCTTGAGATGACAGTGTGAAATTACTGTTCATGACTTACATGGAACTGCTATTGATGAAATGTTTAAACATTACACTGACCTAAAGACCAATGAAGTTGAGAACACAGTAAAGAATGACTATTTTATAACTAAATCAGAAGTAATTCCTAATGATGCTGAATATAAGAAGAAAGAAGTGCTTAAAAGATTTGTTCATCATACCATTGAAACAGTTTCAAGCAACTATGATTATGAGGACTGTGGAGCAACAGTTAAAAATGGAAGTATTAACTTACAATTTTGTCCTGGACCACTTACCGTTATAACGACTAGTCATATTGGTGTCTATTCATGCAATTCAATCAAAACTTTATCTGTTTATGGTCCAGTGATAATTAAATCAACTAAATGTTCTGAACAAATACTGTCAAAAGGAGACTGTGATTTAGCAAAACAACACAACTTTATTGATAATGACTGTCATGAAATTTCTATAGATAATAGTGTCAATTTTTACTTAATTTTAGTCATTTCACTTATATGTTTAAACATTTTACTATTGGTGGCATTGATCAGATTTTGTAAGAATTTCAAACAAATCAAAAAGCTTTACAACTACAAGGTTACACCTATAGGAATTAAATTACAGAATTTCTCCAGATTTGATTCTGAAGTGGGTAATGTGGAATCAAGATTAGAAGAGGACTTTGATGAGACCCCTATTGTAAACAAGAGACAATTATCATGGTTCAAAATAATCTTATTGATATTGTTCTGCAAACCAATTACTTTAGATGCATATGAGCTATTAAATACCCAAAATATCAGCAATACTATCTTTAAATATACTATATCTTTAGGAAGTTCAGAGATTATTAAAATTGGTTCTCAACAGATAAAGTTCATGGATCCAAATACTGAATCTAGACTTGTGTATTTGTTTGAGTCTTATAACTGGTCAGCAGATTTTGAGAACAAGTACTACTGCTTACAATCAGGATGCAATGAGAATTTAACTTGCCGAGAGGATCTACTACCTTTTTCTAAATCTGGAACCAGACTAGATGAGGAATTTCCTAACTTCAAGGGGAAAATCACCTATCACTCATGTAAAAACATGAGAGCCTACTGTAGTTTTGCCAATGGTTGCTTCATAATGGCTTTTGCATTAAATTTAGATACCTCAAAGAAATTTTCTGTTCATAGAGTTAGTCAACAAAATAGGATCTCAGGAGATGTGCTGTTACCTCCTGGGTGTTATCTTGATGAGTATAAACCTGAAAGATCAGCAGGAGTTGATGATATGTATTATGTGGAAAACACTAATGGAGATGGTTGGTTCTGCCATCCAAGCACTTATTCTCATTACCCACTACCTCACACTTTAGGAGACCTTAAAATAGGAGAAAATGGCACCATAAATTTTATATCTGACTTTATGAAATGTTCAACAGACAATTGGAGAGATGTATATTGTTCCAAACCAGATTCTTTTCTATCTCACATAGAAGAATACTGTGTCAAGAATACTTTAAATGATGTAGGAGTTTTGATTAAGAGAAATTCAGACAGTTTGATATGGCCTGCAGATAAGATGGAAACCATCAAAATTAGTTGTGATAGAGACTTGAATTTAGTACACTCAGATCACCATTGTATTAAAGTACAGATTGAGGTTTGGGACACAGGAAATCAACAGTCTGATTTGTTAATGTCTGTGTATGCTGAATCAAAAATGGAAAGGTGATCACGGTCAACTTCATACAGGAGAGATGGTGTTGGTCAAGGATGATCGATTGCCCCCGAACCGTTGGCTGCTAGGTCGTGTGGTCCACCTCTACCCTGGCTCGGACGGTATCGCCCGAGTAGCAGACATTAAGACGACCTCGGGGACTCTACGGCGCGCCTACAACCGGCTCTGCCCGCTACCTGTTTTGGAATCTTCGCTTCCAACGGGGCCAGCATGTGAAGTGGCAACACCGCGCTAGTGGCAACACCGTGCTTCCGCCCGGCGTAGGCGCCATTTTGATACAGACTTTTCGTTTCCGCGCTCTGGCTGGCACTTGTGCCAGCCAGAGCGCCGCGTGTGAACTCTCTCTCAATTACTCTCAATTACTCTCCCTTTGCATTGTATAATTTTCAAAGTTTTGTATTGTAAAGGACATAATTAAACGAATATGCAGTTCTTCGGAATTTAATTTTGAAGCCTTTACAAATGGTCCTAAGTGCTTACCTAGCTTCTCATAGTTTTCTAAGCTAAATGCAATATATTTGCCACTAAGTACCTCAAATAAAAATTTGATCTAGGATAGCTTTAATTTATGACACAAAACTTTATTTAACTATACCTAATATAAAACATAAAAATAAGTACTTACAACTCGGGCGAATTAACTTGACACCTGGCTTAAATTTTACCCCTCCCTCGCTTCCCCGCGCAGCGCCCCGCTCTCGTCGTACGCGTCCAGTAGCGTTAGCATATCTGTTACCGTTACACGTGTGTTATTGAGTTTGCGTTTCGGAGTTATTTGTTAGTAGTTAATTGTTATTGTTTTTGGATTTTTGTTGAGTTTTGTGTTATTTGTTACGTTTGAACGTTAAATTTGTTAAGTTTTTGTTATTCGTATTAACGTTTAAACATTGCCGTGCGTCTGTGGTATATACATATTACCTATATCAAAATGGTGGGAACTATCCATAGTAAAGAGAGAGCTTTAATACTCAAAGTATTGGCTTTTTTTGAACGCGAGAAAGAACTCAGCAAAGTAGTGATTCCCGTAAACCCTACTAAAAGTGCTCAAGAAGCTCGCGAGCATCTTAAAATTAATAGGAAGTTTCTAATACCTGTGGATCAACCTATCAATAGAACCTGCGCTGCAACTGGGATATCAAAAAGTACATTGCTAAGAATAAAAAAACAGGTAATTAGTTTTATGTACCTATTTTCTTCTCCTTTAAAAATGGCCTCCCATAACGAAAGCCAGTGTTTTGTGGCTGGCTAACAGGTATTAAGTTGATAAGTACAATTTTAAGTTATGAATTGCATGTAAACACAAAATGTAGCAAGTAGCAAGTTAAAATTTGGTAAGTACTAAACTAGATAATAATTAGAATTTAGTTACTACCTATCAACTTAATATGTGTAAACCGGCCACTATGGTGGCACTTCAGATGGTTACGTAGCGTTTTGTAGCTTAAAAAGTTGCTTGTTTAATGGTGATTTTAGAAAGGTACAATAATTATAGTAGTGGTATTTAATTTAAAATATACAAAAAAGCTGTACTAGTCCTGGAGAAGCTGATTTAGTCGAAAATGTAACTAACCTAAATTAGTAAGTAAGTAATTGCTGCTTATTTACGCAAATAATTATTAAAATCAGTCGTGAGTGACAAGTAAATTGCTACAATATGTACATTGTACGTAGAATTCTTTACCTGCTCCCCTTTAGAAACCGGCCTGGTCGGGTCCCTGCCAGCAGGTAAAGAAAAGTAAAGGCGAGCAGGTAAAGAACTGTACGTACAATGTACATATTGTAGCATTTTACTTGTCACTCACGACTG
Organism: Polyommatus icarus; assembly: GCA_937595015.1. NCBI lineage: Eukaryota > Metazoa > Arthropoda > Insecta > Lepidoptera > Lycaenidae > Polyommatus > Polyommatus icarus. The sequence goes on along the minus strand of OW569322.1, from coordinate 22,586,986 downwards.
ATTTTAATAATTATTTGCGTAAATAAGCAGCAATTACTTACTTACTAACTTAGGTTAGTTACATTTAATACTAGAAAAGGAATTTTTCATGGCGATATGCTAATAAATCTGTCTCAAGGTAGAGATTTCTTGATTTTTTTAAATGTTGTATAACTTTAAATCCGTAACATTTTGCTTTTAAAGTTAGTTTGTCAATGAATTAATATGTAGTTATCTAATATTACCGACATATGAATTTTATTTTATAATGTTTTGCGAATTTGCTATGTATTTCAAATTAATAAATAAAGTTTTTTTTTTATTTTATTTTAGGTGAAATCTGAATCGCCAGTGCCTTCAACATCTGGTACGTCAACATCTGCCCCAGCTCAACCGTCGACACCTGGCAAAAAGAGAAAACCAAGTGAAATTGCCTTGGATAATTTTGACTTGGTCGCTCTAAGAAATATTGTAAACAGTTTTTATACAGTCAGAAAAGAAGTCCCTACCCTGAAAAAGATATTGGCCGCTGCAAAAAGGGATTTGAATTTTCCAGGTGTGTATCTTCATTTTATTACTTAATATATATCTTTATTAATAACTAATATTTGAATATTTTGTTACTAATTGTTCCTTTATTATATAATAGGGCTGTACTACTGTGTAAGCCGGTTAACTGAATTAGCCCAGCTAATCAGCCAACAGCTAATTAGCTAATTTTAATTCATATTTATCAAAGATTTTTTTTTATTATTTACCGAACTTTTATTTATTTTTATAATTAATAAGTAGCAACCCGCCCCGGCTTCTCACGGGTATAAAATATGTTATAGTCACTTTAAAAAATGTCATTGTCTACAATACTTAGTACATTATTTTGATAAATCTCGTATGGTTTTGCCTGCGTTAGCAATGTAAGCGGAAAAAAATGTAATTATTTGCGACATCACATTAGAAATCCCAAAAATAACAGTATTTCTCCACTATTTAATGACTGATATAATAATATTTTATATTTTATAATACTAATTAACTTTGGTAATTAATAAATTTATTTATTACATGGTATAATAAAGTCCTCCTATCATCTGTTACTAAGCCTGTTTTTTGTTTTCAGGTGAAAGAACCACATTGCGTCTTATTTTAAGGGAGCAATTAGGATACAAATTTAAAAAATGCAAGAACGCTCGAGTAGTACTAATACAAAAACCAGATATTGCGGCCTGGAGAGCTCGCTACTTAAGACGTATGAAAGAGAACCGGGAACTTGGAGCAGACAAGAAACCGGTCACGTATCTGGACGAAACTTGGATACATTCCCATTATACGGTACGGAAGTGCTGGCAAAATAGTAGCGATGCCAGCATAATGAAAAACACAAATCCGGGTCAACGCTGGATTCTCGTCCATGCGGGTGGTGAAAATGGTTTTATCCCTGGGGCGGATCTTTTTTATAAATGTAAAAGCAAGACTGGGGATTACCACCATGAAATGGACACTAAAAATTTCACCAAATGGTTAAACGAAAAATTGGTGCCCAACTCGCCTCCAAACGGCATAGTCGTAATCGACAATGCACCGTACCACTCAACACAAAAAGAAAAAGTACCTCACCAATCTGCATTAAAACATGAAATGCAAAGTTGGTTAACAACTCATAACATAAGCTTTGATATAAAAATGACAAGACCGGAGTTGTACCAGCTGATTAGATCGAATAAGCCACAAAAAAGTATGTCGTAGATGAATTATTAAAAGAAAATGGTCACGAAGTCGTTCGTCTGCCACCCTATCACTGTGATTTAAATCCAATAGAATACATTTGGAATCTGGTCAAACAGAGGGTGGCAGACAAAAACATTGACCAGTTAGAAAGAAAAATAGAAGGACTTACAAAAGAAGCTATTCAATCCATTACAGTAGCAGATTGGAAAAAAGAGGTTAACCATGTTGAAAGATTGGAAGCGGAATACTGGGAGAAAGATAGACTGCAAGAGGAGAATGTCCGACAAATAATTATATCCCTTGGAGGAGAAGATAGCTCGTCGGACAGCGAGGAGGAGGACGACAACGATGAAAGTGATGAAAGCGAGTCTGAAGGAAGGATGTCTGGAGTAGAAGAATTAATTGATTAGAATTTTTATTTTTATTTTTTTAGTTGCTTATTTTCTTTAATAATTTATATTTTAGTATTAAGATTATTAATTTAATTTAGTATGCTCCTTGTTTTGTGATTATATTGCCATTAAGTACTATATTATTGTGATGTCATACCTTGGTCCCAGCAGAAAATCAGTGCAGCAACTCGCTGCTAATGCTGAGCTGGGGTCCATTTTTGGCATCACACAATATAATGCTAGATTATTTGTTTTGTGTCCTTGTTCTTTAGTCTGTTTGTAAATATTTTGTTGTGTGATGTGCAAAATAAACGTTTCTTATTCTTATTCTTAAAATTGATAAATATTGTTTAATACATTTTATATAATATGGCAATTTGTTTTTATTTTCTAAAAGTTATTATTTGATCAATCTATGTATTTAAATTCTAAAGTAATCTTATCTTATACCTTTAAACGAGCAATTCTTGTATATAAATATAATTTATCATATATATGTACATATATATAATTGGAATCTCAGAATCGGCTTCAATGATTTTCAAGAAATTTTGTATATAGGGGGTTTCGGGGGCGATAAATTGATCTAGCCAGGAATCATTTTCATAAAAAGTAATTTTATGTCTTTTTTTTTTTAATTTTTTGAATACCGAGCGAAGCTCGGTTATATAGCTGGTAATATCTTGATACTTTAGTCTAGACATAATATCCTATATTGTTTCATTTATTGTAGATATTATTACTGTAATGCTAAGTACTCACATACGGTTTTACTCGATAGTTTTACTCCATATCGAGCAAAAACCACCGTGTGGACCGCAAAACTCACAGCTTGAAGGCTTGCATCGAGCCGGCTCGATGGAATTAAATATATCTATATCCTTCAATTTGGAGTAAATCTACCTCCTAACTATCGAGTAATGTTGAACGTGTGGACAAAAGCCCAAGCCGTGGGCTACGTAATTGCTCGATCGAGCAAAACCATATGTGAGTACTGAGCATAAAATGGTGTTTTTAAAATTAATTGCTTAATGAAAAGCATAAATTAACGGAAAATATCTAAACAACTGGAGCATTTTAATAAAATTTGGTATGTAGTTAATTAATACATTGGATTAACACATAGGTTATTTTTTACGGCGGGAAAACTTTACAATTTTTTTCACAGGTGAAGCACTAATTAGTAATTATTATTACATAATTTGGCATTAAATTTGATAAGCAATACAAAATAGACATTACTGGTCAGTCTCATGTAGTGGATTAGTGATTTTAAGGCGAGGCCAGTTCGCGGATTCTGTGAAAAGACTGATTTTTAAGCTTCCAGTCTGAAGAAATTATGTGGAGTTCTCTTACACCAAAATTTATGTAGACTCGGAAAGGAACAAAGTAACAAAATCACCGAACAGAATATTGAAAAACGGCATGGTAATTCTGTAAAAAAATCTTGAATATCACCATAAAAATACACTTCAAATTCGAACATCTCGTAATTTTCAATGACAATGTTATGATTTTTTTTACAAAAAGAATAGCTTTTTTATAGTTCTAATAAAATAACCGAATAGTTTTTTAATAAATGATTCGGTGATTAAAAAATTAAATAAAATGTACTAAATAGAAACGTTTTCGTTAGTCAACATGGCGGAGCGATAATTATAGTTATGCAATAGTCAACCCTATTAACAGAGTGCCTAGCTTTGTAATGGGCTATGCGCATCTGTTTAGTCTGCCGGCGACGCTGGCCGTGAAACGTTGGATCCGGACGCTCTGTGATTTAATTTTTAGTTGTTTTAGTTGCGAACTATTATTAGTGTTATCACTTACAATTATACATATATATATATATATATATATATATATATATGTATAATTGTAAGTGATAACACTAATAATAGTTCGGAACTAAAACAACTAAAAATTAAATCACAGAGCGTCCGGATCCAACGTTTCACGGCCAGCGTCGCCGGCATATATATATTATATATGTACATATATATATACATATATATATATATACATATATATATATATATATATATATATATATATATATATATATATATATATATATATATATATATATATATATATATATATATATATATATATATATATATATATATATATGTATAATTGTAAGTGATAACACTAATAATAGTTCGCAACTAAAACAACTAAAAATTAAATCACAGAGCGTCCGGATCCAACGTTTCACGGCCAGCGTCGCCGGCAGACTAAACAGATGCGCATAGCCCATTACAAAGCTAGGCACTCTGTTAATAGGGTTGACTATTGCATAACTATAATTATCGCTCCGCCATGTTGACTAACGAAAACGTTTCTATTTAGTACATTTTATTTAATTTTTTAATCACCGAATCATTTATTAAAAAACTATTCGGTTATTTTATTAGAACTATAAAAAAGCTATTCTTTTTGTAAAAAAAATCATAACATTGTCATTGAAAATTACGAGATGTTCGAATTTGAAGTGTATTTTTATGGTGATATTCAAGATTTTTTTACAGAATTACCATGCCGTTTTTCAATATTCTGTTCGGTGATTTTGTTACTTTGTTCCTTTCCGAGTCTACATAAATTTTGGTGTAAGAGAACTCCACATAATTTCTTCAGACTGGAAGCTTAAAAATCAGTCTTTTCACAGAATCCGCGAACTGGCCTCGCCTTAAAATCACTAATCCACTACATGAGACTGACCAGTAATGTCTATTTTGTATTGCTTATCAAATTTAATGCCAAATTATGTAATAATAATTACTAATTAGTGCTTCACCTGTGAAAAAAATTGTAAAGTTTTCCCGCCGTAAAAAATAACCTATGTGTTAATCCAATGTATTAATTAACTACATACCAAATTTTATTAAAATGCTCCAGTTGTTTAGATATTTTCCGTTAATTTATGCTTTTCATTAAGCAATTAATTTTAAAAACACCATTTTATGCTCAGTACTCACATATGGTTTTGCTCGATCGAGCAATTACGTAGCCCACGGCTTGGGCTTTTGTCCACACGTTCAACATTACTCGATAGTTAGGAGGTAGATTTAGCCCACGGCTTGGGCTTTTGTCCACACGTTCAACATTACTCGATAGTTAGGAGGTAGATTTACTCCAAATATTTGGTTTTTTGGTGCTTTTTGCTCGGCGTATGAAATGTTTTTGTTAACCGACTTCCAAAAAGGAGGAGGTTATATGCTCGTCTGTGGATTTTTTTTTGTATGTCAACGATTACTCCGCCGTTTGTGAACCGATTTTTATTAACCCCAATTTGGTGCCATGTTCACAAAAGTGGTGACCTGATGATGGGATCCATGAGTATTGAGTAATCAAGGGAACTCCTCAAAATTTATATTTTTTTTTATGAAAAAAAGGGGGCAAACGAGCAAACGGGTCACCTGATGGAAAGCAACTTCCGTCGCCCATGGACACTCGCAGCATCAGAAGAGCTGCAGGTGCGTTGCCGGCTTTTTAAGAGGGAATAGTGTAATAGGGTAGGGGAGGGTATGGAAGGAAATAGGGGAGGGTACGGAAGGAATAGGTTAGGGAAGGGAAAAGGGTAGGGAATTGGGCCTCCGGTAAACTCACTCACTCGGCGAAACACAGCGCAAGCGCTGTTTCACGCCGGTGTTCTGTGAGCCCGTGGTATTTCTCCGGTCGAGCCGGCCCATTCGTGCCGAAGCATGGCTCTTCCACGTAAAATGGAAACATATAGTGATTTTGGTTTTATGTGAAGGATCCTAGGCATATGCTACCAAAAAGTAAGATTTTGCACCAAGGCATGCTATGGTTCCGAAGATACTAAGAGAACTCCGGATAGATATTTATAGATATTTAGTTTGGGGGTTTCGGCGATGTTTTAAGAACTGAAAGCATATGCTACTATGCAAATTACATTCATCAACATCATCACTACCATCACACGATGCATATTTATGAGTTATGGCCCTATTATTGGTACTTTTCATAGTCTTTTCGATCGAGACTCAAGTTTGTCGAGTAATTTTGAAAATTATATTAATGTACACAAAGTAAATAATTTAAACTTGGTGTTGCGGTTACCAAGTTGTCAATTTGATCATGGGATCTATAAAGTATGTAAAAAAATCCTTGATTGGGACAAATATAGTTCTATTATTGTAGTTTAAAGTAGTTTAAGCCTTATTTGCTTGCATTTCTTATGTTTTTGTACTTAAATTTCTTGTGTATTTTAGGCATGAAAGTACCCAACAGCATCCGTCAATCACCGAATTGGTTCCTGTGGAACCTGATACTGTCACACATGCAGAGTAAGTAATACTGCAAAGGACAATTCTATTCTTTATATAATGTCGTCCCGGCCTTTTTTGTAGATAATGATGAATACTATAAATATTATGTAGAACATTATTTTTGTGTGGCATCAATACTTTTCGCAGAGCAAGCGAAGTAACGTAATTTTATGGCAAATTTTAGCAAAAGATGTCTTATATTTTTCAGAATGATAATCAATTCAGTAGTTTTTCAGCCTATTCAATACAAACAAATTTTTCCTCTTTATATATATACTAGTATAGATAGATATAGATGAGTTTTATTCGAAGGTTGACTTTTTTGTTTCAGTAATGAACATGATATCAATGCATCTGTCTCTGATTCAGTGCTGGAAGCTCATTTTGAGTAAGTTCCAAATTATGTGACGTAATTAAAATTATAAAATGCAGTATGAAAATTTTATTTCGTATTTATCAACATATTATATTGTTAACCTATTTTTATTTATTTTGTTACAGCAATCTAATAGATGAAGAACTTTTTGTCGAACCTGAAGAAAAGCAAAATTACGCGACTATAAGTGGAAGACGATTTATAGATATAATGTACTTTTTTAATAAACTTAAAGATATTGCAAATCATAAATCGTTATGTAGCTGTGGATTAGAATGTTTGAGTTTGATAGGTGAACAGCGATGTGGATTGCTGTCTAAATTCAAATTGAAGTGTAAAATGTGCCTGTCTACGTTTTATATTTATTCGGAGGATCCTGTTCCTAAAGATAACGTGGACATTAATTTCGGTGCTGTTCAAAGTATAATAAGTTCTGGGATAGGTTACTCGCAATTCGAAGAGATAACATCAACGATCGACGTGCCTATATTTACTGAAAAATACTTTTTGAAAGTCCAAAACACTGTATTTGATAAATGGGAAGAAACGGCTGTTGAAGAGATGGAAGCTGCGGCAGAGAGAGAGCGCGAAGCTGCGATAGCAGAAGGACGAATGAAAAACGGTATTGCGCTCATAGATGTCTATGCTGATGGTTGTTGGAGTGCAAGATCTTATGGAAATAATTATAAAGCACTGTCAGGAGCTGCTACGATAATTGGTCGTAAATTTGGTGAAGTTTTATTCATGGCTGTCAAAAACAAATACTGTATTATATGCGCACGTGCTGCGAAAAAGAGTATGACACCAAAAGAACACGTCTGCTATAAAAATTATGAAGGGTCTTCTTCTGGAATGGAAGCCGCAATAATTAGTGAAGGCTTTAAACAGTCCATCGATATGTATAATATAATATATGAACGGCTTATTGCTGATGGTGACTCGGCCACATATGCTAAAATTTTGGCACAAAACCCCTACCCTAACACAACTGTAAAAAAAATTGAATGCCGGAACCACGTCCTACGTAATCTATGTAATAAATTACGAGCTGTAACTAAGGATGTCAAATACCCCTTAAAGTATAGAAAATTATTAACTGATTCTAAAATTATGATTATTAGGAAGGTTGTGATAGAGTCGATCACAGAACAGAAGAAAACAAAAGATCCAATTGAAAAAATTCAGAATTTACACAGGGACATCACGAATTCAATAAATCACGCGTTTGGCGATCATCGAAGTTGTAAGGATTATTACTGTAATAAAGAAAAGTCTCTAGTTAGCAGTATGGAACAATCGAATTCGACCTTTTGGTTTAGGCTTAAAGTAATTGTTGGAACTGTTGCTTCTAAATCCAAAAGTCTGGTAGAAGATGTAGACACGAACACAGTCGAAAGGTTCAACAGCATTGTGGCGAAGATCGTGGGTGGGAAGAGAATAAATTTTTCTACAAGACGATCGTATCAAGGAAGGTGTGCTACAGCTGTTGTATTACATAATAATAAATTACCGAGATATACGTTGCAGAAGAAACATCTTGGGAAAAGCCCGAATACATCTCTGAAAAAGATGGAAGAGAGAAGAAATCTAAAAAAGGCGTGGAATAGAAAACACCCATTTAAAAAAAATCGATTACGTAATTTACTTAACAAGCAAACACAAAATGAATATGGTTCTAATAGTGCTGCCCCTGACATGACAAAAGAAGAGTTTGATAAAGCTAAAAACGATTTTTTTGAAAATTTGAAAAATTTAACAAAAAACAAGGACAAAATACAAAAAGAAACCAGTTTGCAAAGAGATTCTTATGATTGGGTCGAGATTAGAAAGAATATGATCACTGCTTCTAATTTCGGCAAGATTATAAAAAAAAAGAAAAATTCTAGTTGTGCTAATTTGGTTAAAAATATATTATACACAGAAAATATTTCCCATGTTAGTTCCATTGCGCACGGAGTTGAAAACGAAAAGCTCGCAATTGAACAACTAGCCAAACAATTGAATTTGCAAATCAAACCGTGTGGATTATTTATTGATAATAAATATCCTTTCATTGGTGCAACGCCTGATGGTCTTGTCGACGATGACATTATAGTTGAAGTCAAATGTCCTTTAACGGCCTTCAAAAAAGGGTTAGATACAGCGATTCAAGAAAATAAAATACAAATGTATAAGTTCAATAAAAAAAAGGTAATTACCAAATCAATGTAAATTGCAACTGGTACTACCAAGTGCAGGGTCAGCTGCATGTTAATCAGAGAAAAAAATGTATTTTTGCAATATGGAGTGGAGCAAACACAGATTTGAAGCTACCTTCCTTTAGTGAAGCTAAAATTCCGTAAAATCGAGCTGCCGACTAGTAGGTTGCAGTTGTGCAAGGGGCTGTCGATTAGTTCGTTGCACTTGTACAGGATGCGACTGGTATTCACTAATACCATCACGTATTGGCATACCACGATTGCGTCTGGAGTCTACTATTTCCGGAAGAATGCATTGCAAGTAAAAGCTGACTAATTGTTTTTCTATTTTTTCCCAAAAAACATCATCTCGTTCTATGTATTCTACAATACATAGAACGAGATGATGTTTTTTGGGAAAAAATAGAAAAACAATTAGTCAGCTTTTACTTGCAATGCATTCTTCCGGAAATAGTAGACTCCAGACGCAATCGTGGTATGCCAATACGTGATGGTATTAGTGAATACCAGTCGCATCCTGTACAAGTGCAACGAACTAATCGACAGCCCCTTGCACAACTGCAACCTACTAGTCGGCAGCTCGATTTTACGGAATTTTAATAAAAGAAAATTTAGACATCAAATATTTGTACACATAAATAAATAGTTCTATAAAGTATTATTTTTTATTTGATCTGACAAATTACAAGTCCATAAAATGCGAAGCATAAAAAATATGTTTACATCACAATAATAGTACAGGAGCCCTAGAACAAATTTTTTTTATTACTATCGAGCTAATTTTTTGTGAGTAGCTTCATTTGCGAAAAATCTTGAAAGTGGTAGCTAATAGAAATAGAAAGGATTGTTGTTGAAGGACTTGATTGTTCTATTTGTAGGACAATGTTACTCTTAAATTATAAAACTATTAACCTATCAATATACAAAAAATCTGCTTGTTAGGATTCCGTTTTAGGGTTCAGTAGTCAACCAAGTTTTGTTGATTACAGAACCCTATAACAGAACCCTAACGAGCTGATTTTTTGTATAGGTATTGATAGATAAATAGACATATAATTCATGAGTAACATTGTCCTACAAATAAAACAGTCCATATTTTAGGACCATCAATTCAAAGTATGAAATCCTTTCTATCTCTGTTAGCTACCACTTTCGAATATAAAATGAAATCAAATATAAAATGTTGTTCGTTTTATCAAAATGAAGCTACTCACAAAAAATTAGCTTGATAGTAATAAAAAAAAATTGTTCTAGGGCTCCCGTTCTATGAATAATAAAAACTAAGGAAAAGTAACTCCGTCAAAAACATGCTCTACAATACTAGTCAAAAATGTGTACCTTAGGTACACATTTCAATACATTTGCAATATTTAGGTGGCCTTGAGCGGTATCAGGCTGATGTTACATGACATTTCGAAAGGCACCAAAATTGTAATAGTATCTCCTTACGTTTCCTTAGTTTTTATTATTCGTAGACAATAACGCTACCTAATATTAGAGTTATTCTTCAAAAATGATTCTTCGCGTAACTTTCGTATAATATAATAAATAAATAAATAATATAATAATATAATAAATAAATAATAGTAAGTTAGTTTTGTAACATTACACTCATTTATGAGTGAACCCACGAAAGTTACGCGGAGAATAATTTTTGAAGAATCACTCAATTTATCTTTGCTGACCGTACCGCATTTACTTATAGCGGGCGCGGGCGGCACACGAATGCGTTTGTGTGCAATAGGCGAGTGCGGGGCCCCGCGCGCCTGCTCTCTTCCTTCCCCTGCTTCACCCCCGCCTATAGAAAGATTTCGCGAACAGGCCCTACCTTAATAACGTTATTGCGTTGAGTGGTATGAAGTAGCTACTCACGGAATATATTAATATGAAGCTAGATACAAATTATCGGACGCATCCATAAACCTCGTATTCCTGCTTGGGAACCCTTGGGCGAAACCTACTCGTACGTGGCGAATAATTGCATAAAATACTGTGGTTAGTGTAGCCCTATAAAAATAACTAATTCCGGTAACGTTATTTTTTTTAAATAACTTAAAATAAAAAAAACTTTTTTTGCACTCAGTACTTAAGAGAAACGTCAATTGAACCAGGTGTCAAGTTAATTCGCCCGAGTTGTACTTAGGTAACCTACTTGAGTTTTTTTCACTTGGTGCCTACTTTTGAAAGTGGCAGCCCTGGCCATAATTTCTATTTCCTTCGGTCTCGAACCTATTATCCCCGTCAGGGGTAAATTGGAATTCAACAAGGTTTTATTTGATTTTCTCAAAATATAGCGATAATTTGGTAATGTAAAGCTATCTTAATTCTTAAACCGCTTACCATACATTCGCAAGTATATCTTGAATAACTCTGATCGTAAAAGAAGAAGGTTTAAATTTTAATTAAAGGGGAAGATTGGACCAATTTACCCCGTTTTATGGCATAAATTGTTCATGTATATGTTACGCTCAAAGACCGAAAACGCTCAGTGAGCAAAAAAATAGCTCACAACGCATTGTGGGCTATTTTTTCGCGCATATTATGTTACGCTCAAAGACGGAAAACGCTCATTTTCCGTCTTTGAGCGTAACATAATATATCGCTGCTTTGGAAGAATAGCGTATTATTACCAAATACTACAAAATTGAGTTTTCAACACCATTCAACGTAAAATGATCTGTTTTGTATACTCAGTAAAGATCGTATTTCTATGACAATTATTACGGCCGTGGCACCACCAAAAGACTGTATCCTTTTGGTCAATTTTGGTCTCATTTTTTTGTAGACAGCGTTGTGTCGCAAATTGCAACTTGCCTTTAGAAGTGAACTCTAGGTTGTTTTTCTGATATATGGTGATATTACAAAATTATTTCGATTTTAAGTGCGCCTTAATCTAGAACACTGCGAGATGTGACACTATTGTACCAAAAAATCTACAAGTTCTTTCAGACACTTCTCATAAACAAAGTATTATTTAGGATTACTACGTTTTTGTACAAAAAGTAAGTATTACTTAAATTTACTAAAATTAGTTATTACTGTTTACAACAAATGAAGAGTGATATTCCAAAACGTACTGTCATTTTTTTTTTTTTAATTTTCAGTTTTATGTTTCGTTTTACTCTATGGCACAGCAGTTACGTGTTGAACAAAATAAATTTTACAAAACGTACTAGGTCGCCTCAGTTTTTCACTTTTATAATACGGATTCACAATCAGTATGTACTAAGTCAATGACAGATTTATTCCAAAATGTACGTTTCGGAAGTCGGAACGCAATCTGTCATTGTCAACGTAAAAATGGACGAAAGTGAATTTGAAGAGTTTAATTGTGCCGTTAAAATAGTTGAAAGTGGACGAAAACGAAGAAAAAATGAGGAAAAATGGAAGAAAACTGTTGAAAAGCATGTAAGATATAGTATGCCGAATGTACTTCCACGAATTACATGTACACACCTTAAACCAACGGCCATGTGTTTAGCTCGAGAAAAGCTAACAACAGAGGATTTAACCAGTAAGTTTTCAATAATATAAGAAAAATATTTGGCTGGGTTAGTTATTTTGTTAATTATTAAATATACATGTCATTTGTTTCAGGTTTTCGTGAGAAGTTGTATTCACATAAAACGAAAGTAGAACAAGATGCCTTCCTGCTGAAATATATGATAACACAAGAAACCAAGTCTCACAGACCTAGGAGAGCCACACCAAGAACACGTTCTAGAACAGACTACTTTATTAGAAAGGTATCTGGGCAGCTAGTAAGAGTATGTGCAAAAATGTTTGTCAATAACTAATATTAAAAGAAGACGTTTAAACGTTATATCTAATCACTTTATGAAACACAGTACAAACAGAAGTGATAAAAGAGGTGGTCCAAGAATTTCCTATAAGCATCAAGAAATTACAGAATCTATAAAACAGCATATTATTATGTCTTTTCGTTGCAGAGAGAGCCATTATGGTCAAGGTAAGAGTGTCAGATCATATCTCCCACCTGAATTGTCAACTAAAAGAATGTACAGAATGTGGAAGGCACAGAGAAATCGGGACTATTTATCAGTTTGATGTTTTTCAAAATATTATAATATATTTTCCAATAATTTCAATTCAGACTTTGATAATCCTCGGTCAGATATTTGTTCTTTCTGTTAACTTAAAAAAATAGAAATTCGAAAATGTACTGACTTGAAACAAAAACAAGAACTTATTACAATATACAGACTACACAAATTGAGGGCAAAGAAATTTTATCAAATCCTCCGAAACCCAAATTATGATGATGAAGAAGTTGTGAAAATTTGTTTTGACATGCAGCAAAATCAACCTTTACCAAAGTTATCCATAGGCGAAGTATACTGTGCCAGGCAGATATGGATATACAATTTTACTGTTGTTATAATAGAGCCAAATCAAAATAAGAATAACATATTTATTTATTCATGGACGGAGCTAGATGGTCCTCGAGGTTCAAATGAAATTGTTTCATGTGTAATCCATTTCTTTAAGATTTTAGAAGAAAAACTAGCTAGTGGTGGGGGACACAAAAAGTTAATGATATTTTCAGATTTATGTGCTGCACACAATAAAAATTCTGCTATCATTGGAGCTTTACTGCATTTCATACAGAACTCTCAAGTTTTTAATAGCATAGAACACATATTCCCCATTAGAGGCCATAGTTATATGCCCCCAGATAGAATAATTGGACGCATTGAAAAACAGTTCAGAAAAAAAGAATCTATTCTTTCAGTGGATGAATATTATAACATTTATGAAGAACATGGCACTCTTTTCAAATATGGGCAAGATTTTGAGATTAAAAACTATAAACAAGCAGCTAAAAATATTTTTAAAGCAAAATTTCCCTTTAAAATGCAGGATGCAAGAATATTTAAATTTGTTAAAGGTAAATATTATGTTGGCACAAAAACTACCTACACGGGTGAATATTTGACTAATACTGTTCTCAAGAAAAACATAGTTCCTAATCGATTTTATAATAATATAGAAAGTATTCCAGCTGAAAACTGCATATCAGAAGAGAAAAAGAATGATGTAAGAAAATTACTTCAATTTTGTGATGTACCAGCGGCTGCTAAAGCCTTTTATGACCAAGCACTTGAAAGTTGTACAAGTGCTGTGCCTAATTAAGAAACTGTCTACGGAAATGACGATGAAGAGCCATTTATATAAGCCATACATTTTTAAATGTGCCATGTAACTTCTATTTTTATACATTTCCATAGTTATTGATTATGTGTCTAATTTTATTACTTTAAATTTTGCTTCCTTATAATAAAATAATTAAGTATATAAATAAAATAACTGTTTTTTTTCTGATTTAATTTGAGCTCAAACTACTATTATATTGAGGTAAATAGATCTAAAAACTTCACTATACTGCCGTCATAACAAAAAAAGACGCATCTACAGTTTTTTTCGAAATTGAGTTATATATATATTTGGAATCAGCAAAAAAAGACGCATCTACTAGAATTTTTATTATTGTACGGAATGAAGCACAGCCCTATATAACCATAGTGAAATAAGACAGATCTGCAATAAGAAATTATAACCACTAAATAGAAAAGACGCTTCTGATAAAAACTAAGTTAAAAAGACGCATTTAAGTAGAAGCGTCTTATTTATTTATAAAAATTGTACTTGCTCATGAAAAGAAAAGACGTTTCTGCATAATCGTAAGAAGAAAAGACGCTTCTGCGCAGATGCGACATTTCATCGTAGTATGACTACTACCAACTCAGACGCATGTGGCAGTCGCGTCTATTCTCCTTAGTATTGCTTAGTGGGCAGGGCTGGGAAGGGGAGCGTTTTTAACCGACTTCCAAAAAACGAGGAGGTTATATGTTCGGCTGTGGATATTTTTTTTTTTTTTTTTTTTTTTTTTATTTTTGTATGTTCAACGATTACTCCGCCGTTTGTGAACCGATTTTCGAAATTTTTGTTTTGTTGTATTAGGTTTCACTCCAATTTGGTCCCATTTTCACAAAGGTGGTGACCTGATGATGGGATCCATGAGTAATCGAGGGAACTCCTCGAAATTTATATGGAAACATATGGTGATTTTGGTTTTATGTGAAGTGTACTAAGAATACGCTACCAAAAAGTCAAATATTGGGTCAAGGTATACCATGGTTTCGATGATGCTGAGAGAACTCCTCATTCCTTATAGATACACGTTTGGGAGTTTCGGCGTTGTTTTAAGAACAGAAAGCATAAACTACTATGCAATTCATATTCATCATCATAATCATCATCATCATCATCGTCATCATCATCATTACCACGTCGTGTTAAGGCCACCAATGTTTCATGGCACAGAATAGATAATAGTACAAGGCATAGGTATGGATATACTAATAATAATAATTATGTACTGTATAACAATTAACAACACCTGTTTGTTTTTAATACACGGCGGTCGGCGTCGCCGCCCAGCGCGGCCGCGCGGCGCGTGGCGGTAGAAGACAGAATATCGAATACTTTACTAACTACTTTATATACAGATCGAATACTTTACTACTTTATAAAATTTTAATAGACAAATAGAATTAAAATAAAGTTATTTTAAAAAGAGCATTTAAACAAAACAAAGTTATTAAGTGACTTTTTAATTAGTTATACTTATTAATCGATAGATGGTGCAATAAGTACCTATCGATTTGAATTCTTGATTACAAGAACAGCTGTCAATAATTATGATAATATTAAATATTATGCTACGCTACATCCTATGCAAGTTTGTACAATTTTTTATCTGATAGATCCTTCGATCGTGGAAAAACGAGACACAATAGCCTTTCTATTGTTATCGCAATCGCCGGTGACCGCTTCGGGCTTGAAGTAAGTATTAAAATTGTTAAATTACTTAGCACAATATGTTCACTTCACTGATAATATTATATTATTTTGTGAGTGTGAGTTGTGACTCTTAACAAATTGTAATAAGATACGTAAAATATACGCGAAGATTTCACTCTTCTAGTGTAACTAAAAAGAGTGAAATTATTATTATTTTTAACAAAAAATTAAAACCGACTTCCAAGGTAAAAACAATAATAACATTAATATGAACTAAAAAGTATTAAATAATTTTTACTATCTAATAGTGCCTTTTTTCGAATTCGGCTTAACCTCAACTATTTCTGTACTCAATCTTCATAATTTTGAAGTCGGTGCCAGTTCCAAAAATTTTAAATATTCTGTCAGAGGACTGAAGATTCAGCTATCTGGTACCGACTTCAAAATAATGAAGATTGAGTACAGAAATAGTTGAGGTTAAGCCGAATTCGAAAAAAGGCACTATTAGATAGTAAAAATTATTTAATACTTTTTAGTTCATATTAATGTTATTATTGTTTTTACCTTGGAAGTCGGTTTTAATTTTTTGTTAAAAATAATAATGTCAGTTGCGTCCAGACCGTCGAAGGGGATACCCGCGCGCGCAGCTCCGCGATACAGATTTACGTCAACATGGTAAGTCAAAATTCAAAAGCGCGCGGTTTATTTACGCGGCATGTGCAGTGTTTAGAGGCATACGAAAGACACACTGCGTTTACATCTGTTTAACGTAATTATATTTTATTCAATCAACATGGAAATGCAAACCTAGCGTGCCTTTCTATCTAACGGATGTATTAGTACAGTGGTAGATGTATTATATATTTACCACTAGTTAGGTAGATAACATGTTAAAATGATTTGCTCTTATCTAATCATCCAGGAAGAAAACTGGGAAATACGTGTATGTTGACTAAACGCTGCCCGCATTTCTTATTTTAATATAATGTTGTAGATGTTTTTAATTAAAAATAGATGGAGAATCGATTCGGTCGGTTGGTAATATTATACGAATTAGAATCATTTGTATTTTTTTGTTGTTACAGTCTGAGAGGCTTAACCGATGCTCAAAAATAATGTCGATGGTGAAGCCATCCACCAATTTTTCTGCTTTAACAAGATTGCTTTTGCAAGAACCTACCTCGAGTTCTTCACATAATCAGTTGTTTTTGTCAGACAATGAAAATAAATCTTCCACTACATCTGCTCTACAAGAACCTACGCCGATTACTTCTGCTTTGCAAGATCCTACCTCGAGTTCTTCACATAATCAGCTGTGTTTGTCAGACAATGAAAATAAATCTTCCACTACATCTGCTCTACAAGAACCTACGCCGATTACTTCTGCTTTGCAAGAACCTACCTCGAGTTCTTCACATAATCAGCTGTTTTTGTCAGACAATGAAAATAAATCTTCCACTACATCTGCTCTACAAGAACCTACGCCGATTACTTCCCATAGTGAGCCGACATCCTTGATCCATGACAATTCATTAGAATTGTCACAGCCATTTAACAGTGACATAGATTTTGACTCCGACGATTCACTTTTTGATAAAGATTACGTTCCTTCAAGTATAGAGCTACTACAAAATTCTGATGATTCAAATTCTGCAGATTTTATCCCCAATTCACAATCGCGTAATATGACTGTTCCGGAATCACCTGAAGTCTCAGACTATGAAAATGAGCCACAAAATTTAACAAAGAAAGGAGAACCTAGAAAGCGTAAGAAGTTTAATGAGTCACAGGCGCAGAGAAAACAAATGAAAAAACTGAGAGATATGGAAACTAAATATGTGCTTAAGCCTGGATGTAACAATAAATGTAAAAAAAAATGTCATACCTATTTTACAGAAGAAACACGAAAAAATATCAACTTTCTCTTTAGAAATATGTCTTGGAAAGAGCAGCAATATTTCATTATAAATAATACATCTAAAGAACAGATTAAGAGAAAAACCGTTGCTAGTGAAAACCGAAAGCTGCCACGAGATGTAACCATTTCTTATTTTCTGTCAACTGAAATAGGAACTAAACTGAATGTTTGCAAAACCTTCTTTCTAGAAACTTTGGGTTACAGTCGTAATAATGATAGATCTGTCAGGACAGCCTACAACGTAACAAGCAACACTGCCCCGGTGGATAGACGAGGAACCAATCCTAACCCAAAAAAGGTCGACGATTCTATAATTGTGGAACATATAAACTCATTTAATCCATCGATATCTCACTACAGACGAGAGCACGCTCCAAATAGAAAATATCTTTCATCTGATCTAACTGTGACTAAAATGTATAATGATTTTTGCGAAAAGCAAAACATGAATGAGCTTCCCAACAATCAACAGATATCTTATGATTACTACAGAAAAGTTGTGAAAAAATTAAATATATCTTTTACGAAATTGGGCAACGAAGAATGTGAGACGTGTGAAAAATATTTTATTCACAATCCAGAGCACTATGAAAAAAGACACAGAAACTGCCAAGAATGCCGGGACTACGAACGGCACCGGGAAAAATTTATATCAGCCAGGGATGCCTACAAAACGGATGTTCAAAAACAAAATATAGCGAACGCTAATTCTGATGAAGCTTATTATGCGGTTGATTTGGAAAAAATAATTATGCTGCCTCGCCTTGAACAATTTAAAATTGTTATGTTTTGTCCGAGATTAATCGTTTTTAACGAAAGTTTCGTACCAATTGGAGACAAAAAAAATAACACTTCGTCTCAAACCTACTCCGCGATATGGCATGAAGCTGTCTCAGGTCGTAAAGTGAATGACATAACCAGCTGTTTCAGAGCTTTTTTTCAGGCAAATAGAGATTTGAAACATATTGTTCTCTGGTTGGACAACTGTGCAGGGCAAAATAAAAATTGGACTTTATTTTCGTATTTGCTCTTTCTGGTCAATTCAGTCGAAGTTAATTATGAAACGATTACTTTAAAATATTTACAAACCGGCCACACGCACATGGCTGCAGACGAATTCCATCACCAGGTGGAATTGTCTATGAAAAAAATGAAACAGTTGTATGATTTTGAGGACTTTCACCGAGCAGTATTGAGCACCAGAAAAAATATAACAGTAAAAGTAATGAATGTGGGTGATTTTTGTGATTTTCAAGATTGTTCTTCAGTATATAAACTGCAAAATTCTTCACCGAGAGCATATTTGAGTGATATGTGTACAGTAACATTTACCAGAGGCACCCACGTTCTGCGCTATAAGACTGACTTTTTTAAAGAGGAAGAGTACACTCTTGACTTTTTGAAAGTAAAAAATATAAAATGTGGAGTACCACCACCAAACCCCAAGACGGAATATAGAGGCATTACTCACGAGCGCAAGTCAGCAATCATACAACGTCTGACACCCTTAATGCCTGACAACCGAAAATTATTTTGGTATGATCTACCAACTAATAATAATAGTGTTGATCTCACTCAAAATGATGAAGACTGATTATTTTTATTCTTAATTTTTTTCCCAATAGGTTAAATACACCAGGGTATTAGAAATAAGCATAACTTATAGTCTATTTTTATAAAAAATTTATTAGAATTAAGGATTAAGGAAAGTTCCTACTTAAAAACTAATTTTAGGTTTATGTAAGAGTAATTATTATCGCAATACGGCGGAGCCAAAAAGTGTTTTTTAATTGATAAAAAGTTATGTTAAGTTTTAGAATTGCTCATATTTTCTTTTTCAAATATAAAATAATGTCGTCTCTAAAATATGTCTTTTATTACGTACGTTTTTCTCCTTTAAACTGAAGAGCTGTGCTAATATGATTCAAAATTAATGGTTATAAGGTTTAAAATGTTATTTTAAAATAGGGTATAGGGATGTTTTTAGTCAAGTATTTTTCAAGTTCTTCGAAAAAATTTAAGAGATACTAAATTGAAAAGCAGTATCTGGCTAGAAATGACTTTATTATTTAGTTATTTAAATCCTGGTTTCGTAATAAAACTAAGTAGAAAAGAACGCTACATAAATTACTAAATTGAAAAGTCGCATCCAGCCAGACGCGACTTTTCATTGTAGTATTACGATTTTTTTTGAATATTTTTTACTAGGAAGAAAAGGAAAATGTCTAATATTTACAATAAAAAAATAATTTATTCACACTTTTTATTTACAACGTAAAAGATTTAGTTTACACACGCATTATTGAATTCCTAAATTTTGTTTTTTTTTATTATCTTACAAGCAGCGAATTTTTATATTTAAGCAACACAAAACATTTTTTTACTCTGATTGAAGCTCAGTGTAGATGCGTCTTCCTTTCTTATGACGGCAGTATAGTCAAACAATTTTCTTTGTGATTTTATTTCAAAACATACTAAGTAATGACTTAGTGCATTTTGGAAATGGAGGACAGTAAAAATGACATATTTTTTCCTCTTATAATTTTTTTTATATTTATTGAACTAAATAACACTTTTTATCATAATGTATTTGTGCACTAACATAAAATGAACTGAATTGACTGATTGAATGCATTGCATTATGTAAGAGAATAAACAATTCAGTTTTTAATATATACCCAAAAGTTGCATCATGAGGACATAGCACATTTTGGAATATCACTCTTCAAATGATAGAGTCGATAGTATTTATACAATCAAAATTATAACGTTTTTCTAGATAAATTATATTGTGATTGTAATTGTATTTTTCATATTGTAACTGTATCTGTTAAAAAATATGTTGCATTATTGGATTATTGGATTGCTTTTTATCTAAAATACTGTATCGATACAGTATTTTAGATAAAAAGCAACTCGAAAACGCATTTTTTTAAATCAGATACTTATTGAACTAATCGGAATGAGCCTACAGAACCTAATATTTTAGTGGGTACTCAGTATATTTTACCTATCAACTCTTTGTAATCTAGGTAACTAGTTACTTGTTACCTAAATTATAAAGTGACATAATGATTTATCAAGCCCAAACCACTGTACGAATCGGACTGAAATTTGGCATCCTGCGGGGCGATGCACTAAGCGATTCCGCGCGGAATCTTCCCATTTGCGGAAACTATTTCACTTTCAAGCAAATGACAAGTGAAAACTTTTCGATTTTGCTGTCATTTTGACAGTAGTGCCATTTCTTTTGTATGAGTGAAAAAGTTTCCGCCACGGAATCGAGAACATCTCACCGCGGATGGGAGTTTGACATTCGTCGGCGGGAAATTATCCGAGGATTAGAGTCGATTTTGCGGAATCTTCTCGCCACCTCCGAGGCTCGTGAAATCTTTTCACTTCGAGAACCGTGTCATGGCGGATATTTTTAGATGAAATTATCAATTAATAAGAATAAAACAAAGCAATAAGATTAAGATTTAGTTAGTCATGTCTTGTTTAAAATTAAATAAATGTCGTACTGTAATAATGAATTTATTAAATCTTTAGGAAGTGTTCATTGAACAATAAATTTATTTTATTTATAAATACAGTCAAAAACTTGTATTAATATTTGGTACTTACTTAAAGATTTAGAAAGAAGTACTTATAATATTTTTTAAATTTTGTATTAATATTTATGTATTATGTTAAAACATTATTGTGCTTTTACAATAATTTTAAATATAAATATCATTTAAATAATTCCAAGGTCATACTCACGGGTCACCACCCGGAACTTCCATAGTATCTAATAAAAACTAATATTAAATGAAAAACAAATCTAAAACAAAAAAAATCTAAGTGAAATTTAAATTATAGGGACCGTGCAGAAACTATAATAATAATATCTATGGACGCTTCACACCACGTCAGTCTGGCCCTGTGCTAAGTACCCGAAGGACTTGTGTTACAGGTACCAGACAACGGAAATATATTTAACTAGCTGACCCGACAGACGTTGTCCTGTCTTAACGATGATTATTTAATTCGAATTGGTATAATAAAGAAAACAATAGATTATCTTCATGCCAAATTTCATCAAAATAGATTAAATAGTTTAAGCGAAAATCATAAAAGTTTATTGCGCAGGCACCGTACATTTTCCGGGACAAAAAGTATCCCTTGTCCTTTCCCGAGACTCAAAGTATCTCCATACCGACATTCATCAAAATCGATTGAAAAGTTTACGCGCAAATCATAAAAGTATATTGTGCAGTAACCGTACATTTTTTCGGAACAAAATGTATCCTATGTCCTATTCCTGGTTCTAAGCTACCTCTCCACCAATTTTCAGCCAAATCAGTTCATCCGTTCTTGAGTTATAAGTGGCGTAACTAACACAACTTTCTTTTATATATATAGATACTTTTATACTATATACATATATTTAAGATATTTATTATATCATACACATAATACACATCCAGACCCGGGAACATTGAAAACTTTTTGTTCCGTCGGCGGGATTCGAATCCGCGACCCCTGGCTTGAGCTACCAACGCGCTCACCACTGAGCCACAGAGTCGTCTAAATTATTATTATTAGGGCGTTGTAATTCGACAGCAGCGACACGGTGCAAGTAAAAGATGTGACTTGTAAGTTACTTTGGCTTCGCATTCTCTAATCTCTTTGACCCCGACTAGTTTATATATGTGATTTTCATGTTTTAGACTATAAAATGATTTCAAATATTAAAGATAGGTTTCCACCCGTAAACATAGATCGAAAGCCTGAATAAAAATGTATGAAGCTTATCTAGTTAACTAAGAAAATATCTAAAAGAGTAATTAGTACCATCCTTCAGCATAGAAAGTAAAAACTTGATAAATATTGCAATAAAATAATGAAGATGCAAAAATACTTATAATTTATACTGAAAATGCTTGTGGACCAATAAAATAAAACAAGTTCACTAAAATAAATGCTTTTATTTCATTAACCTCTGCGATTCGATCGATACCATCTTCACAACTTTTGTCTGTCACTGTTTTTAACTAATTTCAGTCTGGACCTCATTAGTGCAAACACCATTTATGTATTCTTTAAATAACACACAAGACTGCACTAATAATCTTTTTCCTACTTCAAGAATCATCATTTTGAGAACCAACACTTTGTCAAGAATCAAGATAGTTCAAGTTCAATATCGAGATAATCATTCGATTTGCCTTTATTTTTCTTGTATGTATTAGAACATCCGGGAATACAACAATGCATTTCAATTCTTGAAAATACTTCAATTTTCGGCTATTCGTAATTCGTCACTAGTGGCCTGTGGGCTGTGGCAGACGGCAGTGTCATCGCTCTGCACGGTCCCTATGTAATAAGTTTGTTTTACACATAAATAAAAGGTTTTCTCACACAACAAGATTTACCGATATTATAATAAATATTATTAAAGTAGGTACGATACTATAAATAGCTGTGATTTACCGGAGCACATGTCAAAACACACAACTTACAGATTTGACAGATAATAATTGTCACTGTCACTACTCACTCAGCAGTCGGCACATAGACAATATTTTTTGTTTTAATTCCACTCAACTCCCAAACGGCAGCCGCGCTATTTTTGCTTTATGTATGTACCTACTTTGTACTGCGCGGTGCGCCGTGCGCCGTGCGCCAGTCGCCACGCACTCAAGCCCCAAGCGGCAGCAAATAAGTAACGTATTTCGCTGACTTACAGACTACTTTTGTATAATCCTTCGATCGGGAATTCTTGGAAATGCAGCTATTATAGGTGTCTGGGGGCTTGACCGTTGACGGGTTAGTATCTTTTCGGCTACTTTATTCATTATTGTGCGTTATTTAGTGTGTGTTGCTATAACTTGTACTTTTTTCGAAGTTTTTCGAAGTGTTTTGTATTTTTTTAATGAGCAGCAATTTTTTAAAATTCAACGAAATAAGTACTCAAAATCATTCGTTGATTAAAACGCAGCTGAAATATACATTTTTTGTAAGGTAAGGTAAGACTAATCTTAGTCTCAAAAATTTTGTTCATTAAATTATGAGGTGCAGAAATTTAGAGACAATTAATATTTTCCCGTCTTTTATCTTGATACGGACAGCGATAGCCGATAAGTGATGACTAACCATTAACCAAGGCTATTATAATATTATGTATTAAGCCGTAGCACTGATTACCAAAAAAAAAAAATGTTCTCTTTGGTTTCGGATTCATTCTCATGACGGAAAGTTAGTGAATCGCTTCAATACTGACAGAATAATGAGAAGTTTTCACGTGAGATCTTTCCGACGATCGTGAATCAGGGGGCAGGTAGATGTTTATGACGTAGGCGTCCGCTAAGAAAGGATTTTGATGAAAGTTATAATAATAATAATATCTATGGACGCTTCACACCACTTCAGTCTGGCCCTGTGGTAAGTACCTGAAGGACTTGTGTTACAGGTACCAGACAACGGAAATATATTTAATACTTTTATACTATACATATATTTAAGATTTTTATTATATGATACAAATATTTAATACATATCCATGACCCAGGAACTTTATAAACTTTTTGTTCCGACGGCGGACCTCGAACCCGCGACCTCCGGCTTGAGCTACCAACGCGCTCACCACTGCGCCACGGAGGTCGTCAAAGTTTGTATTAAACTTTGTCAATCTTAAACCAATCGGGCTGAGACTTTGATACCTAATTAATAATAGTACTTCTTAATGCGAGCTAAGCCGCGGGCAAAAGCTAGTTGACTAATATAGATGCTGATGCGTCTGAACAAATGTGCTAAATTTCAAAAGTGTATGTATATACAGGTGTCCAGAACAGTGACGTCCAAAAAAAATTTAGATAGCTTGTGTTCAGGGGTATCCGAATTACCCCCATGTATGTTCCGCGATTTTTTGTCGTTTTCGAGTTACGAATTTTTTAATGATTTTCAGAAAAAATGCGGCCGGGTCAGTTTAATATTTATTTATTTTTAAGTCTAGTGAGTTTTGTTACAAAAACTCACTAAACTTAAAAATAAATAAATATTAAACTGACCCGGCCGCATTTTTTCTGAAAATCATTAAATCATTAAAAAATTCGTAACTCGAAAACGACAAAAAATCGCGGAACATACATGGGGGTAATTCGGATACCCCTGGACACAAGCTATCTAATATTTTTTTTTGGACGTCACTGTTCTGGACACCCTGTATATATTTTGTATTTGCATATCTCTGAAACTACAGGTCCGGTTTAGGTGATTCTTTTTGTTGTACTAGGTATTCTTTAAATAATGGAATTCTGCAAGTTTCATCAAAATTGGTCCAGTAGTTTCTGAGATACAGAATTTAAATTCTTTGTAACATACAATTTTGAAGTCGGTTTTATCTTTTTAAAATACTATTTTGATTGATACTTTATTGGATATTTTTTCATGTTTTACGATTGTGCTACAGGAAAATTAAGCAGAAGATAGAATGTATCAAACTCTCCTTTACGACCTGAAAATAACATTTTAGATGCAGAAGATTTTAGCTGATCTCCTGCAACTATTGTTCAGGTGACAGCGTTAAGGATCCGTCTGACGTAATTATAAATGATGACTATTATTCAGATTCTAATCATTATATTCTAGACTTAAATAACAAGACACGTGCAAAGGATATTAATAGAAATAAGTTTGCTGAAAACAATATCAATCCCATGTTTCCAGTTGCGACTAAACATTCAAATTCAAATCAAATAAGTCCCTAATAAAAAGACCAATACGAACAAGTACAAATTATACTAAAGACGACAAACAAATTGTGAAACATGATTATGAACTTCATCTTAAGCAAAAACAATTAGCAAGGGTTCAAAAAGATGAAGGCAAAACTATACTCAGGACAATAATCATACACTTATATCTGTTTATGACCTGCAAGCGACTATGCCTTGTCATAAAGGTCGACATTTTCTTGTCTTATTAAGTTTAAGTGCTATAATTTTACTATTTATGATATTAAAACCAAAGATATAAACTGTTTCGTTTGGCATGAAGGCGAAGCTAAACGTGGAGAGCTATAGAAATTGGTACCTGTGTAGTAAAATTGAGGAATTGTTCGGAATTATACCTCCTGAAACATTTTGCCATGTTCCATGCGAATAATATACGATCCTCATTACCTTGATGAGTGGAAATTTTCCACCGTGCGTTTTTCGCGTACCCGTTGTTTCGCGCACTGTAAAAATCTGAAACGAACTATCACCAGCACTATTTCCAGGACCAATACGACCTGCAAACCTTCAAGAGAAGAGCGTATTCCCTCTTAAAAGGCTGGCTACGCACCTGAAACTCTTCTAATTTTGCGAGTGTTAAGGGCGACGGTAGTTGCTTTGAAATGAGTGTGACAGTGTTCACTCTGTTATAGAGCGTCAAATCTAAAGAAGCCTCAAATCTGGCCTTGTACCATGAAACTGTTTTGAGACTCAAATAATCGGACGAGAATGCTGCGTCCTACTCTTAGAGTAGGACGCAGCATTAGAGTAGTACTCTAACATACGTGAAATGACGTTGTTAGAGCAGGATGCGGAATTCTTGTCCGAATGCTTGAGTCTCAAAACAGTTTCATAGTAGGCCTACTGGTGCGACCTGTACACCTGAATCTATGCCTGAATCCTGATTAATACACACAGATAATAAAAAGTGCGTCGAAGACTGGTACCCGGCCTATAAAGTATAATAATATGAACTGACCCTTGCTGATTATTATTACCAAAATTTAGCAACTGCTTTGACGGGAATAGAATGTGAGTCAACAACAGACTTTTAAAAAAGTTATTCCAGTTTTTCAAGTGAAATAACTGTTTTAAGAGACTGTTGAACATAGAGACTAGGATATAAACTCTGTTTTGTGTTTAGAGTTCATATTTTTTTCAAATTTTTGAGTTGATAAAGGCTGGATTGTTACATTATAAACTTTTTTTGAATTTTTCTGTTTTATTTTCGGATTTTTTAAGATTCTATGCTACAACAATTACTTAATACGCGTGAGCTAATTTTAAAGATATTAAGCTTTCGCATTTTTGGGGTTCCATACCAAAAGTTAAAAAAACGGGACCCTATTACTAAGACTTCAATAACTGTTTGTCCGTCTGTCTGTCTCCAGGCTATATTCCAAAAAGCTCTATATTATCTAGACTTCTGATTTTTTTTTTACAGATTGCGTTATAACAACAAATACTAAAAATAAAATAATATTTAAAGGACCTCCCATACAACAAAGGTGTTTTTGGCCTTTTTTGTTCGATATTTGTTGGTGACAAGTAGGCAACTAGGCACTTATTTCACACACAAATTTTCACTTCAGTTACAATAAATATGTGTACCTAAACAATTATTAATATTAAAATAAAATGTATAAGGGGGCCCCTATACGAAAAATACAATTTTTTAACCTATTTTAGCTCTACTTGGTAGATTATTCTATATTTTTTCTAATTTGAGTTTGTTCATTACTTGCTGTAAAACCAGTTAATACTATATTTTTCCATAAAACATGTTACATATAGTAATCATTTTTGTAAAAGGACGACCGGATTGGTATTGTAACACTACCTACTGATTTATTATGAATAGTGCTAAGATTTCACATCTCAAAATATATCAGTATCACTAAGATAAAATACAAGTTAATATTTTGTATTATTTTGAAATACAACACTGTTATTAAAAATAACCTTATTTTTTTCTACATTTTTTTGTAATGAGCCAATAATCGTCATAAGTTCGTCTAGGTTATTTCGTTGTAAGTCTGAGACCAAGTAGTTATTTTCAATATTTAAGTACTAAACAAGTATTACTCTCTTAAAATGTTTATTAAATATAAACTGCAATATATTTTCCGTGTTTCTATTCTGTTTTTATCAACATTAGCGCAGTAAATAAAAAAATATCACCATTTGAAAATTTGAAAAAACTTTAAAGTGCTCTACTGAAAAATTCACTCATTTTGAGTTATAACAGTATCCTTCCAAAGCAGCAATATATTTTTTGTTTCAGTTGCATAATTTTGTAGAAACTTATTGATTTCTTTACCTAAGCCGTAGTTTTTGCGAAAACCCCACATGTGATCTAATTTTATCTTAGTTTCATACATTATAGGAATATTTTAAAATATAAAACAAACCTTCACATATCTTGTTAGGCTATAATATTTTACATACTTTCATGAAAAAACTACTAAATAACCACAAAATAAATTAATAATTAGTTTTTATTGTCTCCTGAAAAGTTAGGTCTGTGTCACATGTGGGGTTTTAGAATTCACCGATTCAATTGGCTCAGTTGGGGGGCTGTTGGTTGCTCAAGCCGGGGGTCGCAAGTTCGATCCCGCCAACGGAACAAAAAGTTTTCAAAAGTTCTGAGTCATGGATGTGTATTAAATGTGTGTATCATATATAATAAAAATCTTAAATATAATATTATGTTTAGTATAAAATTATTAAATATATATTTCCGTTGTCTGGTACCCGTAACACAAGTCCTTCAGGTACTTAGCATGGGGCCAGACTGACGTGGTGTAAAGCGTCCATAGATATTTAAAAAAAAGGTATTAAAAGGGTATGGAACCTTAGAAAATAGTGTCTTTAGGTTTATCATCTTCAGTCTATTTACAGGGAAAGTTGTTGCTGCTCCTATTAAAACTTATCAATGAATTTCATTCTATCATATTCATAGTATCGTCTATGAAGTATAATAAAATCATGTATAGGTCTACCAGAATCTGATGGCAAATTTTGAGAGCAGATTTTCGAAATTATCCTTGATCATTGGATAAGTTTATATATTTGCATGTTTCACACACAGAATCAGCAACTTTAAGGATCAAAATGTTTTATTCCTATTACCCCGGTATTGCTAGTCAATTAATTTTCTCACTTTTTGCCATCAGATTCTGGTAAACCTATAGACGTACTCATTATTGATTTTGGAAATCCGACTAAGTAACGAAGTTACGAATTCACGACAGGGTTGTACAGACAACAGTAATCAACACACACTTCAAATTTGTAGGATTACGAAAATAGCAAAATAACGATTTATTACTTACAGTAAGATCCAGTGTTTCTGAGAGCATTTCGGCATAAACTTCTCTTTTTCCCATCCAAAAATATTCTGTTGAAATATCTTTATAACAACCTTCTGTTAAACAACAGCGGCATACTGCAGGACCGGGCCGCCATTCTATAGTCTTCGGTTCCATTATTTTTTAAATAACAAGCGATCCTTATTTATAATATTATCACTATAAGAAACTATTTTATCACATGTTAACTATAATTAAGTAGGTACACAAAAATTCCGCACAGAATTATTGTAAAGCTGCGTCAGATACGAGTACCACAAGCGCCATATTTGTTTTAAAAAAATCACCGAATTGCAATGAAAATAAAAGAAAAGTAGCTTGGCTTCGTTTCGATGTTGCCAGTTATACAAAATTGTATTTCTACCAATCGCAGTAGTTCTGGAATTTGACATTTCCGTATTTGTGGCCGACGCGATGGCCGTTTCACAGTTTACTTGTTTATTGGAGGTCAGTGTTTAAAACCCACTAAATTTCAAAGAAAACTTACCAAAATATAAATATTTATCATATTTTGGGGTACGTTCCACAAAATTATCAATGACGTCATTATTTTTGCTTATGCAATTTTCAAAAAGACCTTAAAATATGGGTCGAAGTGGACATTTTACATATTATGCAAAATAATTAGTTCATTTGAATTTGAACAATAATTATAATAAATAGGTAATAAATAATAATAAAACTTTATTTTCTCTAATGATTATAATTTATAATAAAATATGATTATATAACAATAAAAATGATTATAATAATACTAAAAACGAAATAAATATATATTTAAGCTGCAAAAATTTTAAGCGCATCACAGACGGTGAAGATAATATAAAATATATATTATTATCTTAGAGCATATTTTAGAATATCGCTCACCATACAAATCCTATGAACCATCACACACGACGAAGTTAATTTATATTTTATATTTTGTATCTTAAGATATGGAAATATATATTTCGTACCTTAATATTTTACCTTAAGATATGAAATATATATTTCGTATCTTAATATGTTATCTTAAGATGCGAAATATATCTTTATGAATAGGTACAGGGTGTTTTTGTGTCGAGTAGCGGGCTCATCGGTGATCGGACGCACTAGTAGATGCAGTGTTGCCAGTGCTGTATGTTAGAAAGTTACATACCTACTCTCATTCGAAAAGTAACATTTTGATGGAAAAAGTAACGTTTAGGATAATTTTAAATAAAATTGACTTATAATTTATTGCTTTATTATTATTGCTTAAAAAGCTCATGAATCAAAATGAATGTTTCTCTTGAATTTCTAAAATACTCCTGAAACTTCTTCGTTGACAGATATTGATAAGGGTCTCTACACAGACGGACTGCATTTCAACTGCAATCCAACTGTAAATTGCAGTTCAAGTGCAGTTTGAATGCAGTTGACACGACTGCAATGCGACTACAATAGAACTGCAAACCAAACAGTTCACACGACAGCACGCCGACAGCAACTGAACTGCAATCCGACTGCGTGTTTGGTTTGCAGTTCTATTGCAGTCGCATTGCAGTCGTGTCAACTGCATTCAAACTGCAATTTGCAGTTGGATTGCAGTTGAAATGCAGTCCGTCTGTGTAGACCCTAAAGGTTAAATTCGCCACAGGTTTTTCTCTTTTTTATGTGAGGCTCTATCCAAATGTTTCTCCTTTTGGAATGTGCACCTGCAATCTGCATTTCACATTCTATATCAGAATCATCGTCTGAGAAGCTGTCTAACAAATCAAGAAGTAAGACAGTATCAGTTATTAGTTATCACTCATAGTCAATCACCCTGTATATAGAACTCTAACAAGGAATACGTGTGGCACCAACGCAGACTCGTAAGGAAATGAACATATTTTTAATATTATCGTATCTTAGCCGTGTGTGATAGCTTAAGATACTATAATATTTTATATTTGGGCATCTTAAGATAAAATATTATATTATCTTCACCGTGTGTGATGCGCTTTACTCCCAAAAATATCCCCAGAAATTTTAACCCCTAAAAACCCACAATATTTATTCTTTCCCACTAAATTTAAAAAATAAATCGTACATCTGGCAAAACTACGTTCTTACGAATTTATCAATTTTATTCCATTGCGGCGTAAACAGAGGATTTTTCAGCATTGCGGCGGCGTTATTATCGCAGCAGTGTGTGACCACAAATTAATAATTTTAGTGTTTCTTATGTTATTGGTGTTTAAAGTTTAAACAACATGAGCTTCCTCATACAAAATGTACGAGGAAGCTCATGTTGTTTAAACGCAAACGTAGGATGGACGTAGGTACTGAAAACATATATCGCGCGTTAAAGGTGAACGCAGATTTGCCCGCACCGCACGCACCGCAGTCGCCGCATTTCGAATTCTTCATATAAAAGAATGTAGAAGTTGCGAAGACTGCGGCGCGGGTAGGTATGCGAGCTTGCCTATAACTTCATAAAAGAAAATGCGGCGACTGTTGTGCGTGCAGTGCGGCCAAATCTGCGTTCACCTTGAATCGCACGATATATCGCACCTGTCTGCGGGAGCCAAATACGAGTCATTAATCATTATGTAGGCAGTAGGCTGTACACTCTCGTGGGAGAGCCCCTTGCCCGAGTGCGATCATACGTACTTTCTCGCTTTGTTCAATCGCAGACTTTATGAACTCAGAGAAGACAGACCATTATTTTTCTCTATGAGATGGACGAAAACACATCTCTTGCAGCTGCCGTAGCTCGTAATATTTACCAAATATGTACTTATTCACACATTAAAAAATTAAAAATACAAAAAAAAATATGGCGAAAACGTAGGTGGTGGATGATTACCAATTTACCATTCAGCATGCATCGAAAGCGATCATGGTAATCCTCCTTTTTCTCCTCGCGTCGTGTTCCTCATTGCTGAGGGTCGTGATTCCCCTTTTGGAGGTGACGACCACATTACGCCATCTGTTGCGATCCTTGGCAGAATGGAGAGCATCATGGAGGCCGGTATCTAGAGTTGTACGCACTTGGTCAGACCATCTAATAGGGCTTCGGCCTCTTGGGCGACGACCGTCAACTTTGCCTGTAACCACAAGTTGTTCGAGGTTATGACCATCCTTTCTTGCGATGTGACCAAATAAATCCAAAACACTATGTACGTAGGCAGATCGACGACAGTCTTGTTTTTATCTAAGTCACTAAGGATGGAGACGTTGGTAGAACGAAAGGCGGTCTATGGTATTTGGAGCATTTTTTGCTAGCACCACATCTCGAAGGTATCAATTCGATCGCGATCCGCTTTCTTTAGTGTCCACGTCTCCGCTCCATAGGTAAATATGGAAAAGACTAAGGACTGGACAAGTTTGATTTTTGTCTTCCGTGAGATGTTACGATCTTTCCATATTTTTTGTAGCTGTGACATTGCATTCTTGGCCATACCTATTACCTATACGTCTTAGCTTATCTCCTTTTCGCATGATCCTGTGTTGTTGATGTTGGATCCCAGGTATACAAAGTCGGAGACTATTTCAAAATCGAGCAGGCCTGCAAGATCTAATGTTCCCGTGCGATCAACCACCATTACCTTGGTTTTTGCGTTGGTAATCTTGAGGCCTAGTTCTAAGCTTATCTTTCTCATTCTGTCAAGGAGCTCTGCCATTTCTTGTTCACTTGCGGTAGCGTGGTGTCATCTGCATAGCGAAGATTGGATATTTTGGTGCCACCTATTGAGACTCCACCTTTCCAACCCTAGCAGGCTTTTCATATTATGTAGGTACTCTCCGTAGGCGTTATTTAAGAGTATTGGTGAGAGAATGCAGCCTTGCCGGACGCCTTTTCCAAAGCTAAATGGTTTTGAGTAGGTCTTGTTAACCCTAACAACGCCTTTGTTACTCTTGTACAGAGCCTGAATAAGAGCGATGAGGTGGTGCGGCACACCAAGTTCTTTCAGGACCTCCACAAGTCACTAGTCAGACCATACAACACAATATGGTAATCCAAAGACCTTTATACATTGAGTATCAATAACAGTATGATAACAGTAGGTATATTCTATATCTATGAACAGTAGTACTAGTTACAATACCCGGCAATAAATATTGCACATCGACCTATGGAAAGAGACATTCGGCTAATTTCGGTTTCATAGAGCGTTATCTTTGTAGCACACACCTATTTGACATTATGTCAGTCGTTGTTCGAATTCAATAGAGTGCAGTCGCGTCCAGTTCCAAATATATATCTAGAGTT
Source organism: Polyommatus icarus (assembly GCA_937595015.1). Classification (NCBI taxonomy): domain Eukaryota; kingdom Metazoa; phylum Arthropoda; class Insecta; order Lepidoptera; family Lycaenidae; genus Polyommatus; species Polyommatus icarus. Next base: position 22,553,931 of record OW569322.1, on the reverse strand, counting down.
GTTAACACCCCTAAATTTGCTACAGCTGTAATTTTCCAAAAGAATTTTAAATACGTAAACATAATTTGAACACCCTTTTTTATTTTATTTTACCCGAACCTAAAGACATAACTTATAGAAACTTTGGTGTATTTTATACAAAGAATAATAAAATTGTCAAAACAAGCAAACCATTATTGTTTTACCAGCTCCTAATATATACCGGACTTTTTGTATTTCGTGCGTAAGAGATAACGCTCTACAAAAACGAAATTAGCCGACTGTCACTTTCCAAAGGTCGATGTGCAATATTTATCGCCGGGTACTGTACTATTGTTATTAATACTCTAAAACGGTCCATTCACTATCCTGCAACAGGACTGCAATGCAGGGATAGTGCGGTGTTTTCACACGAGACACGACACGACACGACACGGTTCATAGACAAATATAAATTGTCTATGAACCTTGTCGTTTGAACGTTTTCACACGAGCGACGATTTCTGCGACGACACCGCATTCACTTATGGCTGGTTTACACGTGATAAGTAGAGAAATGGTCAACTAAATTTTAACTTATGACCCTATACTTACTTAACTAAATTTTAACTTGCTATTGGCTACTAAATTTTGTGTTTACAATTTACAAATTTAAAATTAAGTTAACTACTTATCAACTTAGTACGTGTAAACCAGCCATAAGTACTTAAAAATATTATGTCATCTATTGTTGGGTTTTGTACAATATAATTTTAAAAGATAGTTCGATGATCCTTTCTAACGTCAAGTGGTACGCGGGGCATATTGTATTAATTAAGGCAGTAATAATTTTAGTGGCCTGGTTCAAAACTCAAACTGAATCAATGAACCACAGACAACTTTCATAATATCTTTGTAATTTTTTTATCTGTGCTAAAAAACGTGACGACATAGCGGATTGTCGTCTAATCGTGTGTCGTGCTGTGCGGTGTCGTTCCGTGTGAAAACGGTACATAGAAATGTATGGCGCACGGAATTGTCACCGCATTTTGTCGTGTCGGGTCGTGTGTCGTGTGAAAACACTCTTAGAGCGTTTTCACACGACACACGACCCGACACGACAAACTGCGGTGACGATTCCGTGCGCCATACATTTCTATGTACCGTTTTCACACGGAACGACACCGCACAGCACGACACACGATTTTGAGACGACAATCCGCTATGTCGTCACGTTTTTTAGCACAGATAAAAAAATTACAAAGATATTATGAAAGTTGTCTGTGGTTCATTGATTCAGTTTGAATTTTGAACCAGGCCACTAAAATTACTGCCTTAAATAATACAATATGCCCCGCGTACCACTTGACGTTAGAAAGGATCATCGAACTATCTTTTAAAATTATATTGTACAAAACCCAACAATAGATGACATAATATTTTTAAGTAATAATGGCTGGTTTACACGTACTAAGTTGATAAATAGTTAACTTAATTTTAAATTTGTAAATTGTAAACACAAAATGTAGTAGCCAATAGCAAGTTAAAATTTAGTTAAGTAAGTATAGGGTCATAAGTTAAAATTTAGTTGACCATTTATCTACTTATCACGTGTAAACCAGCCATAAGTGAATGCGGTGTCGTCGCAGAAATCGTCGCTCGTGTGAAAACGTTCAAACGACACGGTTCATAGACAATTTATATTTGTCTATGAACCGTGTCGTGTCGTGTCTCGTGTGAAAACGCCGTTACTGCCTAGGTAGTAGGTACTCTTTATTTTTCAGTACTACATGTTTATCTTTTAACATACATGTTTATCTTTTCACAACCATATTAGTCAACCATATTATTATTATTATCTCAATGAGTCAGCCATTAAAAAGAAGAAGAAGAATACTTTTAATCTGTGATAAATCTGTGAACTTGTCACTGTGAGTTTTGACAGGCATGTGAAAGAGTGATGTTGTGTTTTTGTATTATTTTCCTAAAATTGTGTTAGCTGCAATGATATTATATAAAAAAATATTTAGTTGAATATCATTGGTTAGCTGGGTTTTTAATGTGTAATATTGGTAGAATATTAACCGTTAGATATTCGTGTTCATGCACAAGTGTAGGAAAGTGATTTAATATCCAAAAACGTGCTATTTTGTGTTCCCTCCAAAACTCCATCGAAAGTTTCAGTAAAGCGTCTACCACTTTACTGAATCGAACGACTTGACTCCTTGACTGTATTGACTTTTACTTAGACTTTGACTAGACTTTTGACCTGACGATACATGAAAACGATGATGAAAATTATAATAGGAGGAATATGGTTTTCCCGCCATATTCCTTACCTTTTTACCTTGTCTGTGGCACAACATACACATCCTTTGTGTCAAGTTGCCAAAAAAGAAGAAAAAGAAAGAAAGAAGAACTTGTCACTTGTCAAATGTCAAGTGAAAAAAAAATTTTAAATTTTTATTTCGTTTCAAATAAATTATTTTATTCTTATTTATTTTATCAAATTAAACTTTGAAATATGAGCAAAATCACAAACAAAAGGCCTATTATTGAGTCCGGACAGTGTAGATGCTGCGGGGGTATAAAGAGATGTAGACTGTTAAATGTAGAATATGAATGGTTTGGACAAAAAGAAGTGTATACGAATATGTTTCTTGATTGTTTTGGACTACTAGTAAGTAGAAATCTCAATCTAATCGATACAGAATTTTCGAAAAAATGCTTTAAATTGTTTCATAAGTTAAAGGATTACTTAACCCATCAAGACCCATATTAAGCTCACCGGTGAGCGAGACACAATAGAATAAGGGGTGTCACACACAGAGCAGGTAATGTATATTAATATATATTACATCCCGGTATGTATAGCTTTAAATTATCTTAATGTATCACACACACAACTGGTAATGTAATGTATCCTTCCCTACATTTCAATGGTATAATAATAATAATAATAATAATATCTATGGACGCTTCACACCACGTCAGTCTGGCCCTGTGCTAAGTACCTAAAGGACTTGTGTTACAGGTACCAGACAACGGAAATATATATTTTAATACTTTGATACTATACATATATTTAAGATTTTTATTATATAATACACATATTTAATACACATCCAGACCCGGGAACATTGAAAAACTTTTTTGTTCCGTCGGCGGGATTCGAACCCGCGACCCCCGGCTTGAGCTACCAACGTGCTCACCACTGAGCCACAGAGGTCGTCTATACGGTACGGTACGGTACGGTATACACCCAGCTTGACGCATCATCGGATTGTGATTTTGATGCGCGCAATTGTTACAATATGTGCTCAAAACAGAATGATCTGGATTGAAGATATTTGATTAAAAATTTAGGCTCTGGGGAACAGACTGCCTGCAGTACCTGCTGTGAAGTGCTGTGGTAAGGTGGTAACACTGTGTGTCTCTGTCTATCACACATAATATAATCACAGAATTTTTTAACATCCTATGAAGAGAAGAGATGTATATTTTACTCAGAAATGTATTGAGATGTATTCAAAATATAAATGTATATTTCCATATAGCTCTTTATCTTAAGATACGAAGATGTAACAATATACATTATAGCTGTTGTGTGGTCTTCTGACGATTTCTACAGAAAGATGTTACATCAATATGTATCGTGCTATAATATAGATCTTTACATTATCTGCTCTGTATGTGACACCCTCAATAATAGATTTCCAAGAATCCACGATTGAAGGATTAATTCTATTGGATTTGGAGTTTGAATTAATAGAGTAATTTATTTCATTTCCAGCTCTCAAATTTGGACGGAGAGCTTGAGGAGCGTTTAATATGTGCTACATGCGTCACCAGGCTAAGAGAAGCGTGTTGTTTTCGCAATCAAGTTCTTAAATGCGAAGAAAAGTTATTGCACACTAGACTACATGGAGAAAATGGTAATTATACTTGTTTTATGCCTGCCTTATTGCCTGTCGTCTCACTTTTGCAGGACATGTCCTAGTTTTTGTAGTGTCCTGGAACATCCTGAATAGTTCCTGGGATATTCCCAGGATATGTCCTTGTTTTTGTAGTGTCTTGGGACATCCTGAATGGTTTCTGGGATATTACCAGGACATGTCCTTGTTTTTGTAGTGTCCTGGGACATCCTGAATGGTTCCTGGGATATTACCAGGACATGTCTTTGTTTTCTTAGTGTCCTGGGACACCCTGAATGGTTCCTGGGATATTCCCAGGACATGTCCTTGTTTTTGTAGAGTCTTGGGACATCCTGATTGGTTCCTGGGATATTACCAGGACATGTCCTTGTTTTTATAGTGTCCTTGGACATCTTGAATGGTTCCTGGGATATCCCCAGGACATGTCCTTGTTAAAAAAATTTAGTTTGTTATTATTTTTAGCAATATTCCGCGAAATAAACTTCCACCTTTAAGTAAATGAGTGAGTGCACGCATATGCATGCGTACAGCACCTCCCTCCTCCCACACTGCCTATGCGTACACTCGCATGCAAGAACTTGCAAACACCACCACCACACAAGCAATAATGTTGGCAAATCCGTGCAAGGCCCCTCACCACCATGCAGGTTGAAAACCTCGACGCGCGTTTCGCTCCAACACCGGAGCATCCTCAGGATGTGGACTCTACGAACAACGTCCGTCAAGTGCCGCCGCCGGCCAAAACACCGCCTTTTATATCCTATCAAGCCCCGCTACTATCCCCACTACCCCCACTACCCTCACCAGTACCCCCGAACATATTAATAAGCGGTGACGTAGTCAAGCAAGTTTGGTCATTCAACAATGCAAATCTGTTATTTTTCTTTTCTTTTATGATCTCTAATTGTTCCAACACGCTCAGCCGAAAGCCTTTATCGCATTTATGTATAACTTTATAGGAATGGCCATCGGGCACGGTATGATTACTATCTAAAAGATGTTAATTATGGTAGTAATCATACCGTGCCCGATGGCCATTCCTATAAAGTTATACATAAATGCGATAAAGGCTTTCGGCTGAGCGTGTTGGAACAATTAGAGATCATAAAAGAAAAGAAAAATAACAGATTTGCATTGTTGAATGACCAAACTTGCTTGACTACGTCACCGCTTATTAATATGTTCGGGGGTACTGGTGAGGGTAGTGGGGGTAGTGGGGATAGTAGCGGGGCTTGATAGGATATAAAAGGCGGTGTTTTGGCCGGCGGCGGCACTTGACGGACGTTGTTCGTAGAGTCCACATCCTGAGGATGCTCCGGTGTTGGAGCGAAACGCGCGTCGAGGTTTTCAACCTGCATGGTGGTGAGGGGCCTTGCACGGATTTGCCAACATTATTGCTTGTGTGGTGGTGGTGTTTGCAAGTTCTTGCATGCGAGTGTACGCATAGGCAGTGTGGGAGGAGGGAGGTGCTGTACGCATGCATATGCGTGCACTCACTCATTTACTTAAAGGTGGAAGTTTATTTCGCGGAATATTGCTAAAAATAATAACAAACTAAATTTTAAGCTATGGATTTCCGCAAAGTAACGCCTGATTCCATTAACCATGTCCTTGTTTTTGTAGTGTCCTGGGACATCCTGAATGATTCCTGGGATATTCCCAGGACATGTCCTTGTTTTTAGGGTTCCGTACCCAAAGGGTAAAAACGGGACCTAAGACTTCGATGTCTGTCCGTCCGGCCGTCCGTCCGTCCGTCCGTCCGTCCGTCCGTCCGTCCGTCCGTCCGTCTGTCTGTCTGCAGGCTGTAACTCAAGAACCGCTATAGCTAGACTTCTGAAATTTTCACGGACTGTGTTTTTCGGTTGCCGCTATAACAACAAATACTAAAAACAAAATAAAATTAATATTAAAGGGTGGCTCCCATACAACAAACATGTTTTTTTTTTTACCTTTTTTGCTCTATATCAGTAATGGCAACAGATTGGCACATCATATTTTCACGAAGGCCCTTATTGTATGTCTAAGTCAATAATTAATAATAATATTAAAATAAAATAAAAATGTAAGGGCCATCCCATACAAAAAACACAATTTTGGCCTATTTTTGCTCTCTAACAGTACGGAACCCTTCGTGCGCGAGTTCAACTCGCACTTGGCCGATTATTGTAGTGTCCTGGGGGCTGGGATATCCTGAATAGTTCTTAGGTACATACTACAATAACAGGTCATTTATTTTACATTTTAACAAGTTTAGTTTTCATTAGTTTTATTATTTTATTGAAATACTTACCCTTTACCCTTACACATCAAAGTTCAAATCATTTGACCAATCAAATAACAAAAACAGAGGTGTGTTTTTATCACCCCTATATTTTTACATGATTTACAAAAACACAGTGAAATCTACTTCCTCATTGTTATATTGTAGTTTTTTTCCAGATTCAACTTTAAAGCTAAATGAAGAAATCAAGCAGGAAGGACTTAAAGAAGAAATATTTACATTACCTGACCAAATTATAGATTATGGTGATATAGATCATAGTTGGTACTTTTTATTTTTTACTCTTAGGCCGTGTTTCCACTTTCCACCTGCAAGCAAACTCGCGGAAGTCTTGCGTGTGTTTCTTGCAATATTGTTTACGTTTCATACGTAAACCAATTTTCCTGCAATTTATTGCTGCAATAAATGTCGTGCGAGAAGCTCGCGGATAATACTATACGAAATTAGACCTTATATCTGGAAGAGAGAGAGCAGCGAGCAGCGAGATCTGTCGCGAGTCCTCGCAGAGATGTTTAGCCATAGTAACTACTCTTTTTTTTATTAAATAAGGGGGCAAACGAGCAAACGGGTCACCTGATGGTAAGCAACTACCGTCGCCCATGGACACTCGCAACATCAGAAGAGCTGCAGGTGCGTTGCCGGCCTTTTAAGAGGGAATACGCTCTTCTACTCGCAGGAAGCGCTTGACAAATTATCGCGACTCGCGAAGACAGCACTTGCTACGGGGTTTACACTTGCAAGCTGCTGTCAGACAGACGGTCAGACACTTCTCGCGACAGTTGTCTTGCAGGTGGAAACACGGCCTTACTTTTATTCCTATGGTACATACTTTTGACTGTATATTTTGTTTAAGATTTAAATCTTAAGGGCCTGTTTCACCACTTTTCTGATAAAGTGCCGAATAGGCTATTCACAACTTTTTTGACAGATTCTCTATACTTCATCTGTCAAGTTAAGTGGTGGATAACCTTATTCGGCACTTATCAGGAAGTGGTGAAACAACCCTTATGGCCTGTTTCACCGCTTCCTGATAAGGTGCCCGATATGGTTATTTGACAGATTTTCCATACTGCATCTGTCAAATTAAGTGGTGGATAGCCTTATCAGGAAGCGGTGAAACAGGCCCTTAGTATTCTAAATTATCTTAAAGTAGATGTTGTGTGATGTGTTTATCGCTCAGGAACCGTACATTTTTTCCGTAACCAAAACTCCTATGCTTTCAGCATAATGGGCTTAGCGGTTTGAGCGCAAATCATTAGTTTATAGCGCGGTAACCGGTTTTTAACAGATAAAAATTATTCTGTCCTCTCCTGGGACCCACAAGTGTAGTTGCCTACTCATCAAAATTTTTTTAGTTCATTTTTTGCTGTGTGTAAGTATCACACTTAATGACACTTTCGCTTTCATAGCATTGGTACTGATTCAAGTTAAATTTTCATAGCAATGGGATTACCGTTATTTAACCTTAAAACCTATAGTAGGGGAGCTCAGAGTGCTATTCGTATACTTACTCGAGCGTCATGGAGACCTAGTAGGTTTTTTACATTAGGTACAGCTAATACAAAAATTATAATAGCGTTTTTTATTTTAGCGTTGAGTTCAGAAACTGCAGCCATTTTCAAAGTTATGAAAAAGAAAATAATATATTCAAAAAATTCCTTATTTAGGTAAATTATAACAAAATTTTAGACAACAAGGACTGAATCATTTAGTTTAGTGCAACATAAAACATCTGCGAAGCTTAGTTAAGAAAATATAAAGCTTAATATTTTTTTTAAACATCCCTACCGGCTCACCTAACCATTAAATCGTCAGTGCTTTATATGGAGGCTAATTTGAGGTATAATTAACATCCACTATTTTAATCTGACAGATCCGATGGCATTTCAATATTCGAAAACACCATTTTTAACCCACCACATAAGAAATCTGATTTCTTTACGATGATAGCTAGACATGTCACATGTCAGAACCTATAAGGGGGGTATTACATTATCATTTATATTGGATCATTTATAGGATCATATATAGGATTGCATATTGCATTATAGTTTATCATTGATCCTATTTTACGTCATATGTGGTTTCAATAGCCAATGGGGAGCGCGAGATTTGAGAGAATTCGATTTGTCAAAAGACATCGTCATTTTTAATATGGCTTGTTTTATGTTATTTCAGCAAGATTATTCAAGTATATTATTAGAAAAAGAATTACATTACATTATTTGAAACATATTAACGAACAAGAATTTAAAAACTTATTTTATATTAAATAACTGGCAACACCAATTTCTATGACCGTATTGGATCCAATCTCTTAGCAAACGTCAAAAATCTATGATCAAGGAAGAAATGAATCATTTATCTATATTACATTATCCAATATAAATGACTCAATGATCTAGGATCCAATATAAATGATAATCTAATACCCCCCTAAATAAAGCCTAATCTGACACGCTCGAGCAAGTCGCGAAATCTCCTCTTGGGCTCCCCTACTTCTTTACTTAAAATAATAAAATGAATAGTATTAAGCTGAATAGTTTGTTGGTATGAATGCTTAAATTCGCAAACACAAACAATTACTGGATCGATTTTTATATAATTGGCCACATATTTAGAGTAGACCACTGAAAAGATATAGGGTAATGTTTTTTTCTTCAGAAAAATGTATGGTTCCTAGAATTTCTTATTTAACATACTATACTATACAGAACTTTATAATAATACTAGTGCTTAATAATTAATTAATATTGGAATGTTTGCTTTAGGTCATGAAGATTTGGAAATCACTATAGAAAATATATCACCAAAAAGAAAAAGAAAAAAATCGAAATTGAATAAGAATAAAGACAGGAAACTAGAAATCGCTATTAAATCTAGTAAAGTAAAGAAAAAATTACAGAAAATAAAAGTTGATGTCCATGGTAAGTCATGAGATTATTATGTTTAATCTGTTCCCCTAAATATTAACATATAGTTATCATGGTACCAAATACTATAAACTCGATGCTTTGATCGATGGAATATTCTTGAATCATGTATTTGATTTTATTTTGTTAATGTATAATAATATTCTCTACATATTTTGTTTTAATGCTTCTTAATGTTTTAGGTGAATCACCAAATGAATTGACAGGATTGAATATCACCAAGTCCATTCAAAATTTATACACTATGGTGGAAAACTCATTTATTTGTCCCTTTGAGACATCTTTTAGTGACTATTTTTGTATTTATTGCCGGGAGATCTTTACAGATCCCAACAAGCTAAGAGAACATTCACTCGCCCACGATCCAAAAACATTTAAAGATGTTTATGTAACAAACAAAAAATTGCAATTAGACATTTTTAGAATAGACTGTAGATTGTGTTCAGAACGAATAGAAGATCTAGAAATCTTAAAAGAACACCTCGTTAATTCTCATGGGAAAGTTGTACATAATGCGGCTGACGACTTTTTAAAATTTCGGCTTACCTCTGGCACACTGACCTGCATAGAATGTAATGCCAATTTCAATTTTTTTCATGCGCTAAAAAAGCATATGGCGGAGCATTTTGGGTCTTTTATTTGTGATATTTGCGGCGCACATTACTTCGAGGAGCGGATGCTAGCGGTACATCAGAAGACCCACAAAAAAGTCGACGAGTACTTCCAATGCAAAGAATGTGGCAAAACGTTCAAATCGAAGTACACGAGGTACATACATGTAGCGAGAATGCACAAAAAGGAGGCGGCATATCAATGTAGCAAATGTGACGAAGCCTTTTTCTCCAGTACCATTAGATATCGCCACATGATCGAAGCGCACGGACTAGAGAGGATGTACCAGTGCGAGCAATGTGACCGAGCTTACGACAGTCGCAAATCTCTCCGAGAGCATTGCAGGAGGTTCCACTTAAAAATACAGAAGCATCAGTGTGATCTATGTGATAAGAGATTCTATCTGCCCTCGAGATTAAAAGAACACATGGTCAGTCACACGGGGGAAAGAAACTTTAGATGTGAGTGCTGCGGTAAGAGCTACCCGAGACTACGAGGACTCAAAGTTCATATGCAAACACATATTATCAGTGACAAGAAATTCAAATGTACCCTATGTAACGCATCCTATACGCAAAACGCAAACTTAAAAAATCATTTAAGTAGACAGCATCAAAATATTGAATTGAATGATAGTAACTATCAGTGATAATAATTTATAATGTAACTTGTGACACAGAATATATATTAGTTGTACCAACAGAATTCCCACTAACGAAACCCGTTTAAAGAATCTCTTTCTATCGCAAAACTCGTACCTTTTCTGAAGAAATCAGGGTAATCTCTTTTTAAAAATAATATTATAATCTTTATATTTAACTAACTACTTACATTTTAATTAACTTGAATTAAAACCGCCTTATATTACCTACTTAAAGTATTTCAAGTAGGTATAACTTAGTTATTTTTGTAAACAAATGAGGTTTCGAATAGTACGCATCGCGCAATATATCTTTGCCCTTTTCTTTTTATTGTCCATTGTGGGATAAATATCAATTCTGTGATAGCGATCGTATAAGTTACGCAATACGCAGGTATGCAACAAACAACTCGTGCGCGTGCGTCACCAACTCACCACTCGCTTGTGAGTCCCTACTGATTTGCCACCCGCGGGTGGTACTTACAGTTCGATGCCTACACGCGCGAGTGGGACAGGCCTGCTTGTGTGTAAAAAAGTTTAAATGATAACCACCTTTGGCCTAGGGCGCTAGGGGTCTACACAGACGAACTGCATTTCAACTGCAATCCAACCGCAAATTGCAGTTCGAGTGCAGTTTGAATGCAGTTGACACGACTGCAATAGAACTGCAAACCAAACGCGCAGTCGGATTGCAGTTCAGTTGCAGTTGGCGTGCAGTCGTGTGAACTGTTTGGTTTGCAGTTCTATTGCAGTCGTGTCAACTGCATTCAAACTGCACTTGAACTGCAATTTGCGGTTGGATTGCAGTTGAAATGCGGTCCGTCTGTGTAGACCCTAGGCTGTAAAAATTGTACTGACGCAGACGCCCAACTGATTTCGATGATTAGGTGCCGGTAGAGTTGTAGGTATCAGTAGTGAGTAGATTCGTAGTAAGCCAAGAAAAATATAATAGTAGTCATGGGCGTAGCGAGGTACGGGAAGCACCCTCCCCCCCCCCCCCCCCCCTGCAAGAGCGATCAGCCGTTAATGCTCACGAGTTTTATACCTAAACATGGAGTGGAGAGAGTTGTGGGGTTCGAGGGGAGGCATTCGATCCCAGTTCGTTCGCTCATATTTTGTTCGTGTCTGCGATACCCGCGATGGAGGTGCTACTTTTGAAGTTTCACGGGAACCGTACATTTCCCGCTAAAATGTAGCCTTTGCCCCACCTCATAGTCTATATCTGTGCCAAATAATAAAAAAATCAGCGCAGTAGCTCGTGAGATATTAGCGCGTTTAAGTATACCTACAAACTCTTCAGCTTTATAATTCTAAATAAGTATCTAGACCAAATTTGTTTCTCAGAATATATTCTCAATATCATATTATGTAATAAACTTGATTTTAATTATTTACCTTTGTCTTTTATATCATTTAAATCCTAACTAGTCGGTATAGTATTATTTGCTGGTAGCAGTATAATTAATATTAAATATAATAATTATAGCGTGTTTACAGTACACACTGATCCTTGTATTTCCATGGGCCCTTAGCGTGTTCACAGTTCACACACGTGCGTCGCAGCGGCAGCGTTTTTCGCCGTCGCGGCCCCGCAGATCCTGCGGTGTCTCTACTGCAGATTCTGCGGCGCTATCATGGGTCCGACTTGTCTCGTATGTTTGCTGAAAACTGCGGCGCCGTGTGAAAAGGGCCCATAGAAATACAAGGATAAGGCGGTGCCGCTGCCGCTGCGGCGCCTGTGTAAACACGCTTAGGCTGTGATTCCACTGAAGCGGAGCGGAGCTTAGCGGTGCCGAATTGACCAATCACCATGCTCGAAATATTTGCTCCGCTTCGCTGTATAGAAATACAAGGATGAGTAAATATTATGTAGTGTTTCCCGCTTTTGAACTTAACTATTGTCCTCGTTTCATTTGCCAATAAATACAATAATAAAACCATTGACAAAACGAATAATTATACAAAGAACATTACTTATCAAGCAAGTCGCAACTAGCAACTAGAGAAAAATAGTTTTTCCCGTTTTCAGCCCGACTTCCAAAAAACGAAGAGGTTATATGTTTAAAACCATTGACAAAACGAATAATTATACCACTTATACTAAGAACATTACTTATCAAGCAAGTAGCAACTAGAGAAAAATAGTTTTTCCCGCTTTTTTAACTGGACTCTTGTCCTTGTTTCATTTGCCAATAAAACAACGTTAAAAGAATAAGATGTCAATGTCATAAATTGAAAACTGACATCATAAGACTTGACTGACAATGGCTGCGTTCCAGATGACGTTAATAACGCTCACGCTCAAGACCTTCGTTTCTCCCGTTCCATTAGCATGTGAGCAAATGCATAGATATAGAAAGCAAATGTGAGCGTCAATGTCACAAACCCAAGTGGAACCATAGTGGAACGGAATTATGGAGCGTTTTGAGCGCTCTGGCGAGGTGACAGTGACAGGTGACAGCTGAAAGAGGTTAAGTTAGAATTCGAGTCTACCGCTTTTATTTGATTAATATTTAGGTACCTATCGATTATCGAAATGGATATTTTTACGGCAGTTAGACATATTTTGCAGGTGCATCGGAATAATGATTCAGACATTTCTAGTGAATCTAGTTCAGATGAAGAGTGGAATGCACTTTTCCACAATTATGATCGCGAAAAGCGAAAGTTTAGACCACGAATCAATGACTACGAAAATGTAATCAATCTTTATTGTAATGAAGAATTTAAAAGACCAGGAGAGACGATAACTTAGTATTTTATAGGAAAATATTTGATCTTTCATTTAAAACAATTTCTTTTTAATCAAAATATTTTATTTTATTATATTTAATATATTTCAATTAAAAATATTATGTTTTGCAATGAAATTATATGAAGTTTTTTTGTCGCTACTCGCTCCTGAAAACTTTCCGAATATGGTCTTTGCGATATTGTTACGTTAAAATAAAAAATAAAACTAGAACGCCCACTTCGACCCATTTTCGTCGTGGGTCGTTTTGAGCGTTGCTTGAGCGAAATTGATGACGTCATGAGGACGTCATAGCCGCTATCAAAACGACCCCGGTCGCCAAAGGGAACGGAAGAATGGGACGTTTTGAGCGTTTTGGTCAAAATTAACGTCATCTGGAACGCAACCAAAGACAACTAAGGGCCCCCGCGCACGAGCAACTTAGTTGCACGGCGATTTATTTGTCTCTTTCGAAAAATTGCGGCCATGTCGCAGGGGTGCGCGCACGAGAGCGACAGCAACGCAACTTTTTTCCGATTTTTCTAGACAGTCATCAACATGGATTTGGTCGAGACGGCTGTGGTTGTTGCACTCGCAATAAAAAACCAAAGAAAGCGTCGCAAAATAGAATATTGGGTGCATCCATTATGGAGCGATCGCCTGACTCTTGGGAAATTTCATACTGTGTTTATGAAATTGAGAGCATACCCAGAAAAATTTTACGTTTTCTTTAGAATGAGTGTCGAAAGTTTTGATGAACTGTGCAGAATCTTACGACCTGGCCTCGTTCATGAAAATAAATAGGGGAAAACCCGATATTTTGCCTCTATTTTGCCCCTATCTTGGACGAAAGCTCCCTAAATCTAGGGGGAAATCCCCTGATCTGGCAACACTGGGCCGGTCGGCGACTTTATTGTTGCCTGTGCGCGCACTTGCATAGAAACCAATAGGGAAGGAGACAGTTGCGTTGCAACTAAAAAAGTTGCACAGAGTTGCGTCGCGTCGCGTCGCTACGTGCGCGCACTTCCATACTAGCTCCTAGACTTGATCAAGAGACAAATAAATCGCCATGCAACTAAGTTGCTCGTGCGCGGGGGCCCTTAGCTGACAACTCAGCTACTGGAGCTTTGCCGGGAATGTTAAAGTGTGCTGTTGTGTTTTTATATTATTTTCCTAAAATTGTGTTAGCTGGGTTTTTAATGTGTAATATTGGTAGAATATTAACCATTAGATATTCGTGTTCATGCACAAGTGTAGGAAAGTGATGTAATGTCCAGAAACGTGCTATTTTGTGTTCCCTCCAAAACTCCATCAAAAGTTTCAGTAAAGCGTCTACCACTTTACTGAATCGACCGACTCTATCCTATCCTTGACTGTATTGACTTTTACTTAGACTTTGACTAGACTTTAGACCTGATGATACATGAAAACGATGATGAGAAATATAATAGGAGGAATATAGTTTTACCGCCATATTCCTTACCTTTTTACCTTGTCTGTGGCACAACATACACATCCATTGTGTCAAGTTGCCAAAAAAGAAGAAAAAGAAGGAGAGGAGTTTTGCCGAGAATACGAAAGAGTGATGTTGTGATTTTGTATTATTTTCCTAAAATTGTGTTATTTCGGTTTTTAATGTGGAATGTTGGTAGAATATTAACCATTAAATATTCGTTGTCGTGCACAAGTGTGGGCAAGTGATACAACTTCAAGAAACGTGCAATTTTGTGTTCCCTCCAAAACTCCATCGAAAGTTTTAGTAAAGGGTCTACCACTTTACTAAAACAACTGACTTGACTCGTTGACTTTACCGACTACTTTTTAGACTTTGACTAGACTTTCGACTTGACGATAATCTAGAAAAACAACTTGAAAATTTTGTAAATTTTTTTACGAAAAATTTTTTTTCCCGCCAAAACTTTACTTGACACTGGCCATGGTTTAAGCCGAGAGCCATAACAAGAAAAAAAAAAAAAAAAAAGAAGATGAACTCATTTACTTTGACATTGGCAACTCATTGATAATACGGGGCCATTTTTAAAAAGAAAAAGAAGAAGAATCACAATAATTTCTAAATCCCACGCGATTTTTCTCATTGTTTTTCTGTTGATATATAATAATAATATTGAATAATATTTTTAAATATTGTGCAAAACACAATATACCTATAGTGACGTTTATTAAAATATTAAGGATGACAACGAAAAGAAAAGGTCCAATAATAGATCCAGGAATATGTCGATGTTGTGGAGCGTTAAAAAAATGCCGATTATTAAATTATGAGTATGAAAATTCTACTCATAAGGAAATATATTCGGACATGTTCATGGAGTGCTTTGGTCTACTGGTAAAGTATCAACATTTCAATAATATATTTGTAATACTAGATGCTTCATGCTGCCAAGTGCCAGCTAATTTCTTATGTTACCAAATTTTATCGAAATTTCTTTATGTTAAAAACTATCTTATCTGTGTACACGCACCTACACCTTGTAATGTTTTCGACATTCAATTTACATAATGTTTAAAAATCCAGAAACATACTGTAAGTGTAAGGCTGTGTTTCCACTGAAGCGGAGCGGAGCTTAGCGGTGCCGAATTGACCAATCACCATGCTCGAAATCTTTGCTGTCATCATGTCGTGCTGGAATAGCACAATTGGTAAATTTGGGCACCGCTAAGCTCCGCTTCGCTTTAGTGGAAACGCAGCCTAAGATTGGTGGAAATAAAACAAAAACTATATACAGTCAAAACTGTTTATGGCTACATCGTTTAGAATAATATACCGGTTAAAATGACCAAAATTAAAGGTCCCGGCTGAATGATATATGACCACCTTATCAAAAACATTGGTTTTTACGCACTGACATAGTATGTACTACGTACTAGACTCGACAATGCAACGCAGTGCTCGGTCACATTCAATGTAATCTATATAGAAGCAGTGCACTTAGTCACCCGCGAGCTCTTCTGCGCGCCAGACATACAACAATTAAAAACGAAACCAAAAAAAGTTGCAAAAATGCCTAGTTGTGGGTTAAGATACTACAAAAATTATTCCAGTAACACTTCCAAATGCAATGAAATAACATTTCATCGGTATTAGCATTCTAAGGGCCTGTTTCACTGCTTCCTGATAAGGCTATCCACCACTTAATTTGACAGATGGAGTATGGAAAATCTGTCAAATAACCCTATCGGGCACCTTATAAGGAAGCGGTGAAACAGGCCATTATTTAATTATTTTCAATTAAAATACGAACATTCAATTACTAGGCGACGCGCGCCATTTTGCATTATCATAGAGTAGTAGAGTCAGAGGGGAATGTAGGCAGAATACAGATCTATGATAAGCCGACGATGAATTAATTACTTACTCACGTAGACGAGTTTGTATTTTGGTAATATTTAAAATATTACGTACATTATACATGCGTACATTATAATAATTTTATTATGGTACATATTTGAAAATATTTAAGTAATTTAAATAAGGTAATTAGCTATAGTGGACTATGGATCCATACTTAATTATAAATTTTATAAAAAAGTTAATTTTTATTTTATCCACTTACTCAAATAGATTCTGCATTAATTCAAGTGTAGGCACAAAACTGTGTCACTTCTGCGGTACTGATCTATAGCAATCACCGCCCCGCCTCCCACCCTGCTCATGCCTCAAGTGTGACATGTTTTTTGTTTGCAATAGCTGCTCTGGTACGTAGTACTTACTACCTCAGTGTTTTTACGACATTGTTTACTACAACATACCGCATTAATCAACCACATTTGGTTAAAATTTCGGAGAATTATATCCGCAGAACGACCAGCTCAGCTGTATTGTAATAAGTAACAGTATCCACATCTGGCACAGTATAATGGTCAATGTCTATTATCGTAAAAGTAAACAAAATTTAGGGTCTATTGTAATTCTTAGAAACAAAGCACATGCATGCCATAGCCTCATGGCCCTTTGTCATATCTCTTAAGTCAGTTAGTTACTTATCTTTATACAAGAGTCAAGACGCACCAAAACATATTGTTGAGTTAACTGTGAAAATTGTAACATGTCGCAAACAAAAGGAAAATAACTCAATATCGAAGAAAAATCGCGTATTATTTCAAATCTAGAGAAAGGAATTCCAAACAAATCTGACCATTTAATTATTTTACTGTTCAATAATGTTTTCAATTATCCATTTCATACTTTTTACTCCTCATTTTTGTTTACTTTACTGCTTAATTTTAACTACTAAACTAGTTATTAAACGGGCCATTTATAATTTTTAACTTACCAAAACTGCAATTTACAACTGCTCCTTTAAATCAGTGTAATTTTTAAAGAAGGGGAAAAAATTCAAATCCTTTTTGATAAGATTTTTTTGAAAATGAAACGAGCCAGAGCAACGCGGCATACGAAGATTGAGGAAGCTTTATTAAAATGGTTTCAATATCAAATGACAAATAAAAGGACAAAAAATCTGTTTAATTTCCTACTTCTTATTTTTCCTATTATTACCTGTCACTGGTTATTACAACTATCGGTTTTTACGACTAAATATGAGTAGTCCCTTCGATGTCGTTATAACAGATTTTGACTGTATGTTAATATTTTAAATATAATAAACTTATTATTTAGAATCAACAACTTTTTCAATTTTATTTTGGTTAAGATTTTTTATTTATTACTTGCTTACAATTATAATGTGGTGATAATATTCTTAACCGGTGCACTGGTTGCACCGGTGATCGTGACAACAATAGAATACAATGGCATTTCCGAGAATCTCCAATCGAAGGATTAATAATATGCAATATTTAAAATATTAATACCAATATGTCTTAGTTTAGGCAAAAAAAAAAAAATTTACATACTTAGTTATAATTTTCACTGATGTTCATATCATATCTGGTTTTGTATGTTGTAGTTGTCACATTTGGATGGCAAGCCCATTGAAAGATTGGTGTGTGCAACTTGTGTACAACGCCTTAGAGAAGCTTGCAGCTTCCGACAGCAAGTCATAAAGTGTGAGGAAACATTTCTAAAAGCAAAAGTATATAGTAGAGATGAAAAAGGTCTGTCTAGCACAATAATATTATAGTTGTGATGAATAATAAAATACTGTATAAAATTTTATAAATAATTAAAGTTTATTATTATTCTTCACTAAATATCCAAAATTTTGAAATAATGCTTGCTGCTTTAAAAAAAAAGTAATAAGTAATATAAAAAAAGTTACAGTTGTAAGAAATAAAATTGAAACACAACAACGGATTGAGATAGAAGAGGTTCCAATAGAGATGCCTGTAATACAAACTACTGTAAAGATTGAGAAGCAAGAGGACATGATCGTCGATGAAGGTTCTCCTGCTCCACCATCCCCGTTGTCGGATGATGATTCACAATCTGATGACATTGGTAATTTTTTTTAAGAGTCCGAGACACTATCGTCTTTTTCCATTGTCCCCTGTTTCCTACCTGGATAATGCTGGTAGAGTTATAATTAGGTATAATTTTTTCCTGAATATCTATTTATACATAGTTGCCTATTAGCATGTCCCTATGTTTTCTTTCTTTTCATAATTTAATTATTAATTCATGAAGCCCCAATCGGCCACATCCGGCCGCGATAACAATGAAAAAGCTATTGTGTCTCGTTTTGCCACGACTGATGGGTTAAAAAAGATATGATGTTTCATATCTGTTTTAATAACTACTAAATAAATAAAAAACCCAAAAAAATGGCCAGATTTTCGGCTGTGTTCAAAGATCCAGAAAACAAAGGCTAGATTATAAAAAAAAAACAGGAACACAGCTCAAGCCTTGCTTTAATTTTTTATGAAAAAAGTTCTTAAATTGGTTAAGTTTTGGAGAAGAAATCAGGGCCAAACAAATCATTGATATTCTGTTCACAATTTTCAATTTAAGCTGTAGTAGTTTGTAGTAGTTAGCTCTGAGGGGGAGGCTTGAGGCCCATGGACACAGTCTTCTTATTTGCATCTCTAGCCTAAACTCATTTTAGATGTCTATTGCATCTGTAATCTGATAAGAAAATCTTGCAAACATTAGAAGGTTTTACATGGCTTTTTTTTCGCGTAATTTAGGATAGCAGTTTATCTGACCTTTTCATATGAATGTTCAACTAAACTAGTTGTTTTTTTTATTCAGGCTTTTTTGACGTGACAACGTCTTAAATTAGGTTGCGGCTGGGAGTCACTTATGAAAAAGTGTAACGCTCGGTAACGTTACGATGAGTCACCGAACGAGAGAGAGGCCCGCCGAATGCCTTGCGTCTCTCTCCCACTCAACTATGATCGGTCTGCCGCGCGCGCAGCGCGCATTCATATCAATAAATATTCTACCGAGAAAAAGACGTTGTCACGTAAAATCTTCGCCCGTAAAACCGACTTTACAGGCAACCATTGTTTTTTTTTATTAGGTTTTGCGACCTGCAAGTCCCAGCAACAGGGACAGGGACATTCAGTCTATGATTATCTAATATATATAAATCTCCTGTCACGATGTTTGTCCGCGATGGATTCCTTAAACTACTTAACCGATTTTAATGTTTTTTAATGTGTGCTTTTTCCAACTTGAGAGATAGGATAGCTTAGATCTTCAATTATAGTCGCAATTTTATTTTATTGCAAATTGTTTGTCTATAAACCATTACCATTGTTTATGCGACGCGGGTCACGGGATAGCGATAGACGTTGCCATGGTGACATACTTATTTAGTCACTAATTCAATAAAATAATACGGGCGATATACTTTATAAAATAATGGAAAAGAAACGTTTGCCGGGACAGCTAGTAATTTATAAGATTATTATATAATATCATACTTTGTGTTTTCAGGTGTCGTTATAAACAATATTGTTAAGAGGAGACCCAGCAGCCCAAATTCTGACAATATACCCTTAAAGTCTTTAGTTTCTTCTCGGAAACCTCAGAAAACGGAGAGCTCAAAGAAGATAAATGATCGTAATACAATTTTTTTTAACTTACTCCCTTACTAAAAAAATATTTGTACAGAGAATATTTATTGTATACTAGGTCTTCTTGTCTTTCGGCGGAATTGAATTGCCCCTGGTACCCGTCCCTCCCGCACTAGGCGCATGACGAAGGGCTGGGGGGGTTTTAGTGGGTAAACCTCGTGTAGGGAGTCCCACATACCCCCGCCCCCTTCCCCCGAGGGGGCGGGGGATGCGTAACGCATTTCCCCTCCTTGAAAAAAAAAAAAAAAAAGGTCTTCTTGTCTTTATTGGGCGCTTTGGTAAAGTTATAACTTATCTATAGTATATATAAAAGAAAGTTGTGTTAGTTAGGCCACTTATAACTCAAGAACGGATGTACCGATTTGGCTGAAAATTGGTGGAGAGGTAGCTTAGAACCAGAAATAGGACATAGGATACATTTTGTCCCGGAAAAATGTACGGTTACTGCACAATATACTTTTAAGATTTGCGCGTACACTATTCAATCGATTTTGATGAATTTTGATATGCAGATACTTTGAGTCTCGAAAAAGGACAAGGGATACTTTTTGTCCCGGAAAATGTACGGTTCCCGCCCAATAAACTTTTATCTCAAGAACGGATAAACCGATTTGGCTGAAAATTGGTGGAGAGGTAGCTTAGAACCAGGAAAAGGACATAGGATACATTTTGTCCAGGAAAAATGTACGGTTACTGCACAATATACTTTTATGATTTGCGCGTAAACTATATTCAATCGATTTTGATAAATTTTGGTATGGAGATACTTTGAGTCTCGGGAAAGGACAAGGGATACTTTTGGTCCCGGAAAATGTACGGTTCCCGCCCAATAAACTTTTATGATTTTCGCCAAACTATTCAGTCTGTTTTTATGAAATTCGGTATGGAGATACTGTGAGTCTCGGGAAAGGACAAGGGATACTTTTTGTCCCGGAAAATGTACGGTTCCTGCACAATAAACTTTTATGATTTTCGCTTAAACTATTTATTAGTCTATTTTAATGAAATTTGGCATGAATATACTAATTTTAATCTATTGTTTTCTTAATTATACCAATTGGAATTAAATAATCATCATTAAGACAGGACAACATGTGTCGGGTCAGCTAGTAAGTTATAACTCAGACTACAGGCAAAGGCAATGTCGACGCTGCGGCAATATTATCTGTATTAATTAGAAAATAAACCAGTATCTTGATAAGTTACGCAGATTAAAAATGTTTGATATTTTTCAGGAGGAATGCAAATAATACAGTCGAAGATTCGCGAGCAAGACGCGTCGCATAAAACGGAGTGGAACATTCAGACTCTAGTCGAGAACTCCTACGTTTGCCCCTTCAAGTGTCGCCACAACTACCTCCTGTGCTACTACTGCGGGCAGCACTTTACGGACATCGAGGCGTTAAAGGAACACACGGAACGAATCCACGACCCGAAGAAATTCAAACTCATCGACCACAAACACATGCTCAAAGTCGAGCTGACGAGAATCGATTGTAGGCTCTGCGAGGAGAAAATCGATAGCCTGGAGCAGTTCAAGCGTCACATCAGCGACGTCCACGCCAAGAACTACTACTTTAACCACCGGGATTCCTTGCTGCCGTTCAAATTCACCAAGGCGGTGGTGAAATGCGCCCTGTGTGACGCCGTGTTCCCCTACTTCCACGCTCTGAACAAGCACATGAACCAGCACTTTAGCAACTACGTGTGCGAGCAGTGCGGGATGGGCTTCGTGGACCGCGGCCGCTTCGTGATGCACCAGCAGAAGCATGAGACCAGCGAACACCCTTGTCCCACCTGCGGGAAGGTCTTCAAGGCGGTGTACAATAGAGATCTACATGTCGATAGGGTACATAATAAGAAAGGTAGGGTGCTTTGGTTTTCATTATGGCGCATTTTCACTGGTCGATAGGGCCCGCATGCGGGGTACGGGAGATTTCTGAAATGCATGCCTCGACCAATCATAATGCGCCATTAGTTGTCATAGACTCCCCGTATGCTGTATACCGCATGAGTTAACGACTAATGAAAATGCGCCCTTAGCTATGTCCACATTATGCAATTTCATCTTCAATTAATAAATAATTGCATGCGTCAAAAACCACCCGCGTTGAAAGAAAAGTGTCATAACGAGCGCTACGATTTCAACGCGCGTCACGGGCATGCCTCACGTTCGCTGTTGACTGCGCTATAACGCATGCCTTTGATGCACAAAAAAAGGCCCAGTGTAGACAAAGCTATTGCATGATATATTGAAAAAAATGATACTATCAGAAAAGTTTGAAAAATGATAAGATAATATATGTAGTGGGCTAGCGACAGTCAACTGTCTATGACCACCAGGGGCTCGGGCTACCTCCTAATCAATCAACCTCACCACTCTGCTGCGTTTAGAGGAAGCTTTAGACATGTTGCCAGTAAAGTGTGGAATAACCTTCTGCCACCGCTTAGATCCTTAAAGTTTATTGATAATTTTAAACGACATTTCAAGCACTACTTATTAGAACAGCAAATAAATAATTAAAAAGGCAATGATATTATAATATTTTCTCTTTCTAAATTCAAGTATGTATATATATTTATATATTTTTATATAATATATCCACTATTATTCTATATTTGTCTGTAATAATATTCACAATAAACTAACATAATATAATACTTATTCTGTTATCAATCTTTGTAATTATTTTTTATTTTATTTTACACAAAACATAATATTATTAATATTTACGTAAGTTTTAATATATATATTAATGATCCAAATCCTCATTTTTTCCACCGAAGTTTTGCGAGAGTTGCACTTGGAACATTTTTTGTTTTGTTTCTTTTTTGTTTAATTCATTGATGGGGCAAGGGATCACGGAAGACCAGGGATAGCGGCGCTCGTCGCTGTCATAACCTGAGTGGTCACCTTTTCCTATTTTTTTTTTTAGCATAGCACTGCCATAAACTGAAAAATACTCTGTTTAGTTTTAAGTTTCTTTTGTTAATGTTCTTTTTTTTTAATTCTTCTTTATATTGTTATTTTTAGTTTTCTACCGAGTTGTTATTGTTACTTTATGTTTGTTTTAATAATATGGTTGTGTTATGTTTTTGAAAATGGGAATAAAGTTTATTATTATTATTATTATTATATGACGCCCGAAACTCCGTTGTGTCAAAATTCGTGTATCGCGCGAGAAGATATCCCGGTACCCAGCATAATCGGTTCTGTGGTTTGCGTGAAGAGGTAACTGTCTATACGTCGGTCCATCGTCGGTCCGTCCGTCTGTCTGTCTGTTACCTCTTTACGCCCAACCCGGTTTTACTGGGTAACTTTGAGTCCCGGGAAAAGACATAGGATACGTCTTTTTATCCCGGAAAAATGTACAGTTCCCGCGCGATAGACGAATTTTGGCGCAACGGAGTTGCGGGCATCAACTAGTGCACTATAATTGGAATTTCTCTATCACTAAGATAGGCCATAGACGGACCGCAAGTAGAGTCGAGACCGACTGCCCTAGAGAGGTCGCGTTGAAGTCCTTACACGACTGCCACAATCTCAAACAATCAATTAATAAATTTAAAAAAGTTGTTAAAGAACGTGTGTGTGCTAAGGCTTATTATAAGGTAACTGATTTTCTCAATGATAGCACACCTTGGGAAAAATAAGCTGACAAAACATTTTTACATACTTAGTGTAATTTAGCCTTTTTGGTAAAAGGTGGCCTCGTGCGAGTTTCTTACGCCGGTTCGGCGTAGCGTTTGACAAACGTGTTTGAACGTGTTCCGCTGTATTTGTCCAACAAGATCTCATGATCTCAAACCGTGATGCACGTTTGTTCGTCTGCGCTGCTGTTTGATGAAAACGTAAATTACATCAAACATGTTTGTCAAACAAATTTGATCGTTTGCGGGGTACTTTAGACCCTGAAATGAAATGAACTGAAAGTAGAAACTCATGTTATTCCAGGGCGGGTGTACTGCCCCAAGTGTGACGTGATGCTGATGTCGTACCCGCAGAAGCTCAAGCACCTGGTGGAGGTCCACGGGGAGACGCCGCTGAGCTTCCCCTGCGGCGTCTGCGACATGACCTTCGACACGCGCCGCAACGTCACGCTGCATAAACGGAAGGTGCACTTGAAGGATTACAGGTTAGGAGTTGTACCTCCATGAACCGCGAAAAGGATAAGGTCCAAATGGGGATAGTCCATTTTTTTTAAATTTTGCTCATTACAAAAACATTTCGAGGAATAAGGTCAGTGATCGTTTTTCTGTATATAAACGAAAAAAATACCCATTAGTTACTTATATTTTTGAAGAAATATGTTTAACCTTAGTTTGACCTTCAATGGCGTTAAATTAGCAATAAATTCGACCAACATTACGTTTCGAACTTTTGGTAAGCTTTTCGTATCAGTTTTCACATAATGATAACTTGTATTTGACGAACCAGCCATTATAACTAAGATTCAAAGGAAAAAAAACATTCTGCAGAGGTCAATTGGCCGCCGATGATGACGTCAGAGCGAAACTTTAAAAATTTATTGAGAAAAAACTAGCCAATGAATTTCAAAATTATTGAATTTATATTCTTAAAATACCCTATTTTAACGAAAAAAAATATAAAAAGTACATGTAATTTTTTTTGGACAATGCCCATTGGGCTAATTTTAAAAGTGCCGGCCAACGCAAATAAATCCATTATTTTAATAGAACATAATCTAAGGAATAATTTTTATTATTACACCAAAGTTCTAAGTCAAGTCTCCGAGTTGTTATTCAAGGTCAAACTTTTTTTATAACATGTAATAAAACTTATTTTATTAATTAAAAGCAATAAGTAATCGATCCCAACGTCCCTATCCGAGTTAGTCCGTAGACATACGTAGAGTATCCCCCTCCCTTTGAGTTTTTTCAAACCATTTATAGGTATTTGGCCTCCAATCTGTTCTATGACTCGGATAGGGACGTTGTACGGGTTTATTTGCGTTGGCCGGCACTTTAAAAATTAGTCCAAAATTGTATGGACGTTGGATCTTGTCCTTTGCACAAAAAGAATAGAGCGAGAACATTAAGAGCAACCGCAGACTTACAATTACAAGTTGGCCAACTAAATCGTATAGTATACATTGGTATACAATAATACAATTAATGGACACTAGTAGCTATTAAGCTATAGCTACTTATGACAGCTCGCACATTTTTCCAACTAAATTGTACAACTAAATAATTGAACGCCAATCGTATCGGAACCGCGATTCCCTTTCGATTAGTGATTACTGATTACCCACAGTAAAAAGTTGTCCAATTAAATTTTGAAACTATACGCACTACTTTACTTGTACGATAGTCGGCCAACTTGAAATTGTATATCTGCGGTGACCGTAAGGCCTAATTTTGCGGGCAGCGGGGCGGGAGCGGTGGTGGCGGCGCGGAAAGCCGTCTAGTACGCCGCGCGCCGCCATCCGCGCCGCTGTCTTCGAGGCCAGCCCTCTATCTATATATATCTATGCATTGGAACGAACGGAAACCTAATTCTAATCTGTCACTTAGTATTGAATGCACCCAAAATATTCTCCTTTCTTTTCGCCTTCGTTTTATTAGTGCCACAATAAAAGCGTGCTTTTTACGTATTTTAACACGCACGTCGCTAGGCTAGCAACACCATTACCAACTAAATCTAAAAGTTTGCGGCTGGCAACGTACACGATGAAGTTGTCCAATTAAATTGTGACAACTTCTCAATTTAGTTTGTCTTTGTACGATAGTCGGCCAACTTGAATTTGTATATTATGTGCGATGGCCCTTATCTATTCTGTGGTATCGTGTCGTGTCGTTATCGTCGCAGTTTGAAAACGCCCAATGTTTTATATCCACTACTGTATTGAGGCTCGCAGCATCGGTGTACTAAAGGTATGACCGCACTAAGCGACACTATAATGTAGCGGAGCGACGATACACTTCACGTTCCATGGTACTGACGTCATTTGTGTCGCGTACTTCGGCTTAGGGTTGGACTTCATCTGGCAGCACGGAATCGTCTTTTGTCCGTCGCCCTTTCTCTTTCTGTCGCTTAGAACTGCCATTTGCTAGACCCAGACAGAAAGCATAATGCGATAGCCTTGAGGATTCCGCCGAGTGTTATCGCGTTATGCTTTCTGTCTCGGTCTAGCAAATGGCAGTTCTAAGCGACAGAAAGAGAAAGGGCGACGGAAAAAGGCGATTCCGTGCTGCCAGATGAGGTCCAACCCTTATCTTTACGACTTCATTCAAAGAATGTTTGGCTGTGTCGCGTCGCGTCACAGTGCAGTTTAGTTCCGCATAATGTGGTCTCCTAAAATGTTAACCTGTACGGTGCATTCAGACGTGCGCATTTTCGGTTGTATACCGTTAGGGCAAACACGCGAACTGAATCCGCGCGCAGAAAACGTGCACATCAAAATTATAGCCGCCCTATACGAATAATAAAACCTAAGGAAACGTAACTCCCATACTAATACAGTTTTAAATTTGGTTCCATTCCAACTATCATGTAACGTCAGCCTTTATACCGCTCAAGGTCACCTAAATATTGCAAATGTATGAAAAGTGAACCTAAGGTACACTTTTTTGACAAGTATTTTGGAGCATGTTTTTTGACGGAGTTACTCTTCCTTAGTTTTTATTATTCGTAGTAGCCGCCAGTAGAGCTCGACAAGGCTTTAAATGAATGTGGCGAAAAAGCTACTAACGCCGCCATCATACATATTATATGACATATACTTGTATATAGAGTGTAGATGGAGAACTATCTCTGTATGTAAAAAGTCTCCGCTGAAATGTGTTAAATTAGGGTGGCGCTACAGTAGCAACAGGGTAAATTTTAAATCATTTAGCAGCTTTTATTTCAGCTATTTTAGGATATATTTTTCAAAATATATTGGTATTAACCCAGTAATTCTGTGACTCGGCTATTCGGCTAACTTCAATTTATATTTTGTCACCAACTCAACTAATTCATTCCATACCCTTTGCTGCAGCTAGCTCCACTCTCGGAGGATTTTGTCAACTGTTATTTACTGCGTACAGCTGGTTACTATTTCAAATATCCCCCATATAAATTAGTTCTCCTCAATCTACCCTAGCCTTGTAGTAATTGAATGTTCTCCCCTCAGGTATGAATGTCAAACGTGCGGGCAGCGTTTCTTCACGCGGTTCGCGCTAACCAACCACATGCCGACTCACACGGGCGAGAGGAACTTCAGCTGTAAGATCTGCGGCAAGTCCTACCCTCGACTCAAGACGCTGAACTACCACATCCGGATACACACCAACGACAGACGGTACCGCTGTCACGTGTGCGGGCAGGCCTTCATACAGAACTGCAGCCTGAAGGGGCACATGAAGAGCCAGCACCCTGAGTATAGCTAGGTTTAAGGTATAGTCACTGATTAACTTAGGGTCAATTCAGGTTTAAGGGCCTTATCATACTGGCGATTAGCGAGCGCTTTGAAAACGACGCGATTGCGCAGCGCGCACGCCGCGACAGCGCAGCGACGTCGCGGCGTGGCGTGGACGCCATTTTGTACACTCGTCTAGGGAATTCTAGACGAGTGTACAAAATTTTGTATGTAACGTCTAGGGAATTCCCTAGACGAGTGTACAAAATGACGTCCACGCCACGCCGCGACGACGTTGCGCTGTCGCGGCAATCGCGTCGCTTTCAAATCGCTCGCTGATCGCCAGTGTGATAAGGCACTAAGACCGCAAAGCGACGCGTAGAGATAAACTACGATAATATGGCGCGCCCCTCCAAATTACTTTTTCAATGTGTGTAGTCACATTCTAATGAAAGAGTTTGTATGTAGTAAGTATTCAAAAAATCAACGTACTCGTAATATTTCACTTAATGTCACTTATTATCAAGATTTGTTGGTCAACTAATCATAACTAGCCGACCGCGCAAGACAACGCACTTCAAACGTTTTGACAACGCACTTCAAACGTTTTGAATTTTGGAGGGGCGCGCCATGTTATCGTAATTTATCTCTAGATTTCTAAAGTACTGAATTGACTTTCAATTGCGTGAGACGTCTTGCGAATCTATCAAATCCACACTAATTTAGAAATGCATCTACGTGATGTACGTGTCGTGTTGCGGTCTGAATTGAACCTTAGACACGCGTGGACGTAGTTAATTTACCTACTAACAATTTGAAAACTGACGTTTTTTTTGCATAAATGAAGGCTGGACCGGGAAAATGTAAATTCTATTTATGTATATCTAGCTGATGAATGTAAGTTACAAGATAATTTGTTCAAATTATAAGGAGAATATTAGTATTCGCTCAGTTGTAAAATGTTAGTTACTCTAATCATCCACAAATGTCTTCAACTATCTCAATCTATAATCAAATGAGATCTCATTCTCTCTAACAGTGAATAAAAATCGGCCAAGTGCGAGTCGCACGACGGGTTCCGTACGGTTATAGAGCAAAAATAGGCCAAAAATTGTGTTTTTTTTTGTATGGGAAATTAAATATTTGTTTTATTTTATTTTATTATTATTTTTAAATATTGAAGTTTAAGGCCTTTGTGAAAATATCAAGTGCCTACCTGTTGCTATTATTGATATCGAGCAAAACAGGCCAAAAAAATTACGTTTGTTGTATGGGAGCCCCCTTTAAATATTAATTTTATTTTGTTTTTAGTATTTGTTGTTCAAGCGGCAACCAATATACACAATCTGTGAAAATTTCAGAACTCTATCTTTTCTTGTGATACAGCCTGGAGACAGACAGACGGACAGACAGACGTATTCAACCTTTGGGTACGGAACCCTAAAAACGACTGAGGGGTTTAAGTGTCAAATATCGACGGTGAATTGGCAATTTATCGTAACTCAAAAAATACAACTTTACAGGAGACGAAAAAAACGTTTCATTGTGTGACATTAAAACTATTTGAAATTTGTTTTATGTTATTTTCTAGGTTTTTTAGTTACAAATAAGACCCTATAGTTAAATTAAATTAAATGTTAATAGTTTTGAAATTACGTCGATTTAGTATACATTGCATGCAATTACCATTTAATATTTTTAAAAATTCAAAAGATAGGAGGTATTGTTATTAAATGAAAAGTCAATAATGATTCAATAATTATATTTATAATATAAAAAATCCGTAGAAATAGAATAACAATAGGAACTATTTCAAGGAACATATTACTCTATAATTCTAAAATAACTTACTCAATAATTCAACATTAAAAGGTTTCAAAAACTGCCGCCAATCGACATAAAAAATAAATGAAAAATTAATCTTTGCAAAATAAAGATTCTTATTTAAAGGACTACTTTAAGGAACATAATCATCACAATCGTTACACGTAACTTATTAAAGCAATTAGAGACTAATTCAAGTTATAATCTTAACTTAAAACATACAGAGATCAAAAACAAAATGAGGTTACTAAAGGCAATGTTTTTCTTTAACTTATTCACTAAATCAACATTAAAAGGTAGGTATCAAAAACTGCCGCCAATGGGCATAAAAAATAAGAAAACAAAAAAATAAAAATTAATCTTAGCAAACTAATGATTCTTATTCAAAAGGTAAGGCATCATAAAAAGCATGACAATCGGTGGGTAAAACAGATTTTAATTGTTGAAGATGATTATATTTTAGAGCTTTGATTGGAATTCTGTTAGGGTGCAGCTGTTGATACTCTATTTCCGTGTCTAACATTTTAGGTATTTGTGGTAAAGCAGTAAACTCTTCATCAAAGTTAAGTTTTGTTTCAATGGTCATAGTGTTATATTTAATAGCACGTATATCAACGACCTGCGGATCTCCAACTTTTCGTCCTGGTCTTATACTTTTGTAAAAGTAGCATTCTGGAGATGCGTAGTTCTTCACAAATTGGTGGTCTATTTGGATAACCTCGTACGGGTCTGACCTTCTTACTTCTTTGGTCAAAGTTCCATATTCACTGGGTAAATGAATTTCTCTATTCTTCAGTTTCCTTTCGATAGCGGCGTGCACAGAGTCACACTCCATTTGAGTGTGACCTGGCTCTAGAAATTTTTGGGTAATTTCTATGTTGTATTTTTTACTTAAATTAAGTAACGCATTAGCCATCACAACGTTTCGATTTTGGTACGTACATCCATCTGAGTAAATTACTATGGGCAGTTGACGGGAAACGCAATGTCGTTCTATATAGTCGACAAGAAAAGACACAAATGTACTTGAAGTCAGATCAGCAGCGGTTTCATCAAACCAGTAACATGTACATTGTTTAGTGATTAAGTTAAATACTGTGAAGTTGTGGACTGTAAGCTTAGTTTTAAAATATAGAGCACTGGCGGTTAAGTATGGGCAAACTTTCACAGCTTCTAAATCCATTGACAGTAGAATAAATTCACCACCAGCAGCTTTTTTTTTATCAGCGTCTTTTTCTTGTCTGGCGCGATTCTTTTTAATTAGATGAATTTGATAATCTGCTTCAGATAAATTTCCAGCTTTATAAGATGCGCACACGTCACACATGTCTTTTTTTAAGGTATATAAAGACAAGTTCTTGGCATGGAATTTTTTTTCAAAAGTAAATCTAGAAACTAATAGTTCTTCAGTGTCAGTACAATGTTTTTTATAAATTTTAAACAGGTCGGCAATGCTATGATAAATTGGTTCTAAAAACAACTTAGTTGTTTCTTTTCTCGCATAGTGCGATGGCAGTTTGGGCAAATTGTCTAAAAAACTATTCAATGTCAGTAATTTACGTCTAATTTCTGGTCTTACAGGAGAGCGTCGTGATAAATTTCTTACAGCTTGGTTTGGCGACATCCCATACTCACTATGCTTCGTCCAAGAATATACAGTGAAAGAGCCTATTGAAAGGGTATTCAAAAACATATTTTTACACACCTGTACTTTTTCTGAACCATCGCTATTCACGGGCAAAAAATAAGCAGCAGTTTCTAGCCGCCTCGACTGATCGGATGTAGTCTTTTGTGCAGTCTTGGAGCGATTAACTAATGAATTTATGTAGATTTTACGTTGGTCCCAATTCATATGTTTCCAAAAAAAATTATGAATTCTCTTTCTACACTCTTCGCTAAACTTATCACATCCTCGCAATTTACTCTTTAAACAGAAATCCGATGTACACCTCGGTCCCAAATTTCGAGCGGATCTTAAAGTGTCCTGTTGAAATTTTCTGTTTTTTGGATTCGAAAACCCTAAATACTCTTCGCCTTGCATTCTTCTTAATTTTGCTTTATTTCTTTTCCATTCATCGGGTTGAACTAAATGCTGACGCTTCCTACCTTCATTCATATTTTGTAACTCATTCTCATCATGGTCAGATTCAAAATCAGTTTCTGTATCAGAGCTCAGATTTAAATTATGATTCTGTAAGTTACTATGAAACGCCAACATCACTGACGAACTAAAATTTTCTGAACAGGCAAGTGTATAATTATCATTCAATAATGGTAGAGAAAGATACTTTTTAAGGCATGTGTAAGGAGACACAGAATCATTAGTTAAATCAGAAAGCGATAGGGACTTGGATTTTAGACTTAATGAATAGATATTTGGCAGCAACGTATCATCAGAAGAATATGGGCGAGTTTCTTTATCTGTCAGGCTGGAAAGTATGGGACTAGCCACTATATTTGAAGGTTCTGTGCAACTAGGCATACCAAAACTTTCAATAATGCTTGGGCTCGGCGTTCGAGATGCAATATTAGGAAATTCAACACAGCTGCTAGGGACCAACGCATCGGGCTCCTTAGAAGCACTTTCATGGCATAAGATGTTTTCTGAACTTGCCTACAACAAAAAAAAAATTAAAATTTTAAATATTAGTAGGTACTAAACTTTGTTTATAAAAAAACGAAATGGATACATACCAGTGGATGATTCTGTCCAAACATTTCTTCATAATCTTGTGCAGTAGGGTGTCTTAGTTTTGTCACAATATGTATATTTAGGTTATCCAACATTTTTCTTCCTCTCACACCTCGATAAAGACGGTCGTTGCGTGACATGACACTGAAAACATAACAATACGTCTTATAGGTAACGAAGTTGGTAAGTTAGCAATATCTCCTATCTCACAATAATATTTTTAACAGTAAGTGTAAGCTCAAAACAAATAATCCTATCTTATTTTTAGGCTATTATTCCAACAAGAAATACTTTTGTCAATGAAATAATACCTAACTAAGCTATAAACACTTAGTAAATATATTTTTTTGTAAAGAATTTGACATAATAACACAAAATATAGAAAGCATAAATTCATAAAAAAATTATAAGAACTTTTAAAGTAACTTACACAAGGAAAAAATACATCAAAGTAGCAATAAAAACGTAGTTACACTGGCACTTCACTAATAACTAATGTATAAAATGATTGAAAAATATACTCACGTCTTGATTTGTACTCAATTTTTCAACAATCAAAATATTTTTGCGATTTAAGTAAATAAACACAACCTGTTCAAACAAGTTCGTTGTGGCGTGTGCGCGTGTTTGACGGTGATCCCCTCCGTCCACCCTCGCAAAGTATACTAACTAACTTCACGCAGCACAGCACGGTCGCCGCCGTTTGTTTCATTATTTCGAGTCCAACAAGACGGAATTCACGTGTCCCATGAGATAGAATATTTTGCCAGCAAAATTTACGTACGTTGAGTTATTAGGTATTGCCAATTCACCGTCGATATACTAGCACAGAGTCGAAGGGCATCGAAGCGTCTTACCAAAAACTGAACATATCAAATTCAACCTTAACTCCAGAGCGTAACGCACACATTACTTCTGAGATTCTGCGCTAGATCAATCAGCGTTGGTCGCCTGCAGACGCGAGAATGCACGCGTTTTTTTAAGAGCTCTCCTGACTCAAAAAATCAAACATCGTCCTTCTCTCCTCACACTCACGCCCGTCTTTCATATGCCAGGTGAAAAAAGACGGCGCGGAATCATCGCCAAGTTAGTTTTACTTGAATAAAAGACGAAACTATAATAATTATGAAAAAAGTGTTTCGAGCAAATGTAGGTTTTATCAATGTCTTTTTAGATATTAAAAAATATTAAAGAAAAGATAGCAAACTTCGAAGATCCAAGCAAAAATTTGTCTAAAACAAGGTTTTTTGTAAAAAAGAAACTATCGAGCCTTTTTTCAGTAATCGTGTTTTCGTCTTGAGCATTTAATCTTCATGAACTGAAGTTACTTGTGTCAAAAAATCAGTTTTCTAGACCTTACAGATTTTGAGATGTAGGTTTAAGTATGTACTATGTAGTCAAGTTAGGGTCAGGTGCGCTCTTAAAATCTCAGAATTAATGTGTGCGATAGGCGTCCATTAGACAGTCATGCCCTAGTCAGTCAATTCCATCAATCATGACTTTCGTTTGACTGTTGGTAAGTGTTGGAAAAAAAGCTGAATTCCGTCAGAAAATAAGGTGAAATCTCTTTGGTGCTCAGTATCATAGAGTAACTTAGGTATAATAAATATATAGTTGCTCTGTATCGAATGGTAAAAGGATATAGATATTTTTCAATACATTCTGCTCGTAAAGATATGAATTATGAAACTTGTGAACAACTTACTAGATCAGGGATGGGGAAAATTTTTCCTTCGCGTGCCAATACTAACGAAATATATGGCGGGCGAAGTTGTTGAATTTTTAGATATGTTAATTACTGAAATAAAAATATTGATATGTATTTTCTGAAACACTAATTCTGTTACAATATTACAAAATAACTTGGAATAAAAAAGAAATTGGAAATTGTAATTAAATTAAATAGCTGCGCTAACTTAAAAGTTTAATGGTTCTTATGATGAAAAGCCGGCTCCATTTGTGATGCTGAACATTTTAGTAGCGAATAAAGGTGGTCATCCGAAAGCCTATTACGAAGACATTTTTTTCTTAATTTCATTATTGAAATAGTTTGTTCGCACAAATAGCTTGTACCAAACATACCCATTAATTTTTGGGCGTGGGCAACTATATTTGGGTATTGTGTCCTAGATATGAACTTATAAAATTCCAATTTGCTGGTGTTAAGAAAGAGTTGCTTCAAATGGGTATTGCATTGCATCCTACACTGCTCAGATTGGGAAAATGGGTAAGCTCATTTTTCTCTACACAACAGAAAACAATTTTAGCTGCAATTTGAAGGCTTTTAAATGTCCCCAAAGCTGAACTAAAAAGTGATTCTTGCCCTGAAGTTTTGTGTTCAATTTGTTTAAGTGCGACAGAAAATCTGTGAAAAATGCGAAATCAGCAAGCCAATTTTCGTCAGACATGATTTTAAAGTCGTCTTGCCTTGCACCGTCAGAAAGTCTTGAATCTCCTTTCTTAAGTTCCACAATGCATTACCACAGCTTAACCATCTTACTTTAGTATAGTAGAGAAGACTGAGGAGATCAGAGAACTCACTTTCGGTGGATTTTAGAAATACTTGGAATTGTCGATGCATCAAACCCCGTGAACGTATTGTGCTGATAAGTTTAACAACCACACTCAAAACGGGTGTATGTCAATAGCTACTTTACACAAGACATCTTGGTGTAATAAGAGCGTTTACATCGAACGCATAATTTCTTTCAGGTAATTCAGTGCAACTTTTATTCACACAGAAGCAAGTGCGACTGTGTGCGTGAGTTGGTTCATTATAGTCAAATCAAAAGATTTTGATCCGTGCGGATGTAATGTTGATGCGAGTCGATTTATTATTATTGATTTACCATTACATTTTATAGCATACTATTACTACTAAATATCCACTAATGCATTTTGTTGAATGTTTTATGTTATTTTATAAAACATAAAATGAGTGATATGAAATTTTGGGAAAAGTTGTAATTTTGAGTACTAGTGAGACATAATTGTCTAGTGCTCACATGTTCCTGAAGATTTTGGAGGAAATTTTTTTTGGCAATTTCATAGGAATCTGCAGGCATGTCCGGTCTTTGACACTCATCGCCGTAATCCGCTTTATTATTGTCAAAATTTAATCTCTTCCTAGGACGAAATATTTTCTCTTTTTGCTTTCTTTTAAGGCGAGTCATCTCAATGCGTTTCAATGAAACACCTAGAAAAAAATACTCGTATATTAGTCGGAACAAATAAAATATTAATAAAGTTAGGAAACAAAATAAAAATAATTGAAACTGCACCTGGACTCCTACGATATTTTGATTTGTAAATGTTGTACTGAGGTCTTGCGGAATTAAAAGATACTAACTACTGCGGCATGATAGCGCGGCGTGCTGTACAGAAGTTTTTCAGTGAAAAATTTACGCGCTTGCCACCGACTAACTTTGCCACGATGCTATTAAATAGCTCAGCTCGGTTGTTGGTCACATTATGAAGCAAGCTTTTAGAGTGAAAATTGAAATGCTATTTGAGCCGTATGACTCATAATTGACCGACTTCCAAAAAGGAGGAGATAATACGTTCGGCTGTATGTATCTTTTTTAGGGTTCCGTACCCAAAGGGTAAAAACGGGACCCTATTACTGAGACTTCGATGTCTGTCCGTCTGTCTGTCTGTCTCCAGGCTGTAACTCAAGAACGGTAATAGCTAGAGAGTTGTAACTTTCACAGAATATGTATATCTGATGCCGCTATAACAACAAATACTAAAAAGAAAATAAAGTTAATATTTAAGGGGGGCTCCCGTATAACAAACGTGATTATTTTGGCCTTTTTTGCTCGTAATCAATAATGGTAGCAGCCAGGCACTTGAAATACTCACAATATTCTTAATTATATTTGTACTTTAATAATTTATAATAAAATAAAAATAAAATAAATATTTAAGGGGGGCTCCCATACAAAAAAACTCATTTTTTGCCAACTTTCGTTCAATAACGGTACGGAACCCTTCGTGCGCGAGTCCGACTCGCACTTGGCTGATTTTTTTGTATGTTCAACAGTTACTCAGCCGTTTGTTGTCCGATTTTCAAAATTATTTTTGTGTTGTATAGGGTTTAACTCGAATTTGGTACCATGTTCACAAAAGTGGTGATCTGATGATGGGATCCTTGAGAAATCGAGGGGACTCCTTGGAATTTGTATAGAAACACTTCGCACCAGGTTATACCCTGAATCCGAAGGTACCAAACAGAACTTTTGAATGCTTATAGGTACAGGTTCGGGGATTTCAGCGTTGTTTAAACATCTGAAAGCATAAGCTAACACATCAACTTGATTGATCATCATCATTACAACCATAATTATACCATGGGTCATCACACTATGGCCCAATTATTGGTACTTTTGGTGATATTTTGCATCGAGGCAGATGTTTTTGATGATGATGTCGCTGTTTGTGGACCGATTTTCAAAATTCTCGTGTTGTTGTATAAGATATAATCTTAATTTTGTATAACAATTACGGAAGTGGTGAGCTGATGATGGGATCCATGAGCAATCGAGGGAATTATCATTGAAATTTATCTAAACACTCATAGTGGTTAAAATGTTGTTTCTAGTAAGTTAAAAATATGTTACGAATAAGAAAAAATTCATACGAAGGTGTCTCTTGGTCCAAAGGCACTGAACAGAACTCCTGAACCTTTAAAGATAAAAGTTTGGAAATTGCAGCGTCGCTTAGATAACTGCAAGCATTTACCACAATTTCGCTTACAGTAACATAATGTGAAGAGTTAACATTCGTATTGGTTATTTACGCATAAAGCCTTATTATGTAGAGAACTAAAAAGAGTGAAATTATTATTTTAACAAAAAATTTAAACCGACTTCCAAGGTAAAAACAATAGCAATATGAACTAAAAAGTATATTAATACTCTTTAATTGCCTTTTTCAGAATTCGTCTAAATCTCAACTATTTTTATACGTCTACATACTACAGTCTTTATTACTTTGAAGTCGGTACCAGTCCCGAAAGTTTCAGATATTCTGACATTACTGAACTCACGTTAAATTAGCTGGTACCGACTTCAAAATAATGATAATAATAATATCTATGGACGCTTCACACCACGTCAGTCTGGCTCCGTGCTAAGTACCTGAAGGACTTGTGTTACAGGTAATAGACAACGGAAATATATTTAATACTATTATACTATACATATATTTAAGATTTTTATTATATCATACACATATTTAATACACATCCAGACCTTTTGAAGAAAATAAAACTTTTTGTTCCGTCGGCGGGATTCGAACCCGCGACCCCCGGCTTGAGCTGCCACACACTCAACCATTGAGCCACAGAGGTCGTCAATGAAGAACGAAGACTGAATGAAGACTGTAGTATGTAGGCATAGAAATAGTTGAGATTTAGACAAATTCTGAAAAAGGCAATTAAAGAGTAAGAGTTATTTAATACTTTTTAGTTCATATTGCTATTGCTTTTACCTTGGAAGTCGGTTTTAATTTTTTGTTAAAAATAATAATTTTATTTAACAAGGACCATACTTTAGGGACCATAGTATTATCCTCATCATTCCGGTTCCCAGTGCAATAATACGAGTAGGTCTCACAGGCGTGGTGGTCACCAAAAATATGCATCGGACTATTTAAAATATCTTTTTTTAAATTTATGATTTGTTCAGCAGTGGTCACATTCTGCGCTTTTCGAAATCGCACTGCACTTTTTACCGCTATACGAAGCCTTTTTTGTCGTTCGGTGCTGAGCAATTTTCTCTCATTTAGGGGAATAGATGTAGCTTAAGCCCCAACCCATTCTGCAAGCAGGGAAATCTCCTTTTCAACACCCCAAAGAGTCGTTCTACTGGGTTTCGGGTGCTTATTTGGGATCTGTTGTAAGCCACTTCTGCTGCTGTCCGAGGGTTTAATAGTGGCGTTAGTAAGTAGGGCCGGCATGGATAGCCACTGTCGCCTAGAATATAAAAATTCTCAAAGTCACTCCTCTCTAACATGGCACATAATGGCGAATCATTAAATATTGTGCTATCATGTACTGATCCAGGCCATCTAGCAACAATATTCCTAATTCTCAGTTGTGAGTCACACACCATTTGAACATTGAGGGAAAAGTATCCTTTTCTATTCCTGTACATCTCAGATTGAGCTCCACCTGAAATAATTATAACATTCATATAATAAGATAGATAGAAAATTATTTATTTGTACAAACAGAACTAAATTACAATTTCAAATTGAACAATATAGGAATCTGTACAAACAGGTCTTACCGCTGAAAGCAGTTTCTTCCAGACAACCATGATATATTATAATATAATACAAGATTGTAATTGTAATATGTAATTAGTAAATAATTTTATTGTTGTCTTTAATTGGATATACCTTAATTAGCATATAGACCTGGAGAATTGATTTTTACATGAGTGCAGTCCACTGCCCCTACAACTCTTGGGAAGTTTGCTATGCCATAAAAGTCATGAGCAACATCCAGACATTCTTGTCTCGTTGGCATATTAATGTATTGTGTCTTCATATTGGCTATTTTTGCAGTAACCCGGTGCACAATACGATGGACTGTGGGCTGCTCGATCTTGAAAATGTCGCCAATTACACGTTGATAGCTGCCGGTTGCGTAAAACCGCAAAGTTACTAGAATTTGATCAATGGGCTGGATAGCTCTACTTCTCCTAGTAGGCGGTTTTATCTGGTTCCCAAACACGGACTCCAAGTATAGCACGGTTTCTTTCGAGAGACGAAAGCGCGCACGAAACTCTGCATCGTTGTATTTTTCAAACGCATTGAGCATTTGATTATTTCGGCGGCGACTCACGGCCGGCCTTTCATGGTCAGAAAGACTAGAAAGCGGCGATAAAGACATTATTCTAAGTCTATACACACACTTCTCACCGTAATTAAAGATATAGGAGACCTCTTGACCACTCCTAAACGCAAGCGACGCTTAAATCAGTTTGACAGATCATTTGACAGCAAAAAAAAGTTGAGTAGGTACCCATCGAGTATACGAATTTTTTGCATAAGTGGTGCTCATGTGGAGCCTGAGTACAACTCATTTGGAGGTCCGCTTAAAACTAACTGCAACTTAAAATTTGCGATGGAGAATAAGAATTTTTCGTATAAGTGGTACTCAAAAATTTAAGCAGCATTTAAATGTTTGAGAGACGTTCCAGTATTCGGCCGTAAGAATCTTTCCACAGTAGTTCCGGAGAAGATGGTTGGTACATTCGATCTTATTAACTTGATAGTTGGGATATGGCCTGCTTTCTAATCTTTTTTTAAACATACTCGCGTCACCGTCTGCTATGAACGTACCGTAAATTACGTTTTGCCTCGCAACAGATGTTTTAAAACCTTCGACTATGACACTTTGTTCCATACTTGTCGAAGAACCAGTGTGATTTTTATGACACTCATGGTTTGCGGGAGTAGTGATGAGCAAAATTAGTCTTGGTCTTGCAGTCTTGGTCTTGGTCTTGCAATAATTGCAAGACCAAGACCAAGACCAAGACTACCCTAAGACTAGCAAGACCAAGACCAAGACTAGGTGTGCAAGAACAAGACCAAGACCAAGACCGACTATGCAAGAGTCTTGCTTAATGCAAGACTCTTGCTAAAAAAAATTAATTAGTCGCAGTACTATAATATGAGATAAAATATTTATAACTATTAAAAAATAATAATAACATTATCTACTTATCATGAGTTTCAAGTTCTTATACAGCCTGGAAACAGGCAGACGAACAGGCAGCGATGTGTAAGTATGTAATTTGGTCCCGTTTTTACCCTTTTGATTATGTAACCATGCATTCAAACTAAAAATTTGGGAATACGTCATATTACATATATATTATACATGGCGGTCGAAAAGTAAGATCTTTCAACCGAGAGAGAATCCGAAAATCCGGTCAAGTGCGAGTTGGACTCGCCCATGAAGGGTTCCGCAGCAGCCAAAAAGGTTTATTTCATGAAATTAAAATATTTTTAGAGTTCCGTACCCAAAGGGTAAAAACGGGACCATATTACTAAGACTTCGATGTCTGTCCGTCTGTCTGTCACCAGGCTATAACGCAAGAACCGCTATAGCTAGACTTCTGAAATTTTCACAGATCATGTATATCTGTTGCCGCTGTAACAACAAATACTAAAAGCAAAATAAATTAAACACTTAAGGGGGGCTCCTATACAACAAACGTGATTTTTTTGCTATTTTTTGCTCTTCATCAATATCGGCAACACATAGGAAGTTGAAATGTTCACAAAATACTTAATTGTATTTGTGCTTTAATAATTAATAATAAAATTAAAATAAATTAAATAATTAAGGGAGGCTCCCACACAAAAAATACAATTTTTAGTCTATTTTTACTCTGTAGTGGTACAACTCGTGTTTGGCCGATTTCTGTTGAATTAATGAAATTAAGGTATACCATTTATAACGTATACAAAAACTACTTGCTAGTTCTCGTTCAAACCAATTTTTTTTGGTAGTTTCTATAGTAATGTACAATTATAATATATTTTTTTAGACTTATCATGCCTTATCTTATCATACTTTAGAAGTTAGAGGGGAGAGAACAAAGATTTTACCACTTTGGAAGAGTCTCTCTCATATTTTTTCTATTTTTGTATCAAAATAAGTATTATTGTGGTTCACAGAATACACCTACTTACCAAGTTTCAATTGTATAGCTCTAAGTATATAGTTTCGGAGAAAAGTGGCTGTAATATACGGACGGACAGACAGACAGACAGACAGACAAACAGACAGACAGACAGACAGACATGTATGATGAATCTATAAGGGTTCCGTTTTTGCCATTTGGCTACTGAACCCTAAAAATAATCTAGATTCTAGAAGAAATCTCAGAAAAAGTTCTTATTTTTCAAATTTTTTATTTTTCTGTGTTTTTGAGAAAATGAAAACGTTTACAAAAAGTTTTGAAAAATGTTTGCAAGAGTCTTGCTTTTTGCAAGACCAAGACCAAGACTAGGCGTGCAAGACCAAGACCAAGACCAAGACCAGACAGATTTAAGCAAGACCAAGACCAAGACTGCACAAGCAAGAACAAGACCAAGACCAAGACTGGTCGAGTCTTGGTCTTGGTCTTGCTTTGCTCATCACTATGCGGGAGGTACACCTTTGACTGCTGCTCGGGCGCAAACTACGCAATATTTATTTTTAGCGTCCATATAAATTACTTTCCCTGTTTTATAACCAATAATAGCTGCTACACCCGACGAAGCAGAATAGTTGTTCTTGTACGATCTTTTTGACCAACAGCAGTCAGCGATGTTCGATAATGCATTCCACACAACAGTTCTGTACACATCACAAACATAATCCACAAAAGTTATTGAAGTTATTTTAAATGAAAAACAGCACTTAGAAAACTCACTGAGCTTTTCTTGTATATTACAAGACGTTACAAACACGTTTTTAGCGCACACCACCATTTTTGTGAAGAGACCAGAAAAATTAAATCTAATCGGAAACACAACTTTGACATTTATAAGTGACACTTTTTTTTTCTTTAACTTTGCAGCAATCTCTAATAACATTATGTATAAACATTGCCAACAACACCCTTCTCAATGTTTATGCATAATAAACAAACTAATCTAAATTATTTATAACTAACAACCTTTTTAAACATATTTATCTCTTATCTTACAACTTAACATTGCACTGTACTAGGAACTTATTTAATAAATCCTTACTTAATGGTTTTGTTAGCATATCTGCAGGTTGCTCACTGGTACTTATGTACTGAATATCAATTTTATTATTCTTAATTAAATCTTTAACATAATGATATCTAATATCTACATGTTTAAGACGTTTAACTGAGTCTGTACTTGCACTTAAAATAGCTGCCTGATTGTCACAGTACAATTTAACTGGGCAAATATTTTGAATATCCAGATCATGTAACAAATTTATAAGCCAACATGCTTCACTTGCGGCCATACTAATAGAAACATATTCTGCTTCAGTAGAGCAGGGGTTCCCAATTTTTTTTCGCCAAGGAACCCTATTTGATGATACTTTTCCTAGCGGAACCCTACTTTGATAAGTGGAAATTTACCCACCTTAAATGAAAAACAATTAAGTTTTTATGAAATTATTTTTATGCATTTACTGTGAATATACGTAGGTAGGAAAGTGCCTAAAAATAAAAAAAAAGACGGGTTGCACTCCGGGAGTGCCGGCAGAAGTGAAAACTTGCTTATTAACGTTGTGCATTATTTTTTTTAACCCATTTCTTATGAAAATCGATTTTAAAAAATCGATTTTTTTAATTAATCGGAACCCTTACAATCGATTAAAAATATATCGACAATCGAAAAAAAAAACAATGGTTTGTTCGATTATTCGATTTCGATGTTACAACATTACTCTCCAACCGTCTTACGGTTTTTCGATCAGCACGAGAATATGACGCGAGTTTCACAGTTTTTACCCATTCCACAAAAGTGCTCAACGCCGCTAAAAAGTTTTCACTTCAATAAAACGTACAAAAAATTTTATTCGTCACATTAAACTTTTTAAAACACGTTTGTGATTTTAATGTGAAGAATGAATTTTTTTTACGTATTTTTTTAAAA
This sequence comes from Polyommatus icarus, assembly GCA_937595015.1. Classification (NCBI taxonomy): domain Eukaryota; kingdom Metazoa; phylum Arthropoda; class Insecta; order Lepidoptera; family Lycaenidae; genus Polyommatus; species Polyommatus icarus. The sequence continues at coordinate 22,511,318 of OW569322.1, read as the reverse complement.
TACATTTAAAATTAGGCATAATGTTTCTATGTATATTTGCTTTTGTGTAAGCATAATATTATGCGGAAAAACCAGACTCGCATCGGTAAGTCGTCAACTCGTCACAAACGGTAACAATAATATTGTGATGGCTCTATTAACAATTTCTGGGTATTCATCTTTGAGTCCAATCCAAAAGGCGTTTAAATCAAAAGTTCCTTCTTCAAACTTTTGTTTTAGCGTTGATGAAAATTTGATGTCAATTAAATTCTCATACTCTGACACGGACAGAATCGAAGGTTTGGTGTGATTTACAAACAGATTTTGCACCCAGTCCATGTCCTGCAACTGCTTTGGAAAATACTCATGCAAAGATTTTGTAAGGCTTGTCAAATGCTCATGTAGGTATATTCTTTTTCTCATTTTCTTTTAGAAAGTCATTATTAAATGACTTTCTTATTAATTTTTAAAAAAATTATTAAATGACAATATTAATTGTGAAACATTCGTAATTATGTTTTTCAACACATTCAATCCAGAATGCAAGCTTGTTCTTCAGTGAAGACATTTTATCATTTTCTGTAAGTCGGTGCGCGCGAGAACAACGTTCGCGTTGGTCACGAAACGTGTGATAATATTTTTACGGAACCCTTGTGGCCTTTCCACGGAACCCTAGGGTTCCGCGGAACACCATTTGGGAACCGCTGCAGTAGAGGACAAGCTTACAGAAGACTGTTTCTTTGAACACCACATAATTAAACAATTTGCATAAGTAAACAAATAGCCAGATGTGGACTTCCTATCGCTAGAATTACCTCCCCAGTCTGCATCACAATAACCTTGCAATGCACTATCATTACACATATAAACTATTTTATATTCTAAAGTATATTTTACATAGCGGAGTACTCTCTTAAGAGCACTTAATAATGCACTATTTGCACATTTCTGATATCTGCTTAGTAAAGAGACTGCAAAGCACAGGTCAGGCCTAGTGCCTGAGACGGCATACATAAGGCAGCCAATAATTTGCCTACAAATTTCTTCAATGTCTTTATCACACTTAGCATTTACATCAAATATCTCAGTGTTAAAGTTAATATCCAAAGGTGTCAACATAGGCTTACAATTATCCATATTAAAACGTTTTAGTACATTTTCTAAGTAATTTCTTTGTGATAATGTTGTTATACCCGTTTCTAAATTTTGTTTCACATTTATTCCTAAAAAGTCCGAAATTAACCCTAAATCTTTAATTTGAAATTCTTTCTTTTATGAAAAAAAACTGCTTTTATGTTAATTACCTCATTTTCATCAGTGCCAAAAATCAACAAATCGTCTACATATATCAACACAAATATTTTATTAATACCACTATACTTTGTATACAAGCATGGATCACATTAAGACCTTATAAAACCTTATCGGGTTATAACATTATTAAATTTGTATCGGAAACATTAATACAACAAAGCACAGCGAGTGGACTCGAATGCTTTCCCGCTCGCACTTACGCTTCAAGTTACATAACACCATCACCGGGCCGCCTATATAAAGCGCGACCCGTGCCTTGTTACTTCACCATAGCGAGAGATCTGCGCGTGGAGAGCGTTGAGGCGTTCGTCGCGCGACTCTCCAAGAACCTCTTCGCGCGAGCGGACGTCTCGCGCCTGCCCGAGCTGGCTGACCTGGCGCCGTAGCACGCACGGCCGCCGGACAGACACCGGCTTCCCCGAGATGCCGTCCCTGAGGACACCGCGGACACTCCGCCTTCCCACCAAAGAAGAGGAGGAGATCGCACCGCGGCACCCAGCCGCGGTGCCCACTAACACCGTGGGATCGTTCTCCCCCCTCCTTTCATTTTCCTTTCCGCCTGGGGCCTGGCGGCCGCGATAGCCTTGTTATCGTAACCGTCGACCTCACGGCGCCTCTTCCCCCCGTCCGCCAATAATAAAAAAGGCCGGGGCGGAAGTAGTTCCCCCTCACCCATTTTTCCCAGGTCGCTTGGTCCGCAGGCGTGGTAGTATGGTGCGTGCGGGAGTGTACCCATTCGTGGGCCCGCATGCACCATTGTAACCTGCCGCGTCTGAAGTATGATTGTGGCCTGGTCAGGCGCTGAAGGGTCGGTTTCTTTTCCATGGTTTTCCCCGCGTTCTGCCGCGGGAGTTATTCCTAAAAACTTTACTGTATTCACTGTATTTTCCCATGTAGAGGGGCAAAGCCCCTGATCATGGTTTCCCACCCGGGGCCCTAGCGGGGCTCTGGTGTGTGGGAAGATTGACGTGTTACTTCACTTAGCTAGCAGCAGCCGACCAGCTAACACCGATTCGACAAGCTCATTGAGTAGTCTTTCGGAAGCGGCTCGGTTCATAGGTTACAGAGTACGATAGCCTTTACGTAGTCTATTCTGGATACCTAAGTCTTAGGCTAGGAATGCGATAGCCTTTATGTAGTCCATTCCGAACCCTATTGCAGATTAGGTCAAAAGTAAGGAAACACCAAACTAACGTAAACTGTCCCTTACAATAGTAATTGTGTATGCTTCTTTATATTGTGACACAATACATGTATAAACTGTGGCCGGCTGTTTCATTTATTATCACAACTACCCTACAATCTGGCGCCCAACGTAAAATAAAGAATATACAATCTGTCAACGTAATATTATAAAAAGTGGGTAGTCTGATAAATAAGATGTCACCGCCATTACCGCCAGTAACAATCACTCAAGAGCAGTTGACCGAGATACTTAGTCGCATATCAGTATCCAACATGAATCACAAAAATTTCACTCGTTGTGTGTTGCGTTTTGGAGGAGAAAGAGACCACAACAAAGTCGAAGAATTTATTTCTGGTATCGAGATTTTTAAACAAATTGAGAAGATACCAGACCATGAGGCATTGGCAGGGTTACCACTATTGTTGCAAAATTCCGCAAGTACTTGGTGGCACGGAGTGTGTGCAGAAAAAAATACGTGGAAGGCTGCTATAAAAAACTTGAAAGCGGCGTTTGCACCTGCCCGCCAGCCTCATGATATTTATATGGCAATATTCAAAAGCCCTCAAGGACGTGACGAGTCTATTGATTCATTCTTATGTCGAAAACGTGCCTTACTGGGTCAACTGCCCGTAAAACGTCACAAAGAAGAAGAACAGATCGATATGATTTACGGTTTGCTGAAATTAAGCCTACGTGAGAAAATCGCTCGGTCTGACATAAAAACTTTCTCAGATCTTATGGAAAAAGCACGTCACCAGGAGTCCTTACAAGCAAAAGAAATTGAAGCCGATCCATTAGCTTCTAAGACTTCACCTAAACGTTGCACCTTCTGCAAAAAGAGAGGCCATGTTGCAGATGAATGTCGTACAAGAATCCGCATAGAAGCTAAAGAAAAGGCAGAAAAGAAGAAGGAAGACGCTGCTGAGGAACAACATTCAGAAAAATCCAAGCCACTGATAACCTGCTATGGTTGCGGAGCTGTTGGTGTCTTCAGAAGTAATTGCAATAACTGCAAGAACCAAGAAACACCCCCAAAACCAGTTGCATTCTATGCCATGCAAAGTACCCTGCAGACCAAAACGAGAATCCCAACCATCGAAATTACCGTTGAGGGTGAAACGGGGTACGCTTTTATTGATACTGCGGCACGAACTAGTATCGCTAGCAATCATCTGTATAACAAACTTATCCAGATGGGAACCCAGTTTGAGAAACACCCTAACAGCATCACATTAGCGGATGGCACTACCAAGTCGACGACCTTACTACTAGCTACTGTCAATATAGTAGTGGGAGGACGACAGCAACCCATAACTTTTTCAGTTATACCAGAAGCAGTAGGAAACCGCACCTTGTTGGGAATAGACTTCTTGGAGACGTCAGGTATAATATTAAACCTACCCCAACGAGGCTGGTATTATATAGACGAGCCTGATCGAATATACAATTTCCTAACATTGCAAAATGATACCATACCATTGGTAGCAGCAAAAGCCCTAACCTTTGAGAACCCTGTAGCTGCAGAACCGGCGGAAACATTGCCCAACTTTCTCAAATGGGCAAATGAACTAACGATGGTGTCTCCAATACCCCAAACACCGTCACCTTTGAAGAGTCCTGACGATAATGAACCGCCATCACCCAAAAAATCAAGATGGACGCTACACAGACTGCAAACTCCTCCTCGACCGGAATGTCCACGAGAACCTGCAGATAGTAAATCTTGTATTGACCCTCGTATAACTTATTTACCAATAAATCCCACTCAATTGTATTCCATTGATATTTTATTACAACCCGATGAAGGTCACTTATTGAATGAAAATGAAAGGGAACAGTTCAATAGCCTTTTGTCTGAATTTAGTACAATAATCACATCTAACAGTGATCCCACACCTTATATGGAACATAAAATAAATACGGGTAAACACCAACCCGTAGTCGCAAAACCATATAGATTGTCTCCCGCTAGACAACAACAACTTAGGGAAAAATTAGATGAAATGCTAAGTAATAATATCATAGAAGAATGTGAGTCTCCTTGGTGCTCACCAGTCATACTAGTTCCAAAAAAAGACAATGATGTAAGAGTATGTATAGATTTTCGCAAGTTAAATTCGTTAGTTCGGGCCCCACGTTGGGCGCCAGATTGTAGGGTAGTTGTGATAATAAATGAAACAGCCGGCCACAGTTTATACATGTATTGTGTCACAATATAAAGAAGCATACACAATCACTATTGTAAGGGACAGTTTACGTTAGTTTGGTGTTTCCTTACTTTTGACCTTATCTGCAATAGGGTTCGGAATGGACTACATAAAGGCTATCGCATTCCTAGCCTAAGACTTAGGTATCCAGAATAGACTACGTAAAGGCAATCGTACTCTGTAAGACTGTAACCTATGAACCGAGCCGCTTCCGAAAGACTACTCAATGAGCTTGTCGAATCGGTGTTAGCTGGTCAGCTAGCTAAGTGCTAGCTAAGTGAAGTAACAAGGCACGGGTCGCGCTTTATATAGGCGGCCCGGTGATGGTGTTATGTAACTTGAAGCGTAAGTGCGAGCGGGAAAGCATTCGAGTCCACTCGCTGTGCTTTGTTGTATTAATGTTTCCGTTACAGTCTCCCCCTCTGGTGCTCGCAGACGTCCCGTAAGAGCACTAGGATTATGAAGAATTGCAAATTTTTTTATCATGTATCATTGTTCTAGCTGCTTCCACTAATGTTCTATTTTCTCTTTCTGCCTTTCCATTTTGTTCTGGATATGCTACCGTATGCTACCGTAGTCTGATGTGTAATTCCACCTCTTTTCAATGTTTCCTTTACATGATTGTTTACAAATTCTAGGCCATTATCACTTCTAAGGATTTTGACCTTGTTTCCAGTGAAAGCTTCGGCCTTCGTTATAAAATCTTCAATTATAAATTTGATTTTATCTTTTGATTGTACAAAATGCACAGTCCTGAAGTTTGAATAATTATCCTTTAGTAATACAAAATACCTCGATCCACCAACCGACGGTTCTTCCATTGGACCGCAGGTATCCACATGAATTAATTCACATGTTCTGGTACTCTTGTACTCAATTCTATTAAATGGCAATCTATGCATTTTTCCAACCAGACAACTTTCAGAAACTGGGTTAGTTGTTTGTCTAACCTCAATGTCGTTTTTTCGCAAAATATATTTCACGTAAGAGAAATGTTAATGTGCCAATCTCTTGTGCCATTCATTTAAGTCGTTCTCCACTACTTTGGCTACGTTCACATGCTCACTTTTGAAACGAAACTCCATGTAATAAGAGTTACCGAGTCTATTTGCAGTAGCACAAACAATATTATTCTTGTAAAAGCGGCAAATATTGTTGTCTGTCATCATGACATATCCGCGGTCAGCAGCGCGGTTGACAGAAAATAAATTTGTCTTTATCTCGGGAACGAATAATACGTTGTTTATGGTCGTGTCAACCCATTGCGTTCCGTTCTTGACTTGCACCGTCATCTGTCCAGATCCTAGGACACTAATAACGGCGCCATTTCCCACAATTACGGATTTTTGCGTAACATTCGAAAATGTTATAAACAACGAACGATCACGGCACATGTGCTCGCTAGCCCCAGAGTCAACTAGCCACTTTGATTTTTCATATTTCTGGTCCACTGAGTTAGATACCACAAAAGCATTACTCATTTTCTTACTGTCCTTTGACCTTTTAAAACGACACTGAGATTTGAAGTGTCCAAATTTTCCACAATTAAAACAGCTGTTATTGTTATTACTTGCACTTCCTTCATGGTTACTTTTATTTACAGCTTTACACTCGCTCTGGAAATGTCCAGTTTTCCCACACTTGAAGCATTTTATCGTTTTCTTATTTTTCACAAAGAATGCAGAAGACGATGCTTGTTGAGCTTCTTCATTCTTTTCTCTTACTCTCTCTTCTTCAACTAGAAGTCTGGCCACCAGATTGTCGAAAGTTTGCTTGTCGTCAGGTGCAGACTCCCAAGCCGAAACGAAATGCTTATATTCATCGGGCAGAGACATTAGAACTTTTGTGATAACAAATCTATCCGAAATTTCTTCTCCCATCTGTTTCAACTGGTTTTGTAATTCTTGAGTCTTAGACAAGAAAACAGACATATCTATGCCCTTTTCAAACTTGTATTGGAAAAATCTTTGCTGTATGATGTGCGCACTAGTCTCAGTTTTCTGTTCATACACGCTGTGAAGTTTTCTCCAAATCTCGGCAGAACTTGTACATGTGATAATATGTAGCATTGCCTCTTCCGACATCCGTGTAGCAGCTGCTACTTCGGGCTTCACTTGTTTTCCTTCCACAATGTTTAACCATCCATGGCCCCTCAACTGAACAGTTGTTTGGAATTTCCATATATTTCAATTTTTTGCTCCTTCCAACTTGATCACGTTGACGCTGTTGTTATTACCTTCCATTGTGATTTTGCCCTTTTGCAATCAGTCAATCCTTACTGATGTAAGGATTATTGCTTGATTATTGCTTGATAGCAATAATGCGTGTCTGGGCCCATAACCTGAAGAAATATATAAATGAAAAACAGCACTTAGAAAACTCACTGAGCTTTTATTGTATATTACAAGTTACAAACACGTTTTTAGCGCACACCACCATTTTTGTGAAGAGACCGGAAGTGTGAAAAATTAAATCTAATCGGAAACACAACTTTGACATTTATAAGTGACACTTATTTTTTTTTTTCTTTAACTTTGCAGCAATCTATAATAACATTATGTATAAACATTGCCAACAACAGTTATTTACATAGTTGTTTCACTTTCAAAATATTCTGTAACGACTGTGTAACGCCAACCAAGCCAACTGCCGTGACCGTGTGTGTGGCAGTATTGCCAACATAATAATCGAGAGATGGCCAACATTAAACAATTTATCTTAGTGTTATGTTGCTATCTATAATAATTAATCTATACATTATAATAATAATGTATATCACTTTTTAATTAATTAATCTATACATTATAATAATAATGGATCACCTCCCCCCGCGGCCTCCGTACGGTTAACATCGTCTGACGTGCGCTCCGGGATTAAAAATTATTTTCGGCGTTGTAAATCGGTAAATTCGTGCTGAGTGTGTGTAATTAGCTAGGTAACGGTGTAATCTACGTGTACTATAAGTTTTTTAACACATTTGCTCGTACTTTATTGGATTTAACTCGGTAAGTAAATTTCTTTGTTCACTTTTATCAGTAGGGAATTGTAGGTAGGTAAAATATTGTGTGTGTCGGTACCGCTCACGCGGCGCCGGTCGGCCTTCAGCTGACTGTGATTATTAAGCTAAACTTTTGTTTCTTTCTAATTTAAATTAAATAAGTGTAATTGGTACATTCAAATTTTATATTAACTTACAATGTCGAGCCAAAATAATATGCCGCCAGATAAAGATACAAACCCGTTTAATAAAAGCGATAAAACTCCTCGTTCTCCGACATTCCCGACCGGTAAACGTTTGTTGTCGGAATTATCTCCTTCCTCCTTGTCACCTGTGGAGAAGCGTCACCAACCCACTAGGGACGAGCCTCTGCTCATTCTTAGACACAAGCCGCGCATCCGACGATGCTTGCAATTATTACGAGCTCGTCCGCGAAGCTAGCTCGTACTTAGCCAAAATAAACGAGTTCGCAAACGACACCGTGTCTCGCCGTAATAATTTTGCCAACAAGTCCGATATTATGAGTATGACTCAAAAAATAACAGCGATCGTCTCACTTCTCGCCATAAAGAACTCCTCCTTGGAAACCAAGGTCGCTAATATGGAATGCGAATTGTTAGCTGCCAAAACTAATCCCGTCGTACAAACAGTTGCCGCCGCGCCTTCTACCTCCTACTCGGACGCGCTTAAACTAAGACTTGCGAAGTCAGTGCCGCCAGTCGAGACCCGAAAACCGCTTCCCTGCGTTATTGCCTATCCGACACAAGAAAAATCGGGGGAATTAAAATCCTCGTCGAGAACAAAACAAGCTCTGATGAAAGTAATTAACCCGGCCGACGGTTTTCAATTTCACGGCGTCAAAAAAACTGCCAATTCGGGTGTGATCTTGCGGCTAACTAGCGAGTCGCAAGTTAATTAACTTAAATCCGTGGAAGCGCTTAAATCGGCCGGTCTGCGACTCGAGTCGCCTAAAGGGCGTAACCCACGTATTCTCATAAAAGATGTACCGCAACATATGACGGATGATAATTTCCTTCTCGCACTTTTTAATCAAAATATTAATGGCGAAATGAATATGTCTCAAGAACAATTTTTGCGTTCAACAAAAATAGTAAGACGTCGTAATTTAAATAAAGATTACAACAACAGGAAATGGATAGGTATCGAATTAGACTCCGCTGTGCGTAAACACCTGATCAATTCAAAAGAAAAACTGTTTATCGATTGGGTGATGTGTCCCTTCATGGACGACGTTGAGCTGCGGCAACTGCCAACAGTTTGGGCACGTCGCTAAATTCTGTCGCGATCCTAATCCTTGCTGCTATCACTGTGCCGAAAAACACAGCTCGTTGTCGTGCCCCAACAAAGATAAAGAAAATTTTAAGCCAGTTTGTGGTAGTTGCCAACGTTATAAAAAACCTTCCGACTACCCCACGGGCTCCCCAGACTGTCCAACATATAAAAGCAAAATGGAGCAACTTATTTTAACTACTAGGTATGGATAGTTTAAATGTAGGACAGTTAAACCTCCATAATAACAAGCACGCGACTTTAGAATTAGAAAAGTTAGTTTCTGACCACAATTTAGACTTTAGTACTTGTTCAAGAACAATATCAACATGCGTCGTTTCGGTCGAAAATGATACAAATTAATAACTTAGCTCGCGCGGGTATACACATACCTACCTCAGTCTAGATTTTCAGTCACGGCCTTAACTAACCTTTCGACGTCGCACTGTGCAGTAGCCGAGGTATCGTGTCCTCAGTTTAGACTATACGTTGTAAGCTGCTACTTTCAGTACGCGGATCCCGTAGGACCTCATTTACACCAACTTCGCCGCGTATTACAATCTCTCGCGGGTAAAAAAATTATTATTGGCGCCGACGTTAATGCATCCTCGCCCTCATGGCACGGCCAGCTAAGGTACGCAGATCGCGACCGACGTTGCGCCGTTGAAGACTTTATTGCGGAGTTTAACCTACAAATTCACAACACCCCCGATGCACCACCTACCTATAGTAGCCCAACGGGCGAGTCGTCAATTGACGTCACGTTATCTAACGCGTACGTCCAGAATAGGCATTGGCGTGTCCTTCCCGATGCGTCATTTAGTGATTAGGGCTTGAATATCGGATGGTTTTTCAATTCCGGAATTGGGTTTCGATATTCAGTATTTCAATTCCGGAATTCAAAAGTATCTTTTTTTTTTAAAGTTTAAATTGAAAATATTGAAACCAAAAGATCAACGCGAGTGGGATTTGAACCCACGAGCCTGGCGATCCGTGCCAGCCACTGCTCTAACCAACTAGCACTGTTAGTGCAGAACACAAATAAAAAAGTTTATATTGACTCTATCTATCTAAGTGTAAAAAGATTGCAAAAATGTCATACCTAATATTATTATTTTATTATTTAAATGTATGTTTTCTATCAAATACCATTAATTTTATGGATTTACTTTCTTAGTGTGTATTAGAAATATGATCAAATAAAACAATTGAAATGAAAAGTACTTGAGTTTTATATACTTATAAGAAAAATCAGAAATTATTCTTTTGTAGTAATTAAAGTCAATGAAATCGCATAGGAAGCTCACTACACTAACGGAAACGTGCGACAGCTGTTGATGATTTATAATCTAAGTACATTTTTGTTTATAATGAAATTTTAAGAAGGTAAGCGCGTTCAAACTGTCGTCATTGAGTGAGCTTCGTACGCGATTACATATATTGGTGACCACCGAAAAAGCTCTTTCCGCTTCTACGCTCGTTGGCGGTATTGTTTTCAAATATTGGAAACATTTTTGTAGGTACTGTCCTATAAGGCCACCGTTTTCATAAACTGCCATCTCAACTCTTATTAAACTTTCTAAATCTAAAACGTTCGTCTTCCTTCTACTTTTTACTGTTAATTTGTTTTGTATGGTTTGTTGTAATTCTTTTTTAATGTCTTTTTTTTCATTTTCTGTATTTGTTACTATTTCAATACAATCACTATTTTCTTCCTCTTCTCCTGGGATTCTTTCCTCCTTCTCTAATCTTTTAATTATTTTAATTATTTCCGTGAACATTTCTTCACCCGTTGGTTTGCTGAAGGTCCCAAGGTCAAAGTTGTCTTCGTGGTAGTCTTCAGAGTCGTAGAGATAAGTCAGCACAGATGCCAGTGGAAGCCGTCTTTCCTTTATTCTCTTTCTTAGGCTTTGTGCCAACTTATTGCTGATACTACCATTCAGGCTATCTAATGATTTTAACATAAACTTTAGGGCTGTGTCAGCAGTCATTAGATTAGCCTCCCTGGTGCACAGAGACTCCACGGTTATTTTGATGACATTGAGACTCTCGTGTAGCTCTTTGAGTATGGCCATGGATTCTTCATTTATGGGAACCACAATATCTAAGTCTAGAAAACCTTTGGTGATACAGGACTTCAACTTCAAAAATCTCTCGATCATGTCACTTAAACTGGACCATCTCGTTTTACAGTCCAATACTAAATTTAGTTCTTTCCCAAACTCTTCTCTTGCATATTTTTGAATAGCTTCGTTCTTTAAGCTTGACTTACGTACAGACCTGACCAACTTTCGAATCTTTTCCACTGTTTCTTTAAAGTTAAGTTCTCTTTCTGTTTCAATTGTTTGTATATCAATATCAAAACCACTGTTAAATTCTTCACTTTCATCATCACTACTTTCCTCTAATGCCCCATCTTCGTCTTGATGTTCAGGTTCAAAAATATTTGCATCAATCGTTCTATCATTGTTGCTGTTATTTTCTTCGTTGGAGTTCTTCTTGTACAAAACATCAGTAACTCCTAATTGTATGCCATGCGCAAGACATATTTGGTGGTAGCCCTCGTAATATCGGCCCATTTTGATCATAACTGATGCTCCGTCAGTTGTCAAGCAAATTACGTCTTTATCTAGATCCACAGCAAAGCCTTTGAGATGTGCTTTCAGATAAGTAAGGGCGGTTATGGCAGGCATACTGCCTTCAATTCTTACAAGACCCAGGTTTTTGAAGTTATCTTTAAATTTGTCAGAGTGTAAATTTACATTCATGTATCGTCTGTTACGTGTTGAAATATACTCGTCGAGAGTTACAGAATAACGTGTTGTGGTATCTTGTGCAATGTTTTGTCGAAGCTGGTTTTTATTTTTTTCAAATTCGTTAAGCACGATTCTCTTTATGGCGGTACCAGATTCCGGTAATTTATATCCACATCTATGAAAAAGCTCACGTAAATCTGATGTACAAAATTTACTGAAAGGCAAGCCATCAAGAGCAGCCATTCGCGACACTTTTTCGTCCATTTCTTTAGAAGAATTAAAGAAGTCTGTCATCATTTTGTGTTTTTTTGCTGGTGTAGTTGTAGGCATGGACGTGCTGGTACTAGAAGTACTGGATTCTGGTTGCGACTGCAAAGGGTTCTTTTTTTCTTTTAAATCAATGCAATGGATTGACTTTAAATGAACGTGGAAGCCTGTGGTTGCACCACCGTGGCATTTCAAAATTTTAGAACACAATTTACATTTTCCGGATTGACCGTCTTCTGCTCGAAGAAAATGGTGCCAAACGGATCCCTCTAAGGACTTTCTTTTATCAAACTCCAGATATTTTGTCTGTTTTGATTGCGACCTGGAAAGAAAATAAACTTTTAACATGCTCATAACAATCTTGTTTATGCTGGGTTGCTGGGTGTAAGTGAGCGGACTAAAACTGCATTTTATGCTCTAGATAGAGCATAAACGTATTTACTCATAACATTGACTTCTTCTAAGGCTAAGACAATTAGGCCCTGCAGCCTAACACAATAAAACTTCATAGAAAAAAACTACAAAAAAAAAATACAAAAATTATTTATTTACGAAACTTGTTATTTATTAAATTTAGTTTTATTTATTTACGTTCTGTGTTCTGTAAGCCAAATAATAATTAATAACCAGGTAAGGATTAGTAATACTAACAAAAATAAGTTCAAAATTCACTTATGATTAGGCAGTATAGGTGAAGAACCAAGCCTAATGTTTCATGCAGAATAAAATATAAGTGGCGGAAAAAACCACTCTTGCCGTTTTTCGCTGAATTTAAAGGTTAGGTTTGGGACTTTTTGGCTCTCGGCGAGAGTGCATCAAATTATTAATTGAATTTTTAATTTCAGTGCTTTAAGTTGTTTGGTGGATAATGTGGTAGTGTGTTGTGCAACAAATGAACTAGAAAGTGTTTAGAAAATGAAATATTCAAGTGATAACGCGTATTGCCTCCGTTTGAGTTGTCCCAAGAAGTCGCGAACTGACTACGACATGTAAGGACCATTCTAGACTTTGAGTGTGGCATGACTTTAACTAGGTATCTCGTAAATTCTTGAAAACTTTGTTTTCATCAATCACTCGACACTTGACAGAAATGTCCCCAATATTGGGTTGACGATTGCCATTCCAAAAAAAAAGGTTAGGTTATTTAAATGTGCATGATCTATCACTATTTAATTTCCTCGATATCATCGATATAAAATCGAGGTGAAAAGCAGAGTGTATAATTCGTTAAAACAAGCAAATTTATCCTTGACAACATCTGCCCAGGCTGTTAGGTTATAATATAAAAGTTAGATATTATGCCCAAAGCAGTGGTTTGGTTACAAAGCTTAAGTGTTGCTGATAAAGTGTGCAATTCCCAGTACCTGTCGCCGTTATTAATATCGAGCAAAAACGAGCAAAAAAATCATAAAGCTTAAACACGCAATTCAACCAAAACCCGAGAAAAACACACGCACGTCGGACACATGACACATAGGACTTACGTCTTTGTTTGTACACCGTCTGTTTAATGTTTATTATCCCGTAATAGAATAGGTATAATGATGCTGTCTTTCTGCTTGGGTTGGTATGTACCCTCGAAGGAAACTGTCACGGATTAATGAAATAAAATAAGTAGGTACTTAATTACAATAATCACAAGTTATTAAAATACTTATCTAAAAGAATCAGTTTACTTACATTGTATTATTCTTGGTCTTGAGTCTTGATGTGCTGCAAATCAAACTTTTTGATTAATTATCAACAGCTTAGGTATGAATTAGAATATTTGTCGACAATCCAAGTAAACTTCCACTTCTCCGTCTCTCGCGCGAACTCCGGGAGAAAAATGAACGAATGAATCAACGAGTGTCTAGCTGCAGCCTGCAGCGCAGGCGCGCACCTGTCCTGTCCGACGTATGGCGGCGGGTGCGGGGCGCGGGGCGAGGAAGTGTGGACTGCGGACTAGGGATGAAAAGCGGTAAAATTACTTTCGTAAAATTCGGTAATATACGATATTTTACGTAAAATATTATATTTTACGGTAAATTACGGTAAAATTTGGTAAAAAACGATTTTTGAGTTCGTGGCATAATTTTCATTAATAATGGGGATATAAGCAGGTTACTTAATGCACGTCTAGTGCAGTCAGTCAAAACAAAATAACTTCCAGGCCACCGTCTTGCTGTATCAGTATACCCCACTAGAGTTAGATTTTTTTTTATTAATTATAGTCAGAACTTTTGACTTTTGCACCAATGTTTAGAGGAGGTCATAAATAGCTTAAATTCAAAAACTCGACCAAATCCGACCAGTGCGTTAGCCGCCATATTGGTTTGAAGTTCCAATCTTTTTTTAGCTAATTATATCTAATTTATATTTTTTTAAGAAAATGATAAAGATCAAATTTGTCGCAAATTTGATTTTTTACAATTTTAGTCCTTATAATTTTTATTGTAAAATCAATATTTACGGAAATAACTGCAAAAAACAAGTCCAAGTATAATTTCGACCTGTTCGACCTGTATCGCGATTATTGTCAAATACAGAAAAAATTCGGAAATAAACTTGTAGCTCATTAAATTAACCACAATTAAAATGAAGACTTCGCTACCTGTCCGTCTGTCTGTCTCCAGACTTCATGAACGGTGATAGTAGAGACTTGAAATTTTTAGATATTATGTATTTTGTTTCCCTCTATAACAACAAATACCAAAAACATAGCAGCACTAAGACAATTAAAATAAGCATAAAATATTTAATTGTATATTTTGTACTTTAAAAATTAAAATAAAATAAATATTTAGGGGGCTCCCATACAAAAAGCACAAATTTTTGTCAATATTTGCCTTATTTGTAGGAAATCACCTACAACTTTGTTTCTATTCTACAATTACTTTCGCTAAATTCGATAATATTTGACATACAAGCGCAATTATACTTTGACTTGTTTTTTGCATTAATCTCCGTAAATATTGATTTTACGATGAAAATTATAATAATTCAAAATGTAGAAAATTAAATGTACAACAAATTTATAATCCTTATCATTTTCGTAAAAAAAAATAAAGGAGTTATAGCTAAAAAAGATTGGACCTTCAAACCAATATGGCGGCTAACGCACTCGTCGGATTTGGTCGAGTTTTAGAATTTAAGTTATTTGAATTTAAGCTATTTGTTCAAAAAATTTCTGACTATAATTAATTACAGCTTTGAGCTTCCCATACATGATATAAGGCTGAACTAACCCTACTGGGCTAGTATGCTCTGTCGAGTGACGTCAACAACTGTCAACAAGTCGCAACAGCGCAAAATATTATGGCAAACAGCACTTATCGGCAACGTCGCATCGTGCGACGTGAACGCAGTACGCAAGATGCAAATTGCAACTTGCAACACGCTAGCCTCGCCCGCCGTCATACTATCATTCACCATACATACGTAGCCGGTAATTTTACCGTAATTTATATAAATTACCGTAAAATACGCGTATTTTACCAGCGTTTTCGGTAAAATTACGTAATTTTGCAACCCTACTGCGGACGCGCCGCGCCTCAAGCCGAGTAATAAAATATGGATGCGCCGCGCCTCAAGCCGAATAATATTTAATTTTTTTCAATATCGAAATTTCGATATTGATCTCGCCAATTCCGGAATTGGAAACCCGTTTGCTGTTCCGTCTTCAATTTCGACTATTCCCAAGAAAGTGGAAACAATTTTCTTCAACGATAAGCTGAAATATCTAACCGTCACGCCTAACAATTTGCTTACTGAAACATCTGTTGATTCATCAATCAATATACTATATTCTTGATCTCCAATATCATCTACTAATTCTTGACAGAAATGTGGTGCCAAAACATTCTTAATTATATTTGTGCACTTTGTTCTGTGCAGTCGCAAGTCAGCACTTTGGCTATCGCTAAATCTGTTCTTACATACTTGTGAGAAATGATCAGTGGTTAGTATTGAACAATGTTCACAAATGAACAAAGAAAGTGTACTTTCAGCTTTTTGAGTGTTGAGACTTTTTATCACCTTCGGGAACACAATTTTTTTTTGACCTCTTAAAGGTTCCATTGCTTTTAGGTGTTTGGAGGACGAAGCATGTTGTTTTAAACAAAAATATTTTGCCACTAACTGACTCTTGCAATACTTACAGTAGGCCTTTGTGGTATCACTTTCGACCGGCTGAAGCCACTCTTTAAAATCGGATATCAATTCCCATTCTGCACGGTAATGTTGGCTGTATTTTGGAGGCATTGTCAATTTTACAATCTCTTTTTAATAACTCTCAACGCACGTAATCACGTATGCAAATCAGACAAAACAAAAGGTACCGTTGATGACAATGTCGACTGTTGCTATAAACTACTACGAATTACGATATGAAGTTCAATCTAAGGGGGATTCCCCAAATCATAGAGTATAGACCTCTGTGGTCCCGTTCAGAAACATCGCATTATTCTGGGTTCGTGTTTGCATTAAGAAATTCAAGTGTGAATAAGCTTTCCAATTAAAATGCTAAAAAATATGCTATATGCTAAACTGAATTTATGCATGCCAAATCACTGCAGCGCAGGCGCGCACCTGTCCTGTCCGACGTATGGCGGCGGGTGCGGGGCGCGGGGCGAGGAAGTGTGGACTGCGGACGCGCCGCGCCTCAAGCCGAGTAATAAAATATGGATGCGCCGCGCCTCAAGCCGAATAATATTTTATTTTTTTCAATATCGAAATTTCGATATTGATCTCGCCAATTCCGGAATTGGAAACGATATTGGATTTCTTCGGAATTCCGGAATTATGCCAATTCCGGAATTCCGGAGCTCAAGCCCTAGTAGTGATCACCGCTTATTGGTGTACGAGTTTTCTCGTGCGTTCCCGAGTGATACCGTAGTCAATTCTAATGACTATAAAATATAAATACAACGTAAAGAACGGCGATTGGAATCTATTCCGCTCCCTCATTACTGCTCATGCCGGAGACTTCACTCGGCCGGATTTAAACGTCGATGAGTGCGCGGAAATAATGACAAACACATTTGTTTACTGTGCCGATGTAGCCTTGGGTCGTAGATCTCTTAAAAAAGATCACAACTGTAAATGGTGGAACAGTAACCTTCTTAATCTGCGTCGAGAATTTAGAAGGGCTAGGCGCAAAATCAATAATCCTCGTAAATCTGGCCATGATCGTTCGGATGATAATTACATAATTAGTTTAAATAACCTACGCATTTCAAGGTCACGCTATTGCGCCGCCGTTACGTTAAAAATAATATGTTGAAGAATGCCGCGAATAGACTGGATAAAGAGGGCCCCTGGTCCTCTTTATACCACGAGCTTAAACCCGGTAGTAGTAATGAGCCAAGTTTTTTCTCAAATATTAAAGTTAACAACTCTTACACTTGTAGTTTAGACGAAACGGCGAAGGCATATCTAAACGTTCTCATCCCAGACGACGAGCCCTCCTTGGATGATGAATACCACCGCGACATTAGGAGTAGAATGCTAGACCCCATTCATACACCGGCCTCAGATTTACCAACTTCGGAGGAGTTTAGTAAAATAGTAAACCTTTTGCCTATAAAAAAATCTGCGGGCGAGGATAAAATATCGAATATTATGATAAAACAAGCGTGCTTAGTGGCCAGAGCATCGATTCTACATGTTTACAACAGATGTATCGCAGAAGGTATATTTTCAAAAATTTGGCGCACCGGTTGCTTAAAATTAATACCTAAAGCGGGAAACAAACCTCCTGACGACCCAAAATCTTACCGTCCGATAACGTTACTGCCTTGCTTAGGTAAATTACTAGAACGTCTCATCGTACCTCGCCTGCTACCCGGTGGCCCTAAATTTCATAGTCATCAGTTCGGTTTCACTGCCGGGAAATCGACTGTTGACGCGGCTATGGAAGTTAGAAAAATAGTAAATCTCTCGGAATCTAAATACGTGGTCGCCATTTCATTAGATATCTCAGTCTTAATTTAATATCGAGCTGCGGTAAACGTAATCGCCTGAAATTCGCCGCGCATAAAACTTATCAAATTCTTTTAAAAGGGTCCCTTATACCTTCCCCTAGCATTAAACTTGACAATTATAACGTCAAACGCAAACAGTCAATCTGTTATCTTGGTTTTTACTTGGAAAATAAATTTTCATTTTTAGAACATATAATTCAAACCGGTGAGAAAGCGAAGCGCAATTTTTACTCCTTTACCAAAATATCTACATCGACATGGGGCCTCTCCTTCAAAACCCTAAAATCAATTTACACTGCTACTTACCTCGGCAGCATTTGCTACGGGGCCCCCGTGTGGGCCGACAGAGCAACAATCGGCGCGGCTCGTCGCAAGTTGCTACAAAGCCAATGTCTTGCTCTTATATTCTTATGCAAAGCTTACAGGACCATATTGTCGATCAAGATAGTCCAGGTATGTTTAGCTCTGAACCGAGCGATGAGTTGAGATCTAAAGGCAAATCCATCGCCGACTCCTGGTCTTCTCTCTCCTACTAAGTTGAGTACACCCATGAAAAAGTCTTGCGACTTGATCGTCACAGGAGTCCAAAAGTCATCTAAGTAACCTTGTGGTAGGTCTTCGTGAGCCCATCCATCGTTTTGAAACATTCTTTCGGGATAACGCAGTCCCGTAGCGTTATTGCTAACCTAAATGCGGTGGTGTCCTGGGGCCTCGAAGTCTATGCTGCATGCTTCAGAAATCATTTTTATTTCTTTCCTTGCCACATATGAGATAAAGTTCTTAAATTTGTGGACGTCATGGGCCAGTTCGACTTGTCCGTATCCGGCTGGCATAATCTCATTGGGATTTAAAAGAAGTGGAAATCCTTGATCTACGGGTATTTGCCCGTCTGCTCTCCTTCTTACGCCTGCCCTTTGGGGTTGATTCCAGCGTGCGAAGGGAAGGGGGTTGAGATCGTAAAAGGCCTGGCGTTCGGCTTACGTTTATCTTCCATAGCCATACGTTCTACTATGCCACGTAGATTAGATAGTAATATGCCCAAGATGTTGTCGTTAGGGTACCTATTTGACGTAGTAGCACTCACCCTTATATTCAAAGTTGCCCACTCCGGCTAAAAGATTGACAAGCACGGAGAAGTTAACGGGGCGTGCTCTGATGGTGTCCCTATCCTCAATGTCCATCAGGGGGCGGTAGAAATCACCAGCATTATAATTTAATGTATTAATCTGGCCGCTTTTCACGCTCAACAACTTATACTCGAATTGAGCGAGTGTAACGCGATAAAATGTGTAAGGTGAGCATCGCGGAATACGGTCTGGTCTTCTTCCGTACAATTCGTACACCTTCTTGAATATCCACTGGGTGTAAAGTCCGACTGCCCGCGTCGTAACAGGAACTACCGCTGCCGTTTGCTGGAGAGAGAAATCAACTGCTTTTTCAGCAGTTCATCATCGAAGCCAAAGAATAATTTCTTATTAATCAAATCTTCTATTTTCTTCTCGGCTTCTTTCGTCTTAGGATGGTTTTCTCTAAATGCATCCTGTCGATGTTAATCGCGTCTACGTTGACTTGGGGGTTTTCCCCGCGGCTTTTGCTGGGGTGCGGGAGCGTACTCACGCTCCGGCTCGCGCCATTTATTGAAAGCGGATGAGGGGTGAGGTGCCTGACGGCGGTCGCTCTGGCGGTCAGGATCTCGACGTTGGTAACTCATTTTAGATGTTGGGTTTTTCTGGAATCCAGAAAATAGTAAGCTTACAGGACCACAAGCACCGAAGCCTTACCTGTGTTAGCCGGAGTCTTACCCGTTGACCTTGAGATTCAGCGTCGTGCGACAATGTACTATCATAACAAAAACGTTGACAACCCGTTCTTTTGAAGCGCTCGCGATTAAATTAAAATAGCAAGATTGTTTGAACCTTTAGAAAACTCTGTGCAAAGCCTAATCTCCGAATGGCAGTCACGATGGGACTGTTCCACCAAAGGGCGACACCTTTATAATTTGTTCCCTAATATTCGTGAACGGCTATCCAAACTTTGGATGGATATTGATCAGTGCGTTTCCCAATTCCTGACCGGTCATGGAAATTTTAAGGCCAAACTTTACGGATTTAAACTAGTAGCATCACCCATGTGCGAGTGCTCGACCGAAGGCAACAGGTTGGACAAACCGCGCATTGTAAGGTTACTTTAAATAACTAAACATAATCGTCGAAATTTTTAAAACGTAAACGTCTGCCAAACCTTGTGGTGTAAGGCTGTTTAGGCTGATCTGTGGTTGGAGATGGTGCTAATTGAGTTGTGGACGATGGTTACAGCGTTGTAGTTGTAGGAACATTAGCTGCTGTAGAAGAATCAGGTGTTTGCTGAGATGTCGGTGGACAGTGGTGAAGTATCTAAAGGTGGAGAATTGTCTATATAGGCTGCTTTGAGTCGACGCTGACAACAACGGTCTTGCCCTTAACATCAATGGTGATAGTTTTGCCGTCAGTGGCTCGTTCAAGAACTTGATAAGGACCATTGTAAGGGGACTGTAAGGGGCGAACGCAAACAATAACACTCTTTTCATTTTAGTTAGGTTAGAAAATCTTTCCCAAATTGGATCTTTAGTATATTCTGTAGTAAGTGTTTGACATGTTAGTTTTAATTCATAATCTGTTTCTTCATTTTGTGTTCTAAATTTTATTTCAAGACTTGTTTGTATAGTATTGTCATTTTGCTTCACTCTTACATAACTGCAGTATAGGCCTTTGTGGAAGCATCACTAAAACCATGCAATTGTACATTTTTCTTATTGTAATTGAATATTATACACCTATATTAATGTATTATACACCTACAATTACAATAAGAAAAATGTACAATTGCATGGTTTTAGTGATGCTTCCACAAAGGCCTATACTACCGTAATTTGGGGTGAATAGATAGGTCTTCGGACTTTGGTAATTATTTTCGCAAGGTTGCAGAATGGATACCCACTTTTTTAGTCACGTATATAAACTATAGTCTACTATACTATTATATAGTCTTAGGCCAAACTATTGATTTAAACTTGTTTCGCTTCGGATATGTTCGTAGTTAATAAAAAAGACACAAAATATACGTAAATTCTATTTACCACTTATCAGGGGACAATAGACACACCTGAGGGGTGATTGGAAAATTTTCGTAGGGCTGCCTCGTTACAGTTTCCCTATATTATATTCTTTATTGGTTAAAGGCAAGCAAACTCGAGAAGGTTTCTTTAATTATTTATTAGTACAAATTATAATTTCAAATAGAAATCACTAATAATAAAAATGAATTTAAATGCTATTTTAGAGTGAACCACGAAAACAAAACTAAAAGAAAATGAACTTGACTTTAAAATAATATTCTTTATATTAAATTAATCGCTATTATTATCAATATCAATCATAATCAACAATAATTACTAATAGTCTTTAAAAATATCAACATAACTAATAATTATCGTAAACATAAACTTCAAACTCGTATAATACAAAATATTTTGCCTCTAATTCTTCCATCTTAAAATAAAAATGAAATATTATTTAAAAAGACAAACAAATAACTATCACAAAATCAGTCAAAAATAAATCTTTGGTCAAAAATAAAAAAAAGTGTAAAAATTAATTAATAAACAAAAACACATACTTCAAAAACAAAGTTATTTTAACACTTTACTCTTATGGTACCTACTTGAGGTTTCTTTTCTCATCAAATCAGTCGTTTCATTAATAAAATCAAAATATAAAATAATTATTATCAGTTGTTTATAAGAAAATTGTTACTATTTTTTATGAAATTATATAAAATTGACATCGTTTAAATCCTTTATAATCTCTGCTTCATTTTTGTAATAACTTCCTCGTCGTACAGGTACTTCTTTAATATTTTTAGATCTCTTAGTGTTTTCTTTTTTTATGTTAATTACTGTATTTAATGGTGTCTCGGGTGCTTTATTGGGTACTAGGAAGCTCAGATCTTGGGATCTTCCTTCGTACACCACGATCTCGTGTTTGTCTGCTGCTTTGACGCACCCGAGATAGTCTGCCACCTCTCCTCTATCAAAGTCGACGCACATTGTGTCCACACTAATTGTCCTTGGGCCGATGGTAGTGCCGTTGGCTTCGGATAGCTTCAACAAGAACGAGCAGGCTCTGGCAAATTGAGTTTCTTCGGTTGTTTTGTCGAATAGTAGCACAGATTTGTTTTTGGTGCGTACTATCCTACATGAGCTACCGTCAATCATCTCCTCGCCTAGTTCCTCGTATCTCCTCCTCTTCATGGTCGTCCTTGTTGTGCTGCCTTTGAGTATGAGAGCCAGCCCAGGTGAGATGGCGACTCTCTTGTTGCCAACGGTGGAGCAGAAGCTTATTCCCAATCTTTCATAGCTATTATTCATGAACAGAACCACTTTCCTTATTCTGATCGAAGGTGTTCCACTCTCTCCCTCTCTTAACCATCTCGGAATATTGAAGAGGGGAGCTGCCGTTCTTTGTTGGAGTGGAACTCTGGGGTCCGTGGGTTCTGTTCTCTGAAGGGTGCTATTCGTGCTGTTTGCGCTTTGTTGATCTTGGAACCTCTTTTTCGCGATGTTGAAAATCTTATCGATGTAAGCCAGGAACACTTCTTTGGCGTGCTGGTTCTCCAAATATTTATGTACGTCCGCTTCCTGGAGGTTGGTGTTCATCTCTTGTTCTGCATCGTGTCTTTGGTGCAGGAAGCGGGGACAGTCGAAGATAATGTGCCATACCGTTTCTTCAGTGTCTGGGTCGCACTCGCATCCTGGGCTTCCGATCAGTTTGAAGCGGTGCAGGTAGTGAGCAAAAGCACCGTGTCCGGTCATGGCCTGGATGCGGGTGGGTGTGAGAGATGTTGTTCTTACGAATCGGTATGACTTCTGTATGTCGGGCAAGAATCTTTTCGTGATTCCTCCGGTATCCGCGTTTGTATACCTGTCCTGCCATTTTTGTATGGATTCCTTCCGGATCTTCCTCTTTATGCAGGACAGGGGGATTTGATCATAATCCGGGATTTCTTTGGGGTTCAGAGCCGCTTGTTTTGCGAGCTCATCCGCTCTTTCGTTCCCGGACGTCCCCACGTGTGCGCGGAGCCAGAAGAGTCTTACTGTTCAACCCTCTTCTTCGATGTCCTTTAGCCGTCTTTTGATGTCCGCCACTAGTTGAGTTTTAGGTTTGGGATTCCGAATCAGTTCTAGCGAAGATCTTGAGTCGCTTAAGATGTTTGCTTCCTTATGTTCGGATTCCTTCACCATCTCTACTGCCTCATAGAGGGCGAACATCTCTGACTGAAACACTGTACAGTTTTTATCGAGTGACAGTCTGGTGTAATTGACTTCGTGCCCGTTCTCCCACCATGATATTGCAGCCCCTGTTTTCCCCTCGATCTTACTGCCATCCGTATAGATCTGAGGGCCTCTGATGTTGTGCTTTTCTATGGTCTGGGTCTCCATGTCTTCCAACTTCTCAAAGGTGGTGATAGTGAAGTCGGAAGGGTGGGGTAGTGTGAGAATATCGCAGGTCTTCTGTAGCGTTTTCCCGGGCGGAACGTAGTCACTTGATATTTCCTTCTTGGTTTTGTAAAGGGCTGCCGCTTCGTGTATTCTGATGTCCAGCGGCAGCAATCCTGACAGTGCCAGTGTAGATGTTAATGAGGCTGTCCTATAGGCTTTGCAGATCTTGATTGCAAAGCTTCTCTGTATGGAGTCCAGCAGCGCCTTGGTCTTGTTGAAATCTGCGGCTGGGGCCCAGACGCTCGCGGCGTACAAGATGATCGGCTCGATAACTGAGATTATATTATATTGTCCTGATGATCTCTCCGTTTAACCCCCATGTCACCTTGGCGGAGTGCGCTATCTGCTTATAAATGTTCGCAGCTTTCTTGCAGACTGCCGCCACATGCGAGGTGAAGGTGAGGGATCTATTGATTATGACGCCTAGAAGTTTAATTTCGTCCACTAATTTTATATCTGTTCCGGACATCTTTATTTGGGGAGCGGTGAGTTTCAGCTTACGGGTGAGCAGCATTGCATTGGTTTTGTGTGCTGCAAACCTCAGCTTGTTATGGGTTCCCCACCTTTCGACGATCCGGAGCACGCGGTTCGCTTTTTCTTCTATGGCGTCAATGGTCTCTTCGGAGAAGATTAATGTGATATCGTCGGCAAAAGCTTTGAAGTTTACTCGACCCCTGGATAGTTGGTCGAGTAGCGGGTTCAATAAGATGTTCCAGAAGGTTGGTCCACCTGTCGATCCTTGGACACAACCTTTATTTGTCCCTTTTGCGCTCTTTTTGCCGGCGTAGTTGACCTCGATACCACGGTCTTCGAGGTATGAGCAGATCATCTTGTATATATTGGAGGGGCATCCTTTCCTTATTAGCTGGTGCTTCAATGCCGGCCACCACGCATTGTCGGATGCCCCTTCTATGTCTAGTGAGATTAGGAGGACGATCTTCTTGTTCTGTACCTCCTCCTTGATGTGGTCTACTAGACTGAATAACGCGTCCTCTGTGTTTCTTTGCGGGATGAAGCCGAACTGGTTCTTGTTTATTGAGGGGAGTATATGCCATTGGACTCTGGTGATCATGAGTTTCTCGACTATCTTCCCCAAAATGGGGAGTAGCCCAATGGGTCTGTACGACTTGGGGTGAGTGTAATCTTCTTTACCCGGTTTTTTCAGAATGACCACGTGTGCTTTCTTCCATTGTTTCGGAAAGTGTCCTAATTGTAGGCATTTGTTCGCCAGTTCTAAAAACACCTCCGGTGCACACATGATGGCCTCGCTACAGATGTCCGATGTGAGGCCATCGGGGCCTGGAGCTTTCCCTGGATTTAGTGCTGATAGGATTAACTCCAGTTCCGCCATGGTGAATGGTGGGTCATCCCCTGCCAGTTGTTCTACCGGGTAGTTCCCCCTTAAGTGTTGGTGGTATTGTGAGTCGGTTTCTTCGGAGTCATCGGGGTAGAACGTTTCGGCTAGGAGGTCCGCGGATCTTTGCGGACTTAGCGTCTTGCCCTGTGTGTCTCTCAGTAGCACGTTCTCCTGGTTTGCTGCTGTCTTCCCGATGATCCTGTATATGCCGTCCCACATACTTTCCTTCTCTTGAGTCGCACAGAACTCCTTCCAGCTTGCTGTTTGTGCCTCCTCCATTTTCTTCCTATACTCTGGTCTTGCGGCTCGGTATTCTTCGATGACGTGAACTTTCCTCGATGGTGCCGCGTTTTTTATCCGTCTTTTCTTCCTCTGGACGTCCTTTTTTAGGTCTTCTAAGGACTTTTTCCACCACGGCGGCACTGGTTTGCCTTTGTAAGTACCTATCTTCGGAATCGTTTCTACACATGCTTCCTGGATATTATTTATATAGGTACTTACGGCTTCTTCCAAGTCATTTGCTGTCTTTATTAACTCCTTTAAGGCATTCTTACTCAAGTTAGTATCCACCAGAGACTTGTTGAATTTCTCCCTGAACGCTGACCACTTCGCTTTTTTGGTGTTGTACCTCCGGGTTGTTGGTCGGGGGATTGGTTGAAGTTTTCCCTCGACCGTGATCCGGAAGGTGATTGCGTTAGTACATCAGACCATGATGTAGTAGCGTCCCGGGTGACTCTCCAGTTCTCCACCTTTGCTAGCATCGGCAGGCTGCACGCTGTCACATCGACTATACTCGTGTACATCCTGCCGTTTCTCTCCGTTTCGAAGGTGGGGGTGTCTCCGGTGTTTGGAAGTTAATTTCATCGAGGAATGTGGAGTAGTCGTGGCCCCTCTGATTTTCTGTGGCGCTTCCCCACCAATGACTCCACGCGTTCACGTCACCTGCCACTAAGACGTTTTGGGTGGAAAGTTACCGCTGCTTCGGTCTCTGTGACCAATTGTGGATCGTGCGACACCTCAATGGTGTCGCCGAATATCACAACAGCGGCTTTGTTGGGCCCTTCTCGGTTCAGGGTACACTGGATGACATGTGTCCCTGGATGTTGTTTGAGGAAACCTGCACTTCCTACTTAGGGTTCTTGAAGTAGGGCTATCGAGATCTTCTGTTCCGCGGCCACTCTTAAGAGCTCTAGGGTGGCCGTTTTGGATCTTTGCAGGTTCGCTTGGATTACTTTGATGTACTGTGGTGGCTTCTCGGGAGACTCTGTCGTTCTATTCGTGTTGTCGCCCTTAGCACAGGTAAGAGATTCTGGACCTTGCTATACTGTCCCATTTATGTCTCTCTGCGCAGTCAATGCTAAAAGCGTTGTGTGCAATGTCTAGAGGCGCTGATGGTTTAGAGACTGTTTTGCAGTTATAGCAAGTCGGTGGCATGGCACTCTTCCGTGCCACACACTAGTCCCAGTCGTGGGTATTGTCGCCGCAGTAGCTGCATCGGCGATGCTCCTCTTCACAGATCTTTGTTGTGTGCCCAAAGCCAAGGCATCGAGCACATTGGAGGAGGGGAGATTGATCTTCGATGGGTCTCCTTTGCAGGTCGATGTAGACCTTCCCAACTTCCAGGAAATTCTTGTGGAGCAACGGCGACACCTCCAGTACCACGTGGCACTCTTGCTGGTTCCGTGCCCTCTTCCGACAGTATAGGTTTGGTAACTATAACTTTTTTTGGTATATTGCGTTTGGATTGACAGACAGGACAAAGTGACACAAATAAATCAATTGCTTTTCTTACAATTACAAAGTCTTTTAGTTTGTATTGAATTTTGTCACGACCACCATGCCCACAACATTTATGAATATTTGAGAATATCATAATACTCCTCCAAAGGTACGACGCGAACAGTTGGGCTATCATGATTTTCCTTTTTTAAAATGAGGTAATCTGAACCACCAATATTCATGACATCATCGAGGTATGATGTCATGAATATTGATATATATTAACTCCAATAATACTTCGCGGCAGTCCATCGGACACCAGAATTATTGATGGCCATCTCAGCACTTTTAACATGATTTTTAACCTCCAAATTTTTTTGTTTTGTCTGTGGTGTTTTTACTGCTCCCGTGAGCGTTTCATAAAATTTACTTAGTTCAGTTTTAAAAGTGTCCTTAAAACCATTTCTTGCATATACTGCGTATTAACACTCGAATTACATAAGTTTTAAATTTGTTTTGATCCCGCACTTGCACAATACTCCGCCATGTTTACTGTTTTGATGGGCAGCGCCACGCGTGGTTTATTAAAGAACTAACGCGATAAAAATGCCGCGGCAAATCATAAACCGCGCTGCTAATGTCATAAAACATTTTATAAATTGACGACAATTTACAATCTGCCTTCGGCAATTTGTATAACGCCTCATGTTTATAAAATGCCGAAGCTGTTTGTAAACAGACAAATCATACAAATTGCCTGCGGCATATTCACGATAATAAAGACGTCATGGCGCCTTACCTACAAATATACAGTTAAAAGTAGTTCTATATTGATCAACTTTAAGTACCTAAAATGACTTGGTTTCTTCGATTCCCGTGCATAAGAAATTCCTTAATCTTAAATTGTCTATTTTCTTTTTTGCAGTCGCGGCGTTGGCCGTTGGGTCAATTTCTTTTAATATTGTGGCTAAAAAATCGCACGCATTTTTTTATTTCAGTTTTTGTACGACTCGCATTTTAAATCCCAAAGGCAGGGCATCCTGCTTCGCTTCGTTCGACTTTCAGAAGTCTGTTTGCTTGAGGATGATGAATAATTGGACTGAGTTTTCTTTTTCTTGAGTTGTTGATACTTTCGGGCTTGAGAAGTTGTGGACTCTGTCACTCTGGCGCTTCAAGCCAAGGTCATTCATGCCTTTGGGGGACGAAAAAACTTATAAAAACCGCCATTTTGTTTAAAAGTTTCTGAAAGCTCAGTTTCTTCAGAAAGGTGAGTGGACGATGGTGCGATTCTATGTAAAATACCACGCATAACCTTTGAGTTTAGACGTTCTTTGTATAAACCAACCTTGGTTTATACAAAGAACGTCTAAATTCAATTAATTCTGCGCGATGAATAATTGGACTGAGTTTTCTTTTTCTTGAGTTGTTGATACTTTCGGGCTTGAAAAGTTGTGGACTCTCTGTCACTCTGGCGCTTCAAGCCAAGAAAAAACTTATAAAAACCGCCATTTTGTTTAAAAATTTCTGAAAGCTCAGTTTCTTCAAAAAGGTGTGTGGACGATGGTGCGATTCTATGTAAAATACCACGCATAACCTTTGAGTTTAGATGTTCTTTGTATAAACCAACCTTGGTTTATACAAAGAACGTCTAAATTCAATTAATCCTGCGCGACGACCACATACTTACTCCATAAATCATCCCTTTTATAAATGCTTTGCCCTGTCCGATAATATGTTTTACAATAGCAGGAGTCTAAAGAGTAATCTCTGCAGCGATGTTTTGAAGTAGTAGGCCGTGCGTTTCAGCACCCAAAAGACGATCATATTTTACACTTTGGTCATAAGGTAGATAGAGTTTGGCAAGCGAGTCGTGGCACAAGAAAACGGCGGCAAATTTGAAAAATCTTAAGCAGACAACACTCAATACACTAGGATAAAACGGTTTTGATAATTGGTTATTTATGGACCTTGTCTAAAATTATAAGAACTGCTTTTGTTCTTTTGTGGGTGCGTGCTGTCAGACGACCTGAGTGGTTCAGTAATCAACATGCAAGAGGTCCCGGGTTCAATTCCCGGCCGGGACAGAAATTGAAATGAGTTTAAATTTCTGCTAAAACCAGTGACATGACAAAAAGCTAACAAAATATTAAATGATAATGACATTTATTCATAGCCTTGCCTGCTCACAACCTCCCCATTGGTTTCCATAGAAAGAGAACACACATTGGAGCACTATTCAAATTCCATTGAAATATAAAGTTAAAAAAAAACAAAGTACTAAAAATAATAACATTTTATTCATCATAATCAAAATCAGATTAGAGAAACTCAATACCAGAGAGGGAATTGTCACTGTCACTATCGTCTTCACGAACATTTATAATAAATGGTTCCAGTTCAGTCTCTGTAATTCTGTCTCTAGTTTTATATTAATTTTCCACATTAATTATGTGGTCAGTGATTTTCTTCCAGTCGCTTGCGGTGATGGTTGAGAAACATTCTTGAATTAATTCTTCGGTTTGAGTGCCATGCACGCTCAAATTTTTGCTTGCAATCTTTCGTTTGACCAAGCTCCATATAAGTTCTATCGCATTGCGATCGCAGTGATACGGAGGCAACTTTAAAACTTCATGCCCATGCTGTTTCAGTAACTCTTCTGCTTCATATAGAGGAGTTGGTTTATTTTCTTGCACTAGACAGAAGAGCTCAGCCTTTGTAAAGCATTCGTCAAACGAAATATTATTATCAGAAAGCCACTTTTGAATGTCAGCTTTCAAGTTGTGCATTGTAGGTGGCTTGTTAATTTGAGTTACGTGGTAACTCGCATTATCCATGATAATTACAGAGGGTTCCATCAGGTTTGGTATTAGCTTCTCTTCTAACCATCTCAAAAAAATGTTTTTATTCATATCATCATGATAGTCTGCCATTTTCGATTTTGTGCTAAACACTAATAAAGCATTAGGAACAAAACCCTTTTCTGATCCTGCGTGGACTATAATGTGTCTTTTTCCTGGGTATTTCTTTAGTATCCTGCGGCAGCGGGGGGAAGCGCGGAAACGCTTAATTTCTGAGATATAATTTTTTTTATTTTGTAGGTTAAAATCACTTGCTACATCATCAACATCAACGGGAGAGGGCTTAACTCACCAGTGAATATTATCTAGTTTAAAAAAAAACACAATGTCACTTAACAATCATTTATTTAATAGGATATACATGATTGATGCTTTCTAACATCATTAAAAAGGGGTCCTTTTTGTTTTTTTCCACCCAGCGCCTCCACATATATTCTACAATTATATCAGCAAAGTTGGCTGGGTGGTTATAATTGTCTTTCTTAAAAAAGCATTTTACTACCCTCCATTGGGACTCAATCCTCTGAGTATGAGTCCCGTCTAGGGCAACAAATGGGTTATCGGGGTCTGAGTGGTTCACTTTTTTATGAACAAACCCATGTTGCCCCAAACAATCGTACGCTTTCCGAAAGTCGGTGTGTAGTGTATTGCCTTCAGCAACATGCTTCTTTATCAAAGGCACCAGCACTTCTGCCGACCTTACATTCTCCGGACACACTTCCAATCTTAAATCTTGACTGCCATCTTCTATCAGGCCCAAAACCCAGTGGCCCTCGATACGACGTCCTGAAACAAAGGATATAATACATTAAAAATTAGGGTCTACCCTTCTTGAACCTACCTAGCTTTCGCCCTCAGATTCGATTTGGGTGGTTATAAAAAAAATAAACTTGAACCTACCTAGCTTCCGCCCTCAGTTTCGATCTGGGTGGTTATAAAAAAAATAAACTTGAACCTACCTAGCTTCTGCCATCAGATTCGATCTGGGTGGTTATAAATAAAATAAACTTGAACCTACCTAGCTTCTGCCATCAGATTCGATCTGGGTGGTTATAAAAAAAATAAACTTGAACCTACCTAGCTTCCGCCCTCAGCTTCGATCTGGGTGGTTATAAAAAAAATAAACTTGAACCTACCTAGCTTTTGCCATCAGATTCGATCTGGGTGGTTATAAAAAAAATGAACTTGAACCTACCTAGCTTCCGCCCTCAGATTCGATCTGGGTGGTTATAAAAAAAATAAACTTGAACCTACCTAGCTTCTGCCATCAGATTCGATCTGGGTGGTTATAAAAAAAATAAACTTGAACCTACCTAGCTTCCGCCCTCAGATTCGATCTGGGTGGTTATAAAAAAAATAAACTTGAACCTACCTAGCTTCCGCCCTCAGATTCGATCTGGGTGGTTATAAAAAAAATAAACTTGATCCTACCTAGCCCTCAGATTCGATCTGGGTGGTGATAAAAAATATAAACTTGAACCTACCTAGCTTCCGCCCTCAGATTCGATCTGGGTGGTTATAAAAAAATGAACTTGAACCTACCTAGCTTCCGCCCTCAGATTCGATCTGGGTGGTTATAAAAAAAAACTTGAACCTACCTAGCTTCCGCCCTCAGATTCGATCTGGGTGGTTATAAAAAAAATAAACTTGAACCTACCTAGCTTCCGCCCTCAGATTCGATCTGGGTGGTTATAAAAAAAATAAACTTGAACCTACCTAGCTTCTGCCATCAGATTCGATCTGGGTGGTTATAAAAAAAATAAACTTGAACCTACCTAGCTTCCGCCCTCAGCTTCGATCTGGGTGGTTATAAAAAAAATAAACTTGAACCTACCTAGCTTTTGCCATCAGATTCGATCTGGGTGGTTATAAAAAAATGAACTTGAACCTACCTAGCTTCCGCCCTCAGATTCGATCTGGGTGGTTATAAAAAAAAACTTGAACCTACCTAGCTTCCGCCCTCAGATTCGATCTGGGTGGTTATAAAAAAAATAAACTTGAACCTACCTAGCTTCCGCCCTCAGATTCGATCTGGGTGGTTATAAAAAAAATAAACTTGAACCTACCTAGCTTCTGCCATCAGATTCGATCTGGGTGGTTATAAAAAAAATAAACTTGAACCTACCTAGCTTCCGCCCTAAGATTGAAGCTCCGCTCGCTTCGCTCGCTCCGCTGGTGGATAGTCACCGCTAAACCTAACCTAACAGACAGTTTTATTTCAGGTGTTTTTCTTTATTGCCCCCCTGCACCCCCCCTTTCCACTGTTGCTCTTTTTTAGATTTATTTATCCATTTGTATGAATAGCCTGGTCGGGATATAATTGATTTTGTAATATAAATAGTAAAATTGAAATTACCTTTATTGTACTTTCTTTTTCCAAACTTGCTCTCATCAATTTGGACCACCTTTCCAGGGCCGCCTATTTTCCCCATAGCCTGCTGCTTCTCCAAATAGTAGATAACTACTGTCTCCCGACAGTAGCTATACCAATCTGCAACAGTGGCCATTGACAGGCAGCTCTCCTCCGACTTCTCTGGGTCTTCATGAATCACCTCCATATAACTTCTACGGTGTGCAAAGCTGTACATCAAATAAAAGACACGTGGCATTGATATTTTTATGGAATTTGGATGGAAAATCATCCAAATTGGACGCTGTCGGTTGCCGTGGTCGTTTTTTACCTGGTGTATTCCATTCACCTTGGTTCATAGAACCTTCTTTTTGTATTCGTCGTAATGTTCTAACACTAACTCCTGTAAAATAAAACGGATTAATGTGTTAATTTTAAATTTTTCTAGGACCATCCAACTAGTACAAAGTATTTAAACTAGTACATAATATTTCAAGGACGATCTAACTAGTAGTAGTGTTATTTTTATATTAACTAATATATTTTAACTAATGCTAAGTACATTAAAAACAAATCTTTATTCATTGTGAAATTACACAGTTCAACAGATTACTTTAAGAACGTACCTCAAACTGGGCGAAACCCTGTATTTTGATTAGTCAGATTTTTTTACAGAGATAGTAAGGGAGAAGACCTAATGGCAGACACTTTAAGGAAACATGAAACATTCGAATGTTATAAAATATATAATTTATGAAAATAAAGGATTGATAACTTCTTCCATGTCTTCAGTAACTCTTACAAAATAAAACTATTATAATTATTCTCTGACAAATTAATAAAAAAATATATTATTGGTCTTTTTGTAAATTTAGTCATAAGTACTAATAGATGACATCACAATAAGCGAACAACACTAATAGTAGACACCAATATGAACTAATAGTTGACATAGAACATTAAATTACATTTTGCATTTTTCATATTATTAGGTCTTTATTTGCCGTTTTTCAAAAGATTTCATTTACTTCATCATAGTAACTACATGCATCAGAAATATTATCCATGTTGTCTCCAGATTCTATTCATTCTTCTTCCATGCTGAAACTATCTTTCCTTTTATTTTTATTTTTTATATTTTTTTCCCAGCAAATTTATTTTTAGTCTTAAGTCTCCATGCTTCTTTTGCCTCTTCCTTTTTCTTGTTTTTGTTCTCAGTTCTCTTTTTTCTTCTTTTTACTGCTACAAAACTAAAGCATCGATTTTTAGATCAGTGAATTTTAGAAGGTCTAATATTAGACACCATGTCCATTTTTAGGTACAGTAGTTCTAAGTTCTTAGTTTGTTAATAAAATTATATTTTTAGAGAATAGTGATGATATTTGCAGTAGAATAAAGTACAAAATAACTTAAGTATGTATTGAAAAACT
Source organism: Polyommatus icarus (assembly GCA_937595015.1). NCBI lineage: Eukaryota > Metazoa > Arthropoda > Insecta > Lepidoptera > Lycaenidae > Polyommatus > Polyommatus icarus. The sequence goes on along the minus strand of OW569322.1, from coordinate 22,478,108 downwards.
AAAAGATGAGATCCATGTCTTCTATTAGGTTTTTTTACATTTTCAAGAACTAATAGTAGACACCCTTTATATTGTTAGGGAAAATGGATAAAAGATCATAAATAAACATTAATTAGTGTAAACAACATGACCATTAATCTAATGAAGTCAATAGAAATTACAAAATATTTAATAAATGTATTTAAAACTTACGTGCAAAATTTCGCCTTCCTTAACCTATTTGCTAATAAATTGCCGGGTGCGTGTTGACCGGTCACATCATTTACGAAAACTGATCCCATTTTAAAATTTTGTTCCCGAAGGCATCCCTTATATATTTTTTCACATCAACAGATAGCATAAGAAGCTTATAAAATTTACAGTGTTGAGAAATAATTAGAATAATTCTTATTTTTATGGCATTTTTGTCGTAAGTGTCATCTATTAGTTCAGTGTCTACCATTAGCGCCTTTCCCTTATCAAGAAATTGGATATTATCAAAGGTATATTTTTCAGTTTACTACTTTACTACCTGTCATGGTGCTGATTTGTGTTATATATCGTGACTTTGAATTCAACATCTCATTTTCTTTTTTGTAACTCCAGAACTAGACCTTGAATTGAATTTCTAACTTCATCATCAACACGAGCTGAAAGAATAAAAGAACAAATGCTGATTTCTAGCGAAGTAAAAGAAAAAATAGAAACATAAAAATATATACCGTCAAGTTTCAATAACGTTTGGTCATAGTACCTGACGCGGGCAGGATTTCATCCAAAAGGCGTTGTTTTTGCATCGTAGCTTCACTGAATTCACTTTTTACTTGTTCGTAATTATTTATCATAGTATACAACATACTTCTCACGCCACTTTTTATCGGTTTCGACATAATTTCGGAATATTTTGATTAAAATACACAAGACGATAGGTTACAAAACAGATTTGTGACGTTTAACATGACAGTTCGAAAATGTTGCCACATAAAGAATTTGTAAAAATGCTTAGTGCCACGACTCGCTAGCCAAACTCTAATCAGGGGTCTTAGTTCTTACTAGTCAACTGTAGGTGGACCGCCAGAGAGGTGAATACAGGATTGGCTTGTAGTTTTCTATTTACTTGCAATACCCTAGATTTTTCCATGATTCCTTACCAGGGCCGTCTTTAAACTATTTGAAGCCCTGGGCACATTAGGATCATGGGGCCCCTATGACCTTGAGAAAACACTATTTAGTTATAATATATAAAGAAAATAGACAAACAAGGTTCTAAATTTATTTTTATTTAGTTACTAACTATAAAAAAAATAGGATATATAAAAAATAATCTACAAAAGTAACTCGCTTAGCATAAAATCCTTAGATTAATTCTATGTTGATTGCAAAGGTACCCTTCTAGATTTAAGATGAGCAAAATCGTTAATCACTTCTTCAAAATCTATGGTATTGAGAACATCACATTCTATGGACATCAGCGACAAACTAGGTGTAGGTAATCTCTCTTGAAGCCAACTTGAAGCATTGTATTTAATTCATTTTTTATTTGTTTCAATTTGGAGAAGGAGCGTTCTCCGCTGCAGTTAGTTATCATCATGCTTAAAAATATTCTCAATGCAATTTCTACGTTAGGAAATGTGTCTTCAATTTTGTTTTGCTTTAATAGATTATATACTTCCTGACTCCTGTACACTGTTAGGTGCTTCATTTTCACTCTGAACATTTTTAAGTATTCTTTTAAATGTTGACATTCTATTTCTAACTCTTTTTCATTTACATCTTCGTGATAGATTTCAGAATTTAATTCTTTATCTCTTCGGAATTCAGAGTTTTTAAGTGAAAAAACGTTACTTAGTCGCTGTTTTAGATGAACACTCAAGGTATCTATTATTGGGAGAAAGGTTTCTACGTTGAATCGCTCTTTTCCATTCAATAGGCTTGATGACTAATTTTTTTTCTTATTGGTAATTGAAAGACCCTTAAAAAATAGAAACATTGCTGAAAGAATGACTCTCACAGCTTAAAAATTCACCAAGATATGAACAATTCAAACATCTCATAAAATAGACCTGCCCGAAACGCTCCATACAAAATGCTACGAAAGACTGACGTCAGTCTTTCTTAGTTAGTACGGATCGGGAGAGAACTTTGTTCGATAGGTATATTAAATATTGTGTTTATGAAAGTGGTTTCGTACCAAAAGTTGCTTTTAATTGCATAACTTATCGAATGGTATACAAATATTAAGAAATTTAATTGAAAAAAAAATCGACTTGATTATCCAACTTTGAAGGCGCCTAACAAAAAAAATACAAATGCTATCGAGCTGAAATTTTGGTAACGCTTATTTTTTACCGTGCTTTCTTTATTTTATTAACAAAATTCGCTAATCTTTGACCTTGTCATCATCCCTATTGGACTGATGGCGCAGAGCCATCAAAAAAACTCTGCCGAGTGCTTCTACGTCTTGTTCTTTGAGATAGATCCTGGAAGTCAGATTCTGGGTTCTTTTCTTTGGCAGATGATTCGAAGTTATCAAATTTATCCCTGAGGTTAGTAATAAAATCATAAAGTGAAGTGAACAAATTGGTTGCAACGTCCAGTGTTATTGTTTCTTTCTGAAGATAATTACTTGTTTTGTCTATTCTTTCCAATATACAACTCCAGATTTCCGTCAGTATAACAAATTCTAGATTTCCCATTTTTCTAGACAGACTAAGGGCTTCGTCTCTAGTTTCACGTGCCTGTTCAGTATCGTTTGCGATGGTGATTAAAGCTTCTATTATTCGTTTATAACCCCCATGCAAAGCGCTTACTGCATCAGCTCGGGCTGACCATCTGGTTTGTGAAAGACTTTTAACAACCTTTTTTGAACCTAAATGTTCTGTTAACATATTCCATCTGTGGGTAGAGCCCGAAAAAAAGCTGTACACTTTCTGAACTACTTCAAAAAACTGTGATGCCTCCGGTACACACCCAGCAGCATGGACACCTACCAAGTTTAGTGAATTTCGAGTTTCAACGTCTGGGGAAGGAATTTCCTTCCCCAGACGTTGAAACTCGATAGCCTGGCTTAAAAGGTCAGCCGGTACATGGTACATTTTTGGTTCGGCCTCATTTATTTGTGGGGTGAAATCAAACGTGTCTGTGGATGCTACCACGAAGTCGAGTTGCGAGTCACACAGCTCGTAAGTTTTTATGCCCACCCCTGCAGCCTTATTCCCAATATATTGTTTTATTGACAGCCATCCCTTCCACTGAAATAACGATTCGTCCAATTAAAGCTATACTTTGATTCAAATTATACAGCACCTGAAATTTTGTGTTCAAGTGCTGTATAATTGGCGAAATCTTTAATAATTTTAGCTTGATGACGAGGCAAGTTTGAGATATTTACGTTACTGTTGTCAATGAAGTGTAAACAGGAACTTAGTAAGTAATAAAAACCTGTTATAGCTCATATATTTCCCTACGTAAGGAGTGGCCGTCAAACCTCCCTTTGACCAATACTCCTTTTGATTAGATTTTACTGTAATACCAGTTTCTATAAGTAACGCCATATAAACATATAATTCGTCTACTGTTACTTCCTGCCAACATGAAATTCGGCTGGTTGGATGCAGCATACCATGTTACGATCGTATTCGCTAAAAGTACTGAGTGTCGCGCGGCACATTCTGCCACGGCATTGACAGTATTTTACAAAAATCAAAATTTGGATGACTTTGCTTAAGTATTATGCCGGAATGTATGTTTAATTTACTAACCATAATTATAAATGATATATTCGACATGAATCTTGCAAGAAATTCCTAAGTATAAAAGCAAAACATAAATAAAACTGTTTTCGCAAAATGTACAGTGTCACACTCTGTACATTTTCTAAACTACCAATGCACCTTGGTAGTTTAGAAAATTAAAAATTTTGTACATTTTTCATAACTCTCATACAGAATGATTGTTTTATTTCAGGAACTAATGATATAAGTCACACATTCGACATGCACCTTTCATGAAAATCATAAAATAATATAACCAAATATCAAAAAGAATGCAAAGTTTTATTTCGATTTTTCGAGTACTTGTATTTGAAAAAGATTTATGGAAAAAACTTAATACATGCGCAAGAAGCTTACTGTTTATTTAGTTAAATATATGATTTATTTACATTATTATATTTTTCGCGATTAATTTGCACTTTACACACTTACTGAAAGTACCAAGAAAGTGCGAGTCACGAAAGATTAAAAATGGCTCAGTCCTCAGATTATATTTTTTTATAAATTCACTTGCCATAGATACAGTATGAAACTACTTTGACCGCTACTTGGTACTACTAATCTATCTTATATATAAAATTTCCCTGTCACAATGTTAGTTACCGTACTCCTCCGAAACGGCTTGACCGATCTTTATGAAATTTTATATGCATATTCAGTAGGTCTGAGAATCGGCCAACATCTATTTTTCATACCAAAAATTATTTATATGGCAAAACAACGTTTGCCGGGTCAGCTAGTACTTATTATAAAACAAAGTCACTTTTTTCCCTCATGTCCCTTTGTTCCCTTTAATCTTTAAAACTACGCAACAGATTTTGATGATTCTTTCAGTGTTAGATAGTACATTTATCGAGGAAGGCTATATTTTATCACGCTAAGACTAATAGGAGCGAAGAAATAGAAGAAAATGTGGAAAAAACCGGCCAAGATTCATCAGAATTTCAAGATTCTGAGTTCACGGGAAGCACCCTGTAGGTTTTGATTCCCTTGCAAGTGTCGAAAATTTGCGGCATAAACGGCTGTATCTTTTGATTGCGTTGGCTTAGAAGTTTGATTTTTTCACAGCTTCAAGGGACAGTAGACCTGAGTAATTGATATAAATTTCAGCTTCATACCTCCACGCGTTCCTGAGAAAAAGGGTCTTGACAGACGGACGGACGGACAGACGGACAACAAAGTGATCCTATAAGGGTTCCGTTTTTTTCCTTTTGAGGTACGGAACCCTAAAAAACGGGGAAAATTATTTTAAAGGGCTAAATTGAACGCGCTAATCTCAGGAACTACTGGTCCGATTTGAAAAATTCTTTTAGTGTTAGATAGCCCATTCATTGAGGAAGGCTATAGGCTATATTTAAGGAGCAAACTTTCAAAACATGTTTTGTCACTCAAATCAGATTTTTGGGAAAACAAATAAAACTTGTATTTATAATTATAATGCACTTAGACTTACTGTATGACTTTTTTCACAATAATGGGTGTTTATAATGTAACAAAGTATTTTGTATTCTAATGTGCTTTATATTATTGTTATGTCTCCATATTGTTTAATCATCTATTAACATTGAAGAACTTATAATTAATTATATTCTTACACTAATCTCATGTTCCAAACAGTCACACACAATATTTTCTTCTTCTTGACTACTGCTTGGTTGGTTAAATAATATGGTTTTATACCATGCCAAACCATCATCGTTTTTCCATTCAGGCTCAAACATGGATTGTAAGAGATTTTCTACATCTTTTTTCTTTTCTTTGGTAATTTGATGACTTAAAGGAAGTTCTTTTAAATTGAGCCTGCGCACCTGACTCTGCTTCACACCTCTCTTAGCTAGTGAAACATACTCTTCTGTTGACTCAAATTTAAAATTTTCCATACCTTTAACAAGCACATTAGACTCTGTTTTCTTTATAAATATTCTTTTCATTTCACTTATTTTGTCTAAATCATTGAACTGCTTGTTACTAAACAAGCAGTTCAAGGATTATTACCAAAGCACTAGCTTTGGTATCATATAAATCCAATCCTTTCCAATAATTTTTAATTTTCCAACTTCTTTTAAGATTTTATGGTACTCCTCTTTAGTTAATATTACTTGATGCTTTCTAAGAATTTTTTCTGCCCTTCCAAACACTCTATCCGCAGGGAGATAGCTGTGACCACGCACTGGATAATAAAGTTGTATTTCTTCTGTTTTATTGAATTTGGTCATGAAATAACATAATGTGCGTAGAACTATATTGTTCTTGTTCTGTGAAACATAACCATCACAGAAAAGCCTTATTTTTTTTTTATTTCCAAAATCTCTACTCATCAAAAAGTTTAGTAAGGCCGATGAGACCTCAAGGCTTCCTTAACCAGCTTGGTCTTCTGTCCAAGTGAATATATTAATATCATCACTTTTCACGTTCATAATGCATAATGCATACAATCCTATTTGACGAGAATAATAAGCTTCCTGGATGGGTGTCTTGGGTAAGGGTTGTATTTGTTGGAGATCAAAACAGAAAGTCTCTGCCTCTGGATCATCATATTTAAGATGTTTATAAAAAGCATTAGCCCTTTTTTTATGAATTCGCTTTTCTATCATGAATTTAGCTTTATCTGATTGATTATTTGTTTTAATACAAATTTTTATTTTGTTATTTAATAATACACAATAGCTGCACATATCTGACGTAGGAGACTTGAAGCCCACATTAAATTCATTGATGAAGATTCTATGAAACATTGAAAATTTCACTTTCAGATCTTCTTCTGATTGATCATTATATATTTTATGTAGTTTTTTGATGCTTAATTCAAATTCTCTTTGACTTGTTGCGTGTATTAGATATGTTAATATACATAAGTATAGATAAAAGGATAAAATGTATGAATTAAGGCGAAATTAAGAACATTGTTTAGATAATAGTTCCAATAAGTCAATTGAAGACTTAACACCAATATTAATGCCGTAATTGCTTATGTTAAATTAATAATAAAAACACCTTTTGAATTGTAAGGAAAGACTTATAATGTAAGGTACCTAGTTTATATTTAAAGTATTGTCTCTTATTTATTTTATGAATAATATTATGTTAAGATTTTGTTTAATTGTATGTAGATAGAATATAATATTTAAGTAATAATAATTCTAGTACCAAACTTTGGAAAATGTGGGTACTAGAATTATTATTCAGTGTGGGTAGAATATCCATTCTATCCAGTGCAGTGCAGTATAAAATAGCTAGCGAACCTAGTACGGCTCTCATTCTGGCCGAAGTGTTTAAGGTGATGTATCTAATTGTTTGTTAATAAGTAACTTGGTAATTATTGTAATTTATGTAAAGAAGATTTTGTACAAGCCTATGGTTTATTTTTGCTAGATGATCTATAATATTATAATTGCTTGATATTATGTTGTTTTATAATATAAAGTTATAGTTCCGTGTTATTCCTGAATTGTATCTTATTAATATAAAATATACAGAAAGTACCTTAGCTAGATTACGTAAATTACGTAATAATTTGTCATACAGTTTGAAAATAATTACATCTACCGACCCTCACTTGTTAAGATTGTTTTAATAAATGTCTTTATTGTTTGACGGCTTATTTTCATTTAACCACAGACACCTTGCTACTGCTAGGGCATAATTTTAGTATTATCATAGTAACATCAAATTGTTTCAAAATATCTTAGACCAATAAACACTATAATCAGAAGTGTTGGAACAACCCACTAACACATTTTTGTAAGTTTCAGATTCGTCGTGTGATCAAAATCACCATAGACTAGGTTAAGCTTTTCTACTGCCTGGTCAAGTTCATTTTCTACAGCACCTTTTATCAGGAATTTTGGTTGTACGAGTACAATATGGAAGGTGCTAGAAATGTTTTCCATAGCAGTGAATCTTGTAGCCAATTCTTGACTAAATCTATCCAAGCACTCGAACATAGATCTGCGAACTTCTTCTTGCAAAGTCAATCTGGCATCTGATGATGTTTCTCCGGGTAGATTCTTTTTTACTTTTCGTCGGCCCCGTCTCTCAATATCTATGCCCATTTCTCTACATTTTTGCGTGCCAAATTGTATAAAGCCTTAGTCACGAGCGTATCTCTTTCCTCGACAAGAAACAATTGCAGTGCCTTCATTTTTATCAAACCCATGTCAAGTGTGATTTCGGGTGATTGTAAATATTTTTGGGTTATATTTACTTCTTCCAAAATCATATTCCAGAACTCCAAGAAGCAGAAGAATGTGATGTCACATATTGCAGCAAGGCAAGTAGTACGCTTGCTGCAGAACTAATATCCAAATTCTCTTTCGAAGGATCACACATTTCTTCAAATGTAATGACCAGTTGTTCTACATTTTGTCTGACTGCTTTAACAGAATCATGATGAGCACTGATGACACACAGTCTTTTCAAAGTTTTCCCAACCTTTTGTATTAGTATTTCCCATCTGTGGGTCGAAGCGGAAAAGAATGAATATATTTTTTCTAAAGTGCCGAAACAGGTTACACTAGAAGGAATGCATGCAAAGGAATGTACACCACAAAGATTTAATGAGTGATTTGCACAAGGACTAAATAATGCTTTAGGGTTAACATCTCGGATTTTCTTTTGGACTCCTCCATGAACACCAGACATTGAGGCGGCATTATCGTAGCCCTGAGCTCTACAAAGTTGAATGTCTAACCCATCTTTTTCTAGCTGTTTTAGGATATCATTTGCCATATCACTTGCCGTCTTTCCTGAAATAGAAAAGAAACCTAAGAAGGACTCCCGAACTTCCACAGCTCCTTCTTCTATACAAACATATCTTATTATTTCACTTATTTGGTCGGTATGGCTCTCGTCTGGAGTACTATCAAACATAATTCCAAAATATTTAGATTTTTTAAAGCCGGCAAGTGTGGTGGCTAGCAGCTAGCCACCACACTTGCCGGACGGCCGGCCGGCGTTAATCGTACGTATACGTAACTACGTATACCGATGTGCGTAAATTGCGTTAATTATCAATTGGCGACGTATTCGATGTATTTATTATTTAATTGTAAAATAATGTGTTTTACGTACTTTATTACTTATACTGCATAAAAATGTCGTATGGAATGAATATTTGTAACACGTGCATGATAAGTGATAACACACATAGGTACATGTTAAAAATCGGCCAAGTGCGAGTGGGACTCGCGCACGAAGGGTTTCGTACCGGTATAGAGCGAAAGTTGTATTGGAGTCCCCCTTAAATATTTACTTTATTTTTATTTTATTATTAATTATTAAAGTACAAACATAATTAAGGAATTTGTGAAAATTTCAAGTGCCTAGCTGTTACCATTATTGATTACGAGCTAAAAAGGCCAAAAAATCACGTTTCTCGTATGGGAGCCCCCCTTAAATAATAACTTTATTTTATTTTTTAGTATCTGCTGTTATAGCGGCAACAGATATTATACACAATCTGCGAAAATTTCAGAAGTCTAGCTATAGCTGTTCTTGAGTTACAGCCTGGAGACAGACAGACAGACAGACGGACGGACAGACAACGAAGTCTTAGTACTCGTAATAGGGTCCCGTTTTTACCCTTTGGATACGGAACCCTAAAAAAGGGGATTGGGGGGTCGCGAAATATTTTTTCATACCATCATGAAAAAGGTTGAAAAACACTGTCCTTAGGCATGAATTTTAAATTCATAAGCACTAAGATGTAACATTTTACTCTTGTAACATTTAACATTGCATTTACTCTCAAATACAAAATTTTAAATACACAAACGAAGACCACAAACTTGTGGTCTTCGTTTGTGTATTAATAGTAAACATCTTAGAGAATAATAGGCAACTTACCATAACAAACGTACCTTTTTTTTTTGCCCTTCCCGCGCGCAGCAGCAACCGGCACCTTCTTCCAAACGGCTTGAGCCGCTTACCTCACCGAGAGCCCCCCGGGCTATACGGGGCTGCCTTCTCGGGACCCTTTCTGCGGACGGGGATCCCCCGATCGCCGCCCGCGGGTCTAGGCATCCGTCTCCATGACAGCTGAGACGGGCGGAGCCCCAGCGCCTTTAGGCTTCGGCTTTCGGCGAGCCTTTTTGGACGGAGCCTTCTCTTCTCCGGGGGCATAACAAACGTACCTAATCACCGAGAACACAAAAGTTAGGCGCTTTGCAGACGAAGGGGCGGGGCAGGCTGGTCAGTTTCGTCGCGAACTATAGCACAAAGGGAATCTATTACCAAGTGCCCGGCGGGCACTGGCGGTGCATGTCCGCGGCTGCCCGCCGTGGATCATACAAACCAGTTAATAGTCTGTCAAGAAAGTGAAGAAATTAAAAAGTGGCAACATCGTAGTGTCATCTCTTTTTCTCATGGATTGATTTGAAAGGGATGACACTACGATGTTGCCACTTTTTAATTTCTTCACTTTCTTGACAGACTATACATGCAGTAACGCAGACGTCGTGTGCTTTGTTTACGCGGCGCGGGCAGCCGTAGACATCGATGGGCGTACGCAGCGAAATGGACCGGCCCGCCCCGCCCCGCCCCGCCCCGACGTCTACATAATATCTCAAGGCAAAATACAGCGCGGCGTACTGAGGACCGCACTCGCCGGCCGGACGAGTCGTCCGAAGCCGCGCCCTGCAAGCTGTCTGTGGCCCCGCAAAGTGTCTGTCCGCAATCTGTGCCCCGCGTCACGCGTGATGTTAAACCATTTTAAAATTCACGCCCAGTGCCCACCGGCAAAATAATGTAAGTTTTCTTGAAAGTCGTGATTTTTTTCCACTTTTAAATCGTTAATTTTGAAGAACTTTCTTTTTTAATCCTAATTTTTTTTTTTTTTTGTAGTGGCCCGCGACGCCAAGATCAAACAAGTTTGTGGCCCGCATGAAAAAAAGGTTGAGGACCACTGTGCTAACGCGAGCGGCGGGCATGTTTGCTGTGAAAAAAGCTAGAATAACGTGCTATCTCAATACTCACAGTATAATCTCAGAGGGTCAAGCCGCAGGCTTAGACCTAAAATGTCATTTTTGTGTTAACTTTATTTATGTACTCCAACTTCAAAACATTGTTATTAGTGAGTACAAAGGATGGGGTTGAGAGAGAGCTAATATCCAAACACAAAAAGTCCTTTGAATAAAACCTTATACTATGTACCTAATCACTCGATGTATGAGAAGTTTGACGTGGGAGAGCCATGCTTCGGCACGAATGGGCCGGCTCGACCGGAGAAATACCACGTCCTCACAGAAAACCGGCGTGAAATAGCGCTTGCGCTGTGTTTCGCCGAGTGAGTGAGTTTACCGGAGGCCCAAACCCCTACCCTTTTCCCTTCCCTACTCTTCCCTATTTCCTTCCCCACCCTCCCCTATTACCCCTTAAAAGGCCAGCAACGCACCAGCAGCTCTTCTGATGCTGCGAGTGTCCATGGGCGCCGGAAGTTGCTTTCCATCAGGTGACCCGTTTGCTCGTTTGCCCCCTTCTTGCATAAAAAAAAAGTTTTATGTAAAAATAATAGTATTAGCTTTACCTGACTTTAATTTAAATTATTGTATGTTATAGTTTGTAAGTATTATAAATATATTTATTCTAAGCAACTGGCTCTTTCATTATTTGCTTTAAATCTTTTATTATATTCGATGAATAAAAGACACGAAAGGAGTAAAAACGGTTTAATTCCTTTCATGTCATAAAATATTAATGAAAACAAAGCTACAATTTTATAAAATTTTACTACTAGTAATGGATTTTATAAATGTACACGGTCACTACGAAACTAAGAATAAATTACGAATAAATAATTTACATCTTAACCTAACGCCTTAGGGCCGGACACAAAAACACGACACGACGTCGCACGACGCCGCGCCGTGTCGTGGGAATCTATGACGCGCGTCGTAGACTAATCTTTGAATTTCTACGTGAGTTTCTGCGACGCGACGTCGTGTCGTGTTTTTGTGTCCCGGCCCTAAGGGTCAATTCAGACCGCAACGCGACGCGTAGACGCATATCGAAAGTACTGATTCGACAGATCTCAAATACGTGAGAGGTCTTGAAAAATCTGAAAAATCCATACATATTCAGAAATGTATCTACGCGTCTCGTTGCGGTCTGATTTAATCCTACGGCTGCCTTTCCGCCAGAGCTGAGCGGAGCTGTGTTGCGAGGAATGTGTTTTTGAAAACCAATAGAATCGCTTCATTGACATGACTTTGCCATGACATCGCTCAGCGCGGCGATGCTATTGGTTCTCAAAAACACATTCCTCGCAATACAGCTCCGCTCAGCTCTGGTGGAAACGCAGCCTTAAACTAAGTGTCTAAACACACTAGGCTGACTTACGCCGGCGTAAATTCCGCCGCAAATGTCAAAAGCATACCGCCGCAATGTCACGTTCCGCCCGTATTTTGTATGTGTTTGAATTTACGCCGGCGTAATTCAGCCTAGTGTGTTTAGAGCCTAATAGCTCTGCATTTCGAACTGGTTGTGCGTTTTCATATGGGTCTTGAGGCTGACGATTTGCGCGAAGGCCATGCTGCAGACGTCACACTCGAAGCGGCGCTCCGTGGTGTGCGTGCGCTTGTGTTCCTGCAACGACTGCAGGCGCGGGTAGCACTTGTCGCACAGCTCGCACCGGAAGTTGCGCTCGCCCGTGTGTGTCGCCATGTGCTCCTTGAGCCGGGAGGGCAGATAGAACTTCTGGTCGCACAAGTCGCACTGGTGCTTGTACACCTTGAGGTGCGACCGCCGCGTGTGCTCCATCAGCGTCTTCCGCCTGTTGCAGTTGTAAAAATACCATTATAATTATATCTATGGACGCTTCACACCACGTCAGTCTGGCCCCGTGCTAAGTACCTCAAGGACTTATGTTACGGATACCAGACAACGGAAATATATTTAATACTTTTATACTATACATATATTTAAGATTTTTATTATATCACTAGCGACCCGCCCCGGCGTCGCACGGGTATAAAATATATAGCCACTAAAAAAAATTATGTCTATAGCCTTCCTCAATAAATGGGCTATCTAACACTGAAAGAATTTTTCAAATCGGACCAATAGTTCCTGAGATTAGCGCATTCAAGTTAGCCCTTTCAAATAATTTTCCCCGTTTTTTCCATATTTTCCTCTATATTTCTTCGCTCCTATTAGTCTTAGCGTGATAAAATATAGCCTATAACCATCCTCGATAAATGGGCTATCTAACACTGAAAGAATCATCAAAATCCGTTGCGTAGTTTTAAAGATTAAAGGGAACAAAGGGACATGAGGGAAAAAAAGCGACTTTGTTTTATAATAAGTATAGAATACACATATTTAATTAATACACATCCATGACCCAGGAACTTTATAATCTTTTTGTTCCGTCGGCGGGATTCGACCCCCGACCTCCGGCACGGCATACAATAATAATTGTTAAATGCCCATCTACAGGGTGTAACAAAAATAAGTGATAATACTTTAGGGTGTGTACGTGTTCCTTGTAGAGTTCACTGTGATAGCAGCTGTGAAAGACGATTTTTTTTTTCACTTTTGTATGGGCAAGGGCCCGAGCGTCACGAGTTTCCCTATACAAAAGTGAAAAAAAAATTGGTCTTTCAGCGCTGCTACTTTGTGTACACAGTGAACTCTCTACAAGGAACACAAACACACCCTAAAGTATTATCTTATTTTTGTTACACCCTGTATACTTAATATTATGAAGCGGAAAAGTTTGTTTGTTTGAACGCGCTAATCTCAGGAACTACTGGTCCGTGTGCAGAGTGTGAGTTTTTGTTTGACATTCGATCGTGAGCACGTTTGACGTTTACTAAGATTTTGTATGGGATTTGTACAGCACCACCTAGCGATGCTCACGGGAGTGAGCCCAGCTCCCATACAAAATGTTAGTAAACGCCAAACGCGTTCACGACCGAATGTCAAACAAAAAACTCACACTCGGCAGTCGGCACACAGATTTGAAAAATTATTTTAGTGTTAGATAGCCAATTTATCGAGGAGGGCTATAGGCTATATTTTACCACGCTCATGGGTGCCAGGGGGTGCACTTACACCCCTTGGGAATCTCGGGATCAACAGGAATTACTGAAATAAAAAGGGCTCATTTTCTAAAATCTAACTCTATTACAATGCCGTACAAGGATAGCTCGTAATGTTTCGGCACATGTTTTATGTTGACGTTAGACAGTCACTGTTGTTCGTAAAAAGTGAAAAGAAAAGAACAGAAAGAAAACTAAAATCTGCACCCCTTGAAAATTATTTCTGCCGGTGCCCATGATCACGCTAAGACTAATAGGAGCGAAGAAATAGAGGAAAACGGTGGAAATTAATTGAAAGGGTTAATCTCACAAACTACTAGGGCAATTTTTATGTTATTTGGCACAGATAAGAAGTAGACGACGTGAAGGATCATAGGCTATTTTTGTGGACTAATTTGTCTGTCAAATATCTAATTAACGCGGGCGAAGCCACGCGGAACGTCTAGTTAGCAGTAATTACATTAATCGTACTCGATAAAAATACGATTGCTATTATTATCGTGCGCACCGATAGTCTGCGATCACGAAATAATTTACGTCTGCTAAATTCTACTTGCTAATTCACTCGATGCGAAATAATACACGACGCGTGCGGTGCGATGCAAACCGAGACTTCACGACGCCGTGATTTTAGCAAATAGCAGTAGCATGCTATGACATGAAAATTATCACGTTAATGAAGTTAATAAAAAAGACGGTTGGAGAATAGTGTTTTGTGTCGAACTCCAACTCGACTCGAACTCAACTCGACTCGAACTCGGTTGTCTGTAAAGTCGGTTTACTGACGATAGTTGTACGTGACAACGTCATAGCCTTAAATGGAACGCCTCATGGTAACGCCGCATATTGCGTCATGTTTTTTCGTGCGCGCGCTAATAAGACGTTGTCAGGTTAAAAATAGAATCAATTCCCGTTACTAGCCTGTTGTAGACCTTGTCGCACATCTCGCAAGGGAAGGTCCGCTGGTCGCCGTGCACCTCTATCAGGTGTCGGTTCCGCTGCGCGTACGACAGGAACGCCGCCTCGCACTTGTAACAGTTCACCGTCGGCTTCTTCTCGTGCACGGTGCTCACGTGCAGCCCCATGCTGTACTTGGACTTGAGGTTTTTGCCGCAGATCTCGCAGGGGAAGTTCGCGTCGACCTTGTTGTGCGTCTTGATGTGGGAGCGCAGGGAGGTCGGCTCGAGGAAGCACGAGCCGCACACGTCACACGTGTACGTGCCGAAGTGGTCGATCATGTGCTTCTGCAGCGAGTCGAAGAACGGGAACACGCTCCCGCACTCCGTGCACGTCAGGTTGTTGAGCGTCAGCCGAAACTTAAGGAACTCGTTTTTGACGTCGTACACTTTCTTCTTGTGCGCGTCTCTGAGGTGCGTCTTCAGCGATTCTACGTCGTCGATCTTGTCGTCACACAGCCGGCAGTCCACTCTCGTCACATCGACTTTCGGTATCTTTTTGTTCTCCATTTCGAACATTTTCTTGGGATTGTGGGTGAGAGTGTGCTCCCGCAGCTCGGTGGGGTTGGTGAACTGGTCCCGGCAGTAGTAGCAGTAGTAGAAGCTGATTCGGTTGCGGAACGGACAGACGTACGAGTTTTCGATTATAGTTTTTGTGTTCAAGTGAACCATCTCGTCGTCCGTGAGCCGCATATGTGGCGGTAATCTTTTTGGTTTTGACGGATCTACAAAAAAATTTGCGTCAGAAATTAAGTTTTGTCATTATACCACTTCACAAAAGATGAAATCAAATAATAATAATAATATGACTTATTAATTACTGCTTTGAGTTTGAGAAAGAGGAATAAAGGTAATTGATAAATTATATTCATACTTTCACACTAATTATAATACAGGGTGCAATTAAACCTTCCTGCCAAATTTTTTCCAGGGCTTAGGTCTCATTAGGAGAGTCCATTTAATTTTAAATCGTTGCAGAACGGTCACTCGTGGCGCGGGGAATGAGCGGGGGTGACACGGGGGGTGCGCGCGCGCGGGGGCACGTCACGCGCAGGCGATGCGTCGTGTGCATTAATTGTAGTGTTTTTAGGATGACTTTCGGAAGCTATTTCTCAAGATTTTAGTACTAAGTGATTATAAAAGAAAAAATATGTGTATTTTTATATTAAACTAGCTGTTTCCCGCGACTTCGTCCGCGTTAACATAGTATACCTATATAGGCTTTCATTTAAAATTTCAACCCCTATTTCACCCCCTTGGGGGTAGAATTTTTAAAAACGCTTAAACACGTATCCATTCATTTTTAATCAGTAGTCCAAACATAAAATTTCATGCTTCTAACTCAAGAAATAACGGACTTCCATTGAAACTTTCAACCCCAATTTCACCCCCTTGGGGGAAGAATTTCCAAAAACGCTTAAATACGTATCCATTCCTTTTTAATCAGTAACCCAAAGATAAAGTTTCAAGTTCCTAACTCAAGAAATGACGGACTTTCATTCAAACTTTCAACCCCTATTTCACCCCCTTCGCGGTAAAATTTTCAAAATTCCTTCCTTAGTGGGTGTCTACTTAATAAAACAACCCTACTCACCAAATTTCGTGGCTGTAACTTTAACAGTTTTTGCTCAGCGATGATGAATCAGTCAGTCAGTCAGGACATGTAATTTTATAAGTATAGACAAGGATCAATATATCAAAATTTGGCAGGTAGGTTTAATTGCAACCTGTATTATTAATGCAAAATTCACCTCTATAAACAATGTTTTGAATTATTTTACTTGTTCTTTATTAGTCCTGATTCCTGAGAAAGAATATTATGGCACTATGCCGTAAAAAAGTGCAATTCCCATGCAATTGACAACATTTCAAAATTTTAACATGGCTTTTTTATTATTTTATAAGAAAGTAGACTTAAAATAAGAAAATACGTATTTCTTGCTTTTTCAAAATTATGTTTTTAAGATACCTAAAAAATAGATTTTAATCCTTCGTATTCTAAAGAGACGTAAGCGCCAAGTGACGTCATATTTACGCCTGAACGGATATTAAAAGAAAAAATAGTATGTCAATGTAAGTTTGTTACGTTTATTAGGACGTCTGTCAATGTCATCGTGGTATTTTCGTATGTTAGAAATGTCATTGTTGACAGTGACTGTTTTTTTTTATGCTTCATGATGTCTTTTTAAAACGATTTTACACCAGGCAAAGAAAAAATGTCTGATATGCCGTAAGTATGACGTCACAGCGTATTTTTCAGTTTTTCTTTATTTTCTCAGTAAATAAGCAATATAAAATTTTTTGGAATATTTTTTTGATATCAGGAG
The DNA here is from genome assembly GCA_937595015.1 of Polyommatus icarus. Classification (NCBI taxonomy): domain Eukaryota; kingdom Metazoa; phylum Arthropoda; class Insecta; order Lepidoptera; family Lycaenidae; genus Polyommatus; species Polyommatus icarus. Next base: position 22,461,036 of record OW569322.1, on the reverse strand, counting down.
AAGAAACTAAAGAAACGGTATTTTTTATTTTAAGGCTTAAAAATTTTGAAATGTTGTCAATTAGTATTTTTATATGGATTCAAAGTTGCAGACAGCATTTAGTATAATTATTACATTTACCTGGTCTTTCAATAACAATTGTTCTAATTTGATGACGCGATTTGCCTGTTGATTTACTTTTCTCTTTTCTTTTTCCACTTCTTGTGAGCACTATTTTAGGGGCAGTTTTTTCGACTTTAACTTTTTTAGTCACAATTTCTTCATCTGAAAGTGAAAGGCATAAACTTAATACACCATATTTTACATTTAGAGAGGGAAGATTGAATGCTAGATGAAAAGGCGTACGCGTTTCTTGCGCGCGCGTATTCATCTTGCATGTTTTCCCAAAAGCTACAGCAGAAAAGGCGCACATCTGATTGTGCCGTTAGTACTAAAACTTGAAATTTTAGAGGTGGAGAAAACTTACCGTCATCATGATCATCATGATCTCCGGTATCAGAATGGAAGTCAGGTTCTATTTTAACCTCTATGTTAATGTTATCACCTGGAAAGAAGGCATTCATTTACTACTAATTTACCATGAAATAATATATTACTGCTAGTATTCATGCCATAATTTAAAAGTTTAATTTCAAAATAATATCTCACCTTCCTTATTATCTAAACGTGATTTTAAAAATAATTCCTCAGCTCTCAAAACCTGTTGTCTAAAATCAGAAGCATCCCGAAGTCTTGAAACACAAGTGGCACATATACATGCATCCTTAGTCTCACCATCTAATCTTGATAGCTGGAAATAAAAAAATTGCAAAGTCAATAATTACAGAGAAAAATCATCTTAAATAAATTGGGACCAGAGAGGTTTCTTATCAATAGTTGTAGATCTTATTATAAGTAATCTTCAATTTTTATGCGGCAGCCGGGTGCCGCTTGGGGATTGATGGGTTAAAGTAGATAAAGTAAATTGTCATCAACAAGTAGATTATTTCCAATTTGATGATCACAAAAAACTAGGCCTTTGCATCTGCATGAGGAGGTCAATATATCTGGGACAAGGTGCCGGTTTGGTTTTCCTCATGATGTTTTCCTTCACCGTACGAGTGCAGTACAGTATGGTTAGGGTTGCCAGGCGTCCGGATAAAGCCGGACACAGTCAGGCTTTTCGGTTGCATGTCCAGCCAAAATTAATAGGTGTCCGGCTTTTGTAGAGCTTTGAATTTATAATTTTATATGAAAATCCTTCTAATTTCAGACGGTTTTACATCTAATGAGACGTAACATTTTATCAATCAGCTATGTTAAATTAATTAAATAAAACAGAAAATTTGTACAGGAACGTATTGATAAACTGTGAATTTAGATTGAATAAAAGTTTTCGGCTTCTTTATACGAAAGTCCGGCCAAGCTGCCTATTTTGTCTGGCTTTTCGGCTTAGCGACCCTGTCCCTACACAACATCCATACTAATATTATAAATAAGAAAGTATGTCTGTCTGTCTGTCTGTCAGTTACCTCTTGACGCCCAAACCGCTGAACAGATTTTGTGAAATTTGGTATGGAGATACTTTGAGTCCCGGGATAAATGAACATAGAATATAGATAAATTCCAGGTAAAATGTACGGTTCCCGCACGATAAACGAATTTTGGCGCAACGGAGTTGCGGGCATTATCTAGTCAAAATATAAATGGGTATGCAAATTAGAAAGTCCAATGAACACAAGGGCACTTCAGGCTTCTGTAGGTATGGGGCAATCAATTGATCGCAAGGACATTTTTTTTATTTTAAATACTTACAAGAAGACCAAATACGTCCATGAACATTTCCGAATATATCTCCTTGTTTCCCTGGCAGTCGTATTCTACAGTTAAAAGGCGACATTTTTTTATCGACCCACAGCATCGACAAAGCGCTGGATCTATTAAAGGACCCTTGGTTTTCACTGGAGGTACGGACATTTCCAATGCCCTTTTATAAAATATCTACAATTCTCATACAAAATCGTAATAAAGTAGCAAATAATAACAATAAATAAACAAATTATTATAAACGATTGGGGTCTTTAATCTATTGTCACTTTCTCTCCATTAATTGTCAAACTAAACTCCGCCTTCTATTTTCATGACTTTTTGTCGAATGTTTGCGTGATGTTTCAATGATAATACTGAATATTACAGCCTGAAACGTATCTAAATATAGCATTTTGAGATAAAGGAACTATAGGTCTACCAGAATCTGACGGCAAAAAGTGAGAAAATAAATTGACGGGTATGAAATAAAACGTTTTGATCCTTTTCATAAAGCAGCTGATCTGTGTAATAAACATGCAAATATAAAAATTTATCCAATGATTTAGGATATTTTTTGAAAATCTGTTGTCAAAAATTGCCATCAGATTCTGGTAGACGGTATAATGTTTTTTGGAACGTTATTTTATTTTAATTATTTATCGCAATTCGCACAACACCTAACTAAAATTTATTGACATACAACTAAGGACTATTCTCTCCGGCTATAAAAAAGATATCCGGTTATTGGCGTGGATTACACGCATCAATATTATCACGATTCTGTGATAATATTGATGGTGTAATAGGCCGAATCGCAGTATCGCAGTACTATTTTGTGAATCCCGTGATACTAGAATCGTGATAATATTGACCGTGTAATCAGTTATCAGATGCCATTGACTTCTCTTGCTGTGGCTGTATGGGCAATGCTCCTTTTGCCTGTCCCGACCGGGACGAATTAAAAAAAAACTCTTGCTGTCAATCCTGTCATGTGTCATGTTGACACTTTGTTTGGGTTTTTTTTTTTCTTTTTTTTTTACGGTCGAGTGCCTAAACAAGTGTTTTTCTTCGTTTGTTGTTTTTAACGTATTTTTCGGGTTATTTTGTGACTATTTTGCTGTTGAAGTGTCTGGTATTGTTTGTGGGTGTCTAATTTTGTGATTGTCCTGGTGTAAGTTTAGTTTTAATTAGTTTTTGTATCCTTTAATACCGGCGTCCAGCATGGACGCCGAGCCACCCGACCCCGGGGGCGGCAGTGCCGATATCCTGTTATTTAGCCAAGAAGTGATGGAATGTGACATCAATCCCATCTCTAGAAAACGTACTAATCCTGATGTAAGTAGTACTCCTGCTAAAAGACAGACCGACAATGCTCATTCCACCCCTTCCATACAACTTACCTACGTTTCTCCCGATTTCAATAATAAGAAAAAGTACAGTGAAAATGATGCTGCGCCATTCCTGGTTCACGTTTCGAAGACAGACACCGAAAATAGAAATATATTGCGACCAATGGAATTCGGTCAGTTTTTATTCAAAAATAATATAAAGAACGTCAAAATGGACGGTATAAAAAAAATCGGTCGTAACCGCGTTTCCATCGAGTTCGATACCGCTGTCCATGCTAACGAATTTTTGAACATGGAAGTTGTTACCGAGGCTGGGTATGCTGTATCAATTCCAATGTACAGTGTTTCTCGCATGGGAACAGTTCGCGATATACCTGTGGAGTGGTCCATGGAGGAGCTCGTGTGTAATTTGTCAGTGCCATCGGGTTATGGCACAGTTATTAAAGCCCGGAGATTAAACCGGAAGACATATAGTGATCAGCGTCAACCACTTTGGACTCCTACCCGATCCGTCGTCCTTACCTTCTCCGGTCAAAAACTTCCCCCCCGAGTATACTGCTATTACACTTCCCTACCTGTTGAGACATACCTATTACCAACCATCCAATGTAACAAATGCTGTCGTTTCGGTCATGTGAAAGCTCAATGTAGATCACAACCCAGATGTTACAAGTGCGGATTATCTCATGAAGGAGAAACTTGCGAGATGGCTAAACCTACTTGCCTGTACTGCTCTGGCTCACACACAGCAAACAATTCGTCCTGTCCAGAGTATGCACGCCAAAAAGAAATAAAACTCGTCATGTCTCAAGAGAGCATCTCGTACATGGAAGCTGCGGCTCGATTCCCCCAAGTGAGACGCTCTTTTGCAGACAAGGCCAAAACTCCTTCTTCATCATTTACCACATCCTATCCCAATTCCCAAAGTTCCTTACCTCAAACTCCCATTACTACATCCTATAGAAAAACAGTTTTTACTCCCCGCCGTCCAATTACCCCTGTGTCTCCTGGTTACAACCATCAGGCACATAGGAGCATTATTGAGGAACCTAAATCTCAATTGCCAAATGGGTGTGCTTTCCCTTCTCCTTCTGATATATCCCCTAATGACAACTTCATCGATTCCCTGATTAACACTCTGGTCCATATACTCTCCCGGTTTAGTGACTCCGGGCTACCGAACAAAACTCGCGCTAACTTAACTCAGCTCTTAAACACCGTGCTCAATAATGGATCAGTTCACAGTGATCCAGTGGAACTGTCGTAGCATCAAAAATAAGAAACAAGAAATCTTTGACATAGTTAACTCTCATAAGCCATCAATTATTGCCGTCCAGGAGACGTGGTTGACGCCTGGTTCACGTTTTCGTGTATCAGGCTATGCATGCTTCCGGGACGACAGAGTTGATGGTAAGGCTGGAGCAGCCATTTTGGTCTCCAGTCATTGTAAATATTCAGTACTTTCTCTACCTGTACATAGTAGTTTGTTTAATATTGTGGCTGTCCGTGTTGTAAATACTGTATATATATCTGTTTATATTCCTTCTCCTAGCCCTTCTGTCCTTTCCGAACTTTCTTCCATTATTTCTTCTATTCCCCTTCCTCGGGTTGTATTAGGTGACTTCAATGTCCACCATACATCCTGGGGCTCCCATTCCAATGACTCCAATTCCTCACAGTTCTTGGACATTTTGGATGACAATGACATGGTTGTGCTTAATGACGGATCTCCCACTCGTAGGGTATCTCCTTTGCAGAACCCGAGGAGTGTGGTAGATCTTTCATTGTGCTCGCCGTCTATTTCTTCCTTGTGTTCATGGTCTATCCTTCCTAGTTCCCATGGTAGTGATCATTTCCCAATTAAAATAACCATATCATACTCCACTAGACAAACAATGATCCCACATTCCCCAAGACAAAAATTTAAGCTTGCAAAGGCAAACTGGGATGAATTTGCAGCAGTCACAGATTCCGAAACCCGCTCTTATACTCCCAATTTGAACACAAACGATCCACACACAAACTATCAAAATTTTAAACACATCCTTCTCCGTGCTGCGGAGAAGTCAATCCCTCTCAAGTACACTGGAGATCGTAAGATGTCTCCTCCATGGTGGGATGACGAATGTACCACAGCTATAAAGCGTCGCAAGGATGCTGAAAAACTCTACGCTAGGTCTATGACCATGACAAATTTTATTAACTGCAAAAAAATTTCGGCTGAGGTTTCAAAATTATTTTCCAAAAAAAAGAGAGAAGGTTGGCACCAGTTTTGTTTAAGTCTGTCACCTACAACTAAACCCTCAACTGTTTGGACAAACATTAAAAGATTCCGTGGTTCCCTGACTTCAAGCAATTACCGTCAGTCCAATGACCCTTCTGAATGGATCGACGCATTTTCGCGAAGGTTGGCTCCTCCGTCGGTTCCTTCCCTCGATGAACTTTGCGTCGGGACATCTTCAGGGTCATCATCAAACTGGTTAGACGCCCCATTTTCTCCGGAGGAATTTCGACTGGTTTTAGGTTCACTAAAGGATACCGCTCCTGGGGCAGATGGAATTCCATACTCCTTCATTGCCAACAGTGGACCAGAAACTCAACATCTATGTCTGAACGTACTGAATGACATCTACCAGTTAGAAATCCCTCCGGATGAGTGGCGCTCACAAATTGTTTTACCAGTACTTAAGCCGGGAAAACCAAGTAACGACCCAGCAAGTTACAGACCCATAGCTCTTTCGGATACTTTAGGCAAAATTTTTGAACACCTTATTAAGAACCGGTTGGAGTGGCTGATGGAGAGTCGAGGTATGCTATCTAAAACACAGTTCGGTTTTCGAAAGGGCTATAGCACCATGGACGGCGTAGGAACCCTAGTTACCGATATACGCATAGCCCTTTCGAAAAAAGAACATGTAACGGCGGTGTTCTTGGACGTGTCATCTGCATACGACAATGTCAGACTTCCGGTGCTCAGGCAAAAATTGCATCAGCTGAGTGTTCCCACGAAGATGGCAAACAACATCTGCAATTGCCTTAAATCCCGTTCCATTACAATCTCTTCCCAAAATTCGCTCCTATCTCCTATAACCGTTTATATTGGTATCCCCCAAGGTAATGTCCTTAGTCCACTCCTTTACATGATATATACCTACGACCTAGACCTCAGTGTCCTTTCCTTTTGTGAGATCCTCCAGTATGCAGATGACTTGACCATATACGTGGCCTCAAAGGATATTTCAGAATGCGCAGCTCGCCTCAACTCTGCCATTAGCTACCTTAACGACTGGATGGATAGACACGGTCTGTCCATCTCTAGCACTAAAAGTTCTGTAGTTATTTTTAGTAGGTCTAGAATTATACCTGACATCATCATCTCTTCAAATCATCAGGTTCTCCCAGTAAGAGATAATGTAAAATTCTTAGGTGTTTATCTAGACTCCAAATTAAGCGGTATTCATCATATGAACCATGTGGCAAAAAAATGCGAGAAAAATATCAACATTCTCCGCTCACTCTCTGGTGCCTGGTGGGGATCACATCCTTGCACGCAAAAGCTGTTGTACAACGCTCTAGTGAGAAGCCATTTAGATTATGGGTCCTTCATGCTAGAACCCTGCAACAAATTAGGCCTTAAGACTCTGGACAAAATTCAATCTAAATCATTAAGAATAATCATTGGGGCCATGAGGTCCACACCCATTAATGCACTCCAGGTTGAATGTGGGGATCCCCCTCTCAACATAAGGAGGCAATATTTGTCAGACCGATTTGTGTTTAAATTATTCCAATCCTCTTCCCACCCTCTTATCGGTAAACTCCACACCCTTTCGCAACTAGTCAGCTCTTCTAGCTATTGGCTGCATAAGGAACTTCCCTGTCTCCTAGTCAGCTACCATACAATTACCCGTCTTCCTTGTCCTATTTTCCAGTGTAGACTTAATCCCCTTTTTGCTACTTCCTATAATGCACTTACCTTTCCTCCAAAAGTGCTTCTAAATTTTTCAATTGATAAAGGCTCTGACTTGGCTAATGCTCAATTTCAACATATTATAAATCAGCACTTTAGGGAGTGGTTGCTTATTTTCACAGATGCATCTAAGCTTTCGGAGGGCAGCTGTGTTGGTGTGGCTGTGTGGATTCCGAAAGTTAATGTAGTTTTGAGTTTCCAATTGCCTTCCTATTCATCAGTTTTTACAGGGGAAACCCTGGCAATTTTGGAGGCAATTACATTTGTTCAATCCCACCGCCTGAACAACTCCATTATTCTTTCGGATTCCAGAAGTGCTTTAGAGGCCATAAACTCCAACCAGTTTCGCTCCAAAAGTAAATTTCCCCTGGTCTTGAAAATAAGACAGCTTCTCTTTGGGTGTCATACAGAAGGTATCCAGGTGGTTCTGGGTTGGATACCAGGGCATAGCGGAATTACTGGCAACATATGTGCAGATGCTTTTGCAAAGGATGCCATAACAACAGGTATACCTAGTCAGTATAAGGTTTGTTGCCAGGATCTAATTCCCCTAGCTAAAAGTCAAATGAATATCAGGTGGCAAAATGAGTGGGCTAATAGTAGTATACATAAGGGCAAACATTACTTTGATGTCCAAAATAGCATTTTAGTCAAACCCTGGTTTTTCAAATTTCAACAAGCTAGCAAAACAGTGTGCTCAACAGTTTGCCGAATCAGACTGGGTCACTGCTGCTCACCTGTCTTCCTGGCTAAAATTAGGGTTAGAGATAGCTCCTTATAATAATAATAATAATAATAATAATAATCGTTTAATTCAGGCAATAGACCCATAAAATAACATAATATAACTTACAAGTTTCAAATGATATATAAAATAAATTTAGAAGTGACAAGTTTAAAATAATAAGTGTAATATAAAAATAAAATAAAATATACATTAAAATAAAAGTACATTTAAGTGCATTTAAAAAGTTAAAATCTAAAATAAAATATAAATTAAAATAAAAGTACATTTAAGTGCATTTAAAAAGTTTAAATCCAAAATTGTCACTTCTGGTTACTGCCGCGATGCACCGAAAGCCAGTAGGCTGGGATCGAGTTTTCCGGGCACCCGGCACACACACAAAGGATCTCATTCTCCGAAGAGCGGATGCGTGACCAAAAAGCTGCGACGCGCGCCCTAATAATCGCGAAATAGTCTGGGATTCCGGCGTCGGCGAACATGCCCGAAGCACTACAGAACTTTGGCAGTCTCATCAGGGTACGGTATGCATTATTGTACTGTACCCTGATACTGCTTCTTGTGGCTTTGGAGCAGTTGAGCCAAAGCTGACACGTATAGAAGCATTGACAAAATGCTCTAAAGAGCGTCAGCCTTGCCTCCACACTACAACGCGCAAAACGCCGTGCAAGCATGTTGCACCGAACAGCCAGTGCCCGTCTCTCGCGCACTACATCCTCATTATCTGAGAGATCCTCGGTTAAGATGTGCCCCAGGTACCTGAATTGCTCGACCCTTTCTACCTCTTGTCCGTCTAATCTAACTGATGGGACCCTCTGCGGGCCCTTTCCAGCCCGAAATACCATCATTTGCGTCTTTGCTGCATTGTACTTGAGACCATGTCTTCTAGCATAGTCCTCGCAAATGCTTAGCAATCGCCTTAACCCCTTGATTGAGGGGCTCAGAAGCACCATATCGTCAGCATAACTTAGGTTGTTAACGGGCGTTGCACCTATGTGACAACCTATTCGAGTGCTCCTGAGCTCCTCAATCAGGTCGTTAACATACAGGCTAAAAAGGTCCGGAGAGGTTAGCCCCCCTTGGCGCACCCCACACTCTAATCTAAAGTCATTAGAGGTTGCGTCGCCCCATTTTACAAAGTTAGTTTGGTTTTCGTACCAGTGTCTCAACAGACTTACAGTTTTTGGTGGAACATTTGATTTCAGCAGCTTTCGCCATAGTAAAGTATAGTTTACCAGATCGAAAGCGCGACTAAGGTCTAAAAAGCAGGCATAGACGGATGTGTTACGTTTTTTATAATATAAGACTGTCGATTTAAGGGCAAAGATTGCCGAGCCCGTTGAGAGACCGGGACGAAAACCAAACTGTGCGTCATCAATTTTGGCACTCCTATTTACATTAGGGTAAATCAGCCTTTCTAAAATCTTCCCTATTATAGTTCCTAGTGATATAGGTCGATAATTTTTAGGGCTAGAAGGGTCACCCGTTCTGTTTTTCGGGATAGGAACCACCATGGTCCTCATTAAATTTTTCGGCAGGTACCCTATGTTGACGCAGATTGTAAAGAGATCTGTCAACATAGGGATTACCTTATCACTAGCGAATAGGACGTGTTCTAGACTTAGTCCATCAAAACCTGGAGATTTGCCTTTTTTCATTTTAAATACCACCTTAGCTACGTCATCAGAAGAGAAGCCAGTTAAACATTCTTTGTCCTTTTTACTAACAGGTGTAGCACCTACGTCATCAGAGACAGGCAATGGATCTACCTTGAAATGGTGAGCAAACAAATCAGCTATTTCAGATGGATTCTGAACGTCATTGATACTTACTGGTCTGCTTTGTACATAATTGAGGCGCTTAGTCGATTTCCAGAGTCTTATGTGAGTGCGGACTAGACGAGGGCACTCTTGATCACATTTTTTTCTCCTGTCCTAGAAATAGTTCCTCATTGTATGATTCCCTCCCTCCTACAATCCCTCGCCCTATCAATTTTAAATCTGTTTTATGTTTTGTAAATACTCCATTTATTGAAATTCTTTGTACATACATTCATACTAACAAAATTAGATTATAGGTGTGTGTACTAATCCATAAATGTTTGTGTTTGTTTTAGGTTATAGATTTTTCAACAGTCACCGTACATTATCATAAATTCACCGTACATACCCTTGTTTGTTCATTAAACCAACTTTTAAGGCAGAGTCTACGCCAACACACTCTGACATTGGCGATTCACAAAGAAGCCATAAATAAAAAGAAGAAGAAGAAGAAGACACTTTGTTTGGCTTGTTTTGGGTATTTTCATCACAATTTTTGTCCAAAACATAATTTAATTAATGTAAATTCTACACATATTTAAATATTATTGTGACTATGGTGAATTAAAATAAAATAGACTTAGTTTTTTAAGCAATATCACATAAATATGTCGCTTTTAAAGAGTACTGGCCCCCTCATAGATCCAGCGTTATGTAGATGCTGTAGAGCCATTAAAAAATGCAGAATACTTACAGCCGAATACACCTGGATGGAGACAAAAGAAGTGTACGCAGATATGATCATGGACTGCTTTGGAATACTAGTAAGTAATCCACCTTAAAATATGATATCAAGTTGTGCACTATAACTATTGAAACTCAAAATTAATAAATGAAATCATTACCAGTATGTGTGTCAATAGTTTTCGAGAATAAAGTCATGAATGACTCCAGTCTCCACAGACCATGGGCTGTGGGTTCATCCCTATTAAGTCACACATTTCAGGAATTTGCCAGAGCTGCTGTGCATATAGAATTGTTTTTTTAATAAAGAAAATTATTTTAATTTGTACAAAAAGTTATAGTACGTGAGCCCTAGACATTTTTTTATACTATCAAAAATATATTTAAAAAATTATTCATCTTATCAAAATAAACTCACAAAAATTTTGCTTGAGAGTAATAAAAAAAATTGTTCTTGGACTCCATATACTCCATATTATCAGTATAACTAAAACTGTTACAAAACTTAATTTTTTATGTGTACAAATAAATAAACACAATTTAAATTCTTCTGCAAAATTGTAAATGATAAGGTATTGATGTAAATTGTAAATGAAGCAATTTTGATTATAATTTCAGTTGTCCCATGTTGATGACGAGGAGAAAGATAGTGGTGTGTGTGCTACATGTGTGGTCCGCCTGCGAGATGCTTGTGCCTTCAGACATCAGGTGCTCACTTGTGAGGAATTCTTTTTGAGCTCAAAATTAGGAGACAAAGACGGTAGAGTATTTATTTTTCTTAATTTCTTGCATAGAACTATTTCCTAGCAGTAGATGTTATAATTCGAATATTTATTTTAAAATGTTCAAATATATATTGAATAACAACATTCCCTACCTAGCAGGTAACTTAATCCGTCGATCACCAATTCCAGGAAATCTTTTGTTGTCACGGCCCATATGGGCCTTACGGGGCTTGAGGGATTAATATTGTCTATATCTCTATCACATTCCTTATTATGGTTTTATTTCTGAATGAAGCAGTTTACAGAATTGTCCCACTTGAATGTATGAAAAATGATAATTGTTAATTTGGTGGGTCCGCACAACTTAGAATCTCCTTTTCTTTCATAATCTCAAATAAGTATCTTATTTACAGAATTAAAAAGGCCAATAGACATGGAACTCAAAACTGAACCAAAAGATTATGATGATCAGGTTCCATTTCAAATCCCACACTCAGACAAACACCATGAAGATTCTGAACAATACCGGCCACCTCATGTAGAAGGTACTTGTTGATAAAGTAACATAATGTAACTAATAAGTAATAACTAATATGTATACATAAGTAATGTAACACTATTATATTTGTGATGATATTATATTTGTGTTAAGAATAATATGAAGGGTCCACTGCAATAATTATGAACGTCCTATGTTGTTAGTTTTAAGATAATTGGGCTTTTAAATTTATAACGCTATCAGGCCTGTCCCACTCGCGCATATAGGCATCGAACTGTAAAGCGCTCGGTAAACGGTAATTCTGCATTACATGCATTACGTGCTGTAATTCATGAATTATCGTGTATCGTAGTGAATGATGCGAATTACATGCAAACTACGTGCTGTACAACGTGCTGTACTTTGAATTACAACTTCTTTAATTTTTCAGCACGACATGCGTTACGTGCTGTAATGCACGCATTATCGTTTATTGTAGTGAATGATGCGAATGACATGCAAACTACGTGCTGTACATTGATTGACAAGTTGTTTAATTTTTCGTCATGCAATAATAATATGATCGTTTCGCCAGAGTAGACAGAATGTCTATTGTGGTTTAGCCATCGACATAATATTATCATGCAACAACTCAGTTCCAGGGTTGTGGTGGTGTAGATTTTGTATTAATATTTAAAAAGCAAACTCTTCTTTTTTTCTACTTTATTGTTTACTAGCTGTTGTCCGCGACTTCGTCCGCGTCAACGTATAATAACAAATATGGACTAGATAGAGTTTTCCCCTTTTAAGGGTTCCTTACCCAAAAATAAAAACGAGACCCTCTTACAATGATTTCACTGTTTAAACCAAATTCGAGCTACATCTCATACAAAAACAACCAAAATGTATAAAAAAATCGGCCAAGTGCGAGTCGGACTCACGAATCGATTTTGATGAATTTTGGTATGGAGATACTTTTATCTCCATACCAAAATTCATCAAAATCGATTGAATATTTTACGCGCAAATCATAAAAGTATATTGTGCAGTAATCGTACATTTTCCGGGACAACTTTGGTCTTCGGGACTCAAAGTATCTCTATGCCAAATTTCAGCGAAATCGGTCCAGCCGTTCGGGCGTGATATCGTGACCACGCGAATATGGATTCATAAAGAGATTAAAGTACACACATACAACAAAAGAATGTGTGAAAAATTCAAGTGCCTATTGCCATTATTGATATAGAGCAAAAAAGGCCAAAAAAATCATGTTTGATGTATGGGATAAATATTAATATTTAAATATTAATTTTATTTTGTTTTTAGTATTTGTTGTTATAGCGGCAACAGATATACATAACCTGTGAAAATTTCAACTGTGTAGCTATTACCGTTCTTAAGTTACAGCCTGGAGACAGACAGACAGATGGACAGACAGACGGACAGACATCGAAGTCTCAGTAATAGGGTCCCGTTTTGACCCTTTGGGTACGGAACCGTAAAAACTAAGGAAGAGTAACTGTGTCAAAAAAATTGTCCGCGACTCGCGAGTCTACAAAATGTGACCCGAATACATGCATGCATGCATGTATTCGGCACAAAATTTTGTGTTTTTATACAAGTGACAATTATTGTCAACGGCTTTTTTTCCTAAAGAATGTAAGGGTGTATTCAGACCGCAACGCGATGCGTAGATGCATTTCTAAATTTGTACTGAATTAACAGATCGCGCAATTGAAACCTGTCAAATCCATACAAATTGATGCCGCGCCTCGCCTCGCCTCGTCACGTTGCGGTCTGAATTGACCCTTACTGTTTCGTAGCTATTATCATATTTGTGCGAAAAAGAACCAAATTCAAAACGGTTGAAGTATGGGAGTTACGTTTCCATAGTTTTTATTATTCGTAGAAGAAAAAAATAATTTCATTATCATAGAATTAAGTATAATATCGAATTGACATCGTTGTTTATTATAACATGTTTATTATAACAATGGTTGCAAATAAATCCTGGCTACATACTTTTTATGAGCGAATGATTAAAAATTGCAACTTTCCATGTAGAGCAGCACGAGTCGGCGCATGAGTACCGGTAACTATTCCACCTCAATTTTTTTATGCGATCCTCTTCAAATGATATAAACGCATGTTGCCATGGTGCAACCCGGTGCCATATTGTTTAAACAAACATTGTTTAAACAATTGCAAGGAATTGTTATTTTTTAACCAGACAATTGTTTTTATATTCTTTATTGAAATACCAATAAAAAAGGTCCTATGACTTTTCACGATAAAGTTAATATTTTTAAAGATATGAATTTTTAAAGGTTCGAAAAATCTCAAATTTGGGTACTTTAGACCCAATAAAAATATATTAAAAAAGATAATAATGTCTAAGTTATATATATTTTTAAATTCTCTATACAATAGTTAACAATACCGTTAGTAGAGATTAAAAAAAAAATCATAGCTTATATCTTTTTTATCTTAGCAAAAGTGTTTTTTTGTATGGGAGCCCCCCTTAAATATTAACTTTATTTTTTTATAGTATTTGTTCATATAGCGGCAACAGATATACACAATCTGTGAAAAATTCAGAAGTAGCTAGCTATAGCGGTTTTTGAGATACAGCCTGGAGACATACAGACAAACGGACAGACAGTATCTCAAAAACCGCTATAGCTAGACTTCTGAATTTTTCATAGATTGTGTTTATCTGTTGCCGCTATAACAACAAATACTAAAAATAAAATAAAGTATAATATTTAAGGGGGGCGCTCCCATACAAGAAACGTGATTTTTTTGGCCTTTTTTGCTCGTAATCAATAATAGTAACAGCTAGGCACTTACAATTTTTTCAAAATCCTTAATTATGTTTGTATTTAAATAATTAATAATACAATTAAAATAAAGTAAATGTTTAAGGCGGGCTCCCATACAAAAAAACAATTTTTTGTCTACTTTTGCTAAGATAAAAAAATATATAAACTATTATTTTTTTTTGTAAATCTCTACTAACGATATTATTAACTAATGTATAGAGAATTTAAAAATATATATAACTTAGATATTATTATTTATCTAAATATATTTTTCATGGGTCAAAAGTACCCAAATTTGAAATTTTTCGAACCTTTAAAAATTCATACCTTTAAAAATATTAACTTTATCGTGAAAAGTCATAGGACCTTTTTTATTGGTATTTCAATAAAGAATATAAAAAAAATTGTCCGGTTAAAAAATAACAATTCCTAGCAATTGTTTAAACAATGTTTTTTTAAACAATATGGCACCGGGATGCACCATGGCAACATGCATTTATATCATCAGGAGAGCAATTTGAAAAAATTGAGGTGGAATAGTTTCCGGTACTCATGCGCCGACTCGTGCTGCTCTAATGTCATTCAGGTAAAAGCCTTTTAATATAATGATGATAATATAGGTCTACCATCATCTTATTCTTTTTTCTTCATCTTTTTACGCTGCATAGCAGCTGTCATCACAAGAAAAAATGAATCGGTCTTTGACAAAATATATACTAATCCATAGCGACAAAGATGACCTTCTCACCGTAGACCATATACTTTACTGATAAAGAGATCTTTGACTGATATACTTAAAATTAAAATGAATTATCATGCTGCATGATGAAAAATGAGCGTTCATCATGCAGCATGTAATTCACGTAAATGAATGGTCATGCTGAATTACCGTCTACAGGGTACTTAAGTACCACGGCACGCACGTAAGTACCGCGGGTGGCAAATCATAAGGGACTCACAACTCTCACAAGCGAGCGGTGACGCACGCGCAAGATTTTTCGTCGCGTATCTACTGTATATTGATCATAGAGGAATTTAATACAATATGATATGTAGTACTTATTTAACCGTTGTGACAAAATCGCTATAAATCTTATAAAAATGAACAATTAAAAAAGCCAATGAAATATGTACCTATTAATTATATTTGAATAAGGTATTTAAATACAAATAGTAGATAAAAACCTACCTTACCTATAATCGAATATAGAAATACTATAAAAATATATAGGTTGTTTTACTGAAAGATATTTCTATAAAAAGGTTTGCTATTCATACCAATAGTAATTTAAAAAATATATTTCGTTTTCTAAAAGGCGAAAACCTTGATTTCTTAAGAAAAGGTACGTACGTAGGTTAAAGGTACGCGTTATGCTATATAAAGAGAGCACACTTGTAGGTATATTTATCCGTAGGCAATTTAGCATTGCGCGTCGGAATTTCAACTTTATTATATATTCATTATTGTAGTGGACCCTTCATATTATGTGAATCATGTGTAGTAATGTTAAAATAGACCTATAATCATTGAGATGTATGGAGTTGCTATTGCCAACAAAAAACATGTCACACTTGAGGCATAAGCGGGGTGAGAGGCGGGGCGGTGATGGCTATAGATCAGTACCGCAGAAGTGACACGGATTTGTGCCTACACTCGAATGGATGCTGAATATATTTGAGTAAATGGATGAAATAAAAATAAAAATTACTATTTAATAAAATTTGTACAATTAAGTGTGGATCCACAGTCCACTATAGCCAATTACTTTATTTATATTAAGTACTTAAATATTTTCAATCACAATAATAAAATTATTACAATGTAGCATGTATAATATACGTAATATTTTAAATATTACCAAAATACAAACTCGTCTACGCGTACTTCATTCATCGTCGTCTTCATAGATCAGTATTCTGCCTACATTCCACTCTGAATCTACTACTCTATGACAATGCAAATGGCGCGCGTCTTTGCCTAGTAATTTAATGTTCGTATTTTAATTGAAAATAATTAAATAAGAATGCTAATACCGATGAAATGTTATTCCGTTGCATTTTGAAGTGTTACTGGAATAATTTTTGCAATGTTTTAACCCATAACTAGGCATTTTTTGGGACTTTTTTTGTTTGTTTTTTATTGTTGTACGTCTGGCGTGTAGAAGAGCTCGCGTGCGACTAAGTGCACTGCGGCTATATAGCTTATGTTGAATGTGACCAAACATTGCGTTGGGGTGTCAACTCCATACATCTCAATGCCTATAATAGACCTTATAGTGCTGTAATAATCTATTATTATCATTCATGTTATATGCTAGGATATATATATTATATGAAATATGTAGCTAGGATTGACTATTGAAAATATTATATAATATTAAAAATGCAAATGTGTCAGCATGTCTGTTACCTCTTCACGCTCTTCACTATTTTGCTGGGTATGAAGAGTCTTTGAGTCAGTGAAAAGGACATACTTAGGATACCTTTTACCCCGGAAAAATGTACGGTTCATAGGCCTGGAGATACTGACGGCGAAAATGATAGGCCAAAGCGTAATGCCATACTTGTCGGGTGTGGCTTACAGCCCGCCATACCGACGCGAATACGTTAATTTTAATAAAAAAATTGAACTGCATTTGTACCAGGCTAATTTTTGCATAGCTTATCATCGTCGAGTAGCCATTCACGAAAATCGTACCTTGCCATACTTTTCTGACAGGTCCCAATGACCGCCATACCACTGCAATGGTGTAATTTTTTTTCTTTTCGCCAAACAATTTGTAACCACCCTGAAACTTTTTTTAACAGTTCCCTCTATGATCATAAATAGGAGTCTGATAATGCCATACCTATGGGAGGCAGCGAATGTGAACAATATTATTTCAAAATCCTAAGATTTATTCGTAATTTCAAACGGTTTTTCAAGTATGGCGCCACTTTTTCCTTCTACTACAAGTATGGCAAATATAATAAGGGTTTTTTGTGGAACAAATCGTTCGACACTCGTTATTTATCCGACACGTTCGATTAACGCCCACGCGTTTGGGCTGCCAGTGCGAGCGCTATGACCATCATTTTCTTTTTTGCCTTTTAATTATACTTTTAATTATACCCCTCTAAAACCGCCATACCTGTACATCACCAAGAATTTTGTGTCAGTATCTCCAGGCCTATCAAGCTAGTCCAAGCTTTGAATCTATCTTGTGCTATAAAAAAATTTGTTACTATCCCCTTTGGTACAACTAATATATATTCTGTGCTTTAATTAACAAATTGTTTCTAGATGTAAAACCTCCGAAAAAGGAAGAAGAAAAACCTAATCTACCCGCTGAGGACCTGCCAAAAGAAATGGATCTCGGTGACTTGGACGATGATGATTATGTCGACAATAACTATTCCGACTCCTCATCAAACTCAGATAAACCGTTGAAGAAGAAGGCAAAAGTGAAAAGTAAAACAGAAAAGAATAGTGTTAAAAAGAAAGCCAAAAAGACAGAAAAGAAGAAAAAGAAAAGTAAAATTGCTGGTTAGTCAATATCATATTAAACTAGCTGTCCCGGCAAACGTTATTTTGCCATATAAAGTATTTCGCCCATATTATTTTATTGAAGTCACTAAAAAACTGTTGGTTCAGACCGAAACAGGACGCGTAGATGCATTTATAAATTTATATGTATTTGACAGATTCGCAATACGTTTCAACTCTCACACAATTGAAATCTGTCAAATCCATACAAATTTTTGCCGCGCCGCGCCTCGTCTCGCCTCGCGGTCTGAATTGATCCTAAGTATAGCACCATGTCAAGTAGCAACGTCCATCGCTATCCCGTCGCTCAAACAATGGTCGCCGTCAGTCTCGACTCTCGAGTTATAATAATTTACTATTATTTCAACAAATGCACTCATCAATATTTAAAAAGTATGTAGATGTCCGATTCTCGCTGAGATTCACGAAAATCGGTCGAGCCGTTTCAGAGGAGTTCAATTACGCACACCGTGACACGAGAATTTTATATAATATTAGATTATAGGCCACACACAATTGGCGCATGTCACGTATGGCACAATAATAAATACCAAATAATGTGTCACCAATTCACCTATCACCATCTCATAAGTCATAACTGATCTTGTAATAACGCGACTTCCTCTAATAGCACACAGGAGCACGCTCTGTTTTTCTCTCATAATCCAGCGGAAAAACGACCGACAAAACTAGCGAGAGATCAGGCGCAGGACCGACTTTTTACATGCCCATCTGACTCATCTTTCTTGTCAGATAATCAGGTTTTTTTTCGAAAGGGTCTGGTCTGGTCTGGTTAAGACCGTGGTAGTTTAATCGTGGCTATAACTAGTCTGTTGCTAGTTGGTTTGGAGATAAACAATGAGGGGGCCTGGCCCCCTCCCCTAAAGTCACACGTGTGACATTCTAATCGGGCAATATTGGGGAGAGCTACGAAAATAAGCTATTTTCATCTGACGTGGGGACACGGGTGCTCTTAAGGGGTCCGACTCCTTACTCACTCTCTGACGAGTGAGGCTGCTCGCGCGCGGTAGCACAAACCAGCTGCGTACGAGTTATCGCGGTAGATGAGCTCAAGTTATTAATGTTATTGCATAAAAGAGGGCCGTCCCTTCCGAGTCCGGTTGGGGTGACATACGCGTGTATGTTCTAATGTCAAAGTAGTTGGTAGAGCTCTCTACGACAATGTCGCGGTCGCGGTCATGATTTAGGTGTGTTCCTATGCTATCCGTATGCGAACTCGACCCCGGGATCGAGCTCGGCACCGGATTTCGGTCGGTCTGTCTATCGTTCGGGTCGTGTTAAGTCCTTTGGAGAAGGCGTCGGCGTCGTCCCCGGTGCAGTACTAACCACGCGGGTGAGTGTGTTTACGTAACTGTACACAGTACGTTACGTATTCTGTGATGGGGTCTACAGGGTCGGCTAAGATATGCTTAGGCCGCCTGAAGGGGTATCGGAATGTCCGTGCGTCATGTTCGTAGTCCACAATTAGATAATCAGGTGATCAGCCTGTGTCGTTGTAACCAAACTTGTAAAAACGTAATTATCACGTAACTATCACTAATCATTCCAATATGGTAATCGAACCCACTGGTTGTGGCCACCAGTCAAGAGCCACGCTTTAAACCCCTGAACCAGTGATGATAAATTGATAATATTATCAATGGCGTGCTATAATTACTGTTCACGCGCATACGTCCATGTCAATGGGCATTGTCCAAAAAAAATCACATGTACTTTTTATATTTTTTTTCGTTAGAATAGGGTATTTTAAGAATATAAATTAAATAATTTTGAAATTCATTGGCTAGTTTTTTCTCAATAAATTTTTAAAGTTTCGCTCTGACGTCATCATCGGCGGCCAATTGACCTCTGCAGTATGTTTTTTTTTCTTTCAATCTTATTTATAATGGCTGGTTCGTCAAATATAAGTTATCATTATGTGAAAGCTGATACGAGAAGCTTACCAAAAGTTCGAAACGTAATGTTGGTCGAATTTATTGCTAATTTAACGCCATTGAAGGTCAAACTAAGGTTAAACATATTTGTTCAAAAATATAAGTAACTAATGGGTATTTTTTTCGTTTATATACAGAAAAGCGATCACTGACCTTATTCCTCGAAATGTTTTTGTAATGAGCAAAATTTAAAAAAAATGGACAATCCCCATTGTCACTCCTCGTCCTACCAAAAAGTCCGTAAGATTGAACAATGTAACTTACCTACTTCATCATCTGGCTAATAATATAGAGGCTGGCTTTACATAAATACCACTTTTAATTTTAAATATTTTTTCTGGTCCTAAAACCTCCATTTAAACAAAAAACGTCAATATTTAAATTGCTAGTTATCAACTTCGTCCGCTCATGTTTTCAATTTGTTGTTGTATGATACACTGCATGTAATAATTACAATTATTATATACAATTATTACATATAATATTATTATATGTAATAGGCGGAGATTAAAAAAAATATTGTATTAAAATATGCGTAATTTATTTTACAGTTGCATTAGAAAAAGCGGAAAAAGCTGTTGCAAAGAAAACCCCAACAGAGAAGAAAAATACATACGATAGAGATTTAGACTGCATGTCGGAAGAGAACTTGTTCACTATCATACAGTATTCCTACGTTTGTCCTTTCAAAAACAGAAGAAACAACTACTACTGCTTCTACTGTAAAGACTATTTCCCGAAGCCCGAAGATCTGCGGGAGCACACGGCGGCACACGACACCAAGCCCTTCCAGCTGCTCATGGGATACAAGAAAATGCCAAAAATCGACATCACAAGAATAGACTGCAGGCTCTGTCCGATGAAGATCGACAACTTGGAAACTTTCAAACGGCACATAGACCACGACCACGGGAAGAAAATATACTTCGAGGCCCCGGACAAGATGCTCCTGTTCAAACTCACATGGAACGACCTGGTGTGCGTGATGTGCAACGACGTGTTCGAAGACTTCAACACGCTCAACTCCCACATGACGGAACACTTCAGCAACTTCACGTGCGACATGTGCGGGATGTGCTTCCTGGAGAAGCCCCGCCTCGACGCGCATCTCAAACGTCACAGGGACGACGAGCGCCACACCTGCGAGATCTGCGGGAAGGTGTTCAAATCCAACCACTACAAGGACATGCACGTCGACATCGTTCACAGGAAGAAGGCCATCATACGGTGCCCGCGGTGCGACGAGTGCTTCATGTCGTACGCCCTCAAAAACAAGCATCTGACCGAAGCCCACGGACAGAAGAGGACGTACCCGTGTAACCTGTGCGACAAAGTGTACAACCGACAGAAGACCCTCACGGAGCATCAGCGGAGGAATCATCAGAAGGTTCTGAAACACCAGTGCGAGTATTGCGAGCAGAGGTTCTACCTGCCCTCCCGCCTGAAGGAGCACATCGCGACGCACACGGGCGAGAGGAACTTCAGATGTGAGTACTGCGAGAAGAGCTACCCGAGACTCAAGTCGCTGCAGTACCACATCCGAACCCACACCAACGACCGCAGGTATCGATGTCACATTTGTTCACAAGCGTTCATTCAGAATGCGAGTCTCAAGTCGCACATTAAAAGCCACCATCCCGAGTGTGACATTGAGGGGTTGTATTTTTAGGCTTAGTTTATACATACATTTTAATTTAAGGAGACCGCATTCGGCTTTACTTCACTGCAGCGGAGCGACGAGAAATTTTACGTCTCATAGCACTGTAGTGCCACAATAGACAGAACGAACCATTAGGCCGACTTAAGCTAGAAACAAATTATCGGACGCATCCATAAGTCGCGGTTGATGGATGCGGCTTAACAATGTGCACGGTTCATCCACGGACGTCAAAGACCTAACCTATAAGTCAATGGCAGACGTCCGCGGATGCAAAAACATCCGGCTAGCCAGATTCTGTTTGGACGTCCGAACGCTCAAGGTCGCGTCCGCGACTTATGTCAGACAATGTGCACAGTTTAGTGTATTTTGTATTGATCAGATAGAAACAAGCCGCATCCGATGAAAACGTCCGAGTACGTCGTCCGATAATTTGTTCCCAGCTTTAGTATAAAATGTTCTCAAAATTTATACGTTTGACATAGTATGTCACATCGGCCGGCGCGCGCCCTTTTCCGTTGCTGAGCTGTTCATACTTCATACTGTTCATAGTATGCTTGCTACGGTTCGTTCTGTCTGTGGAATTGTAGTGCTGTGTCGCGTAGTTCAGTATGTTTAGCTCAAATAAGGGGTGTGACGTGTCTCTCCACGGCAGCGTATTTACTATTAACGCCTAGTGCTGTCTATAGTATTTATAAGTATTTATTTTTAAAAAAGGAACCACCTACAGAAACTTTTTGTCACTGACTATAATCAATAATCATAATATGATGAATTGAATTACACAATATTAATTTTTAACAGTCTTCCTAAAAAAGTATGTTTGCCTGTGGATATTTTTTGTATGTGTTATGCTAAGTATTTACATACGGTTTTACTCGATAGTTCTACTCCAAATCGAGTAAAAAATACCGTGTGGACCGCAAAACTCACAGTTCGAAGGCTCGCATCGAGCCGGATCGATGGAATTAAATAAATCTAATTTCCTAAATCCTAAAAATCTAAATCTAAGAAACTACTGGTCCGATTTGAAAAATTCTTTCAGTGTTAGATAGCCCATTTATCCAGGAAGGATTTAAGCTACATTTTATCACGCTAAAACTAATAGGAGCTAAGAAATAGAGGAAAATAAATAAAAAAGGGAGAAAATTATTTGAAAGGGCTTATTTGAACGCGCTAATCTCAGGAACTACTGGTCTGATTTAAATAATGATTTTAATGTTAGATAGCCCATTTATCGAGGAAGGCTATAGGCTATATTTCATTACGCTAAGACTAACAGGAGCGAAGAAATGGAGGAAAATGTAGAAAAAATGAGGGAATATATTTGAAAGGGCTTATTTGAACACGCTAATCTCAGGAAGTACTGGTCCGATTTGAAAAATTATTCCAGTGTTAGATAGCCCATTTATCCAGAAAGGATTTAGGCTATATTTTATTAGGTACGCTAAAACTAATATGAGCGAAGAAATAGAGGAACGTGTGTAAAAAACGGGGGAAATTGTTTGAAAGGCCTTAATATCACGATCTACTGGAGCAATTTTTATGTTATTTGGCACACATAAGAAGTAGACCACGTGAAGGATCACTGGCTATTTTTTGTGGACTAACATTTGTCTGTGAAATATCTTATTTACGCGGGCGAAGCCGCGCGGAACGTCTAGTTTAAAATAAAACCGTATGTGAGTACTTAGCATTACAGAGCACCAGAATATAGTCTGTCAAGAAAGTCATGGCAGGCGGGAAAACTTTTAATGCATTAAAAAATATGAGAACTTTATTAATTCGAGATAAAAATGTGCAAGGTGACAATATTTAAAATGTAATAAGTGTTCTCTGTGAAAATACAAAGAAAAAAATACACCTTATAAGCGTGATTACGTTTAGAAAATTTTCCCGCCTGTCATCACTCTCTTGACAGACTATAATATTTTATTATACTAATTAAGGCGTGTCACTGTTATTTGCTGATTTATTGCCTCAAAAAGATTTTGCGCTTTTCGCACGTTTAAAGGTAAGACCGCACTAGGCGTAACTGAACTGCGCGACACGACGCGTCATTTTTGGGTATACCGCACTTGAACTGCAGCGGCGCTACAAAAATATATTCAGTATCTAGGCAACCTCTGCTCTGAGCAAAATGGAACTATCCCAACTGCATTCGTGCATTAGATGGGAAGCATATATAAATTTTCTCGCCACTAAATAGTGGCTCCCTTTATTTTAATTTAAAAAAAAAATCTTTTCTATAGTGCTACTCACTTTAGTGGATGCGAATGGGGCATTTTCTTATTTTTTTTATTTGATTGTCAAACAGCTTCCATTTTAGTAACTAGATGGCGTATGGGTAGACAACTATCAGTAATACCAGGGAATACCATCAATAATTGCTACAAAACCGGGCAAAAGAATGTAAAACTTGATACCTTTTAATTTGAAAAAGACAATGATATTCCAATGAATAGGATAATAAAGTTATTATAACGATGTTTTAGTTAAAACTCACGGAAGAAATAGCCCTATTTATCGTTATTCACACCAAATGTCACAGGAATTATAAATTTTGGTTTTGACAACATCTTACCTGCACTTGTGCACTATATCGGATATTTAATGGCCAATATTTTACCAATAATGAACATCAAAAACCCAAATAACACAATTTGGGAAAAAATAATAAAAACCACACCAACAATAAAAAGTAGAAGAAGTTTGAAAGTAACATGGCCGCCACAAGGCCGTTCAGTTGTCAGCAATGATTGTCAGTTTTCAGTTTGACAAGTTTTTATTTTAACAGCGTGTTCCTAAACTATTACCAGTATAGTAGCCTAATCGCTTAGGCCAATGATCGCTTAGGTTTAAGATTTTTTATTTATGTCATACTTAACAGTACACTGATATTTTTAGAAACACAACCAATATGTAGTCAGTAATGCCAACCTGCAGATAATTTCAGATCCGGTGGGGAACCAATAGAAAATCTAGAAGTGTCTACCGTCGCGCCGTCTGGTGGAGATTTAAAAAAGAAAACAACCCATTATAAATTTACTAGCTGTCCCGGCAAACGTTGCTTTGCCATAATATATTATGTATTTGCCATATTATTTTATTGAAGTGACTAATTATGTATGTTACCATGGCAACGTCGATCGCTATCCCGTCGCACAAACAATGGTCGCCGTCAGTCTCAGGTTGTAAAATAATTTGCAATAAAATAAAATTGCGACTATAATTAAAGATCTAAGCTATCCTATCTCTCAAGTTGGAAAAAAACACACATTTAAAAAAAACAACATTAATCGGTTAAGTAGTTTAGGAATCCATCGCGGACAATTAATATTGTGACAGGAGATTTATATATATTAGAATTTATTAGATATATTATGTTAATGTCGGCGATCTAGGAAAGAATAGCGATGCAGGAATCTATTTGCGATCAAATACAATTACAATTAATTTTTCCTCGTCCATGGACATTTTAACTGATTATAGCGCTTCCAACCAGCTGACTGACTATAAAAATGAAGTTTGTTAAACCGCACTACGCGGCAACGGAACTACACGTCGCGACACTTTTGGTCAGTTGATCAACTTTGCCGCGCAGTTCAGTTGCAGTGCAGTTCAGTTGCCGCGTAGTGCGTGTTGTCTCATATAATTTCATACAAAGAATATTTTGACGCGTCGTGTTGCACAGTGCCGCTGCAGTTCAGTTACGCCTAGTGCGGTCTTACCTTAAATGATAATGAAATGAAATCTAAAACCACTGTCATGTGGGGAATGTAATAAAATGAGTCCCAACAACCTTTAAACAAAATAATTTTCAGAAAACAAATCTTAATATTGTTTTGGTATGTTATTCCGAAATGTTATTTAATATTTTACACTTGTAGGTATATTTTAAAGTCCATAAACATTGTGTTTTTAACTGATTTATGGGTTGAATATCACATTCACATGTTTATTACTAGTAGTATTGGAGTGAAGTGTCGCGCAATTCTGTTGCCACTTGCCATGCTGTGCGTGAGACATACCAGCATAAGGGCTCCATTCCACCGCGGCGCACGGAGAGACTACGCACGTGCGTCAAGCTTCGCTTTGTAAGAAAATATATGTGACTGTGTCCACTGCAACCCACGGACACGCTACGCACGAATTGACTCAAGTCAAAGATATAAATCCGTGCACGTCCACGCGCGTGGCCGTGCACAGCGTGCGCCGCGGTGGAATGGAGCCTTTATTCTTGGGATTTGCGAAACCATTTAGCCATGACATGCGGCGTTGCTTCGCTGCAGTGTAGTTACATCTAGTACTGTCTCACCTTTAAAGCGAACTAATCGCATATATTTTGTCAGCACCGTAGTCGAACGCACCGCATAGTACACGATATGCGACGCGGTGCTGACAAAATATGTGCGATCACCTTTAGAGCCATCGCAAACTGGGCGTCGTCGCGTCTAGTCGTCGAGCTGTCGTTGAAGCGTGTGCGCCTACACTTAGGCTGCATTTCCACTGAAGCGGAGCGGAGCTAAGCGGTGCCTGAATTGACCAATCGTGCTATTCCAGCGGAATGACAGCGAAGATTTCGAGCATGGTGATTTGTCAATTCGGCACCGCTAAGCTCCGCTCCGCTCCGCTTCAGTGGAAACACAGGCTCTTTAATGTAGTCGGCGAGCTGAATAAAGCTGCGTTTCCACTGGAGTGGTGAAAAGTGCTCAGTGTTTCCACTGAAGCGGAGTTGAACAGAGTGCAGCGGAGCGGAGTTGAGCGAAGCATTCTTTTGGAATCGCGCATTTTTGTGCTTAGTTACTTTCAATATCTCAGAAAAACCATACGTCATGTTGTCGTATAAAAAGAATGAAGCAATCATTTTATATCTTTCTCTGCTTGAAGACGAAGATAACGAGATCCCACTCCGCACCGCCCCGCTGTCCTCCGCTCTGCACCCCGTTGTCCTCCGCACCGCTTCGCCTCGCTCGGCTGCGTTTCTATGAATATGCGCTCAGCTCCGCTCCACCCCGCTCGTGCTGTTTCCATTGAAGCGGAGAGATTTCGAGCATGGTGATTGGTCAATTCGGGCACCGCTAAGCTACGCTCCGCTTCATTGGAACGCAGCCTAAGGGCCTCATCACACTTGCGATTAGCGAGCGATTTGAAAGCGACGCGACTGCCGTCCACGCCACGCCGCGACGACGCTGCGATGTCGCGGCGTGTGCGCTGCGCAATCGCGTCGCTTTCAAATCGCTCGCTAATCGCCAGTGTGATAAGACCCTAAGTTCTTATGATACTCAAATACATCACAAATTTTTAAATAATGCTATGAGATTTCTAAAAAGTAGTATTATATTTATTCCAATGAGATTTTTTGTGTAAATAATAATCGATATAATAATTAAAAAAAAATTTACTTTGTCTTTTGTATTATTGTTTTCTTTGTATAGTTGTAAACAAATTAACAAATAATAATAATTAAGTATGTCAATGTATGATAATTTTTTATCAGTTCACAACAAATGATTTTTTTAATAAAAGTGAATGGTTAATGGTAATTTGACGTATTTTTGTTCGGAGGTAACGGACTATTTGCAATAATTATTATTGCAAATAGTCCGTTACCTCCGAAAGAAATAGAAAATTATAGAAATAATATGAAGTCAATTGTGATATGGGTCACAATTATTATGACACATATCACAATTGACTTCATATTATTTCTATAATTTTCTATTTCTACGAGAATAGTCAAATAACCAATAACCTGTAGATAATATAAAAACGTGTTTCAATTTAAACAAGACTTAACTAGCCTTAAATAACATTTTTGAGGTCATTAAACAACAATAATCCTTCAAGCCCCAAAGGAGCACTGGTGATCGCGACAACAATAGAACACAATAGTATTTCCAAGAATCCGCAATTGAAGGATAAATTATGTTTACATTTTACAGCGCTTTATGTAAGAGAAGCCACTGGCAACCACAAGTTTGTCATTTTATAAAGACTAAGGGCCTGTTTCACCACTTCCTGATAACTGCCATACAGGCTTTTCACCACTTAACTTGACAGATAATCTGTCAAATAATTTGCGGATAGCCTATCCGGCACTTTATCAGGAAGTGGTGAAAGAGGCCCTGAAAGTTTTTGTTGTATTATGTCCCTTAAAGAGGTAAGAACGACCAGCGACCATGTTGTAATAGTTAGGGTTGGACCTCATCTGGCAGCACGGAATCGCCTTTTTTCCGTCGCTCTTTCTCTTTCTGTCGCTTAGAACTGCCATTTGCTAGACCGAGACAGAAAGCATAATGCGATAGCACGCGGCGGAATCCTCGAGGCTATCGCATTACGCTTTCTGTCTTGGTCTAGCAAATGGCAGTTCTAAGCGACAGAAAGAGAAAAGGCGACGGAAAAAGTCGATTCCGTGCTGCCAGATGAGATCCAACCCTTAGGGTTTTGGTCCTCCACTGCTGGAAACTAATTAATGACAGTTGCTTCCCACTGCTCGACACCCTCAGTCTTAATTCTTTACAACTTGTAATTTGACAAGCATTATAATACCAAATAATTATGTTTGATTTTAATCATTTTTAGGGTTCCGTAGTCAACAAGGAAACCTTGTAGTTTCGGTCTATTCGTCCGTCTGCCTGTCTGTCTGTCCGCGGTTTTAATCAGACACTATAGGACTTACAAAGCTGTAATTCGGCATGAATGAATATTAATGATGCCGACAAAGTGGTATATAAAATCTTTAAAAAAATATTTTTACGGTGCCTTCCCTACACCTGTTAAATGATATATTTTTATTTTTTATTCATAGGATGATATAATTTTTCGCGTCCCACCTCACCGTGTGGGGTGTCGTTGGATAGGTTTTTTTAAAATATTACGAGTATTGCTCGGTCACTTTCCGATTTAGGTCCATCCTTTTGTGAAATATGAAGTTTTAAAATGGAATAAATTGTTAAGAGTCCAGTGTCCTCCCCCCCCCTCTACCAGCTAAACGGTTGCTTCTGGAAATGTGAAAAAATTAAAAATTCAAGGGAGTAGGAAATATGCTGAATTTAAAAGGAAAATTATTATTATAGTAATAGGCGATCAACTAAAAAAATATATTCGGCGAAGTAATAAGGAACTTTTCGTTCAAATTCGTTTGAATGTAACTGAGATGACGTTGTTAGTAGTTACACGTTATAAATGTACATTCATTGACCATACAAAAATTGTCGAAAACTAGCGGTACTTACTACGGAACCCTATATTGCGCGTGGCCCGACACGCACTTGGCCGGTTTTTATTTTCATAATTTAAATTCTAAGTATTTAAAAGTATGTATCTCTTACGCTCCATTTATATCTGTCCGCGCGACATAGCGGCCAAACCCCATATGAATCGAGCTCAATATTCGGCGATATAGGCTACTCTGAAGGCAAGGTCGGTCGAATGGAGCTAGCGTGTACCTCGCAACCCTGGGTGTGATCGTGGTCGTTCATACGAGCTCTCTCGTTCCAATGTCTCTTCACTTCGTCTCTACCCGCGAACGTCTTCTTGCACTTGGAGCACGTGTACCGCGAGTGCTCCTTCTTGACATGCTCGTAGTAAATTCTTTTCAAAGTGAAGTTCTTCCCGCAAAACTCGCAGGTGGTGACCTTGACCTTGGCGGGGTGGCACTGCAGCACGTGGCGGTAGCGGTGGTGCTCGCCCACGAACCTCTCCGGGCAGTACAGGCACTTGACCCGGGCCCGCTGCACGTGCACGAGGTCGACGTGCTTGCTCCTGTACGTCTCCAGCTTGAACACCTTGCCGCAGTCGGGGCACGGGTAGCGGCCCACCTTGTGGGTCTTCAGGTGCTGCTCGAGCCTCGAGCTGGCGACGAAGGGGTCGCCGCACTCATAGCAGATGTAGTTGCAGTAGTGCGCGTTCATGTGCGCGTCCAGTACGCCGACGTTGGCGTAGCTGTCCCCGCACAGCGCGCACTTGAGGTCATCGTCGGTGAGGACGAACGGAATGACCCTGGCGTACGCCTCCTCGAACGCTATGTCGTGGGTGTCGTTGAAGTGCATGAACATTTTGTTCCAGTCGTGCAGCGGCAGGTCGCACATGTTACATTTCAAGTCTGTGATTTCCATTCGGAGTATCTCGTTGAGATAGGCCGGTCTCAGAATGTGCTCCACGAGTTTGACCATCTCGAAGCGGTGCTCGGATGTGGTGTGTTTGCGCAACTTATCGGGATCCACGAAGAACGGGCTGTGCGGAGAACAGTAGGCACAGTAATATTTACTCGTTTTCACTTTGAACGGTATTGCATTAGTGAACCGAATTATGGTTCTTATTTCTTCGTGTAGCTTCAAATTTTTCTCGTGAATTGCATACCTCTCTTCGTCTGTAACGAGATTTTCCAGGGTTATTATTATTAAGAGGAACATAGTACATAATTATTATAGAGTAGTGTATCCCGCAAATTCGACCACACCAAAGGATTCCGCTACATTTAGCTACATTTTGTGCACTTCAAGCGTACCGTTACAATATAACCTAATCGAAAATTAACTGAAGTTAGTATGTACAAGAAAAAAAAGATCTTTACGCTGTTCTAAATAAGTAGTAACTTATAACGTACTGTTATTTCATGAGTTTTATTTATGAAAAATCTATAGCATAGGTTTTTGCCATTACATTACACCAAGACATGAGGTAAAATTACATATTATTCTTATTAGTTATTAATATGAAGACATGAGTGGATGACCGAGGTAACTAACATTTTATAACATAAGGAAATAACAAGTTATAAAGGCAAAATAATTACTAATTTTTTCCTTTATAATTTGAACTAGTTTTATAACTTACCTACTTCATCATCTGGGTAATATATCTAGCTATTCAAAGAATCCACATTTTTTACATGATTTCAAATTATTTTTCAGGAAAGCCTCCGTTTATAAAAAGGAAACGAGTTTTTTTAATGAAATAAGGGGGCAAACGAGCAAACGGGTCACCTGACGGAAAGCAACTACCGTCGCCCATGGACACTCGCAACATCGGAAGAGCTGCAGGTGCGTTGCCGGCTTTTTAAGAGGGAATACGCTCTCTTCTTGAAGGTTTTGCAGGTTTTGGAATTGTTAGTTACCTCATATACTAATGTCTTCAATTCAGAAAAGTAATCTTATGGGATTGCACCACTGAGGGGGGTATTACATTATCATTTATATTGGATCATTTATAGGATCATATATTATAGGAACCAATCAAAAATGATTATTTGATCAAATAATCATTTTTGATTGGATCCTATAATATATGATCCTATAAATGATAATGTAATACCCCTCTTAAACATACCTTTTTCTTCCGTATTTTGAGTTAATTTATCAATGAGGCTCTTTTTAGGTATGCCATACATTTCTGCAGCTTTACAAAGGGACAATTCTTTCATTAATATTGCGCTTTTAGCATTTTTGAGGTCATCCAGACTATAGCTTTTATAGTTTCTTAAATGTTTTATAGGTTTCCTCTTCGGATGGTCATTGGATATTGATTCTAAAATAGAGATAATTATTTTTAGAAACTAATTATAAGAAAATAACTATTTAAATAATATACTTAAACGAAATATTTTTCCACAATATCAATAACTAGACGATGCCCGCAACTTCAATGCACCAAATTTCGTTTATCGCACGGGAACCGTACATTTTTTCGGGATACAAAGTATCCTATGTCCTTTCCCGAAACTCATAGTATCTCCATGCCAAATTTCAGGAAAATCGGTTAAGCGGTTTGGGCGTGAAGAGGTTACAGACAAACAGACACACTTTTACATTTATAATATTAGTACTAGATGATGACATGATTGGGGCCCTCCAAATCTAGTTAATCCAGTTGTGCATATCTTGTATTTTTTGACAAGGTGTACTTATTTTATTATGAAAATTCATCTCCTCTTCTCTTCTCTTGTTATACAAACAATAAAGCCTACAACAGGCTTCCCATAAATAGTAATAATGTGGTGCAAATGAATAGGTAACTAAAACTAATAAAAGTAAATGAATACAAATAGTCTAGAAAGAAGATTTTTTAAGTGAAAACTTCTTTAGCGGCGTTGAGCACTTTTGTGGGATGAGTAAAAACTGAAACTCGCGTCAAATTCTCGTACTGATCGATAAACCTTGGAAAAACCGTAAGACGGTTGGAGAGTAGTGTTTTGTGTCGAACTCGAACTCGAATTGATTGTAAGGGAGTCGATTAATTTAAAAAATCGATTTATTAAAAATCGATTTTCATAAAAAATGGGTTAAAAATTCAATCGATTGTAGGGGTTTCGATTTGTTTGCGTGTTTTAGGCTGGTTTTGCGTATTTTTGGTTTGGCTCTTTACTTGAGGAGTGAAGAGAAACAGCAGGCTTGACCCACAGGGGTGCGTTATCGCCCACTTTGGGAAAGGCTGCTATATGCTATCCTCTAAAGTCTAAAGGTACAATTCCGTGCATTGCGATCGATCGCGGTCGCGCACGACCTACGACTGTCGCGGTCGTCGGACGCTCGCGACCATAGTCAGTGTATGAAAATGTATGGCACCGCTTCTGTCCGTCTGTCGTGCGCGACCGCGATCGATCGCGATGCACGGAATTGTACCTTTACCCTAGAGTTGTGAGTTTTCATGAAACGCTACCGCGTCTGCTAGATGTTGTCTGCCAGAAGTAAGTACCATCAAGGAAATTGATTCCTAGGCAGTTGACCTACGTCATGTGGTCGGCTGATGTCAATTCAATGTTAGCTGTGATTGGTCGGATGGGTTTGACTTAACGCGACCAATTTATTGTGATCCGCCATCTGCTTAGGAATCAACTTCTCTGATAGTACATAAAAGGAAGCATTCAAGATAGTAATTGTTCATATTTACCTGATTCACTTGAAGAATTCATGCTTTTGCTATCATCTTCCGATGCATAGTATGTATCAGGGACCTCTAAATTCTCATCTGGATCTTCTATGATTCTTGCTTTGTCATTATTATCATCAAGGTTTTCATCAATTGGAATACAATCTGGAAATTTTCAACAAAGTTAGTTGACAGATTATATTGTTCCTAGATGTCCTGGTGAACTTTGTGTCACTTCCCTCCCGATATAAAGCCTCCCTGGAATTCCACAAATATTACTGAAATGTACCAAATTGGTTCAGATGTTGCTTCTTAGTAAGACTAACAAAGTTTAAAATTTATTTTTATTTATATATTATCTGATAAATGAGAAATCACTAAACTCCTGAACATATTATTTTGCGTGTTGGGAATGTTGCTTACATATTGCATTTAAGGTTAGGTAGGTTGTTGAAAACAAAACATAAAGTAAGTATATAATACTCACTTTCTTTTAACAACTCTTGGACAGCCACAAATTCTATTTTTAGTTTCACAGCTTCCCTTACCCGTAAGACACAGGGCTCGCATATCATGTCATGCTTTCGAATATCCCACTGTAAATAGTAATTTATTATATAAATTATACATATTACTGACCGAGATTATAATAA
Source organism: Polyommatus icarus (assembly GCA_937595015.1). Taxonomy (NCBI): domain Eukaryota; kingdom Metazoa; phylum Arthropoda; class Insecta; order Lepidoptera; family Lycaenidae; genus Polyommatus; species Polyommatus icarus. The sequence goes on along the minus strand of OW569322.1, from coordinate 22,427,995 downwards.
TAATACTATTTAGGGCATAATAACAACTATTGATTATGAGACAAGTCCGTTGTGCAAAAACTCGTGTATCACGGCATAACCGCACATTCTTCCGTATAAAAAAGTATCCCATGCCCTATCCCTGAACTCAAAGTATCTCCATACCGAATTATAGCAAGATCGGTTCAGCGATTTAGAAGTGAAGAGGTAATTAGACAAAAAGACACACTTTCGCATTTTAATATTAGTATGGATGTTGAGCGAGGGTCTTTATAATATTGAAATGTTGAATTGAATTGTCAAGGCTTTAACAGACAGAGAAGGTAATGTAAAGATGTATATATTTCTATAGAAATCGTACACAACAGCTTTAATGTAAAAATATGCATTAAAGCTGTTTTGTATGGTCTCCTGACGATTTCTATAGAAAGATGTATCGAGATGTATCGTGCTATAATATACATCTTTACATTAACCTTACCTGCTCTGTCTATGACAGCCTTCAAATGATATGATGATAACATCAACGCACCGCACTCTGCAGATTCCTATACACACAACATTCTTTCGTTACGATGACGAATGCGACGGAGCAATATGATCGAATCTAATATACGCAAAATATATATTTTTTAGCAATTGCAAAACCTTCTTACCGAGAGAGCAAAGCAGTCCCTTATCATTTCACCGTAAACTTCAACCGTATCGTTGTGTCCATATCGTTCCCACATATAACGCCAGCCATCATTGTCCAGGCAGCATGTACATTTTTTATTTAAATTTATTTCAATTTGAATATCATCATAACCAACACTCATGTTCGTTTTTTCCAGTAACTTATTACCTGCTTTCTGTTTACAAATAAGATTTGAGGCGGTCGAATTTACAGCCGCGCAAGCACAGATCAGATATAAAGTTACTACGTACGCGCAAGTCGCAAGATGCCACAGATTACAGCAGGTGGATGCAAGTTTCGAACAAAAAAAAATTGGGTTCCAAATTTAAACGTAGCTACTAAATATTATTTTAGAAAATAATATAAACTTAAAATCACAAATTCATTGCTAAAAATACAAACTAAAATAAAATATATAAATATATACAAACTTAGAATATAAAATTATAAAAAGAAAAACTTTCCCAGGTCGTCCCCATCTGGCAGAGTGCCCAGCAAGCTGACAGCATTGCCACGTTGAATTGCAATTGCTATTCGCTGTGCTAGGTAGCTCCCGGCTCTGGGGTCTCGGGTGGCTTCAATAAGCCTCTTAGATATTTCGCTAAAAAGCTTATGTGCCCCCGGACCCCATGCGCCTAGGGTTTCTACCCCAAACGGTTCAAATATGAGATCTCCGCCGAGGTTCTCATATTTGCGCCGCTTGAGGTTCTCTGCTTGGTTGGCGGCAGCGCCCGCACAGCTCGAGGTGCCCTGAACATGAGACGGGGCGAGTGTGTCGACACAAGTGGCGTCCCACACAAGGGCCCGTCCCACAGTCCAGGGAACCAGGGTCATTCCATCGGGTCTCTTGCCATCGTCGCGAACCAAACCGGAGGGCTCCAGTATCGCTGGCACGCCGGCAGTGACAAGAGCCCGACGAATGAGGTCGTTTAGGCTGTGATGTCGAGAGAAGCGTCCAGCGCTTCGCGAGCAGCACAACCCGTGATGACCATAGCTATCTACGTGCGTGCCGCAAACACATTGATGGGGGACGACGTGGGGAGCACCAAGACGCAGAGCAGTGGCTAGGCGGAAAGTATTTCGGTCCAGCAATGTTCCTGTGTTTTTGGATGGTAGTGCCTGCAGCCAAGCTCCCGACTCCCACCTCTCCACGGCCAAAAGGCGAGCCCGTTCTGCGACGCTGGTAGACGTGTTTAAGAGTTTATTACGCACCAGTTCGCAGACGGGCCCGTCCCAGAGCCTCTGTGAAGTTGTGTTCACGGGGACCTCGCTGCCAGCACTAGCAATATCCCAGGCGTCCTTGGCCTCATCCGCAAAGGAAATATCTAATGGGCAAGATGAGGGCTCTAAAAGTTTGGCTATTACTTGTCGATTGGCGTGAACTGAGGACAAGAACGCCGGTAATGCTACGTCAAAAGTTTTCCGTATTCCCAGGCCACCGAACCTTACGGGTAGCGTGGCTTGGGTCCAGGAACGTTCATCGAATTTGATGTTTAAAATTGTGGAGAGTGTATGTTTTAGGGTGTCATCTAAGCTATGGAGAAGTTGTGGAAACTTCCAGAGCTGACAACACCGCAAAACATACGTAAATTTGGGAACGAATAAACAATGCCGAATCAAAGTAAATGCCATGTGACTGTTGATTTGCATTAGACGGTCTAAACTTTCACTAAAATTTAGAATTTTTTCATTTATATAGTCCGGAAACGAATCGGCTAGAATAGGTGAACCCAAGAGAAAAAGTGAACTCTTCTCAGTCACCGATAATTCTGGGGCGACTGCCTTAAAATTGGATATTATTTCGTTTCTATTCTCGCAATCATCGGGGACGAAGAGCTCACACTTCCCTAGGTTCAGATCTAGACCTATAATTTTGAATTCACGAATCAGGGTCTGAAAATCCGAAAGAACTGTAGATGGGTCACTGGCGAGAGTCCCGTCATCTAGGTACCACACGTTGAATTTGGAATTTAGGAGTTCGATGACCGGGTGAATAGCTAAGCTGAAAATTGCTGGACCTAGAGGGTCGCCCTGTTGACAGCCAACTTCAGATTGAATTAAATGGTTCCGGTAAATAAGTTTAGTGGGTTCTTGGTAGCACTGTAGCATGAAAGGCAGAATGGTGGGGGCTTTAGTTTTTATCTGTGTCAACATGGCGACCCTATCTACGGAATTAAATGCGTTTTTAACATCCACCTTTAGGTATACAGTGTTTTTTGAATTTTGTATATGAGTTCGAAAAGAATGAACAGCTGCCTCACAGCCACCTTTGCAGGCAAAACCAAGTTGTTTGGGTTGGAAGTATGATGATAACGATTTCATGGATCTGCAGGCTATCTTGGCAGTGAGGCGCCGGTATGTCGAGCCGACAGCGATCGGACGAATGCCACCATCTCTCTTCCTCAGCGCACAGAGGTTTGCTCCATACAGGATGTCTACGATATCTGAAGCAACCTCACCACGAAGCATCAAGTTGCACAGATTCGTGACCTCCTGCAAGAGTTTCTCTCCGGCGTCCCCGCAGCAACCGCTGGTGAGGTCCTTCAGGTGCTGAGGGGTGATACCGTCGAGACCGCCCGCTGAGCCCGGAGGAAAAGACATGATAGCTCCGCGAACACTATCGACTGTTGTTTGAAGTGGTGGTGCTACGTCATGGGCGTCAGAGAAGGGTTGAGATGTCAGTTGTTGTGGGTGTTTATTTTGTAAGGCCAGAACGGTTTCTGGGGAGTTCGGAGCAATCGTGTCGCTGGAAAAGAGGAGTCGCGCAGCGCCCTTAATATCTCCCTCACTAATTTTGTTTTCAACATTTTTAACTATATTATTTTTTGTTGAAGGGCCTAAAGAAAAATGTTGACTCAAGTCAACTTCAGTGGTGCAGTTCTTTTTGACACGGGAAGTGAGGGAGGCATTATTTTGGGGATCCCTGATCACGTGAAGGGTGCGATAGGGAAACGTCAGGAGTTTTTCCCAGGCTTGCCTCGAGTTGTCATTTACCGTTTGGCGAATAGATTCGGCGAGCTTCTGGGCTACGGCTACTCTAGCACCCCTAGGGATCCGCCTGAGCACTGGGACAGATTGTTTTAAATTGGATATTGTTTTCCAAAATGGTTCGCGTGCGGAGTTTTGGGAAGGTGAAACTGAGGCCTCAGAAGGAGAAGGGAGTACCGTCTGCTTATGGCACTTACCTATGTGGATACGTAGGCCCCTCTCACTTCTGAAGCATCGGGGTTGGGGGCATTGGCTACAGCGTACTAAGCTTTCCAGCGGCAGGATTGCATGATCACTGGACGTCCCTGCATCTTGGCTATTGCTTAACATGTACAAGTATAAAATAAAGTTCTAAGAAAAGACTAGTACTATTTGCATATTTGTACAATAATTTACAACTTTAACTATAATATGAATATGAAAAAGATAGATTATTATTTCATAGAAAATATTATAATGTATATCAGTATTCAGTATGCAGTTAATTTGGAAAATGATGAAATGTGTATCATGTGTATATTGTTTTATTGTAACAATACATAAGGTTATTAACTATACTAAATAATTTATGTAAACTGTATGGAAATGTAGTAAATGAAAATTTTTTCATTAATTTCAGATTTTTAGGTCCACAGCACAGCTACTTTACAACATTTCAGTCTGTAAGCAATAGCTGTTACCTCGATCGCGGATTCCAAAGAGGATGTAAACTGTATGCGGATTCTAGGAAGTCTTTTGTTCTCGCGGTCGCATGCGACCGCTTGGGAACGAAAGCAGCAAAGAGATTCAAAGCAATGAGATTTTAGGAGAAGGAAGGTATGGGATTATGAGTGCCACCAAGGAAAAATCCTCTGATCAAGTGAGGTGGTATGCAGCTGGCCTGAGCCCGCGCGATAGATTTCAGCTGTCGTATACAGGGTATAAGAAAACAAAGTGTGTATGTATAAAGGTGCGGTCCACTGGATCGGAATCGGAGCGTAGGTACGCAGTGGACGGATTTGTTGCTTTGTATGTATGGTACTGACTACTACTACTATGAACTGCACTAGAAGTACTGGAACGTCATTCTGCACCTGACAAGTATATGACGACACGACGTGCCATCCGCACCGCACGTCCCGATTCCGACCTGGTGGACGCGCAGCTTTAATCCCCTCCCTATATAGAGTTTACTGTAATATTTATTATAAAATTAAGTATATAAGCCAATCAAGTAGTTAGTAGAGTAGCATATACAGCTATTCTATTATATTTATAAATAAAATACAGAAAACTGTACTGCAATATTATATTTAATAATAGAAATCAACAAAAGCTTGTGGATTAAATCTGTTTTATTGTTTAATTTACCTTATTAGCCTATTTATTAAGTTATGTACAATATTTTTATTGAAATAAAACATTTATTTGAGCTCATTTCTTTTTTATTTTTATTTTTTTTAATTTTCGGTATGTTTAGAGTGAAAGGTTTTGCACTTAAAAATTTTAACTTCAGTTTCAAATTAAAAAAATAACGGATGTTAATTTTTTTTCTTCTAAGTCCGATCTCTTGTTACGTAGTATACCTACAGTTTACATCCTCTTTGATTACTAGTATCACAGATTACTAGTATATATTTGCAAGATGCCAAGAACCACAGATTACAAGTATATATGCCAAGAACTATAGTCGTTTACAAAGAGGATGTAAACTGTATACTACGTAATGGTCGTTTATGGCATGCACTTAGTACATTGCCAATGACGAACGGGAAAAACAATGTTAAAAAATTAAATAATGACGAAAAACGAGGAATTTGGAAAAAGGACTTCAGGACAGGACCAGGAAAAATATATATTTACAAAAGAATACTTAAAATTATATAGAATAGAACATCAAATCTTAATATTATTAAGTAATATAAAATCAACTAATATCTTATAAATAATATATTTTCTAGAATGTAATAAACAAATTATTGAAGTAGGAAAAGGAATACTATTCTCCCTTCAACCGTGGCAATTATCTAAGGAAAATCCTTGAATTAGGTGGGAAAAAAAAAATGGCGGACGGCCTACCCCTCTTTGAACAAATAATGTAATAACTTTACAACCTTACTATATTTTATGTTTCTGTAAAAAATATTATAATATATGTTAAATTTTCTATCTATCAAGCCATCATAATATAGTATTTAGTCCGATGTGATATTCATCTGACTACCCTAAACTTTATAAAAGTAAGTAGGTAATTTTTTCGCATAAAATAATCGAACATATTGTTCTTATCTATATAACACAGAGCTATACAAACTATTTGTATAAACAATACCATTGAAGGTCTCCAGATGTTTACAATAACAAACACTTCAATTCGGATATAAAAAATTCGTCTCGTATTACCCACAAGCAAACTTCGTCCTTAGTGCTACACAAACAAAGTTCAAAATGGCCGAGCCGGCAAAATGTCGTTACAAATAGGTCATTTTTATCTTGAATGTTTTACTAAAGAGAGGTAATAATAGGATGATAAATCGTTTTGACAACGAGTATACTTACTTTTATAAGCTTTTTACGTCATTTAATTACAGAAATATTACACAAATCTCGTCAGAATCACATAAATAGAAACGAACTTTTCGAGTTAAGAGTTAGAAGTAATTACGAAGTATTTCTTTCAAATGATTATTTAAAAATAGTTATTACACCTAAATTAACATAATTACCAATACAAATCAATATTTACATTCGAGAAAGTCAGAAATATTCACAAAAATCCATAAAAAAACTCAACAACACACGCGCCGTAAACACGATTTTTGACAGACTGAAACACAGATTACTAGTATATATGGACTGAAATCAGATGTTCGCCCACAGAGTAAAATATTTTTTTTTCATTAAGAATGGCGCCCATGTAGCAAAGAACGTTACTAACCAAAGTCCTTCATACAAAAGTAGTATGTAAATTAGCGAAATCCGTCAATCCCCGAGCGAGCACCGGTCCTCGCGAGTCCGAGCACCGGTGCTCGCGCGGGGTCGGACGGAAGTGTGCTGTCACGTGTGACGTGACCCCGAGCACCGGCGCTCGGCCGGGGATTGAAGGGTTTGATTGTCAAACAGTTTCCATTTTAGTAACTAGGTGGCGTATGGGTAAACAACTATCGGTAATACCAGGAAATACCATCAATACTTGCTCAAAACTGGGCAAGATTCAGGTCCCGTTTTTACCCTTTGGGTACGGAACCCTAAAAATGGACTTAGGGACTTCTTGAACTGGACCATTCAAATGCCAAGCGAGATTTGTGGACGCTTGTGCCTTGTTTTATTCTCTTTAGTGCTTTGTGGACGCTTGCCAAGCCTCGGCAAGCATAGAAACGTACCATTTTAAATAAAACGCGTATTTGCTAGCTACCTACCGAATAATTTTTGCAAAACAAATTTTATTTGTGTGAAGTCTTGCAGTAGTCTATTATGAAAAATGTTCTCTGCTCATCATGAGCATAACCATACCCGCCTTCCAGTATCCCACTGTAAATTGTTTTGATATTAATATGATAAATAATTATATTATTACCTCATAATAACATCAACTATTGTCTATTGATAACTAGATGGCGCCCGCAACTCCGTTGCACCAAAGTTCGTTAACCGCGCAGGAACCATACATTTTTCTGGAATAAAATGTATCGTATGCCCCCGATACACATTTTCATTTATAATATTAGTATGGCCTATCAAAAATATATTATAATTACTAAGTATAAAAATACAGCAAAATGATTAAAAAAAACTTTATTTATACCTGTAAATAAAGTATCTAATTAGGCTTCAGCAAGACTAACATTTTCAATTTTTTGGAAAGGAATCAATTTCATATGTTCACGCCAATGGTACTTCAAGCTTACAAACTTCTCAAACTCTGTCCCGCACACACCACAGACATAATTCTTCTTAGATCTCTTCTGTTTTTTTTTCATATGCATTTTCTTTATATGGTTATTCAAAGAGGCACTGGAGTCAAAACACGTACCACAATATTCACAGGGCATCTCGGTACAAGTCTCGCTTTTGTCAGTGGTCTTACTGTTGGAACACCATTTAACGTCTACAGCACTATCACTGTGGTCGAGCTCAATGTGTCGGATAACATGTTGCTGCAAGGCAAATACTTTGTTGCACATTTTGCACACAAACGTTCCAGTCTTGTGCACTCTGAGGTGGGCATCGAGGCGAGTAGACGACAGAAAGGGGTCCCCACACTCGTAGCATATATAGTTGCAGTAGTGCGCGTTCATATGTACGTCCAGATTACCAAAGGTCGTGAAGGTATCGTAGCACAATGTACATTTGTTGTCGATCGTAAGGGAAAATGGTATAATTTTATTATAAGCTTCATCGAACTCCAGTTCGTGAGTCTGCGCAAAATGTACAAACATGGAATTCCAATCGTCGATACTTATGTTGCAGGACGTGCACTGCAGGTCTGTAATGTCCAATTTTAGGACTTCATTGATGTACCAAGGTCGCATCATAAATTCAACATCTTGGATATAATTGGTTTTGTGATAAAATTTCATGTGTGATCTCAATTCAATATTGTCATCAAACGTTGGTCCATCGGTGAAGCAGAAGGCGCAAAAGCGTCTGGTGATTTTGGTCTTGAATGGAACAGCATTGGTATTTTGTAGGAGAATTTGAATTTCATTCACTAGTTTTAGCTTCTTTTCACTGCCCACGTATTTTGCTTCTGTAAAATTTTAATAACAATAATTATATTAACTGGCAATAACTTTAATTTTATACTGTTTTAGTAACAATACAAAATTTGCATTTATGTTTGCACAGTAAATAAAGTTTATATTATATTGACCTTCTTGAAAGACAGAAAAAAAATACAATCTCAGCAAGTATTTTTAAACTTCTTACAGGTTTGAAGTTTGAACACAGCATAGATCAAGATAGATACCGCATGTGTGTGTACTTCGCGTGCCATATCGCGTTCCCAAACGACAAGCAATGCTCGTCTTTTGAAAGTCAGTTCTTTAGTTTGCTATCGGAATCGGATGTCAATCGGAATTTTAAAAATGCCTAAATGCCTAAAAGTGCCGTATTGAGCTGTAGAAATTCAAATAGAAACGTTGGCCTAGATAATGGACACGATTCTTATCATCGGTACGTCACAGGAGGTAGGAAAAAAGTGACACGCTGGTTTTCATACAAATGGAGCGAGATGCGGTATCTATCTTGATCTATGTCTGTGGGTTTGAATTTTTCAGGTGCCTTGTGTGAGTTTTTTGTTTGATATTCGATCGTGAACGCGTTTAACGTTTACTAAGATTTTATATGGGAGCTGGGCTCACTCCCGTGAGCATCGCTAGGTGGCGCTGTACAAATCCCATACAAAATCTTCGTAAAGTCGCCAAACGCGTTCACGATCGAATGTCAAACAAAAAACTCACACTCAGCACTCTGGTCTAGTTAATAAAACTAAAATCACCCTGAAGTACTGTACCATGTTCATCAAGGGGTTGCGTAAGGCGTAGTGCCAGAGTTTTCCGGGGCACACGAAACTTTGTAGCTGCTTCCGACATGGATTTACCGTGCACCTTCACAGCCTCCATTGCTTTATCCATTGCCTCCTTTGAATACAATTTGTATGTTTTCCTTCGCTTTGTTTTATTGGTTATACTTTGGAATATCCTAAACATTGCTGGAAATATTGAAGTGAATGTAAAATTATGTTTATAATTTTAATGAAATTTATCACATCAACAAAGTTGGAGCACAATGTATATTTTGTATAATAAAAAAAATACCTGGAGGAGGCCTTTGCCAACAGGCACACCGAATTAAGAGACTATATGTATATAACAAGAAAATTCTATAACACTGCAAAACAGACAATTCGGAAAAAGAGGCTAAATAATAATATTTTGTATCAAAATAACCTCATCATTACCTGGATTATTTGAATCCACAGAAATATTGTCTCCAATATCATTCACAGTATCATCTTGTTCCATGGCAAACGTATCAGATGTTTCTAAAACTTCATATTCATCATATTCTTCTTCATTCTGGGGTTCAGATTTAACCAACGGTTTGCCATTTTCTAACATTATATCTAAAATATATAAACATTTTTTCACAGAGATTATTTTAGGGTTTTTCTTTTTCATCATTTCAAGCAAAAAAATAAAAAACAAAACAAGTCAATGAGCTTTGTCTTGCTCATGAACCTAAGAAATATATATTATAGTGTTGCTTATCAGGTGGAACATGCCTTAAGGGGCCGGGTACCCATGGAATTTCTCATACAAACGTAATACCAAAATCATTTTCTCATACGAAAATATTTAACATGTTTCAATTATTTTTCAGTTTAAGATAGTAATTACCTAGGTTCCTACACAAAAATTTACTTCAAAATATTTAAACAAAAAAAAATTTTTATTTGTTTAAATTTTTTTTAGTAAATTTACTACTAAATATTGAAACACTAAAAAATAGAGTAAAACACTAAAAAATATATAAATAAATAGTAAATTTACTACAAAATATTTAATTTCTAAAAAATATTTTTTAGTATTTAAATATTTAGTAGTAAATTTACTATTTATTTATATATTTTTTAGTGTTTTACTCTATTTTTTAGTGTTTCAATATTGAGTAGTAAATTTACTAAAAAAAATTTTAAACAAAAAAATTTTTTTTTGTCTTTAAATATTTTAAAGTAAATTTTTGTGCAGGAACCTAGGTAATTACTATTCTAAACTGAAAAATAACTCAAACATGTTAAATATTTTCGTATGAGAAAATGATCTTGGTATTACGTTTGTATGAAAAATTCCAAGGGTACCCGGCCTCTTAAGAGTCCGTATACGAAATTTTGCCGATTTTGCCGAAATTGCAAAGGTTCGCTACAGAAATATTATTAGGTTTTTTCCCCTTATTAGACTTAAAAAGGAATATATTAATTATTAGATTTAAAATATATTTAAGCGCGGGAAGCCGACTCGAACTTGCGGCGAATAATATAATGTGAGATTTAGGTTGTTTTGAATCGTGTTTTTTTGGCACAATTTGTTTTTTTTTTTATTTTCTATTTTTTCTCGAATTGGATAGAATTTTATCTATAGATTATTTCTGTCGTTTTCTTTTTATGAATTACAACTCCAAGTTGCCGAAATTAACAGCAATTCTTTGCCCATTTTCTCTAAAATTTTGCCGAGTTACATATTTTTTTACTCAACTATTTCATATTAAAGTGGTAAAAAGTAATTCCAACATTTTATAGACGACTTTCTCAAAAGTACATTGTATTTTTTTCATACCGTTAAGACGTCAATACAATCCATAAAAATGTGATATTCTAAACCTTTTACAGCAAAAATCACAAAACTGTCGCAGGTTTGAGTTGGATTATTTAAAAATACTTAAAAAAATAAAAAATCTAGCTCCAACATTAGATTATAATTGAAATGATCTTACATGTTGTGCATTAAAACTTATAGAAATACTGTATTTTAACTGTTAAATTATGTCTGTAAAATCAGCGAAATCGGAAAATTTCGTATATGGACTCTTAAAACAAAGTAGAGATAAACTACGATAACATGGCGTGCCTCTCCAAATTACTGTTTCAATGTGTGTAGTCACATCCTTATGAAAGAGTTTGTATGTAGTAAGTATTCAACCAATCAACAAGTACTCGTAATATTTCACTTAATGTCACTTATTACCAGGATTTGTTGGTCAACTAATCATAACTAGCCAACCATGCAAGACAACGCACTTCAAACGTTTTGACAGCGCACTTCAAATGTTTTGAATTTTGGAGGAGAGCGCCATTTTATCATAGTTTATAAATATTTTTAGTTCCTGTCAGTCTCAGAGCCTTATCTATGAGGCTTCATAGGTAATACCTCGATCATGGGAATCACAGACACAATAGATATTCAATTGTTATGCGGCACCCGGGGGCCGATCAGCGCTTGATGGGTTAAATAGACTGAGACTGACAGGAACTAAAAATATTGACAAATGAGGTTATAGTATAAGCTCGTATTTTCGTGTAAAAAATTAATTAGACAAAACATGTTCATTACTCTCTCTCAAAACCTCTTGTGCAGCTAAAAATTCAATCTTTAGCTTTACAGCTTCTCTCAATCGATGAATGCAGGAATCACATATTAGTTCTTCGTTGTCTGCATCCCACTGCAAAATATTTAATATTCATATAAGGATATAATATCTTTTTTTTTTATTCCTTAATTTATAAAGGCCAACGCATTTCTTTTTCTTTATATTAAATTTTTATTTGTATTAATAGTAATATATCATGTACTAAATAAAATGTCAGTGACCTGCAAGATATGCATGCCTAGTGCAGAAACATGGAAGAAATCAATGTTGACACTTGTATGTTAGCATGGAGTAAAGATGTATGTCTGGTCTCTGATGTTAGTAAAATGTTATGAAATAAATGAATGATGAATTATTATTGTAAATAATGTTTTGTAACAGTGACACTATTAGATGCAATGCTAATCATTGCATCTAATAGTGTAATTATAATATTGAGAAAGCAACTAATATCATTCATGCATAGCAATGTTGAATTCCAAATTCCAGTACACCCTATGATATACATTAGAATTTGGAAATTAAAATGAAATGCTACAAATTATGTCTCCTCTCTCCCATAAAGAACCCTCATTTTAATTAATTTAAAGGAAGTAAATAACAACTTACCGAAACACCAAAGCAATCACTTATCATTTCCCCATATACTTCTCTATCATTGTCGCTTAAATATTCAGCCCACATATTCTTAGATCCAGGATTATCCAAGCAACATCTACAAACATCTTTATACTTCAAGTACGTTTTGTTTTCGTTCATTGGAATAATTTTTGTTTCAACCTCAACAAACAAGCCAAACCAAGCTAACAATGCGACCAAATTCCAAAAAAAGACTGTCAATTTTGCTGTCAAGTGTCATATGACTGGTCAAATTTGACATTAATTTTTTTTTGTATTAAAGATACCTTTAATACAAAAAAAAATTAATGTCAAATTTGACCAGTCATATGACACTTGACAGCAAAATTGTGTAGCCTATAAATACGCCTAGTGTGGTCATACGACCACACTAGGCGTAACTGAACTGCAGCGGAACTGCGCGACACGTCACACGACGCGTCATTTTTGGGTATACCGCATTTGAACTGCAGCGGCGCTACAAAAATATATTCAGTATCTAGGCAACCTCTGCTCTGAGCGCTTCCAACCAGCTGACTGACTATGAAAATGAAGTTTGTCAAACCGCACTGCGCGGCAACGGAACTACACGTCGCGACACTTTTGGTCAGTTGATCAACTTTGCCGCGCAGTTCAGTTGCAGTGCAGTTCAGTTGCCACGTAGTGCGTGTTGTCTCATATAATTTCATACAAAGAATATTTTGACGTGTCGGGTCGCGCAGTTCCGCTGCAGTTCAGTTTAGTGCGGTCTTACCTTAAAAGGATATCAAAGGCAGTCCGCCGTGCAGGACTGCAAATGGACATAGCTCACTGATTGGTTCACATTCGCTGTTTCCAGTCGTGTGAACCAATGAGTGAGGCGTGAGCTATGTCCTGTCCAGTCCTGCACGGCGGACTGCCGTGATTGGGCCCTTTTAGTGGGATGGTTGAACTTTGAAGGAAAGACACTGTGGACTGTGAAAAAAAAACCTGAAAAAAACACAATTAAATACCTACCAAACCTACCTACTATCTGTGAAAAAAACTCAAAAGTCAAAACAAGCAGTGTTGCCAGATCAGGGGATTTCCTCCTAGATTTAGGGGGTTTTCGACCAAGTTAGGGGCAAAACAGGGGGAAAAATATTTGGGGGATTTTTTAGGGGAAATTCAAAATACACTTCAAATACAGTTTTTTTGCCAAATATCACGTTCCTTATTTTTTTTTACCATCTTTAAATTACTTGTGCGCCACAACAACTAATCGAGGTCGAGATTCGAGATGTTGAAGAGATTAGTGATGAATACAGTTCGACAAGGCTTTAAATGAACATGTCAATGATGTCAATTGGCGCTGCTGGTAAAGGAGAACTGTCAAAAATTATGTTTTTGCATGATAGAATCGTTACCTAGTTCCTTTTCTCACCACGTTCATACTTCATAATAAAAAGCCTTGTCGAGCTGTAATAAAGTTTAGTAATATATATTTTTATTGAATATTAAAAGAAAAAGTAATCTAATGGATTTCTAGGGGGAAATTAAATTAGTTCAGGGGTACGGTACGGCGCCGAGACCATCTGGCAACACTGCAACAAAGTAAAAAGCAGAAATCTTTTTCAAAAATAGTGAAAAATCTTAGCTTTTCTATCATGAATTCACAAAAAATAGTTATTATAAGAAGTCGCTAGTAAAATTGGTAGTTTGTTGGACGTATAAAAGTATTTCTCAATGTGTCGTTTTCATCAAATGCTTCAATAACTATAAAAGTTTGGTAAAATGAGTTACGAAACTAACAAGGAATTGGTGATAAACTATCGTTGTAAATGTTGTTTAGAAGAGAACAAAATATTATTAAATTTGTGGGAAGAGAACAGGACAAACGGCGAACTAGAGATATACGGCCAAATGTTATCAGAATGTTTTTCTCTGAATGTAAGAACCATTTATGATTAAAGCTCTCTTTCAAGCTCTGGCTAGATATAATATGGTCGTTGTTAACCCATGAATCTGCTGCAGCATAACAATTGAAAATCTATTGTGTCTGTGATACCCACGATGGAGTATGGACTTGTTAAGCCTAACAGTGTCCATATTATATCTAAGATTAAAGTACACATTGCTCATGCCTCACCCTCTGTGGGTAGCGCTTTAAGTTAGTACTGAAGAGTCAACAATTTAAGAATTGGCTTACATTCACTGACCTCTATAATACACTGGACAGGCGATTGCTATCAATAAAATGTTCCTCATCTTGTACGGCATAGCCAGTCCAGTGTATTATAGAGCTCAGTGGCTGGCAGTATTTATAATCTAGAGTCTGGAGTCTAGACTATGGACATAATTAAACAATGAGATATTATTTTGTTTCAGTGGCTGCCTTCACCACAAGCTTACAATGAGCAAATTTGCCAGAGTTGTGTATCCAGGCTTAAAGATGCTGTTAGTTTTAAAAAGATTGTCTTACTGTCTGAACAGCTATTGGCAGAACAACTTGAGAAAGGTAACAATAATACTGGATTACTTTAAATTCCAATAAGTAGTCAATGAGCCACATTTGTATTGAGAAATGATTTTGGGATGTGATGTCGAACAGTGTCAATATTTTTATTTTAATCCGTCGATCACCAATTCCTGGAAATCTTTTGTTATCGCGGCCCATATGGGCCTTAACCATGGGGCTTGATGGGTTAAATTATAATATTTAAATGAAGTTATTTCATCTTAAGGAAGCTCCTGCAGGACTCTTAAAGCCTTTTAAAACCCAGCAAAGTCTCCTAGGCTGTGTTAAATAAAAAAGGCATTAAACATCATATTATTAATAATCCCTCGATCACCAATTCCAGGAAATCTTTTGTTTTTGCGGCCCATATGGGCCTCACGGGGCTTGAGGGATTATTCTATACTCTATATTTAATAATGTAACAGATTGTTAAACTAAAACAATACTATGATATAGTCCGTGCAATCCACTAAGACGCGCCCCACTATTCCTCCTAATCGTCTTAAGGTGCTGTCCCCAAGCCGGCTTTATTTGTGGCCCGCATTATGTTAAACCATTTTAAAATTCCAATGAAATTCACGTCCACCGGCAAAATAATGTAAAGTCGTCGTGATAGTCGTGAAATTATTTCCACTTTTAAATCGTTAATTTTGAAGAATATTATTTTTTACTCCTAAAAATGTTTGTTGCGGCCCGCGACACTAAGACCAAAACATGTTTGTGGCCCACGTAAAAAAAAGTTTTTTTTATTTTATTAAATAAGGGGTCACCTAATGGTAAGCAACTACCGTCGCCCATGGGCACTCGCAACATCAGAAGAGCTGCAGGTGCGTTGCCGGCCTTTTGGGGTTGGGGATCACCGGTCTATAGTACATGTGTGCAAGCTTTCGCCAATGTTTGAGCACTAATTATACCTATGAGTGCACACGCACACTACAATAAATAGACCAATAATTAAGAGAAAGCGATCAAAGGGAAAGATGCTCACCCAAAAATTGGTGGGGCGCGTCTTCGCGGATTGAACAGACTATACTGACTGTGATATAAGAAAGTTACCTGATATTATAAATCAGAAAGAGCACAATAAAACATTATCATAGTTTTCTTAATTATTTTTTCAGTGTCTAAAGATGCAGTTAAGGAGGAAAAAGATGATTTAGAAACAGAGTTTGCAGTTGAATATATGAATATGGATTATGATGATGATGAATTTGTTAAAAAACATACAGGTACATGCCTTATTTGGTTATATTATGTAGTTATAATTGTAACTACTTAGAGTGTAGAATGTAGATACTTGCACTGACTACAAGGATTTTTATTTGTAAGCAAACAACAGTATAGTATAATTTTCACAGAGCCAGTACTGGCTGCCAATAAGACTGGCAGCCAGTATTGGCTTGACATATGCCGCGTGTGAACAGTTTGGCCTGGCTTGAAAAACTGTTCACACGCAGCATATACCAAGCCAATACTGGCTGCCAGTCTTATTGGCAGCCAGTACTGGCTCTGTGAAAATTATACTTATTGGTATTTGGTAACAACTAATACTCTTATGAAAGATCCTATTATATCAATTATTATTATTTTTAACAAAAAATTAAAACCGACTTCCAAGGTAAAAACAATATTAACATTAATATGAACTAAAAAGTATTAAATAATTTTTGCTATCTAATAGTGCCTTTTTCCGAATTCGGCTAAACCTCAATTATTTCTGTACTCAATCTTCATTATTTTGAAGTCGGTACCAGATAGCTGAATCTTCAGTCCTCTGACAGAATATTTGAAACTTTTGGAACTGGCACCGACTTCAAAATTATGAAGATTGAGTACAGAAATAGTTGAGGTTTAGCCGAATTCGGAAAAAGGCACTATTAGATAGCAAAAATTATTTAATACTTTTTAGTTCATATTAATGTTAATATTGTTTTTACCTTGGAAGTCGGTTTTAATTTTTTGTTAAAAATAATAATAATTTCACTCTTTTTAGTTACACTGGTAGGTAAACCTTCGCGTATATTTTACGTA
The DNA here is from genome assembly GCA_937595015.1 of Polyommatus icarus. Taxonomy (NCBI): domain Eukaryota; kingdom Metazoa; phylum Arthropoda; class Insecta; order Lepidoptera; family Lycaenidae; genus Polyommatus; species Polyommatus icarus. Next base: position 22,411,100 of record OW569322.1, on the reverse strand, counting down.
TCTTATTACAATTTGTTAAGAGTCACAGTTCACACTCACAAAATAATATATTATCAGTGAAGTGAACATATTGTGCTAAGTAATTTAACAATTTTAATACTTCAAACCCCAAGCGGTCACCGGCGATTGCGATAACAATAGAAAGGCTATTGTGTCTCGTTTTTCCACGATCGAAGGATCTATCAGATAAAAAACTGTATAAACTTGCATAGGATGTAGCGTAGCTACTCATCTAATATATAAAATTCTCGTGTAACAGTTTTCGTTGCCATACTCCTCGGAAACGGCTTGACCGATTCTTATGAAATTATGTGAGCATATTGTGAGGATATTGGTCTGAGAATCGGCCAACATCTATTTTTCATACCAAAAATTATTTATATGGCAAAACAACGTTTGCCGGGACAGCTAGTAATATAATATAATATTATCATAATTATTGACAGCTGTTCTTGTAATCAAGAATTCAATTTCAAATCCATTCAAATCGATACTTAGTGCGCCATCTATCGATTAATAAGTATAACTAATTAAAAAGTCACTTATTGACTTTGTTTTGTTTAAATGCTCTTTTTAAAATAACTTTATTTTAATTCTATATTTTGTCTATTAAAATTTTATAAAGTAGTTAGTAAAGTATTCGATCTGTATATAAAGTAGTAAAGTATATTCGATCTTCCGCCACGCGCCGCGCGGCCGCGGCGCCGCGATACCGTCGCCTCCGCGGCAATGACCGCCGTGTATATTTAAACAAAGTGTTGTTATACAGTATAAAATTATTATTATTATTAGTATATCCACACCTATGCCTTGTACTATTATCTATTCTGTGCCATGAGACATTGGTGACCTTAACACGACGTGGTAATGATGAAGACGATGATGATGATGATTATGATGATGAATATGAGTTGCATAGTAGCATATGCTTTCTGTTCTTAAAACAACGCCGAAACTCCCAAACGTGTATCTATAAGGAGTCAGGAGTTCTCTCAGCATCTTCGAAACCATGGTATACCTTGACCCAATATTTGACTTTTTGGTAGCATATTCTTAGTACACTTCACATAAAACCAAAATCACCATATGTTTCCATATAAATTTCGAGGAGTTCCCTCGATTACTCCTGGATCCCATCATCAGGTCACCACTTTGTGAACATGGTACCAAATTGGAGTAAAACCAAATACAACAAAGCAAAAATTTCGAAAATCGGTTCACAAACGGCGGAGTAATCGTTGAACATACAAAAAAAAAAAAAAAAAAAAAATATCCACAGCCGAACATATAACCTCCTCGTTTTTTGGAAGTCGGTTAAAAAGATGCATAAACGCATCTTTCTAGATCAGTGTTTCCCAATCTGTGGTCCGCGGACCCCCATGGGGAGTATATGTCCACGGTGTCATCTCTGGACCATACATGAATGCAAATATCTCAATTAAATATCTCGTAATCATTACACTTATTTAGCATGGCGAATCCGATTTTTTGCTGTTTATTTTATTAAAAAATCAAACTGATTTTTTAATGGTCCATGGCTGAGAAAGGTTGGGAAACACTGTTCTAGATTATACTGCATCGAAAGCTTTTTGGCTGCATAAGCAAGTCTAGTATTAAATATTTACTCGGCAGACCAATACCAATACTGTTATTTGATTACATCTATACTTAATATTATAAAGCTGAAGAGTTTGTTTGTTTGAACGCGCTAATCTTAGGAACTGCTGGTCCGATTTGCAAAATTCTTTCAGTGTTAGATAGCCCATTTATTGAGGAAGGCTACAGGCATGGGCGCCGGCAGGGGGGTGCCAGATGGTGCACTTGCACCCCTTGGACCCCACTACGTGAAAGGACATAGGTTCCTTTTTTTGTGGAAAAATGTACGGTTTCCGTGACATTCCTAAATTACGCGGCCGAAGCCGCGCGGAACATCTAGTAAAATATAATAAATCTAGGGCTACCAAAGATATCAAGAATATTAATGACTCAACTGTGAAATTGCTTTAGATGATACAGATGTTAGAGATTCAGCAGAAGACAAAAAACAATTCGAACATATTAAAGTAGAAGTAGAGCCATTCCAAGATGGAGACAAGCTGAAGCGTAGTAAACGGTACAAAAAGTATACCGAAGAAGATTTCCAGAAATGCATGGAAGCCGTGAGAGACAAGTCCTTATCCCAAGTTAAAGCCTCCGTCAAATATAAAGTTCCAGTACGCACCATAAGGGAAGCTTTACAGCGTAAGTGCATTTTACATGTTTTATTGTCTTTGTTTATGTTTTGTTGTAAAAATATCTATACTTATAAAATTACATGTCCTGACTGACTGACTGATTCATCATCGCTGAGCAAAAACTGTTAAAGTTACAGCCATGAAATTTGGTGAGTAGGGTTGTTTTATTAAGTAGACACCCACTAAGGAAGAAATTTTGAAAATTTTACCCCGAAGGGGGTGAAATAGGGGTTGAAAGTTTGAATGAAAGTCCGCTTAAATAACGTATCCATTCATTTTTAATCAGTAGCACAAAAATAATGTTTCATGTTTCTAGCTCAAGAAATGACGGTACTTACATTCAAACTTTTAACCCCAATTTCACCCCCTTGGGGGTAGAATTTCCAAAAACGCTTAAATACCTATCCATTCATTTTTAATCAGCAGTCCAAAAATAAACTTTCATGTTTCTAACTTAAGAAATGGCGGACTTTCGTTTATACTTTCAACCCCTATTTCACCCCCTTGGGGGTAGACTTTCCAACAACGCTTAAACACTTATCCAATCATTTTTAGGGTTTATATGGCAAAACAACGTTTGCCGGGACAGCTAGTAATATAATATAATATTATCATAATTATTGACAGCTGTTCTTGTAATCAAGAATTCAATTTCAAATCCATTCAAATCGATACTTAGTGCGCCATCTATCGATTAATAAGTATAACTAATTAAAAAGTCACTTATTGACTTTGTTTTGTTTAAATGCTCTTTTTAAAATAACTTTATTTTAATTCTATATTTTGTCTATTAAAATTTTATAAAGTAGTTAGTAAAGTATTCGATCTGTATATAAAGTAGTAAAGTATATTCGATCTTCCGCCACGCGCCGCGCGGCCGCGGCGCCGCGATACCGTCGCCTCCGCGGCAATGACCGCCGTGTATATTTAAACAAAGTGTTGTTATACAGTATAAAATTATTATTATTATTAGTATATCCACACCTATGCCTTGTACTATTATCTATTCTGTGCCATGAGACATTGGTGACCTTAACACGACGTGGTAATGATGAAGACGATGATGATGATGATTATGATGATGAATATGAGTTGCATAGTAGCATATGCTTTCTGTTCTTAAAACAACGCCGAAACTCCCAAACGTGTATCTATAAGGAGTCAGGAGTTCTCTCAGCATCTTCGAAACCATGGTATACCTTGACCCAATATTTGACTTTTTGGTAGCATATTCTTAGTACACTTCACATAAAACCAAAATCACCATATGTTTCCATATAAATTTCGAGGAGTTCCCTCGATTACTCCTGGATCCCATCATCAGGTCACCACTTTGTGAACATGGTACCAAATTGGAGTAAAACCAAATACAACAAAGCAAAAATTTCGAAAATCGGTTCACAAACGGCGGAGTAATCGTTGAACATACAAAAAAAAAAAAAAAAAAAAAATATCCACAGCCGAACATATAACCTCCTCGTTTTTTGGAAGTCGGTTAAAAAGATGCATAAACGCATCTTTCTAGATCAGTGTTTCCCAATCTGTGGTCCGCGGACCCCCATGGGGAGTATATGTCCACGGTGTCATCTCTGGACCATACATGAATGCAAATATCTCAATTAAATATCTCGTAATCATTACACTTATTTAGCATGGCGAATCCGATTTTTTGCTGTTTATTTTATTAAAAAATCAAACTGATTTTTTAATGGTCCATGGCTGAGAAAGGTTGGGAAACACTGTTCTAGATTATACTGCATCGAAAGCTTTTTGGCTGCATAAGCAAGTCTAGTATTAAATATTTACTCGGCAGACCAATACCAATACTGTTATTTGATTACATCTATACTTAATATTATAAAGCTGAAGAGTTTGTTTGTTTGAACGCGCTAATCTTAGGAACTGCTGGTCCGATTTGCAAAATTCTTTCAGTGTTAGATAGCCCATTTATTGAGGAAGGCTACAGGCATGGGCGCCGGCAGGGGGGTGCCAGATGGTGCACTTGCACCCCTTGGACCCCACTACGTGAAAGGACATAGGTTCCTTTTTTTGTGGAAAAATGTACGGTTTCCGTGACATTCCTAAATTACGCGGCCGAAGCCGCGCGGAACATCTAGTAAAATATAATAAATCTAGGGCTACCAAAGATATCAAGAATATTAATGACTCAACTGTGAAATTGCTTTAGATGATACAGATGTTAGAGATTCAGCAGAAGACAAAAAACAATTCGAACATATTAAAGTAGAAGTAGAGCCATTCCAAGATGGAGACAAGCTGAAGCGTAGTAAACGGTACAAAAAGTATACCGAAGAAGATTTCCAGAAATGCATGGAAGCCGTGAGAGACAAGTCCTTATCCCAAGTTAAAGCCTCCGTCAAATATAAAGTTCCAGTACGCACCATAAGGGAAGCTTTACAGCGTAAGTGCATTTTACATGTTTTATTGTCTTTGTTTATGTTTTGTTGTAAAAATATCTATACTTATAAAATTACATGTCCTGACTGACTGACTGATTCATCATCGCTGAGCAAAAACTGTTAAAGTTACAGCCATGAAATTTGGTGAGTAGGGTTGTTTTATTAAGTAGACACCCACTAAGGAAGAAATTTTGAAAATTTTACCCCGAAGGGGGTGAAATAGGGGTTGAAAGTTTGAATGAAAGTCCGCTTAAATAACGTATCCATTCATTTTTAATCAGTAGCACAAAAATAATGTTTCATGTTTCTAGCTCAAGAAATGACGGTACTTACATTCAAACTTTTAACCCCAATTTCACCCCCTTGGGGGTAGAATTTCCAAAAACGCTTAAATACCTATCCATTCATTTTTAATCAGCAGTCCAAAAATAAACTTTCATGTTTCTAACTTAAGAAATGGCGGACTTTCGTTTATACTTTCAACCCCTATTTCACCCCCTTGGGGGTAGACTTTCCAACAACGCTTAAACACTTATCCAATCATTTTTAGGGTTCTGTAGCCAAAATGGCAAAAAACGGAACCCTTATAGATTCGTCATGTCTGTCTGTCTGTCTGTCTTTCTGTCTGTCCGTCCGTATGTCACAGCCACTTTTCTCCGAAACTATAAGAGCTATACTATTGAAACTTGGTAAGTAGATGTAGTCTGTGAACCGCATTAAGATTTTGATACAAAATGGAAAAATTATTAAAAATTTTAGGGGTCCCCATAGGTACAACTGAAACAAAAAAAAAATTCATCTGGCCTATGCGTGTGGGGTATCTATGGATAGGTCTTCAAAAATCATATTGAGGTTTCTCATATAATTTTTTTCTAACCTGAATAGTTTGCGAGAGAGACTTCCAAAGTGGCAAAATGTGTGTCCCCCCCCTCTAACTTCTAGTAGGGGCATGATAATTCTAAAAAAAATATACACACCGGCAAAATTAGCGGAACATAATAAAATACTATTTTTTTTGAAAATTAATCGCTGTTTTTTATATATTTATTTATTAATTTAATAATTGATGATTAAAAAATAAAACTTATATTAATTAAGGGCATAAAAACGTGTAAAATTAAAAAAATCTGCAATAATCTAAAATTAAGAAAAATCTTTGAAATTTCAGTAGTAAGTTTTTAAGTTAAATTCTTCATTTTTACTTAAGAAATGCCATGTTAACAGCGTGTAATGCCTTCTATGGATCTGAAGAGAGTCTGGATACGCCATTACATGCTTGCATTTTGATTGTCAATCATTTCCTGTGGGATATTCTTCTACTCCTCCAGTAGCGCCAACTCGAGCTCCTGAACACATTTTGGAGCTGGAGTTTTAATTCGTACCGTTCACCCATTGATGTGCCACACGTTCTCAATTGGATCCACATCCGTAGACCGTGCTGACCTCTCCACCTGGGCTACGCTAGCATCATTTAGGTCATAATGCCCGATTTTTTTACTCTATGGACGCGCAAAAAATTGAAGTTACTACCTAAAACTGTGTAAAAGGCACAATATGCAGTTCTAGGATGTCTGTGCTATTGCCCTGTACTGTCAAAGTACCATCATTAACAATCATCAGCTCTGTGCGGGCTCCAAATCATATGCAACCCCAAACCATTACGAAGCCTGCATGATATACCACTGTTTCCGTTAAGTTTGATGGTCTATAGCGTTCCTTACGATTTATCCACATTCTTTATCGCCTGTTAATTAAATTTACACAGAATTTGCTCCCATCACTGTACAGCACACGATTTCACTCACTTGTCAAATTTTGATGTTCACGCGCAAATCTTAGTCTGGCTCTTTGGTGCCCTGTCTCAAGTTTTGGTGCCCTTGCTGGCACCTTTGAGTTTAATTTAACTTCTTTGAGTCTTCTTCTTACTGTACAATCACTTACAGGTACATCTCGGACCTGTTCCTATAGCTTTCATCTCTGCAAAGCAGTTTAAGGTCGATTTCTTAAGGCTTGTTCTCGTCTCCGAACGTAAGATCCAGTCTCTCTGTAGCGTTGAAATTTACGATGGACCACGAAAGCCGACACACCTAAGGCCTGACTGACCGAACGGTAGGTGTGACCTTTCTCTATCGTGGTTACAGCTCTAGAAGTCGTAGATACTGGAAAATCTACTAATTTTGTATCTAAGCAATGTGTTCTTCCAAAAACCAAACAATCAAGGGGAAGGGAGGGCAAGATGGAAGGTCTAATTTTGAGTGGAAATAGTAAAAAAACTATTAAGATTGAATCTTTTATTTTAATCAGTTTTGAAATATAATTCAATAACAAAAATAAACTTCTAAACTTTAATTGGTAATATTTGGTAGAAAATCAGTTACGACCCATAAACACAGACCCTGAGATTTTCCATTTTGCCCTCACGTTGTAGGCAAAATGGAAAGCTTATGTGGGCAAAATGGAATATATAAGATAAGATTAAGTTTGGCAATTAACACATAAGAAACAACCATCTTCTGCATCAGTGCACATTTCATGCGCCCATCCACAACACGAAGGACATTGTACCCAGTCTTCAATGGGTGGATGCTCGTACTTTTCTCCACATAATAGGCAAAATGCATCTTCTTCTCCAGTTTCATTCTTATTATTTGCTTCATCAGTTATTTTAGTGCTTTTCTGTTTTCCTTTCCCTTTTCCTATTTCTTTCCCCTTGCCTTTACTGACAGATTTTAGTTTTTTTTGAGAACATTTATTTTCTTTTCCCTTGATGTCTTGTTTTAAATCTAATTTTGGTTTCTTCTTCAACTCATTCTCAGCTTTTCTCTGCTCAACCATTGCTTTGAAGGGCGAGCTAGTTAAGATCTCTGACTTTTGACATCTATTTCTACGCTGTTTTAAAGTAGGAGTGACTTTAGGAGAAGGCAGTATTTTTTTTGGAGATATTACGCTAGAAGCGGATGCCTGTTCAAAACTGAGGCCAGATGTGGATGGCTGTTCAAAACTAAGGCCAGATGTGGATGGCTGTTCAAAACTAAGGCCAGATGTCGATGGCTGTTCAAACATAAGGCAATCTACTTCCTTCTCCAAAGTAGTTTCTTTTTCTCCAGTCATGCCGGCTTTTTCATTTCCATCTATCTCTTCATTACATAGTTGTTCGGTAACGTTGTTTATTTCTGGCTCAGTAGTGTTTACTGTAATGTCGTTGGTCTCGATATCTACAGCATTTGATTCACAGCTTTCTGTCACTGCAGGGTTCTCTCTAATCATGACCGAATCATCTTCTGCAATGTCTGCGTCGATTGTTTCGGAAACTGGGGCGTTTTCATAAACGGAGGCAGGCGCAAAATCCAAATCAGAAAATAAATTTCTATCATATGGGAAAATTTCAGCTTTCTTAAAGCCGCTGGTTGCATTTTGCACGGTGGCACTTTTTTCATAAGCAGTGCATACCAACCTGGCAACATCAAACTGGGTTACTCTTCTTCCAGGATGATTTTTTTGGAAAGTGTCAATCGTCTGTTCAAAAGCTACTTTAAATGGGCGATAGACTGACACGTCTAAGGGCTGAAGCCTGTGGCTTGTGTGTGGAGGAATGCTGACCATAATCACATTTTTTTCCCTCGCTAAGTTTAAGGCTTCCAGGTTCTGATGAGTAGTGTGATTATCTAAAATCAATAAAACTGGTTTATCTGCTGTTGGTCTTGTTTTCTCAATAAACATTTGCAACCAATTGTTAAAAGTGCTATTATTTATCCAGCCGGAATCAGAGCACCATGCTTGAGAGCCGTTGGGAGCACCGTCCAAAAGACGCTCATTCATCCTTTTTCTTTGTCCAAATATAAAACAAGGTGGAATAAATCGACCGGTAGCACTGCATGCGCAAATCACAGTAGTAAGTTGCCCCTTTTCTGCTGTAGTAATAACCCCGACTTGCCTTTTGCCTTTTACAGAAATTACTCGTGGGGGTCGAGAAGCGCTCGTTTTGACACCAGTCTCATCCATATTGTATATATCGTCGGGTCTCGTCAGAAATTGATGTTGTGACAGAACCTCCCATAGGTTGTCATAGAAGCGTTCTACCTGAGTGCGATTAAAAGCAGAGCAGCGAGCTAAAGCAGTGGGTTCTGGCGTTCGGAAAGTTAATTGGGGGTGTCTTTTCATAAAGCCGTCAACCCATGCTCTTCCAGCCTTTTCGTTCGAAAAAGGATGCGAAATATTATTTAATTTCGCCACTTCGTATGCTAATTCTTGCAGGCTATTTTTCGTTAACCCATAAAACAGTGTGTCACGTTCAATAGCAAGGTCACAAATCTTCTGCTCAAGCTCTTTTGAGAAAACAGGCTGAAACCTGCCTAATTTTTTGGACGGGTCACATTTTTTTATGTGACGATGTAATGTACCGATGGGAATTCCATACTTCTTTGATGCTGAACTTATTGTTGATTTTTGTGCTTCATCCATGGCCTTCCGCATTGTTACTTCTGACCAAGATCCTCTACTAGTCTTTCTTTTATATTTGTAGACCATCTGGAAAAAAATTGCTCAATTAAACCGTGAAATTAAAATAAAATAAAACAATCACAAACACGCAGGCAAGATGGAAACATTTCCATCTTGCCCTAAATTCAGAATTTCCATCTTGCCCTTACACTAACTGTAATAATAATTTGACAAATCGAATTTCTACAACCAGTTTTATTTTAGTAAGCGCATTGATTCAAATACTTGATTTATAGTAGATTACAACACATAAAACAAAAAAATCTTATTTCTTACCTTTTTCAAACAATCTCACTGCAAAAATATGTGGTTTTTGTAATATTTGACAGTAAAATAAACAAAAGACGCGCACAGTTCAATGGCTGCTGTGAACCCGACTGAAGTTCGCACTTCGCTCATAAAAGCGCCACGGCCGAGTGTGTCTGTGTGCGTGGCGACGCTTGACATAGATCACCTGATTTGTTTTTGTAGGTTGTTTCCATTTTGCCCGCACCTTCCATCTTGCCCTCCCTTCCCCCAAATGAGCTGGCATGCCTTGCACCCTGCTAAAAACGCCATTCTTATCAGAAACACTTACAACGTCAATCATCGAAAAACACTTAGTAGGGCATAATTGCAATAAAAATCTGTCAACTTGCCAGTTTTGTTCAATATTTTATTTCTTAAATGAGCTTAGAAACTAAAAAAAGGATTTCACACAGCCCGACCCACTTGAATTCAAGTTGTGGCCCTTTTTACTTATGTTCCGCTAATTTTGCCGGTGTGTGTATATGATGTACATTACTATAAAAACTACCAACGAAAATTGGTTTGAACGAGATCTAGCCAGTAGTTTGTTTATACGTCATAAATGATAAACCTTAATTGAACTTTCTTTATATCAAAAATGAAATATTAAAATAAATCAAAAACCTTATAATTTCATAGAAATAATTCTTATTGCTGCTGCGGAACCCTTCATGGGCGAGTCCAACTTGCACTTGGCCGGTTTTTAATCAGTAGCCCAAACATAAAATTTCATGTTTCTAACTCAAGAAATAATGGACTTTCATTTATACTTTCAACCCCAATTTCACCCCCTTGGGGATAGAATTTCTAAAAACACAAGACTTAAATACGTATCCATTCATTTTTAATCAATTACTCAAAAATAAAGTTTCATATTTCTAACTCAAGAAATGACGGACTTTCATTCAAACTTTCAACCCCTATTTCACCCCCTTCGCGGTAAAATTTTCAAAATTCCTTCCTTAGTGGGTGTCTACTTAATAAAACAACCCTACTCACCAAATTTCGTGGCTATAACTTTAACAGGTTTTGCTCAGCGATGATGAATCAGTCAGTCAGTCAGTCAGGACATGTCATTTTATAAGTATAGATGTAAGTTAGTTTTTAAGGTATTTATTTATATTGTCTTTTGACGACCTCTGTGGCTCAATGGGTAGAGTGTGTGGCAGCTCAAGCCGGGGGTCGCGGGTTCGAATCCCGCCGACGGAACAAAAAGTTTTTTAATGTTCCCGGGTCATGAATGTGTATTAAATATGTGTATAATATAATAAAAATCTTAAATATATGTATAGTATAAAAGTATTAAATATATTTCCGTTGTCTGGTATCCGTAACACAAGTCCTTCAGGTACTTAGCACGGCGCCAGATTGACGTGGTGTGAAGCATCCATAGATATTATTATTATGAATAATTTTATGAGTATTACTTTTAACTTTGAAGGTTTTTGTAATATGGACCTATGATGTCCGAAAATTGAATTCAATATAATATAAAATCACATGCAGCTAGTCCGGCTAGCCGAAGCGCTAGACTAATACGATTACACCATTTCTCTTCCAGAGGAGGGACTCAAAGAGGACAAGAAGACGAAGAAACCGCGCGGGAAAGTGAGAGGCAAAGAGTTGGAGCAGCAGAGCCACAACATCGGCATCATCCTCACCAACACCAACGGCACGCCCATCCGCTGCCGCAGCGACCTCGGGTACGCGTGCTGCTTCTGCGACGCCGCCTTCCCCGCGCCCGCCGACCTCAAGCGCCACACCCTCGCCGACCACGACGCCGCCACCCGCCGCGACTTCGCCCGCGGCAAGCGCCTCTGGGAGTTCGTCGTCAAGCTCGACGTCACCGGCCTGCGCTGCGACCTGTGCGAGCGCCGGCTGAGCGGCCTCGACGACATGATGGACCACCTCCGCGGTCACGGTCTCACCCTGCACCGCCACCTCGACAACCACATCCTGCCCTTCGACTTCGCCACCGACGAGCTCCGGTGCGTCCTCTGCGGGGGCCTGTTCAACAAGTTCAAGGGCCTCCTGGAGCACATGAGTCGCCACTACCGGAACTACGTGTGCGACGTGTGCGACCTCGGCTTCGTCAGCAAGTGCATCCTGATGCTGCACAAGGAGGGCCACAAGACGGGCGCGTTCGCCTGCTCCTACTGCGCCAAGGTGTGCGACACGCTCCGCAAGAAGAAGTCGCACGAGCGCTCCGTTCACGTGCACTCGCAGCTGATCAGCAAGTGCGGCCACTGCGGGGAGAAGTTCACCACGTACCGCAAGAAGCAGAAGCACATCGCGAGCGTGCACGGCGTCCGCCTCGCCGAGGTCGAGTGCCACGCGTGCGAGCGCGCCTTCGCCACGCAGAGCGCGCTGCGCATCCACACGAAGCGGGACCACCTGATGGAGCGGCGGTTCGCGTGCGAGGTGTGCGACATGCGGTTCTTCGCGAGCCGGGAGCTCACCTCGCACATGGTCAAGCACACGGGCGTGCGCGCCTTCCGGTGCGAGCTCTGCCTGAAGGCGTTCGGCACCAAGAAGACCCTGCGCGAGCACCTGCGGATACACGCCGACGACCGCCGGTTCAAGTGCCAGCACTGCGGCCAGGCCTTCGTCCAGAACTGCAGCCTGAAGGGCCACCTGCGATCCAAACACGGTGTCAATATCTAGCGGAAGCCGGAAGATACGGCAGTTGCAATACTAGGTACTTAAGTGATGGCAAATAAAAATCTTAAGACTTAATAACGAACCTAATTGTAAGTTCTATCAGAATCTCAAATAAGGGTGCAAATGGCGTGAGGTCGACTAAGAAAATGCAATATTATAGGTACATACATTAAAGGTTAACTATTAATATCAAGTGTACATAGTAAATATTATTTACAAAACACAGTGACCATGTAAATAAGAATCTCAATAACAAAAATAAAAATATTACTTTATACATATTGCACATAAATATTATATTGGTGAAAATTGAAACGGTGGTTTTACTTTGATGTTAAACTTGAATATTTAGGGCCAACGCTTTAGTGTCCTAAACACGCTAGGCCGATGTTACGCGGCGTAAATTACGCATGATTACGCCCGCAATGTATTTTAATTTTTAAATTATCGATGACACACTATGCCGAAATTCCGTCGCGAGCCGAACTTACCAACCTATGATTATATAATTACCAACACATTATACGGGACGGAAGTTCGGTTCGATTGTCGACGAAATGTCATGATGACTACATTTTGCCGTCTGATATCAACTTCCACAAACTGTTGATCCTACCATGATCCTACTAATATTATAAAAGCGAAAGTTTGGATGTATGTTACTCTTTCACGCAAAAACTACTGAACGGACTTTAGGGCGCATTTTCATTAGTCGTTAACTCGTGCGGTATACAGCATACGGGGAGTGACAACTAATGGCGCATTTTAAGGCCGTCCCCCGAGCAAACGACCTTGGCCATACATTTTCCGCGTTGCCGAGATCGCACCAAAACCCTATTTTTTTACACTTACTTCAAAATTGTCCTAAAAAAATTTAAAACAGGGAATATGTAGTTTATGATATTGTCGATATATTGGCGTGTGTTTCAAATAAAAGTATATGATATCGAACGTACCGTAACTTCTTGGTGGAAATTCATGTTTCACAGTAATAACTTACACTTTTTATACACTTTTTCCACTTTTATTAATCTATTTTATTACAATTTTGTTTTACACGACCGGTTTCGATAAAACACCTGATAAGACACCTGATGATGATTTTATCGAAACCGGTCGTGTAAAACAAAATTGTAATAAAATAGATTAATAAAAGTGGAAAAAGTGTATAAAAAGTGTAAGTTATTACTGTCAAATAAAAGTAATTTGTAAATCCTAAGGAGATGCTGAATTTATGCTTGAATTTTAATAAATTGGCTTTACTTTGGAAGTTGATATGGTGAGTATAATAAACGAAAATAGAAAATTTTAAACGGGGAAAGGAATGTTGATATACTGAAGACTATTTCTGTATTTTTATTATACCTCTGTAGCTTTCAAATTATGAGTTTATAAGTCTTGAAATACGGTAAATTGCGGAATCTCCGTAAGGACCGCCCTTAATTGTATTGTTTTAGGGCCCGCATGCGGGGTGTGGGAGGTCATGCCTCGAGTATGATCTCCCGCACCCCGCATGCGGGCCCTATCGACCAGTGAAAATGCGCCATTAATGAAACAATACAATAATATAGATTATTATAGCTTATACATCAGAATAATAATAATATTTAAAAAAAAAACACATAGGCTACAATTTTAACCGACTTTCAAAATGGGGGAGGTGTTAAGTTCGTTTTTTTTGTTTAACGATTACGGGTCAATTTATATAATAGCCCAGAAGCGAAGTATCAAAACCGAACATACATAGCAAATCCAACCTTTACATACTCCTCTATCTACACTCCATAGTCGTATCAGACGGATGCGGCGGAACGTAATTTCGGCCACGGAAATTACGCCGCATAACTTCGGTATAGTGTGTTTAGACCACATACATAGATCATGATAGATACCGCATGTGTAGGTATGTACTTCGCTTGCCATATCGTGCTCGTCTTTCGAAAGTCTGTTCTTTAGTCTGCTATCGGAATCGAACGTTAATCGTAATTTTAAAAATGCCTAAAATGCCTAAAAGTGCCGTATTGGGCTGTAGAAATTCAAATAGGAAGGTTGGCCTTGATAATGGACACGTTTCTTACCATCGGTACGTCACAGTAGATAGGAAAAAAGTGGCACGTTCGTTTTTATACAAATGGAGCGACATGCGGTATCTATCTTGATCTATGTCTGTGGTTTAGACACTCGCGCGGGCGCGGCGCACGCTCGCGTGTGTATAAAGCAAAGTATTGTCAATATCTTTGGTATAAAGGCTCCATTCCACCGCGGCGCACGCTGTGCACGGCCACACACACGCGTAGACGTGCACGGATTTATTTCTTTGACTTGAGTCAATTCGTGCGTAGCGTGTCTGTGGGTTGTAGTGGACACAGTCACATATATTTTCTTACAAAGCGAAGCTTGACGCACGTGCGTAGTCTCTCCGTGCGCCGCGGTGGAATGGAGCCCTAATGAAAAATTGTAGGTATGGGCAGCGCAGGCGCGTGCGACGGAGCGCGGACGCGAGCGACGGACTGTCACACGCTCGACGGACGGCGCGGGCGGGCACCCGGCGCAGGCGCACGCTTTTCGCAGTCGACGTTGTTTCCGTTGACGTCTTTTAGCGAAATTATAAATTAGTAAATAATCCATGGTAATCTACTCGACACAACTGTACACGCTCGAGATAAAAATTATACTAGCAGCGCTAAATGACATGGGCGCACGCGACGTGTGCCCGCTCGCGGATTCGTGGCCCGCGGCGGTCTTCCGACGCGTGCGCCCGCGCCCGCATCCGCCCCTGTTTTAGCGTTGGCCCTTAACAGTGAAAGGATGGTAAGGGTTGGACCTCATCTGGCAGCACGGAATCGCCTTTTTCCGTCGCCCTTTCTCTTTCTGTCGCTTAGAACTGCCATTTGCTAGACCCAGACAGAAAGCTTAATGCGATGCGAAAGCACGCGGCGGAATCCTCGAGATGCTTTCTGTCTCGGTCTAGCAAATGGCAGTTCTAAGCGACAGGAAGAGAAAGGGCGACGGAAAAAGGCGATTCCGTGCTGCCAGATGAGGTCCAACCCTAAAAGGAAATTACCCTATTAACATTTGGCAAGGTAAATAAAAAAAAACAATTCTAGTGATTACAATTTAATAATGATTAAAACATAAAAATTACAATGTTCTTTATAAATTAAAGTATCAAACAATGTTGATTCTATACTAATAGGGTTTTAAACTTAATAATATTTTGGGACTCAATACTAGGTGCGCCACTACGATTAAATAGTGGAGAAATGATCTTAGATGGTCTTTTCATTCGAGAAGGCCATGGTAAGAACTAAGAGTCAATTTATACTAGCGCAGTCGAAGCGCATCGAAGCGAAGTATAAATTGACCCTAAGATACCATGCAGACAAAATCGCGGCACCGCACCAAGTTTGAAGCGAGACCAAATTTTGTACTACTAATTGACAATTTATATGTCGATGCCGAGGAGTTTCTTGTCGAAGATGAATTCCCCGAGCGAGGAGTGGCGGTCCATCATCTTCTTGAGTGTGGAGGCCTTGCCCGCGAGGTCGCGCTGTCCCTTGTACTGCTCCTCCAGGAAGTCGCCAGTCAGGTAGTCCACCAGCTGAGGATAAGCGGGAATTTAGAATGATTTCTTAAGTGAACGCGAATTTAAATATAATATTTTAACGAATGACAGGTAACCAATATGGTTGAATGAAGATGTAGGAAAATTACGTAGGAGATGTTCGAGTACCTACTATTTTTTTTATGTTCACTCCGAGAGGTACTATCAGAGAAGTTGATTTCTAGGCAAATGGCGGACCGTTATTTTGGTGGCGTTAAGTCAAGCCAATCCGACCGATCACAGCTATAGTTTGTTCGTTCTAAGATGATATGGGTGACAGTTCTCATATTCCTTGCTACGGAATTTTTTTACAAGAAAACAAAAAAAATCAGAATGTAATAAATTATATTCTATCTACAAAAATAAATGTTTCCTGTAATTGTAAATGAATAAAAATGAAAAGTTGCTAAATGCTAACTTATTGATATAAAATTATAAATATTAACTTTGAAATAGGAGCATAAAATTATTGTTTCGAAAATATTTGAAAAATGTCAGATGCATGAAACGGAACTTATGTCAATAGAGATTGACACAGTTGAATGGAATTCAAATCGATAAAAAAGGGCGGCCATCTTAAATCGCCGGCGTCACTCTGAAACATCGGTACGAAATGAGAAATCGATAATTTCGATTGCGATTCGATATTTTTAAATTATTCGATTATTTTTTTAGGTAACTTCCCTACTATTGTCAATTATAATGTGTCACGCATATCATCATAAAACGAACAAACTATAACATTCAATGAACACAAGACGACCGCATGACGTAGGTCTGTCAACTGCCTAGGAATCAATTTCCGTGGTACGATGGTACATAGGACACTTTTTTTATTAGAAAGGCAGTATGTAGTAGCAGAGTAGACAGAATGATAGAGTATGCCGACTTAGAACTGATGTAAAAAAATTAAGTTTGACGTATTATGACAAAAGTCGTCGCTAGGGTCGTTACCTACAAATTTAGTTGTTGTTTATATTTTGGCACATGCAAAGAAAACTGTCAGAATTCAATTTCAAAATCTTATTTTTTAAATTATACCAGCTAGCGCGCCAGCCTCTAACTTATCACCCCCAAACCCGACGAATTTGACACATATTGAAACCTGTCCATTTCTTTGCAGTCGAACTACTGGTAGTTATGTCTATTGTGGTAGTAGTGCCTGGGACAAGCTTTTAAATGTCCGTATGGTTGCCCAAGCAAATATGAAATACGTCGTATATCGTCGTAATGATGTCGTCAGCGTGGAACGGTGCAGTAACGTAGTACGGTACATTGTCGTGACGTGAAAATTCACGTCAACGTAATGTAAAAATACACGTCACGATGTAGCAACATTGTATGTCACCATGCCTTGTAAAACTGCTACATTCTTCACTTCTATATGGACCGCACAATACGTATTCTGCTTCTGAGAGATTTAAGAAAAATAGACGCAAAATACACCGTGACGTGCATTTTCACGTTACGTCGACGTTTTTCACGTCACGTCAACGTACCGTGCCACGGCCCACGTTACCGCAACCTTCCACGTTGACGTATAGTCGTGACGTGGAGATGTGGCCAGGCCGTAACACACAACACAGTATGTGAGAACTCACGTGATAGTCGTTGTTGGAATGTCCGCTGTTGTCGCGGTCGTCCTCGCACTTGATGATCACGTTCTTGATGGCGGCCGTCACCTCCGTCTCCATCTTCAGCGCATGCTCCAGCGCCGCCTGGCCGCTCGCCCAGCTGGTAACTGCCGGCTCCTGGAGACATATTGGATCATAGTTATCCCCAAACCGCGGCCTGCAGAAACTTAATAGTTAACTAGACGACGCCCGCAACTCCGTTGCGCCAAAGATCGTTTATCGCGCGGGAACCGTACATTTTTCCAGGATAAAAAGTAGCCTAGGCCTTTCCCGGGACTCAAAGTATCTCCATGCCAAATTTCAGCAAAATCGGTTCAGAGGTTTGGGCGTGAAGAGGTAACAGACAGACAGACAGACACACTTTCGGATTTATAATATTAGTATGGATATCTGTGGCCCGCGTGATGTTAAACCATTTTGAAATTCACGCCCACCGGCAAAATAACGTAGTCTACGTGATAGTCGTTAATTTTTTTCCACTTTAAAATCGTTAATTTTGAAGAATGTTATTTTTTAACCCTAAAAAAATGTTGTTGCGGCCCGCGACACCAAGACCAAAACATGTTTGTGGCCCGCATGAAAAAAAGATTGGGGACCACTGATCTAAGGCCTCAGCCTCGAAATTGGGGCGGGTAGCGGTGCGGATAGCGGCGCGCGGCGAACTAGACGGCTCTCTGCGCCGCCACCACTGCTCCCGCCCCGCCGCGCTGCCTGCAAAATTCGAGGCTGAGGCCTAAAAGCTACATTGCAGAATCGTTGCATAGTCTGATCGAAATACCGCATTAAATGCGATATCTGCTCTGTGTAGACGCGCGATGACTTGTTGCAAGACGTTGACCGTTGACGAATCATCCTCCTACGTTATTTTCTATCCGTAATTCCGTCGAAACACCGCATCCGACGATACAACGCAAATGCGGCATACCCAAACTAATATTATAGGTGTGAATGTGTTTGTCTCTCTGTCTGTTACATACATACCTCTTCACGCTTAAACCACTGAACCAACTTCAATGACGAGATTGGGCATGCTTTGAGCTCCGGTAAAGGACATAGGAATCCTCTTGTGACTAATCATATAAAATATTATGTGTCTCTACATCAGAGGTTCCCAAACTTATTTTGTCTACTGCCCACTTTGAGAACAAATTATGTTTTAGCGCTCTCATTGTTTCAATTTTAAATGCATCCATGATCCAGATTAAATAAATCACCCCGCAAGCATCTACACAACGCCCCCATTTTTTTCTGGTTCCCACACCGCCCCGCCCCCTTTAGACCTTCAACGCCCAAAAGGGTGCGTTATCGCCCACTTTGGGAAAGGCTGCTGTACATCTATACTTATAAAATTACATGTCCTGAGTCCTGACTGACTGACTGATTCATCATCGCTGAGCAAAAACTGTTAAAGTTACAGCAACGAAATTTGGTAAGTAGGGTTGTTTTATTAAGTAGACACTCACTAAGGAAGCAATTTTGAAAATGTTACTCCGAAGGGGGTTCAGAAGGGGGTTCACCCCCTTCGGAGTTGAAAGTTTGAATGAAAGTCCGTCATTTCTTGAGTTAGAAACATGAAACTTTATTTTTGGGTTACTGATTAAAAATGAATGTTTTTGGAAATTCTACCCCCTAGGGGGTGAAATTGGGGTTGAAAGTTTGAATAAAAGTCCGTCATTTCTTGAGTTAGAAACATGAAACTTTATTTTTGTGCTACTGATTAAAAATGAATGGATACGTATTTAAGCGTTTCTCGTAATTCTACCCCCAAGGGGGTGAAATTGGGGTAGAAAATTTCAATGAAAGTCCGTCATTTCTTGAGTTAGAAACATGAAAGTTTATTGACGTTTGCGTTTGACGTTTGCTTAAATAGGGTCCCGTTTCTACCCTTTGTATAAAGAACCACAAAAAGGGGAGAACTATCCATCTTTGTTATTATACTATGTTAACGCGGACGAAGTCGCGGGCAACAGCTAGTAATATTATAATGGTGCTAGGGGGTACATAGTAAACTCACCCTAATAGTGATGAGGGAAGTGACGTTGGTGGTGAGCTCTCCTCTCATCAGCAGGTACTCGATCAGCTTCAGCGCGTGTTCCCTCTCCTCCGAGCTGGCGTCGAAGAACAGCTTGGCGAAGCCGGGACGGTTGATCTGCGTGAGCGAGATGGAATAAATAACGTGAAGTACAACACGGTCAAATTAACTTGACAGTTGACGCATCGAAATGTCAAATTAACATGCGAGCTCCATAATGACGTCATCAAACCGTGCGTCTAGTTAATTTGACCGTGTTTTAGATGATTTTTTTTATTAGTGGAGATAAATATTCAAATTCGTAAATAGAAACATAAAGAGGTCTTCCACATATTACGTCACACATAATTTAGATTTTATTTCCCTTCATCCCACACTTTCTGTCTGACAGTCACATATTTTGATATCATAGGTAAGTGATAGGTCTTTTGTAATAATATGTGGATGGACCCAAATAGGGCATCAGAAAGTGCGCAAATTGAAATATAAGACTGACAAATGTTAAGAATCTGTGGTAATAAATGGATGCATTGCAATGCTACTAACTTGTTGCGTAATAGGATTTTTATTACGTGCAAAGCGCTAGAAATTCCTTGAAATTATTAATAAACATTAGTTGTAGGTAGGCCGTAGGTACTATCGACAGAGGTGGCATAAGCTGAAAAGCTCTGCAGAGCATGAACACACAAACTAGCCACCCAAATACTTAGTTTATTCACTTTTGTAGACGTTGCGGTCATTTTCAGCTACGTTGATATACTTTGAAACGTCCAAGCAAGCAGGCAAGGAACTCGAAAGCGTTTATTGGACACTCACATTATCCCTGGAGAAGTGAGCGCCCATGGCCAGGTACTGGACGGAGGCGGACACCTCTGTCTGGATCTGGCGGCGGACGCTCTCGCGGCAGCCGGCCGACATGGTGATCCACGCCTTCGGGATCGTCACCGGGTTCACATTACCTGGGGACATAACTTCATCTTAATAATAATTCCCACACAGGTTTTGGTGACGGTGGCGGGTTTTATTGAAACCGGGCTAGTTGCGCAGGAGTAATTCTTTAGTGCCCAAGTGTGTGAACAGTACGCAATACCACTCTCTATTCCTTTACTCTCGTAAGTACACGACTGGCGAGAGATCAAGCGCAGGATCGACTTTTTACATGTCCATACGACGCATGGATCATCTTATACTTACTTGTCAGACAATCGGGTGATCGGCCTGCATTTTCCTAACCCAACGTGATCTTAATAAGTGCTATGAGAGACTGAATCATAGGCAGATCTGAGATCACCAGATGACTGACCTTGAATACAGTTTGTTGGAACGCGCTAATCTAGTGGACCGAAATTTTATGCTATTTGGCACAGATATACAGGAGAAAGCGAAAGGACATAGGCTACTTATTTTTGCGGGTGAAGCCGCGCGGAACGTCTTTACACTATATAGCTCATATTCAGTTTGAGAGTATCATTATCCTGAAATGTTGCCTTGATCACAGGCTGTCTTACTTGCGCGTGAGATAGCCAGAGATTGAAGCAACTTTCAAAGTATATGAATCAGCTCCCTGCTTTTGAAATTCCTTATCCCTTTATACATAATTATTTATATTCTTTATCAATTTGTACAATAACATTGTTAGTACTTGTACAATAAAATTTTTTGTTATTTACATTTCAACAACAACATTATTTTTTATTGTACTTGTATAGTATATTGTGTGTCCTAAATTCCTAACAGACCAACTAAAAGTACATGCGGACGATAATACTAAAATAGAATCAGAACATGCCAATGATAACATTGTAAATAAATATCTTGTCATCCATTTGCTAATTGTTACTCACATCATTGCAGATAGAGATACTTCAACATTGATTCACAAATTTTGTTGTAAGTAATCAAACCATGATTTAGCATTTTACATACTTGTAATAGTTAGTATATGTTTAAATCTGTATATTTTTAAAACCTACTTGGACCTGTTTGGGACCTTTTTGAAACTCACCACAATATTATGTTAAATTATTAGAAATAATGCTAATCATTTACTTAACAAAATATTATGGTCAGTTTCATAAATACCACAAAAAGAGGGATTAATAATTTATTATGTAAGTATTTAATCTTTTGTACAGCGTAAAATTTATTTTCATGTTAAACATTTAATTCATAATAATCAGCATGGCTTCCTACCACGTAGGTCAACTACAACCAACTTAGTCTCATATGTATCCTACCTAACAGATATTTTAGATAAAAGAGGTGAGGTACATGCTATTTATACAGACTTTAAAAAAGCTTTTGACCTTGTTCAACATGACCTCTTATTACATAAAATTGAACAGATGGGAGTTCACGGATCTCTTTTACGGTGGTGTGAATCTTATATTCGAAATAGATCCCAACTAGTATCCATTCATGGTTTTAAGTCCAAAAGTTCTCTAGTACCATCTGGTGTACCTCAAGGCTCACATTTAGGGCCTCTATTTTTCATTATTTTTATTAATGATTTGTGTTTTGCTTTGAGGACATATTTCAAATTTTACGCCGATGATTTGAAAATCTACAAGGCAATTACCACTTGTCATGATACTCAGCAACTTCAGGAAGATCTTAACACTGTTTATAGATGGTGCTGCAGTAACTATATGGTTTTAAATGTTGGCAAATGTTATTTTATAAGATTCACTAAAAGGCGTAATAAACTTACTGCAGAGTATAGTATTAACGGTCAACTTCTATCGGAGGTTTCACACATTAGGGATCTCGGAGTCATCATGGACTCTGCGCTTAGTTTCCGTGATCATATGGAAAACATAATAAACAGGACATCTAAATTAACGGGATTTGTAACAAGACGAATGAAAGTCTTTAATGAACCAAGTATATCCATCCTAATATTTAATTCTATCATTCGCAGCATTCTGGAATATTGTTCACCGGTATGGAATCCAACTTATCAGATACATTGTGAGCGCATCGAGCGGATACAGAAACGTTTTGTTTATTTTTTATGTTTTAATAATCCTACGTGCAAAAGGTTTTTCACTTATGAAGATAGACTAAATCATTTCCAAATATCAACGTTAAAAGCGCGCCGCAAAATGCTGGATATGATGTTCCTTTACAAGGTTACACATGGACTGGTTGATGCGCCTGACTTGTTGGAATCCTTGTCATTTAGCGTACCCAGAGTGGGTAGTCGTTTCCAACATCGTAAAACTTTCTCCCTATCATCATACAGGACAAATTTAGGACAACATGGCCCTTTGTACCGCATGTGTTCGTCATGTAATGCTATCAATATGACTTATGACATATTCTGTGGTTCTCTTGTCTCTTCTAAAAATAATCTTAAGGATATCTTCAGCTAGGGTACTGTTTTGTTTTTTTTTTGTAACTATCTCTACAAAATAATATGTGTTTTTGAATTATTAGTAGTTAGTTGACACAACTTTTATATTTTGTAATGTGCATGTTGTGTTCACTCCTTAGAGAGATACATTCTCTGGTATTATAACTTTATACTCTATTATTTATAGCTACATGTATTATGAATTGTATCTTGTTTTGTGAACCTAATAAAAAAAAAAAAAAAAAAAAAATACTCACTGTATTAAATACTATCATTTTACATAAATGTAAATAGTGTAAGTCATGGTCAAAAGGTCAGAAACAATGCAAATGTGTATTTAGTTTGTATTTTATGTTAAATACTTTAAAAATTAAAACTAATCTCCCTAGTAACAAAAACACCATGTTCTTCTGAATCCTCTTGACTCTTTATCAATGTCTAACACTTTATTTCAAGATATGCAGATATGCTCAGATAACATATTTCTTTGTGATGAATAATCTTGCTCTTTGTATCATTTAGATAGTATGAGACTGATATACTTTGTATGTGACTGACATAGAGTGTAATCAATTGATTTGTTTTGTTGACAGTTATTGATGAGATCGAAACCATCTTACAAGATATTTCATCATGTTCATGTAATACTCTTATTTTTTAAGTATTAATCCTTCAGGCCCTGCTCGAGCACCAGTGATCGCGAGAACAAAAGAATACAATGGGAATTCCTAGAACC
The DNA here is from genome assembly GCA_937595015.1 of Polyommatus icarus. Classification (NCBI taxonomy): domain Eukaryota; kingdom Metazoa; phylum Arthropoda; class Insecta; order Lepidoptera; family Lycaenidae; genus Polyommatus; species Polyommatus icarus. Next base: position 22,387,636 of record OW569322.1, on the reverse strand, counting down.
TCTGATCGAAGGATTAAATCACTAAGAGTTGTATGACTATGTCATCTTCACTCATCAGTGTCTAACTGGCTTATAATATGCTGATGATTCTAGAAAATACTTTCAAAATGAACTGACTTTTGTCATTTAGGGCAAAGACAAATGTTGAAAAATTTTATAAATAATGTTTGTTTAATTGTTGCGGTGGCTCTTCACATTAGATCACGTTTGTGAAGCTATCAAGCCGCATGCACAATTACAGTTGATCAGTTGCAAATATGCAGCTCCACCTTCATAATATATTTTCTTGCGTTATTCCATCGTGGGCTAATGTTGAGAGGGGTAACAAAGTCACAAATCATTATCATGTTATTTATCTTCTGAGAAACATCTACCAGTTTGACAATCAGCTGATTGTAGGTTCATTTGAACATGAGGTAATTAACTAAGTTTAATAAGTAGTTGTAATTTGTATACATAAAGATAGATGCTCTCACTTTCTGCATAAAAATAATGTTTGATAATCAACAAAACCCGTATTCAAAGAGAACAAAGATATCTTTATGTAATCAAATAAAAATTAAAGTACCCTCGTTAAAACAAAAAATCAAACTTTACTTACATTGTGTGCCGAATGCCTTGGAGCAGACCGCCAGGAAGATGCAGCAGGCGAACAGAAAACTCTTCATTTTTATCTAAAATAAATCACAGATACTTTGACGAGTAATTGCAAAAAGTTGCGTCGCGACGCGAATATACTTGTTTATTGAAAAGTGCCTTTACACTCACTGGCGCAGAAGGCGAACTTATCAATATAAAACTGAAGACAACGAATGGATGCTGATTATATTGGAATAAACGAAATTATTATACTACGCAGCGATAACAAATAGCCATGTTGACAAGAGCACAAAACGAGAATGACATATCATGAAAGACAGAGATGGAAGTATACTTGGAACCCCGTTGAGGTTCTGTGTTGCAAAAAGTTCATGGAATATTTCGGTAAAATCTAGTAAGATTATAGCATTTTTGTTGTTATTTTTTCATTCATACATACATTGAAAGACTTTTCAAATTGTTCTGCATCCAACAAAGCAAAGAAAAACAACAAAAGGGACCTTTTCTGGGAACAGTGTATTTTCTTGGAACACAAAACCTCAACCGTTTTTGGGTTGCAAATAATTTACGTCAGTCTGATTCGTTTGTTGCAACTGAAGTGGGGGGGGGGGGGGGGGGGGAGAGTTAAATTTTATTGCCAGCCTTTCGAGTTCACCTAGATTAGTGCTATTTTACTGTTAAATTATAAGGTACGGAGAAAAGTTATTGGCTTCATTCTTGTTTAAACTTTTAACATAAACACTCTATTTATTGTTTTATTCATTATTAAGATCGGAAGTAAAGAAAGTTAAATTTTTTTGACCCAAAATAAATTAATCAATGGGGAATTAAATTTTTTAAATTAGTCAACACTGATTCTAACTTCATTTCGGCGATAAAAAAAATAATTTACCTTTGCTTTGCTTTGTGTTCTGTTTGCTGTCACTTATCATACTACGCGGAAAATAGTGTTAAATCATTATAAATACAATTTATTTTTGTCTCTGTGGATAGGGCAGTTATCAGTTCTCGAGTTCTTTGTATTGGGAGTCGCCTTCTGCGCCAGTGTGTGTAAAGGCTGCACTTTCAACGGAGCTCTGTGATATAGGTATTTGTTAATAAAATTACGTCGCACTTATTTTGGTAAGTTCTACGCTTTTCTTGAACTTTGTTCACTTTTTCACCTCAATTTTTACTTAGGTACTTCATTCAATACATTCGATGTATATTAGAAGATTTTTATAACACAGCTACCTACCCAAAATAAAATCAGAACTAATCAGTAACTTATCACTAATAGGATTACACCTAATTGAGCAGTCACAATATATTTTTGTATTGTTATTAATCGGTAAATGATGACTTATCATAATATTCTAATCCTTTAATCATATATTTTGAGTTGTAAAAATTATGCAATACAATTAACATTGATTGAAGATTTAGGAATATTTTGCTTACCCACAGTTACTTTTTAGTGTGATAATTGTTAAAAATTTACTGTAACTTTATTTTATTTGTAATTAGTTTTATTATGATTGTTGTCAGTTGTTCGTAGGTATCTTATTTTCATTTTTCACTCTTCACGGTTATGTCAAAGTCAGCTGATTTTTTGATACCTGTTTTTTTAATGCAGATTTTAGTCTTCTACTCTGTCTCCAATAGCAATTTTACATCAAAATATTTTTTCTCCATCATTGAAATACATCAAAGTAAATGGTTTTGTTTCAGAAAATGAAGAGTTTTGTGTCGATTCTTGTGTGTTTGGCGGTAGCCGCTGCAGCATCCGCGGAGACCTGCGCCAATGATGTCTCAATGGACTGCGGTCAGGCCTCAAACAGCTTGTGTAAGTAATTCTTAACATCTATAATTTATTCATTATGTATTCTGCTTTACCTAGTTTGCCAATGTTATTTACTTTTCCCTTTATTTTTTAATCTATTCTTTCATCTTTTATTTATTTAAAAACATGGATGATGAAAGAAAAAGTTATATTTAAAATGGAATTTGAAAATTTTGTATCAATCACTGATATACCTAGCGTGATAAGAATTGTTCACCTTCATAGATTTATCTTAACACCTACCATTTGAAAATGTTTTTTATAAATCTAGAGTCATTCACCTTTGGGCGATTCCATTATCGCAGGTGCAACATTTTGCGCACTTAAAGCTTCCTACATGCAAAATGAAGCATATTTATTAATAAAATATCCCTTGAAGGGATACATTTTAACTAGTTTAACAATGATTTATAAATGAAAACCTTCATGAAATATATGAAGGGCCACAAACAGCTCTGAAGTGCCATCGCGGGTGCAACCAATTTGACCCTCCATTAAGAACTGTGATGAGTTCATATATTGTGAATACTGGTTATTGCAAAACTGTTACAAAATAACTTGCCTATATTTCAAAATAGCATAAAACAAAGAAACGATGTAACTAGATAAAAGTAATTATAATAATAAGTACTAGAAATTATTAACCTTTATTAAATTTTACATTAAATTTTACGACCGCGGGTGCAACATCAAAATTCTCAAATCTCTTAAAGGTGCATTAAATCGTAATTCTCTAAAAAATTCTAAAATTTTCGGTACGGAATATATAATTTTACTAATTAGTTTGTAATAAAACTGCACCAAATCATAGTTTTATTTTTATTTTCAGTTGTTTATTGGCTTGACAAAATTAATCGTCTAAATCACTAAAAACGATTGAATAGTGTAATTTATACAAAAGATTTCAACATATTGCTGTATAACTATACTACAACTAAACGTTAATTTGAAATATATGCTATTTTAATTTAAGAATATGGGAAAAATACATCACCTTCCTTAAATGATATTGCTTAAAAACGCTCTAAATTATTCGTATTTCATTTTTTACAGATAACAGTTGTTTTGTTAGTAAATACACACCTTCTTACGTATATTCCAATTGAAAAATGTAATTAATGTCTCATTTTAAAAATTTTCGTTAAGGGCCGTCTCTAGCGGAATGGCCCCTTTAATACTAACTTTTTTCATGTATGAATAAAGTTGAAAATTAATATTAAGCTATTTTGATCGCTTATTAGTTATTTTTAGTGCCATAACATGAATATTAAACAACAACAAAGACAATAGGTGGTTTAAAAATAAAAATTTAAAAAATATGATAATTGCTTTTCCTTTACATATTTTGTAAACATGTACCTACATTGCACATTCGTTAATATGTAAATTCTCTCCCCAGCCATGCCAAGTTGTAACGCTGTGTACAGCAACTTTGGCCGTCAAGGCAACGTAGCCAATGAAATGCAGGCGTATGCCAACCTGCATCTGAAGAGGTCCTATGAATATCTGCTCTCAGCGGCCTACTATGACAACTTCCAGACAAACAGGCCGGGATTCCACAAGCTGTTCAGGAAACTGGCTGATGACAGCTGGGCTAAGACTATTGAGCTTATCAAGCATATTACCAAGAGAGGTGAGTTTTGTTTTGTGTTTAGAGAATGTGGAGAAATTGTGCCTTTGAGTGTAAGCACTTTAAATATGGTCTGTTGCATTTAGATTTATGTTTCGGCCAAACCTACGCGACCAAAGCGACTGCGAAGCGGGAGCGTCTGCAACGCGGGACGTTCGCGTCGACAAAGCGGAAATAATTTACGGTTCGCACCGTAGTCGCGCAGGTGTGCACACTGCACACTAGTATCGCGTTGCAGACGCTCCCGTCCCGATTCCCGCTCGCGTCCCGCTTTACTGACGCGCAGGTTTGGCTGAAGCTTTCGGGCCGATTCACACCGGAATGGCAGCGGCCGGCAGAGGCGGCTCGCGTCGCCGCGGGCGGACGCTCGCGGCCGCTTGTGGACGCTCGACTTGTGGCCGCTGGCGGCCGCGCGCCACCTCCAGAGCATGCGTGCCTTTCAGTAGATTCTACATTCGGCAAGGAAACTCGTGTCGTGTGTTTGCAGCAATGTGGTGGAATTGGTTATTATTGCACTGCCGAAGAAGAAAAAAAAAAGAAAGAAGAAAAAAAAGAAAGAAAAGAAAAAAATTAAAAGAGATATGTGGGTCCATGACTTATGGAAGAAACGACGACACTTTGGAGAATTTCAAACATTTTGTACAAACTTGCACTCGTACCCAGACATAATATTTACATAATTATAACTACTAGTATCGCTTGAAAACTTCAAAAAGGGCTCGAGGTACCGCGGGCGGCCGCGCGACCTTTTAGAAGTTTTCAAGCGATACTAGTAATTATAACTATGAAAATAAAGTTTAAAATTATTTCACACTAAAAGTGCTCTTCGCGCCGCTGCCGGCCGCTGCCATTCCGGTGTGAATCGGCACTTAATGTACACTGCCGATATTATGTCTATTCAATCAAATGGTCGAGCAACACTTTAAAAACGTACGTAAAAACGTAAACACGTATGTGGGCAACGGCAGAGTTGGCAGACATGTACACAGTCGTAATTACTAATTTCTCACCATTAGGGCGTGTTCAGACGTGCACCTATTCTGCTGTAGCGTTTGGGAAAACATGCGAGCCGAATCCGTGCAGATAACGCGCACATCTGAACGCGCCCCTATGTTGTGTTGTGTTGTGAATTGTGTATTAAGCTTTGACGACACTGTGGCATGTCATAGAATATTTTTGTACTACCTACATACTTAAAAGTTGAAACAACATAACTTACATAATAATATTATTGATATGACAAACCACATGCATTGCGTCTTCGCGTCGGACGCGAAGATGAAGTTGGGGCAACAAATGCCGCGCTGCGCTGCCGCATACTGTCGCGCGTGCCGCAACGCAGAGGCATTACTTAAATTCGGATAATTCTTGTTTTGAATTATATATTGATAACTCCTAAAAACTCTTAAAAAAAACTGAGGTTAGCTGTTGTTTTATTATGTGTTTAATGATTATTTTGAAACAAGTATAATATCAATCATAAAACGTTTATCGTATCATATTTGCTTGCGCGGTCGTTGAATTGATGATTCATTAGGCCAGATTTTATTGTTGTAGGGTAGAGGGTGACCTACAAACGAACCAACACAACTACTTAGGATAAAATATATGACTAGTGATTGGACAGTGCTAGTCATTGGACAGAGCACAAAAGTACAATATTTATTAAGGTTGTTTTAAAAACTATTTGTTTTTCTTGAAAATCATGCGTTCTATTACTTTAAAAACAGGCAGTTTTTAAAGCAACCATAAATATTGCGTTTTTGTGCTCTGTCCAATGATTGGTACTGTCCAATCACTAGTCATAACTCATATTTACCCTAAGGCCTAAGTAGTTGTGCTGCTTCGTTTGTAGGTCACCCTCGATCCTTCATAGCAATATTAGGATGAACGGGCCTCCCAATCACTCTCACCCTATGACTAATGAGTAATGACATACTTGTATTTTTAGTAGTATTTAACGTATTATGTAACAATAACATGTTTACGAGAATAACAGTTTATATTTCTAAACTTGACTCATTTCATGTTGCTCTAAATTAGGACGATTCGCCGCCGCTTCTTTCTGTATAAGTAGCGATAATGGTGACGAATCTGATTTTGATATTGAGCATACAGGATATTATATAGAATGAAAGAAAGAAACTTTATTTGGTCAAACAATAGATGAACTTTAAAATAATCAAGAACATTTTAATATTAGGTAACTCTTACCAAATTGGCAGTATAAAGCAAAATGTAGTATTCGCCTTGCATTTTTCATACCCGAAATAACAATAGCGAATAGTGCACAGTCCTACCAAAGTATAATAATAATAATAATGTACTTTATTGCATTCCACAAAATTATACAGAAATAACAGTAAAAGCAGAAAAAGACAACACAATTCTGGCGGCCTTATCGCTAACTAGCGATATCTTCCAGGCAACCATCTCACGACTAGTACATTGATATTTGATAACTTAAAAACGAGTGGATGCCTAATGTGCATAACAAACAAAAGCTAATAAGCACACACACAAAACAATTAAAGCGAAAGAACACGATAAAAAACTATCAATTACCTACTACTAATGGTTTAAAATCTAATGATTAACAAGGCTGAACAATGTTCCGTCCGTGTCATTAATGTTCAGTGATTTAGTCAGATAATAATTTTTAAGTTGTCTTTTAAATGCATTAAGGTTTTCTGACTGTCTTACAAGTATCATGAGCGTGACACAACGACAGAAACAAAAACGCGCCCTTTTTGACATATTCCCACACCGTATATATGGCAAAACTGTCACCTGTAACATTCAAGAGAGCGTATTCCCTCTTAAAAGGCCGGCAACGCACCTGCAGCTCTTCTGATGTTGCGAGGGTCCATGGGCGAAGGTAGTTACTTTCCATCAAGTGACCCATGCTCGTATAAAAAACACCCTTATAAAAAAAAAAAACAATGTTTGCCCGATCAGCTAGTAATGTGATGGTTCTTCTCCAGGCGGCGTGATGGACTTCTCCCGGCACAGCTCGCAGGAGACGGGCGAGGACCGCAACGGCACGATCGAGCTGCACGAGCTGGAGTCCCTGGCCCACGCCCTCGACACGCAGAAGGAGATCGCCGAGAGAGCCTTCTTCATTCACCAGGAGGCCACCCGCAATAACCACAAAACTCATGATGCTGAGGTGAGTCACTGTCACCAAAGAAAGGGCTCCTTTCTATGGAATATTAGATAAAGTAAGAGATTAAGAAAGGTGCCAATTTGTCCTGAAAATTGATGCTTTAGCATTTCTACTGCGGTCAGAAAGTCGTCTAACTTAGTCGTGACGAATTTTTCGTTTTACGCTCTTACCTTCGGCGCAGCGCAGACGACAGACTATCCGAGACGCACTTTTTAGTCTGTGGGAAATAGAACCTATGCAATTATAATATGCAGTAACGCACACGACGCGCAAAAAACATATAATTGCATAGGTTCTATTTCCACAGACAAAAAGTGCGTCACGAATAGTCTGTCGTCTGCGCTGCGCCTTTTTAACCGACTTCAAAAAAAGGAGGTTATCAATTTGACGCACATGTATGTAACATTTCCAGAACTGCCCAGTTTTTGTATATGTTAATCTATAACAGCTTCTGAACAAATGTGTCTAATTTCAAAAGTGTATGTATGTATGTAAGTATGTATGTATGGCACGCATATCTCCGGAACCACAAGTCCGATTTTAGTGATTCTTTTTTTTATTGTACTAGGTATCGTTCAACTTAGGGAATACTGCAAGTTTCATCAAAATCGTTTCAGTAGTCTGAGATAGGGAATTTTAATTTTTAATTACGTACAAAAATTTGAAGTCGGTTTTATCTTTTTAAAATACTCACTCTGTATGACTTAAGAATACTCTTGTTAGCTGTCCGATCTTCTCTAACCTGCCCGCTAATATAATTATTAATTAAATTTGATAAAACTTTGGGTCTGTATGTGTTCCTTGTATAGAGTTCACTGTGAAAGGAGCAGCACTAAAGGAAAACTCGTGACGCTGGGCTTGCCCATACAAAAGCGAAAAAGAATGTCGCCTTTCAGCGCTGCTACTTTCATAGTGAACTCTTTACAATGGACACATGCACACCACTTAGTTTTGATGCACCTCGTACATTATCTATTGCGAATTATCATTTTTGCCCTGTAGGTAAAAGCTAGAGTAAACCCCATTTCTATTTACAGATCGCTCAATATCTCGAGGAGGAGTTCATCGAAGACCACTCCAAGACCATCAGGGAGCTGGCCGGTCACACCTCGGACCTCAAGCAGTTCATCGTGGCCAACAACGGACAGGACCTGTCCCTTGCCCTTTATCTCTTCGACGAGTACCTCCAGAAGGTCGTTTAAAACTAGTGTTGCCATACTCCATAACCTCCACTATTTAATTAGAATGGCAACAGTACAAAATAGGCTGTTATTAAAATTATTTCAAATACCCCCTAAATATTTTAGGTTTAAAAGCATGTAGTTCTTTTTTAATTTGGAATTAAACATTAATTATTACGTATTCGAGTGAGTTTTATTTTACTTATTGCCTATTGGATATACATACTTAACTTTAAATAGTGAAAAACTTAAACTTAGCATTTCGTTCCAAAGAAATGATTTTATAACAATTTTGAGAAATAATTTTATTTCAATTATTATTAGAGGCAATATTTTTAAAAGATAATTCGTAAAACAAAAGTAAATAAAATAAGATTGAAAATAATGGTTGTGGAGGTGCTGGGATTTGAACCCAGGACTTTCAGCATGCGAAGCAGACACTCTACCACTGAGTTACACCCCCGGTTATCATTATGTATCAAAATATTACCCTGGTTTGTACTTGAATATGGGCCTTTGTGGAAAACAACAGGATAGTTTATATTAGTGTGTCTATAAACCATAGACTTATAATATTACACTGTTGTATTATAAACACACCATGCGGAAGTTACGCGGCCGAAGTTAGGCAAGATTACGCCTGCAATGTATTTTAAATTACCGATGACAAACCATGCCGAACAGGGCCCCCGTAAGGGCTACTGGCGGCGCCAAAAAAATCCTTTTTTTGACCACAGGCGCCATTTTGGCGCCCCTTTAGGCAAATTTTTTGGGTCCTTGGTTTTGGCGCCCTTAAAGATGACGATTTGGCGGCCCTAGAGGATGGCGCCCGTGTGCATTGCACATATGGTAGCAGGGGCCCTGATGCCGAAATTACGTCGCGTTATATTGTGTGCGTAGCGCACGTGTGAAATGGTCCAGTGGTCTTCTTGCTAAAAGTAGCAAGAAGACCGGTAAAGTCCAGTCGTGGTAGCAACGGCTGGGGACGGTACAATTGTTAAACACAAGTAGGTATAGATAAAGGGACAGATGGCGACAGACGTGACGGAGACATATCTGTTATCGCGAGTGATGGGCAGTTATCGCGATACGTGACAGATACGGCGTGTGACCTGCCAGTGCCACTCGCCGCCGCCAATGTTAATCCGATAACCTAAGTACTTTGTTATGTACATATCTTTCTATTATTCTTGTACCTACCAGCTCTGGATTTATGTATAGGCAGTGTAGGCCACGACCTATGGGCGGCAGCGTCTTAGGGTGTGTTTCCACTGACGCGGAGCGGGCCGGAGAGGAGCTTAGCGGTGCTCGAATTGACCAATCCTGCTATTCCAGCGGAATGATAGCGAAGCGGAGCGAGGATTTCGAGCATGGTGATTGGTCAATTCGGCACCGCTAAGCTCCTCTCCGCTCCGCTCCGCGTCAGTGGAAACACGGCCTTAGGATGGCGGCAGAGTTCGTACATAGGGGTGGTAAAATTAATGTGGTCTAAACTCATAAAAAATATAAATCCGGCCCTGGATACCTATGTAATACTAGAAATATATAACACTAGACGTTCCGTGCGGCTTCGCCCGCGTAAATTAGATATTTCACAGACAAATTAGTCCACAAAAAATAGTCTATGATCTTTCAAGTGGTCTACTTCTTATATGTGACAAATAACAGAAAAATTGCTCCAGTAGTTCGTGAGATAAGCCCTTTCAAATAAATTCCTCAATTTTTCCACATTTTCCTCTGTTTCTTAGATCCTATTAGTCTTAGCGTGATAAAAATATTGCTTATAGCCTTCCTCGATAAATGGGCTATCTAAAAACTATCTAAAAAACTAAGAATTTTTCAAATCGGACCAGTAGTTTCTGAAATTTGCGGGTTCAAATAAGCCCTTTAAGTCGCCATATTGGCGCTGATAGCAGTAGTGGAAGTACTTGGTACTAATACTAGTTTTTACAACCAATAGCGATTAAGCGGCGATTTGCAAGTTACGTCAGATTTAGTTCTCTTCCCCCGCATTGGGGTCGCTGATTCCGCTTCAAATAGGCACAAAAACCAGTGGGGTATCATAAGTTCAGCGTAGTGTATAATGGAGGTCAGTGTCTTCGCCCCGAACTTGTGCACAAACTCTAAAAAAACTAATTTACATCAAAAGTAAAAAAAAAAAAACACCGCGTATTTTACAAAACATTTATTCAACTTAGTCTATTCTCTATGGTCTACTCGGAGTCGCTATCGTCTGTGGCAGGGTCTTGTACGTCGACAGTGAATTTATACTCCTGGTCCGCGCCGAGGTACGCGTCGCACATGAAGTACAACGTGTAGGCGTGCCTGCCAGCCGGCGCGACGAAGTCTAGGCGGACTCGCGCCGCGCGACCGAGCGACACCCGCTTGATAGACACCAGCGAGTTGGATTTGGGAGATCCGATCACCACCCACCAGCCCTCCTCGCGTTTCTGTGAAAATGAATTGTTAGTTGTTACCATAGAATACGAAAATAAGGAGAAATGTTATGAAGCGCTGTTTGTACGTGAACCGATGACGCCATTCACAATATAATCTCAATGTTCACAATATAAACGCACACATGAATCTCCTACTCCCTAAGAACAACACTTCGTAACCAATAGCTTTGTCCACACTGTGCCTTTTTTGTTCATCAAGGGCATGCGTTATAGCGCAGTCAACAGCGAAAGTGAGGCATGCCCGCAACGCAAGCCCTCTGACTGTATCCAAAAAAATTCTTTAATGGCAATGTTGGCGATGCAATCGTTGACGCATTCAATTATTGAATGCACCAATACGAAAGTTGAATGAAAGAAGATGACGAAAATTGAAGACGAAAGTGCACAGTGTGAACATAGCTAATCAGAGATTACTTTTATGTTTGCTGCGAATTCAAAATCCAATGCCTTTTTTGCCTAAAGCTCCGTTTACACCAAACGAGCGAATGCTCATTCTAGTAAAGCTCTTTTGATGTAAACTAACAACGAGCATTCTTTCGTTGTTCTAGTGTGTTCGCCACGTGTTCGGCGGTAAAATAGGTAGAATGCTCTAAGAATCTCGCTCGTTTGGTGTAAACGACGCAAGAGCGCTCGAGCAATTGCCTAGAGCGTTCTTTCGTGTTCGGGCGTGCTCGCTCTTCAGGTGGGTTTACACCAAAAGAACATAGAGCAAGAACAGCACAAGAACATTCTTTCGTATTCGTTTAGTGTAAACTATAATTCGTTACAACATACTTTAGATCGTTTTCACCAACCGAATCAACAAGAACATCAAGAATAAGAATTTTTGCTCTATAGATGAGAATTATATAGCTCCGTTTAGACCAAACGAGCGAATGCTCATTACTCATTCGTCAACGATAAGTAGTAGGGTTCACACTACACTCAAAGAGTATACAAACTACGTAACAACTACACTATGTCTGACTGTAATAGCGGTATTGTGATTTCAAGTGCTGTATTTATTGTTATAACGCAATTAATGAAAAAGAAAAGAAAAAAAGGCGTTGATGGGTGACGAATTTAATAAAAGAAGAATACTCGATAATTTAAAAAACCCGCCAAAAAGTAAAATATTTCAAGAACACTAGAATTCCTTTGAAGAGACCGCCTCGAAGAGCGAGCACGCCCGAACACGAAAGAACGCTCTAGGCAATTGCTCGAGCGCTCTTGCGTCGTTTACACCAAACGAGCGAGATTCTTAGAGCATTCTACCTATTTTACCGCCGAACACGTGGCGAACACACTAGAACAACGAAAGAATGTTCGTTGTTAGTTTACATCAAAAGAGCTTTACTAGAATGAGCATTCGCTCGTTTGGTGTAAACGGAGCTTTCGAGGCGGTCTCTTCAAAGGAATTCTAGTGTTCTTGAAATATTTTACTTTTTGGCGGGTTTTTTAAATTATCGAGTATTCTTCTTTTATTAAATTCGTCACCCATCAACGCCTTTTTTTCTTTTCTTTTTCATTAATTGCGTTATAACAATAAATACAGCACTTGAAATCACAATACCGCTATTACAGTCAGACATAGTGTAGTTGTTACATAGTTTATATACTCTTTGAGTGTAGTGTGAACCCTACTACTTATCGTTGACAAATGAGTAATGAGCATTCGCTCGTTTGGTCTAAACGGAGCTACATGAATTCTCATCTATAGAGCAAAAATTCTTATTCTTGATGTTCTTGTTGATTCGATTGGTGTAAACGACCTAAAGTATGTTGTAACGAATTATAGTTTACACTAAACGAATACGAAAGAATGTTCTTGTGCTGTTCTTGCTCTATGTTCTTTTGGTGTAAACCCACCTTAAGACAAGCATATCCTATATTTGAAGACGTAAGTGGATTAATTGTATAAATTACATTTTGTAACATAAGGGCAATAAGTAATTACTAATTACTATTTTTTTACAAACCATTTTTCCGGTTCTGAAGCCTCCATTTATGCAAAATACGAACATTTTGAAATCACTGTTACAGACCTACTTCATCAACTAACATCTTCATTTGTTATTTCCTGTGTAAATATTTTGAGCAATATGGTGGAACTATACTCTGACCACTAAGGCTGCGTTTCCACCAGAGCTGAGCGGAGCTGTGTTATGAGGAATGTGTTATCGAGAACCAAGAGCATCGCCGCGCTGAGCGATGTCATGGCAAAGTCATGTCAATGAAGCGATTCTATTGGTTTTCAAAAACACATTCCTCGCTAGTCGCAACACCGCTCAGCTCTGGTGGAAAAGCGTGCATACATTTAGTATGCTAACGAATGTCGCGCTTAGGGCGCATTTTCACTGGTCGATAGGACCCGCATGCGGGGTGCGGGAGATTTCTAAAACGCATGCCTCGACCAATCAAAATGCGCCGTTAGTTGTCATAGACTCTCCGTATGCTGTATACCGCACGAGTTAACGACTAAGGGCACATTTTCATTAGTCGTTAACTCGTGCGGTAATACAGCATACGGGGAGTCTATGACAACTAATTGACAACTAATGGAGCATTGTCATTGGTCGTGGCTTGCGTTTCAGAAATCTCCCGCACCCCGCATGCGTATCGACCAGTGTAAATGAGCCATAATGAAAATGAACCCTTAAACTGGTCGCACTATAGTGCATAAATATAGCAACACATACCTGCGGGAAGAACGGCGCGATGACAGGTCCGACGACGTCGTCCTCCCGCTCCAGCGCCACCTCCACCACGATGGGTTTGCCCGCGCGCAGCCGACGCTCGTTCTTCACCTGATATGCGGGAAAGTTAAAATTAGTTAGTGGAAGAAAATTGACTATGTTAACCTAATTCCCACGTACAAACTAGATAATAAATGAATAAAGCTGGCGGTATGTCAAAAGTTTGGTCATTAAGGCGACTTATGAGTGTTTTAAGTTTTTAACTGACTACGTCGAAACGAAGACTGATAACAGTTTTGGTAGAACTATAACTATGCAAAAATGACCCAAATAAGGGCTCCCACACATGAGAATTCGCATTTCATCTCAAATATTTTCAGCAAAACTGCTATGCGACGCTTGTGTGTGTGGGACGATCACACAAGCATACTTTAACATATTTTTAAAGTAAGTATAAGTATTTATTGATGTTAGCGAAGTGTGCAGGTATATAAAGCTAAATGTAAAACTTTGGAACGAACTACCACCAGCAATATTTCCAGACCAATTCCTTCAAGTAGATAGCGTATTCCCTCTTAAAAGGCCGGCAACGCACCTGCAGCTCTTCTAATGTTACGAATGTACTATCAGAGAAGTTGATTCCTATGCAGATGGGGGACCTACGTAGTTTGGTCGCGCTACGTCAAACCCAGCCGACAGATCACAATTAACATTGAATTGACATGATCGACCAAATGACGTTGGTCTCTCAAATGCATAGGAATCAATTTCCTCGATGGTACATGGGTGACGGTAGTTGCTTTCCATCAGGTGAGCCGTTTGTATAATTGCCCCCTTATTTAACAAAATAATATAATTACCTCGTATGTGAGCTCGACGTTGGGGTATCTGTTGCAGAATCTGGCGACGTCGGCCATCTCCGCGGGCGACATCTGCAGCAGCTTGGCGCGCGCGTTGTCCTCTAGCTCCATCACGTCGAACACCGTCTCCACACCCTGGAGGTTATACAATCAACACTTGAATCCATAATAATATTATAAACACGAAAGTGTGTCATATAATAAACATTCTTTTCGTTGACGACCTCTGTGGCTCAGTGGTGAGCACGTTGGTAGCTCAAGCCGGGGGTCACGGGTTCGAATCCCGCCGACGGAACAAAATGTTTTCAATGTTCCCGGGTCTGGATGTGTATTAAATATGTGTATGATATAATAAAAATCTTAAATATATGTATTATGTATAGTATAAAAAGTATTAAATATATTTCCGTTGTCTGGTACCTGTAACACAAGTCCTTTAGGTACTTAGCACGGGGCCAGACTGACGTGGTGAGAAGCGTCCATAGATATTATTTATTTATTATTCTTTCCTTGTTGCGAACGGCGGGGCTAAAATGGTCGCTTTGAAGAATCATGATATGAATCATAATATGATATTTAATATTTTTCTAAAATCGCATAATGCAACTCTGCTTGCAATTCATATCTGTATTTTTGTACTGATTTGACATTTGTCAGTTTGACAGGTTTGACAATTCATTTGCTGAATTGATTGAGAGGAATTGCTAAATGTGACCATTTTAGCCCCGCGGCCAATGATATTGTATGTTACTAACGTAACTAGATTGGCAGTCTACGACAGAAACGCGTCACCACTTTGAAGATGCCTGCAGGCAATGATATTGTATGTTACTAACGTAAGTAGAATACATAATGACATGATAACATTATGAAGTGACATTGTCTTTTGGGCTATCAAGTGGTTACGCATTTCTGAGAATCGTTTGTAAGACATTGCCACTCTAGTATTTTAGAAACTCATTGCCCGCGGCACTCAGTTTCAGTTCTGTTATTCTCCAGGTAGAACACATATTGAAAAACTTTTATTTACCACAAAAAGGGTCTTGAACACATAAACGCTGTTAAACACGATACTTTTTGACGTTTGCGTGAACAAGCGCCGTCTATCTCAAAAGTTTCTGGTGTAGTTTCTCATTATCACAATTTATAAACTAAACAATCCATACTAATAATATAAATACGGAAGTGTGTCTGTCTGTTACCTCTTCACGCCCAAACCGCTGAACTGATTTTGATGAAATTTGGTATGGAGATACTTTGAGTCCCGGAAAAGGACATAGGATAATTTTCATCAAGGAAAAATGTACGGTTTCCGCGCGACAAAATTTTGGCGCAACGGAGTTGCGAGCATCAACTCGTATAATGAAATTACATAATTAAGGGGGGCTGCCATACAACAAACGTGATTTTTTGGCCTTTTTTGCTCGATGTCAATAATGGCAACAGGACACTTGAAATTTTCACAAAGGCCTTAAATATATGTGCACTTTGATAATTAATAATAATATTTAAATAAAATACAGATTTAAGTGGGACTCCTATACAAAAAAAAAACACAATTTTTTGCCTATTTTTCTCTATAACGGTCCAGAACCCTTCGTGCGCGAGTACGACTCGCACTTGGCCGATTATTTTAATAACACCATGCAATGCCAAGAAAGTATGTATGGAGTGTTTGTGTGTGTATGTATGTTAGTAATAAACTTTAGAAATGTTTGTTTCATACCCGTGCGAAGCAGGGGCGGGCTGCTAGTTTATTATAAGAATAAATTATGTTGATTTGAGATTTTGCTGGTGCTGGCGTTATATATTTATAAAATAATTCGGTGGCCATATTAATCAGTTGAAAATGTTTAAGACTCCTGAAGTGTAAGTTTTTATGCAATATCCTAAAACTAACACTGTACACGTAAAATACGTGACAAATAAAGCTACTTTCATTGAGGGGAAACCACTGAAAAATATAATTTCATCATAGTTTTACAGGTAAACATTTTATCTCCTCTCGGGCGTCACCCGCCATACAGAAAAGATACGCATGGTGTCTCTGCGGCGACATCCGCACGGAAACGGTTAAACAATCATAATATCAGAATAAAGCAGATCATTAATAAGCATCAAGAGTGTATCATTTGACTCCACTGTCAGTATCAGCATCACTATCAGCATCAGCAGCACTATCACCCAGCATCCAACATTTATCATCTGTAGGGGACAACCCCTACATTTTTTGGTCCTTCGTAAGCCCTAAATGCACCCTGTATATTATAAATGTTGTTAGTATTGACCTTCTCGGAGGCGCGCTGCAGCAGCTCAGGCGTGCAGTGCGGCAGCTGGCGCAGGTAGGAGTCCTTGGCCCACATCGCCTGCGTCACCATCTGGGCGAGCTCCATGGCCGCCACCGCCGGCGCGAGCCACCCCGACGACGACACCACGTCCACGCACGCCTGGATCAACCGGATCGCCTGTGAACGATACACACTTATTTAAATAAGGAAAATAAATGTGCTGGGGGGGTGAGCCAAGATCTTTTCTTCATCAATTCTCTATATAGTTGGGGAGGGGAAGAGGGGATTTCCGGAGAAGCTCGAGCGTGTCAGATTAAGCTTGCACAGGCTTCCGACATATGTTTAGTTATCATGGTATTCAGATTTCTCAAGTGGTGGGTAATTTTTTTTTAATATTTAAATGTCGGATCTGTTATATTAAGATATGTTTAGTATACCCCTAAGAAGCTTCCATATAAAGCACTGACGATTCAAAGTTTAAGTAAGCCTGTAGGGACATTTTAAAATATAAAAAATAAAGCTTCATATTTTCTTAACTAAGCTTCGGAGATATTTTATTTTGCTCTAAACTAAATGATTTAGTCCTTGTTTTCTAAAATATATTTATAATTTACCTAAATAAGCTTTAAAATGGCTGCAGTTTCTGAACCCACCGCTTAAACAAAAAAAACGCTCTTATTATTTTTTTATCAGCTATTATTTTTTTATCAGCTTTACCTAATGTTCAAAACCTACTGGGTCTCCATGACGCTCGAGTGACTACAAAAATAGCACCCTCCCCTCCTCTACTAATAGAATCGCCGATCAAAATGTATGGAATTAACATTAGACGAGTCGAACGTCAACGTCATATTAACGAAAGCTTGTGTCAATTCCATACATTTTGATCGGCAACTCTATAACGAAGCGAAAACGAAAAAGTTTTGGCTAAATGGCTTGATGTATGCTTGTTCCTCTCGTGTTAACCACAACCCGATGACCCTCGTCCGAACATAACGATCACTTGGCAGCGTACTATAGGCTCCCGCACAAAACTGCGAATTCGCATCACATCGTAATGTAATTTTTACTATAAATTTTGTCGCAGATATTTGCGTTGCGATGCGATTTCACAGTAATAATGTGTGGGAGCCCTTAGTCGCGGGCACGAACGTGCCCGTGTGTGCGTGCGTGCTTCGCTCAGAATACTTTCTGGTACTTGGATATTTAAAGGTGTTGTCGGAAACTGGAAGCTCAAAAATCTATACTTCTCATGTTATTGAGGTTCAAAGGAACTTTTTTTCGAGTCGAGTCGAGCATGGCGTGGCAGTTGGTTCATCATCAGCCTCCGATTTCTCGGAGATTTCTGAGAAAACTCATCCGGATACGTACCTTGGTGAGCACGAGGGCGGTATCGGCGTGCAGCTCGGCGGGCAGCTGCGTGCGCGACAGGTGCGCCTGCAGTAGGACGTGCGTCTTCACGTGCGGCTCGCAAGCCCCTTCCCCTGCAGTGTATACGTACCTTGGTGAGCACGAGGGCGGTATCGGCGTGCAGCTCGGCGGGCAGCTGCGTGCGCGACAGGTGCGCCTGCAGTAGGACGTGCGTCTTCACGTGCGGCTCGCAAGCCCCTCCCCCTGCAGTGTATACGTACCTTGGTGAGCACGAGGGCGGTATCGGCGTGCAGCTCGGCGGGCAGCTGCGTGCGCGACAGGTGCGCCTGCAGTAGGACGTGCGCCTTCACGTGCGGCTCGCAAGCCCCTCCCCCTGCAGTGTATACGTACCTTGGTGAGCACGAGGGCGGTATCGGCGTGCAGCTCGGCGGGCAGCTGCGTGCGCGACAGGTGCGCCTGCAGTAGGACGTGCGTCTTCACGTGCGGCTCGCAAGCCCCTCCCCCTGCAGTGTATACGTACCTTGGTGAGCACGAGGGCGGTATCGGCGTGCAGCTCGGCGGGCAGCTGCGTGCGCGACAGGTGCGCCTGCAGTAGGACGTGCGCCTTCACGTGCGGCTCGTTGTACCGCACTGTGCCGCCGCCAGCCGGCGCTGCGGGCTTGTGCGGCACCCTGGTGATTACAAGGAAGTTTGTAATAATAACACGATAACTTACGTATTAAAGTATATTAAATACGAGCTTTTACCCACGGCTTCGCTCGCGTTAAGAAGTATTATTATATACAAACTTTCATCCCCTATTTTAACCCCTTTGGGGTTAGAATTGATCAAAATTCTTTCTTAGCGGATTCCTACGTCATATCATCTACCTGCATGCCAAATTTCAGCCCAATCCGTCCAGTGGTTTGGGCTGTGCGTTGATAGATCACCATGTCAGTCAGTCACCTTTGAGTTTTATATATAATATATAGATAGATTAAGTTAACTTTTTAATTTTCATTGTTTACGTCGTATTGGATCTCTAGTAGTATATTTTTTAAAGCAACGTAGGCGTTTGCAAAAGTTTCATGACAAATAGATTCATTTACCTCTGCACTCCATTTGCATCAAAACGAAGGCATTTTTACTATTTTCATCGTCATCATCATAATCATTTGTCGCATGCGTTTTAGGATATTTGATGAAAGAGATTGCATACTGCAATATATTTTCAAACCTTCGTAACATTTGGGCACACTCGTCTCTGGAGGCTTACTACGAAATCGTTTTAAGACTCAAACAATCGAACGAGAATGCCGTCATTTCGCGTTTTTTAGAGCAGAACGCGGCATTTTCTTACGATGTTTTGATTCTCAAAACGGTGTCGTGGTACGGCTCCAGGATCATGGCAGATGTAACCACAGTACAACTTACTTAGCCGCCAGCGTTTTGATGATATTCTCCTCGCGATGTCGGATGCACAGGTCGGAGTACTCCGCCGCCGACGAGATGATCTCCAGCAGACCGCGGATCTTGGTCTTCGACGTCAGGGACAGGCTGAACAGTTCTGTTAAACATATCATAGTGAGCATGTTGATTATATATGTATTACTAGCGGGCCCGACAGACGTTGTCCCGTCTTAACTATGAAGTATAAATTGTCGAAAACAATAAAGTATACTTACGTCATCTGAAGTAATTGCATACGAAGGTGCAATATTCTAAAATTGTCCAATTTTCCATGCAATTTTAATAAATTTTTCTCTTCGTAAGAACCTTCTTCGTAATAAAGTAACATTTTTTACAATTAATATTAAAAATAAAAGTAAACATAATATCGGTTTAGCTGTTCTCGAGATTTGAGTTGAGCAACACATCCGTCGATTAATTTTGAACATGAACAGAAAAAAAAAAACAGAATCGCCGTCTGCTATTTTCATTTGTAGCATAGTAACTTCTCTGACTTGCTAAATGACTAAGGGCCTGTTTCACCACGCCGAATAGGCTATCCACCACTTAACTTGATAGATGAGGTATGGAGAATCTGTCAAAACAGTTGTGGATAGCCTATTCGCCACCTTAAAAGGAAGAAACAGGCCCTAAATATGCAAAATGTATCAGTCTCATAACAGAATGATATAAAAGTGTCACCTATAGTAGTATAGTTGATGTAGTAGTATGAGGCGATCATGCCGAGATTGAGCGGCTGCACGTCCATGTCGTCCTCTACCGCGATGCACTTGGACTGCTCCAGCTCCGACAGAGTCGTCTCCACCAGCTCCGACAGGTGATCCGATAGATGCCTGAAGTCAACATGACGGTTCATTTACATCATTCACATCATTAGACGTTCACATGTACCAACGAGGAAATTGATTCCTATGCATCTGAGAGACCAACGTCATTTGGTCGATCATGTCAATTCAATGTTAATTGTGATCTGTCGACTGGGTTTGACGTAACGCGACCAAACTACGTAGGTCCCCCATCTGCATAGGAATCAACTTCTCTGATAGTGCGTTGACAACTACGATAACATGGCGCGCCCCTCCAAATTACTGTTTCAATGTTTGTAGTCACGTCCTTATGAAAGAGTTTGTATGTAGTAAGTATTCAACCAATCAACAGTACTCGTAATATTTCACTATGTCACTTATTACCAAGAGTTGTTGGTCAACTAATCATAAATAGCCGACCGCACTTCAAAAGTTCAAACGTTTTGACAACGCACTTCAAATTTTTAAATTTTGGAGGGGCGCGCCATGTTATCGTAGTTTATCTCTAAATGTGTCATTAGCCGCGTACTGATTTAGCTAGCAGCATCCCGAGGCTGCCTCGTGAGGCATATCCTCGGTCGGTCAAGACGTGCCACGCCCGAGGCCAACGCAGGCGCCTGCCTCGCCCGAGCGTGCCGCGGCCCGAGCCTCGCGAGGCTGCTCGCTTGGTCAGTACGCGGCTATTAAAATTCGGAACAGGCAGCCAAATTCAGTAGTGAGTAGGAGAACAATCTGTCATTAACCTGGGAATTGCGTCAACTTCGTAAGAAGCCGTTCAAGTAGACAAATTCACAATATTAAGTTGTAAATTTTTCTTCTTAAACGGCTAAGTTGAGCAACAAATTTACTCTTATGTCATGCAATATAAAGCTTAGCAATTTCGACGTTGTCAGTTGTAAAGTAGCCCTTGTATGTCCTAAGATCCTACTTTCAGCTTTAGATGGGAGCCAAATGGTTAAGTTGGATTTAACTACTTAGATTTTTGCTAAAAGTTAGAGTTCACCCTAATTTTTTCTTAACAATTGCTAAAGGTACAATTCCTTGCATCGCAATCGATCGCGGCCGCGCACGACCTACGACTGTCGTCGGTCGCTCGCGACCATAGTCAGTGTATGAAAATGTATGACACCGATTCCGAGGCCCGCGACAGACGCGCGCGGCCGAAGACAGTCGTAGATCGTGCGCGGCTTACGACTGTCGCGATGCACGGAATTGTACTTTAAGACTTCCTGAAGGATTCTCATTTTTTTTAATCTGCTTTAATTCATCATCATTTTATTACACAAATTCATCACATCAAATTATTTAAAGACATCAGCCCCCATATAAAAGTGGCAAGCGATTATCGTAAACGCTAACGCCACAAAATGTATGCGATTTGACATAAGTCATCCCTTCGCTAGCGAATACTAATATCAAATCCCATACATTTTGTAGCGTTAGCGTTTACGATGATCGCTTGCCACTTGTCTAGGGGGGTAGGGCCTGTAGACAAGTGGCAAAGTATGCGATTTGACATAAGTCATCGCTGCGCTAGCGAATACTAATGTCAAATCCCATACATTTTGTAGCGTTAGCGTTTACGATGATCGCTTGCCACTTGTCTAGGGGGGCAGGGCCTGTAGACAAGTGGCAAAGTATGCGATTTGACATAAGTCATCGCTTCGCTAGCGAATACTGATGTCAAATCCCATACATTTTGTAGCGTTAGCGTTAGCGTTTACGATGATCGCTTGCCACTTGTCTAGGGGGGATGTTCTGCTATCAAATATCAGATAACCAAGTGTACCTGTGTGTAACGCCCTGGAGGTTGTAATAATTAGGGTTCTGAGTGAGGCGGCGGTAGAGGAATGTCCACGTGAGGTAGTCCACGGCGTCCTGCTTGTTCTCTATGGTCTTGGTCACTATCTCCGCATTTAGGTGGTCGTGTAGTCTATGGTCTAGATGGCTCTGGAAAAGATATGACATTATTAATAAATGTCAAAACATAATAAGAATTTCACCATGTTTTAATAAATGTGTAAAAAATAATCTGCTGTCACGAAAAGGTGATTGTAAATATCGACATTCACATCCGTCAAACATAGACAAAGAAGTCATATTATGTGCTGCGGCCTGCGAGAACTGGATTATCATACGTCAAATTAATTAAGGTACCTGATGAAGAGGCAATAGTCAGACAGACAAACAGTACGTACTTTTACACTTATAATATTAGTAATTTTATTTAATCCTTTGATCGCGGATTCTTGTAAATCTATTGTTATTCTATTGTTGTCGTGATCACCGGTGATCTTATGGGGATTGATAGGTTAAATTGGTTTAGCATTTTAAGCGTGGAGTGGTTAAAGACAGATAAACAGACAGACACCTTTAGATTTATAACATTAGTAAGGATATTGTTGTGCAAAGGCCACAATTTTATTTATTTAAATCAGCCATCTTGGCCCATATTATAAATACCTTACAGACTAACATACATACATTTATACAAAAACTAACACTTAGCACTAAACACTTATTGTCTGCGACGTGGGGCGCGACGTGTTCGGAAGTCCTCCTCGGAACCTCATGTAGACGACTCCAATCGTCCAGAATTCCTCCTCGATGGTCGTCGATCGTCGGGACTCTAACCACAAAGGAGCTAAAATTGACTTTGTGGCAGGACTCCAAACGCTCGACCTTAAAGATGAAATGGGTTTTGCTCCTACAATATACCTCTAGCGGCAGGCAGTCGTTGAGCAGCTTAGTGAAGAATGTTTTGTGGTGTGCGGCGCACATGAGCACGGCGGCGGCGGCCTCGTCCTCGCCCGGCCGGCCCGCGCGCCCCAACATCTGCAGCACCGTCGTCACCGGGTACTGTTCGTAGCTGTGCAACTTGCCGTTGTATCTGTAAAACAATATTATGTTATCATTCATCTTGTATCAAGTGTGAACACCTTGGTTATTTGTAGCGGCAGCGCTGCGTCGACGGTTGCGTCGACGCAGCGCACGTCTGACGTAACGCACCGTGTAGGCGACAGGCTCTTATTATTAGTGGCCGTTTTCATTAGAGCCTCAACGTGAATTTCGCGTCGTGGCTGTTTCACTGTGACCCAACGCGTTGTGACATATTTTTCCGCTCATTGAGCGTTTTCGGTGTTTGAGTGTAACATGTATACTTACACATGCGTGTCCGCGACGATGACGGTGTGCACGCGCGCGGCGAACGCGTACGCCAGCTCAGCGGCGACGACGCACAGCTGCACCGCACCGGACTCGAGCAGCTGCTGCACGAGACGGCGGTCGTTCGCCTCCACGCCCTCGTGCAAGTACGCCACGCCCGCCGATACTGTCTCTTTTAGCATCTACAAATATAATTAGAGTTTGCTAAACGTAGCAGAAAACTATCGTATTTGTCACGAGTACCTAAGTTATGAGTAAAATTTCAATTAACTTTGTGTTAGCGTCCACCGGATTGAAATCGGAGCGTACGCAGCGGACGGATTTGTTGCTTTGTATTAATTTCTATGGTACTGCGTGCACTGGAACATCATTTCTGCGCTTGACAAATTATAAATGACGACGTTCCGCCCGCACCGTAGAGATAAACTACGATAACATGGCGCGCCCCTCCAAAATTCAAAACGTTTTATGCGCGTTGTCAAAACTTTTGAAGTGCGTTGTCTTGTGCGGTATTAGTTGACTAACAAATCTTGGTAATAAGTGACATTAAGTGAAATATTACGAGTACGTTGATTGGTTGAATACTTACTACATACAAACTCTTTCATAAGGATGTGACTACACACATTGACACAGTAATTTGGAGGGGCGCGCCATGTTATCGTAATTTATCTCTAACCTCCGATTCCGACCCGGTGGACGCGCACCTTTAGGTGCTACTTAACTTGGTTGTACACTTTGAAATCGATACTTCATAATATAGTTAATTTTTAGATCTTACGGAAATAGTAGCATTCTATAACATCGGTTTTCTTATATAAGAAAACATAGCCATAAACTGTACCTTATCATGTATCTTCTTCAAGAAGGGCTGGACGAGCTCAAGCCGTGCGTGCAGGAACCGCGTCGCTCGGCCGTGGGCCGCGGCGAGCGCGAGTAAGTCCGCCGCTAACAATCGCGCGTGGCGTCGCGACGGCACGAACACGGCGCACGGCCGCGCGCCCGCCAGACGCACCACGCTGTTGTAGATCGGCTTCGTCATCGCTGCGAGACGCGAACCGGCGTGAGATATGTTGAAGCCCTGTAAGGAGCGTCATTTACTATACAATACACATATTTAACTAAGGGCCTGTTTCACCACTTACTGTAAGTGCTGGATACTGGATAGGCTATCCACCACTTAACCTGACAGATGGAGTATGGAGAATGTGTCAAAAAAGTTGTGGATAGCCTACCCGGCACTTTATCAGGAAGTGGTGTCACCACTGTGGTGAAACAGGTCCTAAATCTTACTGACACATCATAATCGCACATAAGTATCCGGTATACTCCAGGTGCCAATTCCAAGGAATGTTAATGAGAGGCGAATATATTCTATAGTGCAAGTGCGAATTATACCTATTCAAGCCTTTAATGTTATTTAAATGTATAAGGAAGTCCATATTTACACGATTATTGTGCATATTCAACGAGCATCAACGCTTTATTTAATGACGGTAAGATGAATAGTGGTGTTGCCGAGTACTTATTGACATGATTATCGACTGGGTGCATATTGAAACGCTTTATTTAATGAGCGTAATATGAATAATGCTGCTATACGCACCTGGACGTGCAGCTCGAGCGGCAGCGGGCGCACGGAGGGGTGGAAGTTGAAGGCGCTGTTGGCGCTGCAGCCGAGCCACTGCAACACGTCGCGCGCGCACGCCAGTGGCAGCGACAGCGCCACGATACGTATGGGATATGAATAATGCTGCTGTACGCACCTGGACGTGCAGCTCGAGCGGCAGCGGGCGCACGGAGGGGTGGAAGTTGAAGGCGCTGTTGGCGCTGCAGCCGAGCCACTGCCACACGTCGCGCGCGCACGCCAGTGGCAGCGACAGCGCCACGATACGTATGGGATATGAATAATGCTGCTGTACGCACCTGGACGTGCAGCTCGAGCGGCAGCGGGCGCACGGAGGGGTGGAAGTTGAAGGCGCTGTTGGCGCTGCAGCCGAGCCACTGCAACACGTCGCGCGCGCACGCCAGTGGCAGCGACAGCGCCACGATACGTATGGGATATGAATAATGCTGCTGTACGCACCTGGACGTGCAGCTCGAGCGGCAGCGGGCGCACGGAGGGGTGGAAGTTGAAGGCGCTGTTGGCGCTGCAGCCGAGCCACTGCAACACGTCGCGCGCGCACGCCAGTGGCAGCGACAGCGCCACGATACGTATGGGATATGAATAATGCTGCTGTACGCACCTGGACGTGCAGCTCGAGCGGCAGCGGGCGCACGGAGGGGTGGAAGTTGAAGGCGCTGTTGGCGCTGCAGCCGAGCCACTGCCACACGTCGCGCGCGCACGCCAGTGGCAGCGACAGCGCCACGATACGTATGGGATATGAATAATGCTGCTGTACGCACCTGGACGTGCAGCTCGAGCGGCAGCGGGCGCACGGAGGGGTGGAAGTTGAAGGCGCTGTTGGCGCTGCAGCCGAGCCACTGCCACACGCCGCGCGCGCACGCCAGTGGCAGCGACAGCGCCACGATACGTATGGGATATGAATAATGCTGCTGTACGCACCTGGACGTGCAGCTCGAGCGGCAGCGGGCGCACGGAGGGGTGGAAGTTGAAGGCGCTGTTGGCGCTGCAGCCGAGCCACTGCCACACGTCGCGCGCGCACGCCAGCGGCAGCGACAACGCCACGATACGTATGGGACGACCTGCGGACACGTTACAGGATACATTAATTGCATAACGACTTTTTGAATTCACTTTATATTCTTAACACTATTAGTAACTTCATAAAATATATTTTCACGTTAATAGTGGTAAAATACATAAACATTGACGAATGTTGTCACATAAGTGACATAACTGATTTCCAAAAAGCAGGAGCACAATAGACATGGTTTCTCAATTCGATCGTATAGTATATTTTGTTTACGTGCATGATTCTCCGTCGAATGATACTCGTATCTTATTCGAATAAACTATTTGTTATACTATTTATGCCATTCTTGAAAAACACTGTCCTTGTCCAAAAACTCTATAACTTCATCACATCAGTCTATATTCGTCCACTGCTGGACATAGGCATCTCTCAATGAACGCCAAGATGACCGATCTCCTGCTACTCGCATCTAACATACTCTATTACTATTAGAAATGTCATAATAATTTAATTCTACATACCGATCTGCGAGGCGATGTACCGCATCCGCGAGCAGACGACCTCCATGACGGGCCCCTCCTCCCCGCCCAGCAGCTGCAGTGCGTCCACTATGAACAGCGTCACGCTCTGCACCGACTTGCGCACCTTCCATCTGATAACACAATAGGCATGATGACTATTTTTTTTTCTTATTGGTAATTGAAAGACCCTTAAAAAATATAAACATCGCTGAAAGAATGACTCTGATAGCTTAAAAATTCACCAATATATGACAATTCAAACATCTCATAAAATAGACCTGCCCGAAACGCTCCATACAAAGTGCTACAAAAGACTGACGTCTGACTTTGTACGATAGGTATATATATTGCGTTTATGAAAGTGGTTAAAATTGCTTTTAATTGCATGAGTTATCGAATGGTATACAAATGTTAAGAAATTTAATTGAAAAAAAAAAAATCGACTTGATTATCCAACTTTGAAGGCGCATAACAAAAAAAAATACAAATGCTATCGAGCTGAAATTTTGGGAACACTTATTTTTACAGTGATTTCTTTAATTTATAAACAAAATTCGCTAATCTTTCACCTTGTCATCATCCCTATTAGAACCATTTTTAGGGTCAATTTATACTAGCGCAAAGTCGAAGCGCATCGAAGCGTCTTACCAAAAACTGAACACAAATTCAACCTTGACTCGAGAGCATAACGCACAAATTACTTCGCGTCTTTTTAAAATCTCAGAACTTAGAAGTAATGTGTGCGTTACGCTCTGCAGTATCTAGCCACCTTTCGTAACGCGCGATAAGGAACTTCGTTGTAATAAGTAAATGAATAATGACCTCCTGGACAGCACGTCCCACTTCTCAGCGGTGGTGATGATGACCTGCCCCTTGTTCAGCAGCTTGTGGTCCGTCGCCGTCTCGCCGGTCAGCTGCACCACCTGTAGCATAACATCTTAAGTAAAAGTTCATCAGAGCCATGTTTATACTGCGAATTCGTGCGAATACACATCGCAATGTCATTTTTAGTATGAGTTTTGTCGCAGATATTTGCGATGCGATTTCGCAGGGATTGTGTGGGAGTCCTAAAGGCTTAGTTTAAACTTTTCTATATCGATATATCTATATCGATAGCATATTATATCGATTAAAGAAGTTTAATTAGGTAAGTTTTATGCTTATTTTTATTTTATTTTATTTTTTTATTTTATTTTATTCGGAAAACTTACAGCATACTAACAATAACATTAATTATCTAAATAAGAATTTCGAATGCCAATTACAAGTTTCCACTTATGAATAGTAATTTAAAGAAGCTAGGTGTGAAACAGTAATTACAATAATAGAATATACCTACCTATTTCTATACTTATTATAACAACTCCAAAAGTATTAGATGTTGAAAAATTTAATTTAGTTTTATAGTAGAAAGTAATTTTAAACAATATGCCACCGCAAATACAAACCCACTCTGAAATATGAAACTGAATTAAAAATTAAATACGAATTAAATATTAAAATATAAGAGATGATAAAATTACCTATGATCCGATCCATGATTAGTATTATTAACTTTGTAATATAAAATAAGTACTTATTCTAAAATATTTTCTAGTTAGAGGTGAAATATGCTTTAGTTAGAATATTTCGTATTTTCTTAGGCTTTAATGAAAATACATCCTCATGCTGAATTTCAATTAAAAATTTATTAAATTGAATGCTTGATCTACACATAAACGAGTTACGTATTGTAGGGTTGTACATAAAATGGTACATGGTTACGGAAGAATCTAGAAGGAACATTAAAGTCATATTTACTTAGTAACTCAGGGATATCTACAGTACTATTAATTACCTTACAAGAGAATGCAATGTCAGAGATTCTTCTACGATAGTGTAATGGGAGGAAATGAAACTTTTTGCACCTTGATTCATAGTCTGGAAGGATAATATTGCATTTAAATTGTAGAAATTTCAAGAAACGTTTTTGCACAGATTCGATCCTAGTTTTATAAATATCATAGGTGGGATTCCAAAGCTCAGAACAGTATTCCAGAAGACTGCGCACGTATGAGCAGTATAGAATTTTTAGAGTTTTAATAGATTTAAAATTCTTGCTTGATCTTATGATGAATCCCAGAGCCTTAGATGCCTTGCTCACGATGTGATCTATGTGCTGGTCAAAAATTAATTTATTATCAATGATAACCCCAAGGTCCTTAATTTCGTTTTTTAAGACTAAAACCTCATTATTGAGTTGATATGGAAAATGAAGCAATTTTGTTTTCCGACTAAAGTTCAGGGTATAGCATTTCGAGACATTAAGATTCAATTTATTAACCACACAGTAATTAGTAAATCTATTAAGATCCTCCTGTAAAAGATGACAATCATCAATCGAGGATATGTATTTAAGGATTTTGGTATCATCGGCGTACAAAAGTAGCTTCGAATGATGGAAACAATTGGAAATATCATTCAGGAAAATTGCAAAGAGTAGAGGTCCCAGTAGCGAACCTTGAGGGACACCAGAGGGTACTGCCATCCATCTAGATATAAACCCATTGAGTGCTACCGATTGTAACCTATTACTAACATACGATGAAAACCAGCGATAAAGATTTCCATGTATGCCTGCAGTCAGAAGTTTTTGTAGCAAAATGCAGTGGTCAATACGATCGAAAGCTTTACTAAAATCTGTAAATATGGCATCAACTTGCAAACCCTTGTCCATATATGCAGTAATGTAATCATATGCGACTAGAAGATTCGATGTAGTAGACCGACCTTTCAGGAAGCCATGCTGCTCTGAGATAAACCAATTCTTAATCGATGCGTAAACTTGTTTATAAACCAATCTTTCAAATATTTTAGCGAAGGTACACAGTTTGGATATAGGTCTGTAGTTCTTTACATTAACTTTATCACCTCCCTTATATACTGGGGTTATAAAAGCAGACTTCCATAAATTTGGGACGTATCCTTCTTTTAGCGACCTGGAGTATAACAGACATAGTGGAGTGACTAAGGACTTAGCACATTTGCTTATAAATATCGGGGGGATGTCGTCAGGACCGGGACCTTTATTAACATCAATAGAGTTTAAGAGTTTTAATACTTCATCAGAGGTGACTTGAATGTCTCCAATAGTATTGTGATTAATATTTTTAGGTTCAAAATCAACATTAATAGGGGTACTATTAGAATTGAGAAAAGAATTTTGAAAATAGGTAGCAAACAGGTCACAAATTTTATCGCCTGTGGTGGCGGTTTCCTTTTCGTAACACATAGAAGATGGAAATGTGGATGTGGCTCCTTTATTGTTTTTAATAAAAGACCAAAATACTTTAGGATTATCCATTAATGTACTTTCTGTTCTTTGAATATATGATTCGTAGCATGATTGCTCCAATGCCTTGGCCCTCTTTCTTAGAACGGAAAAGGAAAGATAATCACCGTAGTTAGAGAGTGCAGAAGTGAATTTTATATGAAGAGTCTTTTCTTGGTGACACCGTTATCCACAGATCTTCCGCGGGGGTGTGCCATTCTGGGCGTCCCATTGCTGCTAAATCGCGTCGAACTGCTAGAAGCACTCCCCCTCCGAGTGATTGCTTGGTCAATTTGTAATCCCTGTCACGCCGCCAAACAATATATCTGCCATCAAAAAGTTCGTAATCATTTATACCTTCCAGAAGCCAGGTTTCCGTTATAGATATAATGTCATACGAGTTGAGGTACACATTCCTTTTTAATAAGTCAGTTTTGGTACGTAGACCACGAGCATTCTGATAGTATATACTCAATTTGGAGTCCATCTGTAATAATCAATATGGATTAAAAAGCTCAGTAAAAACAATGTACTAAAATTTTTATAAAAACTATTGAAGGTAGAAAAATGGTGAGTAATAATCATGGAAGCATTAGAGAATGAAGCAATCGTACAATAAGTAAGCAAAATCATAGCAGACAGAGTCATAATATTTATTAGTAAATAAGAAATAATTAAAACGAAAAGCAGAAGCGTGATAATATAAGCATAGATCGAATCAAACGTAAGAGTAGACAGGTATGAGTGGATCGAGTAGCATGAAAATATATAAAAATGGAAGATAATAGCAGAAGTTGGCATTGTTTTGCGGTGGTTAACAAAAAACAAAAATAGATGCAAAGCTTGACCATATAATATTATGTGACTACACTCAAGGCACAGATGAGTGAGTATATAAAGACAAACAATAAATACTAAGCAATAAAAGAAGATCAAGTTCAATATAAATATTAAATTAAAAATATACATAAAAGTTAATCGTAATATTAAATAAAGATGGCAATGAAGGAGACACTCTAAGCTAATTTGTTTAAATCTGAATCACAAGCAATAATATGAACAGGAGACTTATCATTTTTTCGGATATGAATCTTACAAAATTTTACCCAAACATACTGATATCCTTTAAGCCGCGAGAATTCTTTTACTTTAGTTAAGAGTTTCTTTTGGTCAGGAATAAGATGGTCGTTAATATATATACGTTTGTCTTCTTCATCGAATCCGACATCCTTTAAGTAAATTTGTTTATGCGCCCGTGAAGCAGCAATAAATTCTTCTTTAATGAATCGGTTAATGAAACTCACAATTATTGATTTGGACTTGGAACTATGTGATGGGACACGAGCAATGTAATTTATTTGTGTTTTTGGGAATGAATATCCAACAACAGCAGATATGGAGCTTATGATGTCAAAAAGGTTTTCATTTGGTTTGATTGGAAAACCCTTTATTTCAACGTTGTTCATCCTAGACCACTGCTCTCGGACGCTATTATCTTTTTTGAGTAGCGTCAGGTCATTTAGAATAGATGACTCAGACTTTTGAGAATCCATGACACGTTTTTCTATGTCCAAGACCTTTGATTCCAAGTTATCAATCCTGGAACTGTTAAACTCACAAGTTGTTTTTAGTTCTGAAATTTCATTTTTTATTGATTTAATATCATCGAATAATTCAGGAAGCTTAATGAGTTGTGACTTCATATCTTTTAATTCCAACATAATCATTTCGAGGGTGACAGGTTCTGCTCCAGTCGGTGTTTTAGGTCGCGGACTTGTTGAAAGTTTACATTGTGGACATCTCCACATAAACCTTCGATCGGATCCAAGTTTCCGGTAACCAGACTCAGAAATAGAGGCGCATCCAAAGTCCATACTTCGTTTACACCCATTGCAAATTACGCCGTCCGTGTATGTGGAGTCACAAATATCACACTTCATCTTCAGTAAATTTGTAGTTTTTTAGTATGGTAACTCAACTTTTAGTCTAGCAACACGGAATATTATGTGGCAATACAAAAATGTATATGGCAACTGGAGATTTCTTATAGCAACACTGTATTGTCTATGGTCGACAACCACTTGTTTTGATTTGTTGTGATGTGACGTAGGTAGTTCAAAAAATATATTTTAATAACTTGTCAAATCGTTAAATTAAACACTAATTAATGCCGAAATAATACACTGATTTCTGTTTTATACAGAGCCAAATGATTTTTGAGATAACTTCTTTAAATCACAGAGCTATTCACTTGAAGCTGTTCACTAATGCGAGTGAGAACTTTAATTTAAGCGGGAGGTTCGAATCGCAGTGTTTACTCAGTGACAACTTGACAGTGACAGTACTGGTACAGTGACTTAGGTACCTCTAGTTTTAGAACACTTTGATCGTGATTTCATTACGATTCTAAAATACACCATAGAGTCCATAGTGGATTCTAAAAAGCTGCCTTGTTCATGCTTAATTTTTTACATTTTAGTGCACAATAGATATTTTGTCGATACTGCCACTATGTTGTCAAAACCCAAATAAGCGTGAATTTGGGTTATATTTATTTATTTCCAGAGCCTGTAGCCAAGGGGTTTTCTTTATCGCTTCTTTATAGAACCGCCGATCTAAATGTATGGAATTGACATTGAACGTCAACGTCATAATTAATGAACGCTTATGTCAATTCCACACATTTAGATCGGTGATTCAATAAAGAAGCTATAAAAAAAAAAGTCTTGGCTAAAGTAAGTACTTTTACATTACTTATCTAATATATATAAATCTCCTGTCACGATGTTTGTCCGCGATGGATTCCTAAACTACTTAACCGATTTTAATGTTTCTCTTTTTTAAATGTGTGCTTTTTTCTAACTTGAGAGATAGGATAGCTTAGATTTTTAATTATAGTCGCAATTTTATTTTATTGCAAATTATTTGTCTATAAAGAGCGACCATTGTTTATGCGACGCGGGTCACGGGATAGCGATGGACGTTGCCATGGTGACATACTTATTTACTCACTAATTCAATAAAATAATACGGGCGATATACTTTATATAATATGGCAAAGAAACGTTTGCCGGGACAGCTAGTGCTATTACAAAGTAAAGAGAAGGTTACCTTGAGGTTAAACCTGTTGGCGAACTTGTGGTACCAGTCGGCGAAGGCGAGGTCGGCGAGCGCGTCGTTGGGCAACGCGAGCACCACGCGCGGGTTGGGCTGGCTGATGGCGCGCAACAGCGCCAGCTCCGCTATCACCGACTTGCCGGACCCGCCCGGCGCGCCCACGAACACGTTCTCATCAGAGTTGTACACCGCGTTGAACACCTGAAATAACGTGTAAAGTGTAAACGGTTAAGAAAATTGTTGAACACATGGTGTAACAAAACTAAGTTATAATACTTAGGGCGTGTATGGTCACAGAATACATATTAGTTTAACAACAGATTCCTGACTCCCGAAACCCGTTTAAAAAAATAACTAATCAAGCTACGATACTATAAAGTTGAAATTCCAACGCGCAATGCTAAATTGCCTACGGATAAATTTACCTACATGTGCGCTCTCTTTATATAGCATAACGCGTACCTTTAACCTACGTACGTACCTTTTCTTAAGAATACAAGGTTTTCGCCTTCTAGAATACAAAATATTTTTTTAATTACTATTGGTATGAATAGCAAACTTTTTTATTGTAATATCAAATTTCAGTAAAACTACATTTATTTTATAGTAGTTTTATATTCGATTATAATGTTGCAGGAAACTTTTACAAGATAAACATAGTAACTTGTGTTTATTTCTGTGTAGTTTGTGTTTCTTGGTATGAAATTGGTTTACTTGCTACTAGATGGCGCCCGCAACTCCGTTGCGCCAAAATTCGTTTATCGCGAATGAACCGTACATTTTTTTGGGATAAAAAGTATCCTATCACCTATGTCCTTTCCCGGGACTCAAAGTATCTCCATACCAAATTTCAACAAAATCGGTTGAGTGGTTTGGGCGTAAAGAGGTAACAGACAGACAGACAGACAGACGGACAGACAGACACACTTTCGCATTTATAATATTAAGTATGGATGTTTGTATAGTTTTTATCTACTATTTGTATTTAAATACCTTATTTAATTAAAATAGGTACATATTTCATTGGCTTTTTTAATTGTTCATTTTTATAAGATTTATAACGATTTTGTCACAGCGGTTAAATCAGTATCATATTGTGTTAAATTGCTCTATGATCAGTATACAGTAGATACGCGACGAAAAATCTTGCGCGTGCGTCACCGCTCGCTTGTGAGTCCCTTATGATTTGCCACCCGCGGGTGGTACTAACAGTTCGATGCCTATACGCGCGAGTGGGCTGGTATGGGTTCCATAAATAAAGTTCGCTGTGAAAGTAGCAGCGCTGAAAGAGCATTTTTTTTCGATTTGTATGGGCAAGCGCCCGCGCGTAATGTATTTTTCTATACATAGATGAAAAACAAAATACTTTGTAAGGTACGCGCACCACAATTCATGACAGAAAAACAGGCAGATACACAAATATTTTAAATGTAAACATTTAAAGATTGCAATTTGCTTGAGAACCTTAAGTTGCGAACAACAGTTAATACATATACTGCCAAAGCATACTTTTTTACACAATAAGAGGGCAAACGAGCAAGCGGGTCACCTTATGGAAAGCAACTACCGTCGCCCATGGGCACCCGCAACATTAGAAGAGGGAATACGCTCTCTTCTTGAAGGTTTGCAGTATTAGTCCGGAAATACCTACTGCTGTGACAGTTCGTTTCAGAGTTTTGTATATGTCCAGTCCAGTGACTATGTCGGAAGAAACCGCTTAAAGCGGTACGAAGATTTGCCCTCTTCCAAAAATTTGATTCTTTTTCTCATTTTGTATTTTTATAATATGTGCAAATAAAGAGTCTATTATTATTATGCTACGAATAAAAAAAAACTAAGGAAACGTAACTCCCATACTTCAACCGTTTTGAATTTGGTTCCTTTTCGCACACTAAAATATGGCGATAGTAACGACACACTAACACTCAAATTCACGAAATAAAGCCGATGACACTAATTGTCACTCCTATATTTACACAAAATTGTGTACCGAATACATGCATGCGAAAGTATGCATGTATTCGGGTCATGCGGGCTCTACACTCGCGGCGCGAACTGTGGCCGCGATTCACGGATGCTACGCGCCGTGCGAAAGCTCGCGGCGCGAAAGCCCGCGAAGGCCGCGAACCGCAAGTGTGTGTGGGTTTCGCAGCTTCGTGTTTGCGCTTCGCGGCTTCGTATTTGTACGCATCGTGTTCACGAGTAGAGCCCGCAGAACAAATACGAAGCCGCGAAACCCTCCACATTCGCGGTTCGCGGCCTTGGCGGGCTTTCGCGCCGCGAGTGTGGAGCCCGCTTCACATTTTATAGACTCGTGGACAAATTTTGACATAGTTACTCTTCCTTAGTTTTTATTATGCTACGTTATAATGTCTGACCTGCGTCTGTATGGGGTTGAACATGGGGAAGGCGTCGGCGTAGAGCTCCTCGTACTTGGCGTTGCGGAGCGCGGAGACCGGCAGGGGCTGCAGGTCGAGCAGCTCCGTCGGTGGCAGGTTCTTCTCCGGCAGCAGCAGGTGCCGGAACGACACCGGCAGCACCGTCTCCGCCGCTATCCACCTACAGACAAACATTATTGAATTGCAGTCGAGTAATGAATGTACACGCAGACATTTAAAGATTAATCAATTGTAATGAACAGTTTGGTAGAAACAATTGTATACGAAACGTCACGAAATTTTTGACAAAAAGCAAAATAATACTGCACAATTTTCGCTTGTTACGAGGCAATCCCTAAAGTACGTCACACAATTTTCATGATTTTTAGACCCTCCCTCCCCCCTTGTTACAGGTTGTGAGTCCCCCAACCCCCACCTCGCTAGTATGGCGTCACAAATTTGCGGTTTTATATTTAAAAATTAAACCCCCTCCTCCCTCTTTAGGTGTGACATACTTTATGGATGGCCCCTACGTGGCTGTCGCAAGGTTTTGAATCACAATACGCAATTTGCACAATAAGCATTAACCGATGACAGCAAAGTTTCCGTGAATCGCCCTGCCGCTGCTCACCTGTCGGACACGACGCGCAGGAAGTACTGCGGGGGGAGCGGCTCGAAGACGGGCACGAACAGCTTGACGTGGTGCTCGTCGCGGCAGTAGCGCTGCTTCAGCAGGAAGTACTCGTGGTGCAGGACCACCTCCCCGTCCACGTCCTCCACCAGGATCCAGAACGCCTCCGACTGGCCGTGGATCTAACGATATAACGTAAGGTACCTTATTAGGTATTTATTTATTTATACAGGGTGTGACAAAACTAAGTGATAATACTTTTGGGTGTGTACATTTAGAGAGTTCACTGTGAATGTAGCAGCGCTGAAAGACCAAATTTTTTTTTACTTTTGTATGGGGAAACTCGTGACGCTCGGGTCCTTGCCCATACAAGTGAAAAAAATTAGTCTTTCAGTGCTGCTGCTATCACAGTGAACTATCTACAAGGAACACGTACACACCCTAAAGTATCATCACTTAGTTTTGTTACACCCTGTATACATATTTCATATTTGGTACACAAAACGGAATACAGCCAATGTTAGTGCCATTAACAAACTAAAAACTTATCGACTAGACTATATTCCTAATTATGTGCACACAACATAATATTATGATGTGCATCGTATAATTATTAGGCGCAGCGCAGACGACAGACTATCCGTGACGCACTTTATGTCTGTGGAAATATAATCTATGCAATTATAAGCGGACTTTTTGTACGTTACTGCATATAATTGCATAGGTTCTATTTCCCACAGAGTAAAAAGTGCGTCACGGATAGTCTGTCGTCTGCGCTGCGCCTTATACGATGCACACATACCTTATCATCCCACTGGAAGTCCGGCGTGATGGTGAGCTCGACCCTCAGGGTAGATCGTGTGACCGGCTGGATGTGGGTCGCCAGCTCCAGCTTGGGGAACTGGTGGACGTATTTGTGGATCATCTTGCCGAGCTTCGGCGCGCGAACAAGCTCGCCGATCTCGTTGGGGCCCAGCTCGTAAAGTTTCTCCCACGGGAAGTTCTTCTTTTCTAGTTTCTTTATCACCTGCGAAAGATTATATGGATTTTAATAATTGTTATCAAAATTAAATATTTTTTAAGATTAGAATTATTTATAGCAAACAAAATAGCGTTAAAAATCCAGGGTAAAAGTTGCTTTGAATGTTTTCCAGCATAGCCAGCACGGCCTTCCTCAGTCGATTCTTCGGAAGAAAGTAATGGCAGTTTCTTTCCCATGTCTACATATCTTTTTCCCGAGCATGGCGCCACCCATCGACTTGAGTTTCAATGGACAAAGACAAGAAACTTTTCCATAGCAACCATTATAGCAACGGCTATTTTGACAGTTAGTTTCTTGACTCTTTTTTTTAAATATGGCACTTCGGCTATAAAACCATGGCCAGTGTCGTGTAAATGGCGGCAAATTCAAAAATACGACTTGTAGCAACCCAATCTATAGTCGAAATTATAGTTTTGATCTACGAAATACGAATAATAAAACCTAAAGAAGTTTATCTCGTAGTTTGTAGATCAAAACTATAATTCCGGCTATAGACAGGGTTGCTTTACATCCTACGAATAATAAAACCAGGAAAGTATTTTGGAGCATGTTTTTTGACGGAGTTACTCTTCCGTAGTTTTTTTATTATTCGTAGTTTACATCGATATTTTGAATTTGCCGCCATTTACTCGACACTAGCCATGGTTTTATAGCCGAAGTGCCATATTAAAAAACAAAAAGAATCAAGAAACTAAATGTCAAAAGCGGATAAAATTGGTTGTCATGCTTGACATATAGATTTTCAAAAGCGGAAGAAATCGAGAGACGAAAGAAACTTTTTCTCCAATGTTTTTTTTGGTAAAACTGTCAAAATTTAGTTTCTTTAACGGTATGCTAGCTACGCTGACCAAAACTTTTTTTTCTTCGTAGACATTTTAACAACAACAATTTTAACATTTAAATATTATAGACACTTAGCTATTTAAACGCGCCAAAAAGATACAAAATACTCTCGCTATTTCATAATTTTTGTTTTTAATTTTTCAACAGTGTCACAGATTAAAAAACTTACTTCTTCGGGCATTTTCCTGAACTGTCTGAGCGGCGACATCGACTGCCACATCCGCCGGTCCACCATCTTGCACAGCGCCAGAGTTTTGTCCACCAGCTGAGCCCAACCTGGGAAATAAACATTTATTAACACAAGGTTTGGTATAAAACACAATCTAAGTAACATTTTTATACAATGAAACTGATGCTTTAGCATTAGTCAAATTAACTTACTCGCCTGTCACGTGGTGTTTACAATATGGTAGACAAAGATTTGTATATATTATCTTCTAATATAATGCTGAGATTGACAGAAAATGTATGGAATATTGAATACATCCATAAATTTTAGCTAAGGGCTTCCACACATAACTGCGAATTCGCATAGCATCGCAAATATCTGCGACAAAATTCATAATAAAAATTACATTACGATATGCGAATTCGCAGTTTTGTTGTGTGGGAGGCGGGAGGAATGGATTTCGTATATATGCAGAGAAATTCTCCGTGGTCTCAGCCATTTGCTCTCCAACAAGTTTATTTACCGTGACGTCAAAGGGCAGAATGTCCTCCTCACAGACAATGCTGAAGTGAAACTCGACTCGAAGTTAAGTATAAAAATGAAATGACTAACGGCCGTTCCCAATATTCAATCTATCTCTGGTTTGACATACAACCGATCGCAGCTAACATTGAATTGACATAAAATATGTGTCTCTAAAGTATAATTTACACAGAGCCAGTAGTGGCTGCCAATATGACTGGCAGCCAACATTGGCTTGGCATATGCCGCGTGTGAACAGTTTGGCCTGGCTTGAAAAACAGTTCACACGCGGCATATGCCAAGCCAATACTGGCTGCCAGTCATATTGGCAGCCAGTAGTGGCTCTGTGTAAATTATACTTAATGTCTAATGACAGCTATTCCTATCTCTAGTAGGGCAAAACCAAAGATAGATCAAATATTGGGAACGGCCGTAAGTGCGACCGCTAATAACGACGGAGGCTCTCACCTCTATGCAGCACGATCTCGAATATGGCCCGCAGCAGGCGGCTGGCGGACTGCGTGACGTACACCATGTCGGCCATCAGCGCGAAGCCCTCCAGCTTGAGCTGCGAGATGTACGCCTGCAGCAGCACGTTGATCTTCGCCGACGGCTCCTCTATGCTCTCCTTGATCGGTATCGGCACCTGATGGAATAGATGAATAATTTAGCGTCTGTTTCACCACTTCCTGATAAAGATAAGGTGCCGGGGCTATCCACAACTTTTTTGACCGATTCTCCATACTCCACCCGTCAAGTTAAGTGGATCCATCACTTATCTTGACGGATGGAGTATGGAGAATCGGTTAAAAAGCCTATTCGGCACTTATCAGGAAGTGGTGAAACAGGCTCTTAGTCTTATTTTATTTATTACTTAATTAATTTTTGAGGAGGACAACGAATCATGCTTTATTACCCCATATTATTCAGTAGCTATAATGTCATTGAGTACATTCAAAATAAACTAATGTAGAGCTCAAATGTAAACGTAAGTGACGTAACGAGCGTACAAACTGTTTCGTTATATTCAACGTGTATATTAAACGTAAAAGAATACCAAGCACAGTGTGCATACTAATCAGTTTTTGTTATAGACAGATTTCGATGATATTAAAATACAAAAAAACTTGAGTGGTGTCAAGGGACAACCGAATGGAACGGAGTTATTTCTTACGTTCAAATAATCTGTACATATGTAATACATATATACTCAAAAAAAATATTTAAAAAAACGCCACCCGATGCCCAGGAATACTAAGAATGCGTCGCTGTTTATTCTCAAAAAACGCCACCTAGTTGACGCACAGGAATACAATCAACGCGCAACGCTCTCTGCCATTAACATGCAGGTACTAATAAAAAAGTGTCGTTACAATTTTTTCGTTCTAGCCCCCTTTCGCAACGCGCGAAAAGGAACTCCGTTCCAATAATATAGTGTTGGTTATATAACAAGGAAAAACACTCACCCTCTCCATAAGCTTATGTAGCTCCAGCTTCTCCTCGTCTCTGACGGTGATGTGCTTGAACTCTCCCGACAACGAGAACACGCGGAACAGTTCGATCTCCCCCAGCGTGGGTTTGAGGAGCTGGTTGTAGCTGTGCATGGTCTCGTGCGAGCAGTAGAAGTGGGAGGCGATGCGGCCCAGCTCCGTCGGTTGGAACACGCCGGAT
Source organism: Polyommatus icarus (assembly GCA_937595015.1). Classification (NCBI taxonomy): domain Eukaryota; kingdom Metazoa; phylum Arthropoda; class Insecta; order Lepidoptera; family Lycaenidae; genus Polyommatus; species Polyommatus icarus. The sequence goes on along the minus strand of OW569322.1, from coordinate 22,347,303 downwards.
TTGCGCTCGTACTTTATCAGACCGGCCCTTCAATTACGAATGTTATTATTAAAACTACTCAGCAATCGTTTCATAGAAGATCAGGCCCCTTAGACAGTCTCTTTTGTTAAAAACGATGACGAAATTCGTTATCAAAATGTATGGAATTTGACATTAGTCTTCGTCTGTGAAATGTCATTTAGCAATGACGTATGTCAAACCGCATACATTTTGATAACGAATTTCGTCATCGTTTTTAAACGAAATATACTTTGTCTAAGGGGCCTGTTTCTTTTTTATTTTCAGTATCGCATCATCTATACTGATATTTTAAAATATGCGTCTGTCTGTTACCTATATTATGTATAGTAATAAATAAATGTCAGCAATAATTTTGCGTAGCTTATTTCGCGGAATATTGCTAAAAATAATAACAAACTAAATTTTAAGCTATGGATTTCCGCAAAGTAACGCCTGATTCCATTAACTATTTGCGTAGCTGGTTTAAGCTGGGAACAAATTACCGGACGAACATCCGCGGACGTTTTCATCGGATGCGGCTTGTTTCTATCTGATCAATACAAAATACACTAAACTGTACACATTGTCTGAACTCTAACATAAGTCGCGGACGCGATCTTGAGCGTTCGGACGTCCGAACAGAATTTGGCAGGCCGGGACCGGATGTTTTTGCATCCGCGGACGTCTGCCATTGACATGTAGGTTAGGTCTTTGACGTCCGCGGATGAACCGTGCACAATGTTAAGTCGCATCCATTAGCCGCGACTTATGATAATTTGTTTCATAGCTTCAAAGTTAACATTTTTGTATGTATGTAAATATAAGCCCAATCGGCATCAGCAGCAATAACCGTCGGGCAAGACAAAGCAAAGTTTTGACTTGAAACTGGCCACACTCAGAGGGATTTAATGATCACTTAACTTTAGACAAAATACTGTAGCACTTCCATCGTGGGTATCGCAGACACAATAGATTTTTAATTGCTATGCGGCAGCCGGCTTTCGCTTGGGGATTGATGGGCTAAATATATACTCCATACATTTCCTGGTACAACGCACCTTTAAAAAAGATACTGAATGAAAAACATAAATTCTTAAAAAAATTTCGCAAGTACGGTAATTTATCTGATTATCATTCTTTTACATTACTCAGAAAACGAGCCAAAATACTTGAGTCCGAATGTTATTCTATTTACCTTAGCAAAATTGAAAATGGAATAATAGATAATCCTAAACTTTTCTGGAACTATATTAAAAACAACAAAAAAGGCCCAAACTCTCTACCATCGACACTAATCTACGAAGGTCAAGTTATCGACTCTCCAGAAAACATTTGTAATGCTTTTTCTCAATATTTTCAGTCTGTATATTCTTCTACCACGCCGGTCCAATCAAACAACCCCCCCACACATGTATCTAGTAATCAATCTTATAACAGCGCTTCATCTTCCTCCAATACAATAAGTAGTATTGAGATTACATATGATATAGTTTACAAACTTCTGTCTACTATAGATTGCTCGAAAGGGGCCGGACCTGATCTAATCCCTCCCTTATTTATTTTAAAATGCGCCAAAACTCTCACAAAACCGTTATGCATCTTATTTAAAAGATCAGTACATGAGGGCATTGTTCCGCCAACTTGGAAATTAGCCTTTATCACGCCAGTTTTCAAAAGCGGCAATAAAAATGAAATAAAAAATTACCGTCCTATTTCGAAACAGTGTTTGTTTGCAAAGGTATTCGAACGAATTATATATGAACAGGTTCATCACTCGCTCTCGAATTACTTTATTCAAGAATTACTTTATTCAAGAACAACATGGCTTTCTTAAAAACCGTTCAACAAATACAAACCTAATCACTTTTACTGAGTTTGTTAGCTCATCTATGGACTCGGGAGGTCAAGTGGATGCGATTTTTACTGATTTTAGTAAGGCCTTTGACCTAATAGACCATTCCATACTATTACAGAAACTTTATTCGGCCGGTATCCATGGTAGTTTGTTTCGCTGGTTCTCCTCCTATATAAAGAATCGATCCCAGGCAGTGGTTCTTGATGGCTATGCATCTAAATGGAATTTCGTGCCATCTGGAGTACCACAAGGATCTTTATTAGGTCCTCTACTATTTAATATATTTTTGAACGATGTTGGTTCCTGTTTTAAATACTGCAGTTTTCTTCTATACGCGGATGATATGAAAATTTTTAAGCAGATTAATAATCTTGCTGATTGTCTACTGTTGCAGCGAGACCTAGAGGCTTTTAGTAAGTACTGTCTCATGAATAATATGATTTTAAATATTTCGAAGTGTCTAGTCATATCATTTACTCGAAAAAAGGTCATAGTTAATTTTGATTACAATCTTAGGGGTACTAATTTAAATCGTGTAAGCCAAATAAGGGACCTGGGTGTCATACATGATTGTAAACTAAGTTATGAACCACATATAGACACTATTGCTAAAAAGGCCCACAGAGCCCTTGGTTTTGTAATAAGAGCATGCTCTCAATTTAGGTCTATAAAAGTGTTGAAGATCCTTTATTGTTCATACGTGCGTAGTATCCTCGAGTATTGTTCTCAGGTTTGGAACCCCCAGTACAAGGTTCATATTAACAGACTGGAATCAATACAACGTAAATTTATTAAGTACTTGAAGTATAAATGCAACGATGACCGTAGCGCCAGTTATATAGATATTTGTAAAAAACATCATATCGTCGATTAAATAGAAAAGTGTCATTTTTCAAAAATTTTGGAAAGTGTGATTATTATTGGAAATGTTATGTTATGAACTATATTTTTATATAGATAAGAGACACTTTAGTAATTGCATGTAAAGATCGCTAGATGGCGTTAAGTGTCATTTCAGCACTCTATCGTCGACCGCCATATTGACAGTAGATAAACGTCACTCTGCCATTTGCAATCAAGCCGCGAAGCCGACTACATGTGATTTTTACTGAAAGGTGACATTTCTTGAAGAAGTCCGTGGATTCGATAGTACAAGTCAAGAAATATTTATAGAAAAAGGTATTTTATTGCAATATGACACTTATTCTTTTAAAATAAGCCGCAATTGTGTGTTTGAGTTTATAGAAAAATGTCATTTTTGGAAATGTGACTGCTTGTGGTGTTTTAAAGTAATTGATACATGACCTATTTCTAAATCTGTCTTTTTTCTAATAAAATTATTTTGAAGTCATTGCTATGGAATTCCATTGAAAAATGTAATAATTTCTAATATGACTAAAAATGTTTAGGATTATAATTTATTTATAGATTTTTTTATTTTATGACATTTATCTATTAAAATTTATATTATATTTTAACAATTTTTTTAACTTTATAAGTCTAAAGTATCTTAGATACATTAAAACGCTAGCGATCTTTCCGCGGCTAATTGCGAGTTGCGACTGACAAAAATTCAAATAAAATGCCACTTTATGACATAGGTTATAGGTTTCATTTTACTCTACGCGACTAGCTTTTACGCCACAAGCGGCGGCAGCATGGGTCGCTTCACAAATATCACTAGAAAATGAAACCTATAGCCTATGTCATAAAATAGCATTTTATTTGAATTTCTGTCGGTCGCGGTTAGCCGCAGCAAAGATCGGATGGTCACTTTTACGAATAAACGTCCACATGATTGAACGTTTGTACTTTACTATTAGCCATGATTTTAAATATTTTGACAATGGAATCTTAATAGCGTTGAAACCATTATGTAATTTAAATTATTTATTATTTAAAGTTGAATTTCAACCACTAGGCGACCTCTAGTTATTATATTTTTTTTACTGAATCTTTCAAACTAATTACATTGTAAATTTTATTTTTAGAATGAAGCGTGGTGAAAAAATATTAAAAATGATTTTGTGTGAAGAGTTTTCTGATGAGAATAGTACAGTAGAATTTAATTCACATCCGTCAAAATCAAGTAAAGATTCTATAATAGACATACCTGATAAATCAATACCATGCGGTATATCCGAATTAACAGAAGCAATTAATATGGATTCAGAGTTAGATAATCAACTCCTTACTCGAGCTACTGAAAAAATATGCTCACCACAAAAAGCGTCATCGTCAAATTTATCTGAAACTGTCAATGATAAACCACTGCAAAGTAAACTAAATTTAGTACGCACACCATTAATTACGTTAAATGGCTCTACTACAGTTACAAATTCAATAAGTAACAGTTCTTCCTCGGATTATCGTACTATTCCATATTCGTCGAATGATGAACCTGGGCCAAGTAGAAGTATTTTAGATTCAAACCTTGAAGACTGCAGCAATATTCTTCTTTCGAATAATAATATTAATATTTTAATACCGGATTCAGATATTTCTTTTGAGGAAGATGATAATAGGTCCCTCAACTCAATACCTGATAGTCAAAAGGACTATTCGTCTGATGATGTTGATAATGATCCCGATTATTTACTTAAAGAAGATCTTGCGATATCATCTTCATCTACAGAAGATGAAAGTGCTACGGTAGAAGAAATACAAGAAAATACAAATAAGGATGGTACAGAGAAAGTAAAAAAAGGCAGAAAAAGAAAAGCTGATCCGAAAGAATGGAGAAAAAATAAGGCAAAACTTTTGAGAAATTCTGGAAAAGCGTACATATCGACATCAAAAACAAGAAAAGAAATGCAAGAAAGACAAATTAAAGCACCATGTACGGAAAAGTGTAAACTGAAATGTTATGACAAGATTACAGAGGAAATACGAAAAAATATTTTCGCGAGTTATTGGAATTTGGGAAACTTAGATAAGCAACGTCATTTACTAAATAAATTTATTACTGCAATAAAACCGAAGTACAGATATATTCGTGAAGGAAGTACAAGAAAAGACTATAATCATGCATTTCATTTTGTTGTAGAAGGAGAAAACATTAGAGTTTGTAAGACTTTTTTTAAAAATACGCTTGGTATCTCTGACAGACCTATAAGAACTGTAATTTCGATGCAAAACTCTATAGTTGGCGGTTTCCTTCGCGATGATAAGAGGGGTAGACATGGCAAACATCATAAGCTTGATAATGCAGTTATTGATGGTATTAAACAACACATCAATTCTATACCGAGAATCGAAAGTCATTACTGTCGAGCTAGTTCAAACCGGGAATATATTGAAGGAGGTCTGTCTATTGCTCAATTATATAGAGATTATGTTGCAAAATGTCAATTACATAATATTCCTCATGCTGCATATCAAATATTTTACAATATTTTTACCAAGGAGTACAATATATCGTTCTGGACTCCAAAAAAGGACCAGTGCGAAGATTGTACAGCCTATAATAATGCAGAAGATAAAGAACCATTGAGAACTAAGTATTACTCGCATTTAGAAGAGAAAGAATTAGCAAGAAAAGAAAAAAATATAGACAAAGAAAATTCCAATTCCAATAAAAAGTACATAACTGCTGTCTATGATTTACAAGCCGTAATGCCATGCCCAAGAGGTGATGTTTCCAATTTTTATTATATTTCAAAACTTAATGTACTTAACTTCACTATTTTCGAATTAGAATCTAAAGATGTTAACTGCTACGTCTGGCACGAAGGTGAAGGAGCAAGAGGAGTCAATGAGATAGGATCCTGCGTTTTAACTTATTTAAGAAACTTACAAGAGAATAAAAAAGATGATTTTGAAGTTGTATTTTACAGTGACAATTGCTGTGGGCAACAAAAAAATAAGTTTATGATTGCAATGTATATCTACGCCGTAAATTGTTTCAAAAATTTAAAATCAATAACCCATAAATTTTTAATAAAGGGACACTCACAAAATGAGGGAGATTCTGCGCATTCTGTGATAGAGCGTAATATTTCAAGATCTCTAAAATCTGCACCTATTTACGTACCGGAACAATATGTGACATTAATAAGAACTGCAAAAAAGAAAGGAAATCCATATAAAGTCCATGAATTGAATCACGAGAGCTTCTTTGATATTAAAAAAATAGCAGACAGCATTGGTTCTAACTACTCAATTAATGAAGATAGAGAAAAAGTGAAGATGGGAGATATTAAGGTTATTAGGGTAGATAAACAGTTCAACGACAGATTCTTATACAAGTGTTCGTATAAAGAAGACAGCTTTAAAACTGTTATTGTTAAAACTAGAGCTAGCAAGAAGAAAACAAGCTCTAGTTCTGAATTACAACCGCTTTATTCAACAAAATTGGCTGTGTCTGATAGTAAAAAAGCCGGTATACTTTCACTTATAGATAAGAATATAATTCCCAAATTTTATAAGAATTTTTATGAAAATCTGTAACTGTACTTATTCTAATTGTTTTTTTTTTTGTAGAAAAGATATTACACTCTTTTAATGCCTGAATTTATATCATTACACTTAATAAAACTATTTTTGTTTCTAAGGTTGTTTGACATTTTTTACCCAACTTATTGCCACTTTGTTTTTTCATTATGTGGAAAAGTGACATTTATATCTAGAAGTATGTCATATTCAAAACATATATTAAAATTACATCACGATTATAATCTTGACTTAAATACCTTTAAAATGGTACATAACACTTATATGTAACTATAAAATATAACAGAAAAAAAAAAGATTAAAAAAAAAAGAAAAACTTTAAATGAATATCCTGCAGAATTTGTTCTTTTTGAAAAATGCCACTTATCTATTTAAACGACGATATTTTACCCCTAGAAGAGAGACGTAAATTCGCTGATATAATCTTTTTAGTAAAAATTGCTCAATGTCGTGTTGACTCTCCTACTCTACTGTCAAAAATTAACATACGCGTGCCTTATAAAGTAACACACATGCGACAAAGACCGACTCTCTCTATGGCTTCTCACTGTACTAATTACAGGCAAAACTCCTTCTTTATAAGGTCTATGTATACCTACAATTACTACAGCAGCACTCATTCGACAGATGGCTCCGCACTCGATCTTTTTGGATCATCACCTAATGTTGTTAAAAATACACTTTCTAGAGACTGGTTTTCGAAATAATTGTAAATTTTTAAAGAGTTATGTTATATGTTTATTTTCCCCTTTTGTAAGTAGGTATTTATATGCGAAAACAATGTAATTGTGTATCTGCTTGTTATGTATTTATCCACATTGTCACTTAATTACTGTTTTGTTTTCCAATAAAATAAAATAAATAAAATAAATAAATTTCCGTCACTCTCCATTACTTAAAGTTGTAAAATTATTAAATGTCTTTGAGTGCGGCCATTATTATTATAATAAATAAATAAATTATGTATTACTCACTTGTCCAACAAGCAGGCGGCAGTGTGCACGAGGTCAGCCCTGTGCAGCTCGAGCAGCGAGTCCTCCTGCAGCTTCTCCGGCGAGATGCCGTACAGCGCCGGCTGACGCAGCATCCGGATGTACAGGTACGTGTAGCCTGCGATGATGAACAATGTCATACATGTCAACAAACCTAAGTAATTATATTTTAGCTTAGGTGTATCCATACTTCCATACTAATATTATAAATGCGAAAGTGTGTCTGTCTGTCCGTCTGTCTGTTACCTCTTCACGCTCTAACCGCTGAACCGATTTCGCTGAAATTGGGTATGAAGATACTTTGAGTCCCGAGAAAGGACCCAGGATACATTTTTCCTGGAAAAATGGTACGGTTCCCACGCGATAAACGAATTTTGGCGCAACGCAGTTGCGGGCGTCATCTGTGAAAGTACCTACTAGTGCTGACAGAGCAAAATTTTTTTGTTATTTGTAGGAGCAAGCGCTCCAGCGTCATGAGTTTGCCCACACAAAAGTTGAAAAAAAAAGTTCTTTCTATGTAAGGGACATATACACATTTACACATAGGACGTCGTATAGAAAAACACTACGAAAGGCAAGTAGCTAAGAACTAGAAGAAGTTCCCTATGTGTGCACAGCCATAGATATGCGGTGCAGTAAAAAGAGAAGCTTCATAGGTGTTACAGCGCACTGGATCACAAACGATCTACGCAGAGTATCAGTGGCATTAGCTTGTCAACGATTTAGAGGCGTCCACAGCTATGATATGTTATCCGATATAATTCAAAAATTCGGCCTTAATACGAATAAAATTGTTGCATCGGTGACGGGTAATGGCACCAATTTCGTAAAAGCCTTCAAAATGTTCGGTGTTAAATTGACCAATATAATCAATAAAAAAAAGAAAATGAAGTTATGTTCGACTTTCAGCCAACAGAAGCTTCTTCCGAATCTGATGTTGAAGTAGGTGAATCATGGAATTTAGATGATCCTGAGCACATTTTTTTCCTTCCTGCTCATTTACGATGCTGTGAGCATACTTTAAGCTTTTGCGCAGCTATGGATGCGAACATAGTTTTAACCTCGCAAGACACGCCTCTGTCCCAAATGCATGCTGCAATAATGAAAAAAATTTAATATTTTGTGGAAGTCTGCAGGGCGACCAAAAAGTGCCGAAATAATACAGGATGTGTTAGGACACACGTTAAGCCGACCTGGCGAGACCAGGTGGAATAGCTTGTTTGATGCCTTCAAGCGCCTTCAAGCAAATTTTCAACATTAAAGAAAGTTTACTTTTTCATAGATCGTTAACCATAAAAAATACTATTAAAGAAAATGAATTTGATTACATACAAGAATATTTGATGTGTACTTCGCCAGTTGCGAAAGCACTCGATATAATGCAACGTGAGACTAACACTTATTATGGAATAACTCTACCGTGCTTACTTAGGCTGAGAAAAAAATTGCGAAAAATTGAAAAGAAAAAGAATTTTTACTTTTGCAACCCGTTAATCAGGGCATATAGAAAGTTTTGAGAAGAGATTTGAAAAAATGTTTGATGTCACCACTCCTGAAGCGGAAAAGGCGGCTGTTGCGGCATTTTCTTACGCAAGATTAAAAAATAAATGGTTGCCTTGTTTTGAGCCGAACGATCGTACTAAACTTCTGAAAATTTTCAAGACCTGCATTTCCAAACAAATGAAAGAAGATGCCGTAGAAACAGTAGCAACAACAAAAAGTGCCCAGGAAAACATTTTTTAAAATTTTGACCCTGACTCAGACTCGGATATTTCAGTGTCGTCAGATAAAAACGGATGCTCCTCCGATGCCCCAATTACTAAAGCAGAACTTTGATGCTGCATTTTTTTGCCGAGAAAACCAAGATTTGCAACTTCTCAATAGATATCCTGAGATAAAAAGTGTTTATATTAAATACAACACACCTATGCCATCGTCAGCTGCAGTGGAACGCCTTTTTTCTTTTGCGACAAAGACAAATCTTCCAAAGAGTCACAAATTGTCAGACTGCATGTTTGAGAAGAGAGTGGTACTGAAGTGTAATTTAAATTATTACAAGTCATTTAAATTGTGATTGTCTGTGTAATCTTGTTTAATTAAATGTGATGATTATTATTTGGATCGGTCTTTTATTTGTTGCCAACATATTTATAATATTATTACTTATTAGTATGGAATACCGGCTTTATAATTTTATCCAGCAGTATTTTATAATTGTTATTTTTAATTAAAATTAACAAAATAATAGACAGTTAATTACTTGTTAATTGTTACTTAATACAGTTATTAATTAAATAATTGTTAGTTAGAATTTTTCACATTTACAATTGATTAATTGTTAGTTGTAATTTTTCACAATTACAATTGATTATTCGTTAATCTTTAATTATTGTTCTTGCAATTAAAATTTGCCCAACTCTGTCTCTACCACATATAACTGATTTATTTGACAAGTTAGGCAAAAGTATTTATTTCTCAAGCATAGATCTAGCAAGTGATTATCACCACATTGAGATTAATGAAATAACCGTCAAAAAACTGCATTCAGTACCCAATCAGGAGATTACGAATTTAGCAGAATGCCGTTTGGCTTAAAAAACTGCCCCGGCAACATTTCAACGCGCTATGAATAACGTCCTGAGAGGACTTCCAGGCATTTACTGTATGGTAAATAGCGATGACATAATAATTTATACAAAAAGCCTAGCAGAGCATATCGATAGTCTAAGAAAAGTTTTTGATCGATTGCGAGCCAAGTACATATCACTAATATCGCCTTGCCAGCAAATCTCGGAGAATGATCTGTACCTGTGCACCGAAAAGGAAATATAATAATAATAATAATATTTTTATAATTTTCATTGAAACCAGGCCAGCTACGCAGGAGTAATTTCATAGTTAATTTTCTTTTACATTTGAAAGATTTTATTTACAAATAGAGTAGTGTACCTTAATACAAACTTAATGTCATTTAAGCAAGATGTTTGTTTTCAAATTGAAACAACTATCAGTAATGATACTATTATTTTACAGTACAAAGTTATTGATTTACAGACAAAATAAAGAAATATTTTTTTTTTATATATGGATTGGGGTTCCAAGAATATTACACCTTCAGAAGTCTATCTATACGATAACAATCAAATCGCAAAAGTTCAGTGATAGTGATGAGGTGCAAATAATAAAAGTCAATAGTTTCAGTGTTGCAACTCTTATATTGTCTATACTTATTATAAAACAAAGTCGCTTTTTTTTCCCTCATGTCCCTTTGTTCCCTTTAATCTTTAAAACTACGCAACGGATTTTGATGATTCTTTCAGTCTTAGATAGCCCATTTATCGAGGAAGGTTATAGGCTAATTTTTATCACGCTAAGACTAATAGGAACGAAAAAATAGAGGAAAATAAGGAAAAAACGGGGGAAATTATTTGAAAGGGCTAACTTGAATGCGCTAATCTCAGGAACTACTCGTCCGATTTGAAAAATTCTTTCAGTGTTAGATAGCCCATTTATTGCGGAAGGCTATAGGCATATTTTTTAGTGGCTATATATTTTATACCCGTGCGACGCCGGGGCGGGTCGCTAGTATGTTATAATTTTATGTTTCTGTGGATTCCTAGCGTTATATAAATTTAGAAATAAGTTATTTTGATTTAAAAATCGAAACCCTCAGAACTCAGAAAATTCGTCTGATGGTTTCGAACTTAAGGGGGGAGGAGTCATGTTGGGCTCTGGCCACCCAAAGCTTAGTTAGGTAAGCACTTTAAGGATCCCAGAGGCATGCGCGTGCGGTCTTTATAGGCAAAAAGGCAGTGCTTGCCTTATATTTTAATTTAACTTTCGTACTTTTTAATGACTCATGACGTTAATTTTTTAATAATACATAATAGTAAAAAATATAGTAAAAAAATAAATATACACATTTAAAACGCCTCAATTTATAAAATAGCAACATGTACACGCGCGAACGGGTTCACGAGAGGTCAAGATAGGCTCAGTGTTGAGGTGCCTGCCTTGCGCGTATGTGTGAGTGTGTCCGTGCACAGCCGAAAACGCACACAACCATGAATATCGAATGCGATTGTGTACTGCAAGCTCTGCGGCAGACACCAGCAGTGTTGCCAACTATGGGGATATCCCACTTTTAATAGGGAAAAATTAAATATATAGTGCGTATTTTAGGGAGTAAAAATATCATATTATATTCATGGGCGTGAAATTTTTTAAGCAAAAATGTATATTTATTTGGTTTTTATTACTGTTTTTATATAAATAATGACATCATGAGTGACGTTTTTGCCGCAAACACAATAATTGCGGTCGGCTGAAGTAGTATTTTCAGCGTTTTGATCTCTCAGTGGAAAGTACCCCCAGTAATAAATAATATATTTAAATAATAGTTGGGGAGTTCTGGTTGAAATTCAATGTGTTTTCAAGTTAATTTAAGGGGGAAGTTTTTGAACAGTTGGCATCACTGGCGCCGCGGCCGGCGCGGGCGCGCGCCTTGCTGACGGCGATCGGAACTACTCGTGAAATATAGTCGTGAGCAATCGGATATAATCCGAGTAAAATGAATAGACGCAATTAATCTAACTAATTACGTACAATATGTACATTATGCATTTTTGTTTTGTGAGGTTTATAATATTTGTTTACATTTTACATAGCTGAAATTTTTAGTGTTTTGGGAGGCCATTTGCTTTTTTCATGTAATCGAGAACTGTGACTATATTATATTATTATTTTTGGTTTTATAGTTTTCTAAGAATATTTTAGATTTTAATATTCGAAAGTTTGTATAATATTTAACAGTTTAACATTAATAATTGCGTACATTCATAAAGTATCACTCACTTGGATAAGATAATTTGTGGTGGCCGAAATTTTGCATTTATTTACATCGTATTATGGATCGGATCTCAAGTAACCGGAACCTTGATTATGTGAAAAGACAAAAGTTAAGCTGATTAGGTGAGTACTTAAAATATACTAGATACAAAAATGAAAAAGTTGTAAAAGAAAAAGTTTTTGTTTTGTTTTGTTTCACGCCAAAACTAATGAACCGATTGTAATAAAATTTTGAACACAGTTAGTCTCGAGCCTGAGAGAGCCATAGGCTACATTTTGATGAGGCAAAGATATATTATCTAATTTCCATGGAAATATCGATGAAAATAAATTCACATTGTATTTCTAATACGTAACAATAGATGGCGTTTTTTTATTTATTTTAGCTTAGCGCACAATATTATGTTTTTTTTTTTTTAAATCGTTTATTTACTTATCTAAACAAATACAATATTTAACAAAGTGCCGTACCACGGAAACCACGCAGGGTTTATCTGTGCTCCAGCGAGTCGCTAATTTGACAATTGTTATTAACTTGTTACGTACAACAACATTGTATGGTAATTGGTTATATGTTGTATGGTTATTGGTATACATCGATGAAATAAACTCTCATTGTAGTTCCAACGCGTGACAACAGATGGTGTTTTTTATTTCTTCATAACAGTACGTAATTATACTAATTAGTTTAGAAAATAGTTTTCAATGTATATCCACACTATTATTATATTAATATAGTAGTATATATTAATTAATAATAATTAATTAAGTAAGTATATATTAATTTATGCGAAAATATCTCTTTTTGTCCGTTTGTCTGTCTGTTTTGCTTTCACACCAAAACTACTGAACCGATATCGCTGCATTACCAGTGTCAAAATCTTGTGCACGCCCTTGCCCAGAGGTATCTTAGGCGTCCATTACACGGTCACGCAAGCGACAGTCAATTCCGTCAATCATGAATTATGTTTGACTGATGGTGACTGATGGACTAACGAATGGTATTAGAGAGAAGAGAAATGAGTGCATTTCTCTTCAGTTTTATGTCAGTCAAAACCAACATTTTCAAAGGTATACGTTTCTATTTTTTTTTCCAATTTTGTTAACACTCACTCAAAATTCGTGACGTTGCATGAAGCAAAAATCAAAATATCCAGATTTTCGTCCTCCTTTCCTATGCGAATAATAAAATTAAAAAAAGACGCTTGTTTGTTGTCTGTAGAGTCGAGCAAAAATGCACGCATGTGTTTGGTCGTAGTTTTTTTTAAATGAATTTAGACGATTTCAAAGGTAAATAACAGTTTTTATTACACCTGTTTTGAATAGAAGTATGAATAAGCGGAGAAGCAATGCGTGGCGTGTGTTTTTGTCTTAATTGAGCTCAAATTATCGATTAATGGTCAATTAAAGCCTAAAAAATCTCGCTTCTACGTTACTTCTATGTTACCGGTAACATTCATTTGTTGTTTGCGGGACTCTGTCACTTACACCCCGTATAAAGCATAAAGTTTTACATAAAATGTGCACTATAAAATCGGCCTTACATACTTTACTCGTTACTTTCGCGTTACTTTTACGTTACTGTAACATAGAAGTTTCTATGTTACTCTATGTTACTAAGTGTAAAAATTCTCGGCCTTACCCGTCAATTCCTTTTTGTGTCACGCCTGATATAAACAATACTTTCGATAGATGCCGCAGTGGTATTTGTTAAACTATCAATAGAAGTCAAATTTTCAAGTAAGTACATGAAAATATTTTATACCCCCCCCCCCTCTCCTCCTCCCAGTTCCCACCCTCTTCATCGTATTCTCATTGTATCACTGGTACATATCAATTTTTATCTAAAGTTCGTAGATGAGCCGACTCACGCTTGACCGATTTCTTGAATTTCTTAATTGTTTGTTAAAGGGGGATCAAAAGTGCGTCGAAACGGTTTGCGTAAATAGTGCACGGTATGCGCGCTGCCTGCTGGAACTAGGCCTGCGCACTCCATGCGCTTTGACTAAGGAAACTACTGCCGATAAACATTTGTATTGTGATACAAAAATGGGGTTGTGTAATCTGTGTTTTTTGGAACACCAACCAATTTTTGCCAGTATTGTCTTTGATCAGCCTTGTCTATGTCATTAATACTTTTTATCTGTCATCTGTAATTTATGGTGTCTTCTCTACGCTCTCTGTAATGGCTCGTTACTTGCAATAAATTGTCTAAGTAAAATTTCCAAATCTTGCTTTTTTATATTTCAACATCTACGCAAAATTCTTCAGTTTGTGTAAAGCATCTTTGAAGAAACTTCAAAATGAAGTGTTGACTTCATATTGGTTGATAAAACATAAAAAAAAATGGCATAATAGAAGAGTGTGCATGTCAATGTGCTGTAGGAAGTGGCAAGGAAGCCCACTGCAAACATGTAGCTGTGGTTATGTTTACTGTACAACACATGTACAGGGAAAAAATTGTGTTATTGGATGTGGTATGCACTCGAAAGTTGCAGATATTCCATACACCAAGGAAAGTATTTACTGCATCTCCATTGAAAGCAGACAGATTGCCATCAAAGCGAAGGCTATCAAATATTATTTTTCACCCATATGAAATGAAGACATACAGTATGAGAATTAAGAAGTAAAGAAGCATGTATAATGTATATTGTATACTTAATGCAAAAGTAAGAAACATATTATGCATTGCAGATACTAATTCTCGTTACATAAACTCGATTTGATATTATGTATTATATTTTACTTATTTTACCTAATTATACTAATAATCATAGCGATTTGCACAAATCTGGGAAACCAAAGAATGAAGTAACATCGTATACGATTTCTATAGACCAACAGTCGGCAACCTTTTGGCAGGCAAGGGCCACGAGGTGCAAAACAAACTAAAGGCGTTCCGCAGACCTCATACTCGTATTAACCCTAGAAGTTCAATATACCTACACATAATGAAAGGAAATAAGTTTTTATTAAGAATGGCACAAACAGCTAGGTATATAGTACTGTTAAGTGGCGATAACTACTGGCAGTATTAGAAAACATTGTTTTTGATACACATAACTTATTCACAAAACATTCACGGGCCGCAAGTAAGACGTTCGCGGGCCGCGTGTTGCCGACCGCTGCTATAGACCCATCAGCTTTCTATCGATCTTGTCGAAGATCTTCGAAAAATCCTCGCTAAAAGATTGCGTGTTGCCGACCGCTGCTATAGACCCATCAGCTTTCTATCGATCTTGTCGAAGATCTTCGAAAAATCCTCGCTAAAAGATTGCGTGTTGCCGACCGCTGCTATAGACCCATCAGCTTTCTATCGATCTTGTCGAAGATCTTCGAAAAATCCTCGCTAAAAGATTGCGTGTTGCCGACCGCTGCTATAGACCCATCAGCTTTCTATCGATCTTGTCGAAGATCTTCGAAAAATACTCGCTAAAAGATTGCGTGTTGCCGACCGCTGCTATAGACCCATCAGCTTTCTATCGATCTTGTCGAAGATCTTCGAAAAATCCTCGCTAAAAGATTGCGTGTTGCCGACCGCTGCTATAGACCCATCAGCTTTCTACCGACCTTCGAAAAATCCTCGCTAAAAGATTGCGTGTTGCCGACCGCTGCTATAGACCTATCAGCTTTCTATCGATCTTGTCGAAGATCTTCGAAAAATCCTCGCTAAAAGATTGCGTGTTGCCGATCGCTGCTATAGACCCATCAGCTTTCTACCGACCTTCGAAAAATCCTCGCTAAAAGATTGCGTGTTGCCGATCGCTGCTATAGACCCATCAGCTTTCTACCGACCTTCGAAAAATCCTCGCTAAAAGATTGCGTGTTGCCGACCGCTGCTATAGACCTATCAGCTTTCTACCGACCTTCGAAAAATCCTCGCTAAAAGATTGCGTGTTGCCGACCGCTGCTATAGACCTATCAGCTTTCTACCGACCTTCGAAAAATCCTCGCTAAAAGATTGCGTGTTGCCGACCGCTGCTATAGACCTATCAGCTTTCTACCGACCTTCGAAAAATCCTCGCTAAAAGATTGCGTGTTGCCGACCACTGCTATAGACCTATCAGCTTTCTACCGATCTTCGAAAAATCCTCGCTAAAAGATTGCGTGTTGCCGACCGCTGCTATAGACCTATCAGCTTTCTACCGACCTTCGAAAAATCCTCGCTAAAAGATTGCGTGTTGCCGACCGCTGCTATAGACCTATCAGCTTTCTATCGATCTTGTCGAAGATCTTCGAAAAATCCTCGCTAAAAGATTGCGTGTTGCCGATCGCTGCTATAGACCCATCAGCTTTCTACCGACCTTCGAAAAATCCTCGCTAAAAGATTGCGTGTTGCCGATCGCTGCTATAGACCCATCAGCTTTCTACCGACCTTCGAAAAATCCTCGCTAAAAGATTGCGTGTTGCCGACCGCTGCTATAGACCTATCAGCTTTCTACCGACCTTCGAAAAATCCTCGCTAAAAGATTGCGTGTTGCCGACCGCTGCTATAGACCTATCAGCTTTCTACCGACCTTCGAAAAATCCTCGCTAAAAGATTGCGTGTTGCCGACCACTGCTATAGACCTATCAGCTTTCTACCGATCTTCGAAAAATCCTCGCTAAAAGATTGCGTGTTGCCGACCGCTGCTATAGACCTATCAGCTTTCTACCGATCTTCGAAAAATCCTCGCTAAAAGATTGCGTGTTGCCGAGCGCTGCTATAGACCTATCAGCTTTCTACCGATCTTGTCGAATATCTTCGAAAAATCCTCGCTAAAAGATTGTCAGCTGTTCTATCTCATAGAAACGTCATCCCCAACCATCAATTCGGCTTCTGTCGAGGCCATGACACTATCGAACAAGTCCATAAATAACTTCTACGCTGCAAAACAAAGAATACTGCTCCGCCGCATTCCTAGATGTTCAGCAGGCAGTCGGTACATCACATATTAATTATTATCTACTCTAGTGTCCTACCTTAAAGACAGAGTGTTCCAAGTGAAAGAACGTGACGCAAACTTGTGTTGTATGCCACAATGATTGTACTGGGACACATACATCATGTAGGTCATGTGAAAATATCGTGCATGCTATTTGTTGATTTCGTGATGAGGAACATGAAGGATAATATGGTTCAATGGTTCCTTTTTATGCAAAAATTAACAAAATATACAATCTCAACGAAATTAAGCTATTAAAGGAACAAAACGAGCTGCAGAGAAAATGTTTAATGATACGGAATAAAACTATAACCTCTGAGTATCGGTCAAACGGTAGTTATCGGTGTTCCTAAAGTAGACCGTGGTCCTTTAGACCCACACAATATAAGAGGAAAAATTGTTGAATTCCGAAATGGAGTATACAGATTACAGAGTACCTAGTAGGAACCAGGGAAGTTGCGAATATTCGCATCCTTATCCGCAAATGCGAAGCTTCTACAAAGACTTGGAAATCTGCATCTGCGTTCGCATCCGCAATAAATCAATGCAGATTTTCATGCGAATGCCATACGAGTTGCGACAAGAAAGTTACCGCACTAAAAAAGGATCAATTGTAACGTTGTCGTTACAAAATTAACATATAATTTTTAAATCGAGTAAAAATATAAATATAATTAATAAATAAGCATTAATTTAATATAATTTTAAAAATTAACAATATATTCAACATTAAAAAAAATACGTAAAAAACCATAATTTAAAATAACAGAAAATTTTACCCCTCGCGAAACGTCGCGAAAGGACCATATTGAAGTTCAATGACACGGCTCGTTCGTCATTCCACTTAGGTACTTGAATCTGGTATCATTCGATCGCGCGGCACGGGTGCGGGCGACCCGCCGGGCCGCCGGGCGCCGGCCCAGCGCCGGGGCAGACCGGCGATTGACATCAGAACGGACGCACGTAGTTCAGTTATTTTTTTGAACAATTAGTAATAGGCTACTTGACCTACTTTTTTCTTCATGCTAATCGCTTCTTAATCATTCATTTTCACAAAAAAAAAAAAAAACTAATATTTTAATATTTTACACAGTAGAAATCCATAAAAATGTTTATTGAAAAATATGCCTCATAAATGACGCCGAAAATACTGTCCGCCATTGTGTGACGTCATACGCTTTGTATTTTAAACTCTCTTTATTGAACATTTTTTATGTGCTAAATGTACGAGTCTAAAAGTGCCCAAAAAATTATACAAGAATTAAATAAGAAATTACAAATCATATGTAATGTTGAAAGCTTTTGGGAGAAAAGTTTTGGCCATTTCATTTCCCGTCTACAATAAATGGAGATAATATATAAAACTGATGTTTTAAGTGAATTATTCAAGAAAATATATTTTACAAATCTTTCTAGGCTTATTCTTATTATTTATGTACAAATAAACTTTCATAAAACGAGCGCGATAAATAAAAGATATTAAATTACTATGAGGATGGCGTCACATCCAAATCGGAAGTACCGCAAAAGCGTTTTCGTCAGTACAAATCCTATTTTCATAAAATCATATTTTCAAACCGACTTTATTTATCAATCATAAGCTTTTATTTGATGATAAGGGTGAAATGTTATTATTCACTACATGGGTTGCTATCTTTCTTTGCTTTTTAGGTTGGGACGAATTTCCCCGACCGACGGAGCAACCACTGCGACTATTGCGATCATTTGCGATTGTTCCACACTCTGTTGCTTCGTTTAGCTTACTGAACGCACCATGGCTGAAAATGTGCCTATCCGAAAAGGAAAGACGTCTAAGGAGACGAAACGTTCGACTAACTTTCGCGAGAAGAAAGGGCTCCTTTCATGTTGTGTATCATGAGTTCATGGCCAGTCGTGACATCTTTATCCGCGAGCAGTTGTTTCTAGGGTGCTCAAATGCAGAAGGAGCCCTTCCATCTGTTGGCGAAGTCGTGGCCCGTGAGGCAATTCCCCTTCCCGTGTCTACACGTGGAGTCGGAACAGGGGCAATCCACCTGGCGAAAAGTGTTACTAAACTAACACCTACAATTGAAGTTGATGTCCGAAGCGTGTACCGCGCAGGCTTAGGTCTTGTCGAAGCGAGACTTTCACGTCAACAAGGACTCTTCACTAAGCCAAACCCCCTTTCGAAGTTTTCCCACGATGTCGACGTTGCAAACCCGTTGATACAGACAATTCGGCATATTCCAATGGTGCCTGAGCCGTTTTATAGGTTGGTTAATTGTATTGGAGTTTTAAAATACCAGGGCGATACGTACCTGCCCGTTCTTGCCGCTGAGAAATTTGTTGAAGGTAGATTTGCTCCTAGCTCTTCATCAGTAATACTTTCTAATCTCCGTCGAACTGTGGAAGCACTATCAAGCCCACTAACACCGAGGGTAATTAGAGATGACTTCTACGCCAATTCGCCAATCCCGGGAGCGGCATGAATAGGCCGTATTCTAACCAATCCCGATGACATCATACCACAGGATTATGATAATGCGGCGTTTAAGCGAGACTTAGATCACCTTAATGATATTGCTATCTACTTGGAGAGAAACCTGCCTAAAATGGCTGGGGGGCCAGTTGATTTGATGACGCCCGGCAATGCTGCCCAATTGATTAGCAGTGAAATTTCAGATCTGCGAGTGCCCGACTACAGAGGTGAAACCCTGGCACAATATACCAGACGCGCTGAACTCGAAGGCAATGTTACCGAGTTCTGGAGCCAGACAGAGATTGAGGGCCCCTACCGACTTCTTGGAGCTCTATGTCTGCTTGGGGAGACTCCTAAATATCTGACAGACTGTTACCCATTGTTCTTGCGCCGAATGGATGAAACTTGCCAGTTCAGGTACAAGATAGACACCGCTGGAGTTGTGAAATGCATATATAGCGTTCATTAATCACAGGCAACCCTGCGTGTTCCGAGATGGAAAACTCAGAAAACCCGTCCGGTAATAATAGACGTAAAATGTGCGATCATAGATCGCCAAACCGAAATTAAAGGGTTGCTATCTTTCTTTTATATAGCTGTAGCTTTCTGATTTTGCAAGACCATTGTAAATTGCATCACTTTTTTCCCATGGCATACCCTCACATATTTTATAACAAAAAAAATCTTAACGTTATAATTATTGGTATTTTAAATCGCTTCGTTTGTAATCTCCGTTCTGATCGAGATCATCCACGGCTGCACTTCTACGCATTTAGTACTTTCCATATATGCTGCGGTTATAGTGGATGATCCCGACAATTTCGGAACCGACCATATTCCGATGGCGCGTTCCAGGGTTCAAGGTTTGGGTTGGCTTATTTGGTGGATGCTCGAGGCCTCAATTCATCGACGTGGCTGCCGTCAAATTCATCCTGCCTGTTTTTGGACCCTGGCCGCCGTCTCCTCCGCCCCGAGCCGACTACGCCTCCACACACAGCCAGGAAAGTACCAACCTGGGACCGAAGTATTAAGACCTTGTTTAGCTAGGACTCACTACCGTATACTCTCAAGGCCGAAATATTAAATAATTTGGTAATTTTAAAATTATAAACTTACTCATTATATTTTTTTGATCACGGGTCTCCGGGTTTCATTTCATTTTTTAAATCTTTAAGGACCCAGAGACCTACCCCGTGACACAATATGGATGAAAATAGTGGAATGTTCATCGGGCGGAATTTAAAATACACTGAAAAAGATACTATCCAACTGAGTAGTATTTTTACTTAGTTGGCAGTTGGCACCAAATAAATTGGAATAACCTTACTATTGTTCACGGAAAACAAGGTGATTGTAGCAGCGAACAACTGGAGTTAGTTTTAACAAGCTAAATTTAACTATAACATCAAAGATGACATTTGTTAAATTGAAGATATTATGTTTTTATTGAAAAGACTGATTATGTGGAATGGCTGAGTGCTTGTTCTCATCTTCACTGACCGAGTTTGAATGTTTCTTTTCTGGGTTGTAATAAGTAAAAAATATTCGGACCCGAAACAAATTCGCAAGCACCAGCTAGTATAAAAAAATACTATCGCGCCGACAAATAGACGTCAAGAATATGTTTTTTTCTTTGGTTTTTAAAGTGTTAATTTTCATGCTTGAATATTGTTTGTCATTCAATTCAGATGCCGTAGTCAGGAGCTGAGCGTCAAAAACGTTACTTGGAAGTTTTAACGTTTAAAACGGGAAAACCCTGATGAAAAAAAAAGAAAAACACATAATTTAGAAAAAATAAAACAACGCCAAAATAAAAAGACAGAGAATAAAAAAGAAATAAGGTCACCAAAGAAAATGTTTGTAATAAATCAAACGAACTCTTGCCAAGATCCGGAATCAAAATACTAAGCAATATTTCTGTTACTAGATATAGATGAAAAAACAGGCAAACTCGTCCCAGTTTCAGATCCGAAAATCCCAGAAGCAGGGAAATTTACTCTAGGCAAGTTTTATCCTAAATTATAAGTACGAAACAATCCAAAAAAATATCGATGTGTTTGCATTATAACTGAAGTTTACGGTAATAAAATAGTAGTTCAAGGTTTAAAATCAAAAAAATCTAAACGGATTTTTCGACTAATAGACGATGATATTTCTATACTAGAAAATAAAATATATAATTACATACCCAGACGAGCCTCTCTTGGTAAATCCAGATTATTTATTTACCGAAGATATTGATATTATATTCGAAGCACATTAGATTTTGTTTTCTCTCTATCATTATTAAATAAGTACAAATATGATTCTGTATTACTAAATAAATGACTAAGCAAATGTATTAATTTAATTTTTAATGCCCTAAAAATTTCACTGCTGAGTAGGTATGCAGCCAGTGACGTGATTAAAATATGCAAAAGTACAGAATCTGTCATACGACAACATACGTTTAAATTAAAAAATATTAAAAAAAATATCTTAGTCGCAAAAATATTACGACATTTTGTTGGTACTAATTTGTTTGATGACATATCATTTCATCAAATTGATAAATTCCCAACATCTAACCATGTAACCGATTTAATCAAAGTCGTTATTGAGAAATATTTAGATATTCGTATACATTTTCTACTAAAAACTTCTATAGAAAAACAAACCAAACGACAACTCTTAAATAAATACATTTTGTTTCAAGGACAATAATAATTAATAAAAGAATTTTGTTTTATTTTCTTTGTTTGGTTTTACTTCCACGCCCCACGCCCTATCACTGACGGCGATGCCCACGATGCCTATAATTGTCTATATCCTGAAAACTACTCAACAGATTTTTATTAAACTTGCACTGTTCCCTAAGCAAAAGTAAATAAAAACTATTAAATAATCGGCTAAGTGTGAGTCGGACTCGCTCACGAAGGGCCAAAAATTGCGTTTTTTATATGGGATTAATTTCTTTATTTTATTTTATATTTATATATAGTACACATACATATAATCAAGGACTTTGTAAAAATTTCATGTGCCTACCTGTTAGTTGTTATCATTATTGATATCGAGCAAAAAAGGCCCAAAAAAATCACGTTTGTTGTTAAAATTTAAGGGGGGAACATTAAATGCGATTACAACCCTTAAATGCGAGGACATAATATATTATACTACATACATATAAAGTATTTATTTGCATTGAATACTGGCGTTATTTAATATAAGGCTGTCATAATTTTTAGTCTCTTTAACGTTTAGGCCAATAATTTTATATTACTAGCTAAATACCTTACTTTTGTATGCAACTGTGTAATTCATAATTTAATATCGATAACAGTCTATCGATAGCCGTATCCCTAGTTGAGTTTACACGGTCGCTCACACATAAGCTATAAAAATCCGCACACACGCGTGTTGCACGCGTGATTCGTTCTGTTTAAATGACGTGATTGCACGGCGTCACGATTGGTTAGATTTGAAGTTGCGAATGTGTGTGTAAGCCTCATATTTATTACGCACAAATGTAGTGGCCGGTGAAAGGTGGGGGCGGAATCGGCGACACCGGTTTTGGTACGAACAGCGGAAGATCGCCATTCTAACCTCTCTTATGTGTTCTGTGTGCAAAACAAACTAAAGGCGTTCCGCAGACCTCATACTTGTATTAACCCTAGAAGTTCAATATACCTACACATAATGAAAGGAAATAAGTTTTTATTAAGAATGGCACAAACAGCTAGGTACTATTAAGTGGCGATAACTACTGGCAGTATTAGAAAACATTGTTTTTGATACACATAACTTATTCACAAAACATTCACGGGCCGCAAGTAAGACGTTCCGCCGCGTGTTGCCGACCGCTGCTATAGACCCATCAGCTTTCTATCGATCTTGTCGAATATCTTCGAAAAATCCTCGCTAAAAGATTGTCAGCTGTTCTATCTCATAGAAACGTCATCCCCAACCATCAATTCGGCTTCTGTCGAGGCCATGACACTATCGAACAAGTCCATAAATAACTTCTACGCTGCAAAACAAAGAATATTGCTCCGCCGCATTCCTAGATGTTCAGCAGGCAGTCGGTACATCACATATTAATTATTATCTACTCTAGTGTCCTACCTTAAAGACAGAGTGTTCCAAGTGAAAGAACGTGACGCAAACTTGTGTTGTATGCCACAATGATTGTACTGGGACACATACATCATGTAGGTCATGTGAAAATATCGTGCATGCTATTTGTTGATTTCGTGATGAGGAACATGAAGGATAATATGGTTCAATGGTTCCTTTTTATGCAAAAATTAACAAAATATATAATCTCAACGAAATTAAGCTATTAAAGGAACAAAACGAGCTGCAGAGAAAATGCTTAATGATACGGAATAAAACTACAACCTCTGAGTATCGGTCAAACGGTAGTTATCGGTGTTCCTAAAGTAGACCGTGGTCCTTTAGACCCACACAATATAAGAGGAAAAATTGTTGACTTCCGAAATGGAGTATACAGATTACAGAGTACCTAGTAGGAACCAGGGAAGTTGCAAATATTCGCATCCTTATCCGCAAATGCGAAGCTTCTACAAAGACTTGGAAATCTGCATCTGCGTTCGCATCCGCAATAAATCAATGCAGATTTTCATGCGGATGCCATACGAGTTGCGACAAGAAAGTTACCGCACTAAAAAAGGATCAATTGTAACGTTGTCGTTACAAAATTAACATATAATTTTTAAATCGAGTAAAAATATAAATATAATTAATAAATAAGCATTAATTTAATATAATTTTAAAAATTAACAATATATTCAACATTAAAAAAAATACGTAAAAAACCATAATTTAAAATAACAGAAAATTTTAGCCCTCGCGAAACGTCGCGAAAGGACCATATTGAAGTTCAATGACACGGCTCGTTCGTCATTCCACTTAGGTACTTGAATCTGGTATCATTCGATCGCGCGGCACGGGTGCGGGCGACGGCCGCCGGGCCGCCGCGCCGGGCGCCGGCCCAGCGCCGAGGCAGACCGGCGATTGACATCAGAACGGACGCACGTAGTTCAGTTATTTTTTTGAACAATTAGTAATAGGCTACTTGACCTACTTTTTTCTTCATGCTAATCGCTTCTTAATCATTCATTTTCACAAAAAAAAAAACTAATATTTTAATATTTTACACAGTAGAAATCCATAAAAATGTTTATTGAAAAATATGCCTCATAAATGACGCCGAAAATACTGTCCGCTATAGTGTGACGTCATACGCTTTGTATTTTAAACTCTCTTTATTGAACATTTTTTATGTGCTAAATGTACGAGTCTAAAAGTGCCCAAAAATATAAAAGAATTAAATAAGATATTACAAAACATATGTAATGTTGAAAGCTTTTGGGATAAAAGTTTTGGCCATTTCATTTCCGGAAAAATTGTTGACTTCCGAAATGGAGTATACAGATTACAGAGTACCTAGTAGGAACCAGGGAAGTTGCGAATATTCGCATCCTTATCCGCAAATGCGAAGCTTCTACAAAGACTTGGAAATCTGCATCTGCGTTCGCATCCGCAATAAATCAATGCAGATTTTCATGCGGATGCCATACGAGTTGCGACAAGAAAGTTACCGCACTAAAAAAGGATCAATTGTAACGTTGTCGTTACAAAATTAACATATAATTTTTAAATCGAGTAAAAATATAAATATAATTAATAAATAAGCATTAATTTAATATAATTTTAAAAATTAACAATATATTCAACATTAAAAAAAAAATACGTAAAAAACCATAATTTAAAATAACAGAAAATTTTAGCCCTCGCGAAACGTCGCGAAAGGACCATATTGAAGTTCAATGACACGGCTCGTTCGTCATTCCACTTAGGTACTTGAATCTGGTATCATTCGATCGCGCGGCACGGGTGCGGGCGACGGCCGCCGGGCCGCCGCGCCGGGCGCCGGCCCAGCGCCGAGGCAGACCGGCGATTGACATCAGAACGGACGCACGTAGTTCAGTTATTTTTTTGGACAATTAGTAATAGGCTACTTGACCTACTTTTTTCTTCATGCTAATCGCTTCTTAATCATTCATTTTCACAAAAAAAAAAAACTAATATTTTAATATTTTACACAGTAGAAATCCATAAAAATGTTTATTGAAAAATATGCCTCATAAATGACGCCGAAAATACTGTCCGCTATAGTGTGACGTCATACGCTTTGTATTTTAAACTCTCTTTATTGAACATTTTTTATGTGCTAAATGTACGAGTCTAAAAGTGCCCAAAAATATAAAAGAATTAAATAAGACATTACAAAACATATGTAATGTTGAAAGCTTTTGGGATAAAAGTTTTGGCCATTTCATTTCCGGAAAAATTGTTGACTTCCGAAATGGAGTATACAGATTACAGAGTACCTAGTAGGAACCAGGGAAGTTGCGAATATTCGCATCCTTATCCGCAAATGCGAAGCTTCTACAAAGACTTGGAAATCTGCATCTGCGTTCGCATCCGCAATAAATCAATGCAGATTTTCATGCGGATGCCATACGAGTTGCGACAAGAAAGTTACCGCACTAAAAAAGGATCAATTGTAACGTTGTCGTTACAAAATTAACATATAATTTTTAAATCGAGTAAAAATATAAATATAATTAATAAATAAGCATTAATTTAATATAATTTTAAAAATTAACAATATATTCAACATTAAAAAAAAATACGTAAAAAACCATAATTTAAAATAACAGAAAATTTTAGCCCTCGCGAAACGTCGCGAAAGGACCATATTGAAGTTCAATGACACGGCTCGTTCGTCATTCCACTTAGGTACTTGAATCTGGTATCATTCGATCGCGCGGCACGGGTGCGGGCGACGGCCGCCGGGCCGCCGCGCCGGGCGCCGGCCCAGCGCCGAGGCAGACCGGCGATTGACATCAGAACGGACGCACGTAGTTCAGTTATTTTTTTGAACAATTAGTAATAGGCTACTTGACCTACTTTTTTCTTCATGCTAATCGCTTCTTAATCATTCATTTTCACAAAAAAAAAACTAATATTTTAATATTTTACACAGTAGAAATCCATAAAAATGTTTATTGAAAAATATGCCTCATAAATGACGCCGAAAATACTGTCCGCTATAGTGTGACGTCATACGCTTTGTATTTTAAACTCTCTTTATTGAACATTTTTTATGTGCTAAATGTACGAGTCTAAAAGTGCCCAAAAATATAAAAGAATTAAATAAGATATTACAAAACATATGTAATGTTGAAAGCTTTTGGGAGAAAAGTTTTGGCCATTTCATTTCCCGTCTACAATAAATGGAGATAATATATAAAACTGATGTTTTAAGTGAATTATTCAAGAAAATATATTTTACAAATCTTTCTAGGCTTATTCTTATTATTTATGTACAAATAAACTTACATTAAACGAGCGCGATAAATAAAAGATATTAAATTACTATGAGGATGGCGTCACATCCAAATCGGAAGTACCGCAAAAGCGTTTTCGTCAGTACAAATCCTATTTTCATAAAATCATATTTTCAAACCGACTTTATTTATCAATCATAAGCTTTTATTTGATGATAAGGGTGAAATACGGTTTCCTAGGCCAAGTTCTACTAGAAATATGCATTTGTTCAATGAAATTGAATATAAGTCAAGTAGCCTATTATTGGGACGACCCTAATTTCGTTCATCTTAATCGCGCTTACTTGCAAACACATAAAAATATAGTGTTATTACGTGTGCTGTACCCCAGATTGGGTAAGTGGTAATTTAATACATGTTGCATAGGCTGATTACGTACTTATTGAAATCATGATTTCATTATGTAGTTTTGTTCATTGAATCATATTAATTAATGTTATTATTCACTACATGGGTTGCTATCTTTCTTTGCTTTTTAGGTTGGGACGAATTTCCCCGACCGACGGAGCAACCACTGCGACTATTGCGATCATTTGCGATTGTTCCACACTCTGTTGCTTCGTTTAGCTTACTGAACGCACCATGGCTGAAAATGTGCCTATCCGAAAAGGAAAGAAGTCTAAGGAGACGAAACGTTCGACTAACTTTCGCGAGAAGGAGCCGAGTTCATGGCCAGTCGTGACATCTTTATCCGCGAGCAGTTGTTTCTAGGGTGCTCAAATGCAGAAGGAGCCCTTCCATCTGTTGGCGAAGTCGTGGCCCGTGAGGCAATTCCCCTTCCCGTGTCTACACGTGGAGTCGGAACAGGGGCAATCCACCTGGCGAAAAGTGTCACTAAACTAACACCTACAATTGAAGTTGATGTCCGAAGCGTGTACCGCGCAGGCTTAGGTCTTGTCGAAGCGAGACTTTCACGTCAACAAGGACTCTTCACTAAGCCAAACCCCCTTTCGAAGTTTTCCCACGATGTCGACGTTGCAAACCCGTTGATACAGACAATTCGGCATATTCCAATGGTGCCTGAGCCGTTTTATAGGTTGGTTAATTGTATTGGAGTTTTAAAATACCAGGGCGATACGTACCTGCCCGTTCTTGCCGCTGAGAAATTTGTTGAAGGTAGATTTGCTCCTAGCTCTTCATCAGTAATACTTTCTAATCTCCGTCGAACTGTGGAAGCACTATCAAGCCCACTAACACCGAGGGTAATTAGAGATGACTTCTACGCCAATTCGCCAATCCCGGGAGCGGCATGAATAGGCCGTATTCTAACCAATCCCGATGACATCATACCACAGGATTATGATAATGCGGCGTTTAAGCGAGACTTAGATCACCTTAATGATATTGCTATCTACTTGGAGAGAAACCTGCCTAAAATGGCTGGGGGGCCAGTTGATTAGCAGTGAAATTTCAGATCTGCGAGTGCCCGACTACAGAGGTGAAACCCTGGCACAATATACCAGACGCGCTGAACTCGAAGGCAATGTTACCGAGTTCTGAAGCCAGACAGAGATTGAGGGCCCCTACCGACTTCTTGGAGCTCTATGTCTGCTTGGAGCTCTATGTCTGCTTGGGGAGTCTCCTAAATATCTGACAGACTGTTACCCATTGTTCTTGCGCCGAATGGATGAAACTTGCCAGTTCAGGTACAAGATAGACACCGCTGGAGTTGTGAAATGCATATATAGCGTTCATTAATCACAGGCTCAGAATACAGAACAAACCAGAAACCGCGAACGCACCCAATACCGAAGCTATACAAACTCCTCTCAAAGAGTGTAGTTTAACGTTTGGTTTACTAGTCTATCTGTGGCCGCCGTGTGACGTACGCGTAAACAAATCCGTTTAATTTTATTTAATAATGCCGTCTTGTGCAGTTCCTACTTGCAGGAATGCAGTTGGAAGAATAAAAAAACAAGATGGGATTACGTTTCATGTGTAAGTAGCTCAATTACATCTAATTTTAATTAAATAATGAATTTCTTTTTCTTGTTCCTAACGTAAACAATTTGAGCGAGTCCATTTTGATAATGTTGCCAGTTTTGATGGTTTCTTTTCCCCCTTTGCTGGTTTATTTTTTAGAAAGTTGACATTGATAAACTAATTAACAAGTACAATTAAAATAATTTAAAGTCATTTTAATATATAATAAGTATATAAATACATACTGCATTAATTAAGTGCAAAGTAGGTTTTCCGTTTCGGTACATTGTTTGAGATATTTTAACGTAAACATAGTGGCAAATAAATAATTATTATTACTTGTTATATGACAGATGTTAAATTCTATAAAATGGTTGGTTTTTTTATTATTATTGTGTTAAAATTATTCTAATTATTAAAAGTGGCATTTCAGGTTCCCCGCTGATGAAATTATAAGAGCGAAGTGGACTAAAATTATTAGACTAGCTCGATTAGATGAAATTTGGAATCCTTCTAAAAGCAGTGTTATTTGTTCAAAACATTTTGAAGATGATTGTTTTTATGACACAAAATGTGGTTTTAAAAAATTACGAAAAGGATCTTTTCCAAATAAGGTAGATAAGTATATGAATTTGATAGCATTGTAATATCTAAATGGTTTTAAATTGACTTAAAAAAGTTCACGATTATCTCGCGTTTGACCGAACCGATTTTGATGCGGTTTCATCTATTTATCTATTTCAACTTTTAGCGTTATTGAGTAACAAACAAACAAATTTACATTCTTTCACATTTATTATATTAGTAGGATGCAATATACCAGATTTTTTTCGGTTTTAGCACATGGCCATAATATCGGAAGAAGACGAGATCCTCATGGACACATCAATATCCGGACCTTTAGCTGATAAGGATGTGCGTATTATAACAAATTGTTTTTAACGTAGATTGGTACAGGATTTCAAAAAGATATTTTTTACAAACAAATTAAGTATATTAATCTATTGTATAGCTTCAGAATAATTAACTTACATGTAATTACAAAGTCCCTTTATTAAGAATATTTTGTTACAGCATATGGCCATGGTAACAGCAGAATCGGGGGCTCACATAGGCGCACTTTCAGCTGGCCCTGCGATACAGATGAATGTACGTATTGTTACAATTTATGCCTACCTCATTTAGTATTTTTCATTATTTCAAATTTTTTCTAACATGCTTACCGCTTTAAAAATATTTAATACGCCATTTTAAAAATATTTAACTACACCTACGCTACACAATCTGTAGACTATACTGCGCTGAAATCAGTTCTTTCTTGGGAAATGATATGGTCTGGATACAAATTAAAGATTGAAAAATTTAGCACAACATGGCTGTAACATTTTTATAATCAATAATATTTGAAAATGGTCTGTATACATGTTTGACGATGATTTTTTTATTTCAGGATAGAAAATTTACACCATCTCCACAACCAGATTCGCTGATTGGTGATGTTCCTGTCTCTGATTTGGACTCAATCCTCGATACGCCGAGAAAAGTGAAATTAAAAGCCCTATATCGACGAAAGCAATTATTTTGTGAGAAATATGTCCGAAAAATTAAAACACTGCAACAAAAAAACAGACGTCTAAAAAAAGAAATGAGTCTTTACAGAATATACTGAGGAATTTAAAGAACAATCGTTATGCCAAAACAAGAAAAAATTTAAATATACTACAAAAATTAAAAAGTTCTGTTTGACATTAAATTTTCTTTCGCCTAGTGCCTATAGGTACGTGAGGGCAACTTTTGACACGTGCCTTCCGCATCCAAAAACTTTGTGTAAATGGTACTCCAATATAAAGGGAGAACCTGGATTTTCCGATGAATCTTTCGAGGCCTTGAAGGAAAAGGCTAAAAAATCTGAACATAAAATTATCTGTGCGCTTATTGCAGATGAGATGTCGATCAGACGTCAAAGTTTATGGGATGGGAAAAAGAATTACGGGTATGTCGACATGGGAACTGGTTCATCTGAATGCCAAACCTTAGCCTCGGAAGCGTACGTCTTTTTGATAAATGCTGTGAACGATAATTTTAAATTACCCTTGGGATACTTCTTGGTGCACGGCTTAAATGCGGAGCAAAAAGTTAATTTAATAAAATTATGCCTTATTAAATGCCATGAGGCTGGCGTCAAAGTTGTGTCCCTTACATTTGATGGCCATTCGACAAATATAACGGTGATGAAGCAATTGGGATGTAAAATAGATCACAATAGTGTAATGAAGACTACTTTTAAACACCCAGTTGATGACTCTGACGTAGCTATATTCTTAGACTCAGTTCACATGATCAAATTAATTAGAAATCATTTTGAGTCCAAAAAAACATTCCTAGATGAGAACGAAGAAGAAATCAATTGGAATCTAATATGTGACCTAAACAAACTTCAAGAAAATGAAGGACTTCATATAGCTAATAAGCTTACACGTAGACATATAATGTTCCGTAATAATATTATGAAAGTTAAGCTAGCTAGTCAGGTACTAAGTAATAGTGTAGCAAAAGCCCTAAAATTTTGTCGCGAAGATGCTAAATTACATACATTTAAAAATTCCAAAGCCACCGAAACTTTTGTAAAATATATGAATGACCTCTTTGACATTTTCAACTCCCGTAACATGAAACAATTCGACTATAAGCAGCCTTTGAACACTCGTAATAAAGAAATGATATTTAATTTTCTAGATATAATGAAAACTTATATCTTAAAATTAAAAGTTAAGAATGTGGTCAAAAGAAAAATTAACAAAGATGGAAGAAAAGTGCAGGTAATAATGAAAAATTATAAACCAGTCGTAGAATGTAGTTGCCATACGGGTTTCCTGGGTTTACTTATTTGCATTGAGAGTTTGAAATCCCTATACCAGAGTTTGATTGTATCCGATAATCTGTTGGTATTTATTCCAACATACAAATGTAGCCAAGACCATCTGGAGTTACTTTTTGGTGTTATACGTATGCACGGAGGCCATAACGATAACCCCAATGCTAAACAATTTAAAGGCATTTACAGGAAAGTTTTATGTCATTTAGAACGCAAAGCTTCCAACAACGGAAATTGCATACCACTTGAAAACATAGGTATATTAAATTGTTCGTCATCAACTAAAGCTATAAATTCCTCAGCATATTCGCAAAGATTCGAAGACAATGATGAGCTCTTCAACCCAGATCAAACACTTCCTGTTGAAGA
Organism: Polyommatus icarus; assembly: GCA_937595015.1. Classification (NCBI taxonomy): domain Eukaryota; kingdom Metazoa; phylum Arthropoda; class Insecta; order Lepidoptera; family Lycaenidae; genus Polyommatus; species Polyommatus icarus. The sequence goes on along the minus strand of OW569322.1, from coordinate 22,315,185 downwards.
CAGTGACAGCAGCATAGCAAAATTATTATCTTCTGAACTTCCTCAGCTTTTTGATTTATCGAAATACATCGTAGGTTACATATCAGGTTCCGTAGCTCATTATTTGACAAAATCGATAAAATGTAAATTCTGTATTGAATCAATGTTAGCGACCGATATTCTATATTTCCACAAACTAATTGGTTTAAAAAACAAAGGTGGTCTTTGTTTTCCGTCGCAAAGTGTTTTTGAAATATGTTGCATTTGTGAAGCACATGTACGAAAAATTTCGAGTGAAGATTTCGTAATAACTTCGGATGCCCAATATTTAATGATTGTTCTTTCAATTTTCAAACAATTTGTAGGAAAAAATAACATTTTTGCAGTTGTTGAGAGAACTTGTATTCACAGAAATAATCTCATAAGGGCTGTTATAGAAAAATATTTACATATAAGACTACATCATTTGTCAAAACAAAAAAATATATCGATTGCCTCAGAATCAAAACGGCAATATTATAAAAAATTAGTACAACAAAAAGGTACCTAAATAAAGTTATTTTTTAAACAAATAATGTTTTATTTTACTAGAAAAGCGAATAAAATTTAAATAAGAGTAGGTATCTTAATATTTATTTAATAGTATAACTGTAAGTGTATTGTTGTCCACAAGAAAACATTGCATTATTTTGAAACATGATTTTTAATTCTCCCTAAAAGAGGCGAACTCTTTATAAGCTAGCAACTCTGTACGGGTGGGAAGTATGAGGAATGCGGGGGGTAACGTATTGTTTCTGGACACAGCGGGCGGCGAACATTATCGGCCGTTGGCTCCTTCTGGTTTGTTCTGTATTCTGAGATCACAGGCAACCCTGCGTGTTCCGAGATGGAAAACTCGGAACTCGAAAACCCGTCCGGTAATAATAGACGTAAAATGTGCGATCATAGATCGCCAAACCGAAAACAAAGGGTTGCTATCTTTCTTTTATATAGCTGTAGCTTTCTGATTTTGCAAGACCATTGTAAATTGCATCACTTTTTTCCCATGGCATACCCTCACATATTTTATAACAAAAAAAATCTTAACGTTATAATTATTGGTATTTTAAATTTAAATCGCTTCGTTTGTAATCTCCGTTCTGATCGAGATCATCCACGGCTGCACTTCTACGCATTTAGTACTTTCCATATATACTGCGGTTCGGAACCGACCATATTCCGATGGCGTGTTCCAGGGTTCAAGGTTTGGGTTGGCTTATTTGGTGGATGCTCGAGGCCTCAATTCATCGACGTGGCTGCCGTCAAATTCATCCTGCCTGTTTTTGGACCCTGGCCGCCGTCTCCTCCGCCCCGAGCCGACTACGCCTCCACACACAGCCAGGAGAGTACCAACCTGGGACCGAAGTATTAAGACCTTGTTTAGCTAGGACTCACTACCGTATACTCTCAAGGGCGAAATATTAAATAATTTGGTAATTTTAAAATTATAAACTTACTCATTATATTTTTTTGATCACGGGTCTCCGGGTTTCATTTCATTTTTTTTAATCTTTAAGGACCCAGAGACCTACCCCGTGACACAATATGGATGAAAATAGTGGAATGTTCATCGAGCGGAATTTAAAATACACTGAAAAAGATACTATCCAACTCAGTAGTATTTTTACTTAGTTTTTTTTTTTTTTTTTTTTTTTATTAAATAAGGGGGCAAACGAGCAGACGGGTCACCTGATGGTAAGCAACTACCTGATGGTAAGCAACTACAGTTGGCAGTTGGCACCAAATAAATTGGAATAACCTTACTATTGTTCACGGAAAACAAGGTGATTGTAGCAGCGAACAATTGGAGTTAGTTTTAACAAGCTAAATTTAACTATAACATCAAAGATGACATTTGTTAAATTGAAGATATTATGTTTTTATTGAAAAGACTGATTATGTGGAATGGCTGAGTGCTTGTTCTCATCTTCACTGACCGAGTTTGAATGTTTCTTTTCTGGGTTGTAATAAGTAAAAAATATTCGGACCCGAAACAAATTCGCAAGCACCAGCTAGTATAAAAAAAATACTATCGCGCCGACAAATAGACGTCAAGAATATGTTTTTTTCTTTGGTTTTTAAAGTGTTAATTTTCATGCTTGAATATTGTTTGTCATTCAATTCAGATGCCGTAGTCAGGAGCTGAGCGTTAAAAACGTTACTTGGAAGTTTTAACGTTTAAAACGGGAAAACCCTGATGAACAAAAAACAACACATAATTTAGAAAAAATAAAACAACGCCAAAATAAAAAGACAGAGAATGAAAAAGAAATAAGGTCACCAAAGAAAATGTTTGTAATAAATCAAACGAACTCTTGCCAAGATCCGGAATCAAAATATTTATTTAAAGCAATATTTCTGTTACTAGATATAGATGAAAAAACAGGCAAACTCGTCCCAGTTTCAGATCCGAAAATCCCAGAAGCAGGGAAATTTACTCTAGGCAAGTTTTATCCTAAATTATAAGTACGAAACAATCCAAAAAAATATCGATGTGTTTGCATTATAACTGAAGTTTACGGTAATAAAATAGTAGTTCAAGGTTTAAAATCAAAAAAATCTAAACGGATTTTTCGACTAATAGACGATGATATTTCTATACTAGAAAATAAAAGATATAATTACATACCTAGACGAGCCTCTCTTGGTAAATCCAGATTATTTATTTACCGAAGATGTTGATATTATATTCGAAGCACATTAGATTTTGTTTTCTCTCTATCATTATTAAATAAGTACAAATATGATTCTGTATTACTAAATAAATGACTAAGCAAATGTATTAATTTAATTTTTAATGCCCTAAAAATTTCACTGCTGAGTAGGTATGCAGCCTTATATACGTGCTTACATTCACCGTTTCATTGGCGTACGCCGTACACATATTTTAATGTATCACTACTTCTTTTCCAGATCCTTGAGGGCTTATTAAAACAATCATTAGAGATCTCCTCAGTCCACACTACTGATTTACAAGGGCGGTACTTTAGATGGGGACGCCACAAGAAATTTGTGAGCGTCTGTGGTCGCAAAACAAATATTATATGTAAATAAGAATTCACCAGTAGAGGGACTAATGTATTTCAAGTGGACAAAATTAATAAAGGAAAATGCAAAAAGGAAATAAAGGAAATAAAAGGGAGAACAACAACATGCTATATCCCTGCATGTACTACAGCTTCAGGTTTAGTTCTTCAAGCTCGAGAACAACTGGTACACCGGGTATTAAACAAAAGGAGGCATCTACAACAATTAGGGTGCATAACAACCAAAAAGAGGAACAGAGAGGAGAGCCCTGGGCCTTGTTCTTCTAATTCCAGACAGTTGCCGAGCAGCATTGATACAAGCAATGTATCAAATGAAAATGTGGAAGAAGATTCATTGTGGTAACAAAATTCTATTGAACCCTGGAACCTTGCGTAGAAAAATGGAAAATGACACTCAATCAACGAATTATTAATTTACGTGATAAATACAAGAACTTTACAATAGAATCTTATATAAAGTTCTTAACAGATGGAACTAAGACAGTTTATTAAAGTTACACAGCAAATATGACCTTGAAAGGCTCATATGGGTTCATGATTCAAAGGAATAAACAAGATCTTGGTTGAAGCAAACATTTTTTTCCAGTGTACTATCACCGATAGCGCGAAGATTTTTATCCAGTCCTCGAGGCAATGTTTCCAGTGTACAGTTATTTAGTAGCGCGGGTTTAATTTATGGACCTCTGCGTACAGCGTAACCGCCTAGAATCACAAAAAACGGCATTATTCCTATTTATTAAGCTCCTATTTTTAACTTAAAGTACTTATAAAAAAAACAAGTGAAGTTAAGAGGAGAGTAACTAATTTAATTTAATTTTAATTCACAAATTATTATTATTTAATACAAAGTAACACATTTATAAAAAATATTATAATACTTTTTCTTTATTTTAATTCATTTATATAGGATCCGAAAAATCCGCATTTGCATCCGCGGATGTGAAAAAGTCGGAATCCGCAACATCCCTGGTAGGAACTGATTAGGAACCATACAAAAATGGTTAGCACGGTTAACGGTATGCAATGCAATTTTCAACTGAAGAATATAATGATGACATACCAGATATACCAATATCTTGAAGGGAAGCTGTATCAAGGAAATCTTTATTGTGTGGCGAGGGTTTTTAAAAACGCATTTGTAAACCAGCGCAAAAACAGTGCCGCACAAAAAGGTGTGTCTGTTATAAGAAAAATATGCTCTGCAGTTCTAAATGCAGTTTGAGCTGCATTAATACATAAGTACCAAAATAAAAAGTGTCTGCAAATAATTTGCACAAGGGTAAATAATTAAACATAATAACAGCAATAACAACACAACCTAAGATTGTAATATGGTAGGGATTCAGGATCATTATTCCATGACAACCCACAGGGGGTAAAAAATGTCATTTTTACATAATATGATCTGATGAATTTAGACAGAAAACATTCCAAATTATAATATACAAAAAGAATGAGAAAAAAACCCGTAATTTTTAAGTTAATTAGTCTTCAAAATCTGCAATAAAGTGAACTGGCTTAATGACTATTATTCTTTTGACTATTGGATATTAAAAAAAGAACTGTCAATGGCACAACCGTTTTGCCACGTTGTGATTTGAGGATTTTATTCGAAGTATTGGTGGAATACGTTACAGTCCCAAAAAAAATGATAATTATCAAGTAAAAGGTGCGTTTTCTAATTTCTTGTTACATTGGCACTGTAACACCCGAAACGAAAAATCAGGTAATTGTTTTATATTATATTATAACTTACAGATTAATTAGTTTTAATAATATTTAGTAATAGTAAGGTTATGATGGTAATGATTTAAAATACTAACTAAAACTTTTTTTTGTACATCATATTTCCTTGTATCTTCAATGATTGGGGTGTGTTTGCATGAGGTGATTGTTTTTTTTTTCAGGAAGATCAATATGCCGTCAACGACAAAGGATAGATTAGCGAAAATGCGGGAAAGATGAAAACTAAAAATGAAAAATATTCATAACACCTACGTAAAGAGAGAGAAAGGGATGGGATTAGAAGACAAAAACAAAAGGAAAAGCTAAATCTAGACGAGGGCATGTATCTTCAACAACGGTTAAAAGTGCAGGCCCGTGGTCGAGCGCTTAGAGTCAAAAAGATGTTGTTGGCCTACTTTTTTTATGTACATCATATTTCCTTGTATCTTCAATGATTGGGGTGTGTTTGCATGAGGTGATTGGTTTTTTTTTTCAGGAAGATCAATATGCCGTCAACGACAAAGGATCTAGCGAAAATGCGGGAAAGACAAAAACTAAATATGAAAAATATACATAAAACCTACGTAAAGAGAGAGAAAGGGATGGGATTAGAAGACAAAAACAGGAAAAGCTAAATCTAGACGAGGGCATGAAACTTCAACAACGGTTAAAAGTGCAGGCCCGTGGTCGAGCGTTTAGAGCTAAAAAGATGTTGGCCTCCAACATCTACAACATCATCAAGTGCAGACATGGCTTAATAATCCTTTAAGAGCTGAAGATTGGGGATGGGAAAAAACGAAGACTGTTTTTGCCTATAAGGACAACAAAGCTATTGACGCCATCAGAATTACTGAAACTGGTTCACTAATCACTGTAGTTGCACAACATCTGGCTGTAGCAAAATTTGCAGCTGTAGAAAGGGGGAATGAAATGAATTTAGATTTTCCATTTTTAACTGGTGTAGAAATAATGAGAATGAACGTAAATTATTTAAATAAAATATATGCACTCAATTTGGCTCTTAAATATGACATAGACTTAAATTCAACGGAGTTAATTTCTGAACTTAGAGTTTTTCAAGAACAAGGCAAATACTTACAACCTGTTTGTTTGTTAGAAGTTATATATAAAAACGATTTACAGGATGCATTTCCTAACTTAAGCACAACTCTTACAATTTATGCAACCCTTCCTGTAACTTCAGCTTCATGTGAGAGAAGCTTCAGTAAAATGAAGCTTATCAAAAATTATTTACGCGCAAATTTTTGCTTGGAGGGCGGCAAATTGAAATTCTGCTCCCCCCTTTTTAAAACGTAGACCCGGGCCTGTGAAATGCACCCGATCCTGCAAGGGATGCAAAGGCGAAAATTGTTTAAATGCTTCAGATATTGTTGACAACATTAGTGACGGTGATGAAGACGAAGACAGCAACTATTCTGATAATGACAATGACAAATTTGAGTACGGGATGATAGTTGATCATCAAAATCCAAGCCGACTAGCATATCGGAAAATCTTCCAGACAATCTACGGGTCTGACTCAGATACAGAGTCAGACAAAACGCGGAACTGGAAGATACGATGGAAGAAGAAGAAGAAAGACAAGGACCGGGGAACGTACCATGTGACGTAGATGAAGAAGTAGCTCGTTCTGTTCCCCATACAGGCCAACCAAGAGAGTGGAAAATTCCAAAAATATGGTGAAAATATTTATAAATAAACAATTGAGTCTATTAGTTATAAAAACCGCAATGTCCATAAAAAAGTAAAAATGACTTAGCTATTGTACAAAAATCCATAGACAAAATATATAATTTTTATATTAGTCATATAAACCTAGACCCACTTTCTCCAATAGAAAACGGCTGTAAAACTTTTTAGTTTGCTACAAAAACAGCATTGTCCGTTCTTGTTTGTATCAAATCACGCATAGTCCCTACCCACCTGTGGCGGTACCCACAATCGCGCTATCGAAGTTTTCTGAAGGCGTCTATATATATACGACAGCTGAAATGTATCACGTGGCCTTCGGCCTGACCGGGCATACCACCTCGCTCGGTCGGAAGATCTTCCTTTGCGGCCTCTTCGAATGGTTAAAAAAATGTGTGTTTTCTAATGAAAGACCGGTCTTACCACAAAAGATTTAAACATCTGTTGAACAGTTGTTTTGAGACAATTTTGTATGGAATTTTTCTCTAATCAACTGTTCAACGGGTGTTTAAATCTTTTGTAGTAAGACCCCAGATGTCTTACTATCACAATCCCTCTGCAGATGATAATCAAATTTTATCTATAACAAAGTGGGCAAAGATGGGAATAGACACTAGATTCCATGAGTCCAATCATCAAGTCACTCCTGTGATGATTGACGGAGAAGTATTATATTTCCAGAATGGTTGTAATAATACCATCCAATGCTCAAGTGGCAAATTATATATAAACTCTTCATGCAAAATCATAAGAGCTATCAGAAAATTAAATAGGAAACACTTCATCATAGATGAGAAGGAAATTCTCAGTCATGGAGTTTTACTTCCCTTTAGTTTCATTAATGGGGGTGTTAGACCAAGTATTAGTTTATAAGGTGAGTTTGGAATAATTGCTAGAGAAGGTCTACAGTGTGAGTTTTCTGATGTAAAATGAAATAAAAATTGTTTTATTTCTGAATAGATTTTTAAAAAATGCTTTCAGAAGTTTGATACTACTGGTGCCTACCACCGGTTCGGGAACTAACCCGGCGAGAAGAACCGGCGTAAGAAACTCGCACGGGGCCCACTTTTTTACCAAAAAAAGTGAGAAAAAATTAATCTTTTAAAATAAAATAAAATTTACAATGCTGTAACTTAAAATATACAATGTCAAAATACAATATACATAATTGTAAGTCATACAATAGTGTAGAAGTAGCCTTGCAAGAAGCCATCCTACTCCCAAGTGCTTTGGCACACAAACGCTCTTTGACTATTTTCTTAAATTTATTAATGGAAAGATTTTGAACGTTTTCTGGGATTTTATTGAAAAGGCGTATACTTTTTATATGGAGGTTTTATCTTTAAAAGATTTACTGACTTTACTAAGTCTGATCACTGGCAAATCTAGCTTGTGCTTATTTCTGGTGTTTCTACAATGAATGTCACCTTTGGATTTAAATTTACATATATTTTTTCTAACATATAAAACATTATCTAAAATGTATTGAGAATGTATTGTATGTAAATCATTTAACTGTTTTTTATGTATGAAGAAGCTTATTAATCCTGTTTGCTTGTCAGAGGATGAGAGGTTAATTCTTATAATAGTTTTAATATTCTTAATGTTCTTCTTAATTTGTACCATCTCAACCTCGTAGAGGTAACCTCAGATAAAGAATTTGATAATAGATATGTTGAGCCATTAATTACAAAAACACAATAATACTGAATGCAATCATTCATCCAGGTTAAGACTCTATGACATAGCAATACCTATATTTATCTTGTTTATTTTGATAATAACTTTTGGTGATGGAGCTTATGGATGTTCTGATAGTACAACACTCAAATCTGAGAGCAAAGACTGTGAGGTGACCCCTAGTGGAAAACTATTTTGCAACATCAAAACATCCATAAGAATTTCAGGCCCACCTATAGGACAACTAACTTGCATTAATATAAAGACAGGAAATGAGATTGAAGGCTATACATCTATCAAAACATTAGCTCAATCAGGAATGATCACTAGAATAATAAATGCTTGTCCTGGAACATACACTTGCTATTCATGGGAAGAATGCTCAAATTTCTTAAACTCAACTATAAAGCAAAAAGAAATGTTTCCAAACATAATAAATAAGCTTTCGATTCAAGACTGCTCTACTTCTGGAGGATGTGCTGGGAATGGCTGTTGGAGGTGTGACCCTGGGTGCTCATATATCTCTAATGAAATTATAAACAAAGACCATTCTGTTTATGAAGTTTTGAATTGTCCGACATGGATTCCTCACTTATCTGTGGAAGTTAAGTTTCATGGAATTCAAAACTATAATGACTTTGAAATTTCTTTAACCAGTGAGGAACCCCAATCTCATCAGGGAATAAGATTTGCACTTGTTTCTAGAAATTTTTCTCCTTCTAACTTGGACTTCTGCATTGTAACAAAAGATAAAGACTCTTATTTAACCACTTGTCAACCACCAAACCAAATGGTTAAAGGATCAATTGGAGAAATTAGGTGTCCTACTTCATCAGATGCTTTACAGGCAACTGATAAATGCCTAATGGCAAACTCTGTCATCTTATTAAAGCCTGCAAACTGGAATTATGTTTCTTTAAATCAACAAATAGACATAAGAGCAGCTATCTCCAGAGGAAGATTGCCCACCAATCACGGAGTCAACCTAATTAGTTCTCTTTCTGATGGATCCTTTACTATGAAGAACACAGAGGGTGAACTGTTTGAAATTCAGCTTGACATTCAAAACGTTCTGGTTGAATTTAGAAAAGAGAAAAACTTATGCTATGTTAAGGATGTGTCTATTCAGGGATGCTTTTCATGTGACACTGGTGCTACACTACTAACTGAAGTTTGGTCTAACCTAGATAATTCAATGGCCCTTATGGACTGTGATGGATTAAATCCATTACCATTAATTGTTGGGAAAGATAAAAAATTGTACAATAAAACAGTCTTCTTTTCCAACAAGTTGGAGTCAGTAATTTGTACCTTTTATTGTTCATTGAATAAGGTTCAGGTTGTTTCTAAAATAACTCTTAAGGAGCAGGTTATACTGAATGTGATGAAGGAGGATGTTGTTAGCAAAGTGACAGGAAAAAGCATGTCTGTAATAGAATTTATTAAGAGAAATATACGTAGAGGCCGCAAAGGAAGATCTTCCGACCGAGCGAGGTGGTATGCCCGGTCAGGCCGAAGCCCACGTGTTACATTTCAGCTGTCGTATATATATAGACGCGCTCAGAAAACTTCGATAGCGCGATGCAGGAATGTTAGGCGAATTGTGGGTACCGCCACACACCAATAACGTCACGTTTTTCAATATGGCGGTTTGTTGTGTGCAGTCGTGAGTTTGCTCTCGGTTTATTTTAGTTTTCTCGTGCTAAAAGTTATTAATTCGGAAAAAGTTTAATAAAATATGTGACATGGAGTGTTACCCTGAAGTTGTTGGCAGTAAACAGGCACGCAAAAGACGAGTGAATGCTACAAATTGGACAAAGAATCGTGCTAAAGAACGGTGAGTATACTAAGATGATTATGTCTTGATACTTTTTACGTGTTCACTTTTTTAGGAAGAATATAAGCCTTTGGGGCCACCTATCTTATTTGTTTAAACGAGCAATTCTTGTATATTTATTTATTTATTTCGGGTATTTTGGAAACGGTTCTTACGATTGTGATGAAATTTTGTATATAATATGTCACCCGGATACTACAAGTACCTATAGGATAAACTCTTACAAACATAAAATATATTGTATCCTTAATTCCCAAAAAAGTTATGTACGTGATGATGATTGAAATCCTTTTATTCACAAACTTTTTATTAATAATTAAACAATTCATAAAAGCCATTACTCAATCTCACTTTCATAACATTCTTTAATAAGTATATTATTTTATTTCTGTTGTCATCCATCACATTGCACTTATATTAGTATAGTGTAACCAACATTTGTTTTATTGGGCTATTTTGCTAGCTTTGCCGAGCTTTATAAATCATTACACCGGAATGTTCGACCACTGTTAATAATTACTAAAAACCCAAATGACAAGGATGTTTCTTTCAGGTATGCAGCTAAACATTTGCCTGTTAAGCCGACTTGTGAACATAAATTAAAAAGTTACAATGCTCTAAAATTACACTGCAAGATGAACGCAAACTCCATGAGTCTTTTTACCGATTGAAAGACAAATTAAAACAAGACTCATTTATATTGAAACATGTGAAAGTTATAAAAACAAAACGTCGTCGTCCACGATCTGAATCTCGAAATCACAAACCTAGAGGCTTGCAGCTAAAATATATGTATGTATGATATATGGTAGATCACAACTTCGAATGATGCAAGTTTGCCAAAAAGCATTCCTTCAGGTTTTGCAAATTAAGAGATACCGCGTAGAAAATGTTATAAAGAATTATCACCTACATGGAAAGTTTTATACTGAAAAACGCGGAGGTGACCGTATGTCCCACAAATTCAAGGACAAAAAAGAAAAAGTAATTAAAATTCATAAAGACATTTAAGTGGTCAGAAGCTCATTATTGTCGTGGTAATTCGAGAAGTATATACTTGCCTTCCGAGCTTAGTATGAATAAAAAGGCCAAAATGTATAACGATCAAGCACAAGAAAACCTCAAAGTGAAAAAGTTGTATTTTAGAGCCATTTTCAATACTAGTTTTAATTTAGGCTTTGGGAGACCTCGGGTCAACGTGTGCTCAACTTGTCTTCAGCTTGATGAAAAAATAAAAAATGTGCAAAATGATAGTGACAAAGCTAAGTTGATGGCTGAGAAAACAGTACACAAACGTCGAGCTAATAAAAGAAGACAACCGTAAAATGAAGATCCCGTTAGTTTTGACGGCCAAAAAACAAGACCAGAGTACCTACTATTCCCATCAACTGTACTTTTACAATTTGACTAAGTATTGTGGAAGCTAACTCCAAATCAGCATTAACAAAAGAAAATGTGTTCAGTTATTGCTAAACAGAGGATGAATTTGCTGAAGATGCAAATCTCATAGTGTCTTCAGTTTACCATCGGCTTTGCAATACAGATTTTAAGCCAGAATGTAATCAAGTTCGACTTATGGCCGACGGGTGTACCGGTCAAAACAAAAATTCTATGCTTATAGCAATGCTCTCATGTTGGCTGACAAAAGATGCACCAGCGCAAATACATCTGGTTGAAGTAGTCTTCCCAGTGTGGGACACTCATTTCTTCCACCGGACAGAATATTTGCTCGAAGAACATTTTATTCCTGTCACATCTAGAAAAATGAGAGAGTTGGCGAAACTATTGATATAGGTAAAAAATAAAAAGATAAAACCAGAAATAAATACATATTTTGATGCACTCAAGCCCCAAAACTATGACATATTAGTGGCGGCTACCAAAATTGTAGCTAAATACAATGAAAGCACTGATCATTATTGTTCGCCGACGTACGCCATGAATATAAGTACTTCAATCAAGCAATGCTGCAAAATAGCCATCATGAAAATTCTCAAAACGGAGACATCTATTAAATTTGCAGAAATGCAAGCTGATCTAATAACTCTCGTCCAGTTAATTGAAACAAACTGGAAGTTTGATGTCTCCAGCAATGCGGCTGACGATTTGAACCTCAAGAAATGGAATAAAGTAACCATTGTTCCACTCGCAAGCGATTTGAAATTACTGAAAGATCATTTGTGCGCAGTCGTTCAAAATTCAGCTGCCTAGTTAAGAGCAGCTGAACATTATCAGAACACAGCGGCCTACAACGAATTGGCAGAAACTGTTTTCTGTCGTGCACTACTTTTTAATCGAAAGCGGCCAGGAGAGCTACAAAGACTCATGCTAAGTACTTATATAGAAAATGAACATAAAGAATATCAGTACGAAGAATTTGACCGTACTCTGACCGCAACTGAAAAGATTTTGGTGCAACGATTCAAACGTATTGTGATTCGGGGTAAAAGATCAAGAGGGGTCCCGGTACCTTTCAGCATAGACGTTCAGCAAGACCAGAACTATTGATTTCCCTGAGAAGTAAATATATTGATAAGAATAATACATTCCTGTTTGCAAAGCCATCCAGTATGACATGTTTATGCGGGTACAAAGTCATGCACAATGTCATCACTACCAGTCGAGATGTTGTAATATTGGAGAAGACAGAGGCTGAGAATATCATGGAGGTACAGAAAAATTATTCAGATGAGGTGAACTTGAATGAGTGGGGGAAGAAGATTCAACTCTTCAGGAAGATTTACTTGAACAATCAGAGAGCTTGAACACAGATGACAACAGTGAACTGCATGTACCTTGTGAAGATGATATTCTAGAAATTTCTGAGTCTGCTGCATACAGTGAAGACTCCATTATATTCAACAATGTCAACATGATCAGATGTTTTTGGCGTAGGCAGCAGCCAGATAGATTTATATTTGCCACTTGTGTAGAGGATGACAACAATATTCACGGGTGAGATCGTTACAAGAAGCATTGAAAGGTCCTGAAAAATCCCAGTGGTTAGCAGCAGTGGAGGACGAGTTTCAGTCGTTTGAGAAAAATAGTGCATGGGAACTTGTAGATGTACCAAAAGATGATACTATAGTGCAGTGCAAGTGGGTTCAGCGGAAAAAGTATGATAGTGAAAATAATGTCGAGCTCGTCTAGTCGCCAAAGGGTTTACCCAAAAACATGGTATAGACTATAGACTATACAGAAAGTTTTTCACCTGTGGTGAGACACACAAAAAAATGAGTTATTTGTTGATTGTAAATTTTTAAATAATTAGTATTAAATACCTATAAGGACGGCATTATCGTTTTTAAACGAGAAAGTCCTTTTTTGTCTAGATAAAAAAAAGGTAATATCTATTATGTACTGATACTATAAATGTAGCAAATTGTTAAGTTAACATTTTGTAAAACTAGTATTGTTAAAAAACTAAACTTTACTATAGCATTGTGAAACATTACACTCCGGACAAACCAAGGTTTATGGAGGGTAAATACTTGTAAAGCATGTGTTTTTGTGAAAGAATAAATAATAGGTGGTTTGATATACCTGTCAGTATTAACTAGGCCGGATATTAGTTACTCTATAAGTTTTTTGAGTCAATTTAATAATTGCCACACGATGGCACATTGGGAATATGCAAAGAGAGTATTAAAATGTCTAAAACGAACTAAATGTTAAGGAATAAAATATTGTAAGGTCCTTATCACACTGGCGATTAGCGAGCGAATTGAAAGCGACGCGACTGCGCAGCGCACACGCACACGCCGATGCACGCAGCTTGCCTTTCGCGTTTTGAACACTCAGTAGCAAAATGGATTCTTTGCTACTGAGTGTATGGAATGCCTCTTCTAAAGGTTATAATTCAATGTTTCCCACTCACCGAGCCACGTGACCGCGTCGCGAACCGTCTGCACGGAGCCGAGCACGATCTCGGCGTTGAGCATGTCGGGCAGCTTGCTCACCAGCTGCGACTCGATGGGCAGCTGCTGGTTCAGCAGCGACAGGTAATACTGCAGCTCCGAGTGGTTCGTGATCAGGATACCTGGAGAGTGAGATAAAGTTGCAGTGAAAGGTGGCACGGACTTTATACAAAAGTTATGCATACATAATGTATTCTGTAGGCATGTCATGCTGATGCAAAGAAAATAAATTATCCAGGGTTTGTAATGTTTTGATTAATTTTTTTTTTAACTTAACGGAAAAAGAAATCGGCGCAATACTTAACGACACCGGAAAACGGCATCTTATTGCGCATATTTCAGAATATTTGCATGTATATTTCGGAAATTTGATACTGCATGAAATCAGATGTCAATTATACTAATACAAAATAACCCAAAATTGTAATAAAATTATTGAGTATTGACATACCTTCTCCCTTAGTATCGTACTGGGGTCGTCCCGCTCGACCCAGCATCTGCAGCACGTCGAGAGCGCCCAGCTCCGCCCAGCGGCCGCGGTCGGGGCGGTACACCTGCGTGCCCTTCACCACCACCGTGTGGGCGGGCAGGTTCACGCCCCACGCCAGCGTAGCCGTCGACACTAGCACCTACCGGTTATGATAAAGTTAGTTCATGGGGCCCTTAACCTCCTGTTCTGGCGGTACCCACAACTAGCGTTACATAGACGACCTCTGTGGATCAGTTGGTGGGCTATTGGTAGCTCAAGCCGGGGGAAGGAACAAAAAGTTTTCAAAGTTCCTGGTTCACGAATGTGTATTGGAGTTTTGCCGGGAATGTAAAAGGGTGCTGTTGTGTTTTTGTATTATTTTCCTAAAATTGTGTTAACTGGGTTTTTAATGTGTAATATTGGTAGAATATTAACCATTAGATATTCGTGTTCATGCACAAGTGTAGGAAAGTGATGTAATATCCAGAAACGTGCTATTTTGTGTTCCCACCAAATTTCCAAAACTCCATCGAAAGTTTCAGTAAAGCGTCTGCCACTTTACTGAATCGACCGACTTGGCTCCTTGACTGTATTGACTTTTACTTAGACTTTGACTAGACTTTAGACCTGACGATACATGAAAACGATGATGAAAATTATAATAGGAGGAATATGGTTTTCCCGCCATATTCCTTACCTTTTTACCTTGTCTGTGGCACAACATACACATCCTTTGTGTCAAGTTGCCAAAAAAGAAGAAAAAGAAAGAATGTGTGTTAAATTTGCTTTTTATAAAAAAAGCTTAAAGTTTCTTCGAGTATTCTTCAAGCGAGAAAAAAACTTTCAGTAGGCACTGTTGGTGCAAGCAATTGTTTTTTTCCGTTTCGTATGTTATTTTTATAGCAAGGACTATACTCGGGATACAGCTGAAAACTTACCTTTTTAAAATTACAGTGGTTGTTATTGACAAAATAGCGGATGCAGACGCCGATCGAATAATTAGGCCTACTACGAAACCGTTTTGAGAGTCAAACAATCGAATGAGAATGCCACGTCCTGCTCTAACAACGTGATTTCTCGTTTGTTAGAGTAGGACGCGGCATTCTCGCACAATTGTTTGAGTCTCAAAACGGATTCGTGGTACGGCCCCAGTTACATGACTCATCGTGAGCACTATACCTGTATGTGCCTGTCGGCGAACAGGTCCTCGACAAGCGTGCGGTCGACGCGGCTCATGCCGGCGTGGTGGATGGCAAACCCGTACGGCAGCAGCTCGCGCAGCTCCGGGTTCTTCACCTGCTCCGCCTCCGTCCGCAGCACCTCCACGCTCGCTGACCCCTCGCTGGAAACCACAATGCAGTCTTATTCCCGTATCCTTAGATTTTCCCTCGAAATTCCCTTTAAGGTGAATGGTAAAGCGAAATGCGTTTTAGACGTCTTTTTGGCTGAATTACAGATCGGGAAATACAGAAGTTTTGTGTAATTAGAAAGTGTTTCTTGAAATATATTGTCATGAACGATATTTTTGGTGATCTTTATTCAGTTATCAGAAAATATATTTTTAAAGTGCTTTAACTCGCGTAAGATGTATATTTTAGGATGGGTTTTTTTTTGGTTTAGCTAATCCGTTTATAATGAATCTTTGCATACATGTTTCTTTATTTTTTATCTTGTTGATCGCGAACCATTTGTGATAAACATTATTGCAAAATAGAAGTTATATCATCAAACTCTTTAGTGCCTACTGTAAATCAAACTCCACTAATAAATGTCGTAAAGCATTTGCTCATAAAATTTAACAGGAGAAAATCAGTTACGGAATGCGTCGTTGTCAGCTCGAGATATGTACAACGCAGCGCGGCGTTGCCGTTCCGCGCACACGGCACAAGCAGTGCGTGCTCTTCTTTTGATTAGTCTCACTGCTCACATTTGACAATTTACCGGCTATAAGTTTTAAGTTTGCACTTTGCGCGCGTAATTGTACTGTGTATATGTTGTGTGATTACGTTCGATATTGAAACAAAGTGAAAAATATATTATTTCTTCTTTTGGTGAGCTGTGAAACAAGGTGAAAACATGGGTAATAAAAGTATTCCGAAACAAAGTAACAAACGATCATTGAAGTTGTTAAATAAAAGAAGATCTCGTCTTGCATATCAGGCAAAAAAAGCAAAACAAGCCAAACCTAATGATATTGAAAAGTAAGTATCTACCTACTTTTTAAATATAATATTATTGTGCTCCCAGACGGTAATTCAGCATGACATGCATTGCATCTATGATCTATCATGATCTACGTGACAGTATATCCCTCGATCGTGGAAATAACGAGACACAATAGATTTTTATTGTTATCGCGGTCGCATGCGACCGCTTGGGGCTTGTTGAATGTTGCATGACATATCGATTGCGAAAGGAATGTACAGCACGTAGTTTGCACGTCATTCACATCAATCAATACAATAAACGATTATGCGTCCATGGCAGCACGTAACGCATGTAATGCTGAATTATCGTCTATTTTGTACCTAATATCACATAACCTTTATTATTGTATATGATTAGTGAGTACAAGCTTTGAACACTAATAAAACACACTTTTCCTTGCACTTTATCCATGCAAGGAAAAGTGTGTTTTATTAGTGTTCAACATGAATTTCCACCAAGAACCGTCAGTACAATCAATTACATATATTAAATCGGCAAGCACGGCTGAATTACTGGTACTGTACAAAAGTTTAATGGATAAAGTGCAAGGAAAAGTGTGTTTTATTAGTGTTCAACATGAATTTCCACCAAGAACCGTCAGTACAATCAATTACATATATTAAATCGGCAAGCACGGCTGAATTACTGGTACTGTACAAAAGTTTAATGGATAAAGTGCAAGGAAAAGTGTGTTTTATTAGTGTTCAACATGAATTTCCACCAAGAACCGTCAGTACAATCAATTACATATAGTACAAGCTTTCACTACACTTGACGTACCTACTATAGTTACAGCACAATTCGCTAATAAATTGCTTACATGCAAATTTTCATTTCTCATAATCAACCCATTAAGCCCCGTTAGGACACCGCCCACCTGTGACCGCGACAACGATTGAATACAATAGCATTTCCAAAATACCCGATCGAAGGATTTAAAAAGAAAAAAAAACAGTATTATAAATACTAACAGTGGACAAAATAACAGTAGTTACCAGAATAAAATAACAAAAGTATCTAATTTAAATGGTTTAATTCTAAGTGTCATCTTAGTAAATATAATAATAAAATGTTATTATCATGGTATTGCAAGCTTTCACCATGGTCAATAAACTATATTTTGCACATTACATTTCGAGCAAATAAAGATATTATGATTATGTACAACTATGTGCGGAATCTTAGGATCTTTTGAGGGACTTTCTACGGTCCCATAGACTTGAAATTAGGTATGAAGCTGTATTCCTGGTGACAATAGGTTCTATCAGGAGTTGGTATTGAGTCAATAGGGGAAACTGAGGACACTTGATCCCCCACTTTGATTTTATGATCTCACGTGTATTGTATTTCTTGAGAAATAGGTATAACATGTGTTTAGAGTTTAGACTAAATGATGCATTATTATTATTATAAACGATGCATAATTTAACCAAGTACTAACTGTGTATTGGTAATTATGATTAAACTATATTTGTAAAATTTATTGGAATAAAACTGGTGAAACAGGTTTACACCAAGTGTCCCGTATGTCAGGGAGGACTGATCCTCCTAGTTGGATGACTTGATCCGGGGCGAATCTAGTCTCCCATAGTATTGGAGACATTATTATTAGTATTATTATAGCTAATCAAATATCTTACATAATTAAACTGTTTCTTTTGCAAATACATACTTTTTTGTAATAAATAAGCCTGTAAATACTTATCAAAATGAGTTTGCGCCGCCATAGAATCTAAAAAAACATGTCACTTTAAAATGTGAAATAGTTGACACATCCAACTGTGAATAAAAGTTTGCTTGTACCATAGACAGAAAGTGTTGCTAGAATTAATAAGCATTGCTTTGGTAGAATTTCCGTAAATTGGGTGTACCGTGTGTCCCACAGGGATCTAGTGTCCCCAGTTTCCCCTACCTACTTTCAAGTCTATGGGACAGCGAAAAGTCCCTCAAAAGATCCAAGATTCTGCCGTACAGAAAACATAATAATATTATGATCATGTGATCATCAAATGCATTTACAACAGTCTATTATTTATCGGACATTGTCATTGTAATGTAAATTGTTACGTAAATGTATAGCATACAGAATAGTTTATCACAGAGACTTCACACAATTATTTTTTACTGTTACACTATTATACCTACATAACTATAGGATGTTTAAAAAATGTTTGCCATACATGGAGATAATATGCCATAGCTTCAGGGAAGGTTCAGTATTGATAAAGGAACCTGTAAAAATTAAAAAAATAAATTTTAATGAATTTTTTAGGGTTCTGTAGTCAACAAGGAACCCTTATAATTTCGGTCTGTCCGTCTGTCTGTCTGTCTGCGGTTTTGCTCAAAGACTATAGGACTTACAAAGCTGTATTTGGCATTAAGACCGAGCTCCCTTTTTTGCTGTGTTTTCTAATAAGTATTACGATCCCGGAAGACGATTGACACAAATGAAATTGAGATTTATTTAATCATTGTATATTTATCTGATACTTGCCTTACGGAAAACACGATTCACTTATTTTGACTCTATAGTTTTATTTTTCGAAATTATGAATTTTTCTGGGCTTTTCAACAAATATCTGTTACACTTATTGAGTTACTATCATTCAATAACTTTCACTACTACAATCACACACTATATAAAAGATTAACTAAAGGAAATATTAGTATTGTATTTTATTTTTAAGTAATCAATAATCATCAAAAACATTTTTGGGACTAGCGAAATTTACTTTCGTGCTATAATGCGCCGGACCGTTGCTACGCGATATTGTTCACTATTAGCCACAGCGCAAAATACATTTCATGCGGGCACGATTCATGAAATCATTTTATCATGATTGGGCGATAGCCGTGTGTGTAGGCGGGGCTAGCGTTTTGACAGCAGGCTCTTAATGCACATATTAATGATGCCGACAAAATGTTACATTTTAATCTTTAAAAAAATATTTTTTATGGTACCTTCCCTACACATCAAGTGGGGATGAATATTTTTTTTCGCGTCCACCTCGTCGTGTGGTTTATAATTTTTTTTATTTCGTTTTTTTTAAGAATTTTTAGTTTTATTTTTTAATATACCTTCATGTGTATACGTATCAGACAATGCATTGATTTTCAAATTGTTTTTATTTACAAAATTTTTATTTTTGTAATTTGTAATCCTGTAGGATCCAAGGTAGGATAGTTGAAATTGATGCAACCGAAGGACAAAATTTAGAAGAGTCATTACATCAGATTAATGATAACACACACACACCAAAATTCAAATGTCCAGTAAGAAATATTATTATTATCTTTTAACGTAAATATTAATTATTGATTATATTAAAAACAAAAAGCCAGACTGGAGGGAGTAGTAATGTTTTTTTGGTCAGCAAAATATTGCCTCCGACTGCGTGTAATGTAAAGTAATTCTTGTTTTTGCCTTTTCAGTTCATTCAGTCGGTTTCTTTGTTTTTATAACAATAATTTTATTTTAACTTACATAGGGACAAACACAATACTGGAGAAAATACATTTGCTGGCCTTGAATGTGAATTTGAGAAAACATCAAAAAACACAGAGTGTGGTGCCCAGTAAGGCACATTATTATTATTAGTTTAACTATTTTACTATACAGGATGTTAAAAAATTGTCAGCCATATTATAGCGTAGGTAAAATTATTAAAATTTAAACATAAAAACTAATTTAATCAATTTTAATACTAAACTATTATTGTGATAATTTTCATTTTTTATTTTGAGAATTTGCTTTTATTTTTGCGGGTTAATTTATCGATTCTGAACCTACCCTGAAGCTATGGCTCGCAATTTTCAACGCCCTCTACATTGATAAGCCGAGTGTTTTTAGTATAAAACAAAATTTATTTTTTCCAGAGGCACAAATAAGTTTGGAAGAAGAATAATAAATATGTATCAATTTTTTAAACAACTTCAAGAAATATCATCTCATGGTCCTCTTGACTGCGGTTTAAAGTCAATGGAAATAGTTTCAGAAACACGCATGGGTTTCACTTCTAAATTCAACATAAAATGCAAAATGTGTGATTTATCTTTTTTAATATACAACGATAACCCAGTTGATGATATGGATCTTAATACCGCTGCAGTGGCGGGTACAGTGGCTATTCGGTGTGGATACAGCCAGCTAACCGAAATAACTGCTTCTTTGGGAATACCTCCTATGAATAAACAGTTGTTTTCTGCAAAACTAGAAGTTGTTCATAAAAAATGGGAAGATGAATTACTAAAATCAATGACAGAAGCTGGTGAAGAAGAGCGTCGTTTAGCCATTGAGGAGGGTAGGCTTAATTGTAATGGAATCCCAGTAATAGATGTCATAGCGGACGGGTGCTACGCGAAACGATCCTATAGAAAAAATTATTCGTCTCTTTCGGGTGCAGCTGCTATATTAGGAAAAAGAACGAATAAAATTCTTTATATGGCAGTAAGAAATAAATATTGCTGTATTTGTGCCCTAGCTCAGAACAAGGGCAAAGAGGCAAAAGATCACACGTGCTACAAAAATTATTCTGGTAAGTAACTTAGTCTTATTTACTAGCTTTTTTCTTTGACACCTAGTACCCTTTATTTCCCTAACTGTTTTCTATGTATCTGACCGAGGTATAAGTAACGGTTATCCCTTTTTTATGATTAATAACAAAACAAAACGAATTTTAGTTTTTTTCTTTTAGGAGCGTCTACAGGAATGGAGTCTGAAATCTTGGTGGAAGGGTTTAAAAAAAGTATTGAAATGCACAATATAATATATGGACGTTTAATATCGGACGGGGACGCCAACACGTATTCAAAAATACTCCAATCTAGACCTTATGAAAATTATACCGTTGAAAAAGTAGAATGCCGGAATCATTTACTAAGAAATTTTTGTAATAAATTTTCAGCACTAAGTACAGACACAAAGTATTCTCTTAAATATAGAAAAACTATTACGAAATCACGAATATTAGGCACCAGAAAAGTAATTACCGAAACCATCCAACTATACAAGAATACAAATAATATTACGGGTCTTTATCAAGATATTATAACTGCACCAGATCATTTGGACGCCACGACAAATGTAAAGAATATTTTTGTACCAAAGGTGAAGAAGAGGCAATAGATAAGGAAATTTTTTCTAACAGCATTTGGTTGAAAATTAAGCAAATTATAGCTCAACTCGCAGCCCATGCAAGAAGCTTAATCTTGGATGTAGACAGCAACTCCGTAGAGAGATATCATAGCTTGGTAGCTAAATTTGTAGGAGGCAAGCGCATAAACTTTAGCCGCAGATTCCAGTACCAAATGCGATGTAATGTAGCAGCTGTGTCATTCAATACTCAAAAACCTTTATCCGTTCTGCATAAATCAATTGTTGGAAAAAGTCCAAGCAACGAAATTAAAAGGAGCGAAGAAAAACGAATGAAGAGTCTGAATCTGACTCAGAAATATTTGAGAAAAAAGAGGAGACTGTTTCAGACCCAAGATGGAAAAAACTATGGGGAAATTTGCTCAAAACCGGATATGGCTGAAGATATGCTGGAGGATTCAAAAAGAGTATTTTTACAGAATTTAGAGAGAAATGCCGAGGAAAGACAGAGAATTGCCAGAGAAACTGTGTTGCAGAGTGGGAGTTCAGAGTGGTTAGAGCTGCGTCGCAACCTCTTAACTGCCTCTAACTTTTGTAGGGTTGTAAAAAGGCGCCTTGACATTAGTTGTCAAAATATGGTCAAGGATATTCTTTACAAAAAATCAATTGAACATGTGGCGTCTATTAAACATGGTCGACAATATGAAAAAGTTGCCCTACAGCAGCTAGCGGAGGAGGCAAATGTCAAAATAGAGCCATGTGGCTTATATATAGACCCGGAAATTCAATATTTTGGAGCAACCCCAGATGGCACTGTAGATGACGACACTATAGTAGAAATAAAGTGCCCAAAATGTTGTTACAATGTTGGTGTAGAAAAAGCCATAAATGATAAAAAATTTACGTTTTATAAAAAAAACCAAAGACGGGTTACAAATTAATAAAAACCACGCATGGTTCTACCAAATACAGGGCCAGCTTCATGTAACTAGAAGCAAAAATGCATTTTTGGTATATGGTTTGGCAAAAACTTTCCAGTTACAACGGAAATAATCTATCGTGATGAGGTATTCTGGAAAACAAAAATGGAGAAAAAGCTGAAAGACTTCTATATGTTAACCAGAAAAAAAAGCTTAAAAAAGCTTACAGATCTAATACGTGTAAGCCATCCAACTTTATCAGGGATTGTAAAAAGGGTTTCCAAATTATTTTGTTTGAAATTACAGCATTTTGTTAAATTTCCAAACAAAATTGTAAGGGTTAAAGAAAACTTGCTTGCTTTTTGGTTTTGATTTCCAGACCACGATACGCCACTATGTCGGTAGATCGCAACATACGGTAGACCTGAAGAATTTCGACGACATACTCGATTTATTGGACTATTTAACTCTTGAAGATGCCATCAAAGTCAGAGATGCATTTAACGCAGCTACAGGCCAAGATTTTGCTACCCTTTATCAAGCTACTTGCGGCAAGCCAATGCCAGATCTTAATAAGGATAGTGAAATGAAGAAGGAACCGGATATAAAAATTAGAGTTCCATCGAAATTCCTGGCTGTGACTTCAAGAATTTATCAACCAGAAAAAGGACTTCGTGTTCTACCTATTGGATTTAACGTTGCTGAATGGAACAAGAAGATTGATCCAGAGTTGTACTCGGAGGTTAGTGGCTATGCCCGCCCAATTAAAAGCTCTGTGAATCTAACATCCGATGACTGTTTGAGTGATGAGCCTATTAACGTTAAAATTACGAAGACAGATATGCACACTGTGGTTTTCATTCAAAATGTGCAGATTAATAACGTTATCTCATCTGAGCCTCAGGCACTCTCTGCTCCTTCAGAGCAACCTTTACGTGCCACCGCCATTGAACAACAACGTTTGAGTGATGAGAATGTCGAAGATGGGGGACAAGTTTCCATTCTTGAAGAGTTGAAACATAAGAAACCAAGAACCAGTGCCAGTAGACCGGAATTAACATCTTTTTCTTTTGGTGACGCCAATTTAGCGAATAAACCACATTTCTCTGGTCCGCGCAGCTCAAGTTCTTTGCTCCTCAGCGATTTTGTTCCTGGACACGTTGTTTTTGAAGGGGCTACTATCGTTAAGACCAACTTGAACGATGCCCGTCGCCACGTGGAACAAGGTGCATGCCTAATCTCTCATGAGGGCCGTGCTTTCGCTGTTTATGGAGTTGGTGATAACGCTACACTCTGTGGGGACATTCTAAAGAGGTACCTCGCTGATAGCGATCCTGGCTCCGGAGACACTTGATTACGTATCTTTGGTTTTGTGGAGTAATGTGTGTGTGGAGTGTGCGGGATTTAAATCTGACGGACAAACCAGAAAGGATATTTAACGTCGATGAAACGAGTTTTTGTAATGACCCCTCATCAAGCAAAATAATTGGTCAAAAGGTTACCCCTCAACAAGGACAACAAGCGGCCCTGGGCGAGATAACACAACAGTGCTTCTGGGAGCCAACGCACGTGGTGATAAAATACCCCCGCTGATCGTCTTTAAGGGTAAAAGTCTTTGGAACGAATGGTTTTATAAAAATGAACATGTGCAAACGGCATATTCCGTCAGTACAAATGGATGGATGGAGACGACAATTTTTGAAAAATATATTAGAGACGTATTTATACCAGCCATAGGAAGTGAACGGCCAGTGCTTCTTGTATATGATGGCCACAAAACACATGTTGACCTGGGAGTTGTGGAATTGGCCGTTGATAACAATATCACAATTTTGAAGTTACCGCCTCATTCCTCACATGTGCTACAGCCGTTAGATGTAAGCACGATGAAGTCAATGAAAGTGCACTGGGAGGACACCCTCGTGAAGTGGCAGCGGCTCCACTCTGGTACAAAAATGCCAAAAAGTGAATTTTCAAGATTACTTACTGAAGTTTGGGACAATCTTAATCCAGCAATCATACAAAATGGTTTCAGAAAGTCAGGAATTTACCCTGTAGACAGATATGTGATTCCTAAAGATAAGTTTGATATGGTGGCGTTGTCAAAATGGGAAAAAATTCTTAAAGATGGATTAAAACTAGATGAAAACAATAAGGAAGATCCAAATAGTGAGGAAAGACAATGTACAGGAGAATTGGAAGAAAACAATAATGAAGATCTAAATAGTGAGAAAAGACAATGTATAGGAGAATTGGAAGAAAACAATAAGGAAGATCTAAATAGTGAGAAAAGACAATGTACAGGAATGGATCGAAAGCAAGTATCGCAGACCCCAGCCATTTTGAACGACAATCCCAATTCATATGCTGAAGACGTGCCTTCACTCTTGACCCTGGTTTTGAATCATATCAATGATCAACAGAACATGAATAATTTAAAACAAATTCAATTTAGAAAGGCCGAAAAATGTAAAAGGACAGGTAAATGTGGTGACCACATCAAAAAATAAAATAGTGAAACCCCCTGACACTATTACGCTTGATACTCCACATAATAATTCTGCAAATAAAGATATGAATGCAGGCACCTCTTCAATTTCCATTCTAAATAATAAAATTTTAAACAAAGGGGATCCCGAATTCGTAAACATATCATTTGAAGAGTTGTTGCTAAAAACCATCTCTCGAAACAATCCATCGACAAATCCACGAAAAAAGGTACCGGGAGGTGCAGAAATACTCACTTATAAAGATTTTATTAATTCTATGAAGGAAGAAAAAGAAAAGAAAGAATTAGAAGCAAAAGGAAAAAAATTAGAAAAGGAAAGAAAGAAAGAAGAAAAAAAATTAGAAAAGGAAAGAAAGAAAGAAATGAAAGAGATACTAAAAAGGATAAAAATTGAAAATAAAGGTGAAACTAATAAGAAAAGTAATAAGAACAGGAAAGCGAATAATAGGAAAAGTAAAAATATTCGGATTCAGAAAAACAAGAAAATTATATATGAAAGTAACTCTGACACTGAAGACGATTCTTTATACAGTTTGAAAGATTCGTCAGATGAAGAAGATTCTACTGATTTTTTTCAGACCTTACTAAAGGAAAAAAATGAAGAGGAAGATAATATGTTTATAAATGGAAAAAAATCTGAACTTATCACAGGGATCATCTAAATTGGTTGAAACCATTACAACCACTGAAAAGAATAGAGTATATCAGATAGAGGACATGTCAAAAAGCAATAATGAAAGAAATACTATAAAGAAATATAAAAGAAAATATACCCAAAAACAGAAAGACTTGAACGGAAAGCCAAGTATAGTATCTAGCAAGAGGACAAAAACTGCCGAAAAAGTGGAGGATAGCAACAATCTTTACAAGGATAACAATTTCCCCAGTACTTCAAAAGAAGAATCGAAACCGGTTTTATGCCAAAGTCCCAAAGAAGGTCAATTTGTCTTGGTCAAGTTTTCTACAGCCAAAGGTAAAAAGGATTACAAATACGTTTGTGTCATAGAAGGAATCAACGACGAAGAATTGTTGTCAAAGGCTTAAAGTCCTTTAAAAAGAATAAAAAGATATTTCGCGTTGTAGAAAATGACATATCAATTATTGATCTGACCCAAATTGTTGCGTATCTTCCCACACCAGTGTGTGACGATAGTGAAAAAGTGTTTGTTTTTCCTTTCGATGTTGCAATTGCTGAATTGTAAACAAGTAAGTGAGGACTATTTAGTGTTATGATGCGGATACGAAAAATTTATAACTTTTTTGTTTTAAGTAAGCATTGAAAGAAGTAAGATTTTTTTATTTTCACAATTGATTTAACATTATTGTATTTTTAATTAAGAAAACCTGTTTTTGTTTTTCCTTTCGATGTTGTAATTGCTGAATTGTTAACAAGTACGTGAGGACTATTTTTGTTTTATGTAAGCATTGAAAGAACTTAGAGTTTTTATTTTCACAATTGATTTATTATTAAGACAACCTGAGAATTGTTTAAATGTTAGGTAGGTAGGTAGGTAAAATACACCTAAAATTATTGTCAATTTTAAAGTCTGAAATACTATTAAATACCCCACGCCATAATTAGAGAGAATGATATGTTACCAAAAGGAATGTGATATAGATATAATTAAAGATTTTTAATCTAAGTGAACTTACGAGGTTATTTTTTATACAAAAAGGACGCTCTCTTACAAACTGGCTAAAAAAGATAGCATTTTCTTCATAATTTAACCAATTTCTTAGAGACCGTCCTCATCCACAACATTATCGATTTATCGACATATAATATTAGGCTAATCCCAACACTATCATAATGGTAAAAAGCTACAATAGCCCCGTTTTTTTTAAAAAACTATTTGGAAAGGAAAGTATGCCCTCTTACGTTGTTTTAGAGTTCAAATCATTTTGTAGTTTCCCTTGGTACTTCAAATTCTGTCGGGTATATATTTATATCTCCTCCATATAAATATGGGAAGATGATAGTTACAATAGCCCCGTTTACGGGGCTAATGTAACTTTTACCGGATTTTAGGATAAAAGTGAACTTTTGGATGAATGTTTTCGTTATTTGCTACTATATTTAGTTAAAAATAAATAACGGATACTTATCAAATTAGGCCACCTAAATAATTTTCTTGTAAATTATTCACTGACTAGTGGAAGACAATTCAAAGTTGCCAGTTGTATTTTTTTAGTTACAATAGCCCCGGGTAACCTTATCTTATGAAATAATTTAATCGCAGATATTCTATTTTTTAACCTATTTATTATACTTTTGCAGAGAAAAGGACATGCTGATGTATTAGCAGAGTATGAAAAACTCAAAGTCCAAAATAACAGGAAGAGAAAAGATGTTGGTGATGCTGGTGAGGGATGCAGTTCATCTAAAATCCAGCCATGTTACCAAAGTCAGTTCATTTCGACAAGTTACTTGTGAATTTTTTAGTGGATACCATGTCACCTATATCAATTGTAGAAAATGAATCCTTCAAGGCTCTAATTGAAGGTGCACAGCAATTAAGTGTTCCACCGAAAATAATGTGCAGGAAAACATGTAACAAAAAAATTGCAGAACAATACACAGAATATTATATAGAAAATACAAAACAACAAATGAGAAATGTTGACTTTATATGCACAACAGCTTATATATGGTCATCATCCAAGAGAAGCTATCTAGGCGTAACTGCTCATTGGATTGATTGTGATAAATTTAATCGGAAAAGTGTAACTTTGGCTTGCAGAAGATTTAAGGGAACACATAGTTATGATAAAGTAGCTGAGCTGATTGCAGAGATTCATTCTGAATTTGATTTGAAACTGTCAAAAATAGTAAAGACTATTACGGACAATGGATCAAATATGGTCAAAGCGTTTAGAATATATGGACAAGATTCAGATACAGGAATAACTGAAGGATCTCTCATCCAAAATATTAATGTAATGCATGATAATATTGACGATGGAGATGATGATAATGTGTTAACCCTAACACAATTTCCGGAGGCATTTGAAGAATTTGAAGAGTTGCAACTGCCTAAACATGAAAGGTGTGCCACACACACATTACATTTAATAGCTACACAAGATATGGATAAGGCTAGATCGCAAAGTAATTCATACAAAAAAATTTATGATGCAGCTATGGCAAAATGTCGAGCAGTATGGAATCTATGTTCGAGGTCTCCTAAAGCCTGTGAAATATATCTAGAATCGACTGAAAAATCCCCTACTTCTCCATGTCCAACCAGATGGAACTCATACTATAATTGCATTCAAGATCTATTGGCAGTTAAGGGTACCCTAAATGAAACTTTAAAGAAACTGGGATTGACCACTTTTAAAGAAATTGAAATTCAATTTCTGATTGAGTATGTAAGCTGTTCAAAGCCTATTGCTGATGGCATCAGAAGTTTAGAAGGGGACAAAGATACTTACTATGGATGTCTTATACCAGAACTGATGAGAAGCAAATAATTCTAAGCACTTCGAAAATGGATAACCTTACATATTGTGATGTATTGATAGATGTTATTAAAGAAAGTCTCAATAGGCGTTTTGAGATGTTTTATAAATTAGAAGCGCCAAAAGCAGAAGATGGCATAATAGCAGCAGTATCTTATCCTTTTTTCAAAATGAAATGGGTGCCAAAAGCCAACAGAAAATACATCAAGGAAGTATTTGTTTCGGAAGTTAGAAAGATAAAACAAGAAAACGAAAAGAGTTCCCAAGTCCAACATACTGACTCTGATAAGAAGGAAAGGGCAGAATCTTATTATATGTTTCTTGAAGACTCATCTAACTCTTCAACAGCCAGTAATAATGTTAATACTACAATAGATCTGGATCTGGAAACATTACAATATTTAAAAGATGAAGACAATACCTTAGAATCCTTGAACAGGTATCCAAATGTAAAAAAACTCTTCCTTAAATATAATACCTGCTTACCGAGTTCTGCCCCTGTTGAACGACTATTTTCTTTTGGTGGAATGATAATGAGGCCCCATAGGCGGAACATGAAAGATGAACTCTTTGAACAAATTGTAGTTTTAAAATCTGGGAAATAAAATATATAAGTGCTTATGCTTAACAAGGTATTTTATTTTCAAAACCTATTTTGAAAATACGTGTTTTGCATTTTGTATTTAAATACTTTTATTTAAAACTATTTTGTATTTATATTTGAAATAGTCCTAGCAACTATGCATTTGCATTCTGTATTTAAATACTTTTCCTAAACTATTTTTCACATCTCTGCTTCTTCCCACTGCAAAAAATTAGACCACGCATTTTTATAATCAAAATCAGTTATTATTTGGTTTTACATTTTATTGCAAACAGCAAAACGAAGTATTCCTACAAAGCTGGAAGTTCTGTTTGTAGAACTGTCTAAAACCTAAATCCATTCTTACAAGTAAACCGGCGCAACCATTCCAAAAACAAATTCTCGAAAAACAAATAAATATTTAATTCCACGATACATGAAATTACATAAGACAATAGACAAATATTAAATAACAGATGTCAAATGAAGTGTCATTTCAACGAAGTGAACTACGCAACAAAAACGGACCAATCAGAAAGCTCTATACGACGCTATGCATACGCATAGCAAAGTATCGTGTGGCTATTGTTTATGAACCCAGTCAATTTAAAAGTAAAAATAGTGGTTACTTAATGAACTCGTGAAACTATCTGTCAAATTGATGACTTTTCTTTTCGCGCCTGTCTGTGTAAGTTAATTTTGTGTGTCCGAACTCTGAAGATAATAAATCCGATATAAACCTAAACTTGTTAATTGTGACAGTGAAAAAATTAGCCAAAAGCGCAATCGTGATATTAACTGGGATGAAGCAGAAAAGGCATGTAACTCTCATGTTGATTGTGAAAAGACCACGCATGTTGTGTGGTATTTTATTTGTGTATTTTGCGGTTCTTTGAATTTTAATATTTTCTTATGGTTTATTTATTATAGCAATATATTTATAGCAATTATTAAGGACAGCCCCGAAAGATTACTCACAAATAATAGAAAATAAAAGCCTCGACACTAATACAAATAAAAATTAAAGTAAAGCTTGGGAGGAACTATACAAAAGAAAGATTTATTATTTAAAGTTTATATTGTAGTAGTAGTAACTTTAGTCAACAACATAGTTTTATGAACGCAGACTGGACAAGTTATTTATTTTTTTACAATATTCGACAACTCTATAAAATTTTACTTGCTATTGTTTTATTTGAACCATAACTTGCAAACTAATTTTACACTTTTACTTAGGTTTAGTGAGTTAAATAATCGGTCAAGAGATCTTAGCCAGTTGAAAATCCTATGAAAATACATGCAAGAAAAGTATACAGCACATTCAAAAAAGAAGTGAATGAAACTGGGGGAGGTGCAAGGCCAACAACAACTCTATAAAATTTCACTTGCTATTGTTTTATTTGAACCATAACTTGCAAACTAATTTTACACTTTTACTTAGGTTTAGTGAGTTAAATAGTCGGTCAAGAGATCTTAGCCAGTTGAAAATCCAATGGAAATCAATGAAAATACATGCAAGAAAAGTATGCAGCACATTAAAAAAACAAGTGAATTAAACTGGCAGAGGTGCAAGGCCAACAACAACTCTATAAAATTTCACTTGCTATTGTTTTATTTGAACCATAACTTGCAAACTAATTTTACACTTTTACTTAGGTTTAGTGAGTTAAATAGTCGGTCAAGAGATCTTAGCCAGTTGAAAATCCAATGGAAATCAATGAAAATACATGCAAGAAAAGTATGCAGCACATTCAAAAAACAAGTGAATAAAACTGGCGGAGGTGCAAGGCCAACAACTCCTGATAATTATTGGATAGAAATCAAAGATTTATGCTTGCTTGTTTAGGCTTTTCTCCAGATGATTTATCTGGAGAAAAGCCTAAACAAGCAAAACCAAGTGGACCAAAGGCTGACACGCTCCCACCACCACGCGAATTAGAGGCTGCAAAGAAGCCCACTCCGCAAAGGAATACCTCGATGCCCGAAGACGCGATCTTTAGCCCTGAATCTCCGTGCCGAGAATTGCAGGCGCATGAGAGCATAACGCCAAGTTTCGCAAGATTGCATGACATTGTCGAGCGCACCTATGCGAACTACGTCCCAGATGCTTCATCACTGAACAAGACGATGACTCGAGAGATGTTGATGTACTATGCGTCAGCACTACTATGGGCACGTCTAATTGACATAAAAGGTAAGAATGCAAGAGTACAACTAACCGAAACGGAAGTGCACTACATAGCATCTTTTAAGGAAAAGGAGTACAACGTACCCTATCCAATCACAGCATACTTGTGCAGCGTAGGTAATTACAGAAATAAGACAGGTAAAACTGTATTTCTGGATGACCACACGCTACCAGTATCAACTGCTTTACTAAGACAGGTTACCATTCGGCAACGATCAACACAGACAGCCACAATCTTTACGAGGAAATACCATCACTCGGGATTGCAGGAGATACTCTGATGACGATTGCTGGAGGAACTACGCCTGTACCAGCTCCAACCTTTGGCCCAGTACCGGCTGCCAGAACGGCAACTACCGCGCTATGCGGCTACCTCGGCCAATGTGTCGCTCGCAAGGAAGAGATCGTGGTGCTATTGAAGTCCCAAGGAATTACAAATACCTCGTTCTTTGAAAATATAACGAACACTAGGTTGAACACTGGCCTATTAGACGCAAGACCAAACCGTCCTTCTGAACTGGTAGACGAAGACAGAGCAGAGTGCTTAGTAGACACAATAGCAGTGTCGGCCGAGTACCATATCGATTGACCTCATGCACCTTAGAAATGTGGAAACTGAAGTCGAAAACCGCCTTGCGTCACCACCTGTCGATGACCTCGAACTGGTGGACACAGAGGAGGTCAAGGACATTATTAAGTGTCTAAATGCAAAAAAGGCCCCGGCCACGACAGCATTTCGAATAAAACACTTAAAATGCTACCTTCCGAATTAATTCAGCTCCTCGTGAATACCTTCAATACCCTACTCATAGGCTGTTCATTCCCCGATCTCTGGAAGATGGCTATCATAATTAGTATACACAAACCGGGCAAATCCCGGGTGGAACCTAGTAGCTATCGACCAATTAGTCTCCTGAGCTCTCTCGGCAAAGTATATGAGAGAATAATTTTAAGACGTCTGAAAAAAGTTATAAATGACAAAAATCTCTTACCCGACGAGCAGTTCGCGTTCCGAGAATAGCTCAGCTGCCCCGCCCAAGTACACCGCCTAACGGAGTACATCCTAGAAAATAAAAACCTTAGAAGAGGATCGTGAGCAGTCTTTTTCGATCTCGCAAAAGCGTTCGACAAAATCTAGCATAAAGCATCTTCAAGTTAAACCAGCTCGGTATACCAGATAGATAGTACTGATTATCAGTAACTACCTCAAAAACCGAAGCAAGCAAGCAAGCCATCACCCAGCTGGGTGAGTGGTCCCTGGAATGGAGAATTGAAGTAAACCCCGAAAAGAGTAAATACATTCTCTTTAGTGATAAAAAGAAAAAGAATGTAATGTATCCCATCAGCCTGTTTGACAACACCATACCCAAAGTCCAACACGTAAAATATTTAGGAGTAGTCAAGGATGAGTCGATGTAACTTGCGTAGTTAAATGTCCCTGAGACACAAAATCACGCTATACAAGACGTGCATTAGAATGATACTCACTTATGCGTGCGTCTCTTTCGCACACATAATTGATGTATAAGTAAATGAAAAAATTACAAGTAGTACAAAATGGATTTCTGGGACTGATAACAGGCGCCCCCTATTACATGAGGAACATCGACTTATACAGAGACTGCGAACTAATCACAATAAAAGCCTACATCAAAGAACTCGCTGTGAGATTCTTTGAGAAGGCCAAAGTTTGAGTGGATCAAACCATCTCATAAAGAGGGCAGCAGAATACGAACACGATTACGGTACATACAGATACCCACACAAAAGGCCCAAACACATCGCTCGTTCATTTAAAAATCGAAATAACTCAAAATTCTCGTTTTCCGAGTTTTCGTAATAGTGAATTATCATCGTCCGAACAATACTATCAGTGCAATAGCCAACTTCATCCGTCGAAAATGAAAGAGACAGGTGACTCTCGTTCTCTTTTTGATTCACCCGCATGAACATGTTGATTCCGGTAAAGTGATCGAACTCAGTGATGCGCCGGCTCTGCTCGAGGTAAGACAAGGGAAGATTGTTGTAAAAGTGAAATAAAACGAAATAGATCAGTTTTTTACTACCAGGTAATTATTTTATTTACTTTGATTCATTTAAACAGGGATTTTTTTCAGATTTAATTAGTTTTATGAGGAATCAGTGCTTTTATTTTGTAGGTATAATTTTAACTTAATTCACTTTTTTATAGATTTTAATGTACTCTATAGATATATTATTTTAGTTAATGCAGTATTAAAATAAATTATTTAAACAAAAAAAATGTGATTAAGTATTATTTCATTATTGCAGTACAATTTATTTTAAACTAAGTAATTGTTTGTAATCCTTCTATTTACTTTTCAATAACACCAAAAATATATTTTTAATGTCAGAGTTATTTCTCTTTCGTAATAAAAATATGAATTTAATATTAGTATATTTGTTGAAAGAAGACAATAATTTCAATGAATTTTTAAACTATTTTTTACCTATTATGTACTTACCTACTTTTGTCTTATGTAGAATGACGTCGTCATCAAGGGCAAGAAAAATATTGGGTTTAGTTGTGGATAATTCTAATAACTCTGCGGTAACTAATTATGAATACAGTACCAATAACCCTTCTAAGCATGAGGTAAGTACCTACCTAATTTATAATTTTAATGTTATTTATATTATTATATTGACTTAAAGACAGAATCTTAGGATATTATAATATGGGATGTAACTACCTAAATTTGTAGGCATATAGTTACGGCCTTTAGTTGTGCTTTAGTTAAACAGCTACCTTATTCCCCCTGTCTCGTGTGTGGCGACCTACACTAGATTGAATTACTATGATGAATTACCTATCTACATTATTTATCTACTTATGTATTTTTAGCTACAAAATGAGAATTGTTTCCTTACTGAAACAGAATCTTCTGATGACTTCGATAAAATAAAGGAAGAAGCTTGTAGAACAGTAAGTACCTAAACATTATAATATTTTATCGACCTCTGTGGCCTAGTGGCTGAGCGTGTTGGTGCTCGAGCCGGAGGTCGCGGGTTCGATTCCCGCCAAAGGAACAAAAAATTTTGCAATGTTCCTAGGTCATGGATGTGTTTATAATATAATAAAAATCTTAAATATATTCTGTATAAGTAGTATAAAATTATTCAAAATATCCCGTTGTCTGGCACCTGTAACACAAGTTCTTCGGATGCTTATCACGGGGCTAGACTGACGTGTGAAACGTTCGTCATAGAGATTATTATTACTTGAATAACAATACCTAATTAAATTTTTCATTAAATATTAATTTTAGTAAGTTTGGTAGACCTAACTAACTTACTAAGATTTGAATAAACTGTAGTAGGTACCTTTCTACTCATTAATACTTACCTAT
This sequence comes from Polyommatus icarus, assembly GCA_937595015.1. NCBI lineage: Eukaryota > Metazoa > Arthropoda > Insecta > Lepidoptera > Lycaenidae > Polyommatus > Polyommatus icarus. The sequence goes on along the minus strand of OW569322.1, from coordinate 22,280,449 downwards.
TTTTCTTTTATATTAATTGCAGACGACACAATATCAGTGTGAAATTTCTCAATCTAACAAAACTTTGGTACCTTATGAGGATAGTGATATTACCTCATCTGACACTGAAAACAATATTAAAATGCCTCATAATCTAACTACCACGGTAGAAAATGCAGAGGATAGGGCTCGCCAATCTTCATCAAGTAGTAGTTCATCCTCTTCGTCATCTTCGGGCTCCTCTAGCAGCTCATCGTCATCAAGTTCAGAGTCAGATGATTCAATGGAACAAACTAATATTCAGGCACTTACTACTAACCATGTTACTATTGAAGAGACAGAGTCTGATGACGATGGTGTTATTGAAAATACTCCTCCACGTGGACAGTCTCTTGAAAATAGAAGTATTGTAAGCTATAACTTATTATTGCACTATAAATTGTCGTAGTAAGCCGTCCTTCCTTATATTATTATTATGTTAATATAATATTGGAACTTTTTTTTTCGGCATTAAATGATCACCCCAGGATATTAAATAAACCAAATTATTATATACCTCCTATGTACACTGATGAGAGTGAGATTGACTTAAGTGACACAGACCCGACTTTTGTAAATACTGAGCCTAGAAAAAAGAAAAACTATTTTTTTAATACATCAAGCTCTGCTTCCACCAGTTCCTCAATTTCTAGACCCAGTCCTGTTTTAAAAAGAGGGCGAAAACGAACTAAAAATCCATCCCAGTGGAAACAAAATAAAATTAAATGCATGCGTAGTAAAGGAAAGTCAATATCAATCCATGTCAAAAACTAAGAATCATTCCAGCTCGGTGTCTTAAAGCACCCTGTAACGAAAAATGCAGGCTTAAATGCACTTCAAAAATAAATACAAATGACCGGTATGAACTTTTTCGGAATTTCTGGAGTTTGGCAAATTTAGCAGAACAAAGAACATACATAGGAGCAAGTATGATTGATGTACAACCTAAGTATAGATACACAAATGCAGAAAGACCAAGACACAACAATAAAGCATTTCATTTTAGGGTGCACGACAGCCTTATTAGAGTTTGTAAAACTTTTTATAAGGCCACTTTAGATAGATCCGATCGCATGATATTTACAGTACAAAATAGAATAACAAACAACGATTCACTTACTGACCGAAGATGACAACACAGTAACCACAAAATAATGGCTCCAGAATTAAAAACAGCAATTATGGAGCACATCAATTCAATTCCAAAAATCGAGTCACATTATCAACGGGCTTCTACAACAAGACAATACATAGATGGTAGCAAAACTATAAAAGATTTATACAACGATTTTAAAGTTCAGCAGCAAAAAGATAACAGAGAGACAGGTACTTATAAATCATACTATAATATATTTACAACTGATTTTAATCTGTCCTTTTTCCAACCCAAAAAAGATCAATGTGATCTCTGCAACTCATACCATAATTCTAACCCTGATCAAAAGAAAGATTTAGAAGAAAAATACCAATCACATATAGAAGAGAAGAATTTGAGTATAGTTGAGAAAGAAAATGATCGCAAACAGATTAAAAAGAATTTACGAGTAGCTGTGTATGACTTAGAGGCGGTGTTGCAATGCCCAAAAGGTGACACATCCTCCTTTTATTATAAGTCGAAGCTTAATTGCTATAATCTAACCATAACCGAGTTAACGCCAAAAGAATCTAAGGTAGCCTACAAGAACGTACATTGCTATTTTGGTCAGAGCGTGATGCTAAACGTGGTGCTCCAGAGATAGGTTCATGTGTATGGTCATATCTAAAGGGTTTAAGCGATGAAGACGATGATGATAAGGAAGTTATATTCTACTCCGACAATTGTTGTGGACAAAACAAAAATAAATATATAACATCCCTACACTTATTTGCTGTAAAAACATTAAACATTAAAAGCATTACGCATAAGTTTTTGATAAGGGGCCATACACAAAACGAGGCAGACAGTGTTCATAGCCTTATAGAGAGAGAAGTAAGGAAAAATTTAAAATCGGGTCCTATATGTAACCTGACCAATATATTACTTTAATTAATAAAGAATGCAAAAAAATCAAAACCCCCATTAAAAGTTCATGAAATGAGTTTCAGCTCATTTTTTGATTTAAAAAGGCTGCAAGAAGAATGGGGTTATAATTTTACAACTAATACCCAGGGAGTTACTGTTAACTGGAATGATATCAAAGTTTTAAAAATAAACAAGGAAGACCCTACTACTTTTTTTTATAAAAACTCATATAAAGTTGAAAACTACCAGGAAGTTAATGTAAGAAATAAAAGAAAAAAAATGAGACCAACTGCTGAAATAACCCTTCAAGCAGCTTACTCCAGTAAACAGAAATAAGTGAAAATAAGAAAAAAGATTTAAAAGAACTTATCACAAAAGCACTAATTCCATCATATTATTCAGGGTTTTATAATTAATTTCTATAATTAAGTTACAATTTTTTTATAGATCTCATTTAACATTTTTTAAGTTGAATTTATTTTATAATGCTGATAGTAAGAAACCTATTTATTTTTTTAATTGTGATTTTATTTGGACAAAAAATCTAACTTTATTGTGATTCTAAAATATTTCATTTAATGACAATACTAATTAATTCATGGTTTTGTTTTGAATGTTAAAGACTGTAGTTAATATAGTTTGTTGTTTATTATTATAATGATTACTATGCATAATAATAATTATGTTCCTATAACTAACTCCTATAACGTTTTACAAAATAAAACTTACCTAATATACTTACTAAACTTCATAATAAGGCGTTTTATTTAAAGGAAAAATAACTACAAATTTTACTGTATCAAATTTAAAACAGAAACATAAGTAAGTATTTCTTATTAGTTATATGTAATGTAAATCAAAAACTGATAAAAACCTTTATATTTCATCTATTGGCACGTTAAATTTCATAGTAAACTGCATCATTTTTAACTCCGCCATGTTGATCGAAATTATTTGATGGTATATTTCTTTTAAAACTGAAATAAGTACAAACTTTATTTTATAAGTCGTTTTAAGGTTTTGTTTTTTTATTAACTGTTATCTAATTCCTATTGCTCTTATAGCTTACTAACTGCCCTATTTATATCTACTTCTAGAATTTATTAAAACTCTTTAGTTTTCCTTTGACGATAAATTGAAGTTGTCTATCCAAATAAGCAAAACTTTGAATGCGTTTTCCCGCTAAGTGAAAAAAATTAGTTACTTCGGTTTATGAATGAACAAGCGACATACTAGCCGATCCTGTAGATAGTATAACTGAATAGGTATCGCACTGGTTAGAGACAAAGAAACACTAAAACATGCACCCGCGTACGCCATTCCACACCAGAGACGCCGCCGGCGCCGCCCCCGAAGTCTCACTGTCCCACACACGACACGAGTACTAATAGAAACAGACCGACCGACCGACCGACCCTGACACGGTACCGAACCCGCACCCGGGTACGAGTGCGAAACCAAATTGTTGTGTTCATAATAATAATAGTTCAGATCCTGTCCGCGGAGTAGACATAGAGAGCTCCATCTATACCTCGAAATACATCGAAATCACGACCATCGCGCGCGAGCCGACCCGTCCGCGCGCGGGAAAGGGGAGAATGGGCACCCCCAGTCTAAACATCGCGAGCTCCTCTAACGCGCTAAACTAAAACAGCCCGCTAGTCTGTGCCGCCGCGCGCGAGCAGCCAGGGTGTCCAGACCCCCTCGTCGACTCAAATCCTACGACTTGCCCAATGGCAGTCATCCTCCGATGCAGCTAACGAGGCCTTTTACTTAAAGGCCATTAGTATAAAGTGTTTTTTTTTTCGAATGGGTATATACTATATACCCATTCGAAAAAAAACCACGTAGCGGGCATTCGGGCGACATATTGTGTTGACCACTTCGGGCTTCAGCGAGCCACGCCGACTTTCTCCATAATTGTAATTTTTGTGTAGTTTAAATCAATGTGCCTAAATATTGTAATTTGTAAAGTTTAAGTTGAATAAAGAAGTCGACAACATGATTGACGATAAATAAGAGATTCTTTCGACACAACTGAAATTTAAAATACGAGAAGTAGAAACAAGTCTTTAACTGCAGATGTTTGACTATATGACTGACTCGCATTAAAAGTCAAAGCTACTTAGGCTCAGCATTTCAAGCAAACAACAGTAAAATCTTATATTGTGATTCGAACTCCGATAGTGCACAAATATACAATATTAATAATGGTGTTCGAGGTACGTCGAACATTTGAACATTCAGCATTTTCGCATTTTGCGGGCGGGAGTTGTCGAGTAGTTTTCGAACGACAACCAATCAGTCCGCCGTTCGAGACGCTCGTATACCATATTATAACCATTACCATATACCATAATAATTAACCAATAACCAGTGTAGTAAATAGTGAATAAATAGTTAAACCAGTTTTTGCATCTTTTAACTTAACGACGCGTGTGAACCATAAACTGAACCAATCAAAGAACCAAACCAAACCACCAGAAACTCTACCCCTAAACCAATACCCTTTTCAAATGGCTTTGTCATTTCAAAGTTCTCCGCCTCAGCATTGTTTGTCAGACAAAAGACAGACAGGCAGACTATTGGCAAGGGAGCCCACTACTAGACAACGCAATCATCTGTATTACGACGATGTGCTTACTTCACTGGAGAATGAACTCGAACAACACCTGATCACAATCAATGAAAAAATCACCATGAATATCAACAAGTGTGTGTCGTCGTCTGCTGTAAGTGTGACCTTAGCACAAGAACTATCTAAATTCTAAATTAACGAAAAGTATTGAGAAGCTTAATGTAAGTATTTAAAGTTTCTCAATAGATAATTTGAAAATACACAAATCCTTAATTAAATTAAATTAAACTTATATAACAATCTATTACACGTGGTAAATGATGTGGATACAATCAATTATACTGTAGTGGTATAGTATATCTATGTTATATTGTATTCGTATTAAACTTGTAACTTAGACAGAGTAAATCATAAATTCAACCACAATATAGCTACATTCCCAATGACAAATATACTATACTCTGTGGTCAACCATTGTGATTCAGTCTGTTGAAAATTGTGTTTTGCGTCGAGTGTGCGCCAAGCTATCAACTTTGAATTTGTGTTTGTTTTGTGGTTTTATCGAATGTAAGTACTGTTTTGTTTTATTATATAGTTTATTTTACTTTTGTAAATTCAGGCAACAGATTGCTTAAGAAGAAGAGGTAACAGTCATTCTTAGCTTCCTTTTTACATTCTTCGTCATTATTTATATAATCGGTGCTACAACAACCTTTTGAAATAAAATCCCATAGCACCTTGTGGCAGTTGTCTGGACCTTTTACTAAAAAATAATGCTTAACAGCAGGCCAATTCTGAATAAAGCGATCTATAGCTGGCAAAAGAGACAACCATCTTGTAGGTACATGTCTTAGTAGCTCCTTATACTCTATTTGAGCAAACTCACAACATTCTTTTAATTTTTTTGTTTTTAATGCTGATGAACTAAATTCGTTGTAAATTTTTATGACGATGTTTTCTATGTCAACATCGAGGCCTTTCAACGCATATTTCACACAATTATTTATTACATGACAGTAACAATTGGCTTTAAAAATATGATTATTTTCTGCTTTTAATTTCTGAAATACAGAATTATGAGCACCGTAATTGACGGAAGCATTATCTGCACTGTATGCACTTATTTGATCCATGCTGAGATTACAATCAATAGTAATTTTTTTAAGGCATTTATATATATCCAGCGACGTTTCTTCAGCTTCTTCGTAAAAGTCCAATAATTTTCTGCATATACCTTTATTACAGTTAAAATATTGAACAGCATAAGGAAATGTTTTTAAGTTACCAACATTTGATGCATCTGAGGCTATTGAAAAATAAAAACATTCTTTCAAATCAGAGATCACTTTTTCTTGCGAATAGGGTCCTAAAACATTGCGTGTGATTGCCGATGCTTTTGTACGTCCACATGTCATTTTTGCTGTAATTTGACTATCTGGAATAAATTTGCTGATATTTTTTGCCAAGCAGTCCAAGCTATTATAACTCAAACCATGTTTCACATTGTGAAAAATAAATGCAATTTCGGAATTTATTATAGAAATTTCTTCTGACGTGTGTTTTCTTATAAAAAAATTATCCATGCACTTGGAAGTTTTCTTAGCTAACACCATATTTTTATGTTTGATACTATTGGAGTGAACCTAAAACAATGCAAATAACAAAATTGAAGTGAGTAAGAATGTACAAAAATGCACTTATATTGCAATAATAAATGTAATAAAAACGTTTAGAATTTGAAATAAAAATAAAAAACTTACTGTTAGCGCGCGACGACCTTCATATTGAATTGCGATATCCGAGTTACATAATTTACAAATTGCAATAAACTCATTTTTTTTCTCTATCCAGTCTTTGAAATCAGGATCGGTGATCCATTTATCATTAAATCCCGTGAACCTTTTCTTACTCGTTGATGGATACGACAATGACTCCATGATGATTAAAACAATTAACTATTTATTGCATCGCTTGCACCAACGGCAACTTCGTACGCGTTTGATTTGAATATAAACAAAACAACACATACGACTCGTATGCTCCTTGTATACGAGTGAAGGAGCATACGAGTCGTATGTGTTGTTTTGTTTATATTCAAATCAAACGCGTACGAAGTTGCCGTTGGTGCAAGCGATGCAATAAATAGTTAATTGTTTTAATCATCATGGAGTCATTGTCGTATCCATCAACGAGTAAGAAAAGGTTCACGGGATTTAATGATAAATGGATCACCGATCCTGATTTCAAAGACTGGATAGAGAAAAAAAATGAGTTTATTGCAATTTGTAAATTATGTAACTCGGATATCGCAATTCAATATGAAGGTCGTCGCGCGCTAACAGTAAGTTTTTTATTTTTATTTCAAATTCTAAACGTTTTTATTACATTTATTATTGCAATATAAGTGCATTTTTGTACATTCTTACTCACTTCAATTTTGTTATTTGCATTGTTTTAGGTTCACTCCAATAGTATCAAACATAAAAATATGGTGTTAGCTAAGAAAACTTCCAAGTGCATGGATAATTTTTTTATAAGAAAACACACGTCAGAAGAAATTTCTATAATAAATTCCGAAATTGCATTTATTTTTCACAATGTGAAACATGGTTTGAGTTATAATAGCTTGGACTGCTTGGCAAAAAATATCAGCAAATTTATTCCAGATAGTCAAATTACAGCAAAAATGACATGTGGACGTACAAAAGCATCGGCAATCACACGCAATGTTTTAGGACCCTATTCGCAAGAAAAAGTGATCTCTGATTTGAAAGAATGTTTTTATTTTTCAATAGCCTCAGATGCATCAAATGTTGGTAACTTAAAAACATTTCCTTATGCTGTTCAATATTTTAACTGTAATAAAGGTATATGCAGAAAATTATTGGACTTTTACGAAGAAGCTGAAGAAACGTCGCTGGATATATATAAATGCCTTAAAAAAATTACTATTGATTGTAATCTCAGCATGGATCAAATAAGTGCATACAGTGCAGATAATGCTTCCGTCAATTACGGTGCTCATAATTCTGTATTTCAGAAATTAAAAGCAGAAAATAATCATATTTTTAAAGCCAATTGTTACTGTCATGTAATAAATAATTGTGTGAAATATGCGTTGAAAGGCCTCGATGTTGACATAGAAAACATCGTCATAAAAATTTACAACGAATTTAGTTCATCAGCATTAAAAACAAAAAAATTAAAAGAATGTTGTGAGTTTGCTCAAATAGAGTATAAGGAGCTACTAAGACATGTACCTACAAGATGGTTGTCTCTTTTGCCAGCTATAGATCGCTTAATTCAGAATTGGCCTGCTGTTAAGCATTATTTTTTAGTAAAAGGTCCAGACAACTGCCACAAGGTGCTATGGGATTTTATTTCAAAAGGTTGTTGTAGCACCGATTATATAAATAATGACGAAGAATGTAAAAAGGAAGCTAAGAATGACTGTTACCTCTTCTTCTTAAGCAATCTGTTGCCTGAATTTACAAAAGTGATATTGCTATTAGAAAGCGAGAGTTTCACTATTTTGGACATTGATCACGCCATGCGTAGTCTTCACGACCAATTAAAAAGTAGGATGGCTGATAATTTTTTTGGGAGCAAAGTCAGAGCCATCTTCAGGAAGCTCGTCGAAAAAGAAAGAGCTGAATTCACATCACAGGTGCACATTTTCCTACAAAGAGCGATTAAATATTTAGAAGAAAGGTATGATTTTGGCCACGATGGAATCTACAAAAAGTTTGAACTTTTGTCTCTTAAATCAGAGGAATTAAAATTGACTTGGGAAGTGCTTTCTGAATTTCCCACAGTACTGAACATAGAGGACGCTGTTAATATTGACTCCCTTTACACAGAATTCGCATGTCTGAAAACTGTATATGAGGCGCTTCCGAAAGACTTGCCAAACGACGAAATATGGGCCTACTTCTTTAGAAATAACACGTCCTTAAATTTTACTAATTTAAAGAAAGTAGTTTGTTTTGTTCTGTCAATTCCAACAAGCAATGCTTTTTGCGAAAGGGTCTTTAGCCAACTGAATAGTTTATGGACTAAAGAGCGAAATCGAATGTCCATGGATTTAATCAAGTCTGAACTGCAGACTCGTATAAATTTTGACGTGCCTTGCTCAGATATTTTGTCAGTTTTGCAATGTCAGCTCTGATGGAGAAAAATTGATAAAAATGGCAAAATCCAGCGATAAATATTTAAAAAAATAACCTTTTCGTAGTTTTATTTTACGAGTATAATCAGAGAGTTTTATTATTTTTGTTAAAAGTTAACTTGCATTTTTATTTTATTTTTTTATTTTAGGCACCACGAAAACTAAATTTAGAAGAGAAAGATTTTTTTTTCAGTTAGTTACGATTTAATTTATAATATAGTTTTCATTTTCTACCAAAGTTTAAATTTATTAATAACCTAAGTGCTTGTTTTTATTCATATATAACGTGTTGATTTACTACCAAAGTTTAAGTTAAGTGGTCGATTTTATTCATATGTAACGTGTTGCTTTACTACCAAAGTTTAAGCTAAGTGCTCGATTCTATTCATATGTAACGTGTTGATTTACTACCAAAGTTTAAGCTAAGTACTCGATTTTATTCATATATAACGTGTTGATTTACTACCAAAGTTTAAGCTAAGTACTCGATTTTATTCATATATAACGTGTTGATTTACCAAAGTTTAAGCTAAGTGTTCGGTTTTATTCATATATAATGTGTTGATTTATTACCTAAGTTGTAAGTATAAGCGAAAAATTGTAATTAGCGTTAAATACCTACTAAGTACGTAAATACCTATCTATTAAAAATATGTTTTTGAAAATAAATGGCATTTTCCTTCTCATATAGAAATAAAAATACTTTGAAAGTAAAACATGATACTTTTTACTATGGCCATGATCCGACACCGTTGTCCTAGAATTGTCCCGGATTTGATAAGTTTCTATCTGGCAACCCTAGATGAAGATGAGGTGGAGGATCCTCCATACTCCCCTCTCTCGTCCCCGGAGAGCCGCGAGAGGCTGGAGAGGATGTCGCGAATGGTATGTATTGGTTATTTTGTTAGGTTTACGATAGTGATAATTATATAGAATTTCTTCATTGTATTATTTTTTTTCCAGGACGACCCAACGACGTTGAGAGAGTTCCGCGAGAGGTCACGCCCGCCATTATCCTCTTCGGCAGAACCGTAAGTGTGCTGTTGTATGTTGTTCAATAATTAATTGATGCCTGTGTATAAATCAATTCTATTATTATTAGTTTTTTTTGCTTTCACAGTGTGGTGCCTGCAGAGGGCCTAGACGTCGTGTTCGACGAGTTTGGTGTCCAGCTCGACGAACAGCCGACGTAAGTGTGCTGTTGTATGTTGTTTATTTATTTATTTATTTATTTATTTATTTATTAGGCATGTCAACAATATGAATACAATCGTCTATAAATAACTAATAATTAGGTACATATTCAGCATTCATATAAATTAAAGACATGCACAACATTATTAATATAACACAATGCAACATTAAACAAGACTTAACAACTAGAAAAGTTAATGCAAATTCCTATTAAGTACATGACAGAATGAAAATTACAAAAAAATTTATACTTATTAATGTCAAAAAATACTACAATATTAAAATTACTAAAGGAAAAAAAAATATATATCCAAATTAACATGTCAATAAATTGCAATTATTAGTACAATAGAGAATTAAAAAAGAAATCCATTTTTACTCAGTTAAAATTACATCAATAGGAATGTCAATAGAAATTATTTATACATCAATAGAAATGTCAATAGAAATTATTTATAAATTAAGATAACAATGAATAATAATTTAGCAACATAAAATTTTCTTCCTAAAGGATGTGGAGCGATCATGAAAGATGTCTAAATCATATGCTGTATGCCAGATGTTATATGAATTGATCATTCTTGTTATAGGAGCGTTCTTGCCGACATTCGTTTTATGCCTGGGAATGTTAAAGAAAGGCCTCTGCCTTATCCTAGAATTGGGCCTAGGTACTACTAGTCCTATGGTTTGTAACAGTTCCTGGCAAGGGGTGGAACCTGTGACAAGATCTCTTAGGAAAACCAGATCAAGCATGCGTCTGCGATCTGATAATTTGTCCATTTTAAAAACCGAAAGTCTCTCATTGTATGGCAATTTATTGTTAATCTGCGGAGTGACATATGCCAAGTGTCTCGTAAAAGATCTCTGAATCGATTCGATACGTTGGGAATGGACTTCATAACAGGGGTTCCAAATAATACTCCCGAATTCCAATATGCTGCGTACGAAGTTATTATACAATAGAATCCTAGTGTCAGTACGCCTAAAGTCTTTTGAGTTTCGCTTGACAAACCCTAACGTCTTCGATGCTTTCTTTATCATATAGTCAAAATGTGGAACAAAAGTTAGTTTGGAGTCAAGTAATATTCCTAAATCGCGAATTTCGGATGTTTGTGTAATCGAGCAATTGTCTATGTGGTAGCAAGTTGACAAAACTTTCTTTTTCTTTGTGAATTTAATATGGCGGCATTTGGAAGCATTTAATTCCATTTTGTTGTCAAGACACCACTGGTGGATACGGTCAAGATCAGATTGAAGCAAAAAGGAATCGGATGAAGATTTAATAATTCTTGAAATCTTCATATCATCGGCGAACAAAGAACACCGGCAGTGGTGTATACAAGATGTTATATCGTTGATGAACAATAAAAACAATATTGGTCCTAAATGCGAACCTTGAGGAACGCCAGAAGTTGCAAAATATTTTAGTGACACATGTCCGTTTACCACTACGGTTTGTTCTCTCCCGCCAAGGTAAGAAACGAACCAGTCGAGTAGTCTACCCCGAATGCCATATTGTTTTTTCAACTTGCAACACAGTAATTCATGATCAACCAAATCAAACGCACTCGCAAAATCGGTGTAAACAGCGTCGACTTCGTTCTTATTGTCAATTGCCTCGAAAATGGGCGTCAAATATTCTACTAGGTTGGTAATCACTGACTTTTTCTTTTGGAACCCATGTTGGTAGTCATTAATTAAATTTTTACAATGATTTGTCAGAATATCGCAGACCAGAGACTCGAAGATCTTAGCAAATGAAGACAAGATAGCAACAGGCCTATAATTTTTAACGTTGCTGTTGTCTCCTTTCTTAAAAATTGGCACAATTCTCGCTTTTTTCCATTCACTAGGAAATACACCTGTATCCAAAGATTTATTAAATATTATCCTGAGTGGAAGTGACAACATTTTTGCACACCTTTTAATGAACAGCGGTGGTATATTATCTGGTCCCGCTCCTTTACTTGGATCGATGGATTTTAAAATTTTGAGTATCTTAGACTCAGATAAAACTATTCTAGAAAGAATACTGGAGTATTTCGTTTTCTCCTCGTTAAGCGAAGAAAGTTCTGAAGTTGTGTTTCTAGGGAAATTATTCGTATATACGGATTTAAACTGAGAGGCGAATAAGTTTGCGACACTTGTATCGTCTGTTGCCGTTTCATCGTCCTTACACATAATGGAAGGTAAGTAATTAGAACTTTTTTTATTTTTTATAAATGCCCAGAAAGCTTTGGGATTAGTTTTTATACTACATTCTACAGTTTGTATGTAATTTCTATGGCAAGTTAATAATAATTTATTGCAACGTTTTCGTAACAGTTCAAATTCTAGTCTATCACGGGGATTACCAAATTTTCGCATGTTTTGTCTAATTTTGTCCTTTTCTTTTAATAACATAATTAAATCCCTGGTAAACCAAACAGGATACTTGGATTTCCGAGGCTTTCGTTTAGGTACATGTTTCTCAATGATAACATTAAGTTTAGAGTAAAAGGAAGAAACCATTTCGTCAACATTCCCACAGTGGAGAAAGGCATCATGCCAATCTAAGTCATTCAATGCTTTAAGTATGCTGGGGTAGTCAGCTCGAAAGAAATTAAAATCAGATCGTTGTGACCTCTCTTGCCGAGGAGCGGTCACACTACATTGAGTATCTATTTCGAGAGGAGGATGATACGGGTCTATCTTACTAATGCTATAGTGAGCTTCATTTACTTGACATGGAACATTTGTTAGTACTAGATCAAGAATCTTGCCATCCCTGTTCAGTGTGCTATTTTTTTGATTAAGTCCCGTTAACGAAAGAAAGTCAGTTAATAAATAACCTGTCTTGTTGTAATAATTGCTAGGAGTAAGATTCGTATCATCATCTCTCAAATGCCAATCGATGAAACTCATGTTAAAATCACCTATGATTATGACATCATCAAGATCGTTAATGACATCGATACTATTATTAATAAACATATCTAACTCTTTGTGTTTAAGAGGAGAAGACGAACATAGCGTATAAACAACACATACACCAATCTTAACACATTGTCTGCCAATTGTAAGGTTCAATTGTACCCATAAGTCGTCACATTTGCTTTCCTTATTAACTAAACGAACACTATTTAAAGTTTTATTTACAGCTATAAGTAGTCCCCCACCATCGCTCTTATTGTAAAATTCAGAGGTAGTACGGTCACGACGATATACGCGATACCTATCGTCAATGAACTCCCTGTCAGAAATATTGCTATTAAGCCATGTTTCAGTCAATATGATGAGGTCATAATTCTCTTGCAAAATATTTTTGAAAATATCATTTGTCTTAGTCCGCATTCCACGAATATTCTGATAATACATACGAACCATTGTTTCTGTATGTGTTCTCGGACACAATAGATAAACTGGTGCTAAAGATATTATATGTTATCTTTTAGAACTTTTAGTTGGTCCATACTATTTATTATTTTTGCAGGAGAATGTTCATTCTTTCTTATGAAAATTTTTCCATTACGAACCCACACAAACTGGATTGAGAGTTCCTTAGCTTTGATTCTTGTGGCTGCATGAAGAGCTTTTTTTTCTGGCGTCAAATGTTCGCATATGTATATGTTCTTCTTCTCTCCGCCGATACCGATTGTGCTAGTATTAAGCCTGTCCTGGTGGTTTTTATTGTATTTTTGTGTTGCAGCAAGGAGGGAGTCACGAACGCGAGCACATCGTAGTTTGACCACCACAGATCTCGGACGACCACTTTTGGGATTTATTTTCGCTACTCGAAAACAGGAATGTATATCCTCATCTGGTATTGTTTGGGATACTGCCTTTCCTATCTGCTGCACCACTTGAGGTAAGTTTTCGGACTTGAACTCAGGTATACCATGAATCTCTATGTTTGCTTCGCGATTGTGTAGTTCGATAGCACATAAACGCGATGACATGTCAGAAACTTGTTGAATGAGGTTTGAGTTTTGGGATCTAAGGATCTTCAGTTCTTCGTCTTTATCTTTAAGAATTTTATTTATTTCATCATATTTTCCGTGGATAAATTCAATAGATGTGATTAGCTCGGATATTTTGTTGTTTAAAGTCGACAGCTCAGAGTTCAATGATGCGTTTAAAATTTTGGGAAGTTCAGTTTTCAGTGCATCTTTAATTTCAGATCGGATTAATTTAGGGATGTCTTCATCCGGTATAAGTGGCGGTGAAGAAGTAGGTGAGGTTCTAGGTGGAGATGAAGAAACCACTGGCCTTTTACGCATGGTGACATTATTAGAATTTGTACCTGGGGAAGTCTCAGGAGGTAGATGTCCCCTTACCGGCGTATTTTGATTATCAGCTTTGGGCAGCTTATTACGGCAAGCAGGACACAACCAGTCATGTATGCATTGATCTTTAATCAATTGATTGAATTTCTTTGTTGAAATATTGGCACAAAGAAGATCATAAATCGATAGGCAGTTTTTACATTTCATAAAATTTTTGTCCTTTATGGTAACTTTGCATCCTCCACATTGTTTGCTTGCCATATTTTCCAATAAAAATAAAAATGTTGTCTATGGTTCGAGCAAAATGACGTTTAGACAAAATGTCACTGTGTTGTTGTCAGTGATTGTCAACGTCAAGTTATGAGTGACAGGCGTCAGCTGATAAAGTTAAATCTCACGTCGGTTTTTATATATTTTATCTTGTTTTGTTTTTGAATATTTAAAATTTCAAAATATAAACGAACTATCTTGAACAATTGAGACAAAGGAATGTCAATTTCAGAGTTTCACCACTGTTTTAAGTGTTTTGTTACCTCAATTGTGATATTCCATGATGCTATAGGATGACAATGGATACAGGTTTGATATATCTCCAATTAAATAAATTCCAGCTGGGGTTTTAAGTAGATTTGCTGCTAAGTTGACTGGTAACTTCGGACGTCGACGTTGAACACTTGTAACAGGCTTTTCCACGAAGTTATTGAGATGCAAACATTTGTGGTAATTTGTTAAGTTAGACTTCATGTAATAATCACTAAATTAGAGATTTTAGACGAAATTATCTAATTTTAAATGAATAACTTTAAGGAGCCTATGTTGATCGTGCTTTGACAGATGAGATTTGATGAGACAGATGTCATGTTGTTCATGAATTAATTTATGCCTGTGTATATAAATCAATCCTAATTTTCTTTTTTTGCTTTTACAGTGCGGTGCCTGCAGAGGGCCTAGTTGTCGTGTTCGACAAGTTCGGTGAAGCGCTAGACGAACAGCCGACGGCCGACGAGTTTTTGCCTCGGATACCCACCCATTGTATGTTATAGGAGAGCGTGAAAGAGATGAACGCAATAGAAGAGGAACGAGCGGGAGAAGGGGTGATCGAAGGGGAGTCAGGGGTGTGTAATGTATATATAAATCATTCCTAATTTTTTTTTCTTTTACAGTGCGGTGCCTGCAGAGGGCCTAGAGGTCGTGTTCGACGAGTTTGGTGTCCAGCTCGACGAACAGCCGACGTAAGTGTGCTGTTGTATGTTGTTCACGAATTAATTTATGCCTGTGTATATAAATCAATCCTAATTTTCTTTTTTTGCTTTTACAGTGCGGTGCCTGCAGAGGGCCTAGTTGTCGTGTTCGACGAGTTCGGTGAAGCGCTAGACGAACAGCCGACGAGTTTTTGCCCCGGATACCCACCCATTGTACGTTATAGGAGAGCGTGAAAGAGATGAACGCAATAGAAGAGGAACGAGCGGGAGAAGGGGTGATCGAAGGGGAGTCAGGGGTGTGCGAGGGCAGAGTACACGCGGGGGTAGGTATCCGAGCAGGGGCCGTAGGGGAGGACGGCAGTGGGTGGTGGGTGAACCACTCCACCAAATTTAGTTGAGTGATGCCGACGTCCATCCCGAATTGGTGAGTTTGGCGACGGATGTTGTGAGGAGACGGCAGAGGAGAATGCAAGTTGATGCCGTGGTTGACATTACTGAACGAGGAAGGGTTTGAACGAAGTGAACAACGCAACAAAAACGGACCAATCAGAAAGCTCTACGTATTATACCATGATGATAATGAAGAATTATAGGAATTCTTTTAGTCTCAAATCATGTGTCAATTAGCAGATGATTGCAACTGGCATGCACAATTTAAAATGGCAACGGTGCGTACGCCGTGTGGCCCAGGGTCCCAAACCCAAAAGCCGGTAAATAGACACTCGCTAGACAGCCCGGTTTCTAAAACTTTTAGTATCGACAAGAACGAAAAATTGGATAATATATTTTATGACTGAATGGATACATCTCGTCTGACGAAGCATAGTATAAGCCCGCTAAACCAGACTAGAAACATGAAGGGAGAATCAAAGTTTGGTTTAGCAAGTTTTAGACAATTCTCCAATGAGATTCAATATGGATACTATTACTATACCTGAAGAAGATATTCACGGTCCACAAGACAGGAATCAGGAGTTTCTAGAAATAATGGGAGAGGAATTAGCTTCTACTTCAACAATAAATCTCCCATCCCATCTCTGCTTCACGCCATTGTAGCCCGAGAGTATTTATGTATAAGGAAATGGACACCTGTAGTCAAGTCTTCCTTCGCGATGACACTACTCGTGGGTCACTTACTCCTGCTTACTCCGGTCCACACAAAGGGCTTTCCAGAGCGGACAAGTTTGAAGTGAACTTGTGTTGTGAATGTTGTGATTTCTGAATAGTTTTGGAATTATTTATTTAACTTCTTAAACATTCTGAAATGAAAACCAGCCACCCGCAATACACCATTATGGTAGAATTTATGGAAAAGTAAGTACATTTCATTTCAGATTTTATTGTTTAAAACAACATAATAATATAAGCATTATATTTTATTTATTTTAATAATCTTTCAATAGGATATTTTGAACATTTTTTTAAAACAAAGTTGAGTGAAAAATATAAACTTATTTTTGTCAATAAGGAAAGGTTAAAAAAAAGAAGGTAACATACCTATATTAAGAATGACTACTGGAAGATACAGTCCTTTAATTAATGTCAAATTTATTTAAGGTATGGAGACTTATCTAAACCCAGCGGTGGCCCTCGTGGTAGACACTATATACAGCAAAAATGGAAGGAGCTAACGGATATGCTAAACAGTGATGGCACTGGAGACCCTCGAACAGAGGAGGAGTGGCGGAAGGTTTTTGGTTCTTAAGGTTTGGAGTGATTTCAAAAATAATGTTAAGAAAAAGTCAGCAGAAATAAATAGGTCCGCTCAGGGTACAGGCGGTGGGCCAGAACTTCAACAATTAACAAACAATTAACAGACCTTGAAAACAGGGTTTTGAATATAATTAGGGTGCAGGCAGCTACCGGGACGCCCATACAAGAAGCTGGATTTCAGATTCTGACATAACTTATTGCCCATCTGGTGATAAACAGACAAATCAGATTTTTCAGATTATGAGATTACCCAAAACAATGAAAAGAAATTAACTAGATGTAGAAAAAGTAATCCACATTCTTGGAAGGTAAAACATGTTACAAAGATGCAGAGATTTCAATGCTTGCCTAATGGAAATAAGAAAAAAACAGTATTCGGTTAAGACACCTAAAGCTGTTGATTGTACTAAAGTCTATGCCAGATTGATTGAGAATATCGGACATTGACCCTTGAAACGGGCCGTGACTGCCGTGAGTCGAAAAGTGTAACTTAGAATTTAATTATTGGGTGTGTGAATATGACTCCGCCCTTTCTCAACAGATGTCGTTTTTAGTATTGTTTACGTGTACTAATAAATGACCATACTTGTATTCGATAGTACTGAATGTCAGCTATCTAACGCATTTTATGATATTTGGTTGAAGTGTAAGCAACAATTGTTTTCACCTTTTCGAAAATGTCGGTTTTTATTCCAAATAAACGTCATTTGCGGGAAGTGTTATTACATTATTTTATTGCGAAGAAAACTGCAGCGGAAACTTATCGTTTGCTTGTGGAGATTTATGGTGAGCATGCTCCGTCTAATACAACTTGCAAGGAATGGTTTCGACGATTTCAAAATAACGATTTTAGTACTGAGGATAAAGAACATGGAAAACCACCAAAAAAATTTGAAGATGCTGAATTGGAAGCATTATTGGCGGAAGATTCTTGCCAAACTCAATCAGAATTAGCTGCAGCATTAAATGTTGATCGTTCAACTGTTGCAAAGCGTTTACAAATGATGGGAATGATTCAAAAAGCCGGTTACTGGGTTCCACATGATTTAAAAGAAAGAGACATGGAACGTCGGAAAACCATTTGTGAAATGCTGCTTCAAAGACAGCAAAGAAAAGGATTTTTGCATCGGATAGTCACAGGAGACGAAAAATGGATACACTACGAAAATCCTAAACGCAAAAAAGCTTGGGTGAAACCAGGCGAACCAGGCCCATCACAGCCAAAAAGAAATATTCACTGTGCCAAGGTCATGCTCTGTATTTGGTGGGATCAGAAAGGTATTGTATATTATGAGTTGCTCAAACCCTCTGAAACTATTAATGGAGAAGTTTACCGACGACAACTAATGCGTTTGAAGCGAGCCATAGAAGAAAAACGACCAGAATGGGTGAATAGACATAACAAATTAGTTCTTCAGCATGACAATGCCAAACCGCATACCGCAGAAGTCGTAAAAAGATATTTAGAGGGACAGGACTGGGAAGTGTTACCCCACCCGCCATATTCATCAGACATAGCTCCTTCGGATTACCACCTATTCCGGACGATGCAGACAGACCTTACTGGAGAAAAGTTTACTTCATGTGAAAGTATCAAAATTTGGATTGACAACTGGATAAGCTCAAAAGACCAGGACTTCTTCCAGCAAGGAATACGAAAACTACCTGAACGATGGGCGAAGGTTGTAGCTGCAGATGGAGCATACTTTCAATAATTTTTTTTTTTAATTTTGTAAGCGAACAAATGTGTTTTATTTTGACAAAAAGGGGCGGAGTCATATTCACACACCCAATATATAATGTTAAAAATATTTGAACCCAAACATTTACCCTTGAAACTAGCCGAGAGTCGAAAAGTGAGACTTAGAAAATAATTATTTCATAAAAAAAAAAAAACACTTAAATCAAATGTAATAAAAAATGTTCAGCGCAAAAATATGTTGTACTTAATTTGGTTCCAATTTATGTTTCAGTTCATGCAGCCAACAAAACAACACTTTTCACAGCAGTTATTTAAAAAAAACAACATTTTAAGCAATTAAACGCACTTCCAAAGCAAACCGCGAGTTACATCATTTTGTTTCAAAGAAAACGCAGCACTGACAGGCAGAGGTGCGTGCGTCTCCTTGGGTTCGCCATTTTATTTTCATTCCTTCACGGATACTGTTCGCGCTACACGCGTTGGAGTTATTCGCCAGTTTTATATCGTTTTTGTTGAGTTTTTCTTGTTAAATCTGATACTTAAAGTGTTTCTGTTATAGTTTTGTTATTGGATCTGTTAATTTGCATTTATTTTGTGGTTATTTCTGATAACTGTGAAAGAAGGAGACATTGGTGACGCTGTCGCTATGAGTTCGGCAGAACCTGGCCCTAGTGGGAAGACTGGCTGAATTGAGATAGCCTGTACATCTTCGGATACGAAAGCTCACTTAATGGAACAAGTAAATCAAATCAAAAGTAACTATCAAAGTTGTGACTGACGAGACGGCGAAGGAGAAAGGCATTACAGTGGTAAGGTTGCCACCATGCCACTGTGAGCTTAATCCCATCGAATTTGTGTGGGCAGATGTGAAGGGATACGTCGCACGAAAGAATACAACATTCAAATTAACGGACCTGAAAAAATTATTAGAGGAGGGTTTATCCAGGATCACGCCAGCTAGATGGAAAAAAACTGTCGGGTATGTCTATAAAGAAGAAAATAAAATGCGCGGAATGGACGACTTAATCGATCAAGCTGCAGATCGATTTATAATAAATGTCACAGACAGCTCATCGGAATTTAGTGTCAGTACGTCAAGCAATGGAGATTCAAGTGACGACAGAACTCCCGAATGAAAATATTGTCAAGAATAATGTATTTAAATTCAAATAAATAATGGAATTTCAAAACAATGTTTGATTTTGAGCTTCGTCGATATCCGATATTTTCCTCCCAGTCAGCTTCCCAGTCATGGAGTCCCACTATCCAAGACAGTCTACAAAAAAGTTATATCTGGATTCTACGTTGTCAATTTCTAAGATGTTTGACTTATACAAAAACCATTTTCGTAGTGACAACAATATTGCTTATCGCCAGTGAAAGAACATACAGAAGGATATTTTGTAACCATTACAATTATTCTTTTTTTAAACCAAAAAAGGACCTATTCGCGGTATGCTATAAATATGAAAATGCACCAGTAAGATAAAAAACAGTCTTGAGGTGGACAAATTAAGATGTCAAGATGATCCTTCATTTGTCCATGACCTGCAGAGTGTGCTCCAAATTCCATGTTCTGGCGTTTCTTTGTTTTATTACTCACTGTTCATACATTTCAACTGTCCCGCTCTAATTTCATAAATAATATCGCCATCTCACTCACACATGAAAATCTGACAAGCGTGGCCTACTAGATGTCATGACCGCGACCAACCCAATTATAAGAAAATTCTAGAAGGAAACAAAAGAACGCGTGGAACACGCATCAAGACGCTTATCACAACGCGCTCACGCTGACAATTATTATTCGACCTCAATTCGGACTAGACGACACGTATTTTACACAAATTGTAAAATTCGACAATAAACGTATACGGCTGTAATCTGTAGCATTTTTATTCGAAGACGATACTTAACAGTCACACAAAATATGTGTTTACTTACAATTTAACCATTTATGTTGGAGATGGAAAAGAAGCTCACTGTTACACAATATGGTTATTATTGGTTCCATATTGAACTGCTTTCTAAAAAACTTGCCTACTATAACTGAAACCTCTTTATTCTGTGACACATGCGGGGGTCAAAATAGGAATCAGCAAGTAGCGGCCACATTGCTGTTTGAAATATTGAAGGTTTGAAGAAAATAGAATTGAAGTTTTTAGAGTCAGGACATACCTATATGGAATGCGAATCAATTCACTCAGTCATATATAAGCAGCCAAGAAACACAAAAGTGCCTTCAGCATAAAAGGTTGGGTGGAGATTTTTAAATCTGCTCGATATAAAAGAGAAAAAAAGAGCAACGATGGATACAAAGTACATATTTTAACATACAAAGATTTTTATAATTTACAGGAATTGGCGGCGTCTACAATGGGCATTGTCCAAAAAAAATCAAGTATTTTAAGAATATTAATTAAATAATTTTGAAATTCATTGGCTAGTTTTTTCTCAATAATTTTTTAAAGTTTCGCTGTGACGTCATCATCGGCGGCCAATTGACCTCTGCAGTATGTTTTTTTTCCTTTCAATCTTAATTATAATGGCTGGTTCGTCAAATGCAAGTTCTCATTATGTGAAAGCTGATACGAGAAGCTTACCAAAAGTTCGAAACGTAACGTTGGTCGAATTTATTGCTAATTTAACGCCATTGAAGGTCAAACTAAGGTTAAACATAAACACAACGAAAAAAATACCCATTAGTTACTTATATTTTTGAACAAATTCAAAAATATAAGTAACTAATGGGTATTTTTTTCGTTTATATACAAAAAAACGATCACTGACCTTATTCCTCGAAATGTTTTTGTAATGAGCAAAATTTAAAAAAAATGGACAATCCCCATTAAGAATAAAAACAAATAATATGTAGATAGTAAAAAGGTTTCATAGTTAAAAATTAAATGTATTAGGGCAGCCATGTTGCAGTTACCGGTCGCACTCGGTCCAGCGTGTTGAGGGAACATCGCAGTGTTTTAGTGGGTAGGGCCGCGGCTCTCACCCGTCGCGGCGAGCCCCACATATCCGCAGCGGGAGCCCCATCCCCTGCGTCGAATTCGTCATAGAATTTCACTGCGTAAAAAAAAAAAAAAAAAAAAAGGGCAGATTTTTCAAACATCA
The DNA here is from genome assembly GCA_937595015.1 of Polyommatus icarus. Taxonomy (NCBI): domain Eukaryota; kingdom Metazoa; phylum Arthropoda; class Insecta; order Lepidoptera; family Lycaenidae; genus Polyommatus; species Polyommatus icarus. The sequence continues at coordinate 22,258,484 of OW569322.1, read as the reverse complement.
GATAAAAGTACATTGGTACTTTTGCATTGGTAGCTATTGAGCTATTCGGCGAATATAAGACTCTTTTTTCGTCGAATAAATTGTTGTGCATTTTTTCAAATGATATTTATTCTATGAACAACTAGGTATCTGTCCAATAATCATATCTATGTTAAAGCTAACTTCAGGTAGGTGAATCAGAAATACTAAATAAACCACTGTTAGAGCAGGACAAGACTATTTTGATTGCTGTCAATGTCAAACGATGAAGCGTAGTCGCTACGCTTAGCGAGCATTTTGGTTATCACGCCATGATGTTTGTTTTGCTTTGATTTCAATAGTTTCATGAAATGTTGTTTTTCGTATTCACAAAAAGACAACGTGCAGCTAATTTTAATAATGCTGAGGTACAGTTGCTTGTCAGTTTGGTTAAAAAATACAAGCAAATCGTTGAAAATAAAAAGACTGATGCTGTAACTAATAAAAACAGGGAAGCATCAAGAAAATTGAAAGTTCATTCAGTTCTTGCGGAATTTCAACAATTGAGCGTTCCTGGAAAACTTAAAAGTTGAAATATGAAGGCCTCAAAAAGACAACAAAAAAGAAGTCTTCTATTCAAAGACAGGAGTTGTACAGAACCGAAGGCAGTCCTTGAAATGCTCCTGATTTGTGATGTAGTCGAAGAAAAGGTGATGAGCATTTGCTCAATCATAACAGGACTCCAAGCTCGCCATGATAGTGACACAATGTCAAATAGCAAGTAAGTATATATACCTATTAAAGTATTTAAAATACCATACCACCAAACTTGTGTGACATTAGTAGTCATATATTATACAACTGAATATATAATACAAAAACCCCCATATATTTTTTTGTACCAATAACTGTCAGTGACATAGTTTTAATGGAGGTTAAAGAAAACCAATCTCTGGATTAGAACAAAGAAAAATATACCGAAGATACAGCTGAAGAATTAAGTATTCATATACCTGCATGGCTAGCATGGGGTTGCCCAGTGATTCTTCGAAAGAAAGTAATGGCAGTTTCTTTCCCATGTCTAAATATATTTTTCCCGAGCATGGCCCTACCCATCGACTCGGGTTTGAGTGGACAAAGACAAGAAACTTTTTCCATAGCAACCAGTATAGTAACGGTAATCGTACCACAGATTCTAATATTTTCAGATGTCAAAGAAGCTAGCGATGTGACAAAATTATTACGAGTCAAGGCCTATTAGATTCACGTAGAAAAAAAACTAAATATTTTTTATCTAAAATTTTTAAACTGCATACTGCATCACATTAGCGCGAAAACTTCAAAGTTGTCTACAGAAAATTTGGAAGTTTTTAAATACTTACCTATCGTTAGAATAAGTAAATAATACTGTCTGCCTCTCAGACAGGTCGAAAAAATAAGTACTTAACTATGTGCTTTCTTAAACATCTAACTGTTGGTGCTAAATGTAAACAATAATGATTAATGTGCGACTATTTGTGGCTAATGCTGGCACTTCACATGGCTATTTGCATTTGCTATTGGCTATTTGTTGTATTTGGCAACATTATTGACGAATACAAAATCAAGAAAATAAAGGCAAATACGATCGTAGACATGGCCGTCAAATAGCAATCTCACTAACATTCGATCATCATTGTTGACATTCTATCACATGTTTGTGTTCACCAATACAATGGACGTGCTTCAAGTGGCAGCTGGATTTTATTATTTAACTTCTGACTATTACTATGCAAAGCGTAAAAATTCAAAGTATTGAAAAAAGATTGAAAGAAGTCTGTTGTCAAGTTGACAGCACCGGTTTTTTTTGTGTACTTGCCTATTTGACTATTTTGATGTGCGTCAAAAACCGATAAAGGTACGGATACGTGTATTTGGTATTGGTCATATTTGTCAAATAGGCAAATAAGGCCAATACTTTGTCAAACATACCTATAGACTACACATGGTGATTGGCGAATACATCAAATATACACAAATACAAATAGCCATGTGAAGTGCCAACTGCCACCAATTAATTCTAGGTACCGCCCGACAAATCGAGCTGTTTCTCGACTACAGGTCGACGCAACAAGACTTCGCCAACGGGGAGTTTTCCGGGCCCCTAGGTCGGTGAGGACAAGATAGAGTGGATGCTTTTGAAGACGCAGCTCGCCGAACTAGCGCCTGACAAGACTGTCGACCAGTGGCGTGTGGTATTTTACATTATATTGTAATAAAACCTAAAGTGATAAAATATTTAGAGAGTAAGAAATTAAATTTTGTTTTAGATATGGCGAGACCTGAAAAAGAAGGTCCGAGCCGATGCTGCTCGGGCGAGGACAGCTCAAGCAGCAACCGCCCAACCGGAATCAATAATTCCCCCCAAAAAATATCAACTACCGAAAAAGTGCTGAATATAATAGGGACACAGAGCACGTATGGGATAGGCTTAAATGAAACAGGATTGGGAGAGGTAAGCCATAATGTACAACAATGTATATTATGTACTTAATTATTAATATAATGTTCCAACTTTGAGTGTAGCAAAATACAGTATTATTTTGTTCGAATATCACCATATTCCACACTATTTTTACCACCATCTCCTTACCATTAATTGTATTACCATCTTCCTCCATACCACCATCTTTTAGACCCTCTCCTCCAGTCACTTCGCCCCATCCTATACTCCCTGCTACAGTCCCCTCACCACCGACACAATAACCCGCCTATATAAACACACAAGATGAACACACAAGTGGCAAGAGAAGCCGGCGGGTAAGAGGTGTAGAGAATAAGTTTCTGCAGTCTGAGGCAGGACATATATATTAAAGGTAATTTACCTGTCATTGTTATTTATTATAAATTATATTTTTGTTTCTAACTTATATGCATAATATCGTATTTTAGGAAATAAGTACTAACTTAAGTAACCGTACCGGACAAGACTCAATTGTCAACAGGAGGAGAAACTTAAAAAGGAAAGAAAATATTTAATAAGAATAAATAATTATAGGTCTGTTACGCTACGGATCCCTAGGAAGATCGCCGACGCAGCACTCGACCACAGTCATGCGGCAGCGGCACGAGGCGCGGAGTCAGCATTACTCATTTTACAGCATTTTTGCAATAGCTAATTGTTTGTCACTTATTATTCAACCGCCGAATAGTCAAGTCACTCTTTAATTATAATTTAATTGTAAGATTTAATTTTAATAAGATATTTTAAGAAATTTTGGGTTTTTTTGGAAGTCGAACTGCTGCGAAATATAATTGGTCGACGACGAAGACAAAAAGGATGCTATGCTATTGAAAATTCGAAAAAACAATAGGAAAAAAAAGCAACGCATGACAATATCATTAACTGATAAAAAATTGCGTTGCTACCTGCAGCAATTTTGAGACAATTTTGAGTTGCAATATTGCAACATTACCTGTAGTTTTCGAAGATGACTTATGGCCTGTTTCACCGCTTCCTGATAAGGTACCCGATAGGGTTATTTGACAGATTTTCCATACTTCATCTGTCAAATTAAGTGGTGGATAGCCTTATCAGGAAGCGGTGAAACAGGCCCTTAGACTGCAATGAAGTTATTATTGAGACTGGAAATGAAAACGTCGTAAAATCGCCAAAATACAAAAAATAAGTAATGTAAAATTGCCGCTGCCATTGCCTTTGCCGAAGAAGAAACAGCCGAAGTCTTCTAATAAAATTATTTAAAAAATAATTTTTGTTTTGGACATGGCGAGACCTGAAAAAGAAGGCCCGGTCCGATGCTGCTCCAGCGAGGACAGCTCAAGCAGTAACCGCCCAACCGGAATCAATAATTCTTCCCAAAAAATTTCAACAACTACCGAAAAAGTGCTGAATATAATAGGCACACAGAGCAAGTATAAGATAGGCTTTAATGAAACAGGATTGGGGGAGGTAAGCCATCATGTACAACAATGTATATTATGTAATATGTTTCAACTTTGAGTGTAGCAAAATACAGTATTATATTGTACGAATGTTTTAGGTAATAGAAATTACAGACGATTTGCCGGTTACTGTCCAACAAAATACTGAAACTCCCAGATCTCCATCTCCTTTACCCCCGTCTCCAATATCACCATCTTCCACACCATTTTTACCACCATCTCCCCACCATTAATTGTATTACCATCTTCCTCCATACCACCTTCTTTTAGACCCTCTCCTCCAGTCACTTCGCCCCAACCTATACTCTCCGCTACAGTCCCGACACAATAACCCACCTACATAAACACACAAAATTAACACACAAGTGGCAAGAGAAGCCGGCGGGTAAGGGGTGTAGAGAATAAGTTTCTGCAGTCTGAGGCAGAAACTCAGAATATATTTAGGAAATAAGTACTAACTTAAGCAACCGTACTAGACAAGACTCAATTGTCAACAGAAGGATACACTAAAAAAGGTAAGAAAATATTTAGTAAGAATAAATGATTATAGGTCGACGTCCGACGATGAAGACAACAAGGATGCTATTGAAAATTCAAAAAATAATAGGAAAAAAAGCAAAGCATGACATCAATAACTGATAAGTGATAACAAATTTTGCGTTGCTACCTGCAGCAATTTTGAGAAACTATATTGCAACATTACCTATAGTTTTCGAAGATGACTTGAAGTTATATATATAAGTTATATAGTTAAGCAATGAAGTTATTATTGAGACAGGAAATGAAAACGTCGTAAAATCGCCAAAATTCAAAATAATAAGTATTACTTATTGCCAGCGGGAATTTTACATTAAATGTAAAATTGCCGCTGGCATTGCCTTTGCTGAAGAAGAAAAAGCCTAAGTCTTCTAATAAAAATAACTATTTTAATAAAGGTGAAAATATCTTAAAGATATTAGAAGAAGAATAAAAGTATTGAGAAGAAAAAAGATGAGAATAAAGTATGAAAAGAAACTTAAAGTTCCTAACTTGTTTCAAATGTTGATTTATGGTAGATATTTGTTGTTTGTATTCGTCTATAGCAGGGATGGCGAACCAATGGCACGCGTGCCATTGCTGGCACGCGACGAAATAATTTCGGCTCGTCACTGATTACGAGTTTAAAGAAAAAAGTAGAAATTATGATTATGATGTAGCATAATACCTATGAATCTTTGAAAAGCAAACGAGCGCGAGCGTTCGGGTCCGGTGCGCGGGGTGGAGGCGGGGCGTAGTTGCTATGCTAGCGCGGGGAATGCGGCGGTGGCGCGGGGCGCGGGAACACAGCGCGGGGGCTTGACTTGAGTAAATAAAAACAAACGAGGCGCAGTGCCCGCGCAAATTGTTTGTTTACGCAAAAAATAGTTGAATTTCATTGTAAAAGTGAACTTTAAAGTTTATTTAAGTTATTATTTGCTGTAATTTAATATGGCTAGTTCAGCAAAGAAACTAAAAGTGCAAAATAGCAAGGATAGGATACTAGAGAATTTCAGACTTGGTGGACTGATAAATTCGGCGTGATTAATAAAGGTGACAAAGCAGTGTGTGTTTTATGTTCTGGCACCATGGTATGTAGAACATCTTCCGTTAAACAGCATTTTGAAACAAATCACAAATCAATTTGTCAAAAAAGCGAAGCAGAGCAAAAGGAATTAATTGCGAGTGCTTTGAAAGACAGAAACAAACAGTCAACATCAATAAATAAATTTGTTGGCAAAAATTGTCATACAAGTGCGGCAAGTGACACGGCTGCAAATGTCATTGCTCGGCATAGTAAACCCTTTCAAGAAGGCGAGTTTTTAAAGGAAGCCTGGTTAGCATGCGCGCCTTCTCTTTTTGATGATTTCGAGAAATAAGATAATTCAGCACATCAAAGATACTCCTTTGTCCAGAAACACAATAAAGGAAAGAATCTTAAAATTGGCTGAAGATGTTACAGAGCAACAAAAGCTTGACATTCACTCTGCTTCATTTATATCGCTATGCCTCGACGAAAGAACTGACGTCACAAAATCTGCACGTTTTTGCTCGATACTGCGTAGGAAACGTCATTAAGGAGGAATTAATTGCGATAAAATCGTTACCAACAACAACAAAGGGCGCAGATATTTGTACGGCAGTTAAAAATTCGATAGTTGAAAAAGAAATTGATATAAAAAAGTTGTTTCTGTAACAACTGATGGTGCTCCGAGTATGGTGGGTAAAAAAATTGGTTTCATAAGTTTATTTAAAACTGAAGTAGGACATTCGATTCTTGAATTCTACTGCATCATTCACCAACAAGCGTTATGCGCTAAGAGCGGTTTAACATCTCTTGATAATGTTATGGCAGTAGTTACGAAAATAGTCCACCTCATCTTTGATCAGGCTTTAAACAAGCGAAAGTTCGACGCTTTGTTGGATGAAGCCAACTCCGTGTATAATGTTCGGTGGCTGAGTCGTGGGTCTGTACTTGAAAGATTTGTTGAATGCTTGGAATAAATCAGACTGTTTCTGCAAAATGAGGGAAAAATTGAACAATACCCACAGCTTTTGGACGTCATGTGGCTTTCAAAATTGATGTTTTTTACAGACATATGTCAACACTTAAATACGTTAAATATGAAGCTTCAAGGCACAAACAAAACAATAATTGTCATGATCGATCTCATTCGCGCCTTTGAGGCTAAACTACAAGTTTTCAGAAACGATATTATCGCAAAAAACTACAAGTATTTTCCATACTTGAAAAAATATATCAATGAATCTGATATACAAGAGACAACAAATGCAGAAAATATTACTGAGGAATTTATCTCTGTGATTGATTCTTCAATTAAGGAATTTTCAACAAGATTTTCTCAGTTCAAAGAATTATCAGAAACGGTCAAGTTTATTATGTACCCAGATGATTTTGAAATGCAGCTGATTGATTTCCAATCTAGTTCAATTTGGATACAAAAATTTATAGACATGAGAAAAGAATTAGAGTTAATTGAAACAGAAAGATTGACCAGTAATATAAGTAAAGATGCCAATAATAAAATTTTAGAAACCTGGAATGCGTTGCCAGAAACATTTAATTGTTTAAAGAAGCTGGCTCACGCTATTCTAACTGTATTTTCATCAACATATGCCTGCGAGTCATTGTTTTCAGAGATGAATAACATCAAAGACTCTGTTAGAAATCGACTGACTGATGAATCAAGTTCAGCATGCATTCTGCTAAAAGTAACATCGTACAACCCCAATATAAGTCAATTATCGTCCAATCTGCAACAACATAAGTCGCACTAATTTTTAATTGCTCTTGTAATTGTATTTTTGGTAAATATAGAGCTTTGAGTTGATATTGTTTTTTTACATTATTATTCCACTGATCACAAAGTCAAGAATATTTGATGGCACGGCTGCGACGTCATTAAATATTATTCCAGAAAATTGGCACGTATACGCATAAAGGTTCGCCATCCCTGCTCTATAAGATATTTGTTGATTACTTGATTATTTCATTCTACATATACTTTTTGACAACCCTAGCAAATAACCTTCTCGCCCCTTCACTGTCCCTTATAACCCCGATAGCGGGGTGAGAAGGGATCGCACATATTTTTGTGATTATTGCTTGAAATACATAAACGCCAAAAGCATTGAAATACATGAAATATAAGCTGCCGGAACTAAATATATTCAAAAATATTGAGGTCTTCGCATGCGGAAAGTCGATATAATCGATTAAAGTCTCAATTCGTCCCTACTCACCTCGTTTTACGGTGTTATATAGGGTGCAATTGAACCTTCCTGCCAAATTTTTTCCAGGGCTTAGGTATCATTAGGAGAGTCCAATAAACCAAAAAAAATAGGGTGTTATTTTTTTTACAATAACACATTTTATCCCAATCAAATTCCTTGCAGCATGGTCACACCTAATTATTAGATATAATTTTATTAATTGTAAAGTTTAAGTCGAATAGTGAAGTCGACGACTTTATACGAGTAAATTAATCGTATCCGAAAACAAAGAATTGTTAGACCGAGGACTGATCACTTTAATATTATGTGGGACTCACTTTTATCGACGATTCAGACTAACGAAAGAATCAGTGCAACATTTGTTGTTTCTGATAAGAGATAAAATCGAGAACAAAACGCAGAGAAATGACTATCCCGCCCACACAACTACTAGTTACATTGAGGTTCTTTGCAACTGGAAATTTTTACATCACTGTTGGGGATTTTGGAGGAATTCACAATTCTACTGCATGCCGTATTATTAAAAAAAGTGTTGATGCCATCGCATCTTTGAGGCAAACCTTTGTCAAATTACCAAGAAGCGAAGATGAAATCAGAAAACCACAAGGAGAATTTTTCAAAATTGCAAGGTTTCCTCGAGTTGTATCAGCTATAGATTGCACGCACATAAGAATTCAGTCTCGGTGGAAACACAGCAAAGGAATTCAGAAATAAAAAAGGATTTTTCTCATTTAATGTGCAGGCACTGTGTTCAGCTGAATTAATATTAAATTGCACGATGGCCAGGCTCATCTCATGATAGTATGATTTTTGCTTATTCAGCAGCAAATGTTGACTTCGAGAATGGTACATTTGGTAACAGAATCATACTTGGAGATGGTGGCTATGAGCAAATCAATTACTTAGATACTCATTTTCAAGAACCCAGTTCACAAGCTGAAAGTCTATATAATGAATCACAAATCCGTACAAGAAATGTGATAGAAAGATGTTTCGGTGTCTCAAAGAGACGTTTTCCTGTTTTGAGTATAGGCTCATGGTGCAAATGTCCCCTTGCTCAAGACGTAATCGTTGCATGTGCAGTTTTACACAACATGGCACGGATGTGAAGTGAAGACGAACCACCAGAAGATCCTGATATTCAAGTTCCACCTCAACCTATGTTCCCTACCACTATTATCGGCCCTAAGAAAATGTTGATTTATATACTCATATTTTTTAATTTTTAAAAAGATATATATTTTTTGTATTTAAAATAATAAGAACTCAGTTGCTTTCGATACGTCGCTGAGACTACAAGTGCGCTTATTGTTAGCAATTACATTTTCGCGTGTTACCTACGAGCGCGCCGCACCGCGCCCGGCGCCCGCACTTATCGGTCCGAGTGTTTAGAGCGCCTTCACATTACGTCGCAAGCAGTGCGGCAGCAGCGCTGCAGCCGCACCACTGGCGACGTAATGTGAAGGCAGCCTTACACGCTAGTCGCGCATTGTTTCTGACTACGGGAACGATGGAACCCAAAAGTTATTCGTCCGTTCCCCAATCGTTCGTTTTCCCGACAAAAGAACAAGCAGTGATCGTAGACGCGACAGACGACATGCAAATAAAAGACTATGCCTACGGGCTACGCCTTCGGTAAAATTATCGATCCCGCAAAAATTAGATTCCTCAGTAGGATGTCTAATAACCGTGTGGCGTGTATGCCTATTCGTTTCAACTAAGAAAGTCGCCGAAGAGTTAACATACGTCCATCAATGTATCGTATTAAACAATATGAAAGTACCCATTCGTCCTCTGATAACGAGGAATAAACGCATCATACTGTCTAACGTATGTCCAATAATACCGCACAATGTAATCGAAGCGAAGTTAACCGAGATGAAGATAGAATTGGCCTCACCGGTATCTTTTATCCGGGCCGGTATCACCGAGCCCGGATTTAACCACATTCTCAGTTTTCATCGGCAGGCTTACATTCCACCGGAAGTCATTAATACTTTGCCTGAGCGTATTCAGGTGGACTTTGACATTACATCCTACTAGATTTACGTGTCCTCAGACTCGATGACGTGCTTATTATGCAAAAAAGAAGGTCACGTGTGGTGGAAAATAAATGTGGCCAAATAAAGGCGTTCTGATGGTTTACCTTATAAACTTCAAAAACTAGGAGAGGAAAGCGAAGGTTCCGAAGAACATCGACTGCAGTAAATGTTTTTACAAATGTAGCTTACCAAAAGAAGCAAGAGAAATGTTATGCCGACACTATTGGAATTTAAGTTACGTTGAAAAGAAGAATTTCTTATTAGGCAATATACAGGTTGAGCCGCCAAAAAGAGTTCTCGTAGTAAAGGCTAGTAATAAAAAACAACGGAAATTTACAATGTTTCTTCTATCATGAAGGATCCAGATACCAAGTATGTCAGAAATATTTTTACTACAATAAATAAAATAAAAATAATAATAAGAATCGTTTTATTTCTGAATAAATTTGAATCAAATGTTTTCAGAACGTTGAGCTACATGTTGCCTACCACCGGTTTACACTACACATTAGCAATTTCCCCTATAGTACACTTAATGAAGACCAAAAACTGCCAAATAGGGGAAATAATTCGTCACGTACAAGTATTGGTAAAGGGAAGGGCTCCAAAGAGATAAAAATAAAAAATAACAACCCAAAAAAGGAAGGAGGCTATCAATGCGTGCTGTGTGGTACATATATCACTAGCAGGAAAATCACACGACACATCAAGACATGCCACCCAGGCTACTTACAGGGAATAACCAAAAAACACCCTAACTACCCCACGTGGTTCTATTATAAAACTCAGCTCCCCCACAGCAGATGTCCAACAGAACACCGCCCTCCATTCGAGGTAGTCGAGGACATACCTGGGGTAAAATACGCTTGCTCCACTGTTAAAAATTATAATATTATGTAATAATATAATTATCCCCTTAACGGTTTATTTAAGTTTTAAATTATTTGGTGTTAACTTATAATATCATCTTTATAAACCTTCGTGGTTTCTCGGTGATATACTATGTAATGTTTTGTAATGTGTATTGTTTTAAATGGTAAATAAATAAATAAATAAATAAATAAAATCTAAGTGTAGTGTATGTGAAGTGTATCTACATATAAAAGTAGATACTACATTGTCTCATGCACACCAGTAGTGGGGGCAGTCTATATAAGTCGTTGTCAAGTAGTCACAGGGTTCAGTTGTATAGTGGCAGTGACAGTGAATAGACGTGCGCTCCGCAAGTGGTACTGGGTGTGTTGATGAGCCAGTGTTCCGAGGATTCCACATACCAGTGTTCAGAGGATTCCACACTAAGTAGTCGCACTAAAAAACCCAAAAGTTCATCTAAGGCTGTAGAATTGCACCTAAAAAGACAGTGTCATAGGTTCTCAACGTGGGCGATAACGCCCCCTTGTGGGCGTTTGAGACTTTCGGGGGGGCAGTAGAAGACCCAGGGCAAATTAAGGGGCCAATTGGTAGATAAGAGGGGGCGTGGGTAGATTAAAAAATATAGTCTAAAAAGGCAAAAAAATACACGCTAATCACGTACTAAAGAAAAATAAAAATTAATATCGTTTAATTTTTTATAATGTAGGTATTGTAATCATTTTTATCACGTGTGCACGTATTTTGGCAGGACGAGCAATGGTTAAAATCATCATTATTAAAAACTATGAAATAAAAAGTACTACAATCGAAGTTAAAGTACAGAGATTAAGATTATATAAATTTTAATTTCCAAAAGATTGGTAACTAAAAAGGGAAATCGGCTTCATGTTGCTGAACGCGGCGACCTACGGTTGTTTTTAAGTAAAATCCAGCCTGAATAAGCTCCTTAAAATGCATTAAATTCAACCTTCTCGTTAGTTAATGTCATAAATTCATGTCTTTTAAATGTAAAAGAAAAAATTCCTCAATAAAATAAAATTAAAACGCATGCTTAGTTAGCATGCGTTTTAATTGCACCCATTGACACATTCTTCTTTCATTCTTCATTTTAAACTCAGAAATAGGATAGGGTTCATATTCCTATCTTACGACTATAATAAATAATATCTTACGTTTAAATAAATGTAATCGCGGCAATAGCTGTTTTAAATTCGCGACAGATGGTAAGTAAAATAAAGATGGGGGGCTCTAGAAAAAAACATATTCTCAAAGTGGGCGGTGAGCAAAATAAGGTTGAGAAACTATGGTGTATATTATACAATTAAAAAAAAATCCCAAAAAATTATCGGATGTAGTATTTCACCTAAAAAGACAGTGTTTATTATGCAATTTAGTAGAAGTTAATAGACAACATCGACTTCGCAGAACACGGGAACCGCCTCGCTCGCTCCTCCCACTTCGAATACACTGCGGCTTCCCTTTCCATTTTTGCCGAGCGATATTGTGCGAACTCATACGGATGCCTAAACTTAGTTTAAAGGTGAGACCGGACTAGGTGACAGCAAGCGACGCGACACGTTATCGCCAAATATTCTCTTTATGAGGTAAGCCGCACTACGCGGCAGCGAAGCTATGCGATACATCATACAACACATCAAATCCATGAAAAGTGATACTACGGTCGCCTAGTGCGGTTTCGCCTTTACTCACTCATAGAGAAAACGCAGGGTCAATTTATACTAGCGCAGAGTCGAAGCGCAGAAGTAACGTGTGCATTACGCTCTGGAGTTAAGGTTGAATTTGTTATGTTCAATTTTGGTTAGTCGCTTCGATGCGCTTCGACTCTGCGCTAGTATAAATTGACTCTGGCGCATTTTCACTGGTCGATAGGGCCCGCATGCGGGGTGCGGGAGATTTCTGAAACGCATGCCTCGACCAATCAAAACGCGTCATTAGTTGTCATAGACTCCCCGTATGCTGTATACCGCACGAGTTAACAACTAATGAAAATGCGCCCTTAAGATTGAAATTTGGACTCACCGTAGGAACTGTCCGAGCGTGTCCTTCTCGAGGCACATGTCTCTGATCGCGCGGGCGGTCTTGCCGGTCTCCTTCCGCGAGTGCACGAACACCAGGATCTGGTTCCTGCCCGCGTGCTCCATGGCCTTCTCGTAGACGATGTCGTTCATCACTTGGAACCTCTTCAGAGCTTTCTTCTCCGTCACACCGATGTACTGTTGCTCGAGTGCCACCGGCCTGCGGATGTTATTATCGGTTAAGGGCGACGTGCACTCGTAGATTGCAAGAACTATTCTTGCAATCTACGAGTGCGCGTCGCCCTTAGTTGTGTGAGTGACCATATCTATACACGCGTACATGGCTCGCTCGCTACTGACTGCTCCGTCGGGTACGCACACTAACGAAAATGTCTATTCAAATTTCAAACTACAAATAAAGGCGACGCGCACTCGTAGATTGCAAGAACTATACTACAGCATTCTAAGGACCTGATTTACCACTTCCTGATAAGTGCCGAATAGGCTATCAACCACTTAACTTGACCGATGAAATATGGAGAATCTGACAAAAAGCTGTGAATAGCCTATTCGGCACTTTATCAGAAATTGGTGAAACAGGCCCTAACTTTTTTATTTTATTATTAACTAAGGCAAAATTCATTCAGTCATTTTAGCAATAGGTTACAAACATAAACACCGCAATTAAAATAGTTACAATAGTTATTAAACGTATGTTTATGTATTTACATATATCGTGCGTTTAGCTGTTGTAAGCGAACTTTTTAGGCAGTTATAATACTGGCGGCCCCCGCCCTGAAATCGCTCGCCAGACCGCTATGTTATATAATATATTCAATGCAACTAAGTGGGCCCCTAGACGATCAATTTTATGCTGCAATATCATTCAACAACATTATTGAACAATTTATTTGACAATAAGATTCAAATAATAATAATAATAATATCTATAGACGCTTCACACCACGTCAGTCTGGCCCCGTGGGACTTGTGTTACAGGTACCAGACAACGGAAATATATTTAATACTTTTATACTATACATATATCTAAGATTTTTATTATATTATACACATATTTAATACACATCCAGACCCGGGGACATTGAAAACTTTTTGTTCCGTCGGCGGGATTCGAACCCGCGACCCCCGGCTTGAGCGTCCAACGCGCTTACCACTGAGCCACAGAGGTCGTCATCAAAGGCGGGCGCGTTCAATAATATAAACCCTAGACGGCCTATAATAAGCCTAAGCCTTACTGGACAATACGTGATATTGCATCAATAAAATCGATCGTCTCATTGTGAGTAGAATATAGTAATTTACCTGAAGGAGTTATCGAAGTAGAACAGTCCCTTCTCCGGTTTGACGCGCAGGAACGTAGCGACGTCCGTGTAGTTGGGCAGCGTAGCCGACAGCCCGACCAGACGAACCTAAAAACAATTATTTTAAGGTTTCAGGATCATCGTACTGAGTGATGCTGTGCGTACCCGCAGCCTCGTACTTAACACGTTCCCTGTCCCAGAAAAATTAAAAAAATAAAAAATATTTGTTCAACTCAAAATTGAAAATAAAAAAAATTACGAGCTCTGACCTCCATTATACAAGTACGCTGGCTAATGATACCCAGATTTATTTTGAGCCTATTTAAAGCGGAATCAGCTCCCCCAATATTCGGGAAGAGATTTAAATCTGACGTAACTTGCAAATGGCCGCTCAATCGCTATTTTTTTTATTCTTTATTCACAGAATGTAGTTTTACAATGTACATGTAGGTGGTAAGGTAGTATATTTAGTTCTTACATTCTACCATGATTTTGCATGGTGTGTGAAGTTCTATAAGTAGGTGGTTATAATATTAATATTTAATAACTTATATATTATAAAGAAGCCAATTTTACATAATTACTATTATCCTCATATACTTAGGTATTTTTAAGTCACGACATTATTTACATTAAGAGTTCATATTTTGCTGGAGCTAATCAATATTTTAAATAATAATAAACCTATTTGATAAAATCAATGCGTCAGTAAATTTAAAAATAAGTACCTAATCATACAATTTAGTCAGGGTCTAATGTCACAATAAAATAATTTTGTCTAGATCATTGTCAAAATAATAATAATAAAAATATAATATGCAAAAATGTAATTTATATGGTTCTAGTTTTATGTAATTAATATAGCAATATACAGTCACACATGAGTAATTAAGAGACAAACAGTATTCAATATTCATAATAATGTCCAAACAGTCAAAAAGAATCGTTTAGGAATTCTTGAACGGAGTAATAACACTTTTCTGTCAACAGTTTTACCAGATTTTTTTTAAATGTTTGAACTGGTTTATCTTTTATGCTGCTGGGGATTTTATTATACACAGTTGGTGCCATGCAAAGAATGCTCTTTTTTAGCAGAGAGGTTTTGTATCCTCCAGTACACAACAGCTGTTTATATTTGGATCTCAAACAATTTGTGCGAGTTCTAGTTTCAGTTAGAGTGGTAAATAGATGTTTATTCGTTTTTACAAATATTGCAACTTCCAATATGTATAAGCAGGGAAATGTTAACAGTTTATAAGTTTTAAAGTAGGGGACACAGCTATCAGTTACTTTTAGGCCGAACATGGCTCTGAGACATCGTTTTTGGGACTTGAAAATAATGTCTTTGTCACTACAATTGCCCCAGAAAATTATGCCAAATCTTAAAATGGATACAACCATGCTGTGATAAGCTACTATGACCGTTTCAATGTTCACCTTCTTTGATAATATAAATAGGGCATAGGCAGATGAGCTAATTCTTTGGCATATGGCTTCGGCTTGTGCTTTCCATGTTAACTGGCTATCTATTATTATACCCAAAAATTTAGCAACATTAGTTTTGTCAATGGATTCATCGTTATAGGTTATTTGAATGCCATTAGGTATAATTCTTTGATAAAAATGCATTATTTTAGTTTTATTGATGTTAATTTTTAAGTTATTGGAAAACAGCCAATTTATAATTTTTTGTAGTGTGTCACTAATGTCTTTTGCATAGGTTGCTTTTTTTAAACATTCTATAATTAGTGTACTATCATCTGCAAATAATATGGATGGAAATGGAATTTGGATAGGTAGGTCATTTATGTAGAGCAAAAAGAGTAGCGGGCCGAGAACACTACCTTGCGGAACACCGAACATAATTTTTCTCTTTGAAGAAACGTATGCAAATTCTTTTTTAGTTTTTGGGCATGTTCTAGTAATAACGGTGTATTGAGTACGGTCATGCAGATAAGATTTTATTAGGTCAAGGATATTCCCTCTGATGCCATATGCATTTAGTTTATCCAACAAAGTTTTAAAATTAACGCAGTCAAATGCTTTGGACATGTCGGTATAAATTGCACATATGGGCTTTTTATTATCTATACTTGGCATCACTTGCAACAAAAAATCAAATATTGCCATATTAATGTTTTTGTTCTTCCTGAACCCTTTTTGTTCTTTGCAGAGTATATTAAATTTATTTAAAAATATATAGATGGCTTCATATAAAACTTTTTCTATTACTTTTGAGAAGACAGGTATCAAAGCAATAGGTCTATAATTGGCCATGTCAGTACGATCTTGTTTTTTAAAAAGAGGTTTTACAATAGAGGTTTTAAGTTTTTGAGGGAAGATACCTGAGGTAGTGCATTGGTTAATTATGTGAGCAATAGGCTTAGAAATGCTTTGTGAGACAAATTTAACTACTTTCGTACTAATTTCATCATAGCCACAGCTTTTTTTGTTTTTTAGGTTTTTAATAGCGTGCATGACGTCATGAGGTAGAACTGGTGGCATGAACATTGTGTTTTGATTGAAGGGAATTTTGGTTGTTAGCTATTGGTTGAAGAAATCAGATAATAGTATACATCCATGGTAGGAACTAGTATTAGTCCCAAGTACTCCCACTACTGCTATCAGCGCCAATATGGCGACATTTAAACATCATTTTTACGTCAAATTTAGTTCCTATCCCTAGCACTGGGGGAGCTGATTCCGCTTCAAATAGGCACAAAAAATAGCTGTCATTTCAAAGGGTATCATTAGTCCAGCGTAGTTGTACAATGGAGGTCAGTGCTAAGGAGTCATGGACGTGTGACCTAAAAATTGTGTGACGTCCTATAGAGTCATGGACGTGTGAACTAAATGTGCGATGTATACTCTGCGCAAGTTCCCGTCGAGATTGATGCGAAAGCATATTCGAGGTGTTTCTGTTTTACTCGTGTTGTATAGTTATTTTTGAATGTTTGTGTACCTAATGGTTGATGTAATTCATAGTTTGTCCTATTGGGTGAAATATTTATTTGCATGCTGTTTTAGTGTCCGTATATCCGTCTCCCTCTACTATCGCTATCTCTCTCTCTCTCTCTCACCTCCTCCCGCGTCTGCTCGACGGTGCGCAGCGTGCGCGCGACGAGCGCCTCCAGCACGGGGCCGCGCTCGTCGTGCAGCAGGTGGATCTCGTCGATGATCACCAGCCGCACCAGATTCGTGAACGACCGCTCTCCACCTGCACATAGACAAAAATAATATTTGATAATAATAATTATTGAATACCGACCCTCTAATACACAGATTAAAAAATGTCCAGTACCGCCACCCCACCCAGCTAAAAAAATCAAATTTCTCGCCATAGAGGAATAGTAGAATTTTAAATTTCCCGTCAGTAGGTTATAAAGGTTGTGCATACACATTATATACTTAGGTATATAATATATGCTTACACACTTTAAGGTGTAGCATGATCACCATAGAAACGGTTTCTTTCTACGACAGACAATGGAAATCCACCATTTGGTCGATTAAATCTGTCAGTATGTCGATTCTTTCCCATGTCTACTGTTGTTATGCTAGTCCGCAGATGACGTCATCGCCACATCAATGCCCTACTTTGCAGGTACTAAAATAGGTGTCGGTCAAAAAAAAGTTGTTACGACTTTTTCCGTCTAGCCCACTTTCACAACGCGCGATAAGGAACTTCGTTCCAAAAAACAAGATCAAGGTTCACCCCATATCAGCTTACCTTTCCTGGTGACGATGTCCCACTTCTCCGGCGTGCAGACGATGAGCTGCGTGGCGTCGATCTGTTCGCGCGTGAGCTGGTGGTCGCCCGTCAGCTCCGACACCTTCATGTTGTACGCCGCGAGACGCTTGCTGAAGTTGCCCACCTGCACACGATAAACCGTTTCTGTATGACATAATATTACTGAGACAGTAAACAAAAAAAGACGGTTGGAGAGTAGTGTTTTGTGTCGAACTCGAACTCGGACTCGAACTCGGACTCGAACTCGAACTCGACTCGAACTCGACTCGAACTCGGTTGTCTGTAAAGTCGGTTTACTGACGATAGTTGAACGTGACAACGTCATAGCCTTAAATGGAACGCCTCAGAGCGAGGTAACGCCGCGTCATGTTTTTTCGTGCGCGCAGCCGGCCCCATCGAATTATAAGACGTTGTCACGTCAAAAAAAAATTGTAGGTATGTTATTTTTTTTAGCAATATTCCGCGAAATAAACCTCAACCTGTAAGTAAATGCGTGAGTGTACGCATAGGCGTACTTGACGGACGTTGTTCGTAGAGTCAACATCCTAACTCCTGAGGATGCTCCAGTGTTGGGGCGAAACGCGCGTCGAGGTTTTCAACTTGCACCAATCATCCAATAACTAATCGTCAAATTATGATAGTCACAATGCCCTTAAGTCCCATCTATACTAATATTATAATTAATGCGAAAGTGTGTGTCTGTCTGTTACCTCTTCACGCCTAAACCGTTGAACCGAATTGGCTGAAATTTGGTATGGAAATACTTCGAGTCCCGGGTATGGACAAAGGATATCTTATATCCCGGAGAAATGTACGATTACCGCGTAGATTCGTGTTCAACTCGCCATCTCCTGCACGAGCGAGCGCATGGGCGCGACGTATATGACCGTCGTGCGCGTTGACAGTGCCGTCCTCGTTCACGTGTTTGCCCACCTCCCGTAGGATCGTCAGCAGCGCCACGTTGATCTTACCACCCTTTACCTTAATCTCTATAATAGAAGTATGGATTTGCGCTGTCTTTCCACTCACCATCTCCTGCACAAGCGAGCGCATGGGCGCGACGTATATGACCTTGAAGTCGTGCGCGTTGACGGTGCCGTCCTCGTTCACGTGCTTGCCCACCTCCCGCAGGATGGTCAACAGCGCCACGTTCGTCTTGCCAGCCCCCGTCGGCGCGCACACTAGCAGGTTCTCGTCTGATTCCAACGCAGCGCTGGAGATGCGACTCTGGGAGAGAAAGAGATGGAAGATCAATACAAGGTGAATTCTGTTATAAGCTGTTGTGGCAGCTTTAAAAAAAACCATCTGTTTCTGTTTCATACTAAAGCATCTGAGCGCCTAGACACAAAACAGCATTTTTTTAAATACGAAATTTTATATGCAGGAGTCTACAGGAGTGTATTAAATCTACAAAGCTTCGATTATGTTTCGCATGCACATGCACTTCCTTTTATATTAATTATATTTTGCCGCTTACAGAGAAATAAGTGATAACTAACTCTAATAAAGCTTATTATAAGCCTATCATGTAAGAAGTGTATTACTTTTATTCATAGTGGAGTCATACCTATATAATATACTAGCGACCCGCCCCGGCGTCGCACGGGTATAAAATATATAGCCGCTAAAAAAAATATGCCTATAGTCTTCCTCAATAAATGGGCTATCTAACACTGAAAGAATTTTTCAAATCGGACCAGTAGTTCCTGAGATTAGCGCATTCAAGTTAGCCCTTTCAAATAATTTCACCCGTTTTTTCCACATTTTCCTCTATTTCTTCGCTCCTATTATTCTTAGCGTGATAAAATATAGCCTATAACCTTCCTTGATAAATGGGCTATCTAACACTGAAAGAATCAACAAAATCCGTTGCGTAGTTTTAAAGATTAAAGGGAACAAAGGGACATGAGGGAAAAAAGCGACGTTGTTTTGTAATAAGTATAGATATAGAATAGATATAGATATTTTGATGTAAGTAAGTATAATAATAATTGTTTCTTAATGCGTACTTTCATATACATAGTAGATACACTTACCTGTATTCTATTCAACGTCTTGAACCCTTCAAACGCTGGCTGCACATACTTCGGAAGCTTCTCTATGGCCACCAGCGTCTCACCTTCATCAAATGGCTTCGGCTTGAGAGCGGGCACATGAACCTCTTCGTAGCCTGGAATAAAATATTGAATGTTAAATAACAGTTTTTGCGATTTCAGTTCCTGGATTGGAAAGTATTATTTATCAACATAATCCTCGCCATAGCGTATGTAATAGCGATTACTATTAGCATTGGTTACGCGTAGATTAGATCGTGATTGTAAGAAAAAATATGTAATTTTATCTTCTTGATAAAAAGTGTTGCGGGTAGCATTAAAAATCAAATTAAACTTTAGGAGAAACTGCACTAGGCTATAATGCAGCGAAGCGACGCGACACGTCACAACCAAATCTATAGATATTATTTACATATTGTTATTAAATGTTAGTACTATAACGTGAAATGTCGCGATCTGTCTTTGCGCATCACTTGACACAATGCGCCTACCTTTCGGCGACAGTTGGCAGCGCTTGTTGGCCGCTTTTTTGGCATTAATTATAGTTATCTCGCTTGTTCCTCGTATACATGAAAGAGAGAGCATGATCTACTCGACACACACCTTTCCTCTGCTTGCGGAAGGAGCCAGGCGGCAGCTGGCAGCGCTTGTTGGCCATGAAGTGCGCTCCGGCGGCGAACACGAGGTCGTCTAGCTGCAGGACGCGCCGCGCCCCGCCCACCTGCCCCGCCCCCGCCTCGCTCCCGCCCGCCTTGAGACGCTTGCGAGGCTGCTCTGACTGCTCCGTCTGTCATAGAATAATAATAATAAATTATCTGTTTTGTATCAATATCCGGAATCCATCTTGAGTCAAGCGCCTGTCTTTTTCGTCCACAAGTCCTTGCTATTGGTTGCCTCCCCACCTGTCCCTCTCTTACCGC
This sequence comes from Polyommatus icarus, assembly GCA_937595015.1. NCBI lineage: Eukaryota > Metazoa > Arthropoda > Insecta > Lepidoptera > Lycaenidae > Polyommatus > Polyommatus icarus. Next base: position 22,237,815 of record OW569322.1, on the reverse strand, counting down.
TTCCTACCTCCCCCACCAACTGTCTCACTTTGAAGGGGTTTCAGAATTTGTTCATCATTATAGCGTCGTTTTTCACGCCGTTTACAAGTTTTACTTGCTAATATATTTAAATTTAAATAATTTTTTACATTAAGTTTAAACCAAATTAAAATCAGTGAAAGTGTTACATTTTTTAGCATTTTTTATTATTTAATTTAAATTTAAATAAATAGTTGCCTCTCCGTTAAAATCATGGAAGATCAAGATTTGCATAATAGTAATGACGAAATAGTGGATGGTGCGATTGACGTTAATAATTCTCGAAAACGTGTTCGTTCAGTCTCGCCGGATATAGTTTGTGATCAAAGTGATTCGTCTAATAGTGAAAGTGATTCTTCAAGCCCGCCTAAAAAAGCAAGAAAACAACCGGATGCTGTGAGTGCTGCACATTTTCAATTTTTATCACAAGTTGCATATTTAACCGATCTTATTGCAAGAAATAGTGAAAGCTCAAATAATTCGAACAGAGCTGAGGTTGACATCGAGAAATCCACTACTTCGAATGATTTACTGTTACGACGTCCGGAAAGCGTTAAGAATAATAAGCTTAGTATTCTTTCTGATATAAGTACAACTGTTAAAGATCCAATTTACCAAAAAGCAGACGATTCTTTTTTGGCGAAATTAAACCAGTTACAACGTTTTAAATGCAGTGATTGGTATGCAATTCGTTTCATTGATACACAAAAGAAATATTTAGCTACCCCCGGTTTTGTCGAGCTCGCTGTAAACGATGAATTAAAACAATTCGAGTCACACACGTTAAAAGACGACTCACGCTCTTATTTGTTAGAACGTTCATTTGCTGGTTTAACTAATGCTATTCTTCAGCAAAAGCAGGCCTTACAAAATGCTTTGCAAGACTTGGTCGATTGGGCTAGCGACACAAAAAATTCATTAACGCCTAATTCACTGTTTGAAAAAATAGAAACATCTTTTTCTAAAGAATCTCCGTATAGCAAGCTATCAGACGATATTTTGCAAATAGTATGTGGTAGGCGGGCTGATTTGATCAATCTGCGCCGGGATAGCTTACTTCGTCATATACCCGAGGAATATCATCGCGATGTTCTGCATAAAATACCTCCTAGCTCTGAATATTTATTTAATGAAGAGTCAGTTCAAACTTACCTACAAAAAATTGGGGGGGCGGAAAAATTAAATACATCGCATAAATCAAATTCGTTATCTTACAACAAAGACATTTTTTATCGCAATCAACGGCCGTCTACTAGAAAACAAAGCGACGAAACCTTTTTTCGTCGAAATGCTTCCTCAAAAAAGGGTAAACGACAACCAAATCCTGCAAACCAACCTAGAAATAGACCGAGTAATGCCCACGAAAAACAAAAAAGCAAGAAAGCTCAAACTAAACCTTCCTACAAAAATAAACAACATCGCCAATGACTTGCGGACATTTCGAGGCGGCTGTCTGAAGCATTTCATAAGTGCTTGGAGCAATTTAGGGGCACCAAAGAAAATTTGCCAACTTCTCAATGGTGTACGAATTCCGTTTGTTATCAAGCCGCCTCTAATTTTTCCGAGTCAATTGGTAATGCAATGTTACCGTACCAAAACTTCCACGAATATGACAGAGCAAATTCAGGATATGTTAGAATCGGGGGTCCTAGAACAAGCAGATCACAGCCCCAGCTACCTTTCGACGTTCTTTTTGGTTCCGAAGCCGGACGGATCTTTTCGTCCAATCTTCAACCTGAGGAGGTTGAACCAATTTGTAGAAATAAAACCTTTCCAACTTTTCAACCATTTCCGGGTCCCAACGTTCCTTCAGCACTTAGATTGGATGGTAAAATTAGACTTGAGCCAGGCTTATTTTCACGTACCTATATTACAAACGCACCGTTGTTTTCTAAGAATGAACTATCATCCAGACTCTCATCAAAATCAACTGTTACAAATGACATGCTTACCTTTCGGCCTTTCGTCGGCACCCAGAACATTCGCTACAATTACCAACTGGGTGGCCGAATATTTACGGACCCACGGAATACGGTGTGTAGTGTATCTCGACGACTTTCTTTTCGCACACCAATCGAAAGCTCAACTACAAGAGCACATAGCATTCGCGATACAAATAATGAAGGTGTTGGGTTGGACGATCAACTTCAAAAAGTCCGTTCTAGTTCCGACACAACGTTTAGAATTCCTCGGCATAACGTGGGACACAAATCGCAACGCAAAGTCCTTATCCGAGATGAAGTGCCTATCGCTACGCAGGGTACTTCAACGACAGCTCAGAACGAAAAAATGGTCCCTCAAACAGTATCAATCGCTAATGGGGAGACTCAATTTCGCAACATTCGTTACTCGAAGGGGTCGTCTTCACTGTCGAACGATACAATACTGCAGTCGCCAGCTATCCAAACAGCACCCTTATCGCCTGGAGAGTATTCCACAACCCGTTCGCCAAGAAATGCTTTGGTGGGCCGAAGCTTTGGGGGGATCCATGCCAATACACATGAGTGGAACAACACATCTACTGACCACGGACGCCTCCGACATCGGTTGGGGAGCACAGATAGACGACACGATAATAACAGGTACGTGGACAAAACAACAGCAATCCTGGCACGTAAATCAAAAAGAAATGTTTGCAGTTTACGGGGCAATCGTACACAAACAGCTTTATATACGAAATGCCCAGATTCTTCTGCAAACCGACAATCGGACAGTAGTCTCGTATATAAACAAGGAGGGAGGAACAAAATCGAAAAAGCTCCTGAAACAAACCCAACAACTGTTGACGCTCCTGGACAAACTGAATGTGCATTTAGTAGCCCAGTACTTTCCCGGCAGGTTCAATTGCGAAGTGGACGCTCTATCTCGACAGAAAGTTTGTCCCGAATGGCACCTGACAGCAACTGCAACCGAGCCGATATTTCAAATGTGGGGCACACCAGAGATAGATCTTTTTGCGTCCAGAACAGCGCATGTCGTAGAGAAGTATGTGTCGATGGACGTTTTGGACGAGGACGCCCACCGTCTCAATGCATTTTGTCACCAGTGGCAGTACAAATTGGCATGGATCTTTCCTCCGCCGAGTCTGATCCCCAGGGTACTGCAACACCTCAACCAGGCCCAGGGTCAGTACATACTGATCGCCCCGAGGTGGGACAAAGTGTTTTGGCAGGCCGATGTTCGCCACCGTGCTCTTCGGCCTCCATATACGATTCCGGACTTACCACACGTTCTCCTAGACACGACGACGGGAACTCACCCTCCACAAGTTCGAGACCTGCAGCTGGAGGCTTGGCTAATTTTGGGTGGCAAGAAATGTTGACCGACTGGACGGAGGAGGAACAGAAACTGCTCATGTCGAGTTGGCGAGCATCAACAATAAAAACATATAGACCAGCGTGGGACAGATGGAAGAAATGGTGTGAGTCGAATTCTATTAACTTTAAATATCCAAATGCCGATCAAGTTGCACGTTACCTTGCCCATTTACATTGTGATATAGGTCTCTCATATAAAACTATTTTAGTCCATAAATCGGTTATATCTACTTTTACACATTTAACGTCTCATCTTGATTTATCTTCTAATTTCTTTATTAAACATATATTAAAAGCTATATCAGTAGCTCGAGAAACTCCCTCTAAACCACCAATATGGAATCCAAGACAATTGCTGGTCCATATAGGTGTATATAATTTAGATGAAAATAATTTATATCAAGTGTCACGGCATACAGCTACACTTTTACTGCTGGCTTCTGGCCGGAGAGTTCACGACCTTACTTTGCTGCGCGTGGACGGTCAAAGCTTGATTGACGAAGGTAATTCAATGATTTTATGGCCAGTATTTGGTTCCAAAACTGATAATTATAATTACAGACAGTCAGGATGGAGAATAAAAGCTCATCCCATCAAAAGATTAAATATTATATTTTGGATAAAACGGTTGATAGAGTTAGGTGCAGATCGAAGAAGTAATATAACCCACTTATTTATTACCGCCAGAGGTGATGTTAAACCTGCCTCCAGGACAGTTATAGGGAATTGGGTTAAGTCTCTGTTGTCTGAAGCTGGAATTCAGGCCACCCCTGGCTCTGTAAGGTCAGCTGTGGCTTCTCTTAATTTTGTAGAACAATTTCCTATAGATCAAATTCTTAAAACTGGTAATTGGAGATGTGCTCACACTTTTAGAAATTATTACCAAAAGGAAATAGTTGATTGTAATAATGCAAATCAGTCAGTTTCATTATCTAATTATTTTGATCCTGTAAGTTAAATTGATTAACATATACTTATATTATATGTATAATTGTTATACTGAAGTTTTGTTATAAAATTTGCTTGTATGATAGTAATAAAATTAATATTTTGTAATATTTTGGGGTTTCTCTATAATCCTAAATTATTCATTCTATCCTAATTCCTAACACATTATAGCGTCTGTAGCTTACAGCATACAACACCAGGTGATAACAAACAAATCACTCAAGATGGATTCCGGATATTGATACAAAACAGATAATAGAGAGTTTTACCAAAAAATAAAACTTACCTATTATCTTTTCATCAATATCCGGAATCCAGGTAATGGCTACCTGGTGCATCATGAGTTTTTATAATGATGAACAAATTCTGAAACCCCTTCAAAGTGAGACAGTTGGTGGGGGAGGTAGGAAGCGGTAAGAGAGGGACAGGTGGGGAGGCAACCAATAGCAAGGACTTGTGGACGAAAAAGACAGGCGCTTGACTCAAGATGGATTCCGGATATTGATGAAAAGATAATAGGTAAGTTTTATTTTTTGGTAAAACTCTCTATTATTTATTTGCACCTTTATAAAACGTCATACAAACAGTACAAAAAGAAATGATCTGCGCAAATTGGCAGTCTTTTCTTCCAGACAATACTAGTGGGCCCGACGGCGATGTCCTGTCATAACTTTGAAGTTTAACCCATCAATCCCTAAGCGGCAGCCGGCTGAGGCATAACAATTAAAAATCTATTGTGTACGCAATGACATAATTCTATACGGATTACGGCGGTAAGGATTTCTTAAATTTTCTTACTATCCACGGATTTTATCAATATAAAAAGTAGATAGTAGCAGTATGAGTGAGTTCATGTAGAAAGTCTATTTATGTGGTCGTATGGACCATCATTGCTGTATAATTGATCCACTTTATTTTTCTAGTTGATAAATGAACTCAGTAGTGACATACATTAAAATGTTTCCAATTAATAAAATATGTTAGCAATATTCACAAACCTAAACCATGACAATGTCCAAATGATTAAATATACAGATAAATCACCATTCAAACAAAGCCATTGCCATCACATCTTTAAAATATCATAGTATAGTGGTATAATCATAAGCACAGGGTGTACCCAGGATGTACCCGGGTGTACCCGGGGGCAGCCTATTTTGAGAAGATGGTCGGTCTGGTGTATTGAAACAAAAAAATCATGAAAATTGACTTTTATACAGCCATGATAATAAGACCGATTATGATGTGATAGAATAAAGTTGAACCACAGCATTTTCAATTAGATTCAGGTCTTTATACTATTTTGCTAGCGACAAACGAAAAACCACAACACAAAAAGAGATAGATATTCCCATGAAAGGGACAGATATACAGGGTGCAATTAAACCTTCCTGCCAAATTTTTTCCAGGGCTTAGGTATAATTAGAAGAGTCCATTTAACAAAAAAAAATTGGGTGTTATTTTTTTTTCATTGACATATTTTATCCCATTTAAAATCGTTGCAGAACGGTCAATCGTGGCGCGGGGGAATGGGCGGGGGTGACACGGGACGAGGCGCGCGCGCGGGTCACGTCACGCGCGGTCGACGCATCCTGTCCATTTAATTGTAGTGTTTTTTAGGATAACTTTCGGAAGCTATTTCTCAACATTTTAGTACTGAGTGACTATAATTGAAAAAAATACGTGTATTTTTAATTTTAACAAGGATTAATATATCAACATTTAGCAGGAAGGTTTAATTGCACCCTGTATCTCTCATCTCACTCACCTCCTCCTCCCCCTTGCCGGTGTCGAGCTGGGCCAGGATCTTCTGTAAGTGTGGCTGCTGTGCCATCTCCTCCCGTATCGCCGCGCGCTCCGACTCAGACTGCGACTGCGCGAGCCGCGTGCAGTACAGCACTGTACATTAATAAAGGTTTATTTATAAAATATATTTTTTTATTGATAAAAAAGTGTTACATAATTGATAATATACAATAGTTTAAATTATGCAGTGCACAATCACGTCTTATCCTATGCTAAGTTAAACATGTGGTAGAGATAAACTACGATAACATGGCGCGCCTCTCCAAAATTCAAAACGTTTGAAGTGCGTTGTCTTGCGCGGTCCAACCAACAAATCTTGGTAATAAGTGACATGTGAAATATTACGAGTACTGGTTGATTGGTTGAATACTTACTACATACAAACTCTTTCATAAGGATGTGACTACACACATTGAAACAGTAATTTGGAGGGGTGCGTAGTTTATCTCTATATGCAGTGGCGTAACTATAACCTTCGGGGACCTGTTGTAAATTATAGTAAAAATCGTAACAAAACACAATATTTTCCTTTATAAGAAAATATAGTGTTTTGTTACAAAATAAAAGTTTGTCCTGCGTATAAAGTTTGTCCCTAATATGAACATACAAATACTTTTATCCTACTGTGGTCATGCACGTATTCTCACCTGTATGCCTAAACTTGGTGAGCGTCTTGACGAGATCGAAGCAGTCGTATCCGAGCAGCAGCACGAGCCTGTTCTCGAGGTCCCTGGCGTCGGGCGCCGCGGCGAGTGCGGCGAGGACGTCGCGGGACGCCGCCTGCGACGCCACCGCGTCCGCGAAGTAGCGCGACAGTCGCCGCTGCAGCCAGTACGCGTCGATGTCTAGCGGGTGGACCCCGCCGCGCTTGCGACGACTCTCCTCTGACAGCTGCGGGAAATACATACTAATACTAGCTGTCCCGGCAAACGTTGCTTTGCCATAATAATATGTTTGCCGTATTATTTTATTGAAGTGACTAACTAAGTATCTCGCCATGGCAACGTCAATCGCTATCCCGTCGCACAAACTTAATGGTCGCCGTTAGTCTCAGCTTGGAATAATTTACTATTATTTATTCAACAAATGCACTTATCAATATATAAAGTACCCAGTAGCCGATTCTCAGACCTACTGAATATGCATATAAAATTTGGTAAAAATCAGTAAAGCCGTTTCGGAGGAGTTCGTGGACTAACATTGTGACACGAGAATTTTATATATAAGATAGATGCAGCGAAAGTATGTCTTTCTGTTACCACTTCACGCCTAAACCGCTGAACTAATTTCGCTGTTTGGTATGAATATACTTTGGGCCCCGGCAAAGGACATCAGTTCTAAGAATACTTTTTGTCCCGAAAAAATGTACTGTTCCAGCGGGATAAATAAATTTTGGCGCAACGGAGTTGCGGGCATCATCTAGAATCTAGATTGTATATAAGTATATTCGACAACCTCTGTGGCTCAGTGGTGAGCGCGTTGGTAGCTCAAGCCGGGGGTCGCGGGTTCGAATCCCGCCGACGGAACAAAAAGTTTTCAATGTTCCCGGGTCTGGATGTGTAATAAATATGTGTATGATATAATAAAAATCTTAAATATATGTATAGTATAAAAGTATTAAATATATTTCCGTTGTCTGGTACCTGTAACACAAGTCCTTCAGGTACTTAGCACGGGGCCAGACTGACGTTGTGTGAAGCGTCCATAGATATTATATTATATATATTAAGTATCTAAGCACATTAGGCCGAAACTACGCATCCGATGTTCGGCATGATTACGTCAGCAATGCGCTATACCTAAGGTTTGGATACCGCTTTGGGCGGGACAGTCCCGCTTTGAGGCAGTCTGTCCCGCTGTCCCCCGCGAGGCCGAAATTGTCCCGCTTTAGCAAACAGACCAAACGACAATAATTTAAAATTATTTTTACGTTTGAAATGCCTGTGCAATGCACGGAGCTACTAATAAGAGCTCCGTGGTGCAATGCCTGGATGTAACGCATACAGACAATTACAGGGGGGGAGGGTAGTTTCTTTTTTTGTCCCGCTTTGACAAAAAAAAATGGTCACGTAAGCTATACCACACACAATATAACGGGACCTAATGGCCGTTTGCACACTGCACGGTAACGACACGACACGATACCACAGAATACAAGGGCTACCGCACATATTATACAATTTCAAGTTGACCGACTATCGTACAAACTGACTATCGTACTAATTCTAATATTCCGTCACTTAATATTGAATGGACCCAAAATATTTTCCTTTCTTTTCGCCTTCGTTTTATTAGTGCCACAATAAAAGCATGCTTTTTACGCATTTTAACACGCACGTCGCTAGTCTAGCAACACCGTTACCAACTAAATCGAAAAGTCTGCGGCTGGCAGCAGCGTACACGATGAAGTTGTCCAATTAAATTGTGACACTACGCAATTTAGTTTGTACGATAGCCGGCCAACTTGAAATTATATATTAAGTGCGGTGGCCCTTATCTATTTTGTGGTATCGTGTCGTGTCGTTACCGTCGCAGTGTGAAAACGGCCATTAGGTCCCGTTATATTGTGTGTGGTATAGCTTACGTGACCGTCGGCATGGTGTCATCTGTAATTTAAAATATACAGGCGTAATTATTTTCGGCCTAATGTGTTTAGACACTTAGACTAATCTATGACTTTATTAACTATCGCGTCGGGTCTTTTCTTAATTTGCGGGTACACGTTCATAAAAACATCGCCGGGTTTTCTATTATGTCTGCAATACCCACGATGGAGGCGTTAAAAGAAAAGCAATTCTTTCCTAGGTGGGATGACTGGTCAAAACGCTTAATCACTACGCAATATATTGAACTAGCTGTACCGGCAAACTTTTCTTTGCCATATTATATAAAGCAGTGGTCCCCAACATTTTTTTCATGCGGGCCACAAACATGTTTTAGTCTTGGTGTCGCGGGCCGCAATTTTTTAGGGTTAAAAAATAACATTCTTCAAAATTAACGATTTTAAAGTGAAAAAAATTTAACGACTATCACGTACACTACGTTATTTTGCCGGTGGGCGTGAATTTCAGAATTTTTTAACATCACGCGGGCCACAAATAAAGTCCCGGCGGGCCGCACGCGGCCCGCGGGCCGCGGGTTGGGGATAGCGGATATAAAGTATATCGCCTGTATTATTTTATTGAATTAGTGACTAAATAAGTATGTCACCACGGCAACGTCCATCGCTATCCCGTGACCCGCGTCGCATAAACAATGGTCGCTCTTTATAGACAAATAATTTGCAATAAAATAAAATTGCGACTATAATTAAAGATCTAAGCTATCCTATCTCTCAAGTTGGAAAAAAAGCACACATTTAAAAAAAAGAAACATTAAAATCGGTTAGGTAGTTTAGGAATCCATCGCGAACAAACATCGTGACAGGAGATTTATATATATTAGATAGTATAATATAGATAATTGTCTGTACTCACATTGGCATGAATGGCGTTTTTCTTTCCCTCCCCATCGCTGTCCTCTTCTGCACTACTCTCCTTCTCCTTCTCGTTTTCAGATCCCTCGCCTTCTTCTTTGTCATCCTCGCGTACCTGTTATAAAAACATAATGTCTTCAGCTTTAAGTAAGAGCGTCCGAGACCTAATGGGTAGACCTTTGGTTTGCACTTGTAGAGGGTGCAGGTTCGATCCCGGGTGGAGGCGTGTACCAATGAGACAATTTCTGATCTCAAGTACATAATACGGACGCTCGTACTGTGAAGGAAAACATCGTGAGGAAACCCGCACATAGTTGGTCCCAGATGTATTGACTAGTTCTTTCCTCTTAACTAGGCCGACTATGTAGCGAGAATGCTGTATGTGCTTGGGCAAACATTCGGACATTTAAAAATCTTGTCCAAGGCACTACTGACTACAGTATTTGAGGAGTGTTTTGTTCTCTCTGAAAATACTGTATAAATCATCCACAACAGATGTAAAGGCCTAGTTTTTTCAGCTTTTAATATTATTTCCATGTTTTATCCTCTTTAGTATTGGTATATTTTGGTCAGAACAAGAACAAACATCTGTATATATAAAACTCAAAGGTGACTGACTGACATGGTGATCTATCAATGCACAGCCCAAACCACTGGACGGATTGGGCTGAAATTTGGCATGCAGGTAGATGTTATTACGTAGGCATCCGCTAAGAAATGATTTTGATCAATTCCAATCCCAAGGGGTTAAAATAGGGAATGAAAGTTTGTATTTAATAAAACTTCTTAACTCGTTAAATACAAAAACAATGATTCACCTCTCCAAAAGCATCTTCATCATCTTCCTCTGAAGATTCTTCAAACTGTACGTTGATGCCATATGTTTCGTCTATTTCTGTGTTTCCCTCTGTGCTCGTGTTCACATTAAAATCTGTGATTTTTTTCCCTGGAGAGAGTGAAATATATAAATTACAAATTTAAAAAAAACTTAGTGACTGGATACTTATCTGGGCTTGTGATACAAATCTATTGAGACAATTTTTATCTAATTTGAAACAGATGCTTAAGTAATAAAGCCATCAATAAATAAATATAAAGAGCCAGAATTATGATAATTTCTTTTAACAACTCCACTGCCAGGTAAAAAGGGTGTTCAAAATATGTGGCAAAGACAATAATTTATGTTCAAAATTACTTTTAATTATGAATTATATTAATATAATTAACATAATCGTTGTAAACTTCGTGATTCAAAATCCATAATATTATTATCAATTTGCCTATTTAAGTTTAATTCATCAAGCCCCAAGTGGCCACATCCGGCTGCGATAACAATGGAAAAGTTATTGTGTCTCATTTTGCCACAATGACGGGTTAAGTCTATATAAGACATTTTAATCCTTTGATTGCAGATTCTAGGAAATCTATTGTTATTCTATTGTTGTCGCGATCACTGGTGCTCCTATGGGGCTTGATAGGTTAAAGGTAAAATTTCCAAGTTTTCACATACCTAAATTGACTAGAAGTGCAAATCTTTCATCGGGTATAGGTCCAAGAAGAGCTTCTATTTCTTTTTTCCTCTCTGGGTCTTTCAGCTTGTCATTTTTGAGAACAACAAGAACCTACAACAGATCAATTAAAATTAATTTAACATAATGGCTACACTTTATTTAAAAACATTTACTAAATTATTCCTTCAAAAATACCTACATATTTGTGAAGACTTTTAAATGGCTTATAGTTATATTAATAGAAGTTAGGTTTCTACAAAAATTTAAATAAAATAGACATATTGTCATGTTTCAAACGTTACCTCGTCACAAGCCCCACACAATATGTCTCGGGGCTGATCACCGAGTGCACTCTGCATGAATGCTAGAAGCAACTCATATGCTTGCCGAGTGTGCTGAGCCCTCGGGCGATACAGCACCCCAGCCGGTGTGTCGTCAGCCCAGGCCACACGGGCCGATTTTGATTTTGACAATTCATATGTTGCCTCATCACGTTTCTGCCGTCTGTAACATGATAAAATACAATATGTTGTACACTAATAGCTACGAAGTCTTACATTTTCTGAATGATTGTCACGAGGGGTTAAAAAACAAGTTATTGTTTCAAAGGACATTTTTGCACAACATTGTGACATAAAAAACAAACAATATTGGATATGAGGCAAAATTAAAGTTGCTGAATTTAGTGAAAATTGCTTTAGAAGCCTCAGACCAAATAAACTTTTTATTTGATATGAGTCTGAGCCAAAGACTTTAGATTTGGTATCAGTCTACAATCTACATACTTAGCTTTTCTTTCTTCAGCTTTGTCAGGTTTAGTTCTTTGCGCCCGATCGCCCATCCGCGTACCGCTGAGTTTTCCCGACAGAGAGAGAACTTCTCCTGTCGCTTCATCCCGACCACGGCGCTCTATAAGCCTTACATCAGCTTGAAGTACAAGATTTGAATTCTACAAACAAATAAATAACTGCAATATCAACACACCCCAAAACACTAAAGGTGTTTTATTTTTACTTTACACAAAGATTCAAGCCATTTTTACTGAGTTAAACTAAATGGGTATAGTTTATTGAAGTAAAATTAAAAAAAATGTTTACTTACAGCCTTATATTCATATTGCAGCTGACGAGCAGCCGCATCAGCCATTGTAATTTATTTTCACGAGATATTCAGAATTGCAATTCTAGTAAATAATATCACTAATCCCTAAATTTACATAAAATACGGGTAATTTATTTTTAAATACGTAGTATTGTTTAGCTAACCTACAACGTTTTGGATTTGGACGCCATTGTAAATTTTTCTTCGTCTTCTTTGTTTTTTTTTTTTTGGTGCTGACTGCTGAGGGCTGAGGCTTGACTCCTGAGCAGTGTGGTCTTGTCTTTGCTGTAAGTAAGCTAGAAAAAAAAATATGTAGAAAACTGTATAAAATAACATAATATGGAGTGTAGATGAAAGGAGAACCTTCTTATATGGGGGATATTTGAAAAAGTGTCCAGCTGTACGTAGTAAATAACAGTTGAAAAATCCTCCACGAGTGGCGCTATAAGCTGCAGCCAAAGGGTGTGGAGTGGAGTGTAGGAATGTATGTAGCCGTCAGGGCTTTATAACGTTATCGAATAACAGAAAAAATATCGTTACGTACCGTTACTTTCATAATGGTAGCCAGATAACGTTATTTTTCATACGATATCTAGTAAAATAACGTTATATTTACCGTTACTATTATAACGATATTTTTTCGTTATGTATAAACGAACAAATATCGTTATAATAATAACGGTAAATATAACGTTATTTTCTGGTGTCAGGTATGCAATCGTGCACGGTGCACTAAATCTCACCCGCAGCCCACTTTTTTTTGTGAGATTTATGCTTACCTACTTTTAGGAGTTTATTACATAAAGAAATAATAAAAATAATAGTTATTGTTTTGGACTAAAAATGGGATGGACTATAACGTTATCAAAGAACATATATTTACCGTTATAAATCCTTTAAAACGTTATAACATTAACCGTTTTTCATAACGTTATCTATGCCCTTGAAGCAGTAACGTTATGAAAAAATAACGTTATTTGAAGCCCTGGTAGCTGTTGGTGAGAAGATATAAATTATTACTAGAATTACTGGGTTAATACCAATATATTTTAAAAATATAACCTAAAATAGCTGATTTAAAAATTTCCTTGGTCATTGGTGCTATCGTAGCGCCACCTATTTAGTGAATTAGTTTCACCCTAATTTAACGCATTTTCGGGGACACTTTTATCATAAGCGCTTATTAAAACGCGTATTCCATTTCACTAAATTTAGGTATCTAAATGATTTAGTGATTAAATTTAGTCAAGTGGAATAACATTTAGTAACTTTCTAAAAGTTATTCCACTTGACTAAATTTAGTCACTAAATATTTAGATTTCTAAATTTAGTGAAATGGAATAAGCGCTTTATTCCACTTATCCTAGCTAGGTTCCTAGGTAGGATCCTAGCTTTCTAAATGTTATTCCACTTGACTAAATCGGAAACGATTTAGGATCTAGGAACCTAGCTAGTATAAGTGGAATAAGCGCTTTACATAGATATTCCTCCTTTCATCTTAGACACTCCATGATATCAAATTAAAAATATTAATACGGTATCTTTAACAGTAAATCTACAGTTTTATAACGGGAATTAATAAACTAGAAATGTCTTTTTATATTATTCATCTCGGACTACACTCCATTTATTTATTTGTTCAATAGTATACAATAGTTACAAAATACAAGAAATCTTGCCGCAAAAACTACAATGAGTTTATCTGGACAAGATGTGGTCGCATTAGTTACAAGATGTGGTCGCATTAGTTAAAGCGTGAGTAAAGTTAAAGCGTTTATTCCACTTATCCTAGCTAGGTTCCTAGGTAGGATCCTAGCTAGGATCCTAAATTACTACAAAATATTTAAACTCTAAAGCCGGCTGTACACTCTCGCCGAGACACAGCGAGGCGGCCCGAGTGCGAGAGTGTAAATGGGTGCGCTCGCCTCGTCTCGCCTGTCTCGGACCCTCTCGGTCCGTTGTCGGTATTTTGCGCCCGAGACAAAGGGTCTCGCGAGGAAAACGAGCGCACTACTGTACACTCTCGCGTCTTTCAGTACTAGTCCCGCCATTGGACAGTGTAGAACAGAAAAATAACAATATTAAACGACATTTTAAGTCATTATCTGTGAGAAATAAAATTAAATATGATTATAAATCTTTGGATTACTGTAGAATCCTCAGAAGACTGGCTCACTAACACACCCAGTACCACTTGCGGAGCGCACGTCTATTCACTGTCACTGCCACTATACAACTGAACCCTGTGACTACTTGACAACGACTTATATAGACTGCCCCCACTACTGGTGTGCATGAGACAATGTAGTATCTACTTTATATGTAGATACACTGCACATACACTACATCCCTTCCCTTTTCTAATTTTGATTAAACTAGACATTACAAAATCTCGATGTATACCTACTGCTATAACTCGTACTTCCTATGCCTTCTTACTTGCCGGCTTGTTTATATTTCAGTGACGACTCTTCCAATTGACTTTTCAATACTTACAAGTTTACTTTTTCGCTCCTCCTCTTACCCTTACCTCCTTCCATGAATATAAGCTTCCATCTCTCCTTTTTTCCTTCTTTTGGAACGGAGTTTTCTATTGTGCGTTGCGAAAGGAGGCTAGACCAAAAAGGTTGTAACGACACTTTTTATCAGTGCCCGCATGATAGGGGCAGAGGGCGTTGATAGTATTTGTAGTTAAATTCCAATTTAATGGAAAACCAAGTTCTTATATTTTATTCCCAATTTAATGAGAAACTACATTTCCAATTTAATGGAAAACCAGATGTCCAATTTAATGGAAAACCAAGTTCTTATATTTTATTCCCAATTTAACGAGACCATAACCTACCAATTTAATGGCAGCAAAACATAACTCCAAAATTTAATGGCAGCAAAATATAACTCGCCAATTTAATGGCAGCAAAACATAACTCGCCAATTTCATGGCAGCAAAACATAACTCGCCAATTTAATGGCAGCAAAACATAACTCGCCAATTTAATGGCAGCAAAACATAGCTCGCCAATTTAATGGCAGCAAAACATAACTCGCCAATTTAATGGCAGCAAAACATAACTCGCCAATTTAATGGCAGCAAAACATAACTCACCAATTTAATGGCAGCAAAATAACTCGCCAATTTAATGGCAGCAAAACATAACTCGCCAATTGAATGGCAGCAAAACATAACTCGCCAATTTAATGGCAGCAAAACATAACTCGCCAATTTAATGGCAGCAAAACATAACTCGCCAATTTAATGGCAGCTAAATCTACCAATTGAATGACAGCAAACATAATCCGCCAATTTAATGGCCGCAAAACATAATCTACCAATTTACTGGTCGGCCTAATCATAACAAAATAACTTTTTTTTTTTTACCAAGTTCTTTTATTTAAATGAACAGACTGGACTGAATTAAATTAAACATTTAATTGCATCTTAGTTTGCATAATATTAAATAATCTAAGTATGTTATTTGATACCCGTGTTTGTACCATCTAGCTACAAGCGCGTCAATTAACTCCACCATAGTTTAACGACGCATCAAGTTATCATTTTAACTAGTGCCAAGTATAAATTATTATCATTGCTCGTGGGCTGATTGTCACCCTAACATGTACCTGAGTATTTCTAATGCAATAGGAAATCTCTTATAATTCATTTTTAGAGCATTTATAATTTCAATTGAATGAAATTCAAGTCCTCTCAAAATAATAAACAGTCAAATTCGTATTCAAGTATTTACGTTGAATGAAAATCCAAATATTCATAACTACCAATAGCTGCTGTTCATTATCTGATTGTATAATTACAAAGTAACTATTATGTAATAATTAGTAATCTGTGGTATGATAATATTTCCGTAGCTACCTTAAAGAAAATGTGATGCCTGGAATATTACATTTTACATTGTTATAACAATTGTAAGATCATAATATTAGGTATATTAAATCATACCACCGCGAGTCTGAAATATTATGTTAGGACTTAGGGTCAAGAACATTGGTGTTCTTACTATTAACATTTCCACAGCTAGACAGGTAAAACAGCAATTCCAAACGTTTCTCTTTTTGATAAACATAATAATAATATAATTTATCCTTCAAAACAACTTCAAAATGATTATTATAATATGTAAATCCATTTTTAGATAACATTGATAGTTATGTAAAATTCCATTAAGTACCTGAATCATTAACATAATCAATTAACAAAATCTATTTTATTAAGAATTTCGATTACGCGACCGCATCGCCAAATCCAAATAATACAAACCTAAACTAGGTTTGGTCCTCCTAATTCTGACATACTATGGATGCTGTGTATATTTCTTTGTATTATTGACATAATTATTATGAGTAATATGTATATTATTGTTACTTTATCATCATTTCCATAATGTAGTTTGTGTTGAGAATTTACTTTGATAGAACTTTTAACCTATCAATCCCCGTAGGGCCCAAGTGGGCCGCGATAACAAAAGATTTCCAAGAGTTGGCGATCGAAGGATTAATATATTATATATTTTATCAAACTTTTCCTGTGTATGTGATAACAAAATATATAATTCCGAATCATTGACCTGACAAACAAACATAATATCAACACAGTTATTACATTTAAGTAGGTATAGTTTATACTTTTAAAACCCAGACAACTTTTAACTGAAAGTAAACTATTCTTTGTTTTACTTGTTTTGTACCTAAGGATGAGTTTTAAAGTATTTCTTGCTAGTAGATTACCTACTACACTCACTTCGATCATAAGAAGTTTGTTTCTAATTTATAAAATAACTCCGAATCTCTAAATATTTGTTTACAAGAATGTCCATAACAAATTTTGACACCACCTGATCTGGTGAAAACCTTTTCTCTGCAATAATTTTACATCTCAACATATTTTCATGTAATTAAATGATGATAGGTATAGATATACACATACTTTTCTCGTTTCTCGATATCAATATTTTTTAGTTGAGTAGGAAACAGTTAACAGACCATATTGAATTATTGTCGCTTCCATTTTTTTTTTTAGCTAAATAAGTTTTTACTTAAATGTGACACGACGACAACTTCCAATACATCAACCATGCATGAAAGAATAATTTATATACCTATTTAATCTAACTACTGGATAAATTAGATTCGTGATCCAGACGAAATAGAATATAATATCAGGAAATTGAACCGCTATTGTTTTATTTATACTTCTTCTCCCATTTCAAAAATCTTGACAATCCAACTCTGCGTTCAAAACCAGAGAGGTAATCCACGTACATACTTTATTTGATTAAAAAATAATTACTTAATAATATTATTGGGGCGAGCGAATCAAACCCTAGCCCATAACTTGAACATTTCGTGGTACAGAGAGAATATCACGCCTATTGATTCGTGCTTTAACGTAATCATTTTTATTTATATGCAGATGTGCTATTATCAATCAGTCAAGGTGTGACAACGCGAGCCCTAACAAAACCCGGCTTTTAGCTCATTTAGTTATCTCTATCTCATGTTTTGTCATCAATACAATATGAACACTTTTTAATGAATTTATTCACAATAAATTTTACATTTAACAATAGAAGTTGCCAAAAGTTACTCAATCTCTAACATTTTCATTTAAATGTCTTTAGTCTATATATATATTTAATACCGTTGTAAGAGTTATACGAGGTCTTGGGTCTTGAATGTTTTTATCAGGTGACATATTCTGTACCTGCACTGGTACCTATACTATAAACTTGTCACAAACACCAAACCTCACAGTTCACGCCGAACTGTTACGTCATGTTAAACGTATGAAAAGATTTTTATTCCCAAAGGTTTACTTGTATGAACAGAAGGCAATAAGTAAAAGCAAAATAAAAGTAATTATAAAGTGCAATGCATAAGTTTAGGTACTGTATGATAATAGCTTGATTTTTTATTATTCTTCCACTGTAGATGAGTTTGTATAAAATTCTTGTTTGAAATAGTTTCCATATTAGTTATAATTTGAAACCAATTGATTTCCGTTTTTTTTTTTTTTTTTACTTGAGAAAATAAGGACAATTATTGTAGTCATACAACCATATATCGACAAAGAACTATCAGAAATAAATATCCACGTTATAACTATCTTTACTTCATAAAAACATTTGAATACTTTTATTAAAGTTCATTGCTATTAGATTTAGTTTTTCAACGTTTTTATATTAATATAAACATCAAATAGGGACCTTAAGACAACACTTATTTATTGAAATAACGTTCATTTAAACCATTACCATACTTATTAATTGTTTTGTATAAAATATTTTGGTTTATTTTGAACAAAGATACACAAGATATGTATTAAGTAATATACACGGCATTGTAAATGTCTTAAAGATATATTCATTATTGTATCCATGACTGTATCATGATGAGGTATATTGTGTTAAATTTACTTTTCTGCTAAAACTTTGTTTAAGTACAAGGACAGATATAATTTTTATATAAGTAAGTAAATTTAAAACAAACCAAAGAAAATGTCATGTATACTCGTATCACCAAAGTTAAATTATAAACCTCTCACATTAAATATACCTAATATACACAAGTGTTAGTAAAATTCCACTTACCTGCGTTTATTTACGCAATTTTATTTGCAGCAATTCCATATATCAGCTGATATTAACTTACAAACACTTCCGGAACAATAAAATCACAATTTAATTGTAATTATTAGTACTAGGGAACAACTTAAATATGTTATTATTTTAACGATTGTTCAGTTACTTATTGCACGCATTACATAACTATAATTTTCAACAAGTTAAGAAAATAATCAAAAACGTAAGTGTATTGGTTTTATCTGCCTTATAAATTTCTTAACAAACCATAACGTCGACTTTTAAAATATATATTTTTATTAACATCTACCTTCCATTTTTTTTTTTTTAATTTCTCCAAACCTTTAATAATATTTGTCCTCGTCGCCAATGTAGAATCCTCAGAAGACTGGCTCACTAACACACCCAGTACCACTTGCGGAGCGCACGTCTATTCACTGTCACTGCCACTATACAACTGAACCCTGTGACTACTTGACAACGACTTATATAGACTGCCCCCACTACTGGTGTGCATGAGACAATGTAGTATCTACTTTATATGTAGATACACTGCACATACACTACAATTACAATGATATCTTTCGATGCATGGTGAATGGTGAATGGTCGTTTTCGTCCATCTTGTCTGAGTTCTTAACTGCGATTGAACTAAGCGAGAATGTACATGATCGCACTCGGGCAAGGGGCTCTCGCACGAGACTCTCGCCCGAGAGCTCTCGGCGAGAGTGTACAGCGGGCATAAAAAATATTTTTTAGTATTTTAAAAATATTTTTTTAGTAATATTTTGTAGTAAATTTACTATTTATTTATATATTTTTTAGTGTTTTACTCTATTTTTTAGTGTTTAAATATTAAGTACTAAATTTACTAAAAAAAATTAAAAACAATTTTTTTTAATGTTTAAATATTTTGAAGTAAATTTTTGTGCAGGAACCTAGATAATTACTATTTTAAACTGAAAAACAACTCAAACATGTTAAATATTTTCGTATGAGAAAATTATTTTGGAATTACGTATATGTATGAGAATTTCGAGGGTACCCGGCCCCTTAAATTGGTAATCTCGGCAAAATCTCGGCCACTGGCCAGTGTCAAGCAACCATGGCCAGTGTCAAGCTGCATGTGTCAAGTAAAATATGGCGGGAAAACAACTTTCTTTCGTTTTATGACCGCTGTACACTCTCGCCGAGAGCTCTCGGGCGAGAGACTCGTGCGAGAGCCACTTGCCCGAATGCGATCATGTACATTCTCGCTTAGTTCAAACGCAGTCATGAACTCAGAGAAGATGGACGAAAACGACCATTCACCATTCACCATGCATCGAAAGATATCATTGTAATCCTAATGCCCGCTGTACACTCTCGCCGAGAGCTCTCGGGCGAGAGTCTCGTGCGAGAGCCCCTCGCCCGAGTGCGATCATGTACATTCTCGCTTAGTTCAATCGCAGTTAAGAACTCAGAGAAGATGGACAAAAACGACCATTCACCATTCACCATGCATCGAAAGATATCATTGTAATCCAAAGATTTATAATCATATTTAATTTTATTTCTCACAGATAATGACTGATAATGTCGTTTATTATTGTTATTTTTCTGTTCTACACTGTCCAACGGCGGGACTAGTACTGAAAGACGCGAGAGTGTACAGGCCCCTTAGACAAAGTCCCTTTCGTTAAAAACGATGACGAAATTCGTTATCAAAATGTATGGGATTTGACATTAGTCTTCGCAAGCGAAATGTCATTTAGCTATGACTTATGTCAAACCGCATACATTTTGATAACGAATTTTGTCATCGTTTTTAATGAAAGGGACTTTGTCTAAGGGGGCAGTAGTGCGCTCGTTTTCCTCGCGAGACCCTTTGTCTCGGGCGCAAAATACCGACAACGGACCGAGAGGGTCCGAGACAGGCGAGACAAGGCGAGCGCACCCATTTACACTCTCGCACTCGGGCCGCCTCGCTGTGTCTCGGCGGGAGTGTACAGCCGGCTACTCTTTAATAGTGCCTTTTTCAGAATTTGTCTAAATCTCAACTTTTTCTGTACTTATTACAGTCTTCATTACTTTGAAGTCGGTACCAGTCCCAAAAGTTTCAGATACTCTGACATTACTGAACTCGCGATTAAATTTGCTGGTACCGACTAATGAAGATTGTAATATGTACAGAAATAGTTGAGATTTAGACAAATTCTGAAAAAGGCACTATTAAAGAGTAAGAGTTATTTAACACTTTTTAGTTCACATTACGATTGTTTTTACCTTGGAAGTTGGTTTTCATTTTTTTGTTAAAAATAATCTTCTGATTATCTTATGATGAGGTGTTCAGATTAGTATGAAGCCAGAGAATTTTTTTTTCGAAAGTTGGAGAAAAAAATAATTTGAAAGCCAATTTGTCACGAATATATGTCATACATCATGAGTTCAAATCTTTTTTCTCCAACTTTTGAAAAAAAAATCTGTGGCTTCATACTAATCTGACCACCTCATCATAAGAAAATCGTTATAACTTCTTAACTATCTGACTTAGAGCATTGAAGTAAAGGAATTTTAAAAGATGAAAACTTCCTCTATCTTTTAAAAATAAAAAAGAACTAGTTTAATGTGCTAGATTTTTCACAAAAAGCCATTAATTAAAAAAATACACATTTTTTTTTCTTTAACTTCGGTTTTTCTATGTTTAATTCCACGAAATTTATAACATATTGCCTGTGTAAGCGTAGTCCACAAATTTAGCTATCAAATGAGACCTTTTTTTATCTTCATAGAATATTTACAAGAGCAGTTCTGGTCAGATAAATGTGAAAGCCCGAGAAAAACTAAAATGGCTGCCATTTTACAACCTTGAGAGAGAAAAAAATTTGAGGGCCAATTTGTCGATAAAATATGAGGAATTAATATTTTTTCGTTGTGAACAAAAAAAAAACTTTAAACTAAAAAAACAGCCCTTTTGTTTGGAAAATTTAACATTATCTTTAGTGTAATAAAACCGATTTTTGTCCGTTAATCATCCTGCATTTATAACTCATTTTTGGTCAAAATGGTCGGTGCAACAATCTAGCACTCAGGCGATGATGAGTCTTTTTATTGTTTTCTTGTCACACTCACAACTATGAATTATTAGCCCAAAGTAGCCAAAGGGGCTATAAAGTATAATTTACACAGAGCCAGTACTGGCTCTGTGTAAATTATACTTTACTTGCTTCAACTCTTGCGGATCTTACCAAAAGTAAAAAGAATGGGCTTAGAAGTTGGAGAGAATAAAAATAATAAAAAAGACGGGTTGCACTCCGGGAGTGCCGGCAGAAGTGAAAACTTGATTAACGTTGTGCCTTATTTTTTAACCCATTTTTTATGAAAATCGATTTTTAAAATATCGTTTTTTATATTAATCGAAACCCTTACAATTGATTAAATTTTTAACCAATTTTTTATGAAAATCGATTTTTTAAAAAAACGATTTTTTAAAAAAACGATTTTTTTAATTAATCAAAACCCTTACAATTTTTTTAACCCATTTTTTATAAAAATCAATTTTTAAAAATCGATTTTTTTTAATTAATCGAAACCCTTACAATCAATTAAATTTTTAACCCATTTTTTATGAAAATCTATTTTTTTAAATCGAAACCCTAACAATCGATTAGGAAATATCAACAATCGAAAAAACCAATCGATTGTTCGATTTCGATGTTACAACACTAGTCTCCAACCGTCTTACGGTTTTTCGATCAGCACGAGCATCTGACGCGAGTTTCACAGTTTTTATCCATCCCACAAAAGTGCTCAACGCCGCTAAAGAACTTTTCACTTCAATATACATATTTAAGAGTGAGAGACAAACTGCATTGGAGAAATCACGGAATATATAACACTACAGGAAAGGGCATGTGGGCGTGGCCCGCGTGCCATAATTATGTCCTGCGGGACATAACCTAGCTCACTCGCTTCGCGGTCGTTGGTGTCTCGTGACGTGCGCTGCCGGTGATTCTGATACGCGTGTTCTGTTAAAAACCCCTCAATAATGACTCGTTGTTCCATCCTTGAGTGCAAAAACAATAGTGGTAGTAGTAAATTACTTCGACCAGGGTGTTTCTTTTCATCGGTAAGTCGTTATTTACTTTTTATTAATTAAAAACATTTTAGAATTATCTGCATCCATTTAAACCATCAGTGTTAAATTAATAATCTTACGTTTGTACATTGTAATAAAGTCCAAAATTGTCTGACGCCTTGTCCGCTAGAATTAGAAATGACGTCACGATCGGAACATTACGGTTGTGACACTGTGATATTATCGATATATCGATTTAATAATTGTACACTTATTATAATGTGGACACTTTAATGGCAATTACTGAATTATTTACCCAGTTGATTTATACAACCTATTGATAATTTTGTTTTAGTTTTCCTAAAAATCCGCATGTAAAAGAGAAGTGGATTACTGCGACTGGAAGGGTCAATTGGAAGAATAAATTGCGTGGTCAGAGATTTTCATCACCTGAAGAAGCTGTGGACGCCTACAAAACGGCCATTTTGGAGACCCCAACTTCCGAATGGAATGGTTGCTTCAATGATTGGTTCCATCGTATAGAAAAATGTGTCAAATTTCGTGGAGAATACTTCGAAAAGCAATAAACACATTTTTAGATAGTAATATTGTGTCACTTCCTTGATTCCCGAAATTTTCAGTGCCCTCGTAAGCTGACAGACCATAAGTCGCTTCTATACAAATGTACCACATTTTTACTTACTCACTTTACAGTTTACTTACATACTTAGTGTAAATTAGCTTAAGTTATCATTGTTATTTTCCACCTTTTTGGTAAAAGGTGGACCCGTGCGAGTTTCTTACGCCGGTTCTTCTCACCAGGTTAGTTCCCGAACCGGTGGTAGGCCTCATATTGACACGACGTTCTAAAAGTGTTAACTTTGTTAACCTATTTGGAAATAAAAATATTTTGATTTTGATTTTATTTTATAAACTTCTTATATATATCCATAAATAATAATAAAAATGCGAAAGTGTGTCTGTCTGTCAAGTCGGTTTTATATGGTGCACTGTATTGTAATTACCGATTCCTTTAATTTGATACCCATATCGAAAAAAAACTAAATTATCCGACTTATTTTAAAAGGCGGCCATCTTGGATTTCGATTTTGTACAATGCAGTGTATTCTACTGTGACTCTACTTATCAAGCCCCTTAATTTGATACCCATATTGACGGGATTGAGAAAAACTATGTTGTCCGCCATCTTGTAGTGGCGACCATCTTGCATTCACAATAATATGGCGTATATAACATAAATATAATTGTATTGTCGCTAGAAGCAAAGGCGTTACGTGCTAAATTTCAGATCAATCGGTTGACGGAAAATGGGTATTACTAAATTTGACCCGCGAACGAACAGCGTGAGCTAAATAAAACCGTTTAATAAAAACTGTTTGGTAATAAAAATCGGCCAAGTGCGAGTCGGACTCGCGCACGTAGGGTTCCATACCGGTGTAGAGCGAAACTAGGCAAAAATTTGTGTTACTTGTATGGGAGCCCCCTTAAATATTTACTAATATAATTAAGGATTTTCTGAAAATTTCAAGTGCCTAGCTGTTACTATTATTGATTACGAGCGAAAAAAACCTAAAAAAAAAGTCTGGCTATAGTGGTTCTTGAGGGTTCCGTGCCTAAAGGGTAAAAACCCTTGGGGCCCGGAACCCTACAAATGAAAATAAACTAAAAAACCGGCCAAGTGCGAGTCGGACTCGCGCACCGAGGGTTCCGTACAAACCTGCAAGGTTTACAAAGTTCGTTCATTACGACAATCGAGTATGAGGAAATGGGTAGTAAGTTTAAAATTATTAAAAAAATATATATTATGTGATGTAACTAAAAATTTATGGTTTTCGTAATTTTTCCTTTATCTATGCTATAAGACGTTGCTTCGTACCAAATTTCAAGATTCTGAGTTCACGGGAAGCACCCTGTAGGTTTTGATTCCCTTGCAAGTGTCGAAAATTTGCGGCATAAACGGCTGTATCTTTTGATTGCGTTGGCTTAGAAGTTTGATTTTTTTACAGCTTCAAGGGACAGTAGACTTGAGTAATTGATATAAATTTCAGCTTCATACCTCCACGCGTTCCTGAGAAAAAGGGTCTTGACAGACGGACAGACGGACAACAAAGTGATCCTATAAGGGTTCCGTTTTTTTCCTTTTGAGGTACGGAACCCTAAAAGTATCAAAAATAAACAGTTTAACTCGAATAATTTTACGGACGGACCGTAAGGGAAAAACAGGCAAAACAACATTTGCCGGGACAGCTAGTTTTCTATATAAACACAAAAACCATAAAAACAACAAAATATTATAAAACACAAACAATAAATGTATATTAAAACTAATTAACTAACAGACCTTTAGCATAATTATTATTTTTTCGATTGATTTTATCGACATAATCGACAATCCCATCCCTTTTTGAGTAGCGGCTAGCGACGTCACAAATCAAGGTCATGATAGAACATTCAAGAAAAAAGGAAGTGCGCGAGTACGAATTAAAACCTTACGCTAGTTGACCTAAGGTGTAAAATTGCGTCCAACTTCAAGTCTTTTATCATATTAAGCCGATAAGCGCCATCTAGCGTTGAATAGCTGAACTTGGTAGTCAAGAGCCGGTATTGCTAAATTTAAGCTAAATTCTTCTTTATTTCAAAAGGTTTATGGTGTTTTTTACGACTTTGTATATATTTTTTTGAATTCTTTTTGTGATTGGTTATTTTTTTGTGTGCGTAAAATGTTACTGTGTGAGTTTGGCGACAGCAGTTTCTAATGAAACTTATCGCTATGCCCTTTCCTGTAGTGTTATATATTCCGTGGGAGAAATTATCTCTCTCCACTGCACTCTTCACTCAGGTAGATTGTTGATAAAGTCTGACACGTAGTGAGTTCTGATTAGAGTGACATAGGTGTTCAATCAAAGAGCAGGTTCTATTAAACTAGAAAACGAAACTGCTAAAATGACGATGGGAGTTGGGACTTTGGTGGACAAGATTCTTATTAAAATAATTTTAAGAAACAAAACCATTACATATTATCATAATCAACTTTACTTCCAAAGCTATTAAACGTTATTAATATTTAAAACAATTTAAATTATGATAAAAATGGTCACACAGTGTACAACACGGTCAAATTAACTTAACACTGTATAGAAATGACAAATTAACAAGCAAGTTCCATAATGACGTCATCAAACCGTGCGTCTTGTTAATTTGACCGTGTTGTACATTACAGATATTACTGTGCAGCAGTAATATCTATGTGTCAGAGACAAATATTAATTTAATAACTGTAAATAAATGAAGATTTTAGCATACATTAACTGTCTAACTCTTTATTACCTAAGTGGAAGTTTGATCATCGTAATATAATGTCTGAGTGTTGCCGTAAGTTAAACAAAAGTGGGCCTCAAAGGCTTTACTGCCTCCTATGGTTTCTTCAATATTTAGACAAATAAAAGAGAAATAAATTAGACATTCAACATGGAAAAAATCTGAGGTTGGCTAGTCTGGATAATCGGATGATCTATAGAAAGTAATGATTGTTACTAATTACTATTAATTATTATCTTAGAGTTAAGTGTCAATTATTGTTCAATTACCTACAATGATAATATACTTAATATACTAAGTTTGAGCAGTTTAAAATACCGTCTCTGGGTATGTGGCAATCAATCACTTGTAGTATATTATGAACAACAAGATATAAGTAATAAGACAAATAAGAATAACAATAACAAGATACAACAAATATGAAAAAAAAGAACTGCCTTGAAGCTACCACTTAAAAAATTAACACAAATCAAAAACTAAAATTCTAAAACTCTGCTTTCCTTGTTCTATGCACAATGTAAAAAAAATCTTTGCCAAATTATGGTTTAGAAGAATGCAAGCACTGTATATTATTAAGATTATACAGGTGTATAAAAAATGATAACAAGGAATGTGTATAAATTGTTTCCCTACGAACTCTAGTTCACTGTGAAAGTAGCATGCTCTATAATCATTATAATAAGGGTTACTTTTCAATGTTTGATATGTAATGAGTAATGACCATTCAAGATCAAAAAAAGTAATAGGCTACTTGACCAAATTTTTTTCTTCATGCTAATCGCTTCATAATCATTCATTTTTACAAAAAACCTAATATTTTAATATTTTACACAGTAGAAACCCATAAAAATGTTTATTGAAAAATATGCCTCTTAAATGGCGCCGAAAACACTGTCCGCCATAGTGTGACGTCATACGCTTAGCATTTTAAACTCTCTTTATTTAATTTTTTTTAATGTGCTAAATGTAGGTACGAGTCTAAAAGTGCCCAAAAATTATAAAATAATTATATAATAAATTAGAAATCATTTGTAATGTTGAAAACTTTTGGAGAAAAGTTTTGGCCATTTCATTTCCTGTCTACAATAAATGGAGATAATTTAAATAAAACTGATGTTTTATTTGAATTATTGAAGAAAATATATAATAGGCTTATTCTTATTATTTATGTACAAATAAACTTACACATAGCGAGCGCGATAAATAAGATATTAAATTAGTAGGAGGATGACGTCACATCCAAATCGGAAGTACTGCAAAAGCGTTTTCGTCAGTACAATTCCTATTTTCAAATCGACTTATTTTTATCAATCATAAGCTTTTATTTGATAATAAGGGTGAAATACGGTTTCCTAGGCCAAGTTCTACTAGAAATATGCATTTGTTCAATGAAATTGAATATAGGTCAAGTAGCCTATTCTTGCAGAGCTGCTCAGCTACTTTCACACATCCTATAGTATAATCATTTTTTTTGTTATGCACAAAAAACATTTTTTTTAAAACAAAGATTTTAACTTTAACAATGTCAATAATATAAATATTATTTAATCATGCAAGTAAACAAGAATTATGTCCTTTGTTCTTTTCAATTTGCTTTTCTACTGCTTGCAATGCTGTAGTAAAGTCTTTAGAGGTCAGTTGCTTGGTACCTACTTTTTTTTTAATTAGCTTAAACATTCTTTGCAACTTATTTTGATTGAGACGTTCTAAGCTTAGTGACTTAACAGATCTGCTACTTAAATAATTCCAAATACCTCGTAAGGATAGTAAAGTGATAATGTAGCAATCGATACATCTCTTGCTTCTCAACTTTAATTCATCATCAGCTGTTGGAAATCTTACAGTTTTTAATTTTTCTATATACTCTGCCCATTTTTTATGATGAAAACTGTGCTTATGAACCCATTCTTTATATCCGCTTTGATACTCATACTTACTCTGTGGGCCACTTGTGCAACCCAAAAGGCTATCGAGTTGGGCAATTACCACTGCCGAATCCATATACACATTCATATCATTAATATCTTTGTTCATTTTAAGATGACCACGTTCAGAGAGTAGTCTTAAACTTACTGCTGTTTTATGAGACAGAGTTGCTATAGCCAGTTGAACATCTTTTTTGGACTCTTCTGTAAGGTTAATGTCGTCTTCCGTAATTGAAAGAAAACAATATGGTTCCCCCTTAAAGTAATTTATTACTTCCATCAAATGTGACCACCTAGCTGTTTTTTCATCCAAGACAATTTCACCAGATTCTTGAAAGTGATTCCTAATGGATAGATAAAGTTGGGGCACATCATAGACAATAAATATGGTCTTGCCCCGAAACTTGAAATTAGGACATGCTAAGGAATGATTCTTTGTTTGTGAAAGTAAATCCATAGTAGTAACATTTAGGGAGGAGTGATTGCAGACTACAGCCAGAACTGTGTATGTCGTTTTCATTACAGCATGTACCACTTCTTTAATAGTTTCTGCTAAAAGCATAGGCTCAATGGACCCTTCAATAAAGTAGTATGCTACAATATTACTCCTCCGCTTTGAAACGCCTTGAAACATAAAGACGAGAACATGACCTGGAGCATTTCCTGAGTGTTGAGCAGAAGTTCCAGGACTAACTTGCTCGTGTATAATTTGAAGAGGCATGATATCGAATAAAATAACACACAAATTTTCACTATCACATAAGCTATCTTGATAAATCCACCGAATTTTATTTTTGTCAATACCAGGACCCATCTTAGCCATTTTTGGTGATAAATTTACATAAAATATAAGTACCTAGGCAAAGTTTTTATTTTAA
Source organism: Polyommatus icarus (assembly GCA_937595015.1). NCBI lineage: Eukaryota > Metazoa > Arthropoda > Insecta > Lepidoptera > Lycaenidae > Polyommatus > Polyommatus icarus. The sequence goes on along the minus strand of OW569322.1, from coordinate 22,208,844 downwards.
CAGCTCGACTTGGAAAGTAAATAGGTACTGCCGGTAAGTAGGTACTGGTTATTCGATGGGATTGTTTTTATCTTCTTGTAGTTTATTTTAAACACAAACCCAAACCAAAGTTTATACAATTCTTTTTGTTGGAACTTGGAAACACGTTGGAAAATATCACAAATGTTCGAAAAAACGTAGTGATTATATTCTCTTTGTGTTCGAATTTGAATCAACGAATACTATACTCACAAGGAGATTTGAATGATTTGAAAATTGAAAATTGAATAATGAATTTACTTCTTCTTCTTCTTCATTTTAAATATGGCCCCTTTGTGAATCGCCATCAGCCATGTGTTGGAAGTTGGAACTTGGAAGCATGTGAAGGGTCCAGTTCAAGAAGTACCTGAGTCCACTTTTAGGGCGACTTTTACCAAACGGTTAAACATGTTTAAAATTTTATTTAAGCACAAAATTCTGTTTATCTACACAATTTGTCTTGCACCACAAGTTAAACATAATTATAGATCAGGGTTTTTGCGAATATCCGCATCCGCATCCGCAAATACGGAGCATCCGCATAGATTTGGACATCTGCATCTGCATCCGCATCCGCAATAAATCAATGCGGATTTTTATGCGGATGCGGATGTCATATAAGTTGCAACAAGAAAAAAAAACGGCGGGGCCTGTGAATAGCGCGTGCCGTTTGCGCGTGACAATGACCAATCGGAGCAAAAAGGCCGACCAACTGCGTATCGGCCAATAGAGGGTTCCGTACGGTGGATGCAAGTTCCGAACAAAAAAAATTGGGTTCCAAATTTAAACATAGCAACTGGACCCAATAACATAATCTGTGCTTGATCTGTGCAAGGTCGACTGTGATTGGCTGATAAAAAAGACCATAAAGAATTTAAACTACATGAGAAAAAAGACGAAGAAGGAGTTTAAAACTCAAAGTTCGATTTTCATTTTGTGAATATTATTTGTAGCAACTCATACAAAAATTGTAAATTATGTGGATTAATTATTGAAAAAACGAAAGGTAAGCCATTGTAAAATGTAAATGTAACCGTAAATTGATATGGCTGATTTTATAGTTAAGCGTTTCGGCAGCGCCGTTGGAGCGCGCGCGTTCGAAGATGTATGGGGGTAGTAGTAGCGTTTCAGAGTCGCGCGCTTGAGCAGCGCCGTTCGTCCGTACGTTTTCTTCGTCTTCAAACGCGCGCGCTCCAACGGCGCTGCCAAACGCGTGACTGTAAAACCAGCCTAAATTGAAGCAAAACATAACTATGTCATACCATGTTTTAAGGCTGATTTTATAGTTAAGGCTGATTTTATAGTTAAGCGTTTCGGCAGCGCCGTTGGAGAGCGCGCGTTCGAAGATGTATGGGGGTAGTAGTAGCGTTTCAGAGTCGCGCGCTTGAGCAGCGCCGTTCGTCCGTACGTTTTCTTCGTCTTCAAACGCGCGCGCTCCAACGGCGCTGCCAAACGCGTGACTGTAAAACCAGCCTATGCGTTTCGGCAGCGCCGTTGGAGCGCGCGCGTTCGAAGATGTATGGGGGTAGTAGTAGCGTTTCAGAGTCGCGCGCTTGAGCAGCGCCGTTCGTCCGTACGTTTTCTTCGTCTTCAAACGCGCGCGCTCCAACGGCGCTGCCAAACGCTTAACTATAAAATCAGCCTAATACAAATTTACATGTCGTAGTATTATTTGCATTATGCAATTTGTACATTAATTTACAACATAAACTATATAATATGAAAAAGATATATTATTATTTCATAGAAAATATTATAATGTATATCAGTATGCAGTTAATTTGGAAAATGTTGAAATGTGTATATTGTTTTATTGTAATAATACATGAGGTTTTATTAACTATACTTTAATAATTTATGCGAACTGTATGGAAATGTAGTAAATGAAAAATGTTTAATTAATTTCAGATTTTTAGGTCCCTATATTAGTTTGCTACATTCTAGTCTGCAAGCAATAGCTGTTAAGGAGATTTTAGGAGGAGAAGGAAGGTATGGGATTATGAGTGGTACGGCAATCAAGGAATAATCCTCTGATCAAGTGAGGTTGTATGCAGCTGGCCTGAACCCGCGTGATAGATTTCAGCTGTCGTATACAGGGTGTAACAGAACAAAGTAATGATACTTAAGTGTGTATATATAAAGGTGCGCGTCCACTGGATCGGAGAGAATCGGAATGAGGAAGAGGGAGAATCGGAGCGTAGGTACGCAGCGGACGGATTTGTTGCGTTGTATGTATGGTATGACTACTGTGAACTGCACTAGAAGTACTGGAACGTCATTCTGCGCCTGACAAATATATTATGACGACACGACGCGCCATCCGCACCGTCGCGTACGTCCCGATTCCGACCTGGTGGACGCGCAGCTTTAATCCCCTCCCTATATAGAGTTTACTGTATAAGCCAATCAAGTAGTTAGTAGAGTAGCATAGACAGCTATTCTATTATATTTATATAAATAAAACTTATAAAACTGTACTGTAATATTATAATACTGAATAAGAGAAATCAACAAAAGCATGTGGATTAAATCTGTTTTATTGTTTAATTTACCTTATTAGCCTATTTATTTAGCTATGTACAATAATTTTTAATGAAATAAAACATTTATTTGAGCTCATTTCTTTTTTTTTTAATTTTTGGTATGTTTAGAGCGAAAGGTTTTGCACTTAAAAATTTTAACTTCAGTTTCAAATTAAAAAAATAACGGATGTTAATTTTTTTTCTTCTAAGTCCGACCTCTTGTTACGTAGTATACAGTTTACATCCTCTTTGGTTCCGTAGTTCCGCCAGTTTTTGATAAGTTTTGTATGGTCAATGAATGTACAATTATAACAATATTATGTTTTACACTTCTATCAACATCATCTTAGTTACATTCAAAGGAATTTGAACGAAAAGTTCCTTTGTACTTCTCAATAACTTAAATGAAGTATTCTTAGCCGTAATAATTTTCTTTTTAAATTTAGCATATTTCCTACCCCTGTGAATTTTTCCACATTTCCACCACTGGTTTAGTCTCATCTCATCGAAAGTTACTAGTTAAAATAATAAGCTAATTGTAAGTTACATAAGATAGATAAAAATATAGATACATGCATAATATTATGTAAGCGTTAGAATGTAGAATACGTTAATGTGCACATTATCTAGGTAATCTGCATATTTCCTGTTACCATCCGTTAAAGTGTAAAATTTTTAAGTAAAAAAGCTTATATTGTTAATCTGCAGTCTAACTGGTTTACGCACATTAATATTACAGGAAGTATAGGTAGTTATAGTTGCATAATAATATTCTATATAATATTTAATATATCATACATATTATTATTATTATGTTTACTCTTGGTTAATGTTAGTTTTGTTAGTTGTAATATTGTATAATATAAGTAAAGTGTAAGTCAAAAGGTATATTGTTGGTAAAAATCTTGTATGTTACTCTAAAAAAAGTTTTGTAAGTGTAAAATGAGCGATTCTCGCCTTCAAACATTAAAGTTTGGCGAGATTATATTTTGTAACAACACATAAAATATTGTATTTTGTGAAGTAAATAAATAAATAAATAAAAACATATTTTTCAGAATCAACCGTTTATCTGGTAGAAGGGGGAGACACTGGACTCTAACGATTTTTTCCACTTTTAAACTTCATATTTCGCAAATGGATCCATAAATCGGAAAATGATCTTGGAATACTCGTAATATTTTTAATTTAAATTTAAAAATCCAATCCAACAACATCACACACGGTGAAGTGGACGCGAAAAAAAAGACGGGTTGCACTCCGGGAGTGCCGGCAGATTTGAAAACTTGATTATTAGGGTCGTTGTGACTTGTGCATTATTTTTTAACCCATTTTTAATGAAAATCAATTTTAAAAAAATTGATTTTTTTAATTAATCAAAACCCTTACAATTGATTAAATTTTTAATCCATTTTTTATGAAAATCGTTTTTTGAAAAAATAGTTTTTTTTTATTATTAATTGAAACCCTTACAATCGATTAATTTTCTAACCCATTTTTTAAGAAAACCGATTTAAAAAAAAAATGGTTTCTTTTTAATTAATCGAAACCCTTACAATCGATTAAAAAATATCGACAATCGAAAAAAAACATAGATTGTTCGATTTTTCGATTTCGATGTTACAACACTACTCTCCAACCGTCTTACGGTTTTTCGATCAGCACGAGAATCTGACGCGTGTTTCACAGTTTTTACTTTTTACCCATCCCACAAAAGTGCTCAACGCCGCTAAAGAAGTTTTCACTTCAAAAATAATTATCCCCGCTTGATGTGTAAAGCCGGCTGTACACTCTCGCCGAGACACAGCGAGGCGGCCCGAGTGCGAGAGTGTAAATGGGTGCGCTCGCCTCGTCTCGCCTGTCTCGGACCCTCTCGGTCCGTTGTCGGTATTTTGCGCCCGAGACAAAGGGTCTCGCGAGGAAAACGAGCGCACTACTGTACACTCTCGCGTCTTTCAGTACTAGTTCCACCGTTGGACAGTGTAGAACAGAAAAATAACAATAATAAACGACATTATCAGCCATTATCTGTGAGAAATAAAATTAATTATGATAATAAATCTTTGGATTACAATGATATCTTTCGATGCATGGTGAATGGTGAATGGTCGTTTTCGTCCATCTTGTCTGAGTTCTTAACTGCGATTGAACTAAGCGAGAATGTACATGATCGCACTCGGGCAAGGGGCTCTCGCACGAGACTCTCGCCCGAGAGCTCTCGGCGAGAGTGTACAGCGGTCATAAGGTCCCATATTTTTTTTAAAGATTTTATGTTATACAATTTTGTCGACATCGTTTATTGTCGGCAGCTTTATTTTGATATGACGAACAACAATTTCCTTTGCGAAAGTGGTAGCTTACAGAGATAAAATATGATTTAATATTTCGATTTGATGGTACTAAAATATAATTCTTCATTTATAAATTATATTTATGTAGGATCCGAAACATCCGCATCCGCATCCGCGGATGTGAACCTCTAAAAATCCGCATCCGCATTCACATCCGCGGATGTGAAAAAATCGGCATCCGCAACAACCCTGTTATAGATCTGTCAAATTAAGGGCGGCTTTTACCAAATCTTATTTAAAATAAGTTAAAACGCATTTAGTTAAATATGTTTTCGTTCGTAAACACAATTAATTTAAACCTATTTAAGTTTATCTTGCACCACGATGTTGAAGCTTGAAATTAATAAACGCATTTTGCAGTGTTACTGCATTATGTCTTGCGCGTTCCATTTTACGATTTGAGCAGTATCGTTACAAATAAAGTTATTTCACGGTTGTTTGACAAAATTCGGTTTGTTTTTTGCGTAAAACGAGTTTTCTATCAATGAATTCCTCAGACGCGGCGGGCGCAGGTAGTATCTCTTAGTAGTCTGTGGCCGGCGCAAGGGTTTGTTTGTATTGTTTTACTTGTACACATGTTGTTTTGTTTCACATACTTTAGGTTGTTGTACAGACTCGTGCAGGTGTTCTGTTAGTAGAGTAATCGACAAATAATTATAAGTGATATAAAAAGTGGCTCCCGTAACTAACTCGTCAATAACCCTGACATCTCGAGGCCTGGTGATATAGTTGACAATTTCTTCGTCGTCGTCATCAATCTCATCAAAAAGAAACTCAAACAAACTCATTATTCTTTAATCTTTTCACACTCAAATTCTTCGAAAATTATTCACGACCATAATCTAACCTCAAATTCAGTTGCTGCTAAATACGTTTAGCAGCTTAAACAGCAATTTTTGGCTGTTTAAGGGCGGCTTTTACCAAATCTTATTTAAAATAAGTTAAAACACATTTAGTTAAATATGTTTTCATTTGTAAACACGCTTAATTTAAACTTATTTAAGTTTGTCTTGCACCACGATGTTGAAGCTTGAAATGAGGAATTTTCTTAGCTTTTTAATTTGATTGTCAAACAGCTTCCATTTTAGTAACTAGATGGCGTATGGGTAGACAACTATCGGTAATACCAGGGAATACCATCAATACTTGCTACAAAACTGGGCAAAAGAATGTAAAACTTGATACATTTCAATTTAAAAAAGACGCAATAATATTCGAATGAATAGGATAATAGAGTTATTATAACGATGTTTTAGTTAAAACTCACGGAAGAAATAGCCCTGTTTACCGATATTCACACCAAATGTCACAGGAAATATACATTTTGGTTTTGACAACATCTTACCTGCACTTGTGCAAGATAACGGATATTTAATGGCTAATATTTTACCAATAATGAACATCAAAAAAACAAATAACACAATTTGGGAAAAAATAATAAAAACCACACCAACAATAAAAAGTAGAAGAAGTTTTGAAAGTGACATGCCTGCCAAAACTCTCTGTCAGTTGTCAGTTTTCAGTTTGACAATTTGCGTGTTCCTAAACTGTTAACAGTATACTGGCCTAATCGCTTAGGCCAATGATGGCTTAGATTTAAGATATTTTGATTTACGCCACACTTGACAGTACACTGATATTTTTTTGAAACACTACCAATATGTTGTCAAATAAATAAAATAAATGAAAATGAAATAATTTCAGATGGGTGGGGAACCAATAGAAAATCTAGAAGTGTCTACCGTCGCGTCGTCTGGTGGAGATGATAAAAAGAAAACTTCCCATTAACTAAACGCATTTTCGAGTGTTGCGTGGTGTTGCTACATTATGTCTTGTTCGTTCCATTTCACGATTTGAGCACTATCGTTACAAATAACGATATTTCACGGTTGTTTGGCGAAATTCGGTTGGTTTTTTTTTGCGTAAAACGATTTTTCTATCAATGGGTCAGACGCAGCCCGCAACCATCCCTTAGTAGTCTGTGCCCGCAACTCAGGTAGTATTTGAGTCTTGACCCTTTGTCAGTCTGTGACCGGCAGCGGCCCGCGCAAGGGTTTGTTTTAGATTTGAGATGTTTGTATTGTTGTACACAATGCTAGTATGTTGTTTTTTTCACATACTTTAGGTTGTTGCATGTACAGACTCGTGCAGGTGTTCTGTTAGTAGAGTAATAGAGCAATCGACAAATAATTGAGTGATATAAAAAGTGGCCCGGAACTTTTCAGTTTTAAACAATAATCTAGATTCAATTATTTCTAGCAAAATCGTCATCGTCTTCTTGGATAGGCGAAATCTTCGAAAGAACTTTTTCTCCGCCAGGATTTCAAACAAATATGTTACCGCAATAACCCTGACATCTCGAGGCTTCTTTTCACACTCAAATTATTCGAAAATTATTCTCGATCAAAAATAATCTAACCTCAAATTCAACTGTTAAATACGTTTAGCAGCTTAAACAACGATATTTGGCTGTTTATTTGACAGATCAATAATCATGTTTAACTTGTGGTGCAAGACAACTTGTGTAGTTAAACAGAATTTTGTGCTTAAATAAAATTTTAAATATGTTTAACCGCTTGGTAAAAGTGGCCCTAAATTTGACAGATCGATAATCATGTTTAACTTGTGGTCCAAGACAACTTGTGTAGTTAAACAGAATTTTGTGCTTAAATAAAATTTTGAACATATTTAACCGTTTCGTAAAAGTGGCCCAACAGCCAAATATCGCTGTTTAAGATGCTAAACGTATTCAACAGTCGAATTTGAGGTTAGATTTTTTTTGGTCGAGAATAATTTTCGAAGATTTTGAGTGTGAAAAGAATAATGAGTTTGTTTATGTTTCTTTTTGATGAGATTGATGACGACGACGAAGAAATTGTCAACTATATGAACAGGCCTCGAGATGTCAGGGTTAAGGGCCCCCGAGACGATCAAACGGTTTAACTCAAACACGTAAATTTTGGTTTGACTCAAACCATTTTGATCGTTTACAAAGCTAGTTTGAACTGTTTGTCAATCATTTACGTGTTTGAAGCTCGTTTGATGAAATTTCATTTTTTTGTTGTGTTTGACGCGCCGTTTGATCGTGTTCCGATGCGTTTGAACAAACTTTGTACCATTACGAGTATTTGGAGATTTGGAGTACATTATTTTTAACCGACTAAAAAAGAGGAGGTTATCAATTCGACGCGTATGTATGTAATATTTCCAGAACTGCCCAGTTTCCGTATATGTTTGTCTATATCAGCATCTGAACAAATGTGCAACATTTTAAGTGTATGTATGTAATACGTTTGTGTTCACATATTACTACTAACAGAACACCTGCAGCACGAGTCTGTACAACAACCTAAAGCCGGCTGTACACTCTCGCCGAGACACAGCGAGGCGGCCCGAGTGCGAGAGTGTAAATGGGTGCGCTCGCCTCGTCTCGTCTGTCTCGGACCCTCTCGGTACGTTGTCGGTATTTTGCGCCCGAGACAAAGGGTCTCGCGAGGAAAACGAGCGCACTACTGTACACTCTCGCGTCTTTCAGTACTAGTCCCGCCGTTGGACAGTGTAGAACAGAAAAATAACAATAATAAAAATCATTATCAGTCATTATCTGTGAGAAATAAAATTAAATATGATTATAAATCTTTGGATTACAATGATATCTTTCGATGCATGGTGAATGGTGAATGGTCGTTTTCGTCCATCTTGTCTGAGTTCTTAACTGCGATTGAATTAAGCTAGAATGTACATGATCGCACTTGGGCAAGGGGCTCTCGCACGAGACTCTCGCCCGAGAGTGTATAGAGAATTATCACTACGTCGAGAGCTCTCGGCGAGAGTGTACAGCGGGCATAAAATATGTGAAACAAACATGTGTACAAGTACAACAATATTTTTTCTACAAACAAACCCTTGCGCTGGCCACAGACTACTAAGTCTACAATATTAATACTACATATCTGTGCTACTAAAGCGCTTATTCCACTAAAGCGCTTATTCCACTTATTTTCCGATTTAGTCAAGTGGAATAACATTTAGAAGCTATTATCCTAAATCGTTTCCGATTTAGTCAAGTGGAATAACATTTAGAAAGCTAGGATCCTACCTAAGAACCTAGCTAGGATAAGTGGAATAAGCGCTTTACGGACTACCTGCGGGCCGCGTCTGAGACATTCATCGATAGAAAACTCGTTTTACGCAAAAAACAAACCGGTTATTTATATCGATACTGCTCAAATCGTAAAATGGAACGTACAAGACATAATGCTGCCACACTGGTGCAAGACAAACTTAAATAAGTTTAAATTAATTGTGTTTACGAATGAAAACATATTCAATTAAATACGTTTTAACTTATTTTAAATAAGGCTAAGTGTTTTGCGTAATCACAAAATTTAATACATTTTTTGATATTAAAACGTATAATAAACCAGTTTTAACTATTGATGGTGCTTATAAAGCAAATTATAAGGGGTTATTTTAAGTAAATAACTGATTTTTAAACGACTTCCAAAAAGGAGGAGGTTTCTCAATTATTCGACCGTATATTATATGTTCTTTTTTATGTTTGTTCGTGGATAACTCCGTCGTTTGTGGACCGATTTCCAAAATTCTTTTGCTGTTGTAAAGAATATAGTTGGAATTTGGTACCACGTTCACAAAAGTGGTGATCTGATGATGAAATCCATGAGGAATCGAGGGAACTCCTTAAAATTTATATGGAAACATATAGTGATTTGAACTTTTGACGTGATAACGTCTTATAATTCGATATGGGGTGCGCGCCCGAAAAACATGACAGTTCATGTGTCGTTACCTCGCTCTGAAGCGTTCCATAGGCATCGAAATAACTTTAGGTTACAGTCGAAAAAGTTTGTTTCTATTTATAGAGATTCGGAAGCGAGGGTTAAGGGGTTAAGGATTAAGGAAGGTGCCACGCACCATCATATTATGAGCCTATTATTGGTACTTCTTATGGTAATTTCCCGCCGTTTCATGTTTGATTTTGAAAATTTTATTGTTGTTGTTCAAGATGTAATTCGTTAATTACATCTTGAACAACAACGGATAATTAATCGGAAAATATTTAAATATTGAAAAATATTTTTTAGAGTTTAAATATTTTGTAGTAAATTTACTATTTATTTATATACACACACCGGCAAAATTAGCGGAACATAGGTAAAAAGGGCCACAACTTGAATTCAAGTGGGTCGGGCTGTGTGAAATCCTTTTTTATAGTTTCTAAGCTCATTTAAGAAATAAAATATTGAACACAACTGGGAAGCTAACAGATTTTTATTGCAATTATGCCCTACTAAGTGTTTTTCGATGATTGACGTTGTAAGTGTTTCTGATAAGAATGGCGTTTTTAGCGGGGTGCAAGGTATGCGAGCTCATTTGATTGTTTGGTTTTTGAAAGAATACATTGCTTAGTTAGCATAGCTATATACAAAATTAGTGATTTTCCAGCATCTACGACAGCTAGAGCTGTAACCACGATAGAGAAAGGTCACACCTACCGTCCGGTCAGTCAGGCCTTAGGTGTGTCGGCTTTCGTGGTCCATCGTAACTTTCAACGCTACAGAAAGACTGGATCTTACGTTTGGAGACGAGAACAAGGCAGATTTCGGGTGGCAATGGTTCAGGATGACCGTTTTGTAAGGGTACAAGCCTTAAGAAATCGACCTCAAACTGCTTTGCAGAGACGAAACCTGTCGGAACAGGTCCGAGATGGACGTGTAAGTGATTGTACAGTAAGAAGAAGAATCAAAGAAGTTAAACTCAAAAGTGCCAGCAAGGGCACCAAAACTTGAGACAGGACCGCAAAGAGCCAAGCTAAGATTTGCGCGTGAACATCAAAATTTAACAGGTGAGTGAAATCTTGTGCTGTACAGTGATGGGAGCAAACTTTGTGTAAATTTTGTTGACAGGCGATAAAAAACGTGGATAAATCGTAAGGAACGCTATAGACCATCAAACTTAACGGACACAGTGGCTTATCATGCAGGCTTCGTAATGGTTTGGGGTCGCATATGATTTGGAGCCCGCACGGAGCTGATGATTGTTAATGATGGCACTTTGACAGTACAGGGCTATAGCACAAACATCCTAGAACTGCATGTTGTGCCTTTTACACAGTTTTAGGCAGTAACTTCAATTTTATGCGCGTCCATGGAGTAAAAAAATCGGGTATTATTACCTAAATGATGCTGGCGTAGCCCAGGTGGAGAGGCCAGCGCGGTCTACGGATGTGGATCCGATTGAAGTCGTGTGGCACATCAATGGGTGAACGGTACGAGTTAAAACTCCAGCTCCAAAATGTGTTCAGAAGCTCGAGTTGGCGCTACTAGAGGAGTAGAAGAATATCCCACAGGAAATGATCGACAATCAAAATGCAAGCGTGGAATGGCGTATCCAGACCCTCTTGAGATTCATAGAAGGCATTACACGCTTTAAACATGGCATTTCTTAAGTAAAAATGAAGAATTTAACTTAAAAACTTACTACTGAAATTTCAAAGATTTTTCTTAATTTTTGATTTTTGCAGATTTTTTCTATTTTACACGTTTATATGCCCTAAATTTATATAAGTTATATTTTTTAATCGTCAATTATTTAATAAATAAATAAATATATAAAAAACAGCGAATAATTTTCAAAAAAAATAAAATTTTGTTATGTTCCTCTAATTTTGCCGGTGTGTTTATATTTTTTTATCGTTTTACTCTATTTTTTAGTGTTTCAATATTTAGTAGTAAATTTACTAAAAAAAAAATTTAAACAAAAAAATTTTTTTGTGTTTAAATATTTTGAAGAAAATTTTTGTGTAAGAACCTAGGTAATTACTATTTTAAACTGAAAAATAACTCAAACATGTTAAATATTCTCGTATGAGAAAATGATATTGGTATTACGTTTGTATGAGAAATTCCAAGGGTACCCGGCCCCTTAAGCGCTTATTCCACTTATCCTAGCTAGGTTCCTAGACCCTAAGGGCCCCCGCGCACGAGCAACTTAGTTGCACGGCGATTTATTTGTCTCTTTCGAAAAAATTGCGGCCATGTCGCAGGGGTGCGCGCACGAGAGCGACAGCAACGCAACTTTTTTCCGATTTTACTAGACAGTCATCAACATGGATTTGGTCGAGAGTCGAGACGGCTGTGGTTGTTGCACTCGCAATAAAAAACCGAAGAAAGCGTCGCAAAATAGAATATTGGGTGCATCCATTATGGAGCGATCGCCTGACACTTGGGAAATTTCATACTGTGTTTATGAAATTGAGAGCATACCCAGAAAAATTTTACGTTTTCTTTAGAATGAGTGTCGAAAGTTTTGATGAACTGTGCAGAATCTTACGACCTGGCCTCGTTCATGAAAATCTAGGGGAAAACCCGATATTTTGCCTCTATTTTGCCCCTATCTTGGACGATAGCTCTCTAAATCTAGGGGGAAATCCCCTGATCTGGCAACACTGGGCCGGTCGGCGACTTTATTGTTGCCTGTGCGCGCACTTGCATAGAAACCAATAGGGAAGGAGACAGTTGCGTTGCAACTAAAAAAGTTGCACAGAGTTGCGTCGCGTCGCGTCGCTACGTGCGCGCACTTCCATACTAGCCTAGACTTGATCAAGAGACAAATAAATCGCCATGCAACTAAGTTGCTCGTGCGCGGGGGCCCTAAAACGTTTCCGATTTAGTCAAGTGGAATAACATTTAGAAGCTAGGATCCTAGCTAGGATCCTACCTAGGAACCTAGCTAGGATAAGTGGAATAAAGCGCTTATTCCAGTTCCATTCTTATGTGGAATAACATTTAGTAACTTTCTAAATGTTATTCCACTTGACTAAATTTAGTCACTAAATCATTTAGATATCTAAATTTAGTGAAATGGAATAAGCGCTTAAGCGCTTTAAAGCGCTTTAGAGATGACTGCTTTAGTATGTTGGCAGTTCTGTATTATATGTCAATCCATTGAGTTAAATACACACTAGGAGAGAGCCTTATATCGGTGTAATAAGCGTCAAAAGCGTGTAATGTTATGTCCTACTTACTCGGACATAAGGAGTCGGTCTGCATATTTCATGTAATAAAAGTGTTATTAAAGGTTTTTAGTGAACATTTTATGTTAGATATTGTTGAGTTTTGTGGTTCCGCTAAATAATAAACCATAAGAACGGCCAAAGAATGCCTCAAACACGTGGATTTAACATTAAATACGTAAGTTTTGAACAACGTTTTTTGGGCTTTTCAATCGATATTTTTCTAAGCTAAAAAGATAATTTATAAGTATAGTAATCCCTTATTCGTGCTATATAAAGCATTAGTGCTAAAAATGTCACATCAATTAATAATTTGTCTACAAAAATTGCATAGCTTTTTACGTGTGTTTACGGATTCTCATTACTTGAACTATAGTTTATCGATCGACTTTCTTTATCGACTTTCTTTTCTGTATAATAATGTGCTTCGAAATGATCGACAAATAGAAATATTCAAGAAAAAAAACGCACACTACTTGTATGAAAATAAGCACAAAATGGCCACGCGATGACGGGCTAAGTTTAAATCTATATATATCCTTAATCTGTGTGTCAATCGCTAGGGCCCAGGCGCCAGCTCAAAGATTAATACTCTATCTACGCGCCAGCTTGACAGTTAGTTGACAGTTGACTTCGGCTTGAAAGATGACACTTGACAGATGTCATTGTTATGCATAGAAATGTGTCATATCTTCAAAGTAAGCGTTCCTCTCTTTATAATTAAATAGTGCGAAGACTCCAAATTGCGACAAGGAAATGGCTGCTTCATCAAATGGCAGTGGAAACTTAGTTGAGGAGTTCGAAGAATCTTTTCAGGTAATGTGTGAAAAATTATTGGCCAATTTGCGTATTTTCGTATGTCAAAATAAAGATGGCATAGTACCAACATTAAAACCAAAAACATCAAAGTGAGTGTTGCCAGCTACCTATTTGTCATCTGAAATCCAAATATCGGTGTGGTAGAAGCTGCGTATGGTGAATAAAAATATTGATGAAAAAATTATAGGGACTGCTTTGTCTACGTGACCCGATTTCGCTTATGCGGCTTCGATCGAAGATTCGGATTTTGTTGCAAGCGCATCTCGTACATGTCGGCCATTTTACTGATAATGTTTTTATTTTAATCAAAATATAAGTGTAATTTATCAAACTCTTAAGTTTTATTTGGCTATACGCTAATACTATAGTAAAAGAAACATTAATACAATTATGGTGTTCTGTACATTTGAGTGATAAAGGAATAATTTTGTGTTATGAAATTTTGTTTTGAACGTGTGATAAATTGAAGTTTATAATGTCGGCTACAGAGGATTCCAGTCCTTCTGGAAATGGTGTTACTATTCAAGTATTCCGCCCAACATGGGAAGAGTTTAAAGATTTTAATAAATACATTCAGTACATGGAATCTAAGGGTGCGCATAAGGCTGGTCTCGCTAAAGTTATCCCACCACCCGAATGGGTTCCTCGCAAAAGTGGATATAATTTAGACGATTTGAACATCACGATTCCTTCACCTATATGTCAAGTGGTCACAGGAAAGCAAGGTTTGTTTCAACAAATAAACATACAGAAGAAATCCATGACTGTAAAACAGTTTGCGGTTATGGCGAATTCTGCTAAGTACTGCACACCAAAACATACAAACTACGAAGATTTGGAGAGAAAGTATTGGAAAAATGTTACTTATGTTGCCCCTATTTATGGGGCAGATGTAAACGGAAGTATAACAGACCCAGATGTTAAGGAATGGAACATCAATCATCTCGGAACCATATTAGACTTTGTTAATTCTGATTATGGTATTGAAATTGATGGTGTGAACACAGCTTATTTATATTTTGGCATGTGGAAGACTACTTTTGCGTGGCATACTGAGGATATGGATTTGTATTCAATCAACTACTTGCATTTTGGAGATCCCAAAACATGGTATGCGATACCACCCGAGCATGGAAAAAGGTTTGAAAGAATTGCTTCAGGATTCTTTCCCACGTCAGCTAAAACCTGTCAAGCATTTTTAAGACACAAAATGACATTGATATCACCACAGATTTTGAAACAGTATTCCATTCCATATAATAAAATAACTCAAGAAGCTGGAGAAATAATGATAACTTTCCCTTATGGTTATCATGCTGGATTCAATCACGGATTTAACTGTGCGGAGTCAACTAATTTTGCAGCTCCGAGGTGGGTGGAATATGGCAAAAGAGCCACACAATGTACCTGTAGTAATGATATGGTAAAGATTTCTATGGATACATTCGTCAAACGTTTTCAACCCGACCGCTATGAACTATGGCTGAAAGGCCAAGATATTGGCTGTCATCCTGAGCAGCCCGAAAAAATGGTGCCAGCTCCACATCCTTCAGGCCAGGATATACTGTGTAACAAAAATAACACAGAGTTGCCGGAATCTTTTATTGCAGCTGAAGAAGAGGGTCTAAAGAAAAAGAAGAGACACCCACTTCATTTGAAAAGAGCCATGGCGAGTAAAAGTATATCGGAGGGGGCCATCGCAGTTTCCATCCTCGGTCATGATGTGATGGATGATGATGAAATGACAATGGCAGAAGGAGATTTAGATATGATGACATCAATGAAACGTCCTATTCTACCCATGGAACCTGATGACACACAACTGGATGCTCTTGAGGATATTTGGTTAAAGGGTGATGAAATGGATCCTTCAGAAGCACAACTACCCGATGTTGGTTATATAGATTCTGACAAGGATTCGGATTATGGCTCTCGTAAGAACAAAAAAACAAAGAAAAAAAAGAAAAATAAAGACACAAAAGAAAAATTAAGTAAAGAAGAAGGGGTCAAAGAAAAACAAACAAAAGCTACAGGTACACCAACAACACAACGGAAACATAAGGCTAAGAAACTGTCCAATGAAGAACTGGAAGACATGGCAGCTGTAGTGGCTGGCTTTGAGTCACCTCCACATTCTGAAAGTCCTATCGGTGATATTCCTCTGCCAGATCCACTTACATTACAGGAAAAAGATGTACTCTCTACAGAAAATAAAAAGGAACCAAAGAAGAGGAAATCCAATACAAAGACTGATAAAGAAAAAGTTATTAAACCCAAAAAAGAAAGGGTGAAAAAAGATCCCGTAACTCCCAAACCCAAAGTAAAGAAAGAGAAACCAGAGAACAAGGAAAAAACACCAAGAAAGCCCCGTACCCCAAAGAAGACTACAAATTTTGAATACAACTCCCCCCTTCAACCAGTTTTGGATAGCCAAAAGAAAATCTATGGCCACAGCAGTGTAATTTCACAGTTGATGAAACAGAATCCAGTCAGGAAGCCTCCGAGTCCTCAAAATAGCTCTAAGCCTCAAACTAGTCCAATCCACCAACATTCAAGCACAAAGTCACAAAACCACTCTGTCCCTGCGTCTAACAGTCGAACCTATTCAAAAACCTCTTCACTGCCTGAGCAAAATCCAAGAGTTCCTGCAATCATACCACCTCTCAACAAAAACCCCAGTGCTTTTGAAAGCGAATTTTATAAGTTCATGGAAACCAATCAAAGGGAAAAAATAAAAGAGGCATCTAAGGTAACACCAAAGCAGCAGCAAAAACCTACATGTTCAAAATCACAAAAAAATCCTCGAGATATACCACTTCCTATTGGTCAATATAATGACAATATTTTCCTAGATAAGCCTATAGATTATAGCACGTACAACCCGCAGACCGTAAGCAGCGGTATGTACAACACTCAGAGTGCACTTAAAGAGGCCTCCGATCACATCAATTATGCACAGGAGAGGAATCAATGGCTGGACTACTACCACAATCAACAATCCTTACCCCACATGCATCAGATGTACGATCAGATGAACTCCAATCAATACTACAGAAGTCCGTACCAGTCACCATGGTACTCTTACCAGAAATAAATGCAGTGACTTAATAATAATTATTATATAGATTATGTTACAATGTTTCAAGTTGAAATTTCAATAGTTTTAAAAGTAAATATAATAATGTTCTTTAAATTAAATATGTTGTGATCCGCGATAGTGCGATGTGAGTGTTTTGAATTGTCCTCTTCTTTTAGTCCAATAATTCAAAGATTGTAACAGCTTTACTACAATATTTTGTAATTAAAATATTGAAAATATACACTTTACATAAAATTGTGTAACCAATGTTAATATATTAAATCTTTTTAGCTTCCACAGTCTTTGAGTGGAAGTTTGAATTAATAAATGTAGTAACTAAGCGATATTGTAGTAGTCCCACCGGAGTTCATGATCCATGTGTAAATATGTATCAATAACTAATCGTAATTATAAATTTTTTGGTGGCTCACTCATCTAATACATTATTTTAAGTATAAGAAAATGTTACTTTAATCTGTGAATTATACAACCAATTTGATTCTATTGTAAGAGTTGACACATTTTTTACATTTTGAGAACAAGTAGATGATTTTATATTTTCTAGTAGCTGTGAAACTTAGAGTAATTATTGCAATAAAAAGTATGTTTATAAAATACTAGTATTTCAAAGTTTGATTTTGATTATTTTCTCTTGCCCTAAGGTGTAAATGGGACTTTGTGAATCTATGTATTGAATTTGAGTTTTATTTATTTTCATGGCGGATCATAATATTATGTATTATGTAGATTTTAAGAATTTATTGTGTATATTGAAATAGTAAATAAAAGATGTCCTAAGTACTTAATTTGTATGCTATTAGCTTCCTTCTATAATTATTTAGGTTGTATAGTAAAACTATTGTATACCTACGTTGTTTCGATTTATTTTGCTCGAAATGTAAACAAAAAGTTTGTCTAAATAAAAGTAAAATTGCATTGCCAGCCTAACTAAGGTTTGCTCATTTAGATAATAATCATTGACTTCAATAAACTACTCACTAATTATTGGTTCTATACTCTGCCTAGTAAAAGTCAAACTATAATCGAGAGACTGAACTCTGAGCCCTGAGGTTTATCCTATACTATGAGGCTTGGCATCTTAGTATTTTGTAACTTACTAGTAACCATTTCTAGAAACTAATTTTTACCAGCAGTAATTAAAATATTAACTCAGTCAGAATAATAACACATTGTACCTACTGCAGAATCTGAAGTCTGCTGTGGTCGGATGTTGTGGTAATGGTAATGCTTATAGACACTTGTGTAAATATCCGCAGTTTATTATTTTGAATGGAGGCTCAGTCGATTATCAAAGTAGATATAATATTGCGATTAAACACAATATCTATAAAATAGATAGTACTAT
Organism: Polyommatus icarus; assembly: GCA_937595015.1. Classification (NCBI taxonomy): domain Eukaryota; kingdom Metazoa; phylum Arthropoda; class Insecta; order Lepidoptera; family Lycaenidae; genus Polyommatus; species Polyommatus icarus. The sequence goes on along the minus strand of OW569322.1, from coordinate 22,190,654 downwards.
TTGCAATATTTTAATCATCAGAAATTTTATTAGGTACAACTTACAAGCTCAATAGGTAGGTACAATTTACCTAAAACGAAAAATGCCAAACACATTATATTGTCTGAGTTGTGCCCTCGCGTCGCTGCAACGCAGGTAGGTAGGTATAGTATGGGGCTATGGGCCAAGCATCGATGCGACGTAGCAACACTACGCGTTGCTACGTCGCATCGATGCATTATACGACGCGACGCGCCGCTACGGGCGTATCGCAAAAACAACATTTGAAAAGCTTAAGGCGGTCCCCCGAGCAAACGACCTTGGCCATACATTTGCCGCGTTGCCGAGAGCGCACCAAAACCCTATTTTTTTACTTATCTTAGTTCAAAATTGACCTAAAAAAATTTAAAACGGGGAATATGTAGTTTATGATATTGTCGATCTATTGGCGTGTGTTTCAAATAAAAGTAATTTGTAAATCCTAAGGAGATGCTGAATGTATGCTTGAATTTTAATAAATTGGTTTTACTTTGGAAGCTGATATAATGAGTATAATTAACAAAAATAGAAAATTTAAATCGAGAAAAGTATGGTACGGCCGTGCCTTTACTAAAAAGCTTGGCTGGGGCACTGCCGTGCCCCCCAGAAAAACGGGGAAAGGAATGTCGATATACTGAATATTATTGTTGTATTTTTATTATGACTATGTAGCTTTCAAATAATGAGTTTATAGGGCTTGAAATACGGTAAATTACGGTATCTCCGGAAGGAACGCACTTATAGCCTTGTAGTTTTTTGGTATGCATCGCCGCAATGCAGTATTGTAACTTGTAGCTCAGCCCTATGGCCTCCTTACTATAAAGCAAACGAGCAACGAGTCGCCTGATGCTAAGCGTCGCTTGCAGGCATGTCTGAACGTGCTGACGAAGCAGGAGGCGTCGCCGTACGTGGAGAAGGAGGAGGTGAAGGTGGAGGTGGAGCGGTTCATTGACCTCGCCAGACAGATGGAGGCATTCTTCCTGCAGAAGAGGTATTATTACTTATCATCTGAACTGTAGAGTCTAGACTCTAGACTCTAAAGTATAGGCCCTTGGATCATCACATACTTCAGATTCAAATGTCTAGAGAAGAGTCTAAAGTATAGGTAATAGGTATAGGCCTCTGGCCTTTGATCATCACTTTGATAGTGAAGACTCTTCAGATGCTAATTCTTTCAAATTTAAATTCTTCATTATACTCATTCAATTATTTATAGTCCAATACTAATACCTATTATAAACTAGAAAGTGTGTCTGTCTGTTGTCTCCTGCGCCAAAATTCGTTTATCGCGCGGGAACCGTACATTTTTTCGGGATATAAACTATCCTATGTCCTTTTCTGGGGCTCAAAGTATTTTTAGTATCTGCATGCCAAATTTTATCAAAATCGGTTTAGTGGTTTAAGCTTGAAGAGGTAAAAGACAGACAGACACACGGACGACCGACACGACTGGCCAGAGATCACTGATCAGGCGCAGGACCGGCTTTTTACATGCCCGTCCGGTGCATGGATCATCCTTGTCAGACAATCAGGTGATCAGCCTGCATTGTCCTAACCAAACTAAAAACTTAGAAACATGTTTCCAACGCGGGAATCGAACCAACGACCCCCGAGTCGAGAGCCATGCGTGCTCTAACCCCCAGTGGGTTAGAGCACGCATGGCTCTCGACTTCGTACTAGTTCGGATGACCACAAAAGGCCCCATTCACTATCCTGCATTGCAGACCTGCTGCAGTCCGCCGTGCAGGCCTGCAACACCATTCACTATCCTGCGTGCAGTCCGCCGGCTTATGCAGGATAGTAAATGGTGTTGCAGGCCTGCATGGCGGACTGCAGCAGGACTTGGGCTGGGATATATGCGTGTTGGCCACAAAGGAAGATCTTCCGACCGAGCGAGGTGGTATGCCCGGTCAGGCCGAAGCCCACGTGATACATTTCAGCAGTCGTGTATATACAGACGCGCTCAGAAAACTTCGATAGCGCGATGTAGGAATGTAAGGCGAATTGTGGGTACCGCCACATCACTCCCCCCCGAAGACCGGAGGTCGAATCTTGAAGTCTTGTCGATTGAGTCGCGAGTGCCAGTAAGTTCCAGTGAGTCGGAACTGTAAGCTGCTGCACGGGATCCAGTGAGTCGGATAAGCTGCCATGCGGGGCCGATGCTACGTGCTGACCAGGAGAGATGTGCTCTGCTTGCTGACCGGTCGGTGTAGTGAGAAAGCCCGATGATGCCGATGCGGTGTCGCCCAGGCCGCGGTACGTTGCGGCTAGTGGACGAGTTACCCGATGAGGCGATGCTGGCTGGCGCGGCGCGGAGGGGCGGGGAGTGATGATGATGAAGGAGGCGTGTTCTGTCGAGGGTCACCAATGTGAGAATAATGTATGGTGGCCAAAGGAAGATCTTCCGACCGAGCGAGGTGTTATGCTCGGTCAGGCCGAACCCCACGTGATACATTTCAGCTGTCGTATATATACCGCCGCGCTCAGAAAACTTCGATAGCGCGATGCAGGAATGTTAGGCGAATTGTTGGTACCGCCACATCACTCCCCCCCGAAGACCGGAGCTCGAATCTTTGAAGTCTTGTCGCTTGAGTCGCCAGTGCCGCCACAGGACCGTTTAACTGTATTGAAGTATGGATTAGCAAGGATATGGATTTTGTTTGATGACGATCGACGTAACACTTGACTGTCACATTCTCCAGGTTCCTGCTGTCGGCGATGAAGCCGGAGCTGCTCGTGAAGGAGGACAACAATGAGCTCAAGTGCGAGCTGCAGCGCAAGGACGAGCTGCTGCGTCGACACTACGACAAGATCGGCCAGTGGCTCAACCTGCTCGCTGACTTGCAGGTAACAAGCTATTATAGTTCTTGCAATCTCCGAGTGCGCGTCGCCCATAGTTGTGTGAGTGACCATATCTATACACGCGTACATGGCTCGCTCGCTACTGACTGCTCCGTTGGGTACGCACACTAACGAAAATGTCTATTCGCATTTCCAACTACAAATAAAGGCGACGCGCACTCGTAGATTGCAAGAACTATACAAATACTTATTTAATGTTACTTAACTCTAATGTGAGAGTGTTCACCTGTTGGTAAACGGTAATGGAGTCTTAGCGAACGGATAGAGCGATCACCCAAAGATTCTCATTGGCACCGGGCACGAGGGTAAGGACACCCCATAAAAAGCTTGTCAATGCCACCGAAGTTTCCCATTACGTATATTTTCGAATTTGTCATAAATTTTGTAAATTTTCGGTCACAACTCACACTCCTTATAAAATTAATGTAAAGTTATCATTTGTGTTTTTACGTGCAGCCGTTAGTTAGATGCGACACGTTTCATAATAGTTGGCATTTTGTGTCGTGTGTGGTGTGTGTGCGGCTTAGCTCAAACGATTTCATACAAAGTATATTTGGCGTCGCTTCCCTTCATTGTAGTTACTCGTAGCGCGATCTTAACCTAATTCTTGTGAAATTGTCTGTCCTGCAGGGTCACACGGTGTACAACAAGTGTCAGCAGGGCGCGGGCGCGGGCGCGGCGCCGGCGCTGGCGCAGGCCGCCTCGCCCATGCCGCAGCCCTGCCAGGTGCAGCAGAGCGTACAGGTAATGTTATTTTCTGACCTCTGGGCGGAAAACGTCAACTTTCTTCCCGCTGCGCTTACCGATGTTGCCGTTTTCCGCCTCCGTTCCTGAAACATAAACCCCCTTTTAAGTTAAATTAAATTGATACAACTCTGACATCGAGTTGGTAAGTTTAGTTAGTTTTCTGCAGGTCTCCGAGAGCCTTACTGACTCGATATCAGAGTTGTATCAAAATTTAAAATGTACCATCGAGGAAGTTGATTCCTATGCAATTGACAGACCAACGTTATTTGGTCGAATATGTCAATTCAATGTTAATTGTGATCTGTCGGCTGGGTTTGACGTAACGCAACCAAACTACTTAGGTCCCCGATTTGCATAGGAATCAACTTCTCTGATAGTATATGCTAGCGCCATATGTTATGAAATACGTGTAACTGTCAGCGTATATCTAATATAATGTGTCAAATATGAAATAAAAATCACTCTGCACTAGATTTAACTGTCTTGTTAAAACTAGTGAAACAGCATAAACATTTCAGGCTGATATTCTGTAGGGTCTGCATCTTGTTGATCAACTGGAGATGGTCCATTTGTGTCGAAAAATGGCTCTACTATTTTACCCATCTGACATCTCCTCCTGTCGAAAAAATACTTTATAAAAATTACTGTATAGTGTATAGTTGTGGTAAAAGTGCAACTATTTTAGGAGATCCTATTTAACGCTAAACTTTAAACAACCGTGTTATGCGCAGGCGCAGCAGATGGCGGCGGCGGCGGCGGCGCAGCAGGCGGCGCTGCAGCAGCAGGCGATGCAGCAGCACCAGGTACCGCGCCCGCCCCTCCCGCCCGCCTACCCCGCACACCCCGCACACCCCGCACACCCCCGACGGTAGCCCCCGCCCCCCTCAGGGCCCGTCTGTTAATCACGTGATATCTATTTAGCACTACGTGACGCTCGCAACTCCGTTGCGCTGAATTCGTTCATCGCGCGGGAACCGTACATTTTTAAAGGATGAAAACTGTCCTATGTCCTTTCCCGGGACTCGAAGTATCTACTTTGCTATTTTTATTATTATTACGAAAAGTACTTTAATCCCAAAATGGTGGCGCCTAGTTTATTATATTTTTACATTAAAATTGTCGTATTCTAGCAGAAACATGGCAAGTTTAGTTTTTTTTTTACCACCAGCCACCAGGGCATGAACGAAAAATATGCAGCATACCTGCTCCAAGAATTTAGTATGGTGCACATTTTAATACAAATTGTTAACTTTGAAGTATTGTATCTTTAAACTATAAAAAAGTACTTACTCAAATGCCTTACATACTCTTATCTTAAAATAAGGATATCTTAGTTGAATGTGTCTTAAAATGCCTTTAAATGTATGTTACACCAGAGACCAGATATACATTTTCCTTAGTCTATGTTTACACTGAAGTTTTGTATTTGTTGGTTGATAAGTAGTTAGATTAATTAGTGTAGTTAAGCCTTTATAGTTCTTTTAACTATGTATTTATTTTTAAGTTTAAATTTTAGTTGTTAAAAGACCTTTTTGTAGCAGCATTTTAATGTATAAGTATTGAAATTACAAGAGCTGTTAATCCACTTTTAAACCACAGATATTTTAATAAGCTAAGTATGTATTTTGATTTCTTTTTCCTTTATTATGTTTACGTTATATGCCTGCAGACTTTGTTAGTTTTTTATAATAATTTGGCACCCAATTATTGTTTTAATACATGTAAGTTAATAATTATTATTTTTTGTTTTATTTCTCCTTGCACCTGTAATGTTTTTAGTTCAGTTTTATTGTTTTAAATATGATATTAATATAATACACATTAAGAAATTATTTTATTCGACAGAAGTCTCACACACCAAATGGTAATGCGCTACGAGTAGGTTGAATTTTGCTTTTTGCTGTGCTGATGTGTTTCTGAGTTGTTTTGGAATAAAATATGTATCACCAGAAAATTGTTTCATAGGCAAATGGCAGTCCTAAGTTTATGTTAAGTCAATGTCAGTCATAACTCATAACTAACAGCTGATGTCTTCCCCTAGGTTGTTTGACGCGTTAGACGCCTCAAGTGAGAGAATGAGATATTAATATATGCTGCGTAAATATTTTTGTCATCAAAGAGGTCAGACACTACTAAAACAGATGGCGCTACAGTAGTTAAAAGTGTTATAAAGTGTAAATGAGTAGATTAGTTTTCTTATTTTCTTGCCCTGTTTGATTAGTGGCTCAATTGTTTTTTTAATGTTTAATAAAAAGTTTTTCGATTTATAATTGGTGGTAAGTACTATTCTACTTGTATTTGCACGAGTGATAGTGGCAACTAGCAAGTGAATATTTAACAAATTATATTTTGTTGTATAGATGCAAAACAGTCTAGCGCAAGGCATGTTTCTGGCGGGTGGGCGAGGCGCGTACGCCGGCGCGGCACTGCAGGGCCCGCTCGCGTATCTAGAGAAAACTGCTACTAATATAGGTAAATATGAAATATCCATCTCTCTATAATCATAATATCAATGAAATTATCATGACTGCGAGCACTATTAAATCCTTATATTAACCGTGAAGTGTTCTCTAGTCTGCTTCATCCCGCGCGATCTATCTTGTTCTATCTTAATTTACTCGTCCCATCCGCATCCGTGTTCTACTTCTATACTTCTGACTGCCCTAGCCTGGTCTAGTCTTCTTTTCCCTACTGCCGATTGTACTCTAGCCTTCTCCACAATGCTCGATCTATCCTACTCTCCCCTGCGATATCCGACTCCCCCCTGCTTTAGGGCCGATTCACACCGGAATGGCAGAGGCAAGGCGAGCAGTTTCAGTGTCATATGATTTTAAACTTTATCTTCATTATTGTAATACATAGTATCGCTTGAGAAATCGACGCCGCCGGGGGCGCGGCCGCAAGAGGCCACGAGCGTCCACGGGCGGCCGTAGATTTCTCAAGCGATACTACTGCCATTCCGGTGTGAATCGGCCCTATACTCTATTCCAGCCTCTGCTCTAAGCTCTAACGTGCTCTAGCCTACTCTACCTCTACCCCAATTTAGCCTACTCTACTCTAGCCTACTCAAACCCACTCAGATCAGCTCACCCTAGACCTAATACAAGGGCACTAATAGAACACGTTTCTATTTCCAGATATGGTGGGTCTGGGCGATGGGCGCAGGTGACGCGGCCGCGGGAGGGGCAGGGGCCGAGGCCGAGGCAGAGGTCGAGGTGAGTATAGTCTGGCAAGAAAGTGAAGAAATTAAAAAGTGGCAACATCGTAGTGTCATCCCTTTCAAATCAATCTAAGAAAAACCGGCCAAGTGCGTGTCGGGCCACGCGCAATATAGGGTTCCGTTATCCGTAGTACCGCTAGTTTTTGACAATTTTTTTATGGTCAATGAACGTACATTTATAGCGTGTTTTACACTACTAACAATATCATCTCAGTTACTTTCAAAGGAATTTGAACGAAAAGTTCCTTTATACTTCGCCGAATACATTTTTTTAGTTGATCGACTATTACTCAATAACTTATGAAGTCTTCTTAGCCGTGATAGTTTTCCTTTTAAATTCAGTATATTTCCTACTCCCGTGAACTTTTTCACATTCCCAGAACCAACCGTTTAGCTGGTAGAAGGGGGGGACACTGGACTCTAACGATTTTTTCCACTTTAAAACTTAATATTTCACAAACGGATCCCTAAATCGGAAAATGATCTATAAATACTCGCAATAGTTTTGAAAAACCTATTCAACGACACCCCACATGATGGGGTGGGCGCGAAAAAAAATATTCATCCCCGCTTGATGTGTAGGGGAGGTACCATAAAAAATTATTCTTTTACGATTTCACGTACCATTTTGTTGCCATCATTAATATATGTATTCATGCCAAATTACAGCTTTGTAGGTCCTAAAGTCTCTGAGTAAAACCGCGGACAGACAAACAGACAGACGGACGGACAGACTGAAACTATAAGGGTTCCTTGTTGACTACGGAACCATAAGAAAGGGATGACACTACGATGTTGCCACTTTTTAATTATTCACTTTCTTGACTTCTTTATGATATAGATAGAGTATAGACTATAACGCATAGAATATTCGCGTTAAAAGAAAGGTAGGTACTTCCTTTCTTCTACCTTGATTTATGATTGCCACTTTGTCTATAATGTATCCAGAGGTAGCGAATAATGTATCCAGAGACCAGAGGTAGCCATAAAGCAAATAATATTATATTTACTAAATTGTCTCTACCTCTAAAAATTTCATCCGAATAACATGTTGTACACTGCACACAGTATACTATGAAAAAGAGTATTATTAGAAGGTAAACTTTAGGGTTTAACAAAAAAATACTGTTCCAGGTCGCGGTGCCTCCCCTGAGTATGGCGGCAGTCTCACGCCGCCGTAGCGCCCCCTCCCGCGCGCCCAAGTGCGCGCACTCTCATACTACTCATCCACATTCATGCACTACCCATCCGCACTCATGCACTACTCGTCCACACTCATGCATAACACATCCACACTCATTCACAACTCATATAGACTCGTGCATATCACTCATGCACTACCCATTCGCATTTATGCACAGCGCACTCATGCTAAACTTTTTCACGCTTACACACAATTCTTCGATTTTATGCACAACCTTTTTCGCTTCTATGTGATTTCGATGATCATAGGTACATAACTCATCCACGCTCATACACAAATCATCCACATTCATGCATAACCCATCCACAATCATGCATAAATCATCCGCACTCATGCGTAACTCATCTACACTTACGCGCAACTTATTCACGCTTAATCACAACCCTAAGGTAATACGGGTTCCGTTTCTTACTTTTAATAAATGTAAAGTTCTTATTTATTTTTGCCTACGCACGTTGGGGGCCTCTGTGGCCTGGGGGCCGTATGATTGATATACGGCGGATATATATCTACGGCTCTGGTAGAAACGCAGTCTAAAATGTGTAATCGCTTGTATTGGTCCATCATGTGCCATTACAATTCATGTTTATACATATTACATACATGATACATCACTATTATACAGAGTGTAACAAAACTGAGCGATAATACTTTAGGGTGAAAAAAAATGAACTCTACATTGTAGAGTTAATTTTTTTTGTGATTTGTATGAAGCGCATCACACACAGTGGTGCCACACGTATTTTACAGTTCTATATACAGGGTGATTGACTATAAGTGATAGCTGATACTGCCTTGCTTCTTGATTTGTTAGACAGCTTCTCAGACGCTGATTCTGATATAGAGTGTGAAATGTAGATTGCAGTAGCACATTCCAAAAGGAGAAACATTTGGATAGAGCCTCAAATAAAAAAGAGAAAAACCTGCGGCGAATTTAACCTTTATCAATATCTGTCAACGAAGAAGTCTCAGGAGTATTTTAGAAATTCAAGAGAAACATTCATTTCGATTTTTAAGCTAGCAATAAATTATAAGTCAATTTTATTTAAAATTATCCGAAATGTAACTTTTTCCCTAAAAATTTTTCTTTTCGAATGAGAGTATGTAACTTTCTAACATACAGCACTGGCAACACTGCATCCACTAGTGCGTCCGATCACCGATGAGCCCGCTGCTCGAAACAAAAACACCCTGTACCTATTCATATATATTTCGTATCTTAAGATAAAATATTAAGATACGAAATATATATTTCCATATCGCTCGGTATCTTAAAGCCGGGCTGTACACTCTGAGAGTGTACAGCGGGCACAAGATACAAAATATAAAATATAAATTAACTTCGTCGTGTGTGATGGTTCATAGGATTTGTATGGTGAGCGATATTCTAAAATATGGTCTAAGATAATATATATTTTATATTATCTTCACCGTCTGTGATGCGCTTGAATCATACAAATCACATAAAAATCATCATCGTCACAATAGGGGTTGACCTCGGAAAATCGAGATACCCAGTATATTACCACGTCAAAACTTGTAGTTTCCGAGATTTGCTTCTAATTTGGCCTAAAGTGATTGAACTAAAACGTGAAAAAAAGTTATTCTCTCAGCGCTGCTACTTTCACAGCGAACTCTTATAATATGTCAGTATAGATTATAGACCCATTCAAACTCTAAACTTAGTCACAATTAAATCACTTATTTTTTATTTATTTAGAAAACTAAATTTTGTTACACCCTGTATAATATAGGGGTTTTATACAGTAAAAAATCAGCTTTTATAATATATTGACGAAAGTCTGGTTGTACCTGGCTCTTTGGCTGTTAACTATTATTGGAAAATAATTAAACAAGTTTAATTCAGAAAACAAATATCTATATAATATTTTCTAATATTTATGGTTGTCATTATTTTCTTTTTGCTGTAGTCATCTTCATTCCATTTTGACCATTCCATTAAACTTATGATAAAAAAATATATTAGACTTGGTTTTAAATACTTAGTATTAAGTTACATTTAGTTTACATAAGTAACTTGTGTAATATGTGTACTAAAGAGTACTTATGACTTGTTAGTATGTATAGGTTATTGTGAACTTAAATATTTTTGGTCACAAAATATAATATTATTTACCTAATCTTTGAGGATATTCCTTGAAGGCCCAAAAACGTATAAGTTATTAAATTAATAACTTATAAGTTTTTTAATATCGATGAAAATTAGCAAGCAGGTGTTATAATATTATATTATGGTTCAATCATTGAGATGAGGCACAAAAGTTTATTCACAAACACTCGTAATTATTTATACAATAATATGTTTGTGGTTTCGTGCCTCCCCTCGAGGATAAGACCTTAGTATTATTGTCACCTAATCAAAATTTTGAAAATAAACTATATTTTGAAGATTTTTTTTAGTCTTATTAATCATACAATGTTTAGGATCATGTCATCGGTATCTCATTCATTCCATATAACAATGATTTGAATAAAAATTTGTATGTATAAATAAATAATATTTAATGTAAATGTGTTTTATTCTATCTAAATGTGTGTAAAACAATGATTTTTATTAAATAAGGGAGAAGACCTAATGGCAGACACTTTAAGGAAACATGAAACATTCGAATGTTATAAAATATATAATTTATGAAAATAAAGGATTGATAACTTCTTCCATGTCTTCAGTAACTCTTACAAAATAAAACTATTATGATTATTCTCTGACAAATCAATAAAAAAAATATATTATTGGTCTTTTTGTAAACTTAGTCATAAGCACTAATAGATGACATCACAATAAGCGAACAACACTAATAGTAGACACCAATATGAACTAGTAGTTGACATGGAACATTAAATTACATTTTACATTTTTCATATTATTAGGTCTTTATTTGCCGTTTTTCAAAAGATTTCATTTACTTCATCATAGTAACTACATGCATCAGAAATATTATCCACGTTGTCTCCAGATTCTATTCATTCTTCTTCCATGCTGAAACTATCTTTCCTTTTATTTTTATTTTTCATATTTTTTTCCCAGCAAATTTATTTTTAGTCTTAAGTCTCTATGCTTCTTTTGCCTCTTCTTTTTTCTTCTTTTTGTTCTCAGTTCTCCTTTTTCTTCTTTTTACTACTACAAAACTAAAGCATCGATTTTTAGATCAGTGCAAGGTCTAATATTAGACACCATGTCCATTTTTAGGTACAGTAGTTCTAAGTTCTTAGTTTGTTAATAGAATTATATTTTTAGAGAATAGTGATGATATTTGCAGTAGAATAAAGTACAAAATAACTTAAGCGTGTATTAAAAAACTAAAAGATGAGATCCATGTCATCTATTAGGTTTTTTACATTTTCAAAAACTAATAGTAGACACCCTTTATATTGTTAGGGAAAATGGATAAAAGATCATAAATAAAAATTAATTAGTGTAAACAACATGATCATTAATCCAATGAAGTCAATAGAAATTACAAAAAATCTGATAAATGTATTCAAAACTTACGTGCAAAATTTCGCCTTCCTTAACCTATTTGCTGAGAAATTGCCGGGTGCGTGTTGACGCGGTCACATCATTTACGAAAACTGATCCCATTTTAAAATTTTGTTCCCGAAGGCATCCCTAATATATTTTTTCACATCAACAGATAGCATAAGAAGCTTATAAAATTTACAGTGTTGAGAAATAATTAGAATAATTCTTATTTTTATGGCATTTTTGTCGTAAGTGTCATCTATTAGTTCAGTGTCTACCACTAGCGCCTTTCCCTTAATAATATTAAAGTCAAACGATCACAAAACACTAAACAATTACTGCCGCACTCAGTGGAACATTAATTACTTAAACGTAATTATTAATTTAAAATTTTGGTATGTGCTCTATCAAACTCTTCATTAAATTGAAGGTTAATCATAATTAAATGTCCCTGAGTGCGGCAGTTATGTTTATTACTTAAAATTATTAATTAAAAATGATTTACCCCCATCAAGTCCCGTAAGGCCCATATGGGCCGCGATAACAAAAGATTTCCAGGAATTCGTGATCGACGGATTAAATGAAGATTTTGACAGATATATTATATTAGTATCATGGTGCTTATATGTGAAAATCTTCATTATGTAATTAAAATTCGCAAATAAATAAAATTCGTCTCTGAGTGCAGCAATAAGACAAACATTTTCTATACAAATAAAACAACAAAATATTACGAAAATCGTATTTATTCTACATCATTCATTAAAATATTATTCTTAATGCTAATTATCTCGTTTTATAAAATTTTTCATTTGTAACTTTATAACATAAATGCTCAAGTCGATTCCTCACGATGTGAACTTTTTAAATTATAATCATAATATTATGACACTAATTTTAACTCCACAGTTGTTGAATATTTATTAAGTTTTTTCAAGTAAGAAAGTTGTATTGAAAGTTTGTTTTGCAAAGTCTCGAAAAGAAATAAATATCCAAGCAGTATACTCTGTCTCTATCAGACTGTGTGAAAATGACAGAGATGTAAGATTGAAATGCCATCATGAGGAACAAGCTTCAAATACCTGAATACAACAGAAAACGATAAATAATTACGACAAAATAACCAACAAATTACAACTCATATGTATTATCACATGCCATGTCTTAAAAAACGCCATTTTAGTTTCAAAGTAAACTGCTTATCAGATTATGGCTAGGAACTACTGGTTTTATCATCTAAAAAAGTAAACAAAAAGTTCCATAGACAAACGCGTTAGAGTATATTTATTGTTCTTGGCTACAGGCGGTAGACTCCCACAAATTGTCTATGGAACAAACAGATATATTCCAAAATCATTAAAGACTGAAAGTGTTAGTAAAAGTGTAAGTATAGTAGTGTAGACAGCTTAAAGGCGAAACCGCACTGGTCTACACTTCACGTTTTACAAACGTCAGTTCTATGGAACGTTAAGTGTCGTGTCGTGTTGCTTTAGTGCTTTATAGTTGACACTAAGGCTCAAACAAAACACACCGGAATGGCAGAGGCGAGGCGAGCAGTTTCAGTGTCATATGATTTTAAACTTTATCTTCATTATTGTAATACATAGTATCGCTTGAGAAATCGCCACCGCCGGCGTCCGCCAGAGGCCATGAGCGTCCACGGGCTGCCGTAGACTTCTCAAGTCAATACTACGTCAATACTATGTATTACAATAATGAAAATAAAGTTTAAAATCATATGACACTGAAACTGCTCGCCTCGCCTCTGCCATTCCGGTGTAGGTCGGCCCTAAGAATGAAACATATAGCACGATTTATATTGATTGAATGAAATTGGCACATTTACCCAATAATAAAACAATCCGTACGTTATAAATTATAGTTTCATAAATAATAGATGTTAAAGATTTGTAAAATACAACAATAAAATCAAAAGACAAGTCTACGCTATATTTTCATATTATGTGCTGCCTGTGATAATAAACATGATAAATAATATTATTTTATTGTCATTCTTCTAGACTATTTAAATCTAGGCCATATAATTACGATTAAAAACAAGCAAAATATAACGAGAATACCTTAAACCAGTAATGATAATTTGCTTCACGACTCACAATAAAATTATAAATGAAATATCCATCTACAATATTTAAAATAGATTTTCAAATATATCAGTATCATATTTAAGCATAATTTCACAGTATAAATTATGATTAATGATTATTATTAAGTAATTTTTCTGAAATTATTCCCATAATTTCAGTTGCAATAATAATATGATTTAAAAATTATAAGTAAAGTTGATTTAACGAAATATTAGAAGAATTGATGTCAAATGAAATTTTATGTATATTGATGTTTGATATATAACACCCATCATGTTCCAAGTAAGTATTCAACAAAAGAGTGCTTTAAACTACACTTCGCCCCACAAGAATAGCGTTCCTGCCCCCCTAGACAAGTGGCAAGCGATTATCGTAATCGCTAACGCCATAAAATGTATGCGATTTGACATAATGTCATCGCTTCGCTAGCGTATACTAATGTCAAGTCCCATACATTCTGTAGCGTTAGCGCTTACGATGATCGCTTGCCGCTTGTCTAGGGGGGGTCTAAAGTCTTTTAATTTTGAAATGTCCTTTGTTGACACTGCTTATGGGATCTGCGGGGCTGAAGTGTAAGAGACTAACTCAAACAGACCTACACGATTCAGAAAACTTTATCAGCCAATCAAGTTTAAACGCTTGAACATGTGTGTTGGGTATAACATTATAAGTACTCGTAAGTACTTTCACAAGATTCTTTATAAATAAATGACTAGTTCGTTAAGTAAACGGCCGAAAATTCAGGCTTGATCGATTTTCATGCGATTTATTACTTAAGCAATAAATTACCTACAAGAGTCTAAGACTAGGTTTAGGGCAAGGAGAAAATATTTGAAAAGAACTATTGTTATTTGATAACATTTAAAACCAAAAACAGTTCTGTAGTTTATATGGATTTCAATAAATATATTTTGGGTGTTTGCTAGGTAAAGGTAATTGAACATTTTTGGATACCTTTAGCCTCATATTGAAGACTTAATTTTTTTTAATAATATTTACACAGCGTCTCTAACTTATACGTTGTCGTACGTACGTCCGCTGTCAATGCCTATCCAGGAATATTCCAATACTTCAGACAAATACTAGCTGACCTTTAATTCGTTGCGTGTTATATTAGCAAGGGGGTTAAAATATTAATAATAGCCTAATAAACATACTACATCGAACATATAACTAGAACAGTGTTTTCGAGCCGTTCTTATGATGCGACCCCCAGCCAGGGGGTCGCGACTCACAGGTTGAAAAACACTGAACTAGATGATACTACACTACAGCATCTAAGCCCCTAGAAACTTAAGTATATCTGAATAATTTAAAATTATATTGTAACACATTCTTATATACGTTCATATTTAAAAGATTTTCATTTCGAAAATAACAGTTTGCTAAATGCAAAGAAAAACATGACAAAACAATAATACAAGACTAAAAATGATTGAAATTAGCGTAATTTTACTTTCAAAGACTTGGTAGCCTTTGAAACTTGTTAACAAAAAAAAAACATTGATAATATATTTTAAGCTCTACGTGCATCTTCTACAACTACGTGATAGAAGCCGCAGGTGATAGCTAGTTATAAATATATTTTCGCGTTCAGCCCAAAAAGGCTACAATAAATATCAGCTTTGGATAAATATAATACTGTTGACCAAATTCGGAATATTTTGGCGGCGAAAAAAACTTTACTTTTTAAAGCTTGATACTTATTAAATTATTTATTATAGTTTATAGACCAAGAGGTGAACATAAATATGTTTTGATTTTTTATGTAACATCTTACATAAGGCTAATCAGGGTAAATTCGGATAAGTACCTACTAGAAAGTCCGTTAGGGAGATTTTGTATCTTAAGATAGTAATGACAAATATTATGCCTGGGACACACGAGGCTAGTTTTTCAAGCCAGGATAGCAAGCTAGTGTTTGTAAGCTAGCAAGCTAGTACTTCTGGCTTTGTGTGGACAAAACTATCTTCATTTGTAAAACAGAACTAGCATGCTCCAAACTAGGTCAGCAAGCCAGGACAGTTTATTAAGAAACTAGCTTGCTATCCTAGCTTGAAAAACTAGCCTCGTGTGTCCCGGGCATAAGCTTAATTAAGGGCCCTTCCACACAACGTATTTTTTGCGCACTGACGTCGCGCTTTTCTGATCTCGTCTTCTGCGCGTTTTCATCGCGTTTTGGCAGATATAAAGTTTAAAATATATCGGCCTTGCGTTTGCTGAACGTTCGTCGCTCGTTTGTATCGACACAAACGAGCGTAAAAAAACGTCGTGTGGGAGGGCCGCCCTCAGACAGCAGAAATTGCACGTTATCTACCGTATATGAAAAAAATCTTAATTTTGAGAGACAGCAAACATTATACAAGTTTCGACTGTTGAATTGCTGTCGTAAGATACATAATCGCCCTACGGTCTGCGGATAGTTCTAATTAGCGATCAATTTAAAAAGTACATATTTTGTTAGTCTGGCGTAATGTGTGGTACACACTATTTTATTTGTCGTAGCAAAATATATAGTCCGTGCAATCCACGAAGACGCGCCCCACTATTCCTTCTAATCGTTTATAGTATATGTGTGCAAGCTTTCGCCAATGTTTGAGTGTTATCGGCACACACTAAATACCTATGAGTGCACGCGCACACTACAATAAATAGACCAATTGAGAGAAAGCGTCACGGTCAAAGGGAAATATGCTCTACTTCAATTTCTTATTTTTTTTATTATATTTAGGTGTGGATATTTTATGTTATTATTAGTTAATATAATATGGTGATTTTACCATTTCTATGATAAGAAGTAATAATAGACATAAATGAAATACGTAAAAAGTTTTGTTGAACTTTATTGAAAAATCAAAATCGTTAATCACTCGTTTCAGAAATATCTGATTCAGAGCCTGATGAATCACCGACGTTAATATTAAAACAGAAATCAAGATCATAATATCTCAGAGATTATTTTTAACAAAAAACATAAATTTGAAATTTTCTCAACATATTTAAAAAAAATTTAAAGTAGAGCAACTTTCGTTTGAAGTCTGGATTTTTGCAACATAGATTGTACTACTCGTGCACCTCGAACCGCTGACGGTTCACGACTGACGCTCGGGTGAAACTCCCCGTACCCCGCGATCCCCTCACCCAAAAATTTGTGGGGCGCGTCTTCGTGGATTGAACGGACTATACTCCCTTATTTAGCTTACCATGATAACCTCAATGTAAGCGAGAGTAATATTCAACGATTTTAATTGAAACGATCCTGACAAAGGCCGCAACAGTAATAAGATTAGCCCCTATAATCTTTATCACACATAAATTTAACGATCTTTAATATTATAATAACAATTTGGCTTTTGGTTACAATATAAGGCTACATTTAAAGATTTTCCAGTTTTTATCCCATATTTTATAATAACTTGAAGTAAGGTTAAGATAGACAAGATATTTAGCCTAAGTGCACGTTAAGTATAATTTGGCTTCATCTTACAAGCGTATGCACTTGATAACAAATAGGATACAACGGTTATTAGACAACTAGTAGGATGACGTAACATTGTATACTCGAGCTAAGCTAAGTTGGTTAAGCTATTTAGCTTTTATTATGAAGTCGTTCAATTTAGCTTTCAAGGCTATTCTTATTACAACGCTTTAGTTGGCTTTACAGTTACCTCAATGTATCCTGGATCGGACAAGCTATCAACGATTTTTAGTTAGTCTTGCCCGCCAAGGACAATTTTTCCCGCGGCCCTTTTCACACGGCGCCGATTCTTTACCACGGCGGCGAAAAAGGCTGCCGCTGCGACGCCGTGTGTAAACACGCTTAACCTCACTACAATTTTCAGCTTCACTTTAAGATGTTTAGCTTTTCAGCTTCACCTGCTTTGGTTAGTGGTTATACTACAAAGATCTACTTTTAGCTTCAACCGCTTAGGCATAATGTTAGCCTCACTTGGTCTTATTGCTTCACTGGTTCAAGCTGATTTTAGCCTCACTTGTTCTTATTGCTTCACTCGCTCAAGCTGATTTTAGCCTCACTTGGTCTTTAAGCCTCACCCACTCTGGCTACTGTTAGCCTCACTTGGTCTTTAGCTTGGCTAGCGTTAGCCTCAACCGCTTTTAGCTTCACCGGCTCAGGCTAGTGTTTAAGCAGCTTTTCCTGTTCGTCAGCGCGGGCGAATACGTCGCCGTTCCGCTCGGGCGAGGTGCGCGTGAACGAGGCGCGCGTCAGCGGCGACGCCGACACTGGCGGGTTCGGGGACACCTGGAATGTAATTATTGTAATTGTAATAAATTTAAATTGTAACTGTAATTATTATATACTTGTGGTAATGACTAAGGCACACTATAACAGTTATTCTACTGACAGATCTTGCGTTAACGGGCCCCTATACGACTCGCATGTATGTTAAATATTATTGTAGGTTTAGGGGCCACCTTAGTCTTGAAGTTGATGTTACATTCTCGTTCCTCGTATTTATGTAAAAAAAATGTAACACACCGTAGAACACACCATTACGGTATTGGCGCAGTAGTCAGTTTTGCCGTGTTGCTAAAATCAAAACTACACTTGTTTCGCACTCACCCTCCCCCCTTTAATGTTCACGTTTTTGCATATGGCCGAAAAAAATATTATCGCTAATTATAATGATATTTTGATGAAAGTTTAAGTGAACATTTAAATCCCGAGAAAGGACAAAGTATCTATCACGAATAATGTTGCAAGATTAAAGAAGAGATCGTATTCCTTCTTGAGAGTCCGTATACGAAATTTGCCGATTTCGCTGATTTAACAGACGTGATTTAACAGTTAAAATACAGTATTTCTATACGTTTTAATGCACAACTTGTAAGATCATTTCGATTATAATCTAATGTTGGAGCTAGTTTTTTTTAGGGTTCCGTACCCAAAGGGTAAAAACGGGACCCTATTACTGAGACTTCGTTGTCTGTCCGTCTGTCTGTCTCCAGGCTGTATCTCAAGAACCGCTATAGCTAGACTTCTGAAATTTTCACAGATTGTGTATATCTGTTGCCGCTATAACAACAAATACTGAAAACAAAATAAAATTAATATTTAAGGAGGGCTCCCATACAACAAACGTGATTTTTTCGGCCTTTTTCGCTCTTTATCAATAATGGCAAGAGGTAGGCCCTTACATTTTTCACGCATTCTTTTGTTATAATATGTGTACTTTAATATTTAAGCATAATATTAAAATAAAATAAAAATTTATTCCCATACAAAAAACACCATTTTTAGCCTGTTTTTGCTCTGTAAGTCTGTATCGGTACGGTACGGAACCCTTCGTGTGCGAGTCCGACTCGCACTTGGGCGATTATTTAAAAGTATTTTTAAATAATCCAACTCAAACCCGCGACAGTTTTATGATTTTTGCTGTAAAAGATTTAGAATATCACCAGTTTATGGATTGTATTGACGTCTTAACGGTATGAAAAAAATACAATGTACTGTTGAGAAAGTCGTCTATACAATGATGGAATTACTTTTTAACACTTTAATATGAAATAGTTGAGTAAAAAAATATGTAACTCGGCAAATTTTTAGAAAAAATGGGCAAAGAATTGCTGTTAATTTCGGCAACTTGGAGCTGTAATTTATAAAAAGAAAACGACAGAAATAATCTATAGATAAAATTCTATCCAATTCGAGAAAAAAGAAAAAAAACAAATTGTGCCAAAAAACACGATTTAAAACAACCTAAATCTCACATTATATTACTCGCCGCAAGTTCGAGTCGGCAGTCCGCGCTTAAATATATTTGTAAATCTAATAATTACTTAATATATTTTTTTTTTATCTAATAAGGGGAAAAAACCTGACAATATTTCTGTAGCGAACCTTTGCAATTTCATATTCATCGGCAAAATTTCGTATACGGACTCTTAAAAGGCCGGCAACGCACCTGCAGCTATTCTAATGTCGCGAGTGTCCATGGGCGCCGATAGTTGTTTTCCATCAGACGTCGTTTGGTCGTCAGCCTCTTTATTTTACAAAAAAAAAGCATGCTTAAAGAAGCTGCAGGTAATTATTAGATAAATAGGCGTCTGACCTGTCTGGAGGGAGTTTTGTGTTCGCCGCTGATGCTTATGTCTTCGTCCACAGACTGCAGCAACTGTAACACAAACACGCGACTCTTTCATTTGCTGAAAATAATTGTACTAGCAGAGAACTTCATTCATAGGCATATGGCCGATATAATAAAGCAATTTGGTCGCGTTATGTCCAACCCAGCCGCCAGCTAACGACTTATATTAATAATAATAATAATTTATTTCAGATTATTTATCCATAGGTGTTAGTAACAATTCAATTCAATAAATTCTTAACCTATTGTTAGTAAAATTACATATTTTTAACTATATATTTAACAACAGTGAATCGTAGTCCACCTATGTAGCAGAGGAGAGTCCCATCTGTCGGTGAAAACTCTTAGGATGCAGTTGGAGGAGGATCGCAAGCGTGCCAGCATTGAGGCACAGCGTTTGCGCATTATGGCCGCGAACCCGTCCACGCGCGCCTCAGGGAACATGCCTGACGCGCTGCATCTCCACGGCAACCCCAACAGCATCCTAAGAGTATTGTTGTACTGAACGCGCAGGTCGTTGTACGCCCCCGCTGGGAAAAATTTGTCCACAGGCTGCACGTGTAGAATGAATGGAAGAAAGATTTAAAGAGCGTGATTTAAACTGCTTCAGTACAGCGAGCGAAACATGGATTTGAAGATGATCCTCTCACTCTTCGTGGTATTATATTTGAGCCCAGGGGCCGCAGCATAGCTTTCACATATCATTTTAAGAAGCTGTCTCATCGCGCTGACTGATGGACTCAGCAGAACCATACCATCTGCATAGCTGATATTGTTGACACTAATGCCATCTATGTGGCAACCTGCTTTGGCTTTATTGAGCTCACATACTTATTAAATTGACATAACTCCACCAAATGACGTAGGTCCGTCAACTGCCTAGGAATCAATTTCTTCGATGATACATAAGCATAATACAGTTCAACTTTGTAATTTTGTACTACCTAATTTCTATGACTACGTTTTACATGGTAAACTAGTTGTAATTAGTACCTACGATATAGAACCTGCCCAGAATAATTATAATTCTACTTTAAAAGTTTGTAGTCTTATACAGGGTGTAACACAACGAAGTGATAATACTTTAGGGTTTGTGATAAATTTGTATGTGTACATAATATAGATTCACTGTGAAAGTAGCAGCGCTGAAAGAGCAAATTTTCTTTATTAGTTTGGGCAAGCGTCAAAAATGTTCATTTTTCCCATCCAAAGTTTAAAAAAGTTACTTTGTCAGAGCTGATACTTTCACACCAAACTCGATACACGGTACCCATGTCCCATACACACACAAAAGTATTTTTATTTCACTTAGTGTTGTTACAGCCTGCATACTACAATTTTTTACATTTTTACTTTTGCTTCTAATAATTAGTATTCTTTTGTATACCTCTTTCAAGTACCGTCTTTATTCTCCAACAATCTTATTATTTTTGAGAGTTGTGCCAAAATTAAGTCCTCTTTGAATAAAACTTTAGGCACCTCTTCAAAATTTTCTGTTTCCTTCTTTAGAGTCATTGTTTCATTATTCCTGTTCATCGAAGGTGGATGGGCAATTAAGTTGTTGTTTTTGTTAATATCGTAATTTAGTTTTCGACTTTCAACTTTAGATGGAGGACCAGCTAAAAATTGTGTGATATATTTTACTATGAATACTATACATAAAGGAATATGACGTACCTATTTAACTCTACCTAGTTGTATATTAATTATTATAAATGGTCAATGATGACTCGTTAGATGTCGTTGTTAGTAATAGGTGAACACGCACATAAAGATCCTACCTACTTTGTAACCTTTTTGAATCAGCCATCTTATGATTTATAGTTATTATACAGGTTAAGTATGTCTAAATAAATTTTACAGGATCCTGTAAAATTCATTTAGACATATCCGGATAATGAAAGTTATCGTTGAGATAGAACGCAATACCAAATACATAATTTTATTATACATACGAAAGTGTGTCTGTCTGTTGCCTCATCACGCCCAAACCACTGAACCGGTTTTGCTGAAATTTGGAGGTACTTTGAGTCCCACTTTTATGCCGTAATAATGTACGGTTCCAGCGCAATAAACGAATTTTGGCGCAACGGAGTTGCGGGTGGCATTTAGTGACATATAAAATCTAAACTACCCTCAAACTACATAAGAAACAATTGTAACCTGAAGTGGAAGGTACGTCCCATGTCCCAGAGATTTTAGTGTCTCTTAATTCCAAAGCTTTTAACAGTTCCATATTAGCTTTATATCTCAACTGGTACTCGTTAGCGATTTCACTCAAAGCCTTCCTCAGTTCCTCCACAGACTGTTCAGAGTGAAGCCTCTTGTGTAAGGAACTTATAGAGCTTGCCGAATTCAAGAGACGCTCTAAAAATATATCTTCAGTTTCATTTTGTATGGGATCTAATTCTTCCGTATCTTCATTTTGAATTGAAGGCGTTGGTTCTACAGAGTCGTTGCTTTGACTCGACTGTTGTGTGAAGAATGGGTTATTTTTTTTATTAAGGTTTTGTTAATCACTAATGATTACTACCAAAAGATTTATAGGTCTACCAGAATCTGATAGCAATTTTTGACAGCAAATTTTCAAAAAATATCCTTGATCATTGGATAAATTTTTATATTTGCATGTTTCACACACAAAATAAGCCACTAAAGGAATAAAAAAGGATGAAAATGTTTTATTCCTATTACCCCGGCTTTGCTAGAGTCAATTTATTTTCTCACTTTTTGCCATCAGATTCTGGTACACCTATAATTAACACTGAGGTGAAGTCGAAGCGACGTATTTTTTCGCCTACAGCTTATTCATCTCTATTGTTCTATTTAAGCACAAATTGCTGCTATGTAAATATGGAAACTTAGAGTTGAGCCACAGTACAATTTTTGAAAACTAAGCGATTGTTTATCTAGATTCTAGAATGTTGTTTTTTAACTAAAAAGCACAACCACGCCTACTTTTTTTGCAGATTTTTTTTTCTTTCCACACCCTGATAACTAAAATAAAGACATGTCCCCGCGCTATATAACTTTAAGGTTATTGTGCTTCTCTTTTTCGCCCTCACAATGAAGGAGATAGCATTACCTTATCAACTTCCGTGTCGAACTGTTCGTTGGTAGCTCCCTTCGACAGCGCTCCCTTCTCCATGAGGGTAGCCCGCTTGGCTGCCAAGTATAGAGACCTGAAAAAATGGTGTATAACTTATACTTTATTAAGATAATATACATCTTATAATAAATCCATAACTTCATGCTATGAATCCACCACAAAATGTTTTTAGTTCCATACAAAATAATGGTACTTATTGTTACGGATGCGGACACCCAGTGGCATCTAGCGTCAAACCAGCGGAACTACTCGAGGGAACGCAGACAGTGTAAATCCGCTATTCGATACTAGATGGCGTTAGGCTTCTAGAAGTATTCCACACTTGTTTACGCATATCGGGTTTATTCTGGGATGTTCCGGAATTTTTTTGAGATTCGATCCGGCCCGTATAAATAGTCACAGACAGTCAGGCCGGCAATTCAGTTTTATCTGAGCGATCTTCGAGGCCACTTCGAAGTGAAAACAAGTGATCAATAGTGAGTGATTGTGATAGTGAACCTGCGACTCGACTACGACCTAGGACAGTGATAGTGCTTAGTGTTTGGACTTAGTGCTTAGTGTTTGGACTCAGTGATTTGTGTGAGCTAGTGTCAGTGAATAAAGTCTTCAAGAGAGTCACCAGGTCTTTCTCTCCGAATCCAACGAACACGTAACATTATTAACGCCTCCGTGGTCCAGTGGTTTGGAGCGTGGCTCTTGACTCAGAGATCGTGGGTTCGATTACCGCGTTGGAAATAATTTATTTCGAAGTTTGCTTAAGACAGTCTTAAGCTCCTGTCCTACAGTAACCGTACCTCTTGACAGTGAGATAGTAGAGGTCTGTGATGGCTCGCACGGAGTAGTCTGGCACGAAGGTGTGACGCAGCATGGAGTCCATGTTGAGGTTCTGCAGCGAGCCCATAGCTGACGGCGTCGGCGACTCCGCTGGAATTATTATACTAATCTATTAGTACACTAGCTGTCCCGGCAAAAGTTTCTTTGCCATATTATATAAAGTATATCGCCCGTATTATTTTATTGAATTAGTGACTAAATAAGTATGTCACCATGGCACCGTCCATCGCTATCCCGTGACCCGCGTCGCATAAACAATGGTCGCTCTTTATAGACAAATAATTTGCAATAAAATAAAATTGCGACTATAATTAAAGATCTAAGCTATCCTATCTCTCAAGTTGGAAAAAAACACACATAAAAAAGACCATAAAATCGGTTAAGTAGTTTAGGAATCCATCGCGGACAAACATCGTGACAGGAGATTTATATATATTAGATTATTAAGACTGAGTGTGATGCCATGTAGAGTGTATCATTGTATGGTAGATAAGCTAAACCAACCGTCATTTGACTTTGGTTGCTTTACCGACGATTATTTCGACACTTTAGAAAGATGTGTCGTTAAATCAAGTGACGCTAGACGATTCCCATCGGCCATCACATAACAAGATTTCTAATTATTTTGTAATGGAATTATCAACTCATCTCATTGTTAAACGATTAATGCAATATTCCTATAATAGAAAGTGGCAACAACACATCACGCCCCACCGTCACCTGCACGCTCCGGCGTGTGCGACAGGGACGGCGCTATATCACTCACCCACTCCCACGTTCTGCGTGAGCGCCTGCACGCCGAAGTACGTGAACGGCCCCGCCTCGAACACCAGGTTCTCCCGACCCACCGTCACCTCCACGCGACCCTCCAGCACCAGCACGAAGTAGTCGATCTGTGACATCAATCAAAAATGTGTCATATAAGTTACAGCCGAAGGTCCATATTCGTCACAAACGTGTTTTAGATCTTGAATAAAATATATAGAAGAACACTCTAGTCTATGAAAACAAGTTACATCTTTAGTTTGATTCCAATATCATAACGACGATAAGTATTGTCTACAAGCACGGCAACAATAATGCCAGCTCATCTGCACCAATTGAACCGACCTAATTATTTGATATGAAAGATGATCCATATTATGTGGTCTAACAGCCGCACTCAGAGACAAACA
This sequence comes from Polyommatus icarus, assembly GCA_937595015.1. Lineage (NCBI taxonomy): Eukaryota > Metazoa > Arthropoda > Insecta > Lepidoptera > Lycaenidae > Polyommatus > Polyommatus icarus. Next base: position 22,165,786 of record OW569322.1, on the reverse strand, counting down.
TTAATTACTTAACTGTAATTAAATGAAGATTTTGACATAAGACCTACACATTATCTGTCAAACTCTTCATTAAATTGGAGTTTAATTATCATGAAATGTCTCTGAATGCGGCCTCATGAGTCATGATTCATGACTACTACACCAGAACATAGTCAGTTATTGCCCCACTCTTTTATGCGCACTAGAGTTCTTGTGTATAACGCACACACTTTGGCACTATAAACACTAGCATTGCTGAAGAACTCAACTCACCGCCTTCCCCTGTTGGTACACGTACGTAGATGGCTCTCGCTTGGTCTTGCCTTTCAGCTTGATGAACTGTATGACGTCCTGCTTCAGCAGCCTCCGCAGCACCGTCTCCGACACAGAGTCCGGCTTGAACGCGTCCACACCTGGATATATAAATATTGGTGACGAACAGACGGACAAGTGTGTACCCAAGGGCGTCGCCAAGGGGGGGGCGAGAGGGGCAGCTGCCCCCCCCTAGAGATTCTAAAAAAGTTGCCAAATATAATGCAACCAAAGTCCTAAGTCTTTGAGTTGATTTGCTTGAAGTTCAAGCCTTGAACAATAATTCCCGTACGTCGAAACTCGAATGTATTCACTAATTCCACTCTAATTCATAGAGAATGAGAAAAGTATGAATTGTAGCAGGTAAAGTCAACTTGCCCCCACCATTGATTGAATTGATTCATATGCAGATGACGAACCGAGATATTTTGGTCGCGTTACGTCAAACCCAGCCGACAGATCACAATTAACATTAAATAGACATGATCCGATCAAATGAAGTTGGTCTGTCAACTATCAATTTCCTCGATGGTACTATCAGATAAACTGAAGAGAAAATGGCCTACATAATTTGGCAATTGATATGTCAAGCCCAGCCAACCGATCACGATATTGACTTGACATAAACATCTGCATGAAAGCTAAAAAAGAAAATTATCTGGTAGTTCTTTCAGTTTTTTCAGATCAAAGGAGCTTTACACGAGTGACTAAAGCCGCACAACTTTGGCCGTACAGCGCAAATCAACCGTCTAAAATCTAAATGGTAAAAAAATTACAATTTTTTGCCAAATAAACGGCCGAGATTCGTGGTGCGGTTTCACACATACTGACTAGGCCTCTACCGTCGTCACAAACATACATCTTCTTCTAGAATTTCTGACACTCGCATACTCACACATCCCCACAAGGTCTCGTACTCACTAGTGCTAAGGAACTGGAATGTGGCAAGCGTGAGCTGCGGCGAGATGTGTATGCGCTGGTTCTCGTGGCGCTCCGCGAACGCCGCGAAGTCCTGCAGCTTGTGCTGCGGCCGGTTGCGACGCCGCTTCGTGCGGTTGTCCACTGTAAAGGTTAGAAATGATTTAAACCATCCTGTAACCTTATTTATAATTATGCGGATTCGACAACAACATATTGTATCTAGAATGAAAAGGAAACAAGAATTCGGAAACATACATAATACTTCAAATACATCAAATACATAAGACTGCGAAAATATCTGCCCTTGTCACCCCCTAATCGTATAGAAAATCATGTCGATTTCAAAGCACTCCAAACATTGTAACCTTGCTTGCTTATGCTTTTTCATCCTCATCTTTTATATCGCCTAATATAGGCGATTCGACCTTGAAACTTTGCTCTTCACACGTTTAGATAAATGTAAAGTAAAATTTTCAAAACTTTGCAGAGCAAGAGGGCATTCACGTAAATTAAGAAGAAAAGAGGTCCTACGTGGGAGCCTTGAGGTACCCCGATTAACACAACATGTACAGACTTGTAGTGTCTGATTTTTACAATTTGGTCTCACAAAACTCACCAAACACGTCCGTCTCGTCCACGATCTCCGCTTGTATCATCTCCTCGATGACGTCTTCCAGCGTCACCAGCCCGATGGTCTCGTAGAAGGGATCACCCTCGCCCTCGCTGTTGATGCGATGCACGAACGCCATGTGACCCTTGTGCCCTGCAAAAATATGTGACTAGGTATGTAGGTAGGTGGAATAGGCTTACTCTTCAAATACTTTTTTCATAATTCATAATTCATATCCTTTATTTCCAAGAAATTGATACAATGGTGTTCTTATGTTTTACAATTTCTACCTCGATGAGGTGTGGAAATATTAAGAGTTTATGTCCCTCCTGGTGACATACCTACAATTTCTTAAAACAAATACTTAAATTAAATAATTTCAGTCAATCAATTATCAAATAATATTAGTTATTAAGTTAATCACACAGCTTCCCTAAAAATATTTAGTCATTTAGTTAATTTTTCCCATTTCAATTAATACTAATGTCAGTTTATTATAGTAAACTAGCTGTCCCGGCAAACGTTGCTTTGCCATAATATAAAGTATTTCGCCCCATTGAGATGTAAGGAGTTGACACCGCAACGCAATGCTTGGTCACATTCAAGAGACGCTATATAGCCGCAGTGCACTTAGTCGGCCGCGAGCTCTTCTGCGCACTTGACGTATGACAATTATAAACAAACAAAATAAAAGTCACAAAAATGCCTTGGTGTGTCCTAAGATATTGCAAAAATAATTCCAAAAATACTTCCAAATGCGACGGCATAGCATTTCATCGGTTAGTTTTCTTATTTAATTATTTTCAATTAAAATACGAACATTCAATTACTAGGCGAAGACGCGCGCCATTTCGCATTGTCATAGAGTAGTAGATTCAGAGGGGAATGTAGGCAGAATACTGATATCTATGATGAGACGACGATGAATAAAGTATTCACGGAGACGAGTTTGTATTTTGGTAATATAAATACGTTTTTACGTGTACATTATATATGCGTACATTATAATTGTATTTATAAATATTTAAGTAATTTGAATAAGGTAAGTATGTAGTGGACTTTGGATCCATACTTATTATAACTAGCTGTCCCGGCAAACGTTGCTTTGCCATAATATAAAGTATTTCGCCCATATTATTTTATAAAAGTGACTATAAATAAGTATGTCACCATGGCAACGTCGACCGCTATCCCGTCGCGCAAAATTAATGGTCGCCGTCAGTCTCAGGTTGTAATAATTTGCTATTATTTATTCAACAAATGCACTTATTAATATACTAGCTTAAAAGTAGGGCCAAGTTAGCCTCGAAGTATTTTGGTGTTCTTAATAGAGAGCGACAGTAGGGATTTCAGTCCGGACCAACGCCTACAACTCTACAAGGCGCAGGTTCGGCCTCATACGGTGCGCCAAAATACCAACTACTCCCTCTGTATCGTATCCAACGATGTACGCTGCCTAATAAGTGCTATTGTGTATTATTGTACGAGTATTGAATTTGAACGAAGGGCCGCTCAAATTGTTGACTGCCATAGTGTTTTAAACAGGCTGGACCTCTTGGAATTGTGCCGAGATGTAGCTTCGCTCTGCATCCTCTATAAATTGTATCACGGGGAGTGCTCTGAGGATCATCCCATCACCTTGATAAGTGTCATCACCAAAACTATGGAACGAACTATCACCAGAAGCATTTTAAGAACAAGGCATATTCCCACGCTTCCGCAGCTCTTCTGACGTTACGAGTGCCCATGGGCGACGGTTGTTGCTTTCCATCAGGTGACCCGTTTGCTCGTTTGCCCCGTTATTTTATATAAAACTAGCGACCCGCCCCGGCGTCGCACGGGTATAAAATATATAGCCACAAAAAATATGCCTATAGCCTTCCTCAATAAATGGGCTATCTAACACTGAAAGAATTTTTCAAATCGGACCAGTAGTTCCTGAGATTAGCGCATTCAAGTTAGCCCTTTCAAATAATTTCCCCCGTTTTTTCCACATTTTCCTCTATTTTTTCGCTCCTATTAGTCTTAGAGTGATAAAATATAACCTATAACCTTCCTCGATAAATGGGCTATCTAACACTGAAAGAATCATCAAAATCCGTTGCGTAGTTTTAAAGATTAAAGGGAACAAAGGGACATGAGGGAAAAAAAGCGACTTTGTTTTATAATAAGTATAGATATAGATAGAAATCTAATTAACTTCTATGTCCTTGAGAAATCGTACTTGATGTTGATTAGTGAAAAAACGGTGTCTATATATTTTAGCGACTTGCTATATTATTATTTCGTTTATTTCTGCATGACAAAAAGTTGGATTTCACTTAACTATTTTTAACTGAAATCCAATTCTTTAGTCATGCAGAAATAAACGAAACTTTGTTTGTATTCCCCTATCTTAGGTGAGCCGCCGTATTGGATGTAGAATGACATTACATTCGCTTTCGAGTTATTCTCAAAAAGTTCTTTCATTTAATATCCATACTGTTATTATAGGACGGCAAAGAAAATGTATCTATTCCGCTATCTTGGATGGTCGGCCATTTTATATTTATTAGTGATGTCACATACTCTATCGTGCATTGTCATTCAAACCAAACGTGTATACAAAATTTCAGCTCAATCGATTGAAATATTATATGTACATACATACTTACTTCGAAATTGAGTTTAAATATTCCACCCGAACTAACATAATAATGTAAATAATAATATTATACAGAGCAAGTTAAATAAAAGCTTTTAATAATGTTTAGTAAAAATCTTTGTTTTATTTTATCCACTTTCAAATAGAGTCTGCGTTCATTCGAGTGTAGGCACAAAACTTTGTCACTTCTGCGGTACTGATCTATAGCCATCACCGCCCCGCCTCTCACCCCGCTCATTCTTCAAGTGTGACATGTTTTTTGTTGGCAATAGCAACTCCATACATCTCAATGATTTCGCCCATATTATTTTATTATGACTAAATAAGTATGTCGCCATGGCAACGTCGATCGCTATCTCGTCGCACAAAAATGGTCGCCGTCAGTCTCAGGTTGTAATAATTTACTATCATTTATTCAACAAATCCACTTATCAATATATACAGTACCCAGTAGCCGATTCTCAGACCTACTGAATATGCATATAAAATTTGGTAAAAATCAGTAAAGCCGTTTCGGAGGAGTTCGTGGACTAACATTGTGACAGGAGAATTGTATATATAAAATTAAGTCATTTATCACACAATTTATCATTTCTTTAAAGTTAGTATATTTAAAGTCAATTTAATTTACAATAATAATACAATAATGTCACATAAGTATAATTCAAGTATAATTATTTATTATTTCTTTTTAAATTATTACATAAAATTATTATAAATTATACGATATAATTATCTAATTATTTAATGTCAAATTTTCTAACATTATTAAAATGTTCAAAATATTCCTTAATGCTATAGAAGCATTTGTCCAGCAACCAATTAAATAACAATTTTTTAAACTTATTTATTACAGATATATTTTTTATGTCTTTAAACTATTAAAAATTTTTATTGACATGCAGTAACTGTTCTCACTAAATAATTATTTCTTGTGACGAGGTATATAATATTTATTGCAATCCCTACTTACATACCTATTTACTTTTTGATTATTGTTTGTTTCAAATAGATGGCTGTATTTTTTGACAAACATGCATGTATCCAGTATGTATTGACATGCAAGTGGCAGTATTTTAAATTTCTTAAATTTTTTTGCTGGATACAACTCAATGGTTAATGCTCAATAACCGAAATGATGTGATACAATAAGCGATTTCGTTCTTTATGCGTACCGCATAATATAGTAGCATACGTTACATACTGTATGGCATCCCGATCTCAAGTCCTATAAGGCTGCGTTTCCACTGAAGCGGAGAGGAGCTTAGCGGTGCCGAATTGACTAATCACCATGCTCAAAATCTTCGCTCCGCTTCGCTGTCATTCCGCTGGAATAGCACGATTGGTCAATTCGGGCACCGCTAAGCGGCGCTCCGCTTCAGTGGAAACACAGCCTTAACGCTGTTAGCACACCGACTTCACTAGAATTACGAAAGTAGCTGCCAGATCTTACAGGTTAAACAGTAAAAACATATTCTATGCCGTAAGTAGTTAAAACACTTACCTTCTTTAAACTGCCTGAACATAACGTCAAGAGTGACGTCCTCGAAGACGAAGTTGCAGGGGTTCTGGTAGTACTGGCAGAGCGTCCGCAGCGGCGTGTTGTCGTCGGGGTCCACGAACGCCAGGTCCTTGATGAACAGCACCGTCACGATGTTGGTCCGCTCCGTCTCGAACACCGGGATGCGGGAGTAACCTGAAAACAGGCGCGAGTTATAGATGTGTAACCTGAACATTGTTACAGTTGTGACTTGTGACGTCACTTTGGACTGTCTTTCATGAAAAGCATTGTCACGATGATGGTGGGCTTCCACTCGTCTAATGGGATATGGGACCTGAAGATAAACCTGTGCGAGTTACATATTATGTACTATGTATAGCCTAAACAAAGCCACACTTGTGACGCCATATTGTGTTAATTAATACTTTGCCTACCCGCTTTCATTTGCTAAATGGGTTAATCAACTTTTAAGTGTCCTGTAAGCACTATGTTTTGTCCCAGGCCATAATCGCAGTTATAGAGAAAATTATGTGGTTTGTTGGCATATGTCGCATTTATCTTTTTATTGAGCAAACATACGACTAAATTATTTTAAATAAATCACTATTATACTTGAATTTTAATGGTTGTCCGGATGACAAAACCTCTGATGAAGCATTGAATTGTTTGTCCCCCAGTATAGGTTAGTATAAGAAATCATTACTTTAAACAAAAAATAGTATATGGCAATTAATTACGCTTGTAAATAATTATTTATTACAATGTCTATAATTATGCTTACATATAGATTTATGTTAACTTTATAATTTGTTACCAGTTTTTGCATGTTCATTTTGGTCCCTATTATATTTGATTATACTGACGTCCACCGGACAACTGCAAAAAAGTTCCAAAACCACAACGCAGATGACGTGATCAGTACCTTAAGATAAAGTCGATTCATCTGGTGACAAAACTCATCCAAAAACCATTTTGATTTCATTTTTGCCACGGCGTCAGCTGGCCGAGTGTGTTTGGAAAGAGCGGGTGGCTTTTTTGTGTGTCTACCGGACAACTAGCACAAAAATGTAAGTATTTAATATATCGTAGTAAATTAATGTGTAATGCATTTTATTTTATCTTTGTTTTTCACTGCGCGTAAGACCTAATTCAAAATATAATTATTTATTACCAGTAAGCGCAAAAACTGATAAATGTCGCTCGGACAACCAGTCACTTGGACAACCAAAACCGTTGTTATTTTGACCAACTTCATCTTTTTACTTACTTGTGTGTTACCTTACTGAACATATTTTTGTAGTCTAATAGTTATCTATTCTAAATTATATTTGTTATTATTTTTAGATAACGGGTTTGTCAGAAAAATAAAAATCAAGACGCTAAAGAGAAAAACTTAAAGGAGACCCGGAAAATTTTGCTGAGCGAAAGAGGAAATAATCGGCCAAGTGCGAGTTGGACTCGCGCACGAAGGGTTCCGTACGATATAGAGCGAAATTTGGAAAAAAATGTGTTTTTTTGTAAATTGTGTATTTTATTTAAATAAACGTTCCGTTCTATGTGAATTCTTAAAATATATTAAATTATCTACAGAAAATATGTTAAATTATAAAAAAAATCAGATAAAATTTAAATAATAAAATTTGTCATTGATGTACATTGTACACTTAAAAGTTGATCGACCCAAATACTCTTTTTAAGTTAAAATTACATAACTTTTTAAACAACAGACAGTAAATAATGCCCAAAAGATGGAAACGAATGTTTGTTAAGTAAATAGACAAGGTTTAGCACTTTAGAGGCATCACGTTTAACGTACAGTTCTAATAATCGTAATAGCAGTTTATGCGAAAGTAAGCTTTGAAATACCGTCTTAGAGTCTAATTTTGTCTAAACCTCGCTAGGTTTTAAATAGGATGCCTGGATTAGGTCATTTATTTGTATTAGTACTTAGAGCCAGACAAATTCATCTTTATATGGTTTGTTGTAAGTAAATAAGAAACGCTACCTCATATTTTTCGCATAATCGTTGGCTACAAGAAAATATTACAGACTCATTTTATGTCATTCTAGTTCAATATTTAAGTTATAAATCTTAAAGAACTTTGTTTATTTTATTAACCGTCTTCAAAAAAGGGGGAGGTACTATAGAAAACTAAATAACAGGAAACACTAAATAAGAGGAAACAATAAAAGCAACACACTGATTCCTTTATCAATGAAGTTAGTCAGTGGAAATCTGTGGTGGAAATCAAAACAAAAATAGGTCAATTTTGCTCTTCCATTTTATTACTTTTCGAAGGTTCGTTTGATGATAGCTGATAATTGATATTTTTATGATTCATAAAATATTTTTATATTGAACAATCTGATGGACTAGTACCGGATTTTGGTGTACACTTTGTTGCAAGAAAAGGATCGCCATTAAAATTTATTTATTTAATATTTTATATCATGCTATAAAATATTAAAAAAATATGTACTTAATCGGTAAATGTGCTAAACTATAAAAATATTATTTAGCATTTATGAATTCTGTCAGCAATTTAGCGGTGAAATTGAAACTTAAAATAAGCGTTGACTTATTATTATACCTTGTGCGTTATAATATGATATGCGTGACACATAATAATTGACAATAACTAAGTTACCTAAAAAAATTAATCGATAATTTAAAAATATCGAATCACTTCGTAAAGGAATTGCAATCGAAATTATCGATTTCGTACTGACGTTTCAGAGTGGCGCCGGCGAATAAAGACCTTTCCCGCCCCTTTTTGTCGATTTGATTTCGATTCAACAGTGGCAATCTCTATTGACATAAGTTCCGTTTCATGCATCTGACATTTTTCAAATGTTTTCGTAACAATAATTTTATACTTACTCCTATTTCACAGTTGATATTTATCATTTGATATTAATAAGTTAGTATTTAGCAACTTTTCATTTTTATTCATTTACAATTATAGGAAACATTTATTTTTGTAGATGGAATATAATTTATTACTTTTTGATTTTTTTTGTTTTCTTGTAAAAAAAATCCGTACCAAGGAATATGAGAACTGTCACCCATATTATCTTAAAACGCACAAACTATAGGTGTTGGTCAAAACAAATTAATAAGTAATTTCAGTCTTTGCTATTTTCAACACTACTATCACAAAATATATTTTTTATGACTCTCGTCTGCATTTTATTGAAGTATTTGCTTCATTTCTTTTTTTTTTATTACAGTCATGTAGAATACATTCACGTCCAGACGACATATGACACATTTTCCCTAATGGTTATCACTTATCAGTTATCACAGACAGACATGAGGTCATAAACTAGGAGACATTTAGAAATAGTCAATTTTTATTATCTCTTTGTAACAGAAAAAATAAATAATATTGTGAAATAAATTATTCAATTATTTAAATGAGAATCTTTTGTTGCCAAACTGGTAAAAAACTATCACTTTCTGCATTGTCCTACATGATATCTATTACCAGGAAATAATCAGGTAAAAAGAATCGACAAGTAAGTATTTATGATTTTTGTGCTTTGAACCGAACTTTGGCCCACCACACACTGTATCTTCTGTCGCCAGAATCGACAGTGGCATCCAACCACGAAAACCCTTTGATATGATCTCAGGGAGTCCACAGGAAATGCTAAAGCTGTCTTGGGACCCGCAACGAAGATAGGAAGAGTAGGAAGGACGATGGATGATTTTTGTGCTGTCGAGTGTACGTAAATCATCCCTCAATAAATCTCCACATGTGATGGTGTCCATGAGCGCTTGGCTCCCGGCCAACTCCGAACATTCTATACATAGACTGTTATGACTTGTGTCATGGTGAAATTTCGACACTTGGGAGTTGGGTGTAACACGTGCAAAATGTTCGGTAGACATTGACGTAACAAAGCTAAGGGCCTGGGCCCGTACCACGAAACGGTTTTGAGATTCAAACAATCGTACGAGAATGTGGCGTCCTACTCTAACAAACGTGAAATGACGTTGTTAGAGAAGGACGCGGCATTCTCGTCCGATTGTTTGAGTCTCAAAACGGTTTCGTAGTAGGCCTACTGATTACACCCACGGAGTAGAGTGGCAAGACAGTGCTTTCGGCCAAGCACTCGGTATGTTATAATTATATTATGTCGATATCACAGATCACAACGCGTAGGCGGTAGGCGTAATTTTTAACTCAGCTCTTTTCAAAAGTAGAACCTTTGATCTTCAAGGGTCGATCGACCTTTAACAAGTGCTTAGTCAGAATTATTTAAGAGCACATAATGCTCAATTGTGATACTACTAATCGATTATCTTTTGTCGAAGGCGTCATGTTACCAGAAACTAACCTATGAAGACTCCTACGATATGACGACTTCTGTAGCTCAGTGGTCGAGCGCTTGGTCAGCACTCAGCCGGGGGTCGCGGGTTCGAATCCCGCCGACGGAACAAAAAGTTTTCAATGTTCCTGGGTCATAGATATAATAAAAACCCTAAATATACATGTATAGTCTAAAAGTATTAAATATACTTCCGTTGTCTGGTACCCGTAACACAAGTCCTTCAGGTATTTAGCACGGGGCCAGACTGACGTGGTGTAAAGCGTCCATAGATATTATTACCTGACTTGATGATCTCGGACATGGTCTCGAAGTCGAGTATGGAGGTGATGGGCAACATGAACACGTCCTCCAGCTTGGTCATGACGCTGGACACTGTCTTCTTGCGGAGCTCCAGAGCCCCGGAGATGATGTTCACCTCGTCCTTGTCCAGGTCGTTCACGCCGGTTGTCACCTGAGAGGATGAAGGTTTTTAATTGCGTTTTTATCAATTTCTAATAGTTTTTACCCACTTCGTCACCTGAGGGGATGAAGGGTAATGGCGTTTTTACCCTTTTCTGGTGGGTTATTATGACCTCTTATTTCCAGCCAGTTTACGCCCGAAAACTGTACATTTTGAGCGTAAACTGGCTGGAAATAAGAGGTCATAATAACCCACCAGATCGATAAATGGGTTTAGCGTTTTAAGGCAGCATTTTTAAGGTGCCTCGTTACTACGGAACGGAACGGAACCTTAAAAAGGCTGCAATAATATAGTTCAGTAATTACACATTTAAATAATAATTGTCTGGAGATTTGACAAATCAAAACAATAATTGGTTTGACATATTGTAAGAATATATTATCGTAGTTTCGTAATTTTATTTAGTTGAGATGCACTGCTTCGAAACTCAAGGCCGTATCGAAACTGTTATATCATCAGTCAACCTTAACGCAATGATAATTACTACTTAATTACTTACTTATTTACTTAATTTACTTTTATCAATCTGACTCAAGGCAAGGCTGTCCCTAAAATTAGTAGGTCGATGTCTGTCAGTGCGAATATCGACGTAAAATAACATTCATATCAGCGCGCCTTGTACAGTGGCGGTTCAACGACGTCGCCTCGTCCTCGATAGAGCGAAATAGAAGAAAATTATAAATTTTATTTTATTAATGACCGAATCATTTTTATTAAAAAACTATTCGGTTATTTCCTTAGAACTATCAAAAACCTATACTTTTTGTAACAAAAAACGAGATGTACGAATTTTAAGTGTATTTTTATGGTAATATTCAAGATTTTTTTACAGAATTATCATGGCATTTTTTAACATTATGTTCTGTAATTTTTTTACTTTGTTCCTTTTTGAGTCTACATTAATTTGAGTGTAAGAGAATTCCATATAATTTCTTCAGACTGGAAGCTTAAAAATCAGTCTTTTCGAACTGGCCTGGCCTTAAAATATATTTTGTTTCTAACAAACTCAAACTTTTTTATTCAGAATATTTTCTGAAAGTGTACATGATGCCCACCGGTTCGGGAACTAACCCGGCGAGAGGAACACATTGTTCCAACACTGCATTTTACGAAGAGTAGATAACGTTTTGAATTCCCACTTTCCATGAAAATTTACGTATATTTTACCTTCGGTACGCCCATGTCCCTTCACATTATGGTTTAAGTACATGTAGGAGTTAGGACTTGTAGAACTCTCCTAGGCCCACAAATTTCGTTTATGGTTCTAACTTTATAATATTCAAAGGGTGATAATGATGATTCCTAATCTGACGATTTATTAACACCGCATACTTAACAGTTGGCACTGCGCACCGTGAACCGTCTAAATATACGTAAAGCGACGCGGCAGGTGAATTTTACATTGTTACTAAAACATAACAGTACACTGAAATAAAAGCCCATAACATACATTTGGATTCCCAGCCCTGGATTCATACATAGGCCGTATAGGCCGCGGCCAAGAGGAGGCAGCGTCTTAGAGGGGCGGCAGATTTCATACATGGGGCAGCGGAATTAATTACGCCCGCGCCGCCGCAGCCGACGAGCAGGAAAAGATGGCGTGACGAGATGGACACCAGCCAGGCCAGCGGTGGCGCAGGCGAGAAACATGGAAGACTTTGGGGAGGCATTTCCCCAGCTGTGGGACAGTTTGGGCTTATCAATCACACCTTACAATTTAGTCTCAGGCAACGCGTTATCTGATTCGCACATACGTCAACAATGCGCATTCTGAAGATCCAAACGAGATTCTACGTGCGAGAATTAGGCACCATGCTTTAAAAATGACAGAATAGCTGTTGGTAATAGGATACCACTGCCTTCACAGATAGAACTTATTACTACACTTTTGGATTTTTTCCCTATACCTACAGAATTTTCAGGAATTGGAGCATGCAAACTACATAGGATCTTGGATGTGTGCCAACTGGCTCCCTCAAGGCTACATGTTTTTTTCCCGGAATCAGACAATTTACACATTTTTAATACTCTATCTAATATTCTGACTAGTTATTTTGTCTAAAGAGACCCTACAATTTCTACTATCTTGTCCATGCTAAGGTCTGTTTAGAGACATGCTGTTTTTTTTTTTGTATTATGTAACTATGTGACTGTTTTTGTTATCTTTTCTACGTACGATCATGCTTGATTTTCGTTACTTTGTATGCTGGTGGTGTTGTGTTATCAAATCTTCACCACGAACTCTATAAAAGTTTTAATGTACCCTACACTAGTTCGTAGTAGAATTAAATTCTTAAATCAAGTCTGCGAGGTATTGCATTATTGCGCAGCGCAGACGACATACTATCCGTGACGCACTTTTTGCGCGTTGTGTGCGTCACTGCATATAACTGCATAGGTCCTATTTCCCACAGACTAAAAAGTGCGTCACGGATAGTCTGTCGTCTGCGCTGCGCCTATTGGTCACGCAAACTCTTCTCACTATGTTCATGCTATGGTCTTGCCATGGGAGCTGAGCGGTCATTCAATTAGGTGAAGCCAAACGAGCGTAGGTAATTTGTGAGTTGTGAGTCGCAGAATTTCTGCCGCGTAAATATCTTTTCATACAAATCATGACTCACAAAATTACGCTCGTGTGAACCAAACAGGACTTATGTATGAAACTGAATGCAGCAGAATTCTGCCGAACCGAAATTCTGCGACGCATAACTCACAAATTACGCTGGTTTGGCTTCGCACTTACTATCGATCGTTTCGAACCATCGCAACTAGTATGAACTGGTTTCTTAGAAAGCACCCCCATTTTAACTAGTTCAATTGAGGATTGAAACGATCCCTTTACACGATGTTACGGGGTCATCCTACTATATCACGCTTGGTTTTTCGTCGTCAGTCCATGCTATGTCCACATTGCCGGTTTACCATGCGAGTTAGTGCTGTTACCTAACTACCTGTGTTAGTAACGTCAACATACCAATACCTTTACGAGCTCCTTGAGGCGCTCGCGGTTGTATACATTGCCTATCTCCTCTCCGAGGAAGTAGTCGAGCAGCTTGCTCACCGGAAACGCGAGGGGAGCGGTCAGCGCCATCACCGCCTGGAGACGTAAAATACAAATTAAGTAGAATTTAGGTACTAAGGGCTGGTTTACACGTATTAAGTAGATAAGTAGTTAACTAAATTTTAAGTTACTTATTGCATGTAAACACAAAATTTAGTAGCAAGTAGTAAGTTAAAATTTAGTTAAGTACTAAACAAGGAAATTAGAATTTTGACTATTTTCTGTAAGGCTGGCAGGCGGTGCTTGTCACTTGACACATTTCCGGCAGGCACTTCAAATTAATTCAAAATTTAGTTACTACTTATCTAGATACGATATTGTATGTACTGTCACTTCTTGGTGGAAATTCATGTTCAGATAAATAATTTGACACTGTCCTTGCACTTATTCCACTTTATTCTAGTAGATTTATTACAAATTATATTGTATACACGACCGGTTTCGAAAAACCTGATGATGATTTTTTCGAAACCGGTCGTGTATACAATATAATTTCTAATAAATCTACTAGAATAAAGTGGAATAAGTGCAAGGACAGTGTCAAATTATTTATCTGAACTACTTATCTACTTAATACGTGTAAACCAGCCATTACTGCTTAAAGTAGTACCATCGAGAAATTGATTCCTAGGCAGTTGACAGACCAATGTCATTTGGTCGGATCATGTCAGTGATGTGTCTGGGTGGGTTTGACGTAGTGCGACCAAACTACGTAGGTCTCAACTTCTCTGATAGTACCTACAGTACCCGGCGATAAATATTGCACATCGACCTTTGGAAAGTGACAATCGGCTAATTTCGGTTTTGTAGAGCGTTATCTCTTACGCACGAAATACAAAAAGTCCGGTATATATTAGGAGCTGTTAAAAAAAACCATAATTATTATGGTTTGCGTCTTTTGAAAATTTTATTATTCTTTGTATAAAATACACCAAGTTTTCTTTAAATTATGGATTTAGGTTCAGGTAAAATAAAATAAAAAGCGTGTTCAAATTATGTTTACGTATATTTTAATTCTTTTGAAAAATTACAGCTGTAGCAAATTTAGGGGTGTTAACAACTCTAGATATATATTTTGACCTGGACGCGACTGCACTCTATTGAATTTGAACAACGACTGACATAATGTCAAATGGGTGTGTGCTACAAAGATAACGCTCTATGAAACCGAAATTAGCCGATTGTCTCTTTCCAAAGGTCGATGTGCAATATTTATTGCCGGGTATTGTACATAGTTTGTAGCGGGCACAATGGAGGGTTTTTATGAGAATGAATAGAATATAGTAAAGTTGCTGCGGCTTTGTATTTTTTTAGCACCGCAAAATAGACGACAAAAATCCCAATCTTGTAGAAGCATTTGTGTTGCTAATTAATTAATGCAATTAATTTTTATTCAGTTCAAATACCATCGGTAACTACTAAGGGTTCAATCCGATATCCGATTTTAATTATAAGCAGGACGTAGCGCCTAGTTTCTATACATACGGATCTAAATTACGCACACGCATCGCTACATTATCAATGATGAACTACATTGCGATTTTAAAAATAGAACTAGGGTAAATGACTAGTAGATTGGACAGTACTAGTCATTGGAAAAAGCACAAAAACACCATATTTATTAATGTTGCTTTAAAACCTGACTGTTTTTTTTAAACAGGCGTTCTTTTACTTTAAAATTAGGAAATTTTTAAAGAAACAATAATAAATATCGTGTTTTTGTGCTTTTTCCAATGACTGGTACTATCCAATCTATACTAGTCATCTACCTTACATAATCTGTAATCTTGTTACGGACATTCTACCGTTATAGCTAACAAAAACTCACCTTGGTTATCACAATACTCCTCGCCCCTATCATGAGTCCGTGTCTCGAACAGATCGCCTGCGGCGTGATCTCACCCAACAACACGATGGCGAGCGTCGAGAAAATCACAGCGAACAACCCCGACGTTAAATCATCCAATAATATAGTAAAGGTAGAATTAACTGCTACGTTGCCCAAGAGAATACTGCACAGCAAATAATTTCCATGATCTCGTACTGGCATTATCGCTCTCGCGTACTTCCTCTCCTGCTCTGTTCCCGTATTGGAAATGATCTTCAACTCTGTCCTATCCAGGGACATCAGACCGAGATTCAACCCAGAAAACAATGCTGAGAACATCAGGCAAGTGCAGATCAATATTAACGTCGCCCAAAGCGGCAGCAGCTTCGTGTGGGTGGCGATGGTCTTGAAGGATTCCGTTCCCTGGTGAATATATTTCTCCTCATCTTTCGTGGGGTCCACCATGCCGAACTTTAGATTTTTGGCACATACGTATAATTTAGATCCGACGATTGGCGGCGGTGCAACTATTTCGAACAACGCTGAGCTACTCGTCAATGACTCAGGAACTACCTGCAATTTTTTTTTTGTCTGTTAATTAGGTAAAACGCAGTGCATTCGATATCTCGAATCAGTTTTCGTGAAAAATATTTCAGATAAAACTATTACTTTCGAGTTTCGGCTTCTAGAACCAATAGTAAACATTCAAGGTCAGTGTCAGGCACACCGCACACCTGTCTTGTTATGTCAAGATTTTTCACGATAACATATTATTTATGTAAATTTCGTCGTAAACAATTCTTTTTATGTATCATTTGGCGCGTAAATACTTCTACACCATAATATTTGGTATGTTAATTACAGAAGTGACTAATGTCTTTAAACACGCAAACTAGCACGAGGGCAAAAATAGTTGTAGTCTAAATTACGTATTCAGTTCCATGTAAATAGGGTTGGTTCTTGCTGAGGTTTTGGAATTAATTTGACATAAAACAAAATTCTACTGGGAACTATGAGTCAGTTAACGCATTGACTAAATTTAGGTAGGTAATCTAAACAGATTAGAAATTTATTAACAAGATAATAAATAATACCACTTTGAACTCACCGTATACTCCCCTTTCAGAAGAAACTTGCATGGCTGCCCGTAGTTTAGGGGGTC
The DNA here is from genome assembly GCA_937595015.1 of Polyommatus icarus. NCBI lineage: Eukaryota > Metazoa > Arthropoda > Insecta > Lepidoptera > Lycaenidae > Polyommatus > Polyommatus icarus. Next base: position 22,148,970 of record OW569322.1, on the reverse strand, counting down.
ATTAGTAAAAGCGATCACCGTCCTCGGAGTGATTCCTTGCCCAAAAAGCCTGAAAGTAACATTATTTTTAATTATGCAAATTAAAATAAACCAGATAATAATGGCAAAGAGAGAAGGGCCTTACCTGAGCGTGACTCTAGTGTGAGCCAAGACACTGGGTATACCATCAACGATCGCCGGCTCCTTATCAGAGTCTTCTATTCTGATCCCATCTAGACTGATCGGTATCGGGGTAGATCTGACCACGGAGGTATCTGAGATTTGCGGGTTTACAATTTGATCATCATCTCTGTACACCTCGTCGTTCTGGATCAAATCCTCGATGCGAGGCTCCTGGCCGACACCGTCCTTAGATAGTTTGCTCTCGTAATTAGCATCTTTAATGATCTCCCGCTTTCTTCTATCGATAACGTTTAAATCTACTTTCGGCTTAAAAATTGTAAAATCGAAATTCGAACTACCCTTTGTACTTTCATAAATTTCTTTAAGTATCTTTTCCTTAAGTAGCTTAAATTTAATATTATTAGATAATCTAGTGTCTATGTTATGTAAATCTAATTCGTTTAGAGGTATATATTTGTTATCGACTAACAGTTCGATATCGTTCAACTCTTCTCTAGTTGGTCGGTGGACTTTGGGCAGGTAGTTGACGTCCGTGTCGTGAGACAGATCTGCCCACTGGGTGTTTGTCTCTACAAGGCTACTGTGATTCCTTACATTGTTATCTTCAGATTCTGAACTGCAAACAAAGTATTTAAGTCAACACTTTAAAGATGAAAACTTAGCTAAAACAGCAACTCATTTGTAAGGATCATTACAAGTTTGCTCATGTTTTGGATAATTGTTCAGTTCAAAAAGGGATTACTTCTGCTTCTGGAAACAATTTTCTTCAAGGCCAATGCCATTTTACTGAACCGAGACACGTTTTTGTATAATTTTCCGAACCGGTATTGGATGGACTTAGCGCAAAACCAGTCGGTAGGGTTGAAATAAAGGAATGCGCTTCCTTTGTGCATCATTGAGATGAATTGTGATTTGTGATGCAAGAAAAGTTTATTTTGTTCACTACAAAAAGGTACACTATACAAACTACTTTAGTTACGTAATTTTATTAAGTTAAAAATACGTAACTAACGTTATTTGTATTCTAACTTTCCTTCTATTCCTTTGCCTTCTACATCCTATTCTTTGTATCTTTAAGCGTTTTTTGCCATCGGTTGAAAAAGGACCCTGCAGAATAAAATTCCGAAGTAATCTAATACAGTAAGTGTGAAGCCAAACGAGCGTAATTTTGTGAGTCGTGAGCCGCAGAATTTCTGCCGGGCAGAATTTTTTTCATACAAATGACAACTCATTTTTAGTCGCCGTGTGAATCAAACATGACTTTTGTATGAAACTGAATGCAGCAGAATTCTGCCCGGCAGAAATTCTGCGGCTCACGACTCACAAATTACGCTCGTTTGGCTTCGCCCTAAAGCGTCAACTGCACCTGTGCAAGTCGTCAAAGAAATATCTTCTCGCCCCTTTAACTTTAATTACTAGACGAACTAACTGTGCGAAACTTTAAACGAGAAATATCTGATGCGTTAAAATAGTACAGTTGTAGGCGATTTAGGTAGCATTATATTTTTATCGTCTAACAATATTGGTGCTTATTGATAACTAGATGACGGCTGCATTTCCGTTGCGCCAAAATTCGTTTATCGCACGGGAACCTTACATTTTTTTTTTTGATAAAGGTATCATATTATTATTATGTCCTTTCCCTGGACTCCAAGGAAAGAACATAGGTAATATGATACCTTTTTCTCCATACAAAATTACATAGCAAAATCGTCTCAGCGGTTTGGGCGTAAAACGGACAGATAGATACTTTTGCATTCATAATATTCAGTATAGTATGGATTCTAAGTTTGCTCATGGTAACAGCAACTTATAGGTACATAATTACTCTTGCACACACCTGCAGCATTGCAATAATTAATACAGATTTATTCTCGTGTTGTGTGATAAAAACTGCACAATGAGTAATTTTGCCTCGCTGTTTAACGACGCAAATGGTTTAACACCAATATAATTATTTCTTCTTATAATAACAAAATTGCTAGCGTAAGCCATAATATTGGAAGGTACGTCTTTCGACAAGAAGATAACCAGTCAGCATTTTTAATCCCTCTTGGAAATCTATTGTTATTCTATTGTCGTCGCGATCACCGGTGATCTTATGGGGCTTGATAGGTTAAGAACCGGTCAAAAACCTCGTAAACCAGGCTTAGACACAGGTATTGAAAAGTCTGGATCTACATACAATGACTAATAATACTAATTTGGTCTATGGCTGAAATAATTTAACGCTAATAAGGTTTGTTATTGTATCTAGCATTTGGATAAGGTATCTAATCTAGATGTCGCCCGCAACTCCACAAGGCCAAAACAGTTTATCGCGCGGGAACCGTACATTTTTTCGGGACAAAAACTATGTTATTGTCCCTTCCCGTAACTTAAGTATGTCTAACGTGACCATACGTCCCGCTTTGGGCGGGACAGTCCCGCTTTCAGGCAGTCTGTACCGCTGTCCCCCGCGAGGCCGAAATTGTCCCGCTTTTGCAAACAGACCAAACGACAATAACTTAAAAGTTTTTTTATGTTTGAAATGCCTGTGCAATGCCTGGGAGTAATGCATACGTACAACAAAAGTGATTATTCTGCCATATTGTGCCAAATAACATAGAAATTGCTCCAGTAGTTCGTGAGAAAAGCCCTTTTAAATAATTTTTCCGTTTTTTCCACATTTTCCTCTGTTTCTTCGCTCAGAACAGACAGACAAACTTTTGCAAACACATCAAAATCCGTTAAGCGGTTTAAGCGTGAAGACTGAAGAGGTAACAGACAGACAGACACTTTTGCATTCATAATATTAATATGAATTGTAAGATAGTGAAGATTAATAAGATCAAAGCAGTGAACTCGGAGTCCAGGTAAACGTGTAATGAACTGAAGCATGACGTGACAATCTGCCCTATCATCGATCCGTGATATTGAGGCTGGTATTCTTGTACTCAGTCCACCTTTTTGTTCCCTTTTTACTTTGTTTTCCTTCCCTATCGATCGTCATTCTTGAGATTGGTATTCTTTTACGCAGTTCACGTTTTTTGTGTCCTTTTTGCTTTGTTTTCTTTATCTGTCACCGTCATTCTTTAAGATAACATAATATGATAATACTACGTTCGATCATATCTGTCGATTCCTTTTATTTGGTAGACATCAATTTTGATCTATTTTCCTATTGTTATGCTAAGTACTGACTGTATACGGTTTTGCTCGATAGTTTTACTCCAAAAGAGCAATAACCACCGTGTGAACCACAAAACTGACAGCTCGAAGGCTCGCTTCGAACCATAAAGTTAATATACCTATCGGAATAGAGAAACAAAGGCCTGAGCAAGCGAGATGTCACTATCAGTAACACTGCGTTGTAGAAAGAGAAGCGTGATTTGAGGTTGCATAGCTTTTTTTTCATCTGTTTGACAGTCTGTCTGCCCCTGGGCCGATCGTTGTCAATTTGGGCTCTCAGAAAAATTGTGATTTTAAGTTAAATAATGAATAATTTTTAGAAATACTGCTCTAGAAACATGGTTAAATGTTTGTGGAATGTTTCTGGGTCCACACATCGAAAAAACCCGGACAAATATTCATTTCGCAGGTGAATTATTCTACATCGACAAGACCTAGTTTTAAGTTTATTTTTGCCAATCCCCTACGAGTTATTGGTATTTTTACGTCCGTGTTCAATTCTGTATATGTTTAATTATATGGAAAACATAACTTGACTAGCCATGGTGCACAATTTAAGGATATTTTGTGTAAACAATTTTCATCTATTTTACACTAGGGCTGCATCAAGTTATCGATAAGTTGTGTCGATATGAAAATATTTTTTAGTTAAGTATACTAATTATCTAGGAACGTTGAAATGATAACATACTCATCCGTAGTTTATAATTAGTTTTGAGTATATTAATATACTATCATACATAATTTATCGTTTTTAAGGTTCCGCACCCAAAGGGTAAAAATTAAGTCCTAATAGTGGGGTCCCGCAGCCCGTTCTACTATAAGACTTCGTTGCCTGTCCGTCTGTCCATCCGTCCGTCCGTCTGTCCATACGTCCGTCCGTCTGTCTGTCTTCAGGCTGTATAACAAGAACCACTATAGTAATAGACTTTTGAAATTTCCACAGATGTACATAATGTCTTTCTATATCCAATACGGCTGCTCATCCAAGATAGGGAAATAGTTGAAAGCACTTCTGCAAGATGGGCATCAAATAAAAGGGCTCAGTAGGCTCATTGAGAGTGAATTGAAAATTAATAGGGTCTAGTGAAGTCGTGTCGTGTCGTGTAGGTACTGATCGTGTCGAATCGTGTCATGACAATACGTCGTGTCGTATCGTACCGGGTTTTAGAAAATGCCCGGTTTTTCACCGGCCACTCTTCATGCGTGAGTCCGACTTACACTTGGCCAATTTTTCAGATTTCCTGCTGACCTGGATACCAGAAATTCATGGCTTAAAATAATTAACCGTCCAAACTGGACTCCCAAGAAAAATTTATGCATACTTAATTATGCAGCAAGCATTTTGAAGAAAAGTCACATTTTACTTCAAAATTACAATTTTGTTATATTATATCTATGCAGTTTTATTTTATCCCATTTTATAATGCCCGCTGTACACTCTCGCCGAGAGCTCTCGGGCGAGAGTCTCGTACGAGAGCCCCTTGCCCGAGTGCGATCATGTACATTCGCGCTTAGTTCAATCGCAGATAAGAACTATCATTAACACATAGGTTGCCTGGCAGAAACTGCTGTAAGCAGTAAGGCCGCCTATTTGTACAAAGTTTTCTTATATTGTGTTATTGTTTTTATGTTTAGTTTTAAGTTGTACAAATAAAGAATTTTCTATCTATCTATCTATCATTAACACATATCAAAAACGACCATTCACCATTCACCATGCATCGAAAGATATCATTGTAATCCAAAGATTTATAATCATATTTAATTTTATTTCTCATAGATGATGACTGATAATGACGTTTAATATTGTTATTTTTCTGTTCTACACTGTCCAACGGCAGGACTAGTACTGAAAGACGCAAGAATGTACAGTAGTGCGCTCGTTTTCCTCGCGAGACCCTTTGTCTCGGGCGACGACAACGGACCGAGAGGGTCCGAGACAGGCGAGACGAGGCGAGCGCACCCATTTACACTCTCGCACTCGGGCCGCCTCGCTGTGTCTCGGCGAGAATGTACAGCCGGCATAATGTTTACAATCTTACAATTATTATTCCATGATCGATATTTTGTCGAATTACAAGATGTTTGTACATCACTGACACGCACACGTAAACATAATTGTATACACAGATGTAAATCAAATTTTGGTTAAGCTTGACAGCTCGGGATTGTTTCTCTATTCCGATAGGTATATTACCTTTATGCTTCGAACCGGCTCGATGGAATTAAATATGACAATTAATATGTCATTTCCTTCGATTTGGAGTAAAAGTTAAAACAGACTGCCAATCTAGTTACGTTAGTAACATACAATATCATTCAGAAAAACTATCGATCAAAACCGTATGCGAGTACATAGCATACGAGTACTTTCGCTCAGTATTTGTACCTGACGGGCGACGGCACTAGAAGGGAGGCGATCACACGTCACACTTTTTGTGTGATCGAGTCTACGGCTTCCATGCCATCAGATTGTATACAGTAAGCCGCAGACTCGATCACACAAAAAGTGTGACGTGTGCAGTCTCCCGAAGGCGAATGTTTTTATGATACTTTTAGGCCGTGTCACACCAAACCGAGTGTGAGCAGGCTCACTGTGAACCCCAGTGTGAAAATATACGGTATCGAATGTCCGCGCCTGCGCCTAGCGTAATGGCGTTGTCGGCTAGGTGTTAACGAAAAAGGGAATATGTATAGAAATACAATAAACTGCGTAACATTCGCTCACATTCGGCGGCTCACAGTCGGTTTGGTGTGAGCACGGCCTTAGTCCCGGGGAAGGATGGACCGAGACTTTTGAAGGGGTAACAGACAACCTTTCGTATTTATAATATTAACCCATCAAGCCCCGTACAAGCACCGGTGATCGCGACAACATTAGAATACAATAGCATTTCCGAGAATCTCCGATCGAAGGATTAAGGATATGGATACTCAAAAATACACCCCTGAAAGATGCGCTTCCCGCACGAGACTCACGACATACGAATTTAGGCACTGCGGAGTTGCGGGGGCCATCTAGTTTTTGTATAATTTGTTACGAGTAGGCACGCTCTGCAGCCTGAACTGCTTGGTGGATTTAAGCCAACAAGTGACACTGGGTCAGTATGTAATATTATAATAAACTAAACGCAGTCAGGTTTTCTATGTCAATACTCAATAGTCTATAGATTCAAACGCGAAATAACAAACTACAAGAAAATTATATTCTTAGCTAGAATAATCAATATACTCAAAGGAAAACAAGTTCATTATCCTGGGACCTGGACAGAGCGTGTGGAGCAGTGGTCCCCAACCTTTTTTGCATGCGGGCCACAATTCACAAACATGTTGTTTTGGTATTGGTGTCGTGGGCCGCAACAATTTTTTTTAGGGTTAAAAATAACTTTTTTAAAAATTTACGATTTAAAAGTAGAAAAAATTTAACGACTATCACGTAGGCTTTACGTTATTTTGCCGGTGAGCGTGAATTTCAAAATTGTTTAAGATCACGCGGGCCACAAGTAAAGTCCCGGCGGGCCGCGGGTTGGGGATAGCGGGTGTGGAGCAATAAGAAATGTTTTATCGCTTCGATCGGCTCCAGACGGGTTTTTCTGTGCAGTGTGGGGTTAGCTCATATAGCCATCCTTGGCGTCACCCAAAGGGCCGTGTAAGACTACTAGACGCTGGCATGGCGCCAACGGTATTTTAGGTTTGGATGGCGTAATAATTATAAACGGATGTTTGCATTTCCAATATAACGTTAAACTTAATGGCTTGCCCGTTCTATGCATAAATATGGATGATCTACCTGGAATATTATTGTTTAATAATGCAAAACTCTCAGAAATTAGGGCACTTGAAATTTTCGTGACTTTTGAGTAGGTAACTGTGTCACCATCACCAGTGACGGATTAAGACTACTTGATGCCCTAAGCTAAGCCCTAAGCAACCAATGCTTATGGGCCCCCCTATATTCTGTATGTCTTCAACTAAAATCTGTCTTTAAACCTTTACTACCTAAAAACTTGTTATTTTCCTGGAAACTTTTTTGGTGTGGTTTTAAGTGACGTAAGAGAGTGATGCCCTTGATTTCTTGTGCTTCTACTGGTGCCCCTCAGACGTGATTCCCTAGGCAATTACTTAATTTGATTAAGGGTTAATCCGCCACTGAACCATCACTAGGGTTTGCGTATTTTGCTGATCTATATGGAATGTTATTGCTTAATAAAACAATATCATGAAACTCTTAGAAAATAGGATAGGACACTTGAAATTTTCCTGAGTTTTAAATACCTACTGCAGCCAGCAGTGTACTACCATCAGTAGGCCTTGCGTATTTTGTGTGGAGCTTACCGAGTACGTTTAATGTTGCGACTTAGACGTAGGTTACACGATCAGTTTTTTATCAATCTGATCCATCAGTCTGGTAAAGATTGACGGAAAACTGATCGTCTAACTCACGGATCGATGGACTGATCATTTTTTAAATATATTATGTACTTCTTATAACCATCAGTATTCCGTCAATCAGACTGATCGTGTTACCGTTAACCATTCCATAGACGTAATGTTGTTACATATAGGAAACTCTCAGAAAATAGTACACTTAAAATTATCCTGACTTTTGAGGTTCCAGCTGTACTACCATCGCTAGGCCTTGCGTATTTTGTGTGGACTGTGGAGCTTACTAACTACTAAGTGTATGAATATTTTCTTCGCTCAAGCAATTTGTGAGTTGTTTACGGAAGCGGTTTTAATCGAGGTAAAAGGCTGGTGTAATCGATACAGGCTCTCCCCTACCAACCCCATACTACCAGTCTACCACCCTCGGGTTGCACTATGAGTATGTCTAATTCCGCTTTGTACGAAATGCGGCCAAGGTTACGTAACGGCAAACGGCAAAAATGTGACGCTATTCCACGTGCGTTGTTTACGGATTCTATGTAACAAACGAGCAGTTGAAACTCCTGATTTATGAGTCTACTGTCTAGATTTCATCGAGAGTCGAGACCTCTTAAACGTACGACAAAATTAGTTGAGAATTATAATTAAGTAGGTATTGTTCTTCCTTCGATCGCGGATTCTTGGAAATCTATTGTTATTCTAGTGTTGTCACGATCACCGGTGATCTTATGGGGCTTGATAGGTTAAAATCGATATGTACGGTAAATTGTTAAAATATTTTGTAGTATCCATTGCGTTAAACCTAAGTAGTAAGTACTACGTACTACGTAGTATCAAATAGTGGGGACATGGGGACCATTTTTGAAAGGGCAGTACCAATTCACTAACGCATTTTTGCTTAAGCATAAGCAGACTTTAGCAAGTTTCATTAAACGTTATGAATAGACATCGGACTATATGCACGATCAAAGTGCCGAAATATGCATGCAAATATGCACGAAAAAAGGGCCGAAATATGCACAAGGGGCCATTCAAAAAATACGTTCGCATACAGGGGGGGGGTTTGCCGAGTGTGACAAGATGTGACAAAGGGGGGACAGGGGGTCTACGGCAGCGTGACGTTCGCCGTTCTTACAAAAATTTACTGAGTATGTATTCCTTCTCTCGACTTTTTTTTTCAATTTTGTAATGATAGAAGTGCCAAATATAAATTGCCAAAGTATACATTTAAATATCGGTATATATACCGATATTTAAATGTATACATAATATATATTTATTACAATAAATTGTATAATGTATTTAACAAATGATTGTAATAAATATAAATAAACTAGCTGACCCGGCAAACGTTGTTTTGTCATATAAATAATTTTTGGTATGAAAAATAGATGTTGGCCGATTCTCAGACCTACTCAATATGCTCACAAAATTTCATGAGAATCGGTCAAGCCGTTTCGGAGGAGTACGGGAACGAACATTGTGACACGAGAATTTTATATTTAAATATAAGATATACTTAAGAGGCCGGGTACCCTTGGAATTTCTCATACAAACGTAATCCTAAAATCATTTTCTCAAACGAAAATATTTAACATGTTTGATTTATTTTTCAGCTTAAAATAGTAATTATCTAGGTTCCTGCACAAAAATTCACTTCAAAATATTTAAACACAAAAAAAAATTTTTTGTTTCTAAATTTTTTTTTGTTAATTTGCTACTTAATATTTAAACACTAAAAAATAGAGTAAAACACTAAAATATATAAATAAATAGTAAATTTACTACAAAATATTTAAACTAAAAAATATTTTTTAGTATTTAAATATTTTGTAGTATATTTACTATTTATTTATATATTTTTTAGTGTTTAAATATTTGGTGGTAAATTTGCTAAAAAAAATACCCCTTAAGGTAATATATCAAGTTAAACTTGATATAATATTTAACAAAACATAATAAAATTTTAATATAATAGAAGTATTATTTTTTGTTTGTTATTAAAGATATGTATGTATATTTAAATTTTATTATAAAAATAAAAAAATATATTTTCTAATATCATTTGTGTATTATCAATCAAAAATCATGTTTGGGGGGGGGACGTAATATTTACGACACAGCGTGACAACATAGTTCATTTTAGTGTGACGTATTTTATGTACGGCCCCCAATCAAAAGTCACATAATATTAAAATATTATTTTTTGAAGAGTCGTGCTGTTTATAAAAACGCCAATTTCATAATTTCATCAAATCTAGGATTTTTCATTTCTTATACAGCACCAATAATAATTTTCTACCAACATTTTCCGATTGCAATCTTAATGCCCATGGAAGTTTATTAAATTGTTAACTACTTTATTCATATTTTTTTACTAATGTTGCCAACTACAACGAAATATTTTATTTCTAGAAAGATATTGTAATTTGTACCTATTGGGTGTATTACATTCTTTAAATGGGGATGGCGCCACATATTTCAAGTGTTTTGATCTATCGTACCTCTGTTTTGTCGCCTCGGTGTGTGTAATGATAGCCAGTTTGGATACTACGAGAGCATAAAACTACTGAAATATGCACTATCAACGAAAAATTGCCAAAATATGCACTATCGCCCAAAAAGTGCCATTATATTCATTTGTATATGCAAGTATGCAAATGCATATAATCCGATGTCTAGTTATGATTAATACATCGTTAGGTCTTCAAATAAAATATTTGCACGAACAGCTACTTTCACGTGAAATTGCATAGGAAGACAAAATATAATAAGACACCTGACGAAATACATAATACAATCATTCACGCAAGCAATTTTAAAAGTCCATCTGCAATTTACATAATGAGTTTCAGAGGGAGTGATTATCCTTAGTACTTACTAATATCCCCACGTCAGATAAAAATAGCTTATTTTCGTAGCTCTCCCCAATATTGCCCGATTAGAATGTCACACGTGTGACTTTAGGGGAGGGGGCCAGGCCCCCTCATTGTTTATCTCCAAACCAACTAGCAATAAAGTAGTTAGGGAGATCGCACACGTCACACTTTTTGTGTGATCGAGTCTGCGGCTTACATACAATCTGCATGGCAGGCGCCATCAGAATGTATGGAAGCCGCAGACTCGATCACACAAAAAGTGTGACGTGTGCGATCTCCCTTATAGCCACGATTAAACTACCATGGTCTTAACCAGACCAGTAGCTTAGACCCTTTCGAAAAAAAACTTACTAATATTATGAATGCGAAAGTGTGTTACATGTCTGTCTGTTTATTACCTCTTCACGCTAAAACCGCTGAACCGATTTTGATAAAATTATGTACATGGATACCTACTAATGAGTCTCGGGAAAGGATACTCTTTATCCTGAAAAAACGTACAGGTCTACAGTTCCGCGCGACAGACGGATTTCTGCTCAACGGAGTTGTTGGCACCAGTTACTATAGGTCTATCAGGATCTGATGGCAAAAAGTGAGAAAAGAAATTGACTCAGTACCGGGGTGATTGGAATAAAACATTTTGATCCTTTTTTTTCCTTAAGCGGCTGATTCTGTGTGTGACACATGCAAACATAAAAAATCCAATGATGAAAATCTGCCATCAAAACTTGCCATCAGATTCTGGTAGACCTAATACCTTAGATATTACGTCATGTTATCGGCAAAAGATCTCATAAAATTTGATTGCTGACGCCGAATAGATTCCTAATAACTTTACTTTTAAGATTTCGGACCCTTGCAGCCTTGTGTAAAAACTTTGTAGACCGGACGGACATTCGCTTCAATAAAGGACTCCGGACAAACAGGTTTTTCAGTGTTTGTATGGAAACCCGTCGTGCGGGATTGGGACACTTATTTGGCTAATTTTTACTGGGAATATGACTGACTTGACTGGTGAGTGATGAAGTCCCTTACTGGGCATGTTATGATTCAGTATTATTACTCTCTCTGTCGCGCTCCGCCGACACAGGACGGGAGTGCGGAGAAGTTGCTATGCGATCCTCCTAACTCTTGTCTAACAGAGCTACGGGAGAGGATGGGACTCTGCCGGGGAGGCAGAGTCCCTGATCTCCTGATCCATAGTCTGATTGACTTCCACCTAAATAAGGGAATACTTCGGCAAACTGCATTTGAATTTGAAATTGAAAACACTTCGGCGTGGCGCCGGGATTATGCCGGGGAGGTTCCCATCCTCTCCCGGAGCTCCATTAAAGAAGAGGTGGAAGTCGATCACACCAAAATAAGGGAACACTTCGGCAAACTGAAGCGGTTAACAGAACCATATAGACAAGTCAGTTGTGGAGGGTGTCCTAGACAGATCCAGGATCAACTCTGCTCATCGGCTGATGGTAAACTGTAGGTGGTTTCAGTGACTGACGCTTCTCGTTGGCCAGCCCCACGTACCCCCTGAATTTGCAGCTGAGGCACATCCCCAACCCAGAGCATCCAAAGAGCGTTTCCCAAACTAATATTAACCTTAGCACCTAAAGAGTTCCAAATGAGTAATTGTTGACTTGATCGCTGTAATATTTTCCTCCGGTCTGATTACCATAATCGTGAGAGGATTGTGTGATAATTCAGTATCATAATAATTACTCATTGATTATAACTTATAAGCAAGGATTTTACAACATTGTAGGTAAATGTAGTACTAGGAAACGGTTCTTACGAGATTTCTCTACCAATCGGCACGAAAGGGCCGGCTTAACTGAACTGGAGAATGGAGTAAACATTTGAAAAGACCCATGAGAGTTTTAAGAGAAGGCAAGGGTCAGAAATGCAAGGGAAGCACGGGAGCTTTACAAGATTAAGTACTTATCTTGTTTTGCACATTTCACTTACTATCATGCAATGACCAATGTCTTAGGGGGGTATTACATTATCATTTATATTGGATCATTTATAGGATCATAATATATTATAGGATCCAATCAAAAATGATTATTTGATCAAATAATCATTTTTGATTGGATCCTATAATATATGATCCTATAAATGATCCAATATAAATGATAATGTAATACCACCCCTAGAAACTTTGAGATCATGCAATTATTAATTTCTGATAACTAAGTTTTTTAATAAAGTGAAATAATAAAAGAGACCATGACCAAGGAAGGATATCTAATAACCCTCCCGGCAGTTGGGTAAAAATATATAATTAAGACAAAATGAAGTGAGAACAACATAAAATATTCTTGTGTAAAGAGCTTTTACTATTTTCGACTTTTTTTATGATAAATCTGTAGAGGAAACAGAAGCATTGCAGTAGCTTGATGATAATGGCACACTCAGATAAGCAAGAAAAGTTTATGAAAACATTGACCCTATTGTACAGTTTACTTATCGGTAGCATCCATACTTCCATACTAATATTATAAATGCGAAAGTGTGTCTGTATGTCTGTTACCTCTTCACGCCCAAACCACTGAACCAATTTTTCTGTTTGCTATGGAGATATTTTGAGTCCCGGGAAAGGACATAGGATACTTATTATCCCGGAAAAATGTACAATTCCTGCGCAATAAACGAACTTTGAGTTAAGATTACATTTAACTTTTTAAAACTAAACTCAATATTGTTGGACATGAACATATTTTATCTTATCTCATCCGGTGTGATTTATAGCTTGTTGTCAGTTTAGAAAGGTCACTGTTACATGGATTATACAATATAGTAATTTTTATGAAGACTGTTAAGTCTAGCTCATAGAATAAAAAGTAAAAAATAAAAACACATTATTATCTCAATATTATTAGCATGTTTAAATTCAACATAGTGCAATATCTATGTATGTATATAAAAATGGATCTTCAATTGTGTTAGTAACGCTATAACTCAATAACGGCTGAACCGATTTGGCTAATTTTAGTCTTAAAATAATCCTTGGAAGTCCAGGGAAAGTTGTAAAGTGACACGAAGTTCACCAGGACAGCTAGTTACACTATAAATAAAGAACAAAAAATAATTAACCCATCAATCCCCAAGCGGCAGCCAGAACAATTGAAAATCTGTTGTGTCTGTGCTATCCACGATGGAGGTGTTAATAGAATATCTTCTCTATTTACGTATTTTTGTATCCTTTCATATTTATAATTTTAGCTTTAATATTAAGTATATATATTTTCGTTGTTTTTTAGATAAGCAGCTAAACTGGGCACAAATATTTTTGCCCCTAATAAAGAAGGTAGTTGGAAAACATTACAATGTAAATGCTAAATTGTTTAATCAAATAATGAGTGCAACGCAGTTCTAGCTGCGCGCTCCTATTTATATTTATTATTCGATTAAAGCAAATTTTACTCACGCTTTATTGAGTGTAATCGTTTTCAAAACATAATCTCTGTGTGGCTCCAAAAATAAATCTCCACCTTGGTGGATCCATTTTCCACCGAAGGGGGAATTCTTCTGCTGTGTATACCGCGAACAGAAATATATTTTATCGCTTGTATTCGGCACTAATAATTCGAGTTTCGTAAATAACTGCGAGGTTTCAACTTCGTGAAACTCATAATTTGGATATATCACATCACATTTATCACCCCTGGAGCCTTCGGTAGGGGTTAAGCTCCAGGAATTATGACCTAAAAAATCACTACCACGCACCAATAATAAATATTTACACTTTACATCTAAGCACGACTTTTCTTTAATTTCTAAAGACATTATCCATGGCTCGACAGACACATTTTCCGCGATCTGAACTTGGAACACGATGCAAAATAATATCCCACAAGTCCGTAACACATTTAACACTCGTGCCATTGTTTTAGAAGATCGCAGCAAAAAGAAAACAGGAGATACATTTACACCGACATGTTTCCCTTTGACACTTCGGCGGCAATTGTTGCCGGAACTGCAGTAATTCAAGAATAGTGTTGTCATATCCGGCGCATTGAACCAAGATATTTTTTTTATAAACAAATCGTTTTTACGTTTACTTTATTTAATTATTTGATATCAATTAAACTCTGAGTTAAATTTAAAATACAAAATATTTAATAATAATTAAAGTTTACACGGGCTCCATAACGTTACCGATTACCAGAAAAAATAACGTTACGACAGTCATTTGATGGGTTTTATATTTCATTCTAGTTCGTGACATTTGTGAATATACAATATAAGTATACACATAATAAGGGAAAGTTGGCCTGGTTCTGCACCATCACCTGGTAATCAATAGGATATCCAACTCCTCGCCAACTTAGAGTTGGTAGAGATTTCGTGTTTGGGCTAGACAAACAGTAAATATTTACACGCTGCTGCTGCAGCATCACCTGGATTCTATAGGAACCGAGCTTCGTATGAACCCAAAGTGGAGGTTTCATGTTTCGGTTCATATTAACAGCCTCATCGAAAGGGACATTGACAGATGGTAATCATGAGAATACTTATGATTCTGTTGATAGGAATTATTCTGCACTATAACCAACACAAGTTTAAAAAGTATGAAATAAAATTAAATTAAGAAATTTAAAAAAACCCCCGCCAAACAACTTTAAAAAGTAATGAAATAATATTTACTGCCTTTAAAGTTCAAATAATTCCTAAGTTGTGTAAAGTAATATTTTAATTATTGTTGTCAAGGTGTGTCGGGGGACCGCTAATGTAGATGTTTGATTTCATTTCACAATCAATTCATAGCGAACAATCGAGATAGTCAGCGACTTGGCGGTTGTATGTTGTAGTTTACTTGGCGGTCCCCCGACACACCGTGACAACAATAATTATGGACTAAAATATTACAAGTTAGGAATTATTTGAACTTAAAGGCAGTAAATATTATTTCATTACTTTTTAAAGTTGTTTGGCGGGGGTTTTTTTAAATTTCGTAATTTATTTTATCATATTTGGTTAGCTATCGTTATTTTTTTCAAATTTTTTTTTATCATTTCTATTTTGTTAATCATTTACAAAAAATAACGTTATTATTACCATTACCATTATTAAAATATTAGTTATTAAATACTTTTTGGCGTTTTTGGAGTAGAAGTGGGCCGTTAAAAGCAAAATACTGCGTACTTCCGGTAACGGAAGGCGGAACCAAGGAGAACTATGGATGTAGTGATGTAAATGATTAATATACCTACATCTTAAAATTATTTAAATTAGTATATATTAGTATATTATTATAAATAAGTATATATATATATATATATATATATATATATATATATATATATATATATATATATATATATATATATATATATATATATATATATATATATATATATATATATAAATTTGAAATAAATAACGATAAAATATATTAAAACGAATATAATATTAATTATTATGTTCTTTGTTAATGCTACAACAAAAAACTTTTTTTAAACTGTTATTAAACAACAGAAATTTACTATTTCAATATTTATTTGGGCAGAGTAACCTCCTACTAACAGTCATTACAATAATGACGATAAGTCATGACAGCACGCTCTTAAATACTATTTTAGTATTTAAGAGCGTGCTGTCATGACTTATCGTCATTATTGTAATGACTGTTAGTAGGAGGTTACTCTGCCCAAATAAATATTGAAATAGTAAATTTCTGTTGTTTAATAACAGTTTAAAAAAAGTTTTTTGTTGTAGCATTAACAAAGAACATAATAATTAATATTATATTCGTTTTAATATATTTTATCGTTATTTATTTCAAATTTTAACGTTATATTTTATACTTTATAGTAACGAGTTTTTCATACCGTTATCAATGCCCTTGTTTGAAGCAGTAACGCAAACAGTAACGTTACGAAAAAATAATTTTTGTAACAGCTGTGTTTGACGTTCATTTATTATCTGTGATCAATTGTTGGGCGGAATGGGCGGATTATTTTTAACATCTGTGCCATCTGGCATGAAAAGTCAAAAATCAGTGTGTTGGCTCAATTTATGTAAAATTATATTTTAGGTCAATTTATCGTTACAATGAGGCTCAAAAATTAACCAAAAGCCATGAAATTAGATAAAATATATTAAATTAATATCAAAACAATAAAACCCGGTGGTCCTTTGTTCGGAAGCGTTTTCGGGCCATCATGCAAAATTTTTTGTTTTAAAGTGAAATTTTGTATGGAATTTGTGAATATGGAAGAGAGAGAAGCAGGAGACGGGGCCGCAGCGGGAGAATGCGATCGGTCTCCGAAAAAATACAGCTGGGCGGAAGTACGGCAGGCCGTCCACGACTTGAGGAAAGAGCTATCCTCTTTGTCGACGATGGTGCCGATGGCCTTCTCCTTTAGAAAACTCGATAGCGGTAAAATGAGAATATACTTCTTAAGAACGCCTCAGAATGGATGGGAAATAACTTTGCTGTATACAGATACTATGCCAAGTGAAAATGCTACCAACTCAAGGCAAGTGTTTTATTTATAAATTCGTTCACTCGAATCCTCACTGCAAATAGCATTTATCAATGAAAATGTTAATGAACTGGTGTTGCTTCACATCTAATAATTATTGCAAAATATTTTTCTGGCACTTTGCATTTACAAAATTAATGTTTACATTAACAATACAATTATTATACAAACAATAGTTGGGGCCTATTTCACTACTTGCTGATAAAGTGCCGGATAGGCTATTCACAACTTACAGATTTTCTATACTTTATCTGTCAAGTTAAGTGTGGATAGCCTATCTGGCACTTATCAGGAAGTACTGAAACATGCCCAGTAACAATGCAACTGTATTCCTGATTGGTGATTAAAGAAAATAAGTTTAGATGCAATACCAATTCTTAGATAATTTCATGCACTTGCAGGTTAGATTGGAAACCACTGATCGAGTCGAACATAGCTCTCGGTGTATCATCAGGAAAGTGGTCAAGAGAAGAACAGCTTTTGTGGGAGAGGCAAAGAGTTGCAGCCTGGGGTATTGCCTCCTATGAACTACATCCTACTTCTGGCAGAGTCCTCTTTCCTTGTGCCTCATCACTGTTTGTCGCTGAAGAAGGTCCAAATCAGGTGAGGATTTAATGTCTAATGCAGGGCAGGGTTTTATTCAACTACAGCTAAAAAATGGGGTTTTTGTAGTCTGGATGTCAATAGATTTATTGCTGTATTACTAATAGGCTGTAATTAAGGTATTTGGATTTAAATTTGAGTATAAGGATGTCCAATCTCATTACTCTTATTTGATCATAGGTCAAAGGGGTATGAAGATTTTGGCCGACCTACTTATCCGCCATTTTGTTTTTTGATAACCATGCCAGAGTTGCGATATCTTAAAATATTTATTTCCAATAGTATAACTTTGGCAGCTCTTATCTTCGAAATGTGACACTTTACGCGGTTTTGTCCATGATTATTTTTTGTTTGTTTCAATGTTAGCTATCCTTTTTTGAAAGAATTATTCGTGAACGCAGTTAAAAAAAAAAAGAAAACAAAATGGCAGACGGTAGGTCAGCCAGGCTCCATATAAAAATCTTCATGTACCCCTTTTAGGACTTAACCAAATGAAAATTTTAGTTACACTTGCACTTTAACAAAAAAACATACCATACACTTAAAGTTGCATAATATTATACCAATGCCAAAAAGATGCATCGGTATTGTCCATATTGTTAAATATTTTTAAAGTGACTTTGAATTCTGCTAAATTGTTTCCTCTCCATGGTCTAGAACTCTTGACTCTAGTCTATGTCCATGCTGAATCATTTTAAATTCGGTTGATAAGTTTTAACTAAAAAAAATTGAAAGAAAAAAAATACTTAATTTAAAATTATCTATTTGTTTTCAGTCTCCACCTCTAGTCCCCAGATCTCTTAGCACTGGTTGGGGAGCACCACTAACACCTGCGATGTGTCCGTCCATGCCTTCTCTTGTAGCTCACGCTGCGAGAGGCGATATTTGGCTAGCTGGAGACTCATTAAGAAGACCAGTGCGGCTAACTTATGCGTGCAAAGGGAGAGATGAAAGGTAATGCAT
Source organism: Polyommatus icarus (assembly GCA_937595015.1). NCBI lineage: Eukaryota > Metazoa > Arthropoda > Insecta > Lepidoptera > Lycaenidae > Polyommatus > Polyommatus icarus. Next base: position 22,130,354 of record OW569322.1, on the reverse strand, counting down.
AGAATAAGTTACTAAATTGTCAATCTCACCAACCTTTGTTAAAATTGATAAAAATTTAAATGTCATGATTTCTTTCAACAAATTTAAACAAACAATGCTAGTAGTTGTTGGTGAAATTGCTTATCATATCATCTACAATTTTCAAATCTGGATTCTTTATCAGATTCCGCAACTAAAGATTATAATCACGCACTAGATGTTTTATAAATTACTATATCATATAGTTAGACATTTAGTATAGTTAGGGTTTCCATCACCTAAATTGCCATCGCCGGTCAGGCGCGAGAAAATTCCCAGACATTTGGCCGAAATGGGGTTATCTCCCCGGACATGTCCTCTTAAACTGTTAATATGTCTATTTACGTCTGACCAATTTTTGCTTTTCCAACAAGAATTTGTAAAAATCTGATTAACTCAAAGTCCGTGCAAGAAACCGTGTGTAAGCTTAACGTCTTTCGTATATTATTTACATTTTGTATATAAAAAGTTAATTTCTCATTTTTCAACATTTCCAAAAACCCTGCTGGACGCTCTTTAAACTAGGACAAAGGACGGATGGCAACCCTGAGTATAGTCTATATATAAATCATATTTGTAGATATAAATCAACTCTCTTGATTTTATCATAAGTGGACATAATATAATATTATATGAAGTGCAATTATTATTCTTAAGGGCTCCACTCCTTACATTGGATCATGTTTGAAAAATATGATTTCTACCATGACTCTAATGTTATTTACAGTACACACAATAGGAATCACTCAAGGGCAGCTAAAGACTAATCTTAATCTGAGTATATTACCAAATTTATATGCATATTCAGTAGGTCTGAGAATCGGCTACTGGAAATTATTACAACTCGAGACTGACGGCGACCATTGTTTGTGCGACGGGATAGCGATCGACGTCGCCATGGTGACATACTTATTTAGTCACTTCAATAAAAAATACGGGCGAAATACCTACTTTATATGGCAAAGAAACATTTCCCAGGACAGCTAGTAATATATAAAATTCTCTTGTCACAATGTTAGGCCGCGTACTCCTCCGAAACGGCTTTACTGATTTTAACTAAAGGAGAAGATCAACGTCCATACAATTCTGGGCTAATTTTAAAATTGCCGGCCAACGCAAATAAACCTACGAATAATAAAAACTAAGGAAGAGTAAAAAGTGTACCTTAGGTTCACTTTTCATGACAGACGGAGCCATAGGAGCCACAACATTACATCCGCGACTCCATCGGCGGTCGCCTGCTGTTTGGGGTATAGCAGGCTCGTCTTGGGGGAAGGTTTATTTACCTTCCATCCGTCAATTTTTCCAAATCATTTGTAGGTATTTGGCCTCTAATCTGTTCTATGACTCGGATAGGGACGTTGGAATCAATTACTTATTACTTTTAATTAATAAAATAAGTTTTATTACATGTTATAAAAAAAAGTTTGACCTTAAATAACAACTTAGAACTTTGGTGTTATAATAAAAAATATTACTTAGATTATGTTCTATTTAAATAATAGTTTTATTTGCGTTGGCCGGCACTTTTAAAATTAGCCCAATTTGGCCCTAGTCCTTTATATGCATATTCAGTGCGTCTGAGAATCGGCTATTGGGTACTTATTATATTGATAAGTGCATTTGTTAAATAAATAATAGTAAATTATTACAACCTGAGACTGACGGCGACCATTGTTTACATGCTACTGAATAGCGATGGACATTGCCATGGTGACATACTTATTTAGTCACTTCAATAAAATAATACGGGCGAAATACCTACTTCATATGGCAAAGAAACGTTTGCCGGGACAGCTAGTAATTATATTGAATGGTGATGACTGATGAATGGTAACTTTTACAGACTTGCCGATGATCCCTGCCAGGCTGGTGTACCATGCTATGTCACTCAGGAGGAGTTCTCTAGATACACGGGGATTTGGTGGCAGCCAAAACGCGAGGGTGAGCATCTTAACTTTCTAACAGACTTCTAAAATGGGGGATGTTCTTACTTTAACTATGATCTTATCTGACTTCTATGTTAGACTGAATTATAATTTTTTCATAAAACTTTTATTTTATTTAAGTATACAAAGGGCCTGTTTCACCACTTCCTGATAAGTGCCGGATGTGCTATCCACAACTTTACTCGACAGATAGAGTATGGAACGTCTGGAGAGAGGAGTCTGGAAAGTTGTGGATAACATATCTGGCACTTCCAGGAAGTAATGAAACAGGCCCTAAGATTGCATTGAAACCATATCAAAAACTTTATTAACATAACATTACTCAACACAATGAACAGGAAATAAGCTCTAGAATCTAGATTGTAATAATTGAAATCTATTAAATATAAACATTTTGTTTCAGCTGATGTGTTCCGGATAGTGTATGAGGAGGTAGACGAGAGTGATGTGAAGATATTCAGTTTCCCGTCCTCGCAGAGTACCAGCGGAGAGGTAGAAGAGTTCAGGTTTGTTGACAGTTCTACTAGATTTTTTTTTAATAAATAAGGGGGCAAACGAGCAAACGGGTCACCTGATGGTAAGCAACTACCGTCGCCCATGGACACTCGCAACATCTGAAGAGCTACAGGCGCGTTGCCGGCCATTTAAGAAGGAATACGCTCTGTTCTTGAAGGTTTGTTTATGTTACAGGTTTCCTAGAGCTGGCACACCGAACGCACGGTCGACGCTTAAAATGGTGACGTTCAGGCTGCAGCGAGTGACCGCCACCACTGTCCTCGACTACTACCATGAGGGCAGCTCGGATAACATGGGTATGAGAATTAATACATAATCACCCCTATAACAAAGCCTTTGCATCCATTGTGGATGATTTATACAGTATTTTCAGAGCGAAGTACCCACTATTTAAGGCTGGTTTTATCTTTAAGCGTTTCAGCAGCGCCGTTGGAGCGCCGCGCGTTTGAAGATGTATGGGGGTAGTAGTAGCGTTTCAGAGTCGCGCGCTTGAGCAGCGCCGTTCGTCCGTACGTTTTCTTCGTCTTCAAACGCGCGCGCTCCAACGGCGCTGCCAAACGCTTAACTATAAAATCAGCCTAAATACTGTAGTGCCTGGGACAAGATGTAAAGGTCCGTATGGTTGCCCAAGCACATACATACACAACTTAGTCGGCCTAGTCTAGAGAAATGAGCAGGTCAATACATCTGGGACCAAATGTGCGGGTTTTCTAACAATGTTTTCCTACACCGTACGAGCATACGTATTATATACTTGAGATCTGAAAATATCTCATTGGATCATTGGATATTACACGCCTCCACCCGGGATGGACCCCCAAAAAAAGTTTTGTCTTGTAATGATTTGCTTCCATGCTGGAATCTGATGATATTAAAAAAAAAACATTTTATGTATTTCACACGGAGCAATAAATAAATTGTATTTTGAAATTTTTATTTGGCTTCAGAGCTCCGTGGAGTACACTTTGAGCATGGCTGGTGTATTTTATTAACTAGTAAAATGACTTCCAGCTGTATCGGACTCTAACAACGAGTGCCTAGAGGTGACGGACATCCGGTGGTACGAGATGAGGCATCCGCTTGATGAGGCGTTCCGCTGGTTCGAGTACCTCGCCAGGGTCGGCTGGACACCGTGCGGACAGTAGTGAGTTAAATATATTTTATTTACTTTCACCACCCACTAATAAGTATCGGATAAGTCATAGGCTATCCACAACTAATCTGACAGAAAGATATCTGTAACATATGTCAGATAGCCTATCTGGCACTTGTCAGTAAGCTGTAAAAAGGGAACTTACAGTAATAGTAGGGGAGGTAGTGCTATCGTTTGCTAAGTCATTTCATACCGACAAAATGTTTGTCCAGCGGTAGCTTAATATTTATCAATCAATATAATCAGCGTCAGTCGCCGCACCCATGGTGGAATGTTAACTGTGAGTATTTCAAAGTTGTAAAAAAATAGTTGCGAAAAGTGATTTTATACCGAATGAAACTTTGATGGATGATTATTGAGGTCATGTTTAACCAAAAAATCACCGTCAGCCGTATTGCAGACGGGGGATTCAACGTCAGTCGCGTTACTGAACATGTAAAAAATTTTTGAATATAAAGTCATTTTATACCGTACAAAATTTATACAGGTGAATGTTTCTACTTTGTATATGTTACGCTCAAAGACCGAAAACGCTCAGTGAGCGAAAAAATAGCTCACAACGCGTTGTGATTATAGTGAAACAGCCACGACGCGAAATTCGCGTTGTGGCGCTAATGAAAACGGCCACGACGCGTTCTGGCAATTACAAAAAGACCATAACGCGTTCTGAACATTTATTCTTACCATATCGTAAATGTAATAGCTTAAAATTAATCCTTCAAGCCCCATAAGAGCACCGGTGATCGTGACAACAATAGAATACAATAGCATTTCCAAGAATCCGCGATCGAAGGATTACAATCCCTAATCGTGAATTATTTAAGTACTATTGACAAAATATTAACAATATTATTTTGTGTTCAATAATCAGTAAGTAATTGTTACTTCATATTATTATGTTGTTTTTTAAATATAAAGCAATGTGATCTCAATAAATAATAAAAATATAGTTTTATTTTAATTTATATAATTTAAATATAATACTACTAGTTGATTGCCGCCACTCCTTTGCGCCAGACAGACAGACAGTCGACAAACAGTAATAATATTAGTACGGATTGTATAGAATTATGGATATTTTATAAATAATAATGATTATTTTTCCGACCCAAATATCGACCAATAGAATTGCACCATTCGACGTCACGTGGTACAACCTACATGGTATTATACTGATTATTTTTCCGACCCAAATATCGACCAATAGAATTGCACCATTCGACGTCACGTGGTACAACCTACATGGTGGCTGCGTTCCAGATGACGTTAATTTTGACCAAAACGCTCAAAACGTCCCCTTCTGCCGTTCCCTTTGGCGACCGGGGTCGTTTTGATAGCGGCTATGACGTCACTCATGACGTCATCAATTTCGCTCAAGCAACGCTCAAAACGACCCACGACGAAAATGGGTCGAAGTGGGCGTTCTAGTTTTTTTTTTTATTTTAACGTAACAATCTCGCAAAGACCATATTCGGAAAGTTTTCAGGAGCGAGTAGCGACAAAAAAACTTCATATAATTTCATTGCAAAACGTAATATTTTTAATTGAAATATAATTAAATAAAATATATTGATTATAAAGAAATTGTTTTAAATGAAAGAACAGATATTTTCCTATAAAATACTAAGTTATCGTCTCTCATGGTCTTTCAAATTCTTCATTAGAATAAAGATTGATTACATTTTCGTAGTCATTTATTCGTGGTCTAAACTTTCGCTTTTCGCGATCATAATTGTGGAAAAGTGCATTCCACTCTTCATCTGAACTAGATTCACTAAAAATGTCTGAATCATTATTCCGATGCACCTGCAAAATAAGTATGTCTAACTGCCGTAAAAATATCCATTTCGATAATCGATAGGTACCTAAATATTATTCAAATAAAAGCGGTAGACTCGAATTCTAACTTAACCTCTTTCAGCTGTCACCTGTCACTGTCACCTCGCCAGAGCGCTCAAAACGCTCCATAATTCCGTTCCACTTGGGTTTGTGACATTAATGCTCAAATTTACTCACATGCTAATGGAACGGGAGAAACGAAGGTCTTGAGCGTGAGCGTTATTAACGTCATCTGGAACGCAGCCGGTATTATACTGATAATTTTTTGAAAATTTTCTCTGGTTACCACGTGACGTCGAATGGTGCAATTCTATTGGCCGACATTTGGGACGGAAAAATAATCCCCCGAATACCACACGAGCTTCAAAATTATCTGGCATTTCCCTCAAGGTTCCCTGCAAACAAATAAAGTCGTCAAGTTTTTCAGGAAAAATCATCAATCAATCAATAACCTGAAAAACTTGAATCCTTCATTTGTTTGCAACGAACCTATCGGGAAATACCCGATAATTTTGAAGCTCTTGTGGTATATAATATGTGATAAACACGTTATGCAGTGATTTAGTAAAAGAAAAAATATTTTATAGTACGCGTGGTAATCCAAATAACTAATGTACTTATATAATTTTCCATGCCTATGGACGATTAATCAATCAAGAAAAACGAATAACAAATCAGCCACGATACGAATTTTGCTTTGTGGTCTTTTTGTGAATGCCAGAACGCGTCATGGCCGTTTTCATTAGAGCCACAACGCGAATTTCGCATCGTGGCTGTTTCACTGCGACCACAACGCGTTGTGAGCTCTTTTTTCGCTCACTGAGCGTTTTCGGTCTTTGAGCGTAACATATATAATAAAGAAAACCGTCAGTCGCTAATACGACGGTGGAAAAATCGTCAGCCAGCGATATAAGTTATAACCAATATAGTCCTACTTCGCGCTCAATGTATCCTAGGGCGTCGCGTAGACGACATTTCCACCTGCAAACATTCAGCTGACGGCGATTTTCGTTTGAATTAACCATAAAATTGTCTCACATAGCAATTTTAATTAATTAATTCGATAGTCAATATTTGTGAAGAAGAATGATATAAATTTTACTTTAAAAGCGCCATCTGTTGTTATATACTAAAACTAAAACGACACCTACCGAACCTAAACGTGTATAATCTAGATATGAACCTTTATTGGGTGCGAATTGGGATCTTTTTAATGTCAATTCAATACGATTCCCAACAACAACTTTGAGATACTCTCAATTTTTATTCCACCACTTCTGAAGCAGCTGACGATCAAAGCTGTTATGTATTAGTGGAATACTATTATTGTTGTAACGATTTTCGCTCGGTATGAAATTACTTTTTAAACCGAGCGCGACCTCCCCTACGATAAGCTGTAAAAAAGGAACTTATTAAATACTAAATAGATAATGCTTGCAACTCCGTTGTGCAAAAATTCGTTTATCGTCCTTTCCCGGGCACGCAAAGTATCTACTCAGTAAAATCTTTAAGCGGTTTTGTGTGAGAAGGTAGCAAACAAACGGGCTTCCGCATTTATAATATTAGTAGAATACAGGTTGTTTATATTTGAGGGTGTGTATGTGTCCCTACTCCCTACTCCCTTATATTATGTAGTGTGGAAGTAGCAGCGCTAAAAGGATACGTGTGTGGTTGTCAACGTGTGGTTAAAACGTGTGGTATAGAGCGCGGCTCTTGATTCAGAGGTCGTGGGTTCGATTCCCGCGTTGGAAACATGCTATTTCCAAGTTTGGTTAGGACAATAATTATGCAGGCTGATCACCTGATTGACTGACAAGTAAGATGATCCATGCGTCGGTTGGGCATGTAAAAAATCGGTACTGCGCCTGATCTCTCGCCAGTCGTGTCGGTCATCCGTCCCACTGGGTTATGAGAGTAAAGGAATACAGAGTGCACTTGTGTAGTAGGACACTATAAAATTACTCCTGCATAGCTGGCCTGGTTTCAATGAAACCGGCCACTGGCACCGAAACCGGTGTGGTAGTTATTATCTATATCTATATACTTATTATAAAACAAAGTCGCTTTTTTCCCTCATGTCCCTTTGTTCCCTTTAATCTTTAAAACTACGCAACGGATTTTGATGATTCTTTCAGTGCTAGATAGCCCATTTATCGAGGTTGGTTATAGGCTCTATTTTATCACGCTAAGACTAATAGGAGCGAAGAAATAGAGGAGAATGTGGAAAAAACGGGGAAAATTATTTGAAAGGGCTAACTTGAATACGCTAATCTCAAGAGCTACAGGTCCCATTTGAAAAATTCTTTCAGTGTTAGATAGCCCATTTATTGAGGAAGGCTATAGGCATAATTTTTTCAGTGGCTATATATTTTATACCCGTGCGACGCCGGGGCGGGTCGCTAGTTATTATTATAACGTGTCTGGTATTTCCAGCGTGTGGGCGCAGCTGCTGGATCGCAAACAGCAGCGGCTGGAGTTGGTGCTAATACCGCTGAGCGAGTTCTCCGCGCCCGCCGGCTACCCCGCCGCGCCCGACCACCTCACGTCGCGCACCGACGACGACTGGCGGCCGACCGACCAGGTAGGTGATAGCTATAAACCAGTGTTTTTCAACTTGTGGGCCATGAACGCCACCAGGCTTGTCCCACTCGCGCGTGTAGATCGAACTGTAAGTACTCCTCGCGATGGGCAAATGTCCGCTAGGCTTTGGGACTCACAAGTAGTGTTGCCAACTCGGATTTTTAAAAGGAGCTAGATCATATCTGAAAAAAAAGCTAAAAAAGAGCTAGATTTTTTTAGAAAAAAGAGCTAAATTATTTTATGTACTTTCTATTAAAAATCAATTAACCAGGCCACAACAAAATTTTTTTAGGGTTGAAAAGTAACATTCTTCAAAATTTACGATACCTATACAAGTGGAAAAAATTTAACGACTATCACGTAGACTATGTTATTTTGCCGATGGGCGTGAATTGTTCCAAAATTGTCAAACATCACGCGGGTCACAAATAAAGTCCCGGCGGGCCGCGGGTTGGGGATAGCGGTTGTAGCCTGTAGACCACTGCTGGAATCAGCTCCATCGTCACTATTTTGTTTGTAGGTTAAAACGGTCCCAATTTTGTTAAGTACTTCTTTTGGAAGTTCGTATTCGTGGCAGCATTTTTTAAGTCTTTTTAATCCAGACCTGATTGTCAAAATCGCATTAATCATGGCTACGCTTAATCTATTTCTTGATTTATTTTTAACTAAATTTAACTGGCTGAAGACTCTTTCCACTTCACCGTTGGACCATGGCAATGAAAGTATAGAGACGGCAAAGGAACTAATTTCATCAAAGGGATTTTCGTCAGCAGCGTTTCGATATTTCAGTACCACTGCCCAGAACATCAATGTGTGAGTTTTATTTTCCCAGGGTATTAATGTTATACTTTGAAAAAAAGTTACGGAAAAAAGCTAAAATTGTAGAAGAAAAAAAGCTAAAGAGCTAGACCCACTTTTTTAAAGCTAACCAAGCGGATTTAGAGCTAAATCTAGCTCTAAAAACTCCGTGTTGGCAACACTGCTCACAAGCGAGCGGTGGCGCACGCGCAAGATTTTTGCGTCGTATTATAATCTGATAAAAATGTACAGTTAAAAAAAAGGGCAAAGAAATATATGTAAATACCTTATTTATTACAATTGAACAAAAAAAAGAAGATGAAAAATACACAAACATATCAAATACACCAATTTCATACAAACACACATTTTTTTTTGTTCCTGTTATTTTAATGACTCTTATCCGATTGTTTACGTTGAAAATTAACCAAATACACAATTTTTAAAAAAGAAAGTTTGCTTTGCTAAGCTAAATACACCTATAAGGTTTTTGCAAAGTTTTTAGAGATTAACGCTCGTCGTAACCAAGATAAAATGGTTTGGGTGGATTTAAGGGTTGTAACGTAAAGTGTGTTAAACTTACTTGTTGTGCGTATTTAATTTTTAGAGAAATGATAACTTTTAAGTACTTAAAAACGTTTAAATATCTCCAGAAATGTGTAAAATAGACCGAAAACATTTTTCTATATTTGTTGAGAATTTATTTAACTGAGAGCTAAAATATTAAATGCATCGACAAATGAAAGACTTTTTCTAGTCTTTGAAATATATTTAAACTTCCTATATGTATAAAGCCAGAAAAAAAATTGGGTGCTACAAATCTCACGTAGGGAGACCGGGTACAATTGTAGCATTTTAACTTTGACACTTAATTCTGGCTTCATTTATGAGTTCACGGCAAAAGTGTTTTTGTATATTGATACTTAGTTTCCTTGGCAATAAGTGCGCATCATCTTTGAATGTGTAGAAACGATACAAGTTGAGATATTTCAGATTCAAACCAAAATGAAAAGATGGTACAATTGTCCCCCACCCTGGGTCAGTTGTACCAGATATATCATGAAACAAAACTCCTTGATTTAATTAGAAAGTTTTATTTATTTCCATCACAGTATATCACGAGACAAGTTCTTTAATAACCTAGCAAAAAAACAAATCAAAATTCTCAAAAAATATATGAGCTAAGTCAACAAACATAAAAGTCAAGTTTCCTAGTATTTAACAATCTAGCTTAAAATACTGATTATAAGACATTGTTCTATGAGTCTTGTGAGTTACATTTCAATTGGTCTAATGCTTATTATTATCGAAAAATGGACCATATTGTTAATTATAACTTTGTATGAAAAATCACGTGCAACAATTGTCCCCGTGGTACAACCATCCCCACAAAGGACATAAAAAAAATGTATTTACTTAATTATTAATCAGTCTTCAATAAAAAAAAAACTTATTATTTAAAATTTTTTAACAACTCTAATAAATCAGTCTTATTTGTAGTTTTCATTCCGAATCACAATTGTGGCAAATATAATAATTTTCTTGTGGTGTACAGTCTTCGTGGGCCCAGTTATGACAATAAGTGCACTGTACCCATTGTTCGTTTGGTCTACTAGAACCAAAAGATTCCATACATACTAGGCATAGACAATCTTCTTCTTCAGAGCTAGAATTAATATCATCAGATTTTTCCTTGGTCTTTGGCTTCTTTGTACTTGTTTTAGATTTAGTTTTTGTTTGAAGTTTTGTATTCACATTGTATTTCTTTATTTGTTTAGCTTTTTTCTTACGCTCTATTTCTTCGTGTTTTTTCTAATTGATTCTTTTTCCGGTGTGTCAGTCCATATAGCAGATTTTCTCTTCTTACGTCCTTTATCGGTTGATTTCCGTGGCGGTGCTTTTGGTAAAGGTCTCACTCCTTCTGGAGAAAACGTTGCCATTGTGGCTGTACTAGTAGATGGTTCAGAAATCATATTTTTGGCCTGATATAATATATTTTTCTGTACTGTGCCCAACGAAGGTGTTGAAGGTGGTGTCGTGTGTACTATTTCTTGTGATATTTCAGTGCCTGCTAAAGGGTCTAATGGTTCTGTTGCAGGGGTACTAGTTTCCGCGGAAAAATCCAAAGGGTTGCCTTGCTCTAGTCGTAAATTTGATAAGTTTTGATTGGATTTCGTAGGCATCAGTGGATCTATAAAGCTTGTGTGAGATGTTTCTTTGGTTTAAGCTGGTGCCACGCACCGTATTAGGTTAGAAAATTAAAAATTTTGTACATTTTTCATAACTCTCACGCAGAATGATTGTTTTATTTCAGGAACTAATGATATAAGTCACACATTCGACATGCACTTTTCATGAAAATCATCAAATAATATAACCAAATATCAAAAAGAATGCAAAGTTTTATTTCGATTTTTCGAGTACTTGTATTTGAAAGAGATTTATGGAAAAAACTTAATACATGCGCAAGAAACTTACTGTTTATTTAGTTAAATATATGATTTTAGTACTTACTTTACTAAATTTTTCACGATTAATTTGCACTTTACACACTTACTGAAAGTACTGAGCATAGAGTAACTTATATATAGGGGCATAGAGGTAATACTTCAAAATGTATGGAAGGTGGCGCCGTCTGATGGTATATGGTGCCAACTTTTACAACCAGTAGCAGCACAGGGCCCTCCCTTGATTTTGATACATTAATATTTATTTGTTTTTCGAAAATAAAAAAAAGTAATTTTCGACAGTCAAATAAATGTCTTAATATTATTTTAATAATAAGAATATAGAATTTGACTATGAAAATTACTTTGGGATTTACTTACAAGGAATCGATAAATAAAAGAACCATGTAATGCTTAAAATGCTTTCTTTTATTAAACAACGATTTAATAAAGATTAGCGCATTGAATTATGCGCTAATCTTTATTAAATCGTCATTCTCCACCTCCGTTCTGGTGCCATATATTATTTTATTTACATCTCTGCACCAGTTGCAAAGAAAAAACATGCAGGACAGTTCCAAAAGATATTCAATGATGTCTTTTTTGTGTGTTTCACACTCAAATATTGCGAAGTTTTATTCTGTATATAATATTGTTTTTAAATATGCTTTAATATTTGGTATATGAGACTGTGTCTGTATAACAAATGTTATTAAGTCTTGAATATTTGAAAAAAGCGTTAATAAATTATGGGTGGGGTATGTCAAATATTTCTTGCCTCTCTTATACTCTCTTAGTTTTAAATATTCGCTCGTAGCATTTTTATCATAGCAGTTGTGCTTACATAAACGGCAATTTTTAAATATTTTAATCCTAATTATTTTTTAACATATATCCTGTGACATATTGTAATGAGGCTCTTATTCTAGGGTTTGCGATTTTTATATTAAAATCTACAAAAACATTTTCTGTTAATGGTATTAAATCAGTGGAAACACTATTTGTTTTAGTCTTTTTAAATAATATTGAAATAGAATTAAACATTCCTTTACCAGCGTCTTCTTCACAATTTGAGCCTGTAGAATGTTTCCCACTCAAATTATTAATTAGAAGTGCAGCAAAGGATGATTTGAAGCCAGCTGCAGTTGGATTTGTGTTTCTCCAGCCATGGCTTCGAATCATCCCAAAGAAATTTTCAAGTGGATCTTGATTGAAGTGTCTCATCCAGACTGATTTTATTTTATACTCTTGACACAGTTTTTTAAATAAATATTGGACATTATCAATTGTCATGAGCCAATTTTTTATAGTCGGAACTGTTACCTGCTTGTCTTTACTTAAAAAATTCATTGATTTTAATATTGATTTGGCTTTTGACCAAATGGCACCATGATCAGAGGTTGGTGTGACTGACATTAAAAGACTTTTCCCGCTTCTTTTTTGGGAGTTTTCATAACTTCCATTGAGAGAGTCAAATAACTCGTCGAAAAACAATATGACATCTGCGGTCTGGGTACATTCTTCCGGTAGTATCTTCTTTTCTGAAAAAAAAAAGGTTTCTGTTAAAAGTAATAGTGCTACTTACTCAAAGTAAAACATAATACATATAAGCACATAGTATCAACCTAATTTGGCGTTTGCGATAGTCGCTTGCCACTTGTCTAGTAGGGCTGTACACGCGTCAATGTAGGCGTGTGATCGTGCGTACGGTTAGCAAAAATAAATTCATTAATTTATGAATTTCGCTAATTTTTATATTTTAAATAAGTACGTATTTATAAGCAGGATGAGTGTGGTCCAAATGAAAAAAAAAAATATTTAAAGGAGTTCTGTTTATTTGAATTAGTAATCTGTGTTATTACTAATTTAATTGATTTGAATGCAGTTAAAAATGGTATAAAAAGCTTTGTGGCATACCGGTGAGCTTAAGCGGCCCGGTCTCAAGACGCGGTTCGGCTCTGTGATTGGTCCAAATTTTGACAGCCAACCAATCACAGAGCCTAAACCGTGTCTTGAGACCGAGATGCATCTTCAGTACTTACTGATTATTTATATCAGCCTAAGTACAAGGATTCATATCCGTTGGGCAATTTGAGCGCCGCAAATTTATGAAAATACTTTACGTAGGTGCATTCCTTAATAATGTTATTACGGAGGTCAAAGGTGTCTCGCCATTTTGAAATTAGCTTGTCATAAGGAGAAGATGACCCTTGAAGCCAATCGAACGCTACTTTTGCGTTTTCTTGATCACTAACATCCAATCCGTCAGGCGAAGGCCGTACCCGCTTGCTTGTTTCAACGGAAGGGTTTGAACGTTTGGAGCTGCAGCCACTGTCGTTGGTGTTACCGCTTTCGCTACCCAATTTGCGCTTTTTAGATTCAGGCGTCAAACTTCTGCGGTGGGTTATAAGCCGATTGTGGATAAGGCCGCTTGCTTGTATAACTTTGCCGTCCACGACATGAAAGGGGCATAACACAAATTCTTATTTTCACCCTTAAATTAAACAGGGATCTCGTTGGCCCATTTTTGCCAAGCATCTTTTCGAATAGTGTGGTTTATTTTTTTTAAAGATTGAAGTTCGTATTGTCCTATCAAACTCACAAGCTTATGTCTCTAGGGGGTTTTTTTTAAATACCATCCCCCTAACAATATCAGGGCTTGTTTTCTGCTAACTACAATAAAATATATACAATAAAATTCTGTTAACTACAATAAAATAATTTACAATAATTATTAACACCCAGTAATTAAAAGCCAACAAATATTACAATAATTAATAAAATACAATAATTAATAAAATTCAACAATTAAAATCCAATAATCAATAAAATTCAATATATCAATGGTAAAACGATAAAACTACGGCACAACATTCAACTAATCCTAATATCACAGAACTTAAGCCTACAATTACTAACATCACACGAATTTACTACAGTTTATCATATTTACATAATTCACAATCTCTTTACAAAAGGAGAGAAATATTTCCCTCTTTTTACCCCCCAGGATGGTAGGCAGGTTCTCACCCGTCATCGATATGCCCAATTTCTGCTTAATATCATATCTATTGCTAGCAAAAATTGGGCACTCGAGTAACAGGTGAGGAACCGTCTCCTCAACTCCGGGCTGACACGAACACGGCGGATCCTTCTTCTACTTGAATCTGTGCAAGTAGAAGGCGAATCCGCCGTGACCAGTCAGTATCTGTGTAGTGTGGTGTGTTATGTCTATTTTCTTGACTATTTTGTTTGCGGCAGCAGCGCTTGGGAAAAAGAGCTTCGTGACTCCGGCTGTTCCTCCCACCTCGTATCTCCTGTCCCATTCCTCAACCGTATCCTCTCTTAAGATACGCTTGACAATCATTTGTCAAGGAAGCCCGACTACGATGTGTGTCCTGTCTCATGACAGGACACACATCGTAGTCGGGCTTCCTTTTCAAGCCCAGAGCGGCTTTCTTGGCTAGCTCGTCTACTCTCTCATTCCCTCTCAACCCTGCGTGCGCCTTGATCCAAAACAAGGAGACCTCCCGCCTCTGCGATGCAGCTTTTCGGAGGGCCGCCCTTGTTTGCACTGCCAAGGGATGAGGGGAACTAAGAGTGACTGCCTGGAGCGCCGATCTAGAATCGCTAAGGATACCGACCTTTGCCATTCCAATCTTGCAGGCTTCAGTTACAGCTCTTTGGAGCGCTAGAAGTTTGGCCTGGTAGACGGTGCAATACGGCGGCAGTGCAAGCTTGACGGCCTTCGTCTCGGCCTCACCCTTCCGTACGGAGAGTGCGGCTCCGACTCGACCCTCAATCTTGCTGCCGTCCGTATAGATCCTATTTACGTGGCTGTTAACCACGTCAGCATATGAGTCTACCAACCCGAACCTCAGCTCTACCTGCTCTGCCGGATGTGGGTCCTCAATCGCCGGAGCCATTCGCTCCACCTCCCTGTCTCTCAACATCGGGTGTGACACTCCTTTCTTGATCTCATAAAGCCTCGATGCTTCGAGTATTCTGAGGTCAAGAGGGAGTGTCCCAGCCAGCAGCATTGCAGAGTTCAGGGAGACGGTTCGATATGCTCTGCAGATCTTCTGGGCAAAACCCCGTTGAACGTAGTTGAGCCTTTTTTGGACCCCCCATCTTTTCCGCGGTGGGTGCCCACGCTGCTGATGCATACAAAATAGTCGGCTCTACTACGGCAATATATATGGTCCTAACTATCTGGGGGTTGAGCCCCCATCCTACTCTAGCAGCTTTTGCTAGCTGCTTATATCTAGCTATTGCCTTTTTACAAACGTTTGTGACATGGGCGTTGAATGTCAGTGCGCTATCTATCGTTAGGCCTAGTACCTTTATGTTATCATAATATTGTAGATCAACACCCTCCATAGCCAGTCGCGGCACGTCAAATTTTAACTTCCGCGTGGATAATAGCGCGCATGTTTTATGCGGGGCAAATTTTAATTTGTTCGACTCCCCCCATTTCCTAATTGCTTCTAATACTTTATTGGCCTTCAGCTCTATCTCCAGGGCCGTTTTACCTCCAAAAACCAACACGATATCGTCCGCGAACGCTTGGTTGAATACCTCCATCTCTTCTAGCAAAATGAGCAAGGGGTCCAACAAGAGGTCCCACAGGATCGGTCCACCGATGGACCCCTGTACGCACCCCTTGTCAGTCCCCCTGCTACTTCCACTCCAGCATATCTCACATTCACTCTTCTGCCGCTCAAGTAGCTACTGAAGTAAACTAAAGTTTACTCAAGTAAACCAAAGTTTACTCACGTAAACTAAAACACTGCAACAATATAGTCAGCACTCACATTAAGTTTTTCTTTCTCTTTTCGAGTCTAGACAGTTCTTTTTTTTATTAGTGCGTTATATACTTAATATTTTCATAAGTCATAACTAACCACAGACATAGAACAACTTGCAACGATTGATTTAAATCGTTAAGGGCCTGTTTCACCGCTTCCTGATACGGCTATCTACCACTTAATTTGACAGATGGAGTATGGAAAATCTGACAAATAACCCTATCGGGCACCTTATCAGGAAGCGGTGAAACAGGCCATAAGTTTTTTAAAAATATCCGAAAGATAGCCAACTGTTGCCAGCCAATTTTCATTCACGAAATGCTTCGCTAGCTTTGGTTCTCGTTCAAGTAGAAATATTCTGATTTCATCTTTGTGATTAATTACACGTCGGAGTATTTTTCCTTGCGATAACCACCTGACCCCCGTATGTAACAGTAGATTTTCGTATTCTGATCCCATTTCACGACACATTATTTTGAAAAGGCGATTGCTTAATGCGCGAGCTTTAATACAATTTATTATTGTTACGACTTGTTCCAACACTTTATTTACATCTGGTGGCAAATGTTTTGCTGCAAGTGCTTCACGCAGGGTTGCCAACTTTTCCAGCATCTGTTCTTACAAATTGTTCGAACTCTGAACACGTTAAATTATAATTAAACATCACCATCAACTCCGCCTTCACCATTTCCACTTTTAGGCGATTTCTTTCCTCCTGCCAAATATTTTGCCCACATATTAAGCAGCATTATTATCAGATTCTAAATAATCGTGAACTTTGATTCTCTGAAGCTCTCCAGGCCTGCGTCTGTTCAGTAACAAAACCCTACAATATACAGTCTCTAATAGCTGAATATAAGTCGAAACATTAAATAAACCTTCTTTGATTTTGTTCGCAGCTTCTTCTGATTTTTTTCCGAGGTATTCTTTTAGGATTTTTAAGTCATTTGCTAACGGGACTATGGTTATTCCACTTATTTTTGTTAAGATCAGATGCTGCTTGGCTAGATATATCAAATTTCCAATTAGAGTCAATGATTTGAATTAAAGTTTTTAGGTCTGCCTCTATTTCTGCCGTGTTTGTTTCCATGTAAGGTCCTTGTTTTTTTAATGCAAATAAAATTGCTATATTGCAGCATTGTTTTATACTAGTAGAAATGTTCATAGCAAATGTAGGTGATTCAAATCTATCTTTTTCAGAGTCATACTTTCCCACTATTTTTGTAGCTGCCACAATAGTGTCGTAGTGTATAGGTCTAAGTGCGTCAAATAAATCTTTTATGGAAGGATTAATCTTTCTCATTTCTTGCAATAATTTCGTTAATTCCCTCATTTTCGAGAAATTACGTTAACAAAATGTTTTTCCCTGTGGTTTTCATGTACTGGGTTCCAAAAGCACATATTAGGACATCTGATTTGGCAACAAGTGATGTTTTATCGGCTCTCATTCGCAGAAATACAGTATCCTTAAGTTTTTCATCTATTTTTAAATGTCTTAATAATAGGTTTTGGGCTAGATTGAATTGGAATAGATTGAACGTTTACAGTAGTTTTATTTGAATTTTGTGTGCACTTTTTCTTATGTTTCCACAAAAGTTTATTTGAGTAGAAACCCAGACAGTTTGTACAGGGCAAATAATCTGTAAATTTTTGTTTTCGCATGGGTTTAGTAACTTTTACTGAATTTTGAATAAAATTTCCTTTTTTCGTAGTGCCATGATAAGGTTTCTCTCTTGACTTTTTTTGGACAACGATAAAAATTTTTGGACTTCAGGTTCATAAACAAGATGTCTAGTTAAATGTCTGGCAAAATTTAAAACAAAACATTCACAGAAAAAACAGTAGTCCTTACCTCGGATAACACGGTTGCATTTAGGTAGTTTCTTTGGTATTATAACATCATCATCGTTTGTAAGCTCATCTTCTTGGGTATGATTACTAATGCTAACAGTTGCAGTGTCCCCCGAAACAACAGAATTAGATTTATGTGTCGATATGGATACCGGTTTTAATAATCTACTATCCACAGTAAGAGTTATGCCCGGTGAATTACTTATGTCACTTAAAATACTATCACTACAGATTACCGAGCCTTCTTCATTTAAAGTAAATTTAAATAAACATAACCTAATGATTTTAAAGTTCCTCCTATACCGTGAATATTCAAATCGCAATAGTGTAACTCTAAAGCAGTCAAATCTAATAGTTCATACTTAATAGCCGACAATGAGGCCCCTGTATCAACTAAAAATGCTAACTGTAACGTACTAAGACATAAATTTACCCAATTAATACTATCACAAACTAAAACTTGTTTAGAAACGAAAAAACTCGTCCGGTATTTCCGTATCATTTTCATTTACCGGCTCGGGATTCGAACCCTGATACTCATCATTAGTCGAACAATTATTTAAATGCTCGTTATTATTAGAATGCATTGCGAAATGCACTCGATTACCCCGTACATACCTTGCTTGTGCATCGTAACTCGATGCGCCCGCGCCACGTCCGCGCGCGCCGCGGCTTCCTCGCCCCGCGAAGTTCGACGAAGTTGGAAATTGATGCGACTGAGATTGCGACATTTCCCTATTGCTTGGAAAGTAATTATAATAATTATGTCGCCGAAATCCACGACCTCTAAAATAAAAACGATTTCTATTATTAAAACGAGGAGGTTGGCGATACGACATAAATTGGAGCTCCGAAGTTGAGGCTGTCTCATCTTCGGCTACTCTGATAGCATCTTTTAAAGATGTTAAGTTACGAGCTGCGATAATTGTCGATAACCGTTGGCTTCTCAAACCATCCGAAAACACTTAATAGCGTTTTTTTCATTGAGGGGACTCAATACCTTGTATGCATTTTCATCCCCATTTGCCTGTCAAATAGTTAGGTCTACAAATAATTTCTCAATTTCTTCGCCAAACTCCTTTACAGACTTTTCCCCTTGCCTAGCCTTTTGTAAACAAGACTGTAGAGCGGTGTCCGATTTGCGAGTTAGTAAATATGTTCGCATATCTTTTAACAACAATTCGACCGAATTATATGAAGAAGCTAAACGCATCTTTGCACCATAAGTTAACCTATTTTTTAAAACAAATTTAATTAATAATTGCCTGCCATTATCATCGAGCATAGAATCGTATAATTCGATCGAGTCAATTAGTTTTCGAGTTACATTTTCATCATTATTCATTTTTGGTAGAAGGCTAACAGCCGTTTTCAAATCAAACTTTTCAGTCGTCATTTTTGTTGACAAACTATTTTCCGGTACTAAATTAGAACTACTTTCAAAACTTAATATTTTAGAATAACATTCTTCTATAGAGCAACACAAAATTAACAATTCATTAGAAATATTTTCAGGCAAATTACTCAAAATATTTTTAAAATCTCTATACAAACCTTTAGATTCTGAAACCTTACTCTCAAAGTTTTTACCTACTCTTCTGGAATTCTTATAAGGATTATATTACTAAACTAGGTCCTAGTTTAGTAATATAATCCTTATAATAATTTAACTGTTCATAAATCCTCGATAATTCTAATTCTATACTCATAATCTTAATTAACTGTCTACAAAATTAATGAATTAATCATTATGTTTAAGTGTACATATTAGCGCAAAAAAACCCACAATAATAATAATTAAAAAAAATATTATTATTAAATCCATAACACTATTATACTCAACAGTTTTATACCTGATTGGTTTTAAACCTTCGACTCGTCCAGCGCACCTTCCTGAATTTCTCGACGCCGACGGTAGCTCAGGCGGGACAGGACTCGCTCCAGGGCTTCATTCCGCATCTGCCTCTGCATCCAGCCAGTGTGCAGCCTCTTGTACAGCCAGAAGAACACCACAAGGACAGCCAGCAGCATACAGGCGCATATGATGGACAGGAGGATGTTGTTGGTGTTGATGTGCTCCGCTGCAGCCCTCGCGGTGTTGTCGCCTCCAGCAGTCTGGGCAATCACAACTTGCTCTCGGCTCTGCGTTTTGCCCATAATATTATTCAAACGCCAATGGTCGCTTAGATGGCAGGATCACGATCTTGATAGTGCGATGGTAGATTTTCCAGTCAATCTATCCTGGTGTGGGTCGCCATGAGGTGTGGCGATGGTCAGCCACTTTGAGATGGGAAACGACTGGTTAGGTCAAGATCCAATTTATTATTAATTCAAAAAAACACATAATTATTACAATATGGAAAACAACGTACTTGAACAATAAGTTTGTATTACGCTGCGTAAGACATCATTAAGGAGCATGCACATTTACGATAATAAAGAACAATATACACTACAGGCTAAAATTATAAAAAGTTTTTTTTTATCCAAGGGAAATACTGATCGTCGCAGTTAAATAGCAATAGCATCGATACAGTTGCAGTGTCACAGATTTCCAGTGCATGTGTCACAGATTTCCAGTGATTAACCAATATCTCATATTCACTCAAAAACATTTATATTAACAAAAACATATTCAATTTGCCAGCATTTTGCATGATTGAGCGAAGTTACTTCACCGAAGTATGAATATACTCGTAGCATTCATCGAGGTATACAACTGGCATACCACTCTCTTTTACATCTTTGATTTCTTGTTGATATCTATCCCTCCATGCTATTATATCATGACTCTCCATAAGAATTGTTCTTTTATTTCTACATTTTTTTATAAACTACTCGTAATTTGTGTAAGAGTAAACGAAGAGACTCCCTGCCACCAACAAAATTTATGGATTCTATCAGAGCTGCAAGCAACCGTTTCAAACTCGGTACTTCTTTTCGGACGGTAAAAAATTCTTGTATTTTACGCCTAATTGCACAGAGATCGAAATCATCCAGATTGATTTTCTTTTTTGTTTAGGTTTGTTTTTCTTAGGTGTAGAAAATACAACTGAGGTCTTTCCTCCTTCTCTTCGACAATTTGCACGAATAGTGCCAAACAAATTCTCCGAAGGATCCCGCTGGAGACGTCGAGTTGCCAGTGATCTAACATTGTGTTTTTGTTTAAGCGCATGAAATATTTTTACAAAGCCATTCATGATTCAGATCCATCCATATTTCGAAGGCAATAAGCTCCGGCACCACCACCAATTCTAAATAAAAAAAAAAGGATTTCTTTTCCTCTAAATGTTTAATATGAGGTGACGTTGACGTCATATTGATTGTGGAGTGTCGTTTACCTCTTCGGAGATCAGCCGTATCACTGTTTACGGCGTCAAACAATTTATGCATGGTTGATATCACTTCGGCTGTTGTTGTTGCATCTGCAGTCAACACTCCTGAAAATTAAAAAAAAAAAACTAAACAATTATATACTTACTCAAACAGATGTTAATTTATGGTAGGTATGAAATGTAGACTACACAGTTTCATGGGTATAAACATGAAAATAGGGCAAAACTGGAGTTGATTCTTTATAACTATAGCAAGACATTTGTCCTGATGTGTGATTGGATAAATGACATGGTGCATCTAGAATTCTATACCTCCTCCATGACTTTTTGCAGTCCTTTAATGTACATACTACATGGGCTTTAGTGAGGGCCAAGCACTTCAGTCAAACCAGTATACAACATACCTTTTGATATTTTGGCCAACATGCCTGCTGCTACAGAGTGCCTCAGCACTTGAGCAGCTATTCATATATAGTTTATTTTCTTTTTTGTGTTAGGGTTTAAGTGGTCGTTTCTTAACACGACAAATACGAATGGGTTAATTTTGTCGAGGTTGTAAAAGTCTTGAATGTGACTCCATTTTGCAATACCTGTAAATAAATAAAAATGTGTTACAAGATTAAGTTTTAATTACTCAATATTAAGTTTTACTTCGATTAATCAAACAGAAAGATACCTATATTATAGCTAAATAGATTGTCAAACGGTGACCTAAAGCTCATAATTATCATCACTGGTTAGAATACTGCAAAAGATAATTAATTAATTAATTTTACAAACTATATTAGTACTGTACATGCAAACATCATTGATCACATTTGATTAATAATGAACAATAATTACCATTTGATACAGTTTATATCATATTTAAAAAATAAGTTTCTGAAACATTTTAATAAATGGGGAGGGTCGAAAATTTTCATTACAGAAGCTGTGATGTAACATATCGATTCCAACTAAACACCTAGTTAACATTAAAAATATAAACTGTTGATATGTGTGTACTACACAGGGTCTTTATAGACCCAAATACAAGGTTATAGTTAATTTGAGGTTGCTGTATAACTCAAAGAAGTATTAGTCATTTTAATAAAAACGTATCTTACGTACGTTATCATCGCCACGCGATTGACATCTCGCCATACCACGATGTCGACGTCCCCACTAGTGCAGCCTGAAATTTGGCCCACCGTCATATCTGACTTTTTTAAATGTTTGATTTCTGCTGACACACCTTGGCGATTTGTCCTTAGTGTGCCAACACAATCAAACACAATTTTTTTAAATAATCCAGCATAATTAAATAAGCTTGATGCCTAGCATCCATAATTTGCGTAATCTCTGTGAGCTAAGCTTATCCCGCAATTAGGGAAAGTCTTTATAAAGTTCTAATATCTTTATTATTATTTCACGTTCTCTGACCGTCACTCCTTCGGCGTTCATAATGTCGTCTTTTAACGGCTTACGGCGGCGTTACAAATGCGGTTGAGCCGATTTGGTCGGAACAAAGCTTCCAAAAATATATCGATAAAAATATCGTATCGGTACTTTTCCAATGGATCGATACTTATATGTATATTGTAGGCTAAGTCACTAGCCAACTGTTCTACATACTTGCGGTCCACTACCTTTTTCATATTAACCTGTTGTTCTATCGAAGTGGTAAGCGATGCATATACTTTCATATGTGTACACCCCCGGACCGGTCGTGTTGTTTATCATTTTAGTCGTTAGTGTGGTAAGGTCGTCCGCCATTAGTCCTGTAAAAAAGGCACAAAATGACATTTTATCAAGTATTCCTTTATGTCAAAATATTCTTGCATCTTCCAGGACATAAGTGAAGAATCTCCCTTCAATTCCCTCTCCTTCCCTTTGAATCCTATAATTAAGTCTCCTAATGCTAATCCGTAATCATTTATATCCTATTAAAATTGTTTCCAGTTGGTTGCAAGACTATTTAAGAATGTAGAAAGGTCTTTCTTAGATGGTATGGGACCCTTCTTCCCGGACTGTACATATTATATAAGCCATTAGCCAGTTCTTCTGACCTACTCATACACTGGCTTTTGTCAGACTAAATATTGAATACATCGATCATATCCGGAATGTCAAAGCAAGGTATCAAGGGAATGTTGTGCCAGTTGTCACCGAAGTCTTGTATCTGTTTAGGAGTCGGCCCACTACCTTTTTCATATTAACCTGTTGTTCTATCCAAGGTTAGCGATGCATATCCTTTCATATGTATTCAACCCCTAACCAGCCGTGTTGTTCATCATTTTAGTTGTTAGTGTGGTCTGGTCTTCCGCCATTGTTAGTCCTTTAAACCAAGGCACAAAATGACAATTTGTCAAGTATTCCGTTATGACAAAATATTCTCACAACATCCAGGACATAAGTGAAGAATCTCCCTATCCTCTTCAGTTCCCTCTTCTTCCCTTTAATCCTATAATTAAGTCTTCTAATGTTAATCCGTAATAATTTATGTCCTATAAAATTGTTTCCAGTTGGTTGCAGGACTATTTAAGAATGTAGAAAGGACTTTCTTAGATGGTATGGGGCCCTTCTTCTCGGACTTTACATAAGCCAGTACTTCTGACCTACTCATAACTTGCTTTTGTCACAGTAAATACTGGATACATCGATCATATCCAGAATGTCAAAGCAAGGTATCAAGGGAAGGTTGTGCCAGTTGTCACCGAAGCCGAAGTCTTGTATCTGTTTAGGAGTCGGCCATGTGCAAAAAGGTACTCTGTGGCCATGTGTTATCTTTGACATGTTGCTTCTTTAAGTTTCTATTTGGTAACATTGTCTTATCTACATACCAACGCTTTGTCTCTTTGAATTAGGATTTAAGAACGAGGTAGGCTAAGTCACTAGCCAACTGTTCTACATACTTGCGGTCCACTACCTTTTTCATATTAACCTGTTGTTCTATAGAAGTGGTTAACGAAGCATATCCTTTCATGTGTATCCAACCACTGACCAACCGTGTTGTTTATAATTTTAGTCGTTAGTGTGGTAAGGTCGTCCGCTATTGTTAGTCCTTTAAACAAAGGCACAAAATGTCACTTTATCAAGTATTCCGCTGTGACAAAATATTCTCGCAACTTCCAGGACATAAGTGTGAAGAATCTCCCTATCCTCTTCAATTCCCTCTCCTTCCCTTTTAATCCTATAATTTAGTCTTCTAATGTTAATCTGTAATTATTTATGTCTTGTAAAAATTGTTTCCTCTTTGTTGCAGGACTATTTAAAAATGTTAAAATAATATTAAAAATTATTATCATTGCAGATTTCTAAACTTGAAAGCCAAAATAAATGCACTATAGTTATCTCTTTCTTGATTTACTATAAACGCATCTCTGATTTGATTTAAATCAGAAATACTTGCAAACATGTGTGCTCCTAAATTCGAACACCACCAATCTCAACACCTTTTCCAGTACGTCTTAATTCCGGAACGAGGTATGTTCTTACGGAGATTAATATTATGTAAAAGACCATTATAAATATATTAGGTCCAGCTCCTCTTCTTTATATCTCTTTGGAGGTACCACTTCCAACAATGCGCGCTTGATACACAAGTGGCCCCTAATCTTCTAGCTTTGTTTCAGACAGCTCCAAATAAATTTCATGCGGTTGTCTCTGGGCGTAAAAGCTTGACGCCGTCATTTTATTGTCGTTTCCTACGTTTTACTTCGACTTAAAGCCTTGCCACCAAGTACACGACGTAGATATTTTGGTTAATATTAGTTGCTCTTCTTGCAAAATTTGTCAAGTTCCTACCTGGCATCAAACATTGGACAAAAGACTCTATTTCATTGTAGGTGGAACTTGGCAAATAAAGTTCGAAATGTGAGTTACTAAGTAATAAATTAACCTGATCCCTCGCTATCTGGATACGTATTATGCTTTGCACAAACCTACGCGACCCGCGACTGCGAAGCGGCAGCGTCAATACAAAACACACATTTGACAAGTTGTCAAATATTATTGAAACAGATTTTAATAATAAGGAAAGTCGTGTTGCGCGACCACGCGACTGCGAAGCGGCGACTGCGAAGCGGCAGCGTCAATACAAAACACACATTTGACAAGTTGTCAAATGTGTGTTCTGTATTGACGCTGCCGCTTCGCAGTCGCGTGGTCGCGCAACACGACTTTCCTTATTATTAAAATCTGTTTCAATAAAACCTGCCTTAAAAAATGTTGTTCTATAAAAACAGCCCTAATAACTGCAGCCCCACGCAATAAATTTTGCTGTTGAGATGCAACAGACGGTTGTGGGGCGGTCTGAGCAACATCATCTTCATTGAAATTTTATTCCTTCAATTCTATAGCTATATTATGTAGAACAGCTAGAGTAACTACATACATTTAGTATTTTCTTAAGATGTCCTAACGCCCGATAGTAGACTACGAAAACGAATTTCCAGACACCAAAACATCTTTCAATGTAATGTTCAAGTATTCTTGTACTAATATGAGCAAAATTATATGCTTCTTTTACTGTAGCCGGTTGCAATAATGTTGTAATTAAATATGGTGAAAATGCTTAGCCAGAGTCTCCCAGCAATCTGCCATGAAATTGTCCTTCTTTAAATTGGTTTTTTAAGTGGCTTGCATTCAAAATTCTATACTAAGGTTTTACAATGATTGAAACATTTAATATGATTTTCATCTAAAGTTATTTTACTGTCTTTCTTTAAACATTGTGTCACGGGCTTAGTAATTCAAGGCAAAATCTGGACTTTTTCTATAGTAACCTAAGAATCCGAGAAAACGCTGAATTTCTGTAGGGGATAATTTTCAATGGCTTTAATTTTATTTGGATTGGGTTGGACTCATTGCTGATTACGCGTGCTAAAAATTCTGTCTCTAATTTTAAAAACTCTAATTTATCCATTTTTATTTTAAAGTTTGATTCTCTTAATCTCTGAAACACTTTTTCAAGGTTTACAATAATAATATGTTCCTGAAGGGAAGTGCTGAAAACTACAATATCATCAAGGTAAACTAAACAAATTTGATTATTGTCTACTACTGTTTGAAAAGTAGCTGGAGAGTTCTTGAGTCCCAAAGAAAGTCTCAAAAATTCTCGAAATACACGAATGCAGTCAATCATTTGAGAAAATATTGCCAAATACCATTTATTAATTTCATTCCTGTCCTGTATAACGGTAGCATATCAGAAACATCAACTACTCCCATGTTTGTATTTTTTACCTAGTATGACACTAAAATATCACAGTTGTGTTTTTGAGTATTTTCCACCTGAACAACTTTAAACATTTCTAAAAAAAGTACGCAATTTTTTAGGATTTTGGTTTTTGTATCTGAATAGCCATGAGTTTTACCTTTTTGCTTAAAAGGTCCAGCTTCTTCACTTTGATAGAAATTATAAAAATCCAAGTATAAAGTGAAAATTTTGCGTTCTGAGAACTATTTTTATTGCATTTTATGCATTGCATTATTGCATTGCATGCATTTATAAGAGCAACTTCAAACATAAACCAGAACAGGCGGAACCAGTTCTTTTTTGATTTGCGACAAATAGAATACGAGCTTCTGAAGCGGTCAAAGCGATTAACTCCACCCATATTTTTGTATTTTGTACTATAGTGACAGGACAAAACATAGGTTTTTTGGATCCATCTTTCTGTTTGCGTTTTATAACTTGTACCTTTCTTGGATCAAATGCATTTGATCACTGATAGAGGAGCAGCGTGCTGAAACATAAATTCACCTGCGGGCCGATTCACTATTGTGGAAAAGTTTTCATGCGGTATTTTGTCACTGTCCGTCGGATACACAGCGATTCACAATCAATTTCCGCCGTGGGAATGAATCCGAAACCAAAGAGAATGTAACAGATTTATTTTGGCAATGAGGCCTTGGATTATTCATCGCTGTCAGTATCAAGATAATAAAATAATTGTCTCTGCAAATTTTCCTGCACCTTTTAATTTAATGCACTAAATTTTTAAGACTAAGATTAGTATTACCATACCAAATAGTACATTACGCCCCAAGGGAAGAAAGTATGACATTTCAACCCGCGCAATGTTATTGTGTTGCCGAAGGCGAGGGTGACAAAAGCGTCGGTCGTCACTCCCGTGGCGCGTGTAGAACTTTTCATCATACAAGGGACCGAAAGTGTTTAATTTAATGACAATATATACATATATATATATATATATATATATATATATATATATATATATATATATATATATATATATATATATATATATATATATATATATATATATATATATATATATATATATATATATATATATATATATATATATATATATATATATATATATATATATATATATATATATATATATATATATATATATATATATATATATATATATATAACAAAAACTAATGTGGATCAAATTATCGACTGTCGGGGGGCTTATTTTTATCAAATTTCCGCGTGTGATAATATCAGAGTAGACAGAATTATAGAGTATGCCGACTTAGAACTGATGTTGAAATTTTTAAATTTAACGTATTATGACGAAAATCGTCGCTAGGGTTGTTGACTTGTTACGTGCTTGTTACCTACGAATTTTAAACTATGACATATTCGCTGGTCGTGTTCCTCTTTGGTCGTATTGTTGTTTGTGTTTTGACACATGCGATTAAAATTGTGAGAATCCAATTTTGAAATCTTTATTTTAAATATTTAAAAATAAATTATATCAGCCAGCGCGAGGCACATTCCGTTCATAATCCACTAGAAACCCGACGAATTTGACAGATATTGAAACCTGTCCGTTTCTTTGCAGTCGAACTACTGGAGTCTATTGTGATAATATTATGGTTTTGGAATAACAACTGCACGGTTACCATGGTAATGAGTTACTTCAAACAGGTAGCGGGAAGAAAATTTTAAACTGTTACTAATTATTGTGAGCAGTCGGAAATATGCACCTTTCTTCCCGCATACAAGGAAAGAAAATCGAACTTTCGGTCCTGGTATGATGAAAAATATATTTCAGTTGCGTTTAATGAGCAAATGATTTTGGATATTACAAACATTAGAATATTTATCGTAAAAAATCTCGTAATAACCCTATATCTTTTCGCGCATCGTGTCGAGCTCACCACAGGGATCAGTTTTACTTATGAGGAAAATTTTCGTAGGTCGCACCGTTTTCGAGATAAACGCAGTTGAAATGTCAAAATATTTATTTCCCGCACCATTGCCAAAGCTATATCGGGCGTTAGGCGATATGTGCGACAAAAGTTGTGGTCGCGATATTATGGGTCGCACATAATATCTCTTACCTACTACATATGGTGGCAATATAGCACCGTCTGCAGTAGCGACTAGCGGCTAACTTTGAAGTTACTGACGATTTTGAGCTATTCATCACTCTCTCTGGATACTTCGTACCTCGTTTAGTAATTATCTTTTTGCGTCCTGGAGCGTCTGTTAAATTGGATTCGTCGTAATTTATTTTGTGTTTATAATTGCTTGTATTAATGTCTGCGCCAGTGAGGCTTATAACTCTTTGAACGCCTCCGTGGTCCAGTGGTTTAGAGCGTGGCCCTTGACTCGGAGGTCGTGGGTTCGATTCCCGCGTTGGAAACTTGTTAGTTCCAAGTTTGGTTAGGACAATGCAGGCTGATCACCTGATTGTCTGACAAGTAAGATGATCCATGGCATATAAAAAGTCGGTCCTGCGCCTGATATCTCGCCAGTCGTGTTGGTCTTCCGTCCCACTGGATTATGAGAGTAAAGGAATAGAGAGTGCTCTTGTATACTACACACACACTTGGGCACTATTAAACTACTCCTGCGTAACTGGCCTGGTTTCAATGAAACCGGACACCGTCATCGAAACCGGTGTGGGAGTTATTAACTCTTTGAAATATTCTCTTATAGTATTTGGTGATACTTCTGCCCTTTTCTTCTTAATGTTCTGACTATGTCGTTGAGAAATTTGGCTTTTGTGGCGTTTTAGATATCCAGCCACAAAGTCGGGCCCTGGTAGGTTATTTTCAAACTTAGTTCATGCATTGCAATGCTGCATTTGAAACCTTCAACAATGCCATCTGCTTCCTTGGCCGTCGAACTTTTACTCCAATTTTTAAAGCATTGGTGAATTTTCGAGTTAACATTTTTATTTTTTGTTACTGCTTATATGCAACAATAGGAATTTCTAATACCTAAAAATATTTTTTTTTGTTTCGAATCCAATTATACACGCCACTCCACTTTGGGCTCGTATTTTCAGCTTCAGAATCACACATTGTATTAATAAATCCACGAATTTCGAATGAGGGTGTGTTGCCTGTGTTGTGAGTGTAGAGATTGTGCGCTATTGTTAAGTCATAGATATGGTTGCCTCTGCGATTATATGTGCTAGAGTCCTTGACTTATGCCATCCGTTTTGGTCTCCGCAGATGATATGGTCTGAGTTGGTGGAGTCTTGTAGCATTGTGTTTAATTGGGCTAGGGTGCCGTTGTCATTATTTTTGGGGGGTACGTAAATCGATGTTAGATTGAGTTTTACCTGAGTTATCTTTTACTTGTACTGTACAAATATTTGAGTTGGAATGTTTTGTGAGGCCTATTGAATTAAAGGACCATAGGCAAAAATGTATGAAGCCTGGGCTCACCCACCAACAGAGATGAGATCACTTTCAATATACTTGTACAACACTAAATATAAAGATATAAACTCATTTTTGTGAAGAATCTATGGGGTTATTTTGCTATAAATATTTTTCTCCTACAACTCGGTCGAGTTAACTCCGTACCTGGCGGCCATATTTATAGTATGGCCGCCAGGTACAGAGTAAACTCGAGTGATTTGTACCATAAATAAGCTATAATCCTACTAATATTATAAATCTGAAGAGTTTATTTGGTCAAACTCGCAAATCTCAGGAACTGCTGGTTCGAATTGAAAAATTCTTTTTGTGTTGTCCATTTATCGACGAAGGCTAGACCTTCCTCGATATATATCGTGATGTTATATACAGATATAACATCACGCTACGACCCTTAGGGGCTGAGCAGCAGTTGGACACCGCGAGGAGTAGCTAGTAAAAAAAAAAACAGTTGTTTTATTCTGTTTATAATATGTTTATTAACATTTCAATCAATATCAATAATAATATCGTTTAGATGACCTGCCGGTGGATTAAATTGTATGTGCCTGCCTAACCCTAGATACCATATTATTGAAATGGTATGTGCACAACTTCCTACCGTGCGTCTACCTGTTAGGCAAGAGCAGTAATAATGCGCGATGGCATCTCGACCTGTTTCGTTTTTGTTGACCAGAATATATCATACATAATATGTACGTGCTCGAACATGTCTGGATTGAATCCTTCCTCTTAATAGCCACACATTTTGGTGATGGATATTGCATGCTGGTAAATCATTTAATTCATTTTCACGATATATTTCTATCGTATATAAACCATTGCGCAAATGTTCGCTGCAATATGATTTAGCAAGGTCGATTTGATATGACCCAAGGGATATCATAAAAATCTCATTATCTGATAGCCGAGGAAAGTCATCCAACTGAGTTGCTTCCATTGTAATAAATGCGGCTCTTTGTCTATTAAGGTTTCTCAGTTGTACATAGTCGTACAAAAGATTAGGTGTATTGAAAACTTATATTTTTCCAACTTTACGATTAAGGGAATGGAATGAAAAGCATATGTGAACTCACAACAATATATTATATTCTCATGCTCATTTCAAAAAGATTTACGTACAATAAGTTATATAATAGCTACAACTAAAGTTAAAGATTTAGACTATATAATTGGTTTTTGACTTAAATAATTCTCATTGGAGACAAACAAAGGATTATTCTCTCAGGGTCGCGTTATCAGTTCGCGTGTCTTGATCAAATTTACTATACCCATATTTTATTGTTTCAAGTGATTTTGAATATTTAGTTTTAAACAATCCGAGATGACTATAATAATCTATTTACAACAAGTCCTAGTGTTGATTTTGGTCGTCTTCTGTACGGTAGCGGCTCCGAGAGGAAACAAAGTTAACGGTCGGAGCGTCTACCGTATAGATTCCTAACTCCTGACTTTGAGACATTGACCTGGATTGATGTGGAGTGAGCATCTGAGGATTGTACCTTATATCCTTCTATACAACATTTGCTCGGACCTCGGTATGAGTTTCATTGCACAAAACTGTGACTTCTAAAATAGTCAAAGAAGCTTCTTCATTAGGAAACTGCTTGATTCCTGTTGCTACTATATGTTCAAAAGTAGAAGAAAAGGAATGTAGTAAGATGTAATAATTAACGACCCATCACGACGGCTGCAACAACATAATTATTTGAGTTATCAAAGACTAAACCATTGCCAGCGCGATACTCCCTCCTCTGCCGCTGTTAATTATTTTTGGCTTATAAACCATGAGATCTATAAAATAGATGCGGATTTCTCCAGATTGGAAAACAGCCAAACTCAGATAAACTTTCGAAATTGCGTTTATTTACGACAGTGTAAGCAAAAACGCCAGGTTCCGTCGGGTTTCGGAACCATCAGCGCAGGATTGTTCCACGGGCTCTCACTTGCACTCTAGGTATATTGTACCGTTCTAACAGTCTACGAAATTGCGATCCCGTGAATTGAACCCCATTATCGGTAATTACGGTTTCTGGAATCCCGTGCGTTAGAAGAACAATATACCTAGAGTGCATCACGACCCTGTGTACGAGCCCTAATTTCATCTATCAAACGATAGTCGTAGTCAACTGTATCAAATTCATCAAGCAACAGATCACATAGCTCTTTCCATGATGACAACTGACTTTGTACACCACGATAATATGATTAAAAAAAATATTAATGCAAAGAAATTGCAACGTTACAGTATGCAACCTTTCATTGGCTATTCTTAAAATGTCATTTGCATGTTCATTATCAACAGCTTCCTGGTAAAATGTGTTAATAAGAGCGGCCGCAAATTTTAAAGTCATCAAATAAATGTGGCAAGGCTCTATTGAAGTAGTCCTGTCGTAGCTTGAATCTATTTTTAAACTTGCCATTTACGGCTTTTACAACCCACCGACACAATGTTATAAATCGTGATTTGTTTGCTTGAATTGTCGTCAATTGAGTTTCAAATCTGTCTTTTGTCGGGGGGATGTGTGCCTCATATCCCAATGCCTGAAAGTTTTCTAGGCTATCTCGAAAGCCCCGGTCCAAGATGAACACATTGTTCTGGTGAAACATCCAGTGAAAAATATTTTCCTCGTTATTTAGTATATTGTTCATTATTGATGCATCAGAGTCCGTAGCTGCATATGGACCATAAACGTCGATAATGTAACCATCACTACATACTATCAGAAAAGGTTTCAAAAGGTTTTGAAACTTATGCAAGCTGTAAGTTTTTCTCTGAAATAAAAAGTTTGAGCTTTTTTCTATGTACATATAGGTACCGTCGGCTATTATAACGGCTTTTGTGTTTTCCTCGTTGCCAAACAAGCCTTTTGGTAATAGCAGACTTCTTTGCAGTATATTTTCTCGCGACATATGGCCAATACCGAGGTGTCTGTTAACGAAGTCATTCATTAAACATTCTCTAGCTATTGCAAGTTTTCGTTCCAGTGTTCGGCGAGATATATTGAACAATGTTGACAATCTCTCGTTTGACTCTCCTGTTCTTAGTTTGGTCATATAGATACCGAGAACATTCCGTGGACGATTACTTCTTTGTGTTAAAGGAGTCTCTACCAAAATTATATTAAACTGTTGCAAGTTTAGACCAGTTCAAAAATATAAGTCATTATCCGTTAATGCAGCCTCTAACTCAAAATCAAATCTCTGGCCTTGGGTAATGGTTCTGACCAGCATGTTAGTCATGTCTGTGATCTGACGTACATCAAAGTTATGCGTAGTGTTGCAATGATCAATCAACAAGTTCCAATTGTCGTTACTCATCAGATTTTCTTGGCAAACTCTCGCACTTTCCGGTATGTATAAGCGATACTCACAAAGAACTCCTTGCTAATGACATACCCAGTAGTTAATTTCGTCTTTAAAGTACTTACATTTCTCCTGCTGTAAGACCATACCGGCGTCCTGCAAGCGTCGGAGTACCTCGTACAGCCTCTCAAGGTGCTCGGCGCGGTCGCGGCCGGTGATGCACACGTCATCCAGCAGACATAGCACACCGTCTATGCCGCCCAGGAGACCTTTCATAGCGCGCTGAAAAATGGCCGGCGCGCTCGACAATCCAAACGCTAAATAAACTATTGTATGCGAAGAGTCCTCGGTGCGTGTTAATATACGTATACATTTGTGACTCCTTTTCTAGAACAAATTGATTATAAGCCATCGACAAATCTAGCTTGGGGAACTGCTGGCCTCCGTATAGCTTCGAAAACAATTCCTTAATTGTTGGTAACGGATACTTGTCTACGACTAATTGTTTGTTGTCCAATATTAAGCTGTAATTTTCACATTTCATTTCGTCGAACGCACTTATTATTTTGTTTTTTTATGTCTTCGTAACTTTGGGCTTCTTCAATGTACACCTGCCGTTTCATCTCACCCCACAAAAAAAAGCCACAAGGGGTCAAGTCAAGCGACCTGGCTGGCCATGGAACTGGTCCCCCACGTCCAATTTACCTCTGTCCGTACCCTTTCATTCAAGTACTCTAGTACTACCGCTGCGTAGTGAGGCGGTGCGCCGTCTTGCATGAAAGAAAGTTGCGGTCCAACTGTCTGGCGAAAGGCAACTCGTCTTTGATTTGCTCCTCTAGTACCCCACGAAGCATGTTTAAATAGTTCCCTCCCGTCAGCCGTCCTTCAATAAAAACAGGCCCTGTTATTACGTTTAATAAACACCTACCCACACATTTGCACTGAACCTTTGCTGGTGGTGGTGTTCCTGGATTTTATGTGGGTTATTAAAAGACCACCAGTGTACATTGTGAACATTATAAACACCCACTCTCGTAAAGAGAGCTTCGTCGGTCCACAAAACATTTTCTTCTGGGTTATTTATCAACCAATGACTCTTGTCGTGGGCCGGCGTCACCGGCGTGAAATGCTTGCACTGGTTGGTAGTGGTATGGATGCATGCCTGCCGTATTTAATAATGTCCACACCACGTACTGACTAACGCCGAAGCGCCATGCCGCGTCGTTGGTGCTCCTCCTGGGGTCTTCCTCGAAGAACACGAATATCGTTTCTTCGCTCTCCACTGCCAAGGGAGGTCTACCTCCTCGGCCTTGAGCGTGCCTCGGTGAAGTGAACTGTCCGTGTCTTACAATCGCTGCATCACACTGATTAATGTCCTGGTGTTAGGTATTTGCGGATCAATAACACCGGAGTTTCGCAAGCGGGGCAAATTTTCTTCAGAGTATAGCCGCCGAGCTGCAACTGTGTTTTCCCCACTTAGAAAGTAATTACGTACTGTTATTACCCCAAAATGTAAGTGTTTATGCTTACAATTATTTTTCCTAAACATCAGCAGAAATGAGAGAGCCGCTGCTAAAGCGCCGGTCGTCGCCGTCGCGTTGAATAATTTCATTAATTCATTTCTATTTTCTTATCATAACTAATTGTAATTTTTATTTAGTTAATAAAAGCGTTTTTTTAAAAGGCTTTTGCTTAATCTCGTATAAAAAATGGTGTAAGAAGTGGGATTGGGTATATTTATTTCTGTTATTAATTTAGAAAGAAGTGTCTCTATATTTAAAGCGAATAGGCTGACGGATTCGACGGATTTTGTTATCTTTCCTGTAGTTCGGAGAGAAGGTGTGAATAATGTCTCTTTTCACCGAACTGATCCTTAATGAATTTGGTAAACTGGTCGAATGATTCGAATTCCTTTATATCGCACGTGGATTGTGCTTTACCTTCGAGTTGACAAAGAATGTATCTAAAAATTATTGGTTTTTGTGAAATATCCGCTAATTTATATGCATTTTGGCAATTTGATATAAAAGAGTTTAGTTTTTCTCGACTACCATCGAAAGGTTTAATTAATTTTAGAAGCACACTTGACTCGATTCTTTCTGGGATCTTAATTTCGAGTGTCTCTGATTCATCTTTTGTAGATAATCTGGAAGTACTTGAACTTCTCGATTTGCTTGATCAGAAAATTATCAAACCCTCAAATTCACCTTGGTCCTCACCAATTTGGGTAGTAACTAAAAAACTAGATTTCTCAGGCCAGCGTAAATGGATATAATGTAAAGTTAAAAGATATATTATTAATATATAAAATGGTGTGCAGTATTATTAACATGCAATATTAGCTGATGACAGAGACTTGGCTTTACGAAGCTCAAGTATACGGAGTTTACACTCCATCTCGTCAATTTCAGCATCAATGTCGTCTGATACAGACGCGTCAAGCCTTCTACCTGTACGCTTGAAGTCCTCATAGCCAAGGGTAGACGCAACAGAAAAGTAAGCGCCACGCCAAAGCAATTTTAAATGAAGCTCATAGCCAGGTCGGCTAGCATATATGGACGCAATCTGTTTAGATGCATCCTTGACGCTGTGGTAAACACAGCTTGAAACACTAATTGGATAATTGTATCCGGTGCGTGCGTACATGTTCTTCATACCCATGGAATCGACCCGGGCGAGTTCAGTACTTGAGGTCCCAGAAGGGTCTCTAACGGCTAAAGTCAAATCACTCCTCCTCCACTACATTCCAGACCATAAATGATATTAATCTAATTTCAAAACCTCCTTCTCCAGTGAAAGTTACACCGGTAAATCCTAACTGTCATAACAGCGTGAACATCTCCGGAGCTGACGTTCCACGGTGATTTAGTGCTCTCGCGCAACCTAACGATTGATTGATTGAAAGGTGTAAGACTAAATACTTGAGGAATAAACGGCGGTTTGAAAATACTGCCGTTCACACTCTTAGAGGTACGACGCTTAATGTTCCTCTAAGATGCTTGCATTTTATCTGATTCGAAAACACTACTATTGAGAGATAGCAACCAAGGATACGTGAGAAAATACTACACTATACGAAAACGCTTGCTAGTGAGAGTCTAACTCTTATACGACCCAAGATTCAACTTCTAGTCACGAGTGGAACCTCCTCAGACCTAGACACTGTAAATCTATATCTACTCCAAAAGTTAAAGGTTTTAAGAAAATATAGAAATATAATAATATATAAAACAATCAATAAATTGACATAAAAATATGATGGATGCGAATAAATAACGCTATCCGTATTAACTGGTGGTGGAGCTATACCCATAAAGTCAAAAGACTCTAGAACGTCAAAGACGTATTACAACGTGAAAAGACACGTAGATAAAGATGATAAATAAATGATTTAGCACTCAAAAGTGTGTAGGTATTAATAACCATTAAATAAAATCATCTAATCATAAAAGAGTAAGCTATATAATCCAACCAAAGTCCGAATTAATAAGTTACATAAGTTACATTATATATATATATATATATATATATATATATATATATATATATATATATATATATATATATATATATATATATATATATATATATATATATATATATATATATATATATATATATATATATATATATATATATATATATATATATATATATATATATATATATATATATATATATATATATATATATATATATATATATATATATATATATATATATATATATATATATATATATATATATATATATATATAATAAATGCTTCAGCGTTAAAGTGTGCGAGGTTCTGATCCGACGTCAAAACTTTCTTAATATTTAGAAAGGTATTGTTCTCTTGGTCCGTCCACTTTGACGCCCTTCTTTAACAAATCGTACAGAGGACTTAAAATAGTAGAAGCTAGAAGCTAAGCTAGAAGCGGAGATTTTTTAAAACCCTCCTTGCTAATGACATAGCCTAAGTAGTTAATTTCGTCTTTAAAGTACTCACATTTCTCCTGCTGTAAGATCAGACCGGCGTCCTGCAAGCGTCGGAGTACCTCGTACAGCCTCTCAAGGTGCTCGGCGCGGTCGCGGCCGGTGATGCACACGTCATCCAGCAGACAGAGCACACCGTCTATGCCGCCCAGGAGACCTTCCATAGTGCGCTGAAAAATGGCCGGCGCGCTCGACAATCCGAACGCCAGTGTATTGTATGCGAAGAGTCCCCGGTGCGTGTTAATATACGTATACATTTGTGACTCCTCTTCTAGAACAAATTGATTATAAGCCATCGACAAATCTAGCTTGGTGAACTGCTGGCCTCCGTAAAGCTTCGAAAACAATTCCTTAATTGTTGGTAACGGATACTTGTCTACGACTAATTGTTTGTTTAACGTTACGGAGTAGTCGACGCATAATCGTAGGGAACCATTTCGCTTCAACACCGGCACGATGGGCGAAGCGTACGCCGACTGGGAGACAGGTCTAATTATACCTAACTCTACGAGCCTATCTAATTCCACCACGTCTGGGAGTGAAATGGTCATCCAGAAGTTTGATGACGTCCTCGTACGGTACTTACTGAACGTCTTTTGGCAGCGCCAGGTCGTTCACTAGCTGATACGTGTCGTCTGCTAACGCACTCAGCAGGTACGCTCTTTACTCCCGCCGGATCGTTCTCCGCGCCTATGTCGTTCGCGAGGAACCATTGTGAGAGCGGGCTTTTAAACGTTCCCCGTACTTGCACTTTGTGGTCAAAATTTGATAACAAGCCACAACTGTTAACCGACATGGCTCAATTTGCACACTTTTCTCGTCGCCGTGATAAATATGAGGATATTTATGGGAGTTCGCTATTTTACAAGTAAAATATCAGACGGCCATTCGATAACAGGTTTATTGTCAAGGCAACCGATGACAACCATAGACATACATACCAAAGGCGATAACGTTTCGAAAAATATAACGTTTTTCGAGCCCTGTCTTATTCTAATACAATATATTAAACTTGATGACCCGATGATCTTCATATTACTTTCCTCCTAGACTTTCGTCAAGGGCTATATTTTGAGATAGTCTATATAGCCCGGAAAATTTGTGATTCAAATGAGCAATGATGGGTCGAATTTTAAAAAGTCTTGCTTCTGATCGCGTCATCACGTTATATAAATTATGTATTATTGTCGCTGAAATGTAGGCATTTCGACAGAAGCTGGAACCTATTGTAGCTCATGACAGAGGCAAAACCTGGCGACGACGGATGCCTCTATACGTGATTTCATTATAATCCCGGTCGCCAGGATATTATAGCGAAAAACACGTACAGTTCGTCTGCGTCTGTATCTCGCCAAGAAGAGATGCGGCTGCTTGGGGCAAGGGAACCCTCGTGCAACATAGCCGTCACCAACTGTTGTGTGTAACGGTTCCTTTCGTCGGCTATGTACTCCATAATCTGGCGATTTTTGAAAGTCAACAATGCTTTAGATAGACGAATGATTTTAAAGCAATATAATAAAAGTTTAGCTTTTAAGCTTATTTTCTAAAAATAGAGATCTAAAAAAAAGTTATAACTTATAACTTACCAAAATTAACTAAGAAATCTAGTTGATCCTCTGACAGGGTGACGAAATGTGACGACCGGACGACAGATGAAGTCCTTAAAAGAAAAAATAGTGAAATAGAAATATTATGTGACTAATGCATTGTTTACATGAAACTAACGCTAGCGGTAAATACGACGGGCGGCCAGTGCTGGCTCGATATGGGCCTTGTGTGAAAAGTTTTTCGAGCTGTGAGCGCCAGTGTTGGCTGCATGCAAACTATACTTAAAGAATAAACAGAATTTCGCTTATTTTTAAACTCGCAAGCGCCGCTTGGTTGCCTGAGCAGAGACAGTGTTCCTGTAACAAACAGTATAATATAATGCTTATATTTTTCTCCTTCCATAACAGAATTTTAGAAGCAAATAATATAAAAACTCACGCAGGTTTCAGCCACTAAATGGCAAGTTTCCGCAGCCGCCACCGTCGTCAGATATTCAACATAATTATCTGCAAATACAACATATTATTTCATATTTTAATTTTTACAGCAGATAACTAATTGTACTTAAACGTTAAAAACTAAGGGGTAGTATATATATATATGTTATGGAGATACTATAACCTGCGTAACGTTCGTTCGTGCGTAACGTTCGTGGTGTGAACAGTCAGCATCTCAGCCGGGTGCACCGTGCAGCCGGGTGCTTTGTTGGCTTTGTAGCGTATAGAATAGAATAGAATAGTATATTTATTTCCATGAAATTTGTTACAATGGTACTTAAAAGGCCGACATCGCCCCTGAAACTCTTTTTTTTATATTGCGAGTGTCCGAAGGCGATGTTAGTTGCTTTCCAATTTCCATCAAGTTCGTTTGCATGTGTGTTTATTTTTCTTTTTCTCTTTTAAAATTTCCACTTCAAGCTTTTGTTTTTCTTTATTGGCTGTGTAGTTCATTTTGGCGACGCATACATAATAGATAACTTAATTTTTTCTAACTCCAACTCATAAAATCCATCTAAAACTGACATTTTCTTTTCTCTTAATTCTCGTTTTATCACATTACCACTTTTTTCTTGTTTTAGGGCTCCGTACCCAAAAGTTAAAAACGGGACCCTATTACTGAGACTTCGATGTCTGTCCGTCTGTCTGCCTGTCTCCAGGCTGTAAGGGCCTTATCACACTGGCGATTATCGAGCGATTTGAAAGCGACGCGACTGCGCAGCGTCGTCGCGGCGTGGCGTGGCGTGGACGCTATTTTGTACACTCGTCGTGTAAAATGTAGAACTGGTAATTCGCAGGTAGGATGGAAATTTTTTAGGATTATTTTTAACACGTTTGCAGAACAGCGCATTGTAGTCGCTCTCTCCCAATCGATTGCTTGATAATGGATCCTTCCATATTCGTCGCTGTATCTGCTTTCGTTTCCTGCGTCTTCGAAGTAACTAACAAAGTCAGCACTAGTGTTTCCTCGTCAGAATCCATTTTGCTACTGAGTGTCCAAAACGCGGAAGGCAAGCTGCGTGCACGCCACGCAATCGTGGCGTCATCGCGGCGTGTAGGCTGCGCAATCGCGTCGCTTTCAAATCGCTCGCTAATGGCCAGTGTGATAAGGCCCTAACTCAAGAACGGTAAAAGCTAGAGAATTGAAATTTTCACAGATTATGTATTTCTGTGGCCGCTATAACAACAAAATACTGAAAACAGAAAAAAAAATTAAGGGAGGCTCCCATACAACAAACGTGATTTTTTTTTAACTTTTTTGCTCAATATCAATAATGGCAACAGGTAGGCACTTGAAATTTTCACAAATGCCTTAATAATTAAAGGCCTTAATAGTATGTGAACCTTAATAAAAAAAATATTTAAGTAACGTGGTACGATATGTATCCATGTCCGATGCATGTGGATGTCTTGTGGTTGGTCTCTGTATAGTACCTGTATTTCCCGGCGAGCTTGGCGATGCGGTCGGGCTAATTCGTCGTAGTTGCCTTTGCCGAAGTTGTATTTCTTCGTGCCGTGAGAAACTCTTTATTCTAAAGGTTTAATAAATCTACCATATACTATATTAAATGTTATATCTCTAGCTTGAATCATGCGTGGCGCTTTGTATTTTGTTGCCTTGACTTTCTCTATCTTGGTGAAAGGTGTGACACTAGCTATGACTTCGTCGCCCATATCAAGCCTCTGCGCGGCCTCTCTATATTATCTTCGAGAATTTGTGTCATCAATCGATTCGTTGTACTCTGTTCTTGTATAAGGTCTTGGTGCAGTTACTAAAATATTTATAAAAATACATACACTAAAACCCTGCTCCTGAATACTGCTTTGCCCAGCAACAGCAGTTACTCCAATGATGGCAACAACTCTCTTTTGTAATGCCGTTAGAGGCAGCCTGCTGCTGGGACCATCACCAGTGACGCCTAATTAATATTTTTTTTTGTCTTGGTTTTCCAGTCCGACCAAACATTTTTATGATAGATGTGGAGTGTTACTGAAAAAATTGCATAATAGCAAGCAAGCGTGAAACAAAACGTTAGTTTTATGTAATCAGTTAAAACTTTCATTTTTCCATTTGTAGATACCAATAGAATTTAGTAATGTTGATAACTGCGACCACAGTTGGTCGCCTCTTAATCGCCCTTGAGCACGTTTCGGACTCTTATCTGGCCGGGGGTTGGTGTTAAAGAAGAGTTTACTTGAGCTTTTTTGCTCCCCTTGGCGCCTTCTATCGACTGGTATATTAAAAAAGGGTGGTCATAAGGGGTTGAATTTTTTGTCAAATTTTTTAAAGTATTTTCTCCTTACTAACGAAGATCGTATTTTGGCCTCTATCTGGCCTTATTCTGGTGTTAAAGAAAAGTTTATCTGAGCTGTTAATACATAATAATTACCTTTCCATGAATTCTACAAAAGCTGAGAATTGCTCCGGGCTAGCACGCAACCTTGCTGGTTCCAATTCTAAAAAGTTCAAAGTACATTTCTAAAGAAATAATTTTAATTTAACTTTTTTTTTTTCTTTTTTTTGTCAGTCTGTATGATTGTTTTGGCTTACCTCTGAAATGAACTTATTTTGACACTTATTATTGTCGCTGAAATGTAGGCATTTTGAGAGAAGCTGGAACCTATTAAAGCTCATCGCTGCAGCAAAACTTAGCGATGAATGGATGCCCTTGTCAGAACTCCAATAGGTACATTTCTATACACAATTTCGCCATAATCCCGGTCGAGGTTTACAGCGGAAAACACGTATAGTTCGTCTTTGTCTCGCCAAGAAGTGATGCAGATTCTTGGGGCAAGGGAACCCTCGTGCAACATAGCCGCCACTTCCTGTTGTGCGTACCAGTTAGTTTCAACGGCAATGTGCTCCATGTTTTGGCGGTCCTATATGGCAGTGTACGCCTCATATGGGCTCGCTTTGTAACTCTACAGGGACATTATCTACATTATCCCTATTTGTATATTTTGTAATTTACGAGATAAGTATTATTTTCTTCAGAATGCTCGTGAATTTTAACGCGAACGTACGTAATTTTTAGCTTGGATGTTGTTGCTAGTCTCTATTTTGGGGTTTGCCGTATAAATGAAAAAAAATTCTGAGAATCAATATTTATTTTCTTTATGTCGACGACGAACTTTTCATGTCGACGATTAGTCCAATGACTCCGGTCTTACTCTGGGACTCTATCACTAATGTTCAATCTAAAAATCTTAATAACAATTTCTTTGACTACAACATCGTGCACATCCTGCAAAGAAGTAAATATTATTATTTGATGCATCTTTTTCTAATACAATATATTAAACTTGATGACCCGGTGATCTTTATATCACTTTCCTCCTAATACATGTTTGGGAACCCAAACTTATAAGTGCGTCCCGACTCCTTAAAATTGATATTCCCACGTCTCCCTTCGCCCGAGTTCCCAGCAAGTAGCCGAAAGTGGGCTCGCCAAAATAATCCAGCGACCCACCATCCACGAATCGTTAAGGTCGTCCACAACTTCATCAATACAGCGACTTTTGGTTCGTTGTGTCAGGTGGAGGCCGACACCAACAATTTTTTGGTATGAACCCGTAGCAAACAAGCTTAAGGCACACAAAACCTACAATACAATAATACAATATGTTACATGATAAATCAAAAAAAAAAAATATCCACAGCCGAACATATAACCTCCTCGTTTTTTGGAAGTCGGTTAAAAATAAATGTATACTGAGTGTAACAAACTAAATGATAATACTTTTCTTGCAGCGCTGTGATTTCCACAGTCAACTATAATAATTGGCTACCGACACTGGCCAGTGGCCGTCAACTTACAGCAGGGAATAGGAATTAAAAATAATCATTATTTGACAAGGAAACCATTTTTTATTAAGAACTACTGAAGTTACATGTTTTTTAGTGTTCCGTACCCAACGGGTAAAAACCGGACCCTATCACTAAGACTTTGATGTCTATACGTCGCGTCTGTCCGTGTCTCCGTCTATTATAATAATTGTATAATATTTAATTATATAATATGTACATAAGACGTACCATTGGACATTCAAAGAATGGTATCCTTTTCTATTAGAAATATGTGTTCTTCACTGGACTCATGTATGACAATATGGGTACAGAAAATGCACCTGGTAAACTGTACTTCCTTTGATATCTTTAACTATGATCAGATAAATAATATCACACTAGCGGCCCGGTACGTGCTTCGCTACATATAAAGTGAAATAATACAAAAATCAGTTAGAACCTCGATTCATTTCTTAAAAAATATATTACTTAATTGCTAGCTTTTTTTTTAAACGGGCTTTGGCCTACCACACATTCCCACCACGTCTGTATCTCCTGTGTCGCCAGGATCGACAGCGGTATCCAACCACGAAAACCCTTTGATATGAGGACCCGTAACGAAATTAATCAGAAGAAAATAGGAGGAGTAGGAAGTTTCTAA
The DNA here is from genome assembly GCA_937595015.1 of Polyommatus icarus. NCBI lineage: Eukaryota > Metazoa > Arthropoda > Insecta > Lepidoptera > Lycaenidae > Polyommatus > Polyommatus icarus. The sequence goes on along the minus strand of OW569322.1, from coordinate 22,086,643 downwards.
TTTCCCTCCTCATACAAAGCGGGAGACAGCACAAAGTTGCAATGACCGAAAGTCAGAGAACTTTAGGGGGAGCACCACGGAAATAAGGCTAATTATAATTGTGACACCTAATCTTTACAATATATTCATATATCGAACGTACCGTAACTTCTTGGTGGAAATTCATTTTTCACAGTAATAACTTACACTTTTTATACACTTTTTCCACTTTTATTAATTTATTTTATTGCAATTTTGTTTTACACGACCGGTTTCGATAAAATCATCATCAGGTGATGATGATTTTATCGAAACCGGTCGTGTAAAACAAAATTGCAATAAAATAAATTAATAAAAGTGGAAAAAGTGTATAAAAAGTGTAAGTTATTACTTTACAATATAGGTTGTTCAGCGTTGTAGTTCGTTCCTCTTGTCAAAGACCACACTCCCAAAAAACAAATTTCATTGCTAGCTATTTAAGAACATAATCCAAAACATTTGGATTGAGGCAACTAGGGCCTCGGAGCTACCTAGCTACCTACGATAATATTAATTTACTAATATCTAATTCAAATTTAAAAGGAAATAAATAAAAGATGCCGAAAAACAAACACTCGGTTTATTCGCTATTTAACAATTAATCACAGTACGGAAACAAAGTTAATTAGAAGACCTAAAAATAGCGAATGTCAAATTACATTTCAAAATTCGTCAATTTATAGCCAAAAATAATTAATAATAATTTCGACTCCCACTTGACCATTTTTATGTCGGAGCGGGGTTGCTCAGGAACATGGCCGCAACGCGTAGACAAATAGGCCATCGATACGCGTGCGGCCATATTGCCGTGGGCGGAGCTAAGCGACATCCCCAGAAATCAGGCGATGTGACGTCAGCTGGTGGCGTGATTACTATGCTGCGTTTACATGCAAGTTGCAACTTGCCTTGCAACTTGCACGACGACTCGCCACACTACTCCCCCGCTGAGACCGTGACTACGGGCGGAAGAAATCTGAAAACCGAACCGTGCGTCCACTCCGCGTCTTCTTGACCGCAGTCTGATCTTCGGCCGGTGGACTGTCCAGGGTTGATGAAGGCGTCTCTCTTGCGACGAAGGCTGGCTTGACGCGTTCTATAGTGACCTTCTGAGCCTTCCCTTTAACCTCCAAGTCCAACGTCTTCTTGTCTCGCTGGAGCACCTTGTATGGTTCAAGTGGTCTTCATGCAGGACCCTGGCGGAGGGAGACAGGGTCTCCAGCTGTCGTCCTTCTTGCGGACTAGGTGAAGAGGCGAAGACCAAGCGCTCTCGCTCTTGTGCACCAACAACGGACTTGGACAAATCTCCATTAGCCTCCATGTATTCTAATAAATAAAGAAATTGTTCGCTACTTGTCCGGGACCTGTTCATTATAAGTCAATTAAAACAATTATTAAACGCTCAGAAACTTTCTAACTTCCTTCTCAGTTCACAATTTTTAGTGGAACAATACGTTAAACTTTACAATATTTTTTGTTTTTCCATTTTGAGTGTGAATAAACAATCGGCTAGGGGTACCGACTCTAGAACAGGCTACATAAAGTTGGCCATGTGAAAAACATGATTCTTCCAAATTCACACCACAAACGTGAAGTCTTTGCCCTTGGGCCTTGTTGATGGACATCGCAAATGATAAACGAACAGGATATTGTAATCGTTTCAACTCGAATGGCATATATCAGTAGGAATCGTAGGGATACGCGGTATTAAACAAACTTCTCCTTTAGATTTACCAATTAAGATCGTAGCTTCGATCAAATTTGGCAATAACTTTTTCACTGCTAATCTGGTGCCATTACACAGTTTTGGTGGATTAATATTTCGCAATAATATAATTAAAGAATCAACTTTCAAATTTAGGCAGTGTGGTGGCATACCAGCCGGTTCCAATGAATTTAAAAATTCAACTGGAAAATTCAATGCCTCATCTTGATTCATAGCACTGTCAATTGATTTATATGCCGAGACTACACCTGGCAGTTTCTCTTGAATTTAAAAATTAATAGCATTGATAGGTGAATACGCATATTAATGTTTAGTGTCAATTTTTGTACATATCTCCAAAGAACTGATGACTTCAAACAGGCATTTAGGCACGATTTGGTGCGGTCATACCCAATTGTGCTAATACTTTATTGGCAATCGTTAGACACATCTTCAATTATTATCAAAGCTTCGTTGTACAATGTACATTTCCAAGGTAATCAACAAATCCGGATTTCTTGCATGATGTGATGACGCATACGAACTAAAATATCTTCTGCCATATAATATTTATATTTGTCCCATAATTCAAGTGGATTTGATGGTATACATGTGGATAATATAATGGCAAATAGCATCTTATTTGCTGTGGATGAGCTGAAGTAGATGCATCATGAAGTGTTGAATCCCAATGTGCATCATCCTCCAACAAATGCAAGAGTTGACATGCTTCACGATCTGTTTGACACAAATGACCATTAACTGTTCTTAATTCTTGAAATGATTCTGGGCCGTTGACGTTAACTAATAATAATCGCAAATAAAAACATTCAGCATTGTTTGGATGTACTGTATAAATATTCTCCCAATTGTGTCTGTTTGTAAAATGCCTGGATGCCCATCGACTGCTGTTCCTTGTTTACGTCTTTGACATTTTTTCGAAGACACATTCCATGTGTAATACTGAGGGACTTCAGAATATAAAAATTTATTGCAAATGTATCAGTTTCACATAATTTGAAAAAAGCTGTTAACGTAGTTGCTGGTGGTTGTGCTGCTCTTTCCAATATATTTGCTTCATTAAAATAAACACGTTGGCCATTCTCAAGATGCACAGCCAAGTGAACAACCATAGGATGTCTTTCGTGCATTGGAAACGACAGAATCCTCCAGACTGCTTCATTACTACTAATATAGCGCCCCATTTGATACTGAGTAATTTCATCATTTCTATTATCACCAGCAACACCGAAAACAGCCATATCACTCCCTTTATTTACATACTTGCAAATATATTTAATGGATTTGACTGAATTACAATACTCCACATTGTAAGAGTCCGATTGTTTAAGTCTCAAAACCGTTTCGTGGTACGGGCCCTGGTTACGCATCCTAATGATTGTAGTTTTTCCATTATCGTTAGGTGATCTACGTCGATACAACAAATATCCGTCATTGCCCGTTATTGTGTCTGAAGTCAATTGCTTTGGATATCGTTTCGAACACTTTCCATCAATCATACATGGCGAATTAATATTTAGTTCACCGCACGGACCATGTACGTGCCGCGTCGTTGCTCTGCACTATTCTTACACGACGTTTTAGGCCTATAAGTTTTCCAACGTAGTTTTTGCATTTATTTTGCTTTACAATAACTGTCTCAGCGATCATTTTCATTGCACGCTTATCTCTATAACCTTTGGTATTATTATAAGCCGAACATAGAGCACTTTCAATAACCTCTTCTCTTGCTTTCATTTTCAAATTTTTTTCATTCAACCTTTTGATTTCTTTTAAATGTTTCACCTTCATGCGATAAATTTGCTTCCTGTATTTTTCTATACTTCTTTGCAACAGTGTATTTTTATTGATGGCAGATTCGTATGCACGTCTTAATTTTCTAATCATGGAACCGTGGTTTTTATTCATACAAGTTGTCCCAGCAGGCGAATCACTTTTCTTCTCTTTCTTTTCACTCTTAGTTTATTTCTCTTTCTGTCTTCTTTTCTGCTCTCTCCATCTTTTTCTTTGGTGTACCTTTTCTTTTTCTGATAATTCTTGATTTTTTTTATTTAATTTTATTTACATTTTCTTTGTATCTATCGGGGTCTTTTTTTAGCTTTTCGCGGTACCGTTTCATCTTTTAGACTGGTGTAAGTGGCATCCTTAAAAACAAAATGTAAAGTTGAGAGAAACCATAAAATGTAGACCGTATACGGTATTCATATGTGTATACAGTAATCATAATTAAAGTGCACATATTTTGCTAGTTATATGGATTTCAGCACACTTTATCAAAGTTATATAATGAACTAAATTCAGAGAAAATACTTTGCTGGCACAAATGAATAAGTATTTCATTGGTGCCAGCATTCTTGACTATTACTGAATGTGATATAATTTAGCTAATTAAGATAAACAAATGAAACTAACGCGAGGTGTTAGGTTATATTATAGAGTATATCACCTAATTTTTAATTTTTTTTAGAATAAAAATTCACCTTAAAAAAAAAACAAAAAAAAAAACATGTTTTTTTCTGTGTTCTCTGTGAGTTATAATCACGAAATAAATATATGTTATGCCCCCTTGTGTGATCTATTACCTATAAAAATTGCAGGAAAAAAAGTTGGTGCAACACAATGAAAAAAAAAGAAAAAAGTGATTGCAGTCTTATGGTATACCACCCCTGTATTATAAGATGCATATTATATCATTGTTCTTTCCGAAATTTGACATAAGTTGGTTTTAAAACATATTAAGGTAACAGTAATAAAAGATAACTTAATAGTTAAAAAATCGGCCAATTGCGAGTTGGACTCGCTCACGTAGCGTAAGGGAAAAATCGGCAAAAAATATGTTATTTTGTATGGTATCCCCCTTAATTTTTGAGTTTAATTTAATTGTATTATTAATTATTAAAGTATAAATACAACTTAACATTTTAAGTGCCTACCTATTGCCATTGTTGCTATCGAGCAAAAAATGACGTTTGTTGTATGGAAGCCCCCGTTAAATATTTAATTTATTTTTTCTCGATTTTTAACATACATCGTCCATGTGATAGATAATAATAAATTAAATCTGCTATATGACAACAGCACTGTGGGTTCGCCATCGGGGCAATCGCAGCAATAGCAAAGAATACTATTGTAATCATTACTATTACCTTCGGTCTAATACTATATAAATTCGACTATAAGAATCGAATATACGACTTTTCTATATTTTTCATTTATTCTTAGGGTTCCGTACCCAAACCAAAGGGTAAGAACGCGATCTCAGTAATACTGAGACTTCGATACAGTCTGTCCGTCTGTCTGTCTTTAGGCTGTATCTCAGGAACGGCTAAAGCTAAACTTTTAAATGTTCATAGATTGTGTATATTTGTTGTCGCTATAACAACAATTACTAAAAACAAAATAAATTAAATATTGCTTCCATACAACAAATGTAATTTTTTTGCTCGATAGCAATAACGGCAATAGGTGGGCACTTAAAATGTTCACAAAATACTCAGTTGTATTTATACTTTAATAATTAATAATACAATTATTAAAATAAACTCAAAAATAAGGGGGGCTCCCATACTAATAACATATTTTTTGCCGATTTTCCCCTTATCCTTCGTGCGCGAGTCCAACTCGCACTTGGCCGATTTTTTAACTAATATCTTATCTTTTAAGACTGTAAGTTGTAACCTTATGTTTTAAAACCTACTTATGTCAAATTTCGAAAAGAACAATGATGTAATATGCATCTTATATAATACAGGGGTAGTAAACCATAAGACTGAATTCACTTTTTTCTTTTTTTTCATTGTGTTGCACCAACTTTTTTTTTCCTGCAATTTTTATGGGTAATAGATCACACAAGGGGACATAACATGTATTTATTTCGTGATTGTAACTCACAGAGAACATAGAAAAAAAACATGTTTTTTTTATTTTTTTGTTTTTTTAAGTGAGTTTTTTTTTATTAAATTTTTTTTAAAAAGTAGGTGATATACTCTATAATGTAACCTAACACCTCGCTTTTGTTTCATTTGTTTATCTTAATTAGCTTTAGAGATATATCACATTCAGTAATAGTCAAGAATACGGAGGAAAATCCTCTCTATCTCCCGGACAAACCGGAAGTCGGGCGCGAAAAGTACATAAATCGTGTTTGTACATCTAGTCAATATTAAAACATAAGTTTCGATTCGATTCCCACTTGGGGGCCGACTCGTCATACGTATCCGGCTAAACCCTTTTTACAAAGTGGCCATGGACAGTCTTATGCAAGATGTAACAATTTAAGGGGCCGGGTACCCTTCGAATTTCTCATACAAACGTAATACCAAAATCATTTTCACATACGAAAATATTTAACATGTTTGAGTTATTTTTCAGTTTAGAATAGTAATTACCTAGGTTCCTACACAAAAATTTACTTCAAAATATTTAAACACAAAAAAAAATTTTTTTGTTTAAAATTTTTTTTTAGTAAATTTACTACTAAATATTGAAACACTAAAAAATAGAGTAAAACACAAAAAAATATATAAATAAATACTGAATTTACTACTGAATATTTAAATTTCATAAACGAGGGTCTGACTAACATCAGTATGGAGTATCTTATTTTTATAATGCCGTTTGTACTTCGTTTAGTAAGAAACGAACCGAATTGAATGCCGAGCCAGATTATTCGTTAATGTAGCATACACTTTAATAGTCATGATATATTTTGTATGAGTAATGACCGAAAAATAAAGAGATTATTCATAACTGTGACAGTGACAATAACCGCACAGGCTGTCGTACAGCGCGCAATATTATGATACGTTACCTGGAAACGACCTTGGCGAGAATCTGAATTGTCATATTTTAGTGTTCGAAAAGGAGCCGGAGAACGGTTGAAGTATGGGAGTTACGTTTCCTGTAGTTTTGTTATTCGTAGGTCAAACTAAATTAAAATGAGATATTTGTCCGCAACTTCTGCAGAAGTACTCAGATTGGGGACATTAGTTGAGAACCACCCCTCCACCTCACTTTCCCCCCTTGGAGCAGCCTCTCCGTCCTGTAGGCCTACTACGAAACCGTTTTGAGACTCAAACAATCGGACGAGAATGCCGCGTCCTGCTCTAACAACGTCATTTCACGTTTGTTAGAGTAGGACGCAGCATTCTCGTCCGATTATTTGAGTCTCAAAACAGTTTCATGGTACAAGGCCTGGTCCTGGGGCAGGTCCGCCAGCCACCTGGTGACATGCCACGGTGCGGCATCCATCACCTCATCCACCTCCTCCTCCGACAGGTCCATGGCCTCCACCCTTTCCACAGCGTTAACACTGCAAACAAATTTTAATTTTGAAACCCAAACTACACACACTGGCAAAATTAGCGGAACATACTGCGACGGTGAATTGGCAATTTATCGTAACTAAAAAATACAACTTTACAGGAGACGAAAAAAACGTTTCATTGTGTGACATTAAAACTATTTGAAATTTGTTTTATGTTATTTTCAAGGTTTTTTAGTTACAAATAAGACCATATAGTTAAATTAAATGAAATGTTAATGGTTTTGAAATTACGTCGATTTAGTATACATTGGATGCAATTACCATTTAATATTTTTAAAAATTCAAAAGATAGGAGGTACCTATTGTCATTAAATGAAAAGTCAATAATGATTCAATAATTATATTTATAATATAAAAAATCCGTAGAAATAGAATAACAATAGGAACTATTTCAAGGAACATAATCGTCACAATCATCAACAAACTTAACTCTATAATTCTAAAATAACTTACTCAATAATTCAACATTAAAAGGTTTCAAAAACTGCCGCCAATCGACATAAAAAATAAATGAAAAATTAATCTTTGCAAAATAAAGATTCTTATTTAAAGGACTACTTTAAGGAACATAATCATCACAATCCTTACACGTAACTTATTAAAGCAATTAGAGACTAATTCAAGTTATAATCTTAACTTAAACATACAGAGATCAAAAACAAAATGAGGTTACTAAAGAAAATGTTTTTCTTTAACTTATTCACTAAATCAACATTAAAAGGTAGGTATCAAAAACTGCCGCCAATGGGCATAAAAAATAAGAAAACAAAAAAATAAAAATTAATCTTAGCAAACTAATGATTCTTATTCAAAAGGTAAGGCATCATAAAAAGCATGACAATCGGTGGGTAAAACAGATTTTAATTGTTGAAGATGATTATATTTTAGAGCTTTGATTGGAATTCTGTTAGGGTGCAGCTGTTGATACTCTATTTCCGTGTCTAACATTTTAGGTCTTTGTGGAACTCTTCATCAAAGTTAAGTTTTGTTTCAATGCTCATAGTGTTATATTTAATAGCACGTATATCAACGACCTGCGGATCTCCAACTTTTCGTCCTGGTCTTATACTTTTGTAAAAGTAGCATTCTGGAGATGCGTAGTTCTTCACAAATTGGTGGTCTATTTGGATAACCTCGTACGGGTCTGACCTTCTTACTTCTTTGGTCAAAGTTCCATATTCACTGGGTAAATGAATTTCTCTATTCTTCAGTTTCCTTTCGATAGCGGCGTGCACAGAGTCACACTCCATTTGAGTGTGACCTGGCTCTAGAAATTTTTGGGTAATTTCTATGTTGTATTTTTTACTTAAATTAAGTAACGCATTAGCCATCACAACGTTTCGATTTTGGTACGTACATCCATCTGAGTAAATTACTATGGGCAGTTGACGGGAAACGCAATGTCGTTTTATATAGGCGACAAGAAAAGACACAAATGTACTTGAAGTCAGATCAGCAGCGGTTTCATCAAACCAGTAACATGTACATTGTTTAGTGATTAAGTTAAATACTGTGAAGTTGTGGACTGTAAGCTTAGTTTTAAAATATAGAGCACTGGCGGTTAAGTATGGGCAAACTTTCACAGCTTCTAAATCCATTGACAGTAGAATAAATTCACCACCAGCAGCTTTTTTTTTATCAGCGTCTTTTTCTTGTCTGGCGCTATTCTTTTTAATTAGGTGAATTTGATAATCTGCTTCAGATAAATTTCCAGCTTTATAAGATGCGCACACGTCACACATGTCTTTTTTTAAGGTATATAAAGACAAGTTCTTGGCATGGAATTTTAACAAGTAAATCTAGAAACTGATAGTTCTTCAGTGTCAGTACAATGTTTTTTATAAATTTTAAACAGGTCTGCAATGCTATGATAAATTGGTTCTAAAAACAACTTAGTTGTTTCTTTTCTCGCATAGTGCGATGGTAGTTTGGGCAAATTGTCTAAAAAAACTATTCAATGTCAGTAATTTACGTCTAATTTCTGGTCTTACAGGAGAGCGTCGTGATAAATTTCTTACAGCTTGGTTTGGCGACATCCCATACTCACTATGCTTCGTCCAAGAATATACAGTGAAAGAGCCTATTGAAAGGGTATTCAAAAACATATTTTTACACACCTGTACTTTTTCTGACCCATCGCTATTCACGGGCAAAAAATAAGCAGCAGTTTCTAGCCGCCTCGACTGATCGGATGTAGTCTTTTGTGCAGTCTTGGAGCGATTAACTAATGAATTTATGTAGATTTTACGTTGGTCCCAATTCATATGTTTCCAAAAAAAATTATGAATTCTCTTTCTACACTCTTCGCTAAACTTATCACATCCTCGCAATTTACTCTTTAAACAGAAATCCGATGTACACCTCGGTCCCAAATTTCGAGCGGATCTTAAAGTGTCCTGTTGAAATTTTCTGTTTTTTGGATTCGAAAACCCTAAATACTCTTCGCCTTGCATTCTTCTTAATTTTGCTTTATTTCTTTTCCATTCATCGGGTTGAACTAAATGCTGACGCTTCCTACCTTCATTCATATTTTGTAACTCATTCTCATGATGATCTGAAGGAATGAGGTTCTTCATTTCCTGAAGATGCACAAATTTGGTTACTTCTATAGCAAGTGGCTTCTGATACAGGGAAGGGCGTTCACTCAGGCGAAGTGGAGCAGTTACCAGTGGTCTCCTGGGTAAACTTTTCCAAGACTCATTGAAATCGGTTTTGTAGTTTAATAAACCGTTGGGATCGTATTGTAATGCTACAATATCTGTAACATAAGGATCGCCTTTTTTATTGCCCGGTCTTAAACTTTTATACTTACCCTGGGAAAACCTAAGAAAGTCCTTGTAAGTTAAATAAAACACTTTATAAGGCTCTGGATTTTGCCTTGCTGACCTAATTATGCTCACATAGTCGGCGGGTACAAAAATATCTCGTTTTCGGCCACGCAATTTCTTTTCTATTGCACTATGAATTGAATCTACTTCCATTTGCGTATGGGCTATGGCCGACTTCAAGATATTTTTGTTCAATTATAATATTATTTTCGATTGCCAAGTCAAGCAAAGCCAATGTCAAACATCGATTTTGATAACCACATCCATCGCTCCAAAGTATGATTTTAGTCGGCTTAAACTTATCAATATCATGCTTAAGATGTTTAGACAAATTAGTAGCAAACACATCACTTTCTAAACCACCATTTCCTTCGTGCCAAATATAACATGCAGCTTCTTTATTTTTCATATTATGAATAGTGTAATTGTGTACTTTCAACTTTGTGTTATAGTAAGTTGCCGAAGCTCGAAGATTTGGACTAAGTAGAACAGCTTGTACATCCATAGAGTAAACTAATGTCAGGTTGTCACTACTACATTTATCATTTTCTTTTTTTTTTTTTTTTTTTAAACCATTTATTCCAAATAAAATACAAAATTGGCTTAAACTAGTTTCCCGCCAAACTAAAAAGTTTATTGGCGGGTACGCGCTCTTAACATAATTACCAATAAATTTATCAATACACAAAACTAATATATATCACTAAAACTAAATTATATGATAAACTTCAAACCGTATCACTTATTTACCTATATTTCTTGTCTTATAATCGCATACTAATACACAAATAATTAACAGCATCTATTTATGTCTTTATCATGTTACAACAAAGCAAAAATAAACAAAAATATATTATGTTTTCAGCTATAATCAATAAAAATAAGAAAATCTAATATAATGTATATAAATATGTGTTATTTTGGAACAGTTAAATTTACCTTGCATTCTACTTTTTTAGAATCTCACCGTCATACTCGGTGTTTATTTAGTTTTTAAGTTATTAATAACCTTCAAATTTAATGAAGAGTTTGACAGACAGTATGTCTTATATATATATATATATATATATATATATATATATATATATATATATATATATATATATATATATATATATATATATATATATATATATATATATATATTACTTTATTACATTTAAGTAATTAATGTTCCACTTTGAGTGCGGTATTAAGTGCTATTGTCTATTTATCATATATGTATTTTATTTATTTATTTATTTTATATTCAGAAGGCTTACAGACTAATAACTTAAATAGCTAGTATAATAATTCAGATAACTAAATAGCTAATGACAAGCCTCCACATAATTTTAAACATTTTGACATAATATTTACTAAAGTTCCTCTAATAACATAGTTTTTAAGTTCTTTTTCAGCATGCCAGCACTAACCTTAGGATTTTGATTCAACCAAAGAAGTCTATTAAAAATTTTAGGTATTAGATATTTGTTCGTCCTTTCCCCATAGTAATTAGTAATTTGTGGTTGGACTAGCTTTCCACAAGTAATTTTCCTAGTATTATGCGTATGTGTAACTGTTTCTTTATAGTTTTTTTCATAGTAATGCTCAATACTTATTAAATACTCTACTTTTTTATGTACTGGTAATAAATTACATTTTTTAAATAATAAATCATAATTTTTGTTACATTCAAGTTTTTCTGTTTTGCTTACTAAATATTTAATGAGTCTAACCTGTAAATTTTTAATGTTACTTAAATGTGTGTTGAAAGTACGGCCATAAACAATAAGACCATAGTTCACTAATGACTCAGCTAGAGCGTTATAAACAACTAATAATGTATGTTTACTTACTATTTTACTTAAATAATAAAATCTTCCTAATAGCGACCTAAGTTTATTACAGATTTCATTTACGTACGTTATCCAACTAAAATTTACATCAACGTAAAGTCCTAAATATTTAAATGAGTTAACATATTCTATAGTTCGACACGAACAATTAATTTTATTGTTATGTAAGCACTCATATGTGTGGCCCACGATAGCAATATCATGCAGCTGTATCATTTTGGCCGAACGATTATAGGGTGAGCGTATATGCATGCACTTAGTTTTTGACAGGTTAAGTATAATTCCATTATCATGCGCCCACTTGGTGATGTTTTCAAAATCTCGTTGTACATTGTTTTTTGCCTCTGTGATATTTTTAGACGCATATATTATACACATATCATCAGCGTACATAAAATCTTTGCATTTTTCTACAACATTAGCCACACTATTGACGTGCATGATATACCCGTTGGGCCCGCATACCGATCCGGTGGGAACACCGAGCGTCACGGCCACCTCCTCGCCCGTCTCCCCGCACACCATAGTCTGTATCGTTCTACCGGATAAATACTCCCTAAATCACTCCTTAACTGGACCGCGGATCCCACACTCGTCCATCGCCTGTAGAAGGGTATTATGGTCTAGAGTGTCGAATGCTTTTTTATAGTCGATGAACAATGCGATCAGCTGTTTACCGGAGTCGAGACATTGGTTAATGTGGTCGGCGAAACGTTCGAGGGCGGTCACGGTGCTGCGGCCTTTCCGGAAGCCATATTGAGTATCAGATAGTATCTCATGTTTTTCCAAAAAATCTGATATTTGATCGATTATTATTTTCTCAGTAATTTTGTCTGTTACTGATAGAATAGCTATAGGTCTATAATTTGATTACTCAATATGGCTTCCAGATTTATATATAGGACGTATTATTGCCTTTTTTAATGTTTCAGGGTATACAGATTGGGAGAAACACATATTTATAAATTTCGCTAAAACGGGGCTAATTTTTTTGCATAAAAATTTAATATCTTTGGCTCGTATTAGATCTACTCCAGGAGATTTTAAGCATGATAAAGAATTTATGATTTTCTCAATTTGAGTTGAGCTAACGGGTTTTCTATCTAAAACTTACTAAGCTAGGTTTCACATATTTACTTCTGTCCAGAAATTTTTTATCACACTTGTGCTTTATGTTTTGTATTTCTTCTGTAAACGTTTGAGAAAAATTGGTACATATTTGCTTAATACTTGTTGTTTTACCTAAATGCCTCGTTATTACATCATCTAAACTGCTTTTGTTTCTCCCCATCCACATATTAATATTTTCCCAAATTTTTCTAGAATCCCTGTTACATTTTTTTATCTCACCTTGCCTATAATTATTTTTAGCCTGATTTACAAGTTTATTTACCTTATTTCTAAATTTAGTATATTCCAACCGCTTACACATATTCTTTGAATCTGATTTCCAAATTCTAAATAAATTGTCTCTGCGCATAAGCATAGTATAAAGATTTTTATCAATCCAAGGCTGCATTTGTCTTTTACATTTAGTCGTCCCTACTACAGTACTGTTTTTATATATTTGGTTAAACATAGAACACATAGATTGATACATGAGTAATGGGCAATTTATTTTTAACAAACTCGTGCAGTCCAAAGTCTCCAGTTTCTGAAAAACAGTTTTATCACACAAATACTCACGGATTGCAGGCTTTCGCGCAATAACATTATTATTGTTAGAACCCGATAAGTCCATAGCTGTACCCACGGCGTGATGATCGGAGATATGAGTCTCGATGACGTATGATGACGCGTCGCACTCACTCCGTCCCGCTCGCACCCATACGTGGTCTAAGCACGACGTCACGAGCCGGCCGTTCACGATCGCCTCCCTTGTTATCTCGGTATTAGGTATAACGCATTGCAGACCGTGCCCACACATCATATTTTTGTAAGTTGTTGTTACTGGATTACTTGTATTGGCAATTAGAATGTCGATATTCGTATCACCAATAACAATGACGTTATCTGCGGCAGGAATATTCTGTATAATGTAATCTAAGTGTTCCACGAAGCGTAGCTTATTTTTTTCAGGCGGTCTATAAACTGCAATTATGTGCGTGGTGCTCTTGTCGACCATTAATTGTCCATGCATCACTTTTACATAACCTAATTGCTCCCCTTGAGCCTTGAAGTTTAGGTAGTCTTGTACATATATGAGTATACCTCCCCCTCTTCTGTTTTCTCTCGTTATTAAATATTCATTATATCCAGGTAATTTATATAGTGATATCTCATCCATTTTTATATTGATTTCACTTAATACTAATATGTCCATCTTGTGTTTGTTTTGCTGTAGATAAACTTGAAATTCGTTAAAATGTTTTCTTAACGACGCAATATTTAAATGTAGTATTTTTGTATAGCACTTTTTTTGACTTAAATCATAGCTGAGAGTAGCCATATCATAATATCTCTTATATGTAAAATCCGGTAAGACATTGAATGTTATATCCCAAAATTTTTCGATCACATTTTACTAACAGCACCTGTATGTAGGTGTGTGTAACTTTTATTTTTATTCAATTTTTTTCAGATCCTCTTCCGACCGAATATTAAATATCTTTTTTCCGTCGGCGTTCTTTTTCACTAGTATATTGGAATTTTGCACCCAAATATATTGAAATCCTTTAGGTTTAAGTTTATTTCGTGTCTCCCATAATAGCTGTCTTTTATACTTAGGTAGGTTCTCGTTAATATATATTTGTCTGTCGCTGCCATTTTTATATACAATATTGTTTGTTAACTTGATTTCTTTCTTGACCGACAGCCACTTGTTTCTTCCATTTTTGTTTCGCAGTGTAACAATTACGATTCGAGGTTTTTTTTCGTCTGATTTCTCCTTCCCTACTCTCTTTGCATCTTCTATTTCATTAGGATCCAGGTTTAACTTTTTAGCCATATTTATTATAGTAGATTTCGTATCCTCGTTAGTTTGCATCTCCAATCCGTGAATTTCAATATACTTTTCTTTTCCTTTAACCTCCAACTCCTGTACTCTCTCCTCCAAGGCTTTATTACATTTCTCAAGATATACGTTTTTTTGTTCAAGTGCCGTAATTTTTCGTTGTGATTCATCTTTAAATGTCAATAGGGATTGGTACATATCTCCATAGAACTCCAAGGCAGAAGTTAGGTCTTCAATTTTTTTCTCCATATTGTATAGTACCTCCAACTTCTTATTAACTTCTGCTAGGACCCGCTCAACCGATGATTCACAAGGGCTTAGTGTTATAGGTTCCTGTGATTCTTGCATGTGACTATTTTTCGTTTTATGACAGTCATCGCAGCACGATGTCCGCAGAAACTGTTTATTATTTTGCACACATTTTTTATGGAACACAGCTTCACATCCACCTTTGCACTTAAAAGTTTCATCTTTAGTCAGAGACAAAAAGAGTTTGCATTTTTTGCACTGTATCATTTTGTATGTACTCCAAATAAATCGCAAAAAGAATATTCGTAATATCAGTAATATCACATTAACTACGCTAGGTACGGTAGGTAGGTAATACGCGGCCGTACGCTGAGCGCGTGCGCACGATTTCATTTCTCGCGCTCTGTTTCTTAATTTGACGAGATTCATAGTCAGTTTGAGACAAGTGACCTTGTTTAAAACTAATGCATTTATTGCATTGGTCCTTTCTAGGACTAAAAATATCATAATTGAGTTTACGAAAAATCTTCAAGAAATAGCGCCTTGAGCAATAAGTTTTATTTTCCTCTACACAACTCTTTTTATATACTTCAAAAATATGGTTATAACTATCCCAACATGGCTCCAAATATAATTTCCTAGAAGACGCCCTACAATAATGAGATTCTACTTTGGCAAGTTTGTCCAAAAACGCAATTACAGACATTTCTTTATCACCTGCAAGATTATTATTGGGTATCGTTGTATTGTCAGTGTTGGTTAGCAACCAGTCTCGTAACTGTCTCTTCCCAATCCCTAATGTTGACAAGAACTGCATTTCTTTGCAGACATTAAACTTAGCGCAGCATGCACTGGTCTGTGAAATCAAGTGATATTTCATAGTAATATTTTTTTTAGTCTCAGCTAGTAAATATGAATATTAAGTGGGTCTCCCATATTACATTAACGACCATTTTACAACTTACGGAATCTTCCATGCGCGAGTCCGACTCGCACTTGTCCGAATGTTTTGTTTTATAATATAATTGTTATGTCTTTTTTTTTCTCAGCAAATCATGGTGTTGGTGTCGGAGACGGCGCCGGACGCGTGGATCAACGTACACGACATATTACACTGGCTGCCGAGCAGCTCCGGCGAGGTGTCGTTCATTTGGGCGTCCGAAGACACTGGCCATCTTCACCTCTACCTCGTGACCTGCGCGCTCGCCAAGCGGGCTACAAGTAAGTACCATCGAGGTGATTGATTCATAGGTAGTTAACGGATCTGCGTCATTTGGGATTTGGGTCGGAATATGTCAATTCAATGTTAGTCGTGATCTGTCGGCTGGCTTTGACATTAATAATAATAATATCTGTGGACGCTTCATTACTCAACCAAACTACGAAGATCCGCCATCTGCATATGAATCAACTTCCCTGATAGTTCATTACAGTAATTACTGATTACACATTGATTCATAAACGCAGTTTTTATAAGTAACTATATAGTAGGGGAGGTCGCGGTCAGTTAAAAAAGTAATTTCATACCGAGCGAAAATCGTTACAATAATAGTATTCCACTAATACATAACAGCTTTGATCGTCAGCCACTTCATAATGAGTGGAATAAAAATTGAGAGCATCTCAAAGTTGATGTTGGGAATCGTATTGAATTGACATTAAAACGATCCCAATTCGCACCCAATAAAGGTTCATATCTAGATTATACACGTTTAGGTTGGGTAGGTGTTATTTTAGTTTTAGTATATAACAACAGATGGCACTTTTAAAGTAAAATGTATATAATTCTTCTTCACAAGTATTGACTATCGAATTAATTAGTAATTACTTAAAATTCCTATGTGAGATAATTTTATGGCTGATTCAAACGAAAATCGCCGTCAGCTGAATGTTTGCAAGTGGAAATAATCATCAATAATCATCCATCAAAGTTTCATTCGGTATAAAATCACTTTTCGCAACTATTTTTTTTACAACTTTGAAATACTCTCAGTTAACATTCCACCACGGGTGCGGCGACTGACGCTGATTATATTGATTGATAAATATCAAGCTACCGCTGGACAAAAATTTGGTCGGTATGAAACGGCTTTGCATACGCTAACACTACCTCCCCTAACTAATAGTTTTGATAGCAGCTTTGTTGTTCTCCTCTGCTATTCATTCATGTCGTCCGCTTTTAACAAATAATAGGTATCATCTTTTGTTTAAGCTGTGCCTGAGATGATATTAGAAGACGAATCGTATGCCCGAGCGCCGAGCATCATCAGCAAAGAGGCCATCACTACCGGTGCCTGGGAGGTGATGGGCAGGAAAATATGGGTACGAGTGTTTGCATGCTATTTCCTACTGCAAAAATTCATTAACCCGTTCTGGAAACGAGGAATTTAAATATGACAATGAAAACTTTTAACCACTGCTAGATAGAGCCGTGCACTTTTAAGACTTTTCTTATAATCACGCCCGCACCTATGTTGCGCCAAAATTCGTTTATCACGCGGGAACCGTACATTTTCCCGGGATAAAAATCAAATTATCCCATGTCCCTTCTCTCTTTGGCATGTAGATACTCAAAGTATCTACATGCCAAATTTTAGCTAAATCGGTTCAGCGGTTTGAACGTGAAGAGGTAACAGACAGACTGACAGATATACTTTCGCATTTATAATATTAGTATATAAGTATGGATTGTGCTATTCGTGCAAAAAAGGCGAATTCATCTAGATCAGCGGTCGGCAACCTTTTGGAAGGCAAGGGCCGTAAGGTGGCAAAATAAACTAAAGGCGGGACGCAATCATGATATTAACCCTAGAAGCCCAATATACCTACGCATAATTAGTGGTCATATTCTACAGGGAAAATAAAAGTGCCATTTAAAAAATCTACTTCTAAAAACTAAAGCAACAACAAACTACCTAAATATAAAACTGGTTTTACACTTTTAGTGTGATGTCTGAGGTTGCATTTGAGAGTCTATTTTTGTATGTTAGCTGTCATATTATTTGTAGTCGCAATTCGTAGAATGGCTCTCACATGCTTATCTGTGAGACGAGAAGCATATTTATTTTTTCTATAATTGACAATGGAAAAAGTTTGTTCGCATATAATATAAGTGCTACCAAAAATTGTAATTAACTGCTTAGCTTTTTCAACTCGTGAAAATCAGATGGCAAGCTGCCATAAAATTTTACAAGATCATTGATCTCATAGAAAGAGCTTTTGGGAGCATCATTAGATTGGAGATCAATCACGTTCATTTGTAAATGACTCGGTACATCCTCAACATCACCCGAATAAAGGATAAAAAAAACTTCAATTTGCTTCAAACTTTTTCAAAATCACCAAATCTGACGCTGAATTGAGTTTGCAGTTGTAATAAAAATTAAAATATCCTTCATTTTGTAATTTTTCCAATGAAAATGAATTCTTGCATCTTCAAGCAAGCAAGTGCGTAATTTAAAGGACATGTTTACTTTATGCGTTCATTTGGATAATTATAAGTATAACGTCCGCGGGCCGCGCGTTGCCGACCGCTGATCTAGATAAGGCTTGCGCGTAGTGCGCATTAATTACGTGCAACACATTACGGTGCGTCCACATTTGTATCATAAATTGCGCGATCAGATCTCCGTCGCGATCATCGCGCTGTATCAAGTAAGCGTATCATAGTGTGGACGCCTATTAGATCATTCTGCCGATCATGCGTGTATTTGGTACCACACATATTAGATACGCGGTTAATAGCGATCGGGGCGTATCATGATACGCGTATCATTTTGACACGCTTCGATGATACGCGACGGAGATCTGATCGGAGAACTGATCGCGCAAATGATACAAATGTGGACGCACCCTTACGCATTTTGTAACGGTTTCTGATGAGTTCACTTTTTTGCACAACGATTATTAATAATGTTTGGTAGAAAGCCTCGTGTGTATAGTGAATGGATGATGATCAATAAGAGCGCAGCGTGTGTGCAGGTGGACGAGGCGCGTGGGTTAGTGTACTTCGTGGGGCTGCGGGAGACGCCGCTCGAGCGACACCTGTACGCCGCGCCGCTGCGGCCGCCCCGACCGCACGCGCTCACGCTGCTCACGCCGACGGGACACTCGCACTCGGTGGACATGGACGAGGTATGGTATTGCAACACTAAAGTACAGTATAACGTCTACCTAAGTCTACAAACAAACGCAACGCGATCAGTTTGTTAGTGTGCGTTCGCATGAAGGTAGCCAATAACACAATATCTTTTGTTCGTGGCGTGAGTCACAGGCCACAGCATGACTTGCACTGGTTGCATCTTTCGTTAGCACAGTCACTGAGTGAAAATAGGCGCCTGACACTCACAGAGTCACAGACGCAAATAATGCTGTGATTTAATCACAGTAAAAAATAATTGGTTTCACAAATATTATATTACTTATCAGAAAACACCCCCGGGTTGTGATAAAATCAATAAACACATCTGCTATTAAACATTCGGTGAGTGGATTATCACTTCACAAAATTGCTACATACAAACTGAATCCCAACCCTACCGCGGTTTCGGTCGTAAAATATGTTTGGAACGTGCTGCCGATGAACGATGAACGTGTGAGTGGTAGCAAGAATTCACACTCTCAACTTTTTTAGGACTGCACCCTGGCGGTGATAACCTCGTCGAACATCAGCAGCGTGCCCGTGACGCGCGTGTTCCGCGTGCGGCACGCACTCACTGGCGTCACGTTGCTTGCGCACGGCACACTCATGGAGCGCTCTTCCTCAGGTATACTTTACACCAATGAGCAGGTCGCGCAGCAATTTATTACCTAGCGTAAATTTGAATATTATAGGCCAGTGTGTACTATCAGAGACATCGCAAACAGATGGCGGACACATGTTAAATAGGCAAATAACGGACACATTTAAATATTGTTCGGGTTGTGTTAAGACAATGGTGGTTCGACCAGGCTGCGTTTGACATAATTCGAACAAAATACGTAAGTATGTCCATTTTTTGCTGCCAATTAATTAATGTCTCTAATTTTCATTATGAGGAATAGAAATAAAAGGTATTAATATCTTCTAATAAAGTGTCACCATCTGGCATCTGATCTCTGATCTACTAAAAATTTGTCAACATTGGCGCGTATCCTCATTTACTCAGCATAATACAATCAACAATAAAGTCTAGGGATATAATGGGATGATCCCCGCAACTTCGTTGCGCCAAAACTCGTTTATCGCGCGGGAACCCTACATTTTCCTGAGAAAAAGTAACCTATGTCCTTTCCCGGGACTCCTTACCAAATTTCAGCAAAATCGGTTGAAAAAAAAGCCGTGAAGGGGTAACAGATAGACAGACAAACACACTTTCGCATTTATAATTATTATAGTATGGTATGGATATCTGATATAAAATAATTTAATATCTGATGTTTGAATATCCAAAAATTCAGTAGTGGGTACTGTTCATATTCCTCTGTACTTGACGATGCGCGAACTGTCAACTCTGCGAGTATGTACCTAGGTAGGCAAAAGTGGTGCAACAACATTTCATTCAAATAATTTTAATGGTTTTCAGAAGGATCAGACACAAAGTCCTTCAACGGGTCGTGGGACAGCCGCTCCGGCGATGGTGACGAGGACAGCGACGTGTCTTCTGTATTAATCCGTGGTAAGTCACGTATAAATAAGTCGTTTTAAAAATTATTTTTTACTCACTGTTCAGTTAAAAAGTAACGCCACATTTCGTCAGCTGAGCTGCCTGCCAATACGTGGCATGTATGAGGTGAGGCTTCAATAATCATTTCTGTTCTACCAGGTGCGTTGTATGATAAAAAATAAATTTGTCTTATACATTTATCTCATATACAATACTTTATGCAAAAATTGAGAAAACGTGACGGTACCTAATTATTATGAAGTATCTATAATTTTTTCTAACCCCTATTACATGATTTTTTAATTCTTAAATTAAGTTCTCAATATCATAAAAATTGGGGTATGAGATCCCACACTCTTTTTCAAGTGGTGTTTGTGTTAGTTGTTATTCCGAGGTCACATTTGGCGAAAAGTTACTGAAAACTGTTCCTTAAAGTACTTACATCTCGCGCATGCTCAACAGGATTTAAATCAGGCGACTGTACAGTGTAACGTGGTAGTTTTGGAGAGCGGCCGACAATAGTCGCGCCTTATAGGATGGTGCTTAGTAGAAATTCCGGGCCTATTTGGATCCTGTGTGGGACAATGACTTCTTCGAGCTAGTTTTAGGCAGTTAATTTTTGCTTTGAATCTAAATGAGCTGGGATCTAAACCATAAGATGATAGCAAATTGCCACCCATGGAAAGAACTATTACATATATCTTGGATTTCATTACACAACGATATAATATGATATCTTGTTGCTGATCATTCGAATCACTGGAGGAAATGTTTCGATGCATTTTGCGAATATACTCGTAATCCTCGGCTAGGTTGTTTTTGTATTTCTGCCATCAATGTGCAGGTTCTGGAAAAGATGACTTCCTTCAAAGAATTTAATGAAGTAGGTCCTCGGACCGGTCTCTGGTCCATAGTATCATTACTTTTTATCATTTTAACATTAGTTGGGTTAAATGCCTTGGATTTAGCTTCGTCACAAACGAAGTTTTCCATGTTTTCAGGTAAACCACGAATTAGAACTCTATTAGGTTTCTCATCTTTTCTGGTGTATATATAGAAGGAAACTTTAGGAAACATTTTCACACCGTAATCCCTCTTTGAGTGCTTGATGTTCCTCAGACTTGGTGCAAAAGATAGCGACCTGCCTCTTGCTAATATACTTAAGGAGAAAGTTATTAGTACTTATATTTGGTTATCAGGGTCGTAATAGTAGGGTGCGACCATCCTTCTTTAATTTCCATATATATAGGTGGAACTTTATTTACCTTGAGTCTAGGGGTAGTAGAAGATGAGAACTGGAAATCATCCTGGCTATCCTCTGTCGCTAGTGGACTGAAACTATTGTTGACTTGAAGTTGTGGTTCTAAGACACTGGGTCTAAATTTGAAAATCTTCTTTGGTTTGCGCCAATCGAGTTGCTCATCAGCCGCTCTTTTGGCTGGACCTGGATTGCGGTCAACACGGGTAACGTATTTGTCCATCGCGAACAGTATCGACAATGCGCCACTTGCACATAACTATTGAGATATTGCAAAGATAAGAAATACTGGTTATACCAGGTCTGTCTCACTTCCATACAAACGGCGCGTAATCGCCAAGATATTTACCTACTAATCTGGAAAACAACCTAATTTCAACCTTTTGCATTGCGTTTAGCGTTCATAGTACAATAACTGTCTGCCGTCTCGATTCAATCTGCAAGGGCTGTCAAGCGAGCGGCGCGGTGGCGCGGGGCCGGGTACCATTACTTTTGTTTCGCGGATGTGTGCGCTGCGTATGCGACAAGTCGAGCGAGTAAGCCTATTGAGACTAGTCCGGTGACCGGACGCTTGCGTTTATCATACCTAAACTCGGGAGTGAGACTTCTGTACCGTAAGGTACTATTATGTATTCTGTGGTTATACAGCAAACTATGCGTGCGATCGCTAGCACGGTGCGACGCTGACAAACGTAGGTGGTTGGAGATACATACAACTTTACTAACTTACATTAACTAATTCATAATCTAGGCCCTGAGGTTACTAAACCCCCATCTAACTCTAACGTAACGGGTTGTTCCGGACCTTCAGCCATTTTGTCACATTCAAATAAATTACAAAAAGTTAAAATATTTATCAATTTAGTAATAGATGCAGTGGACATAAGATTTAAGGATAAATCCTACTAAATTCAGTAGGGATAAGTCGACCGGTGTCAGTTTTTGTGTTTCATATGAAATTCATCGTAGGGGACGACAACCCGAGAGATTAGCGAGATTCTCATCATCAATCCTGTGAAAATTCATAAATTCTTAAATGAAATTAATTGGGTTTGTTCTAGAAGGCCCCTGATCATTATAATGGTTATTCTATTAGTAATAAACTGTCGTTTACGACAGTTTTCGATGGTATTTCCGGGATATTTGCAATATCTACATACTGGAGTATTGGAATAATTTGTGTCGTCGGATACTGATCTTTTTTGTAATTGTTGAATAAATTCCTAGGTAAAAATTTCTGTTACTGCTTGGGACATGATTGCGATAGCTATTTGAATTTTCACTCGAATTATTTTTTAGTAGTGTAATAGATTTTTTCTCCAGATATCGCTACATTTATAGTGTCATTGAGGTTTTCCGGCTCTAAGGGAGAATTGGTTAACCGATTCGTTCTTAGCTGTTTACAGTTTTGCACGAACCTTTAGTCTACTTAGTATGTATTTAAATAGTATCTTCTTTTTTCTTCACTTGCCAACCCTAATGCATTATTACAATTAAGTACTTAAAAATAGACTTAATTTATCCCTACTCCCATCAGACTTTCCAATGTTTGAGAAATTCAAAAATTTTAAGGTTTGAGAAACAGTGACTCAAGACTCACAATAAACTAGAGGCAATACAATATACACGCGGCGATACGGAGTATGACGACTGGCTAGACGTGGACTCAGCAAAACGGCTGCAGTGGTGTGGTGTACAAGACTGAAGCTCTAACCGCTGGGGACCTAATATACTTTAACAATAGTGTAGTACAATAGTAAACAAACTGCAAAATTACTAAGCGCCCTACGTTCTCTGTATTGCTATCTTGTTGCATAGCGTCCATCAAATCCACGTATTTTGTCCAGTTCTGACGTATACTAAACGGTCCCTTTCAATTTTTGCATACATGTCGACGATAAATTGGTCGAAAAGACTACGGAAACGTTGTAAATATTGAAAAAGGTCACGCCGTATCTAGAGCAAGTAATCGTTAAACTGCAGGGAGGACATTTTCTTGTTGAGGCTCTCGAGTAACGGGATCAACTTGGTGTCAAGAAAAGTTGTACCCGTCTTCACCTCTACAGAATATAAGCGGGTATTGGAGAGCATCGTAGGCACGATGTCGGCAATTCGTTGCAAACGGTCATTGCGTGTGCGGAGCACTATGTCGTGTTTGTCACATTGTTGGTCAACCAGAACTACTACTGCAACTTTATTGGCCGCGATGTTCCGTAGCGGGACGCCTATCAGCACTAATATTTATAATCAGTGCTTTGCCCAGGTGGGATTGTCTCCAATCCAGCTTTGAAACTGGTAACGTAAGGATTTACTTAAAATTTAGTTTGTTATTATTTTTAGCAATATTCCGCGAAATAAACTTCCACCTTTAAGTAAATGAGTCAGTGCACGCATAGGCATGCGTACAGAACCTCCCTCCTCCCACACTGCCTATACGTACACTCGCATGCAAGAACTTGCAAACACCACCACCACACAAGCAATAATGTTGGCAAATCCGTGCAAGGCCCCTCACCACCATGCAGGTTGAACACCGGAGCATCCTCAGGATGTGGACTCTACGAACAACGTCCGTCAAGTGCCGCCGTCGGCCAAAACACCGCCTTTTATACCCTATCAAGCCCCGCTACTATCCCCACTACCCCCACTACCCTCACCAGTACCCCCGAACATATTAATAAGCGGTGACGTAGTCAAGCAAGTTTAGTCATTCAACAATGCAAATCTGTTATTTTTCTTTTCTTTTATGATCTCTAATTGTTCTAACACGCTCAGCCGAAAGCCTTTATCGCATTTATGTAAAACTTTATAGGAATCACCTCATTTAACATACTTTGTAACTCCGTAGTTGGGAAAATGTTGGTTATTTACATTTGTCTGTTCATTGTTATTTGAAACAAAACAGACTTGAAGAAATTTTGGGTCATCGTCACCTAAACGCTTGTGAGATAGGGGTGCCTGGCTGGCTGCCAAGGGGTAATGTCATGCTTTCAGACTGCTAAATTAGAATTTTCCATAATATAAAGATCAACAAAAATATAAAAAACGTCTTGATAGACGTTTTTTTATATTTTTGTTAATCTTTATATTATGGAAAATGCTTTTGTGGTGATCCACAAAAGCCGGAACTGCCGCTGTTGTTTGGAGTTCTCCAAAACAATGCCCCGTTATGCTTAAGACTTTGCTCGTTCCACCTTGACATTTGTGGTGCCGAAGGTGGGCCACCTCGAGTTGTGATGCTCAGCTCAGCAGCCACATTTTTTTGCCAGATATTTTTTATCTGTCCACAGGTCTACAAAAAATAAGGTCTTATTACTGTCAGTATAGGTACTAATTATCAATAAATATTATAAAATACTAGTAGCTATTTGACCGAGCTTTGCTCGGTATTCGATAAAACACGAATAAAGTTTTTAACACAATTCACAATAAGCGTAGTCTAATTTCAAATGCTGTTACATCCATATAAGTAAATTTTACAGTAGAGTTAAAATATGTGTCAGTAAGGCCTGTTGTGGTTTATTTGCCGACTAAAAAAGGCTGATTGATCCGGCAGTTTTGGTAAGGCGTTGTTCTTTTGGCAATCAAATGATGCGATCAAGACATGATCCTCTTCATTTCTTTATAAGTCGTATAAGGCCTTTGCTTTTAAGGAATGTAGTCTTTTCTCTGTAATAAACTTTTGTTTCTCCTGATCACTAGTAGCATTTTTAATTCTTATCGTTAATTCTGAGCATCGAGAACATGACGTGTCTTTCATAGGTGATCCAAAACCAGCATTATATTAGTGTTTAACACTTTTCTAAAAAATGATTCTTTTACCTAAAGGTAAAAGAATCATTTTTTTTACGCTAGGCGCTATAGTGGTCGTGAATGGTGTTACATCAATTAGACCTTGATAGCCTCGTATTGCGCGCGTATTGCGATTCGCTCGCCAATTCTCCGGAACCTCAGCGTACCTTGCATAGTCGAAACAAGCCCAAGATGATATAGGCTCGTCTTCTGGTCCAAAGTCCCTTCTGATTATGCGGTAGCACATCACTTTTGCAGCGACGGCCGCACGCATAGGGAGCATGGTGCGCGATTTAGCGCACCCGTTGCCTTCAATATGTTGCCGGAATCGGTTTCTTACCGCCTCCTCCGGACTCCAGATCACTTGCTGTGCTACGCTTCCAGTAGTCGTTATTGGGATGAGGCTGATTTTATACTTCTTCAGCTCCTCAATCTTGCCCGAGACGTACTCGAACAACTCTGGACATACACAAAATCGTGTGCGTAGACCGACGTCAATTTCTCCATCGTCGATAATCTGTGCAAGCATATGCTTTTGGGTCTGGGTCAAGTCGGTCGGCTTCCTCCATCCTAAAAGGTTTACTGTAGGACGGACGATTTCTCCTTCCTCCTCTTCTTCGTCATCCTCGTCAACGTCCTGTCCTTCTAGATCGGGGTCATCCACTTCTCCGGCGGGTATGTCCTGGCGTCCGGCAGGCTGTTGTGGCCGGGGTTCGTCCCTGACACGTGCTTGACGTGGTTGGTGGGGCGTGATAGCGTCTATCATCCAATTATCATCGGGTTCACCACGCCCGGTTGCTTGCAAATAGTCCTCGACAATGCGCCGAAGGACTATAGCTGGCGCAGGTGCAGTCTCGTATAACGAGTGCGTGGCGGCAGTTGCTCGCCCGAAGTGACCTTGATTATTGGGCAAGTGACCTCGTAGTCGATGCTTAACTCCTGTTGCATCTTCATAGTCACCCAGTCCCTCCAAGTATTCAGCTGCGCCTGCAGCGATTTTCGAAGTGCCGTAGCCCTTCACGAACTCGATGAGGTTCTGCTGGTCCGGATGTGCGTTGCCATGTTTCTGATCGATCAGCGCCAACCTATACCAATAAATTAGTATGTGGTAGTAGGCATGCGCAGATGCTGACACTGACTTTCCGTACTGCTTATCCACATCAACTATCGCTGCATATTCACGTTCAACAAGGTTGATGTACCCGGCGGCGTCGGCGTTGAACTCTTTAGTTGGTTCTTCATTCACAAACCCTGTTTCTCCGTCTAAGATAAAAGAGTCCCTCCACAGCGGATCATTTGTCAAATGATTCTTTTACCTAAAGGTAAAAGAATCATTTTTTTTTAACACAATTCACAATAAGCGTAGTCTAATTTCAAATGCTGTTACATCCATATAAGTAAATTTTACAGTAGATTTAAAATATGTGTCAGTAAGGCCTGTTGTGGTTTATTTGCCGACTAAAAAAGGCTGATTGATCCGGCAGTTCTGGTAAGGCGTTGTTCTTTTGGCAATCAAATGATGCGATCAAGACATGATCCTCTTCATTTCTTTATAAGTCGTATAAGGCCTTGGCTTTTAAGGAATGTAGTCTTTTCTCTGTAATAAACTTTTGTTTCTCCTGATCACTAGTAGCATTTTTAATTCTTATCGTTAATTCTGAGCATCGAGAACATGACGTGTCTTTCATAGGTGATTCACATAGCTTTCAGCATTATATTAGTGTTTAACACTTTTCTAAAAAATGATTCTTTTACCTTTAATACCAGGGTTTCATTTGGTCCATTATTATACATCTTCCACAGTTTTTTTAATGTTTAATTCGGAGGGTAAGTACACTCTAACAGATTACTTGCTCCGGTAATAATGAGGCTCAATTGCTTGCAGAGACTCAATGAAAGCCTGTAGTTTATATACAGTATACAGTAAATGCTTTTTTGCATACTCTAACGAGCTTCTGTGGATTTTTAATCTGGATATAAAAATCTGCACTCATATTTTTAGGTCCTCGTGCTCCAGTTTAAGCCTCGTACGGTCGCATTGTTTCAATCGACAATAATTTAAAATAAAATTGTCCAGTAGCGCTAGCACGGCGCCCAGCGGAAATGCGAAAGTATAGACAAACTGTGGAAATAAACATGTGGTGCCGTTCCGATCTTTTTTCGTTCCGAAAAATTCAACTTTATGACAGACTATAGTCACAAACTATGAAGATAAACTTAAGGTGTCGTTCCGATCTTTTTTAGTTCCGAAAAATTCAATTAAAATGCCACTTTATGACAGACTATAGTCCTAAAAATTCAAATAATATCCTACATTATGACATATACTATAGTCTGTCATAAAGTGACATTTTATTTGAATTTTTGTTGGTCGCGATTAGCCGCGGTAAAGATCGGAACGGCACCTTAGGTTTATTTCCACAGTTTGTCTATACTTTGGCATTTCCGCTGGTCGCTGTGCTAGCGCTACTGGTCAACATTTTTTTTTTTTTGTAAAAATTTCGATGCATCCTCGAAACGTCTTGTATTTTTAAGGTTGAACATTCAAAAGTTTTATTACTTCCATGGTGACACTTTAGAAGACTTGGCATCTGCATATGGTTCATACCTAAAAGAAAAACAAAATAACATTTTCTTCTGTCTGATAATATATTTTCTCTGAAGAGTCTTGAATCCTGTCAACATTTTACTCATATTATCCTTTACTTCTTTAATACGAGTAATTCATACAACAATAATTTGTTGTATGCATGACTCGTGAAGCAATATTGTTTGATTGTTCACAATATCATGAGCACCTAATAATAAGACACAAACATGTTTGCAGCTAGCAGATGTACCGCTACCCGCAGCACATTCACAATGAAACTCCTTCTTGAGAGACTTTTATGTCTACTAAATACATCACTTTCTTCCACTTTCTTCATTGAGGCATTGCATTGCACATTGCTCATAAAAATTTATAGGCACAGTCCGACGAGTAACGGGCGGTCAGAAGATGTTTTTCTCTGTTTATCTCATTACCTTTAAACCTTCTTCGAAAGCATCGTAACAATTTTTATCTTTGTCACTTTCTTGATTTTAAGTTTTCTTTCTATGGTGCATTTTTTGAGGCTTTAAACAGTGTTGATGTTGGCTTTATAGGTATTGTCGGGTCCTATCTAATGGTAGATAAAGGAAAGATGCAAGCGATAGAACTTCGATATATTATACGACTAATTAGTTGTAACTAAGGTATGTAGTGGACGTGCGCGTGCGCCGGTGGTTCAGGAAGAAGAGAGCGCGGCCCGCGCAGCTCGCCGCTGTCGCCGCTCCAAAGTCCAAACCCGTTCCGCCTTGTCCCCCGGCCGCGGCACCCCCGTAGGTCCGCGAGGTCCTTGCGCCGGGGACGTCGCACTTTATGCCACGATGTCCATACGTGGACAGGTTTACGCAGTCTCCCTACACAAGTAACAGTATGTTTTGCTTGCTTCTGGAGATGGTGCAATCCTAATGTTGTCATAAATTGTGACCCTTTTTTTAATTCATGAATAGTAATGTTTATATGATATCGACTATGAGGGGCTCCACGCATCATTTATGTAGAAAATCAAGTTTATTATGAATAACAGAGATCGTTTACATACAAGTAACGATAGCTGCAGCCGTGGGTGCCAAATAAAAGCAAACTTTAAATAATACTTTATTAATAATTAGAAGTTTTACATCAATTAAAATTACTAACTACGCATTACAAATTAAGAGTGATTTCCTACTGTAGTGAAGTAAAAGAGGGTCCTCTGCTGGTCGCACGATGGTGGTCGCCGCTTCTGGTGAGTTGAATATTCCCTCGAATTGATGTCACTGTGAAAGCTGTGTGCACACTTGGGTATCTGAATATTAAAATAAAGGTGTGGATACACTTATATTGAGGTGTATCGTAGTTAGGATGGTGTAACATACAATAACAAAAATTGGCTACAAAACACTTATAAACTTTTTGGAAGCAACCAAGTTATTATTATTGATCAGTCGTAAATATCGGATTATAATATACACTATGAAAGTGTCCAAATATGCATGTAAAATATTCGAAATATGCACAAAATGCTTCCCGATTGTTATTAGCACTGGATAATTGACTAAAGAAAAGATTCAATATGCCTCCCTTCTCCTTCTAAGCTCAAAGCTGTTCTGCGCAACATTGAAGCCCTTGGGTTCTGCAACATTTGTAAAGGATCTAAGTGAAAGAAATGTGATCTAAGTGAAAGAAATGAACACTTCCTCTATTCTACTCTTCATTTAACTGCGTTAAGAGATTCTTTCAAAAGCAAGTGGGGTTAAATCTGGGGAAGGCGTTGGCCCGGCCACCGGTCCACCTCTGTTAATCCACTCACCAGGATAGATGGCATCCAAATATTGGCGCACGCGGCGGTCATAATGTGCAGGAGCTCCGTCGTGTTGGTAGATGACACCAACAAACTGGGTCACTGGCAAAGTCACCACGCAAGAGATCTAAGTAAACTTGACCTTTTACTGTTATTCCTTCACATGCGAGTATACTGTGTAACCTTTTGCAATAAATAAATGAACCTGGTTATGATCTATCAGCTTCTATCGGGCTAGTTAGACGCAACTCGTGTAACGTCAGTAATTGCTCTCCAATCTCCGGTTAAATGACAAACTTATGTTGTAGTATACCTCCATGGACGTGGTAGTGACTAGTTCTTCCACCGAATATCTGTCACCCACTGAGTCGGGATCAGGTATTCGTCTTTAATAAAAATAATACACATTATTCAACATAAAATTCAGAACACACTACAATAAAACAAAGCACATACTTATATAACAATGAAGACAAAAAAAGACAAGCATACTAGACCTAACCACAGTGTACAGGAAAAAAATGAGAATAAATGCAAACCTTCAGGCCAGCATATTACAGCGGACAGCCGACGCCCTGCGCTTCCCTCTCTAAGTCTAGGTTATCACAAAGGTTGTCGGAGACCCAGTGGCCAAGATATTTAAACTTTGTTACCATATTCAGTGGTATAATTTTTTTTTATTTATTAAGCATAGGATACAATATAACAATATATTATAAAACAGAATGGCAGTACCATTAAACCCGACAAGGGTTTTAAATAGTAATATAATAATATAATGTACCAACCTCTTTTATAAGTACTGCAAGTCTATCAGCAGCAGAAAAAACGCTAGAAAAGTAGTGGGCATTTTGGTTGTTAAAGTTTTCTTCTCACTCCTGCAATCATGAAAACTAATGCATATCCGGCAACTGTTGGTGATCTTCCATGTGTACTATGGTCCTGGAAACCTTCTATGATGTCTGCTTTAGAATTGTAAAACATATGTTTTTTTTTATAGATATTTCATCAAACATCAGTGTGTACGAGTTTTCATATGGCTTTTGTGTTTGCACAAACTTTTTTAAAACTTGAAATACATGTGCAAATCGCACCAACATTGAATGAAATTTTATTTAGCAATGTTTTTAAAGTGCTGGATGACGGTAGGGTGAACAAACTTTTGCAACAAACGGTAACAGGTAGCTGATCTTTTATATATATCCTTAAAGCTATAATTTTCTCTTCTTTGGACCACCTTCTGCCCTGTTTTTTTCCAGTTTTGATTTCGCATTTGTCCTTGTAATAACAAGCCAAATGCAGGGGCTATATGTGTAGACAATTTTACCACATTTTTTTTCTTCTTCTATAGCAATCAACAATATGTTTTTTGATTTCAATTTTCTGATGCGTTTGTTTAGCAGACAATTTTTTTCACATATTTTGTACACTTTGCACGCAAAAAATCCACTTTTTCCTTTTTCTTCAGTTTTTTTTCACAGTTACTGGCTCACTTTAAACATTAGTACTGCTTGGCTCTTGTAAATTTGTAATATCACATAATGAAGTCCTATATAAAGTCCCAGGTTGAGGTTCAATTATAGATTCGAAACCATTGTAGGCAATTAAGGTATGGTCTGAAAAAAAAATTGATTAATAAATGTTAGAGATGTGCCGATCATGACTTTGGCCGACTAGCCGATTAGTCGGCTGCTAAGAAGTCGACTATTAATAAATAATATATTCACAAATGTACAATCAGTCATGTCATGTGGTCGGCTTATTACCCCAGGAAAATTAAACATTTGACAACGAAATAATTCGCATAGAGCCGAAAATTGGTAGAGACATTAAATACACCATTATAAATAAAATCTCAAAAGTCCCCGGCGATCCTCCTTTTTTTTTATTCAAGGTCAAATGTAAGAAAATGGGGGTTTTCCTGTTTATTTTTTAAAAGGTACATTTTATCATAAAAATAGGTATTAAGAATGCGTTAAAATTCTTTTTTTCGTACGACTTACCATTCGTTATAAATAGCAGGCTTATAAGTGAGAAAATCATATCCATGTACTGATATTATAAAGCTGAAGAATTTGTAAAACTACTGGTTCATAAATAAATGAACCTGGTTATGATCTATCAGCTTCTATCGGGCTAGTTAGACGCAACTCGTGTAACGTCAGTAATTGCTCTCCAATCTCCGGTTAAATGACAAACTTATGTTGTAGTATACCTCCATGGACGTGGTAGTGACTAGTTCTTCCACCGAATATCTCTCACCCACTGAGTCGGGATCAGGTATTCGTACAGGTCTTTAATAAAAATAATACACAATTATTCAAAATAAAATTCAGAATACATATTGTATGATCTTCCATGTGTACTATGGTCCTGGAAACCTTCTATGATGTCTGCTTTAGAATTGTAAAACATATGTTTTTTTTATAGATATTTCATCAAACATCAGTGTGTACGAGTTTTCATATGGCTTTTGTGTTTGCACAAACTTTTTTAAAACTTGAAATACATGTGCAAATCGCACCAACATTTAATGAAATTTTATTTTGCAATGTTTTTAAAGTGCTGGGTGATGGTAGGGTGAACAACCTTTGCAACAAACGGTAACAGGTAGCTGATCTTTTATATATCCTTAAAGCTATAATTTTCTCTTCTAAACTAAACGTTTCAGCCTTATGCACGTGCAGTATTGCTTAATAAGAGTCTTCTCTGCTTCATTGGTAGTCGGAGGAATGTTCCGATGCGTCGGAGGGCACTCAGAGACCTTTCACACGACGTAGACGTAGTCTGCACGGTGAGGAGCAACACTACTAACTTTTCTACTTAATTAATTATTGCTCTTGAAATTTTTGGTAGATTAGCCAGTTCTCTCGTGTACTCTCGGACAGTCTTCACGTGAGGCATTGCTTTATTTGCAGTGGTAGTGAGTCAATATCAAAATCAGTTGCGTGAACGCCGAATTCGGTAGGTATGGATGTCGTTTGCTGATAATTCCTTTGGACGGTTATGTAGAACAGATTCGAGCTGGGCGAGGCGATTCATTCCAGGCTGTTCAAACCTTCTTTCCAACTCGTTTTTAGACCAGTCTAACACTGAAATAAATTTTTGGCGGAGACTTTCCCTAGGAAGCAACTGCACGGCTGGAGCTCTGCCACTATAGCGTTTTGGAGGAGCACGAGCACGGGGATTAGTAGGCATAGTGAGTTCCATATTTTGATCGGTATTAGCCTTTTCCGTATTTGTCCATATGCGATTGAAATCGTGTTCACCCATCGAGTTGTAAACATTCCACAATGACCGGTCTAAAATAAATATTTTGGAAATATGTACTGTCGCAGTGGGAAATTTTCATGTAGGAAAAAAGAAGTCATTATATATGCATCAGATGTTGCTTTGTAAGGGCCAAAACATTACACCATACACAACCATATAAAGCGATTGAAATTGTGTTCACCCATCGAGTTCTGGAGAGGCACGAGCACGGGGAAGTGTCGGCATAGTGAGTTCCATATTTTTTAGCCTTTTCCGTATCTGTCCATGTTGTGCGATTGAAATCGTGTCACCCATCTAGTTTTACATATTCCTCAATGACCGGTCTAAAATAAATATTTCGGAAATGCTGTTGTAGTGGAGAATTTTCATCTTGGAAAAGAGAAGTCATTATATTATGTGTGTTACGCTCAAAGACCGAAATCGCTCAGTGAGCGAAAAAATAGCTCACAACGCGTTGTGGTCACAGTGAAACAGCCACGACGCGAAATTCGCGTTGTGGCTCTAATGAAAACGGCCACGACGCATTCTGGCAATCACAAAAAGGCCATGACGCGAACGCGATGCGTTCTGATTGATTTTTTTTCTCCAGATCCCCCACAGAGGTAGGATTTAGGCTATATAAGGCTGCACTGTAATGAGACTATTCTTTGGGCTTAGATCATAGTCTTTAGTGCACTCTCGTTCCTAGTCCACGGTGATGAGGTGGTCGTAGAGCTTGACCTCCGAAGTAGGTACATTCAACACCACCGGCACATTCAGCGGATCCACCAAGTTGCGGTACAACATTCGCACGAACCATTCGGACGGGTCGGTCATCGCATTAATCCTCTTTATCTAATGCAAGTAGGCGGTAGCGGTGTTTTTTGTGCAGACCTCGTCGAATACGCCCAGGGCGATGAGCAGGGTTTAGATACAATAAAAGAAATTGGCTACAAGATACTTATAAACCTTTTGGAAGCACCCAAGCATATATTGATCAGTCGTAGACATTGGATTATAATCGGATACTAACAAACTGGGTCAGTGGTCACCACGCAAGAGATCTACTAAACTTTACCGTTTACTTTTATCGTTATTACTTTACTTACGAGTATACTGTGTAACCTTTTGCAATAAATAAATGAACCTGGTTATGATCTATCAGCTTCTATCGGGCTAGTTAGACGCAACTCGTGTAACGTTAGTAATTGCGCTCCAATCTCCGGTTAAATGACAAACTTATGTTGTAGTGTACCTCCATGGGCGTGGTAGTGACAAGTTCTCCACCGAATATCTCTCACCCACTGAGTTGGGATCAGGTATTCGTACAGGTCTTTAATAAAAATAATACACAATTATTCAAAATAAAATTCAGAATACACTACAATAAAACAAAGCACATACTTATATAACAATGAAGACAAAAAAAAAGATAAGCATTAGATAGCATAAGACTTTAACCACAGTGTACAGGAAAAAAATGAGAATAAATGCAAACCTTCGGGCCAGCATACGAGGGTGGGATGATAAGTTACTAGCCTAATAGTAGAAAACTTAACTTTTCGTGATAACATTAATTTCATTTTTTGATAGAGTCTCTGTGAACCTCTATGCACTTACTCCATCTTTGTTCTAAAGCAGTAATGCCTTCCGTAAAATGATTTCTTTCAAGATCTGCAAAATACTCCTCTACAGCGGCTATGAGTGCTATAACTTCATTATTTGTGGCAAATTTCTGTCTACCCAAAAAAGTTTTGAGCTTAGGGAATAAATGGAAGTCTGATGGCGCTAGATCAGGCGAATAAGGTGGTTGGGGCAACAAATAATACTATAATTCATTGATTTTCGATAACTTTTTCATATTTGGTTCCTCACTTAGGATATGATCTAACCGTTCTTTTGAGATACCTATAGTGTCTGCTATTTCAGATAACTTCAATCGTCGGTCTACTAAAACCATATCATATACTTTCACGACCATTTCCGGAGTTGTGACGCTTTTTGGACGTTCGCGGCGGGCTTCATCTTTGACACATGAACGACCGCGTTTAAACTCAGCAACCCAATTTTTTTACTGTGGCATGAGAAGAAGCAGATTCAGCTAAAACATTTTTTAAATCGTCACAGATATATCTCCCCTTTATCCCCTTCATATGAGGAAACTTTATCGGCGCTCTTTGTTCAATTTTATCCATTTTGAAAACAGTTGACGATTTTTTTTTCAAATGATAAAAAATTTTAAAATTTTCACGCCATCAAATTCAAATTTAGAACACAGCTTTCCAGAGACACGAATTTAAAAATAACATACATATATTTTAAATTTCAACTTTAAATAGCAAAGGCTAGTTACTTCTCATCCCGCCCTCGTATTACAGCGGACAGCCAACGCCCTGCGCTTCCCTCTCTAAGTCTAGGTTATCACAAAGGTTGTCGGAGACCCAGTGGCCAAGATATTTAAACTTTGTTCCCATATTCAGTGATATAATATAATAATATAATGTACCAACCTCTTTTATGAGCACTGTAAGTCTATCAGCAGCAGAAAAAACGCTTGAAAAGTAGTGGGCATTTTGTTTGTTTAAGTTTTCTTCTCACTCCTGCAATCATGAAAACTAATGCATATCCGGCAACTGTTGGTGATCTTCCATGTGTACTATGGTCCTGGAAACCTTCTATGATGTCTGCTTTAGAATTGTAAAACATATGTTTTTTTTATAGATATTTCATCAAACATCAGTGTGTACGAGTTTTCATATGGCTTTTGTGTTTGCACAAACTTTTTTAAAACTTGAAATACATGTGCAAATCGCACCAACATTGAATGAAATTTTATTTTGCAATGTTTTTAAAGTGCTGGATGACGGTAGGGTGAACAAACTTTTGCAACAAACGGTAACAGGTAGCTGATCTTTTATATATATCCTTAAAGCTATAATTTTCTCTTCTTTGGACCACCTTCTGCCCTGTTTTTTTCCAGTTTTGATTTCGCATTTGTCCTTGTAATAACAAGCCAAATGCAGGGGCTATATGTGTAGACAATTTTACCACATTTTTTTTCTTCTTCTATAGCAATCAACAATATGTTTTTTGATTTCAATTTTCTGATGCGTTTGTTTAGCAGACAATTTTTTTCACATATTTTGTACACTTTGCACGCAAAAAATCCACTTTTTCCTTTTTCTTCAGTTTTTTTTCACAGTTACTGGCTCACTTTAAACATTAGTACTGCTTGGCTCTTGTAAATTTGTAATATCACATAATGAAGTCCTATATAAAGTCCCAGGTTGAGGTTCAATTATAGATTCAATTGTAGAAACCATTGTAGGCAATTAAGGTATGGTCTGAAAAAAAAATTGATTAATAAATGTTAGAGATGTGCCGATCATGACTTTGGCCGACTAGCCGATTAGTCGGCTGCTAAGAAGTCGACTATTAATAAATAATATATTCACAAATGTACAATCAGTCATGTCATGTGGTCGGCTTATTACCCCAGGAAAATTAAACATTTGACAACGAAATAATTCGCATAGAGCCGAAAATTGGTAGAGACATTAAATACACCATTATAAATAAAATCTCAAAAGTCCCCGGCGATCCTCCTTTTTTTTTATTCAAGGTCAAATGTAAGAAAATGGGGGTTTTCCTGTTTATTTTTTAAAAGGTACATTTTATCATAAAAATAGGTATTAAGAATGCGTTAAAATTCTTTTTTTCGTACGACTTACCATTCGTTATAAATAGCAGGCTTATAAGTGAGAAAATCATATCCATGTACTGATATTATAAAGCTGAAGAATTTGTAAAACTACTGGTTCGAATTGAAAAATTCTTTTTGTGTTGGATAGTCTTATATATCGAGGAAATCTTTAGGCTGTTAACATCACCCTGCGACCAATAAGAGGGAAGAAATAGATGAAGATATGAAAAAAACGTAGAAAACCATTTGAAAGGGCTTATCTCACGAACTGCTAAAGCAATTTTTATATTATTTGGCACAGTTATAGAATGTACCACGTGGAGGGACGTAGGCTATTTTGTTTTTGAGGAAAATGTACGGTTTCCGTGAAATTTATAATAAACGCGGGCGGAGCCACGCTTAACGTCTAGTACTACATACTAAGGTTGTTTGACATGTTCTCGGCCTGACATACTTCTGAGTGGCTTGCAAGCGTACTGTTTCTCTTCGCGATTCTAAAAGATAAGATTTGGTAACGGTAATAAGTCACGTAGCAGTACGTTTGGCTGTGAACAGCCCTCGTATCGCTGTAGTATTCATTGGACAGTACCAAAAACGTTGCGTCTCTCAGCCGTCCCCGAAGCAAATTCCTTAAGAATTTCATTTACATCTAAACTAAGTGTTTCAGCCTTATGCACGTGCAGTATTGCTAAATAAGAGTCTTTTCTGCTTCATTGGTAGTCGGAGGAATGTTCCGATGCGTCGGAGGGCACTCAGAGACCTTTCACACGACGTAGACGTAGTCTGCACGGTGAGGAGCAACACTACTAACTTTTCTACTTAATTAATTATTGCTCTTGAAATTTTTGGTAGATTAGCCAGTTCTCTCGTGTACTCTCGGACAGTCTTCACGTGAGGCATTGCTTTATTTGCAGTGGTAGTGAGTCAATATCAAAATCAGTTGCGTGAACGCCGAATTTGGTAGGTATGGATGTCGTTTGCTGATAATTCCTTTGGACGGTTATGTAGAACTGATTCGAGCTGGGCGAGGCGATTCATTCCAGGCTGTTCAAACCTTCTTTCCAACTCGTTTTTAGACCAGTCTAACACTGAAATAAATTTTTGGCGGAGACTTTCCCTAGGAAGCAACTGCACGGCTGGAGCTCTGCCACTATAGCGTTTTGGAGGAGCACGAGCACGGGGATTAGTAGGCATAGTGAATTCCATATTTAGCCTTATCCGTATCTGTCCATATGCGATTGAAATCGTGTTCACCCATCGAGTTGTAAACATTCCACAGTGACCGGTCTAAAATAAATATTTTGGAAATATGTACTGTCTCAGTGGGGAATTTTCATCTAGGAAAAAAGAAGTCATTATATATGCATCAGATGTTGCTTTGTAAGGGCCAAAACATTACACCATACACAACCATATAAAGCGATTGAAATTGTGTTCACCCATCGAGTTCTGGAGAGGCACGAGCACGGGGAAGTGTCGGCATAGTGAGTTCCATATTTTTTAGCCTTTTCCGTATCTGTCCATGTTGTGCGATTGAAATCGTGTCACCCATCTAGTTTTACATATTCCTCAATGACCGGTCTAAAATAAATATTTCGGAAATGCTGTTGTAGTGGAGAATTTTTATCTTGGAAAAGAGAAGTCATTATATTATGTGTGTTACGCTCAAAGACCGAAATCGCTCAGTGAGCGAAAAAATAGCTCACAACGCGTTGTGGTCACAGTGAAACAGCCACGACGCGAAATTCGCGTTGTGGCTCTAATGAAAACGGCCACGACGCATTCTGGCAATCACAAAAAGGCCATGACGCGAACGCGATGCGTTCTGATTGATTTTTTTTCTCCAGATCCCCCACAGAGGTAGGATTTAGGCTATATAAGGCTGCACTGTAATGAGACTATTCTTTGGGCTTAGATCATAGTCTTTAGTGCACTCTCGTTCCTAGTCCACGGTGATGAGGTGGTCGTAGAGCTTGACCTCCGAAGTAGGCACATTCAACACCACCGTCACATTCAGCGGATCCACCAAGTTGCGGTACAACATTCGCACGAACCATTCGGACGGGCCGGTCATCGCATTAATCCTCTTTATCAAATGCAAGTAGACGGTAGCGGTGTTTTTTGGGCAGACGTCGTCGAATACGCCCAGGGCGATGAGCAGGGTTTAGATACAATAAAAGAAATTGGCTACAAGATACTTATAAACCTTTTGGAAGCACCCAAGCATATATTGATCAGTCGTAGACATTGGATTATAATCGGACACTAACAAACTGGGTCAGTGGCAAGGTCACCACGCAAGAGATCTACTAAACTTTACCGTTTACTTTTATCGTTATTACTTTACGAGTATACTGTGTAACCTTTTGCAATAAATAAATGAACCTGGTTATGATCTATCAGCTTCTATCGGGCTAGTTAGACGCAACTCGTGTAACGTCAGTAATTGCTCTCCAATCTCCGGTTAAATGACAAACTTATGTTGTAGTATACCTCCATGGACGTGGTAGTGACTAGTTCTTCCACCGAATATCTCTCACCCACTGAGTCGGGATCAGGTATTCGTACAGGTCTTTAATAAAAATAATACACAATTATTCAAAATAAAATTCAGAATACATATTGTATGATCTTCCATGTGTACTATGGTCCTGGAAACCTTCTATGATGTCTGCTTTAGAATTGTAAAACATATGTTTTTTTTATAGATATTTCATCAAACATCAGTGTGTACGAGTTTTCATATGGCTTTTGTGTTTGCACAAACTTTTTTAAAACTTGAAATACATGTGCAAATCGCACCAACATTTAATGAAATTTTATTTTGCAATGTTTTTAAAGTGCTGGGTGATGGTAGGGTGAACAACCTTTGCAACAAACGGTAACAGGTAGCTGATCTTTTATATATCCTTAAAGCTATAATTTTCTCTTCTAAACTAAACGTTTCAGCCTTATGCACGTGCAGTATTGCTTAATAA
This sequence comes from Polyommatus icarus, assembly GCA_937595015.1. Classification (NCBI taxonomy): domain Eukaryota; kingdom Metazoa; phylum Arthropoda; class Insecta; order Lepidoptera; family Lycaenidae; genus Polyommatus; species Polyommatus icarus. The sequence continues at coordinate 22,046,713 of OW569322.1, read as the reverse complement.
GAGTCTTCTCTGCTTCATTGGTAGTCGGAGGAATGTTCCGATGCGTCGGAGGGCACTCAGAGACCTTTCACACGACGTAGACGTAGTCTGCACGGTGAGGAGCAACACTACTAACTTTTCTACTTAATTAATTATTGCTCTTGAAATTTTTGGTAGATTAGCCAGTTCTCTCGTGTACTCTCGGACAGTCTTCACGTGAGGCATTGCTTTATTTGCAGTGGTAGTGAGTCAATATCAAAATCAGTTGCGTGAACGCCGAATTCGGTAGGTATGGATGTCGTTTGCTGATAATTCCTTTGGACGGTTATGTAGAACAGATTCGAGCTGGGCGAGGCGATTCATTCCAGGCTGTTCAAACCTTCTTTCCAACTCGTTTTTAGACCAGTCTAACACTGAAATAAATTTTTGGCGGAGACTTTCCCTAGGAAGCAACTGCACGGCTGGAGCTCTGCCACTATAGCGTTTTGGAGGAGCACGAGCACGGGGATTAGTAGGCATAGTGAGTTCCATATTTTGATCGGTATTAGCCTTTTCCGTATTTGTCCATATGCGATTGAAATCGTGTTCACCCATCGAGTTGTAAACATTCCACAATGACCGGTCTAAAATAAATATTTTGGAAATATGTACTGTCGCAGTGGGAAATTTTCATGTAGGAAAAAAGAAGTCATTATATATGCATCAGATGTTGCTTTGTAAGGGCCAAAACATTACACCATACACAACCATATAAAGCGATTGAAATTGTGTTCACCCATCGAGTTCTGGAGAGGCACGAGCACGGGGAAGTGTCGGCATAGTGAGTTCCATATTTTTTAGCCTTTTCCGTATCTGTCCATGTTGTGCGATTGAAATCGTGTCACCCATCTAGTTTTACATATTCCTCAATGACCGGTCTAAAATAAATATTTCGGAAATACTGTTGTAGTGGAGAATTTTCATCTTGGAAAAGAGAAGTCATTATATTATGTGTGTTACGCTCAAAGACCGAAATCGCTCAGTGAGCGAAAAAATAGCTCACAACGCGTTGTGGTCACAGTGAAACAGCCACGACGCGAAATTCGCGTTGTGGCTCTAATGAAAACGGCCACGACGCATTCTGGCAATCACAAAAAGGCCATGACGCGAACGCGATGCGTTCTGATTGATTTTTTTTCTCCAGATCCCCCACAGAGGTAGGATTTAGGCTATATAAGGCTGCACTGTAATGAGACTATTCTTTGGGCTTAGATCATAGTCTTTAGTGCACTCTCGTTCCTAGTCCACGGTGATGAGGTGGTCGTAGAGCTTGACCTCCGAAGTAGGTACATTCAACACCACCGGCACATTCAGCGGATCCACCAAGTTGCGGTACAACATTCGCACGAACCATTCGGACGGGTCGGTCATCGCATTAATCCTCTTTATCTAATGCAAGTAGGCGGTAGCGGTGTTTTTTGGGCAGACGTCGTCGAATACGCCCAGGGCGATGAGCAGGGTTTAGATACAATAAAAGAAATTGGCTACAAGATACTTATAAACCTTTTGGAAGCACCCAAGCATATATTGATCAGTCGTAGACATTGGATTATAATCGGATACTAACAAACTGGGTCAGTGGTCACCACGCAAGAGATCTACTAAACTTTACCGTTTACTTTTATCGTTATTACTTTACTTACGAGTATACTGTGTAACCTTTTGCAATAAATAAATGAACCTGGTTATGATCTATCAGCTTCTATCGGGCTAGTTAGACGCAACTCGTGTAACGTTAGTAATTGCGCTCCAATCTCCGGTTAAATGACAAACTTATGTTGTAGTGTACCTCCATGGGCGTGGTAGTGACAAGTTCTCCACCGAATATCTCTCACCCACTGAGTTGGGATCAGGTATTCGTACAGGTCTTTAATAAAAATAATACACAATTATTCAAAATAAAATTCAGAATACACTACAATAAAACAAAGCACATACTTATATAACAATGAAGACAAAAAAAAAGATAAGCATTAGATAGCATAAGACTTTAACCACAGTGTACAGGAAAAAAATGAGAATAAATGCAAACCTTCGGGCCAGCATACGAGGGTGGGATGATAAGTAACTAGCCTAATAGTAGAAAACTTAACTTTTCGTGATAACATTAATTTCATTTTTTGATAGAGTCTCTGTGAACCTCTATGCACTTACTCCATCTTTGTTCTAAAGCAGTAATGCCTTCCGTAAAATGATTTCTTTCAAGATCTGCAAAATACTCCTCTACAGCGGCTATGAGTGCTATAACTTCATTATTTGTGGCAAATTTCTGTCTACCCAAAAAAGTTTTGAGCTTAGGGAATAAATGGAAGTCTGATGGCGCTAGATCAGGCGAATAAGGTGGTTGGGGCAACAAATAATACATAATTCATTGATTTTCGATAACTTTTTCATATTTGGTTCCTCACTTAGGATATGATCTAACCGTTCTTTTGAGATACCTATAGTGTCTGCTATTTCAGATAACTTCAATCGTCGGTCTACTAAAACCATATCATATACTTTCACGACCATTTCCGGAGTTGTGATGCTTTTTGGACGTTCGCGGCGGGCTTCATCTTTGACACATGAACGACCGCGTTTAAACTCAGCAACCCAATTTTTTTACTGTGGCATGAGAAGAAGCAGATTCAGCTAAAACATTTTTTAAATCGTCACAGATATATCTCCCCTTTATCCCCTTCATATGAGGAAACTTTATCGGCGCTCTTTGTTCAATTTTATCCATTTTGAAAACAGTTGACGATTTTTTTTTTCAAATGATAAAAAATTATAAAATTTTCACGCCATCAAATTCAAATTTAGAACACAGCTTTCCAGAGACACGAATTTAAAAATAACATACATATATTTTAAATTTCAACTTTAAATAGCAAAGGCTAGTTACTTATCATCCCGCCCTCGTATTACAGCGGACAGCCAACGCCCTGCGCTTCCCTCTCTAAGTCTAGGTTATCACAAAGGTTGTCGGAGACCCAGTGGCCAAGATATTTAAACTTTGTTCCCATATTCAGTGATATAATATAATAATATAATGTACCAACCTCTTTTATGAGCACTGTAAGTCTATCAGCAGCAGAAAAAACGCTTGAAAAGTAGTGGGCATTTTGTTTGTTTAAGTTTTCTTCTCACTCCTGCAATCATGAAAACTAATGCATATCCGGCAACTGTTGGTGATCTTCCATGTGTACTATGGTCCTGGAAACCTTCTATGATGTCTGCTTTAGAATTGTAAAACATATGTTTTTTTTATAGATATTTCATCAAACATCAGTGTGTACGAGTTTTCATATGGCTTTTGTGTTTGCACAAACTTTTTTAAAACTTGAAATACATGTGCAAATCGCACCAACATTTAATGAAATTTTATTTTGCAATGTTTTTTAAGTGCTGGGTGATGGTAGGGTGAACAACCTTTGCAACAAACGGTAACAGGTAGCTGATCTTTTATATATCCTTAAAGCTATAATTTTCTCTTCTAAACTAAACGTTTCAGCCGTATGCACGTGCAGTATTGCTTAATAAGAGTCTTCTCTGCTTCATTGGTAGTCGGAGGAATGTTCCTATGCGTCGGAGGGCACTCAGAGACCTTTCACACGACGTAGACGTAGTCTGCACGGTGAGGAGCAACACTACTAACTTTTCTACTTAATTAATTATTGCCCTTGAAATTTTTGGTAGATTAGTCAGTTCTCTTGCGTACTCTCGGACAGTCTTCACGTGAGGTATTGCTTGCTTAGCTATCTTTATTTGCAGTGGTAGTGAGTCAATATCAAAATCAGTTGTGATAAGAAAAACGACTTCAGTAACACAGTTCAGTAACACAGTTTATTAATTATTAGTTACACAGGTAGTACAAGTACATCAATAGACACAGATACCAGTTTTGTTACAAGTTCAGCTTCTTCGATAGCTTAGCAGTGGAATGAATCCCCCTAATATCACTAGGCTTTTTATACCCAATAGCCATTATACAATTCAACAACTATTTTCGTACAATTAATGACAAAGTATGCATTAAAAACTAGTACAATTTGTAGTAGTATTTGTGATACTAATTTTGCAACACATTTCACTAAAGGACAGAGTCTAAATCTAACAATATCGTTATAAAAAGTTATTCAGTTATTTTGAGTAGCATAATTATTATTAATTAATTTCTAGAATCTTCTACGGAAGTAACCTTCCGTAGAAGTAGTTTTATTAAATACAATATTATAAATTATAAAACAGGCCTTATCATTACATAATAAATTAAACAGGATTATTAACAATCTTACTTTAATTAAATCATTCAGTTTCAATAAGATTATTTACCTTTCGTTACAGTGATAGTCGTAAATACAGTGTTTAAAATTCTACAACTATTTAATTCGTAACCTAGGAGATTTTTAACAATTATCTTTATTCTAATATACCAATAAAATCATGGAATTGAATATACAAATCAATATATTACAGATCAGTTTTGACTCCGGCCATAGACAACGCTATTCGTTAAGGGTTAGCACGTTGAATTTGGTTTCTTTAGATCGCGTATGGTCTGTTAAAGGCTCTTATACATACAACATTGCACAATATTGTTTTAACTGGCAACTTTAACGTAACAAAATTATAACATTCGGCCATCCTACTCATGTGTCGCCTCCTGGCGTCACAACATACACTTAATCTCACGTACTGTCAGTGTCGGAACTTGACTCATCGGTTTCGTGCAACTCTAATGTTCTAATATGTATCCACGGGCGAATTCTATCAGCAGCTATTACAGTTGCATATGGTTTACCTTTTTTACTAAAGCCAGGCACATCAGTTATCCTATAGCGATCATTCCCTAATACTTCCGTTATCTTATACGGGCCAACGAATTTAGACATAAGTTTCGTACTTTTGCTGTTGTTGTCAAAATTGTTACGAGATATTTTAACCAAATCACCTACTGAATACTGAGTTGCTGGAATTCGATTTTTGTCATGTCTCAGTTTTTGATTATTTTGATCTTTTTCTATATTTGTGGAAATTTCATTTCTAGTTTCCTGCATGTTATTTAAAGTTTCCTGTAATCCATTACATAATTTATTTGATAGAATATCGCGAAGTTTAATTCCGAACATTGCCTCGGTAGCAGTTTTTTTTGTGGTGGCGTTAACAGTATTATTGATGCCCCACTGTATTTTGCCTAGAAATCTATCCCAGTCGTTTTCATGACCTAACGAATTTTGAGCTGCTAACGAGTTTAAAATTGTTTGATTAAATCTTTCTGCTTGTCCATTAGCTCTGGGACAAGCGACTGCATTAAGTACGTGTTTTATACCATGAGATATGCAAAAATTTTGAAAGGCGGCTGATGTAAAACTAGTACCACGATCGGAAATAATTCTGGCTGGAATACCAAAATCATAAAATATCTTTTCTAAGACTTTAATAGTAGTTATAGTTTTTAAATCTTTTACAGCTCTAACAAATACATATTTGGTGAACCCATCTACTACAGTAAGAATGTGAGTATTACCGTTTCTACTTCTTACGAACGGTCCAAGGTGGTCGATATGAATAGTATGAAATGGGACTGGAACTTTTTCGATAGGATAAATATAACCCGCTTTCTGTTTGGACAGATTATCTTTATTATATGCGCACTCTAAACAGGCTTCAACATATTTTTTTACAAATTTCCTGAGTTTTGGAAACCAATAAGAATGTTGTATTCTTTCAAGTGTTTTAGAGTAACCAAAATGGCCTATTTCATCATGATTAGCTCTACAAATTTGCCACCGGGCGTTTTTAGGGACGACTAAACACAATTTATCGTTAATTTTCTTATAAACTGTATGATCTTTAACAACATAATTTTGACGAATGTCTCTACATTCCGGATCATCGCTTGGCTTAAGAATTTTATATATTCTAGATATTTCAGGATCTGCTAGTTGTAAGGATAAAAGCCAATTATCTTTTTCTATTGTATACACGACTACTGATGACTCATCATCTTGTTCCGAGGGTAGCTTGGTGTTTCTGCTCAACGCATCAACGTGTGACATTTGTACACCGGGTCGGTAATTAATTTCAAATGAATATTCCGATATTTGTAGCCACCACCTGGCTATTCTCGGAACAAGATCTCTTTTGGTCAAAGTGGTTCGAAGGGCTGCGCAATCAGTAAATACCTTAAAATGAGTTCCTAAGAGATACACACGAAATTTTTTTAAAGAGCAGACTACTGCGAGAGTCTCTAATTCGTAAGAATGAAGATACTTTTCTTCCGAAGTCGTCTGTCGACTAAAGTAAGCAACGGGTTTTAATACTCTAACATCACTCTGCCATTGCATTAGAATACCCCCAATACCCATCGCACTGGCGTCAGTATGAACTTCAGTTTCAAGCTTTGGATCATAAAGAGCCAAGATAGGTCGAGCTACTAAACTATCTCTCAAAAGTTGAAATGCTCGGTTTTCAATGTCTGACCAACGCCAAGACGAGTCTTTTCGTAATAGTGACGTTAGAGGTTTAGCTATTTCCCCATAACCTTTAATAAATTTTCTAAAGTAACCAGTTAAACCGAGGAATTGGCGAATCTCATGTACGTTGCTAGGAGTTGGAAATTCTTTAACTGCCAATAGTTTTGTTTCTCCGGGCTTGATACCCTCTGAAGAGATTTCGTACCCCAAGTAACTTACGTTGTTATCAAAAAATCTACATTTGGCTAATTTTAGAGTTAGTCCGTATTGTCTTAAAATACTTAAAATATCTTCTAAACGGCTAAACATCTCCTCTTTATTTCTAGAGGGAATTAAGATGTCATCCAAATAAGCTAAGGCATATTCAAATCGTCTATTACCAAGGATTTTATTAATCATTCTTTGAAATGTGGCAGGTGCGTTCGCTAATCCAAAGGGCATTCTTTTAAATTCGTAGTGTCCATCCGGAGTTACGAATCCGGTGAGGTGACAACTATCCTTGGACATGGGTATCTGGTAATATCCGGATGCAAGATCAAGAGTAGTGAAATATCTACTGCCGCTAAGATTTGAAATTTGATCATCAATAAGTGGTAACGGGAAACGATCTTTTAAAGTTTTACTATTCAATGCGCGAAAATCTACACAGAGACGATTTTCCCCTGTCTTTTTCTTTACCATTAAAATCGGACTTGCGTAATCGGACTTAGATTCTTGAATTATGTCATTCTGGAGTAAATCATTAATAGTCTCGCGAACCTGTTCACGTTCGAAATGCGATAATCTATACGGACGGTAAACAATTGGTTTATTATCCGTTATCTCAATGTTCATTTCTACATTAGTAGCACAACCTAACTCATTCAAACAAGTGGCGAAACAATCACGGTAACTTTGTAATAATGAATATAATTTATCAAATTGTTTATCGTCCAGATCTGATCCCACATTAATATCTTCCTTGTTAAGAGGTTTAAGAGATTGGTGGTCAGGTCTTATTAGATTTACTTCACAAATTTTAGGATCACTAAACGGTATAGCCCTAGCTATCAAAGTTTTTGGTTCTAACTTTAATTTAAGTGGAGAAAAGTTTGTCACTACGACCTGACCCTTCCCTTCATGCATATCGTAAATTCCGTGTAGTAATCTAAATTCCTTATCTGAGGTAGAAACAATATATCCACTAATGTATAAATTACCTGTAAAACTTTGGTCTGAATAAACGGAAACAATGCTGGTTGTTATTACTTCAGTGAAATTACTTACATACAGGTTCATGGTACCCTTGGAATATTCATTTGTGTCAAAATTGGGGCTCTTATAAAATGTTAATTCGTATTTATCTTTGAGAACAGTAATAAAAGGAAGTTCCGTAAAGTTCTGACCTATTATTAATGACGTTGGCATGTGAATATCATCCACTATTAATATATCGATATTTGATTCAATATCGTCGAGGCGTATAATAACATTTGATTTGTATATCGGTGTAACTATAGATTGTCCGAAACCTCTTATTACGGGGATATCATCGAAATTTTTATTTAGATTTAACTGTTGAGCGTCAGATTTTTTTAGTAAAGTGCACTGACTGCCAAAATCAATATAAGCATTTAAACATTTACCATTTAATTGTACCAATTTAAAGTATTTGGCATTACTCTTATCGTTGTTTTGGATTATCATTGTTCGCTTCTCGCCTGTAATATTCCCCGAACCGGATTTAAAATTTGATACAAAGGGTTCCAAATTACAAGAATCGTTATTATGGCCTATCCTGTTACATTTCTTACATTTTATTAACGGTTTTGGACACTTGTGGTAAGGGTGACCCCTCTGGCGGCAATTGTAACAATTGATTGATGAAGTGTTATTTTCATTATAATTTAGTTTTGCAGTAAAACGCTCACGAGGTATTCTAATATTTAAGGATTGGTTTCTTTGTGATGACAAAAAGTGGAGTAAATCCTCAGGTTCAGAGCAATTTAAAATCTGTGCCCCATTCCGGACAGATCGATCGCTAATACCGTGTACAATACAGTCAACAGCCTTTTTGCCTATTATTTCGCATCTAGTGAGTAAAGTTAATTTGTCGTAAAAATATTCCCTAAGACTTTCTTCTGTGCGGGAGGTTCTAGCTAACATCTCTTCCAAGAGACGACCGTAATTATCTTCACTGGGGAAAGCCTTTTTCAATTTTATTTGCCACTCATGCCAACTATAAACTACGGTTGGCAGAGCCTCAAACCAACGTTTCGCAAGACCGGATAGCTTTTGAAGCGAAAAGTGAATGATCTGCCTTTCATCCCAATCGTATATAGTTGCACATTCATTAACTTTTCTAATCCAACAGTCAATTGTTTGAGCCCTACTTGATGGGTTAAATTCTGGTACGACATTATTATAATTACTGTTATAAGAAGTTTTAGATGAATCTTTTGATACATGCTTTACAAGTTTCAAGATATCCTTAGAAGAAAATTTTGTCTTACGCATCTTCTTAGGCATGTCATTATCAGATGAACTTGACGACGACGATGCACTTTTCTGTCTCGCCTTGCGGTGCTTTTGACTCCGACGGGGTCGCCTGGGTGGCGTACCAGGTGGAGTACCAACATCATCCTCGCTTTTGTTCATGACCTGAAATTATTTATCCATCCTTGTGATCCATATTCCATATCCGACGAGCTATGCGAAAATTTTCATAGCACGCCCCCTAGTAACCGACGACCCCGTTACCAAGCTTAGTAACGTGGACCGCCCCCTAAAAACCGACGATCACGTAACAAAACTTAGTTACGCGGACCGCCCCCTAATAACCGACGACCCCGTCACCAAGCTTAGCAACGTGGGCCGCCCCCTAAAAACCGACGACCGTGTAACCAAGCTTAGTTACGCGGACCGCCCCCTAATAACCGACGACCCCGTTACCAAGCTTAGTAACGTGGACCGCCCCCTAAAAACCGACGGCTTATGTCACATATCTAACAAGAAGCTACAGTATTGAAATATCCATAGAGTATCCATTATAATCCAAGTATCCATTATTTCAGATCATTTAATCCATCAGTATTCATAAGCAACCATGAATTCATCCATCCGTTGTCAAAGATTTATATGCAAAAATTCCATAGTAACTATCAATTAAAATTATAAATATTATCCCTCAGTAGGTAAACAAGTATTGCAAGACTTTCAGTTATTATCAACATATCCAAATTAGTAACCATACGATATTCGTCAGAACTCAGACAACAAGTATTCAGAGTACCTATTATACGTTTGTAATATCCATTAAAAAAAAATGTACGTAACATCCGTAAAACACAGAAGACCGATAAACAAAATCAGTTCAAGAGAAGTAATTTTTATTTATGGTTTAAGATCCATAGTCCATATACCTAATAACAAAACGTGGCACTAAACTGTGCCCTATCTCATATCTTAAAAAAAACTACATATTTTTAAACCATCCATCGTAAACAAAAATTATTTAGATCAATTATAAATTCATACTAGTACGTATTTATGCGATCCTATCAAATATCACCTATTATTAAATAACATCATCTAACAGTAAGCCCGAGTATTAATGTGTACGCTAATCAATCAAGTCGTTCAAGTAAAAACATCGTCAGCGATGGCGTCATAGAGCCATCTACTGATGACGTATAATTAATAATATAACCGATCGCCGATTCTTGGAAATCTATTGTTCTTGCGGCCACATGTGGCCGCTTGGGAGTTGAAGCGTACGAAAAATAAAATGATTTCGCTGTTCAACTATCGTGCATAAAATATTATATATATTTTGATATTATAATTTCTATTCGGTTGTATTATCTCGAAAAATAAATAAGGTAGTTACTGTTAAAGTTATGAACTATATCTCAGAAACTGATTTTATCCAAAAGAAACCCAAGATAAAATTAATTAACTGTTAAACTGTTACACATTAAACAATATTTTGATTTTATAACCTCCATTTTTTTTTTTTTTTTTTTTTACCGATTAATGTACTGTAATCAAAATAATATATTCGTTCAAACTTATCAACGTCGGTGATATAGCGCTATCTAGTATTAAAGTTACGAAACCCAAGATAAAATTAATTCACTGTTAAACTGTCACACATAAAACAATATTTTGATTTTATAACCTTCATTTTGTTTTTACCGAATAATGTACTGTAATCAAAATATATTCCTTCAAACTTATCAACGTCGGTGATATAGCGCTATCTAGTATTAAAGTTATGAACTATATCTCACAAACTGATTTTGTCCAAACAAAACCCAAGATAAAATTAATTCACTGGTAAATTATTGTCACACATATTTTGATTTTATAATCTCCATATTTTTTTATTGTATAATCCCGAGAACTAAATAATGTACTGTAGTGAAATATTTATTTAAGTATAAACGACAGTGTAGTAGCGTTATCTAGTGTTAAAGTTACGAACTATATATAATTAGTTACAAACTGATTTTACGAGAATAACACCAAAAAATATGGGTGAAATAAAATAGGATAAATTACTTATACAATATTCAAAATAATATTTACCTTGTGGGTCTATCCCCGCTTCTGACTTGATAAGAAAAACGACTTCAGTAACACAGTTCAGTAACACAGTTTATTAATTATTAGTTACACAGGTAGTACAAGTACATCAATAGACACAGATACCAGTTTTGTTACAAGTTCAGCTTCTTCGATAGCTTAGCAGTGGAATGAATCCCCCTAATATCACTAGGCTTTTTATACCCAATAGCCATTATACAATTCAACAACTATTTTCGTACAATTAATGACAAAGTATGCATTAAAAACTAGTACAATTTGTAGTAGTATTTGTGATACTAATTTTGCAACACATTTCACTAAAGGACAGAGTCTAAATCTAACAATATCGTTATAAAAAGTTATTCAGTTATTTTGAGTAGCATAATTATTATTAATTAATTTCTAGAATCTTCTACGGAAGTAACCTTCCGTAGAAGTAGTTTTATTAAATACAATATTATAAATTATAAAACAGGCCTTATCATTACATAATAAATTAAACAGGATTATTAACAATCTTACTTTAATTAAATCATTCAGTTTCAATAAGATTATTTACCTTTCGTTACAGTGATAGTCGTAAATACAGTGTTTAAAATTCTACAACTATTTAATTCGTAACCTAGGAGATTTTTAACAATTATCTTTATTCTAATATACCAATAAAATCATGGAATTGAATATACAAATCAATATATTACAGATCAGTTTTGACTCCGGCCATAGACAACGCTATTCGTTAAGGGTTAGCACGTTGAATTTGGTTTCTTTAGATCGCGTATGGTCTGTTAAAGGCTCTTATACATACAACATTGCACAATATTGTTTTAACTGGCAACTTTAACGTAACAAAATTATAACAGTTGCGTGAACGCCGAATTCGGTATGCATGTCGTTTGCTGATAATTCCTTTGAACGGTTAAGTAGAACAGATTTGAGCTGGGCGAGGCGATTCATTCCAGGCTGGTCAAACCTTCTTTCCAGTTTTTAGACCAGTCTAACACTGAAACAAATTTTTGGCGGAGACATTCCCTAGGCAAAAACTGCACAGCTGGAGCTCTGCCACTATAGCGTATTGGAGAGGCACGAGCGCGGGGAATAGTAGGTATAGTGAGTTCTGTCTTTTCCGTATCTGTCCACATTGTGCGATTGAAATCGTGTCACCCATCGAGTTTTACACATTCCACAATGACGGTTCTAAAATAAATATTTTGGAAATACTGTAGCAGCGGAGAATTTTCATCTTGGAAAAGAGAAGTCATTATATAGGTAGCAACAGCTTTATATAGCGATAAGAGGCTGGCGCCGCAATGTCGACTAAAACAAAGCAGGCGACAGCTTGGCGGGATTCCGGGCAAGATAAGGGAACGGGTGCGTGCGCTGCACTTCAGCGCGGCCCTCACGTTCTTCAGTTTATGATATTATTTATAAATGATCAAAATTAAGGTTATTGGTCTTTCATAAATCATAATTTATTCAGATTTTTTTTTCTCCAGATCCCCCACAGAGGTAGGACTTCGGCTATATGAGGCTGCACTGTAATAACTAATAAGACTCTTGTTTGGGCTTAGAATTTAGATCATAGTCTATAGCGCACTCTCGTTCCCAGTCCACGATGATGAGGTGGTCGTAGAGGTTAACGAACTCGGGAAATTGGCACAGACCTCCGCAGTATGGCACATCCAACCGGATAACTCAGCGGATCCACCGAGTTGCGATAAAACACTCGCACGAACCATTCGGGCGTGCCGGTCATCGCATTAATCCTATTTATCAACTGCAAGTAGGCGATAGCGGTGTACTCCGGGCAGACGACGTCGAATACGTCCAGGGCGGTGAGTCCCGATTGTGTGGTCATGACCGCTATACATCATGAGACGGCAGCGCCCGCCGGCCATCACGTCGCTCATCGCGCCAACTATCTGCTGAACCAACGGCCCGGCGATCAGCTGCTCGCATTTTTTTATCTAAACTGAACTTGAACACTCACTTAAGTAATGTAAATCGTAGTCAACACGAAATAAGCGCCTTACAGTAACGAGAGATCATAAGCAAGCGGCGGCCCCATGAACCGTTCCATTGCGACTAAATTTCCGAGAAACGAGCCAGCCACTAGGCCCCTCCCTGCCCCCCGCGAAGCTTAGCTTTGCGCGAGAAATCAAATTTAAATGTTAACTAATTCTTGGCTCACCCTGTATTTAGTTTTAAATATTAATCATCTATAATTCAAATATCACAATATGTTAATCAATACACTAACATTTATACATTCATGTAAGTAGGTACCTTTTCCACTATGGTATAAATACTACAATTAATTAAATTAGGTACATGATTTAAAATACAAAATTAACAATAACAATATATACAGGTAAATTATTGTATATTAAGTAGTACATAATATATATAAGTAGTAGATACATGATTTAAAATACAAAATTGACAGTAACAATATATACATAATATTAATTAAAAAGAAAAAAATAAATAAAAAACTTATTCAAAAAGACCACCCCGCAGCGTACCATGCTCAAATGTCCCCATCACGCTAGCCGCATTGCCGCGTTGAATGGCCAGGGAGACATGTTGGGCTAGGTACGCCCCGGAGCGTGGATCGTTGCCTGATTCCCGCAACCGTCGTCCGAGCTGGCGAACAAAAACTTTTGCATCGTTGCACCACGGACCTCCCGTTTCGACGGCAAAAGGGACAAACAGGTATTGTCTTTCCAAATCTGCGTACTTGTTGTGCTTTTGCCGAGCAGCGTACTCGGCGGCAGATCCCGCATTTCGGGCAGTGCCAGAGATGTGCGAACTAGCGTACGTACTAACGCACGTGGCATCCCATAGGAGGCACCGACCCTTCTTCCAAGGGATCAGGGAAAGGCCGTCCGGGCGTTTGCCGTCGCTTCGGCTCAAGCCAGGGGGCTCAAGCACGCACGGTACGTCTGCCGACACCAAGGCTCGACGGAGAATGTCGTTGAGGGCGTGGTGTCTAGCAAAATGACCGGCAGCTTTAACGCAGCTGAGCCCGTGGTGGCCGTACGCGTCAACCTCAGTACTGCAGGGGCAACGATGAGGCTCGCACACTTCGCAGCCTAGTCTCAGGGCCACTGCTATTCTTAGGGTGTAGTCGTCAAGAAGGGTGCCGAGCTGCGGTGACGGCCAGGCACTAGATTCCACGCAGGAGACTGCCTTAATACGAGCCAGTGCTGATTCCGACCGAGAGTTCAACATAACGTTTTAAATATTAAATAACAAAATTATTGGACATGATATTATATGGGAGGTTAATGATTTTAACTGTAAAAATAAAAACATGATGTGGAACTCACTATCATCTTCGATGTAAATATCGTTGAATGGCGCATATGCCGTCAAAACTGTAGCAATGTTTTTGCATGTACGTGCGTTAGAGAAATACCAACGTGCGTCACTAATGTGCGTCTATGTGATATGGTCAGCAAATAAAACAATAAAACCATACAAAAAAGTAAGCAAAGTTCAAACAAGATAAACCATGTGAGCATAGCATTAAGGGTTAATTTTCTGCAGGTCGTTGACCGAGCGGATAGCCACCACCGGAGAGGTATCAGACTTGTGCGCGAGTACGAATCCGTTCTTGATCCACACGTACTTGGATGAGTGCTTCTTGGCCTCCTCTGAAGGCTCGAAAAAATAATCTGGAAATATGTTAGGATCAAAAAAGGCCAGAGACTGTTTTTTTTAATCCATTGACTGCAGGGACCGTTGCTGGTTTGCCATAAGCTTTATTAGGTATTGCACCTATTTGAAAATTGAAAGTGAGTACTAACTCTGCCTGGATGACCATGACTCGTGAAGCAATACATATTGTTTGATTGTTCACAATATTATCATGAACACCTAACAATAAGACACGAACATGTTTATAGCTAGCAAATGTACCGCTTTCTGCAGCACATTCACAATGGCTGTTAACGCGTAGTTGGGAATTACTGCATGGCGACCCAAATAAAACGCCGAAAGTCTACCCAACCTCGCCATTTTCAGAAATCTCTTCGATTTTCTTCTTTTTTCTAACAGCGCATCACATCGGGGTCACCATATGTTAACGCGTAGCTGGGAATTACTGCATGGTGACCCCAATAAAACGCCGAAAGTCTTCCTTGTTCGATCTTATATTCCAAAGGTAAAAATAATGTAATGGCGTCTTACGACACTCATGATTTATTACACTTCAAGCCAGTTCTAGCGACCCCTAGCGACATACCGCAATAGCTCCAGCAATACATCGATTTACTGGAACTATGATGTGGTGCCACCAGTAGCCGCAAGATGGCACTTAATTAATGTGGGGCCGCTTGTGCTGCTAACTATGGCACTCATCTATATCTCCTTATTGATAAATTTTTATCTCTACTAAATACATACCTTTCTTCATTGAAGCCTTGCACATTCCACTTAAAAATATAAAGGCACCGTCCTACAAGTAACGGGCGGTCAGAAAATGTTTTTCTCTATTTTCCTCACTTATTACTTTTAAATCTTTGTCTCCAGTAACTCCAGCAGCGATATACATGATAGAATTAAAGTATACATTAGAAATAGTCTATTTCTGTTCTGGCCACCGCAGCAGTCTGAATAGAATCGGAATTCTTTTATGCCTTGTGAAGCCTTCTGTTTTATAAAGTCGAATAGAAAGCTAGCAATTTCGTTAGGGCCTTTTTTCCCAACGCGTTTGTCCCACACATAAGTGACCTTCTGCAGATCACTTGATATTGATTGATCACAGATGAGGCAAGTTAATAGGATTTTTCCGATTCCTATTAACTCTCCTTTATCAAGTTTAAAAGGTTCAAGTCTTGCTGTTAACGCCGAAACTATTCCTTCGGCATCTGCAGATTCCAATTCAACCAGTTCTAAGAATGTGGAGACTATTTCGTTGCGATTGCTTCTAAAATAAACATTGCTGCAACGTACATTAAGAGAGCACAGACCTTCAGCCTCAACACAGAGCTGTTTTTGCAGCATTGAAGAGATCTGTCTTTGTTTTTTGTTCAAGAAAGGTTTCGCCTGCTTCTCGTGATGAACTGAATTACAATGTCTTTGTATGTCACTTAATTTTGCTAGAAAATCCTTCCTACAACACAAACACATTACCCTTGTATCATCTCAAGGTACAGGTTTCAACCATTGTTTAAAATTGGGTGATTTCTTTAAATTTTATATCTTTGTTTTTACACAGTTTTTTTGTTTTTTTTTTTATCCATTTCAAAAGAATGAAATAACATTAAAATGCTCACCAAAGTAACTAATAAAATCAGTGCTTTAAATGTTATTTCTTCATTTAAACTTTAGGGCGTTTACTAAGAATTATAAATGATAGACAATCAACCAAACATAAAACAAACCGTGTTTAATGTTCACGGGATTCCCCGTGCACTATTGCCATAATAAAACACAGCTGCATAGCTGGGCACCGCTAATCAAATAGTTAATTTCGTTAATCGTTAATCTGTTAAAAAAAAGTTAGCTTCGTTCAATGAAAAATCGTTGTAACGCAAGTTAACGTTAATCCGTTAATAAATTTTGTAATATGGCCTTGTATTGTTATGTCATTGCGTTAGTGAACATACAAAACCTGTTGGCTTAGGTTCTGGAAGTTAACAGGCTAGGAACAAAACAAAATACTTGCATAATTTAAATGTGTAGGTTAGGCTAGGTTTTAAACGTCGGTGCATATTCCCCTTCATTAACATTAACATATTGAAGTGTTCGTCTAAAAGCGTGAAAAATAGACGTTCAACTGCAGCGCTTATATATAGCAGTATTGTGTTTAACAAATAAAACGAATATATTTTCCCTGATAAATGCAGCGTCGTTCAACGAGTCTTTTGAGTTTATGTCCAGCCACATTTTAACGAGACTTTGCACTTTACTCTTTAAAGAATTAGAGCCCTTTGGTTTTTCTATAGCCTGAGTGACAGAACTGAAAAAGTCCTCCTCGTCATCATCGTTGTTACTCGCATTGCTCCCTCTGCCACTTAAACTATCTCTGTCCTTCGAATTTTTCGCTGCTTCATGTCGTAAAGTATCTTCTAGTCACCTTTTAGTCGCAAAAAGTGCAAGTTTCTTACGCCGGTTCTTCTTGCGGGGTTAGTTCCCGAACCGGTGAACCGGGTAGGCACCATGTAATAAAACAATTTTGTTTTGTCTACCTTTTTTTAAATGCCGCGACAAGCTGGCACTGTTCGTCATTCAAGAGTGGCCAAAACCTATTTTCTATGCCATGTAAAAAGGCATTGGCTAAAGCTGTGCAATTTACTAGCACAAGTGAAACAATCGGATGCGGTCGACCTACTGTTTGCTTTCACACACACAATAATAATTACTACTTGCAAGCTTCAGCTTCTTAGAAAAAAAAATAGAAAAAAAGTTTATTTAAAAGAAAAACATTTTTTTTCTAAGATAAACTTTTTTTCCCTTGTTCTTACTTGAGTGCAATTTTTTCTATAATAATGCATATTATATCATTTGTGATTATAATATTATGAAAGTACAATTTCTGTGTCAGCTTTTGTCAAATGTAAATGTAAGTTAATAAAAAATTAAGACGTGAACTAAAGTTTATTTTATTTAATATCATTATTCATTAATAATATTAAGTAAAAGAAACTAAATATATTTTTCAGAAATATATTGTAATTTTAAGAAAGAAATAAAATTGTGAAGCTATAAGGCAAAATAACATCATGTAAAAAGGTAGTGCAGTGGTAGGTAGTTGTCCCTGAGCTGTGGTGGCTGGCTGGAGTTGGACATTCCTTGCTACCATCTGAAGGGGCTGATTGGTTACAAACCCCATTTCTCTTTGCAACCAATTTTGTAGTTTTGTCGACAATACTTCACAAAAACGTAACCGTAGGCGACAACCACCGTCAACATCGCCGTAATAACCATTATCATAATTCCAATTGATTTAATTTATGCTTAATACTTTGTTTTTCGTTTGAATTGACAATAACTTCTTGCTTACTAAAAGCCAAGCCATTTGAGCGGCGCTCATACCTGTCTCACTTTTCATGGCAGCCCGAAGCCCTAACATCAAGCTAGGAAGTTAAGTTCGTGGCTCCAATTTTTGCTACCGTTATGATTATCAAAGATGCCTTCAAACTATGCCACCTCTCAACAGCACCTTTGCTTTGAGGATGATGAGGTGTCGTTCTAATCTTGTAAATACCTAAATATGCTATTAAACTGAAAAACAATTACTCTCAAATTGCCTGCCCTGCCGGCCTAAGAATCACACAAAAGCGCTTATTCCACTTATCCTAGCTAGGATAAGTGGAATAAGCGCTAAAGAGATATTTCACTCTGTCGATATCGATATACATGTCTTTTTCCCTAACATGTGTACGTCGAGAGATAAATTTTCGTTCGTAGACTAGCTTCACAGATAATTTACTGCTCATCCACCTTCTTCGGTCGTCCGCGTTTCTTGACGGGGTTAACAGGTTCAGGCGGAGTATCATCGTTGCCAATGAACCGAGTCAAGTCTTGAACATGGTACTTCCCTATAGTCTCATGAGGCAGCTCCATACGTATATCGACAAACTACTCTTCTCTTTTGTCAAAATCTTGACAAAACTCGATAAAAATGTGTTAGGGGTTCGATGACAAAAATAGCACAGATTAAAAAAAAACAATCTCTAATTTTGACGAATGACGAACGACGAACTTCTGTTACTTTCTTCTTTAACGAGCAAAGTACTTTTTTTCATACATTTATTTCTTACGGCTATAGCAGTAGCGTCACGATAAGAATTTGAAAATCGATGTACTATGTCATTACGGCTCTAGCCGTATTACGGTTATAATCGTAGCGTGGTGTAGTATAGTTTGATAACTTCATATTTTGACAGTACGGTTAAGGCCGTTTTTGAATAAGATAAATAAGGAACTTCGTTCCAATAGACCAAGGATTTACCAAAATATAACACAAATATTTATTTCGAAAATAAACAAACATGACATATTAATCTCTTTATTATGTCTAAAAATAAACAAAAACATCAGATTACAGTCATATCTTACAATTGCAATCTTTATAATATAGGAATTTTAGTAAGAAATCAGCCTTTTATAAGGATAAAAATAAAATAATATTATTGTCCATGTACTTGATGCCAATTAGTAAAGCACTCTGGACAAATACTAGGTTGGACGACACAAGCTGGACATCTATATCTAGTTTCTTTTCTTACATTTTTGCTGGAACACTGTTTACAATTTAGAAATGTGAATTTTCTTTTGTAATTTTCAGGCGTGGGAATTATTTATGGCCAAGGGTTTTTAGCAGAACCTACGATATTGTGTCTTGTGAAATCTTCGACTACTATACATACTTTCTTTTCTGACAATATCTACAGCTTTGGTATTTCTCTCCAATTTTATCATTTGTCGTATGAGATCGTCTTGAAAATTGATGAATTGGTATTAATTATCTCCATTTTTATATATTTCTTATATTTAAAGTAAAATGCATTCAATGTTATGAGGTCCAAATGATGGAATAACACGCTTTTATACCATGTGATAGTTTTTCTTGGAGACAAGTAATAACTAATTATCTGGTCAACACGATCAATCCCGCCCATGTACTGATTGTAGGAAGAAACTTCCGTGATTCCTTACAGTAACTAAAATAATGACCAATAGCACGAAGCGTAGGGTCGAGGTAGACGAGCAAGAAATGCAATATGTTGACGAGTACATCAACTTGGGCCAGTTAGTCTCCTTTAAAAATAGACATGGGAAGGAAGTCGATCGCAGAAACGAAAACGCCTGGAGGAGCAACTGGTCCTTGAAAACGCTGATGAAGGGGGATCTACCTATCTCCCTGAAGCGAAGACTCGTCGACATGTGCATTCTGCCCGTCCTGGCCTACGGTGCACAAACTAGGTCATTGACCGATTTGCAAATGTCCCAACTCGGGCTATGTCAAAGAGCGATGGAACGCAGTATGCTAGGAGTTAAACTTCTCGATAAAATGAGAAACACCATACTATGCTCAAAAACGGGAATCAAGGACGTAGGAGTATAGACAGCAAAGTTGAAATGGGATTGGGCGGGACACGTAAGCCGCATGCATCCCGACCGCTGGGCAAAGATCTCAACAGAGTGGGTACCGGAAGATGGACGCCGCCGCCGCGGCCGACCTAGAAAAAGATGGCGCGATGAGCTGGAAGCATACCAGCCAGGCTGGCCAGCGGTGGCACAGGATCGAGCAGAATAGAAGACCTTGGGGGGGGCCTTTGCCCAGCAGTGGAACAGCAAAGGCTAGGAAAAAAAAATTACCTTTATGAAGATATAATAAAACATGTTTAACATATATTGAAATTATATACACTTGTTATCGTATTCAAAATAAGAAAACGTATAATGTAGGTACTTACTATAAAAATATAACCCCAATTACAAAGTGACAAGACTACTTCACACACGTACTATCACCTGCGCGGTCAGCGCGTCACTAGTTCAAATTCCAACGGATTTTGTATGAAGCGTTAACGGTTATAGCCGTTGTATCGATGTTTGTACCTAAGTATGGCAACACACACATACAACTTGATTCGTCTAATCACTAATGTATCCTGTAGAGCCTAGAAAAGTAATTGTATTAAGACAGTATAAATATATTCTATCGTCATTCAGTACGTAACCGACTGCTAAGGCCGTAGGCACAGAATATATATTAGTTGTACCAACCGTAGGTCAAAATATAACTTTTTAATTTGTACGGCTATACCCAGTATGTCACAAAACCCGTACTGTCCAGCAACGTGTTGTAGGCTTAGGCCTTAGAGTATCAATAACTTACGTATATAGTGCGCCTATTGCTGGAATTGCTAAGTGCGCATCGTAAGCACATTGAGTCTATACTCTATGCCAATTAGGGATGTAACCTGCAGTCTGCACTTATCGACAACTCGTTGCCTATCAGCACGGCGCGGGCGCGCGGCACAGATATGCGACGAGTTATCGAAAAGTGTCAAGAGTGAGTAATATTGTTAGACACTTTTTATATATTATGTTATGTGGTTTATAAAATAAAAAATGTGGTAGTTTTTAATGGGCATTGTCCAAAAAAAATCACATGTACTTTTTATATTTTTTTTCGTTAAAATAGGGTATTTTAAGAATATAAATTAAATAATTTTGAAATCCATTGGCTAGTTTTTTCTCAATAAATTTTTAAAGTTTCGCTCTGACGTCATCATCGGCGCTCAATTGACCTCTGTAGTATGTTTTTTTCCTTTCAATCTTATTTTTAATGGCTGGTTCGTCTAATGCAAGTTATCATTATGTGAAAGCTGATACGAGAAACTTACCAAAAGTTCGAAACGTAATGTTGATCAAATTATTGCTAATTTAACGCCATTGAAGGTCAAACTAAGGTTAAACATATTTGTTCAAAAATATAAGTAACTAATGGGTATTTTTTTCGTTTATATACAGAAAAACGATCACTGACCTTATTTCTCGAAATGTTTTTGTAATGAGCAAAATTAAAAAAAAATGGACAATCCCCATTATTTAATCAAACAATTTGAAAATTCACAAATTTCTATAAAATTATCCTACTGACCGCTAAATAGCGTAAGCTTGTTAAAAAGCTGTCTTTTAGTACTTTGCATAATATTTGACTTACGTAAGTACTAAATATTTAACTCGTATGTCGATATATTTTTGAATAACAGCTCTAATCAAATGCAATAAATGGTTACTGTAAGGCTCTTGTTCATGCAAATGTGCATGAAGAACCTTAAATACATTCGTTCCAATGAACAATTGAAGGGTTCTGAAAACCATATATCGAGGATCACGGTATGCTTGTAGGAGAAAAATAAAAGAATCATAAAATGTATAAAACAAACAATATATTTAAATAACAACTACATCACAAATAAACAAAATATGTATAATATACTTCATTAAGCATTATTACCATAAATTAATTATTATCATTATAAACTTATTATTATAAACATAAAACAACTCACCAGATATTTTTACAAGTTATTCTAAAGACAGTTCAGAGCAACGTCTTGCCGTGCCCAAAATCAGACAACTTCTGATCTGTCGAGTCAATCTTCCCACACACCAGAGCCCCGCTAGGGACCCCGGGTGGGAAACCATGGTCAGGGGCTTTGGCCCTCTACATGGGAAAATACAGTGATACATGATACAGTGCTGTTTTAGGAAAAAACAGATTGATGTAAGGGTCTGTCTGGAGACTACCTAGCAGAAGCTCATGCTATGATCGACTGACCCCCTGTCCCGTCTCAAGACGGTGGTGAAGCCAGATTACAATGTAAGACTTCCCTGAATTAAATCTTAAATAAACAAAGCTTTAACTAGAACTATTGTTGATAAGCAGTTAATCTGTCATCGCTGCACTATATAATGATGACAGGGTGCTGAGGGGGTGACATAACTCCTCCCTCCCTAAGTTCGGAACCCTCGGGAATTTCAACTTCTTGAGGGTTGCGACCTTTAAAACACAAAAATCTAAAAATAACATTTTTATAATTTAAAATACTTAATATTAAGGTTACACAAAAGATTACATACAAAATTATAGTCGCTACACTTATACTTTTCACTTTTATATTTTCACTTTCACTAAGTTCACTCACAGATTCCTGCATCTTCACTAAATTTGTCAAATACTTTGTGTCATCTAAGTTTATTCCCTGCATGTCTATAGGGGTTGTTTCTGTATCTTCAATCTTAATTTTATTTAATTTAATGCGGGGTGTGCTTTTATATGTTATTTCTCCAAATGAATTTTGTAAGTGCCTTAGGTGTAAATTTCCTAAGTTAACTTCACAACCTGGGTCCGTCTTTAGAATATAAGTCCCCTTAATAGGTGTTTTATTTATTTCCTTTCCGCATTTATCTGTCATAATTATCTTATCCTTTGAATATAATATTCATTCTGAACTTGAAAGGCGTTGGACCTTAATATCCTCAATATAGACTGCATAAGGGATGCACAGCGAGGTATCTTCATGGTACTCCATCAGCTGTTCAACACACGTGGGTAGTTTATATGACACAATTTCTTTATCGGTGCACAGGAATTCATCGTTAGATATTTCTTCACAAGGTGATGCTACGGATGAGTATGACGAACCTTTCACCATAAGGAAGGGATATTCAGGGATTATAATAAAGGTCTTGTTCTTAATTTCATTATAAACTGGTAAAGAATAAATTTGGTAAAAATCGTAAGTATTATTGTCTATCAATGGGACCTCTATTATGAACGTTATCTGGTTTCCTTTTACATAAGCCTTAACTAATAAAATACGTTCTATTGTACTATATCGCGATTCTGTATCACTTAAAGTTCTACTTGCATATGCTACTGGATGATCTTCACCAAGAGATCCTTGAGAAAGTACTGCGCCCAACGCTATGTTTGACGCATCGGTCGTTAAAATAAATGGCTTATCAAAATCTGGATATTGCAACAATGGTGCATTTATTAGTAATTCCTTACATTTTTGAAATGACTCTATATATTTTTCGTTAATAATTATCTTATTTCTTTTCTTTAAACATGCTGTCATAGGCTGTGTTATTTTTGCAAAATCTTTTATGAATCTTCTATAGTATCCTACTAATCCTAAGAAACTTTTAATTTCGGTAACAATTTTAGGTAAAGGGTAATCTAATACTGCTTTTATTTTATCGTTATTTGGCTTAAGGCCGTCGTTAGTGATTGTATGTCCTAAATATAGTACTTCTTTTCTTAAAAATTCTGATTTGTCTAATTGACAACATTTCAAAATTTTAACATGGCTTTTTTATTCTTTTATATGAAAGTAGACTTAAAATAAGGCGACACGTGTTTCTTGCTTTTTCAAAATTATGTATAAAAGATACCTAAAAAATATATTTTAATGCTTCGTATTCTAAAGAGACGTAATCGCCAAGTGACGTCATACTTACGTCTCTTTACGGTTAATTCCATTACCTATCCACTCTGACATTGGCAACTCACTGAGGCCGCCATAATAAAAAGAAGAAGAAGAATCTACGCGCACATTATCGAAATTATTTTAATCTCTCTTGTCTTCTCTGTATTTTTATTCCATATCTATTATTTAATATTATAATATTATAATACCTAATAAAAATGAAAGTTACCGAAGGATTCCAAGTTGCCGACAGCAGAAACTTACCAAAAGTGAATTATCCGATGTTACTAGAGTTTATGCATGACAACGACTGCTATAATATGGCTGAAACCCGTGGTGCTAAGGCTTTACTTGCATCGCGGGAAGCCTATGTGGACACAGCTATCGGATACGTTGAAATAAAGCGCGAGGAATATATATGCACTGTGCAGTGTAGGGTAACTCCCGAGCACAACGTTAAATCAAAGCTTTATCAAGTGATGTGTAAAATCGACGAATCGTTAGAAAAAATAATAAAAGTAGTGTGCAATGACTGTGTGGCATCTGCAGGGGATTGTAAACATTCAATTTGCTTTGTAATTTGGCTTATTAAACGGTCTGATGAACCATCAGTGACTTCTATAGAATGTTTTTGGAATAAGCCCAAACTTGCTGGAGCTGTCGGTGATAAGAAGTTTGTAATGGCGAAAGACATCGGAAAAAAAATGGTTCCGGCTGAAAATATTGATTCATCGATTACTTTAGAAATGTTTTATAATGAGTGCAAAAGGCGTAAAATAAATACTGGCATGATATTAGATTTTGCCGCAAACCCTCGATCATCTTTAAACGACTATAGCATTTTCAACATAATGCTGCAATTCCTAAATGAAATAAATGATCAAAGTTACAATACATTTAAAAGTTTTTCAAATAATCTTATTACACCAGAAATAGTCAAGAAAATTGCGGAAGAGACAAAGCTCCAAGCCAGTTCTAAACTTTGGCACTGTATGCGCCAAGGTAGAGTCACTGGTTCTAGAATATATGAGGTTGTCAATTGCAAAACTGAGGATGGAACTTTGGTGCAAAGCATTTTAGGCGGCTACAAAGTTCCAGAAACAAAGGCAATAAAAAGAGGAAAACTGTTAGAAAAACAAGTTCTTGAAGTTCTACAGAGAGAGTTTGGAGCTATTAAAAATACAGGATTAATATTAATTACTCCTATTATTGGAGTTTCACCTGACGGAATTTGTGATGATTTTGTGGTTGAAATTAAATGTCCTATGACTGAGAAGACTATGAAAAATTATGTAACTGATCATAAAATCAAAGAAAAATACAAAGCGCAGATAATGGTGCAAATGAAAGCAGCAAATAAGACAAAAGGTTTGTTTTGCATCGCAGATCCAAGCTTTGAACAAACAAAACTAATACATAAGTACTGAGTAGACTATGATGAGTTATATGTTAGAGTATTGATAGATGCTTCTGAAGAGTTTTGGGAAAAATATATATTTAAAAGAATTTTAGATAGTGCAAAATAAAAAAACTAAAATATTTATTATCTTTTATTTAGTGTAAATACAACCTATATAAAATTAATTTATTTTATTTGTTATTAATAATAGGACTATGTAAATTTATCAATCCACATGCTACAATAACCACATAGTCAGTGTGTTGGACTAATTTATTATTGATAACCGAGTGTGGCTTTAAAAGTTTGAACAGCCTTACTCTTCGTATTACTCTCTCAACATGAACACGAAGACTGGCAATACTTTTGCTTTTAATGGCTTCACGTTTTGAAAGCTGCACACCCTTTGAAACACTGGGTGGCCTGGTGGAAGAGCATCTAGCAATCCACTTTTTTCCACAATAACAGCATCAGATGTACGACCACCAAACCCAGCTGATACAAAGTTAACAAAACCATGGGGAGTTGTTGCTATTAGGTACTTTAAAGTGTTAGCATTTTTGTATTGTGACCATGTAAGGGCCTGGTTGACAGGATTTGAGGGTTTTTCTATTTCTATCTCAAAACAGTCTATGATGCAATATATATTTGAATATTCCTTAAGAGAAGTGAAGACAGCTGGTAAGTTTCTTTTTACTTGATATAAACTAGGACAGAAAATATATTGTTTAAAGTATTGAAATAAGATATTCAAAGTTTTGTAAAATATTCTCCATAAGGTTGACAAAGAAACCTCAAACATATCAGATATTTGGTAAAAGGTTGTGTTATTTCTTATTTTATATAATGTCACAATTATATTAAAGGCTTTTAATTTAAGATTACTTTCTAAATACTCAATTAACCAAAAATAATTTTTAGGGAGTCCTAAGTAATTAAGAGGTTTTCTTTTAATAAGGTCAAGCATAAAACTTCTGCCATGAAGAGTTTTACTGACACAGACTTCTGATGAGACTTCTTCTGAGATTTCAGCATTTGAGGTAGTACTGCCTTGAGTTGAAGGTAATTCTTCGTCATTTTCAAAATGTTCATGAACAGTAGTCGGCTTCCTCGTTTTGTTTTTGTGTATCATACAAGAAGTGGCTCTATCTGATGTCTTTGGCTTCACTTGTATTCCTTTAGATGAGCTTTGATTAGCGTTAGGCGTTGGTGGATTCCAGTCAACGGACACCTTATCTAAATTTAATGAAGATGTGCTTGGCCGAGGTTCACTAATGTCATCCATATTTGGCCTCAGGAACTGTGGTAGTCGTGGTTTCAATATAGGCCGTCCTTTCACTGCCTTCCAATATAGAAAGTTTTCTAAATCATCTTCCAACTGAAAAAGAGAAGATTTTTTAAATCCATAGATGAGATGCTTACAGTAATATAAATAATAGTTGCATTAGGGCAATATATAATAATACACAAATAAAGGTACATGCTGAAGCTATGCTAATATTAGGTTTGATTTAACTTTGTAAGTATCAATTTATTACTTTTACTTACTAGGATTTATATTTATTTTCATATAAAAAATATTACACATTGTATTAATAATAATTAAAGTATAACATGGTATAACCCAATATAAAACTAAAACCTACAAAATAAAAAAAATTTACAAATAACCTCTAATTACCTATAAAAAGAAAAAGTATACTTTTACTTACATTTAAATGATCTTCACATATATATAAAACACGCTTTGGACATGTAATAGATAATGCATTGCACCATTCTTGCTTCGTCGATACAGGCAACGAAAAAATCGATTTATTCGGAGCAATCCTAGAATTACTCTTGCAAATGGGTACACAACAATATTTTGGGTCCTTCATAGGCACATACCCGGTATTTTTGTTTTGTGCCATTGTAATCAACGAATACTATAATCACAATTTGTAATGTTGAATTATTATACATTACAAATTGTACAATAATAAACACAATTAGTATTAAATTACCTCAAAACTACCTACTCGAAAATCGAAATGTCATTTTTGACATTTGACAGTGAGTAGTGACTTTTTAGAGTTTTTTTTTGATGCTTCATGATGTCTTTTTAAAACTATTTTACACCAGGCAAAGAGAATGTCTGACATTATGCCGTAAGTATGACGTCACAGTGTATTTTTCAGTTTTTCTTTATTTTCTCAGTAAATAAGCAATATAAAAATTTTTAAAATATTTTTTTGATATCAGGAGAAAAAACTAAAGAAACGGTATTTTTTATTTTAGGGCTTAAAAATTTTGAAAGGTTGACAATTGTACTTTTAAATTTGTTTTACGTAGTCTATCAAAAACTATTCTTAAGCTATTTATATGATCCTGCAGTGATCCTGAATATACTATTATATCGTCTATATATACCATACAATGATATCCTTGTAATCCTCTTAACACGTTGTCCATTGTTCTCTGAAATGTTGCCGGTGCGGTTTTTAAACCAAACGGCATTCTAAGGAATTCAAAATGTCCTGACTGTGTACTAAAAGCTGTTTTCTGACGATCACTTTTATTTATTTATATTTGGTGGTATCCACTAGCTAAATCTAGGGTTGAAAAATATGTACTATTTCCTAATTTATCAAAAAGATCTGTGATATTTGGTAGTGGGTACTTATCATCTACCGTAATTTCGTTCAAGCGACGATAGTTTATTACCATTCTATATTTTTGTTCACCCGATGCATCTATTTTTTTTGGAACTAAATCCACGGAGAAAATGACTCTTGTATAACATTATCCCTTAATAATTTTTCTACTTGATTTTGTATTTCATTTGACTGTACCGGGCCCTGTCTGTACGGTTTAATATATATAGAGTCCTAATTTTTTGTTCTTATGTAATGCTTAACTTCATTGGTAAATGATAATGGAAAATGTTCACAGTAAAATATATCTTTATATTCTCTACATAAGTTATATATCTGATTTTTTTCTTCTTCATTCATGTGCTCTAACCTTAATTTATTTTTTAAGTTTTCTTCTAATAAATTATCAATTTCTATATTATTATAATTATTTATATTATTTATTTCACATTTACGCATATTTCCGTTATATTTAGTAATTTCAAAAGGTGCTTAAATTATTAATACCATCTCTTCCTCTCTTGTATTTTGTATGATGGTTTTTGCAAAACCGTTTTCACACGTGACTAACGCACTAGGCATACGTACGCCTTCACAAAACTCTACAAAATTTAAAATTGCTTCGCCTGACTTTAACGTTGTCGGTAAGCTAACACGTAATTCACAACGTGGCGGTAATTTAATAATATGACTTTTTTCGTTATATATAATTGGAATTTTACCATTTTTAATATTAAGTACTTTATTTTTTAAATCTATTACTGCATCTA
This sequence comes from Polyommatus icarus, assembly GCA_937595015.1. NCBI lineage: Eukaryota > Metazoa > Arthropoda > Insecta > Lepidoptera > Lycaenidae > Polyommatus > Polyommatus icarus. The sequence goes on along the minus strand of OW569322.1, from coordinate 22,017,895 downwards.
ATTGTTTTAATAAGTCATTACCAATTAATCCGTCGTACCTACGATCTACATTATACACGTAAAACTTATGGAATTTATTTGATTTAATTATGGGTAATAAAGGAATGTTAATAACTTCGTGGTGTATACTCGACGCATGTGTGCTAATTACTTCAAATGGCTCATTATATATATAATTACTAAAATATTTATGCGCTATTTCGGGTCTTATAAATGATCGTGTACTACCTGTATCTATCATGAATTTAGAATTAATTTCTGGTATATAAATCTGCGGCAACCTAAGATTTTTATCACAATTAATTTCGATTATTTCATGGGGCCACTTGAGGCTTTTCCCCAAAAATTTTCAATTGCACTACATACTTTTCTGAATTAAAACTTATATTATCAACTTCATCTCGACCATAGTCCTGGGAAGTTGACGCTTGAGGATTCTCCTTATTTAATTGTAAATGATTTAAAGTTGGTCTAGGGGCTGTCCTCATAGACACATCCGTATTCTGTTGTTGAATCTGAGGTTTGTAACCTAAATTTTGTGGTGGTCTATAACCGAATTGAGGTCTATTATCAAATTGAGACTGTGGCTTCTGGCCATGTAGTTGATTAAATGGTTTATTTGAGAAATTATTCTGAAACTTATTATTTTGACCGAACTGTTGCGGTGTCATTCGCTGAAAATTATTATTAAAATTTGGTCTATAACCAAACTGATTGTTATTAAATTTAGGCTTACATCCGAACTGTTGATTATTATTATTGTTATAATTATTAAATTTAAATTTTTGTGTTATTGGTTTTTGATAATTAAATTGTGCCTGTTGCGGAATTCCAAACTTAAATGTATTTGGCTTCTGCATAAAATTATTTTTTTAATTAAAATTATTTAGTTGAAATTTTTTATTTTGGGAATATATTTTATTATTCGCGTTATATTGTTCATGAAAATTCACTTCCTCTAATACAATGCTAAGTGCATTCTCTAAATTATTCGGTGCTTTTAGTCTCACTATTCTTACCATGTGCTCAGGTAAGTTGTATAAAAATACATTCAATGCCATATTATTATAAATTATGATTTTACTTTTCTTAATCTCATCGTTGTCTATTCTATTGACTTTAGAAATTAAATTTGATCTGACAGATTGTATCCTATTGCAAAAATCTAAATAAGTTTCGTGAGTTCTAATTTTTAAATTTTCTAGCTCAATGGCTATGCACTCTTCGTTACGTTGATCACCAAAATGTTGGATTAACAGATCCTTAAAATCCGTCCAAGATATTACATCCTCTCTTTCACTAATAAGAGCAGCAGCGTTGTCTATTAACCTGCTCATTAAACCATTGCATAATATAAGTATTTTGGGCTTGGCTACCCTTAAACTTTTCAATTATATATTCACATTTTCTTAAATATAAGTTTATTTGCCTTTTATCACCATTAAACAATGGGATTAATTTAATAAATTCACTCGGAATCAGTGTAATTTGCTCCATCTTTGTAATATTAATGATTACTTAACTCAATATAATTTTACTTTAATATAATATTCATTCAATACTCCTCTTTATAATTTTTAATTATTCTTATTCATCTTTAAATTCTCAATCTTAACTCACTTCAATATTTTAATTATTTTTTTCAATTATTCTCAATAATTATTCTCAATTTAATTATTTTCAATTTCTTATTCATATAATATTCATTTTTTTTTAAACACATAATATAACACACTTAAAATACTAACTGGGAAACCAGATTACGTTAAGACCGAAGATTTATTCCTGAATTAACAGTGGGCAAGGGAGGTGAAAAAGTTCGACTCACCAACACGCCGTATTCATCTTTCTTCCAGCTGCCTTGTCGAATTTGTTTGGTACTGGATTTCTCCTCCACTGCGCCAGGCTCGATCACGGATTATCAAATTTATGACTTAAGCGCGACGATTGACGATTGATTTTACGGAAAAATCCTACCGGCTGCGCCAGACAAGTTTGCGGGAGCGAGAAAAGACTTTTTAAAAACTGAAGAAAAATTTGTTATTGTTAAGTTACATTTAACACTTAATTAAAACTTAACTATGGTTAACGGGCAGAGCTTTTACAGATTGATGTTAGAGTCTGTCCGGAGACTACCTAGCAGAAGCTCATGCTATGATCGTCTCAAGACGGTGGTGAAGCCAGATTACAATGTAAGAGTTCCCTGAATTAAATCCTAAATAAACAAAGCTTTAACTAGAACTATTGTTGATAAGCAGTTAATCTGTCATCGCTGCACTATATAATGATGACAGGGCGCTGAGGGGGTGACATAACTAGCTAACAATAGTAAACAAAAACTTTCGAACCAAAAGTTTTAGATTCTCAAGTCTCAACTCATCTCAATACGACAATATGTAGTCTAACTTAAAGTCGTGAATTACTCTTTCGTCTTTAAATATTTATTATTTCGTCTTTTGTTAAACTAAACCAAACGAACAAGACCAAAATTAGAGTATCACGTATAACAACGTAATATTAGATCGTCAGACAAGATTGCCACATCTAGTAATACGAAATCTATGGCATTCTATATTTACGCAAGTTTTTACTAACTACCCTCAGTACTTGTGATTTCTTTTTGTTGGAAAATAAATTATTTGTGTTTGTAATTTGTATTTATCAAGCAGACTATACATATTATTTGAGAAGTGTATTATATTTTGTGCCAAGTTTAATATTATCCGTAATCCCATACACACAGTACGCTTACAGTTAGTGAATAAGAGGTGTACACTTGCACAGTGATTGCGAGTTTTCTCCTTTGTTACTGAATTATGGAGTGTCATTTGTGAAAGACGAGTTAACAACGAGTTAGAAAAGTTAACACAGTATGTAAGTACATATACATTATACAAACACTTCGTAAATGGTCTATGGCTATATTCTTAGAAAATATATTGTAATTCTTGTAAGTTTTACGAAAACTAATAATCTCAAGAATATTTTCAATTGACGAGATTGTAAGCTGTTTATTAACACTAACGACGGATCTATTAAAATAGCCAAACTATGATTTATATCGCATATTACACACTACAAAGTACACAAGTTAAAATGTACTCGAGATTCCGTTACTGACATCCTTGTCTATTAAACAATATAGTTTCATAAACATGTTCAGAATACTACCTATTCCGTGGAATCAGAGTGGTAATTATAACATCTTTAGTCATCTTTAGTAACAAAGATTTTCATATACGAAAAAAGTTATCTAGTCTCCGTTTCCTATTTTTAAACCACGTTAAATTAGAGCACTTTAGGGGCTTACCTGCCTTTTCAACCAATTGAAATTTTCACCAGTCAAATCCACATCGCAACCACCTATGCCTATGCCTAAGGCATTTGCACAGCAGTGGCACTGTATTAATGATAATGAATGTTTCAGAGCGATCGCTGAGCGCGGGCTGGTGTCCGCCGCCGCCGCAGATCCTCTCGACGCGGTTAGCATGCGGCGCGCGAGCGTACTGCACGTTGTGGCGGTGCGGACGGCCCGGCGCGCGACCCACCGTGCTCCACGTGTACGGCGGGCCCGAGGTGCAGACAGTCACCAACAGCTACAAGGTACCTACTTTCTTATTTTATCAAATTCGGAAAATTACCGGCTCAACACGAGAACAAGTTACACAGGCAAAAAAGGCCAATCAAAAGTTTTCATCTACATTCTACATAATATTATCACAGGATAAAACTTAGACACAAAGATGTTCATTAGTGGTAAAGACAGTAAATTATAACACAAATTCAGTATTTATATCAGTAATAGCATCGCATACAACATAATCATCATGCTCAGTTTTCAATATAAATTAATAATAATTATTAATATACATACACATTATACACGAATGAAAAATTAATGGCATGACAAAATGGGCACAGTATTACAATTCCTTACAGTAGTGAAACGAATGTACTTGCTTAGAGTAACGGATGGATACCCGCGGGGAAGCGGGCCCGCGCTGGCAAACTCGCGGAGTTTGCATTCCTGCGCGTAATAAACTGAGTGTTATATGTACGGATGTAATTCTGATTCGAAAAACAACAAGGATTTAAATGTTGGAAACAATATTTCAGAGAAATTATTTTATGTTCTAAGTTCCGTAGAATTTAAATCACGGCCATGCTTATGTTTTCCTCATGTTTTAACCGACTTCAAAAAAGGAGTTTATCAATTCGACGCGTATGTATGTAATATTTCTAGAACTTGCCCATTTTTAGTATATAATGTTAGTCTATAACAGCATCTGAACAAATGTGCAAAATTTCAAAAGTGTATGTATATGTATGTATGTTTTTATGTTTGTGTTCGCATATCTCCGGAACTACAAGTCCGATTTAAATAATTCATTTTTTGGTTGCACTAGGTATTGTTCAACTCAGGGAACGCTGCAAGTTTCACCAAAATCGGTTTAGTAGTTTATGAGATCTTTAGGAGGGGTAGGAGTAGGAGGTGTAGGAGTCAGTTTTATCTTTTTAAAATACTATTATTTTAATAAGCTTGTATATCCGAATGCGTCTTCATTATTTAATTAAAATTTTAAATAGAGAACTAATAGCATCTAAAAATAAAGTTTAACGTAAATATCTGGCAGCACGACATAATATGTAAACATAAAATGCTGATTAAATGATGATATTACAAGCACAATATTTTATTCTTATTTTATTTACCATTTCGTGGCAACCCTGGCATATCTGCTTGGTACTTTCACATCAAAGGCGTTTCACAGTTCACTACTGTTATAGGGATAATAATATTGTAATACTGTGGTCGGGGGGTTCAAGTTTTGTGATATCACATATTTTAAAATTTAATAAATTTAATGTAGTTTGAATGTTTAAATGTAAAATTGCAAATTTTATCGGTTTCCTTCCATATTTTATTTTTCTACATCTGCTCACAATTACTGTTTATTAAAGCTGAAATTTACGTACGACACCTTTTTGATTTACTTGTAACTCCGATAAGTTAACTACTCTCTTAGTACACTCAACTTAATTCATTGTTCCCTTTTTGTACAATTCTGTTACAACTTTAGAAAATGTACATTGTACGTCTAAAACTATCGTCTTCAAAATAAATAAACTATTCATGCTTAGGGTCTACATATTCTTTAAAGAAATCTTTTACTAATTGTTCATTGTTTATTGGTAAATCTTTTACTGTTAATTTATCTACAAGCCAAAAGTATACTAGAAGTTACTTAGTTTTATTATCAATAGCTTATTTTATGGAATATATAAAATAAGCTATTGATATGATGAATAGAATGGGAAACCTTCATGTTCCTTATTTGAAACTGAATGTGCCGTTTCACCGTCATCATCGTTCTATCGTTTCGATTGGCTCTGGTTCTCTCATATTTACGAAATCGTTTTCTAATTCCCTAACGACACCGTGTACATCAGAGTCGTCAACGTTAACCATAAATTGAATCTAAATCATCTTCTAAAGCGTTTATCCTAATACGCAATAACGCAACAGCATTTGTATTCTGTGGGACTATGTAATTGGTAGTTAAGGTTCTGTATTAACTTATATTAGGTTGGGGAAAAGTTTCTTCGCATTTTATGTAAAAACTAGCTGTTCCGCGCGGCTTCGCCCGCGTGCTCCCAATAGTCGTAGCGTGATAAAATATAGCCTATAGCCTTTCTCGATAAATGGGCTATTTATTATTGAAATACTTTTTCAAATCGGACCAGTAGTTCCTGAGATTAGCGCGTTCAAATTAGCCTTTAAAAATAATTTTCCCCCGTTTTTTACACATTTTCCTCAATTTCTTCGCTCCTATTAGTCTTAGCATGATAAAATATAGCCTATAGCCTTCCTCGATAAATGGGCTATCTAAAACTGAAAGAATTTTTTAAATTGGACCAGTGGTTCCTGAGATTAGCCCGTTCAAACAAACAAACTCTTCCGCTATATAATATTATTATAGATTCAAAAGGTTTTTTTTTATAAAGTTTATTTGCAATTGACTAAGGTACACTAAATAGCTGTTGAATGCGTACGGATCGATGAGGGACCTTGAATGACAAATCTCGTTGTTAAGGACATGATCCCATTGCTATAAAAATTTTGGGGCTTCTGATGAAAAATCTGCGACAAGTGGTTTTGGCAGACCTCTTGTGATGTCAACCTGACACTGCCTAAGGAATTCTGCAGCGACCGAAACAGGTGGAAATCTGAAGGTGCAAGGTGAGGACTATACAGCGGATGAATTAACACCTCCAAGCCAAACTCCCGTAATTTTTGCTGAGTGGCTAAATTTGTTTTAGGTCTAGCGTTGTCATGGTGAAAAACCACACCCCTTCTGTTGATTAATTCCGGCCGCTTTCTCTGAACTTTTTGCTTTAATCTCATCAGTTGTTGTTTATCATCGATAGTGATTTCATTTAGGCGCCTGTAATCAATCACCTTAGTGTACCGGATCTACCAGGTTTTTTCGGTACTAAATGAACGGGAGCACTCCAAGGACAGAATTACTCCTGTATGATGTTATCTTGGAGTAGGGTTACCATATCTCAGGATTTGTCCTGAGATTTCAGGACTTTTCGACTCTTCCCAGGATTCCGGCCGAATTTAGCAAATCTAGTGATAGCTCAGGATTTTCAATAAAACACAGGTTACATTTTAAAGATCTCTCTTATTAAACTACTAAAAATAATTTTCTTTTGGTAACGATTGAACAGTTCAAATCAATACTTATTTATCAAAGTAAAACAAACTAAAAACAATCTTCTTTTGGTAACAATTGCAGTTAAAATCAATACTTATTTATCAAAGTGAAACAAACTAAAAATAATCTTCTTTTGGTAACAATTGCAGTTGCAGTTAAAATCAATCCTTATTTATCAAAGTAAAACAAACTAAAAATAATCATCTTCTGGTAACAATTGCAGGTAAAATCAATACTTATTTATCCAAATAGGTACTTAATTAGTTTTGTCGTATTTAATATTTGAAGAAACTTTTTTAAGTAAGTTCTTTTCTTTGATTATTGATTTATAAAATGCCTCACAAGTTAAACTCTTCAAGTTATATTGAACTAAAAGTAAAGCTCGAACTGAAGACACGTTTAGTCGGTTTCTTTCTTTCGACCATTGAGCTCCCATGATAGAAAAAACTCTTTCTACGTTTGCATTCTGAGCTGTTATTGCAAATATATATTGACAAATACGCAGTATCTCTGGCAATCGTGAAATACCTATTGTCTTGAAAATGTTTGCCCACAACTCATGAAGCATTACGTCAAAAAATGCTTCTTCCTGTTTTGTCAAAAAACTATTCAGACATGCAATTTCATCGAATAGCTTCACATCATCGATGTGTATTCCTTTTCCATTTAGATAATGAATTGATAAAGCAATCTGATCAAAGTCGATCATTTGATCCTTTTTCAGCATCAACCAATTAAAGACTTTGAAACCATCTAATGGCTTCATCCACTTGATCAGATATTCTACGCAAATCTTATACATATTTTTAAGGTCGTGCTTGAAAACTACTTGGTTTTCCGCAGTACACTTAGGCAGCAACTCTGCACTTTAAGTGGCATGAAGTTTGCGTTCGCTCGTGCAACTAAAATTTCATGTGTGGATTCGAGGATTATTTTTATATCTAAAACAGAATTCTTTTCTTTTTCGATATCTTCAATTTTCGTCTGAAATATTGACATTAATGAGTGAGCAATAAATAAATAAACTTCGCTGAGTTCATTTTCAAAAAAGTTCTTCAAAGTAATTGGTACACCAAGAGTAGATAAAAAGTACTGCTTCAACGGCTCATACATCTTCAATATTCTTTCTATCGCTGGAAACAGACTAAGCCATCGGGTCTTGCTATGAAACAAAAGTTTCTGATAATTGACGTCTATATATTCGCTGATATCCTTCAACGCCTCCGTGCGTACGGTGTATACGGAAAAATAATTAAACAGCTTCATTACTACAGATTCTATATCAATATGCAGATTATCAGTGCCATGTTGAATACAATTGTGTAGTATGTGCGCTGGGCACCCAACTCCTACGATATCTTTGTCCAGAAAGTTTTTTAAATTAGTCCAAACATTTTGTCCCGGTTGTCGATTAACTCCGCCAAAATTAACATTAGCGTTGTCTGCTGTAAATGATACACATTTCATCAACAAGTCGTACTTTTGCAAACTTGTTTTAATTATCTCTGTTATAGTGTCAGCAGTTTCATTGGGTGTGCTCAGCACATCCAGCAATTTTGTTTTAATGCCTTCTTGCCAGTCGAAGAATTGTATCATAATAGGAAATATTTTTTCAGCACCGTGATTACTTGCATCTGTGGAAACGCCCAAGTAGTTGACATTTTGTAATGAGACTTGTACCTGTTCAATTACCCACGGAGATATCACGCCCGTTACAATGGCCTCAGTCTTCGTTCGTGCACTAGAAATACTCTTCGCAGTGTTGGAATCGGCAAATATAGCCTTAACCAGTTGGCTGGTGCAATCCATAGATTTAAATGACTGGTGATGTTTCACTGTGTGAAAAGCTAAAGTGGCTTCAGCGGCGGATTTTTTGTCTGTCAGTCCAGAACTTTGTGGTAGAAATAAAGTCGATTTTGGTGTTACTTGAAACAGTCAAACTATTTTTTTTATGTTTTTCCGTTAGGATATGTTTTTCAATATCAGCACCTCCCTTGAACTTAATTGAAAAATGATTGTTACATATTGAACAAAACACTTCGGTAGGTTCTCTACCATCTTGCATAATCGGAAATCTTTGTTTTAAAGTATCTGTGAATGTACACACGTATCGTGGACGTTTGGTACTTGAAGACATTTTAACTCTTATCCGTTCAACAGCTCCGATTCTCGCTCGCTCGCCCGCCTCGCTCGAAGCGTAGTCCAACCTTCGCAATGGCGCAAGACGAACTGACTGAGTGAGCGAGCGAGCGGCAACCGCGCTGCGGGGCGACGGGCCCTCCTCCCTCCACCCCGCTGTTTTGAGTGCGATGTACATACAAGCTTGCAACGCGTCGCGTAAAACGCGTGCGCAAGATAATAATACGTTTTTGAGAGAAAATTCTCAAGCTGTAGAAAATCTCAGGACTTTTCCATGGAAATCAGGCCTTTTCTCCGGACTTTTGATTTTTTCATCTGGTAACCCTATCTTGGAGCATCTGATCTATTTGCTTTTTAATTTCCTGGAGTCTGCATTGGGGGTAACCTAATAAATAATACATATGTTTTATTGTGCACACACTAAGAGGTAAAAATACAACAATTATCAACTTATAACTACAGTGTACCACAATGGCGGTACACACAAACCTACGTGCTTTAATATTAATAGGGTCCTCATTTTTATTCCGAATACTATGTTTTACATCATTAGCAAAAGTTGAAGGAATATTTTCGCCATAAAAATATCTTTAAATGACTTACAATTTTCTTCGGTATTTATTTTTTATGTGATCGAGTTTAAGACGATTTAAATTTTCCGTCAGTAAATGTTCAGTATTATCTCTATCCCGGGTATAATTTACGTTACATTGTGAATTTACATGTAAATTACTATCAATAGGGCTGCAATCATTTTTGTGACGTGTAGTTTTGTGTAACAGTATTTTATGCGAAACCATCTACACAGTTAACTAATGCTGTGGGCATCCTAACTCGTTCACCAAGTTGTTTATATTCTAAAATAGCTTCTCCATTTTTAATACAAGTTGGTAATTTAACTCTTAATTCTGAACGCAACGGCAATCGGTATAAAAGGTATAAATTTTTAATAATTTATTTTTCATATCAATATTTGCTCCGATGTGATTTAACAAGTCGGTACCAAAAAATCCACCGTAACGACTATCAACACTGTAAACATAAAACTTATGACACTGTGGACCTTGGAAAAATTCTGACAATTATTGAATAAAAATTACTTGAACGCGTATACTCGCAGCGTGAGTACTAACTACTTCGAATGGTTCTGTTTAAAAAAATTCCTTAAAATATTTATACGCAACCTCTGGGCTACTAAAAGACCGAGAACTACCAGTGTCTATCATAAAAATGGAATTTAATTCTGGAATTTCTATTAGGGTACCGAACGTATACTATTAAAATTTACATTTACCCTTGAGAGCCTTGTACTGTTATGATTTCAGAATTGGTTTGGATGGAGGAGTCTTGTGACGTTTTTAATTTGGGATATTGTTGATTATATGTGTCAGCAGATTTCAATACAGTTGCTCCAAGGATTACTTCAAAATTTTGGAGTCTAGAATCGTCGGAGGAGTCTGAAATTCCTAATACAGCTGCATTTGAGATCGTGTCATTATAATATATATTGTGTCTTTATAAGAATAACGTGTTGAGGGAATTCTTACTTTTCTGAGGCTGTTGGATTCTTCTTCTGCAGAATTGTTCTCAAATACATCTGTACTATCAGTTGTTTTAAGTTTTTGTTGAGAAATAATAGGCTGATCCGTAGTCTGATCCGGAACATTACCCAAAATTTTGTCTTTTTCAAGCTGGACGGTTAGCTTGGCACATTTAAATTGAGAATCCACTGATGAGGAGCATCACAAACAGGGTCATCTGTCTTTAGAGACCTATTTTCTCTACATTTTAATTGAGAACTCGCTAAATTAAGAGGATCACATACAGGGTCATCCATCTCCAGGGACCCATTTTCTTGGTCAATGTTGCAATATACGATTTCCTCTAAAAGTTTGATTTGAGATGTGAAGGATCGCAGGGTTTGTTCATCTTTATGAAGTGTGACATCTTTTCTCGAGTCTGGAAACGGTTTGTCTGTCAGCTTTGATGGAGCAAGTGCCAGTGGATTCACAGCTCTTCTGTTTAATGGATAGATACCCGCTGTGATGAACCCAGCTCGTATGTTTGATGGCGTGAAGCTTTTTTCAAATGCAGGGGTAAAAATTTGTGAAAATCATAGAGGGTTGAGGTGTCGCAAGGATTCTTAATTTTCAACTTTTAGAGGTCGATGAACACTGACATCAAGTGGTTGAAGAATGGCACTCGTGTGTGACGGTATTGTAAACAATATTATACGTTGTGATCGAGCGTTATCCAGTACAGATAGCATAACGTGACTGGCGTGTGAGTGCATTATCAATAAAACAGGTCTTGCTGGAGGGATACATCGAACAAAGAATTTCAACCAATCTAGGAATAGTTTACTCGTGATCCATCCCTTTGGAGAAAAGCGTACTTGGGTGTTTGGCATAAATCCTTTTGTCAGTTGTGGTATGATTCTAACACCTTTGAATATAATAAATGGAGGGATAAAACATCCTGTCGCATCTATGCACGACAGTAATGTGGTTGTCGTGCCCTTTTCTGTGTATGTTCTATAATATTATAAACATATTTTTTCCAATTCTTGTCACAATTTTGTTGGGTTTGTTGACAAACATCAGACCAGTCTCATATGACACAGTTCCATATTTTTTTCAGGCAGACTGTCATATTATTTTTCTAATTCTTCATTAAAATCTTCCAAAACAATCGGATTTGAGCAAATCGCTCTACTTGCTAAAAGATTTTCCGGTGTTCGCAAAGACACTCGATTGGACCAATAATTGTGCCATTCAAAATTCCCGTCCACATGTTGATTTTAAACTGAGTACTGTGATCTCTGTTCCCGTACCAAATGTGGATTCTCCACGTGCCTTTCGTGTTAATTGTGGAGGTTCGTGTACCCATCCTTTTTTAATGTTGATTCATCGGACCATAGAATTTTTTCAAAGAATCTAGGATCGTCCTGGTAACCTACCTCTGCAACATCGTTCGACAAAATCGCATCCTCTCAGGGTAGTACTTTGGCTCAAAGTCGTAATTTTGCTTAAGACAATATAAAACTAATAAAATTACATAACCCCTGTCTACTTAACTTAAAATAAGTCAATACTTTCAGTTAAAACTACAAATAATCGTCCACAACTACTATAATTCTGTGAAGCATAGAAACCACTCAGCCGCTAAAACGCTAATATTTTTGACGAACAAAATAAGCTCTGACACTAAAACGACGCAAAACCATGACGAAATTTTACTGCCACGTGTAAGGAATATCAATTACAATTCATTTTATTGGAAAGAAATTAAGAAATCGGTCAAATACTTACATAAATACACAAACACTGCTGAAGTTAAATAAATTGTAAAATATTGTACTTTCACGTCAAAAGTGTTGTAACAACCTATTTTTAATAAATGAATTTGACTTTGACTTTGAAGCCGGAGAGATTTACGCGCGAACTGACAAATTCGTTAGTTGTTGCTATCTCGCTCATCCGAGCGTCATCAAACTTTACAGACGAATTTGAAGTTTATGACAGAGGTTTATGGTTGTATTTTAAGTAATTGATTTCATTCGTAAAGGCCGACAAACCAGTAATCATCGAATTAGGCAAGTCACAGAATTAGGCAAGTCACAGAATTAGATGAGTAGTGAGTACGCCCTATATTATAAGAATTTACATTTATCTTTTCTCGTCTCTTGAGGCTCGCATGTGAATATTTTCAACACTATCCACTGACTGAGATTGATGATGATTATTACTAAACATGGCTGAAGTCAACGTCTTCGTCCGTTAAAAGCTCCGCCGCCGGCGCGGTAATGGGCGCCGGCTTCGGGCTGTCGCTCTTCTTCCCGCCATCGCCACTCAAAGCGGCTAAAATGGCCCTCTGCCTCGCCGCCTTAGCGGCCTCCTCTTCTTTCTTCGCCGCCTTAGCGGCCACCTCATCCTTCCTCGTAATAAGTGGCCCCTCCGTATACGAGGGCCGGCCACCGTCTGAAGACGGCGCATGGGATTCCCCGGCACCTGAGGAGCCGGGACCCCACCCGGAGAATACTTTGCTCATTACGATCTCCCATCATACTAAACTCCGACACCCCGGGTCGCGGGCTCGTTCGTCACACAGCGAGTTCTGCCAGACATACACAACAAACACACACACAATCACACACGCATACCGGCGTTCAGCCACCCCCCCCGTGTCCCCGTGAAAGGCTCACGATGGCACGGGGAAGGTGCCCAGGGACACGAACGTGGACGGACCGGCATCACCCCCTCATTGCCACTATCCCTGGGTGACCTTCGTGTGCAGCATCCAATACACTTTTCCGTAATTCTTTTGGTATTACAATTTTGTTGCCCCTTAGTAATATTTTACCATAAAAACAAAGTTCACTTTCAAAAATTTTTTGTCCCATTACCGAATCATTCCAGACTTTATTGTACATTCCTTTTTTTACATTTTTAATTTCTTGATCTTGTCCTGATGTCCTGTGCCACTAATCGAATGAATCCTAAATATTATTATATAACTTAAGTCTACGTTTTTATACAACTAAATTACTGATGATGTGTTTGTCAGCTGTTCCATTTAGGAAGAGCTGACAAAGCTGATCGGGACAGGGCACATTTAACTAGTGCCTTTAAATTGAGAATACAGTAAAGATTTTAAAAGTCCTATTACTGATGCTATCTTTCGTGATTCACAAATTCGGCCGAAGTTGGATGCTGTAAGGCGTTTACGTCTTCCAATTGGAATGAAGAGCGAGAATAGGTGTGGGCAGTTGCCCACAACCTATTCTCGCTCTGGCCAACAGTGCACAGAGTACTTTATTTTATAATACAGGAATAGAGATAGATTCACGGCCTAAGCTGGAAACGACTAGTGGTGCCCTCTGATAGTGGGTTTTTGACCCGTATACCGTAATGTATTTAGAGCGACAGCCTGAGCTAAGTATAATTATATTAATTTTATAGGCATACAAAATAAAACATGTAATACGGTATTAGCGATTTATTTCTTGTTTTGAAATATTTATGCGACAGCTTTTTTGCCTCAAATTTTTATACACGTCATAAGAAACAAAATAAAACGTGCAATATGGTATTAGCTATTATTTTTTTGTTTTGAAACATTTATGCGACAGCTTTTTTGCCTTATATTTGTATGAATCTGCATCATTATCACACTCTCTCCTTTTCTTTAAAATAAAAATATTTATTTCTTTGCAGTAATTATTTTTCTGCAGTATTTATAAACAATCTGCAGAATATTGTTAGTAGGAATTCGATTAAATTGTCTTTATGTATTTGACATTTTATAAAATTAATTTCTGTTGTCATAAATACAACTGTTTTTATTGTCTCCACTAAATATGTTTTTTCTAAATTTTCTTTTATTTATATCAAGGAGATATTTAGTGGGACTGCAAAGCCATTTTTTATCAGTAACTCCCGATATCTATATTCTGGCTCGTCATTGCTTATAAAATCACTTTTACATTGTGCACACCCCTTGAAGACCTTTTCTTGAGCTTTTATTATAAAATAGCCAGTAATATATTGTACCCCGCCAATTTCGCGGCGGTCATTTTTGTCTTCAAGGGGCATATTATATCGGGAAGAGATATTTCACAAGTTTTGTTCAATTTGCATGCCCCACCTGTGATTAATGTCTTACAAAGTGCATATTCATTGACAATTTCACAATTATCTCCAGGGGCGTGAACACTAGAGAGACAATCAGTAAAGTAGCATCTGCTGATTCGAATCGGTCTGGTGTAGGGTTAATAAGCATTACGTCATCCATGGCTCCTAGTTATTGGTCCAAAAAGTTTTCAATTGGGTCTTGATTGAGATACCGCAACCAGACCGATATTACCCCATATTTTTCTTTTACGATTTTAATAGAGTTTCTATTTCCTCTAATGTCCACACCTAATTATTTATCGTGGGTACATATTCATATTTTAATGAATTTTTATTTATTCATAAATTTCATAGTTTTTGAAATTGATAAATATTTTATCCATATTTTATGGTAAATAGAACACGTAGTTACTGGTCCAAGGAGGGGTTTACTAAACTTTTTACATTTCTTGTTTGATTTCCCACAATTTCCGTTAATGGAGTCGAATAATTCGTCAAAAAACAAAAGAAGGTCAGCAGTATCCTTTGTCTCTGCTGGTAGTATGCGCTTATCTGTAAAAAAGAAGACATGTTGTGAGTGCACAAAAAATTACAACAATTTTCACTACTTTGCGATGTATTAGAGAAAATTGCCATAGACACGAGATTAACAATAAAACCCATTTATTTTCATATCTTGGGATAAATAGTGATTTCCAAATAATGAATACATTTTTTTTTGTATGCGACTTACCTATTTAATTCTCGATCCCGTTGCACTGAAGGTTGCACTACCCAATAAAGCTTCTTTCTCAAAATTGTCGCATAGGTTTTGGTTTCATAAGCGCCTGCGCTTTGTCTTATTTAGCCTGTTCTCTGACTGCTTTCTTAATAGGTGAATATCGTTATCCATCTCATTTTCTGAATCAGTAGCTAAAATATTTGTCACAGTCTTTTTTTCTGTATATGTTTTGAACCAGATTGAAACCAACAGTATTCACTATTTCCAGTAATGCTTTTGCTCTCGAGCTAGAATTTGGAAACGGTATTCGTGTTTGTTTTTCTTCACAACAAGGTCAAATCAAACAGTATCAATATTTTTATCGGTGATAGCTGTTATACCCTTAGCAGTCAGCACATAACTCTAATTTCTTTACATCTGCCAAGTTCAAATGCCCCATTCTCTTGTGTCACGTTATAATGTCTGTTTTGCCCCCACATGAAACCGCACAAGCATTTGCAGTAACAGTGTTTAACTTAGGCTGACCTCACATTAGGCATGTGCGTTTCTCGGGCGTATGAGCGACGAGATCGCTGCGTTCGTGCCGCTAGCGCACTGCAAAAGCGTCGCGCTCGCGGCGTCCTCTCATGTTAATGGTTAGTTTTGCATTAGCTATATTTTAGACAAGAGCGGCTTATAACTAAAATTCCGCCAATAAAGTCCTCACTTGTCCCTTCAAACTTCAAAGTCAATGGGATGACCGTCCACCTTCACCATAATAATATAAGGTTGGTCACCTGTACCGTCCACCTAGATGATTAAGAAATCTTCAGTATCCTTGCACTTTTAACACAATGGTTCACGCGACTCGGTTCAAGTTAAATTTAGTGAAAGATATCGGTGTTATTTTAAAATAAAACTTATTTATTGTTACTAATGACATTTATTAAGCAAACTGAAATTAAAAAATTATCTCCTCTTTCTTAAACTAAATAATATTGACAAAACTTCGGACTTTTAAAAAAATCAAATATATTCTTTAGAATCTTCCTTGTTGAGGAGCTTCTGACATGTTCAACAATAGTTTGGCTTTTGTTTTGATGCTTCTTGGAACATTATTCTTACAAATACGTTCTAAAATTAATGGTTGCACAAGCTCAAACCCCAAAGACTGAAGAAAAATGCGTCTGCTGATGTTTTCATTTGAATTATTCAGCTGATGAATAACTAGGCTATTTATAGCGGTAACATTCTTAAAAAATAATGTTAGAGACCTACTATTTCTAGATACGTCACATTGACGACAAATCCTTTTCGCAATTCCACCCCACACTTTGTGTGATTATAAAAAGTTATGATTTCAGGTTTTTTCCGTCGCCGGTAATAGCATCTATTGCTTCATCGTGGCGCATTGTTGACGATAGTAAGACTGTTTTGTTCCTTTTTGGCACATAGCTGACGAGCGTGCATTCTTTTTTTTTTTAAATGGCTTCGCACGTTTCTGGTATTAGTTTTGAGTTGATATACCAGTAGAAATTTGTATTTCTTGATACTATCTACCAGTCGTCAGATAATAATAATATAATGTTGCAATGAGCTTATCTTGAGCCAATATAGAAAGTCTCATATTGGTATCTTTTTGTCATGATGATATGACAATGTTATCAAAGCCTGAACTAAATTAATTAATAAGTCTTCGAATGTATTACGATCCCTCTTCATAAGGATTAATGTCTTTGTCGTCCGACATTTTCGTTACATTGATATTGCAATATAAATCTCTATTTTTATTAAGGTGTAGTTTCACCCAATTTCCTTTTCTTCTTGTTTGTAGAGGTGGTTGCAACTTTGCAGCTAATGTGATTTGGAAGGAGAGGGCTTGTCAGCTGGTCCTCCCTGCCTATACATTATGATGATTAGAGCTCTCAACTGGCTTGGAGTCTTCTCTTCACATTTCTTAATGAGCCGCGAGCCAAGTCTCATATTTGTGTCTTTCTTTGCTATTAACAGCTGAACTAAATTCAATTAGTCTTCGAATGTGTTACGATTCATTTTCATGAGGATTTTAAAACCCTTGTCTTTTTTTCATTAAAGAAGAAAAAAAAGAAAACAAGATATTATGCTGACAAAATTTAATGATATGTATTATATTTAGTCAGCTACTTATTTTAATTTCGATACATGTTCCATGGTTTATTTGGAATTACACGATATAGCATCCTAGTAATCATTCAGTTAATTTATTGTCTGATATCCAAGAACGTAACATGTTTGCTAGGTCTTGTTAACACCTTTCTATCGACCCTTGACTTTGAGGGTGACAAGGTTGACCATTCACTATCTTGCATATAGGCCACAGCTTGACTAGCTCCTTTATAATGGTGGCAATAAATTCTTTGCTATTGTAACTTTGAAGAATCATTGGAGCACCCACTTCCAGAAATATCTCTTGCATTAACACATACTAAGGCGGGGATACGATCCTTACCTATTAATCTGCTAATTCACGACGTAAAGCAAACATTTATCGTGGAAGCTTTACAATTGAGTCTGGTGTCGTCTGAGTCAGCGTCATCACAATTCACAAGTCATTGATCGAACAGTAATATACCAATATCATCTAGCAAAATAACTACTGTTTTAAGCAGTTATGCCAAGAAAGCAGTCGATAAAGATTTTTTTTTTTATTAAAAAGTATGCGATTTGGCATTTGAAATATATGTCGTGTTTGGAAGACTAAAGCTTCAGTGCCTAGTTCTTCTTTATCGTTGACAGTTAAATTTTATTTATAATCAATTAATCATATCCCGTAATGTAATCGTATACCGATTTACAGCTTGGGGAAATTTATGCAAACTGGTGAAAAACGGTTGACTGGTAAAACTGTATTTTTTAAGGATCACACAACGTTCCTGTAAACGGGAACGTACAAAAAAGCTACAAAATACATTATCCTTCTGAGCTTGTTCATGTATTGACAATCAATAACTTCTTTAGTGCATGATAAGATTCAAAAGATGGCATTGGTTCTCAAATTAACCGGCTAATTTCGTTCTACTAAACCGGTTTAGTGAACAAAGGCTGGGGTCTTCAAATTAAATACTGAATGCGCTGAATCACTTTATTACACGTTAAGTTAGGTAGGCGATGGGCAGACGACTAACTCTCGCAGGAGTAACTCGCCACGCCACGAATAATGCTGATTTTACAATATGCAATTACCGAGAATTATAACACACACTACATACGTAAAACCTTCTATTCTAAACCTTCTAAAAAAATATTTACATAATTGACAAACAACAAAAATTTTTTTTAATTTAGCAACTATTAACATTTTGGAGCTTATGTTGTGACAAAACACTTAAATCTGTACCCTGATTACAATTTAATTCGTTCCTTAACATCTTCCTTGCACGTGTAACACAAACTTTGTATA
The DNA here is from genome assembly GCA_937595015.1 of Polyommatus icarus. Taxonomy (NCBI): domain Eukaryota; kingdom Metazoa; phylum Arthropoda; class Insecta; order Lepidoptera; family Lycaenidae; genus Polyommatus; species Polyommatus icarus. Next base: position 21,999,262 of record OW569322.1, on the reverse strand, counting down.
TTAAAAAAGCACAAAACACAAAAAGGATGACTGCCATAACAGTCACTGTGATGCTCAACACTTCCAATTTAAAATTAGTATTAGATGCTGTTGCGTGATTCGCTCCGTTTTGAGCGAACCCAACTCCAGCTCCGGCACCAACTTTTGCATCTGTCTTTCCGCACTCCTTCATAAACCTTTTTTTTTTATGTCGCAGGGGAAACCCATCATGGGTGCCCCGGGTTGGGTACCCCAGGGGTATGTGAGACTCTCTTCATAAACCTGCAGCAGTCTCTCTTTAAGCGCCGTATACTTGGCCTGGGCGGGTGGTAACATCACGAGGTCGCTGACCTGCTAAATGGCCTCTTTTCCCAGTTTTGATATGACCAAGTTGAATTTGGTCTCTTCACCCTGCTTCTGTGGGGCCATTACAGACTCGAACTGTGCGAACCCATAACCTTGGCAAGTCTGTCCAAAATTCTGGCAGCTTGCTGGACACGCTTATGGATGCCAACGCTGCGCCTGACGCCTCTTCATTATACTCCATTGCTTCTGTTTTTAAACCCGCACATGGTTGGTCCCAGACGTACGACCCGTTCTTTCCTCTAGACTAGGCTGACTATGTTGCGAGAATGCCGTATGTGCATAGGCAACCGACATACAGGCATTTAAAATCCTGTCCCAGGCACTACAGTATCTGAAAGAGTGGTTATTTCGCTCTGAAAATACTGTGTAAATCATCCACAACAGATGCAAATGCCATTTTTCTTATAGCAATACAACGCAATACTTTTTTATTGATCCATTATTTAGCCATATTAAGATTGTCGACCCTGTTTTGTTGAAGCTCATCTTGTGTTGTTTAACTGTGATAGAAATTCACTTTCCTTTTGCTCATATATCTCAGGTGGCATATCTGGTTCTAAATCTAACTGACCATAATTCTTAGTCGGGTCCAGTAACTTTTCTTCTTTTGTTTACCGAACAAGAGAAGTCATCACCGAACGCAATATTTCTCTTTCGACTTCTTTATCTATTTATTTTGGAGCGCTGTTTCTTATCTATGAATTGTTAGGTATATTTGCCAGGATTATATTTGCTAACAAATCCTGTTCAAATTTCTCTTAAGCAAACGAGCAGTCTGTGTGTTCGTGCTTGATTTTCGAAACCTCGGAAAAAAATACTTGATATCAATGGAGGTATCAACTTGAGTCTTACAAACACTTAAATGAAATTTACTCCAAAAGTTGATCAATATAAGTTTCCAGTCTTAAAGTTAACAGGTTTAAGTCTGGAAACTTATATTGATCAACTTTTGAGTAAAGAATAAAACATAAAATAAAATCTTTGTGCGCATAATTTATATATATTACTTGTTTGCGACAAATGTTTTTCTACACATTTCGCAATTTTTCACTGGTAATCTTTAGTATAAATCCCGCTACAAATATGTAGTATGCACATGCCCGTAATTAAGTGTTGTTAGTGTTTATTGCTTCATTAACTTCAAAATACAGAGCAGATGTTGAAGGTGATGAAGCAGTAACAACTGAGTCGGCTTTTGTTCCTGCGCACACTGCGAAACTGACAGGAAGCTATCAAAATTATTAATTTAAATAACATTGTTATCAGTTTCGCAGTTTCTAGTAGTTCCCATATGTGATAAATTACTAATGATTTGAACCCTTTGAACCCCCGAAGAAACCATTTAGACATCAGAGAGAAAACACGTACGTGAAACTGTCGCTCCGCAATCATTAATACATTCGGAGAAATAATAAGTGGCAAGAAATATAGTTGGAGCTGCCATAAAAAGATAACCTCAACCTTCACGAAGATACGCTGACGAAGCCGCCATCGAATCAACGGAAAATTGGAAGAAAAGACCGGATCATCAAAAAAACGGATATTAAGGTACAGTGCGCATACATTAAAACTCGCTGACCTTAATACACTTCGACTGCGCGCGGAAGCCAGAACGTGCCAAAACGAACGTGACAACAATCTATGAACAACATCGGTATCAACATCGGCTGACAACACACTATCACGTTTATCAGTCATCGCCATCATCATCAGCGACCACCCACCTCGGGAAGAGGAATCACGAGCACAATCACCAACCAGTTGCCACCATATCTCGCCGAATCGGACGATCCACAACAACACCAGCAGCACCATCACTGCAGCGGGGATCGTCATCCGGAGCCATCAAGTTTTACGCACCAAGGATAACAACATAAATATATCACCGCAACATCGGTAAGTCCATCACGCCAAAAAAAAAAAAAAAAAAAAAAAAATACATATATATTTATATATTAAACTTATATATACTTATTATATATATTTATATTTATATAATATATACTACATAATAATATAAATAATAATATAACATAGCATAATATTAAGTTAATTCATAAAATATAAAATAATGTCTCAACAAAATACTATAACGCCCACCTCTGGGGTCAAATCGCGCTCGATACGGGAAAATGTCCAGAACAAAACTAAGAAAATTGCCTCTGTAATAAAACAAACTGCGGATCGGTTGACGTCTCCGTCGACGTCGCCAACAGGAGCGGCTGCCACAGTGTCTACACCTTTGTCAATAAAACGGACAAAGCATCTGTCCCCAAAGCCGGCTTCACCGACACAATCAAGAGAGGCATCGCTTATCACGGACGGCGAAACAGCTGAAGGAACATCCACCCTCGACGTGGAATGGGAGGAAGGAGGTTTTACGTCCCCACACCTTATGGTATTGGACTCAGAAGAGGACCCGAAGCCAACACTTCAAGCAAACTCAGGTAGGGTGAGTATGATGTACCTGAGCCCTGCGCGAGGTATAGAAATGGACCTCGCCACAAAAGAGGCCAATAAAATCTTCCAGCAAGGAAAGGAGGCGCTCGAACAGGCCGGGAATATGAAGAGGGAATTAAGGGCAACAGCACATGACTCCCTACAAAGTCTATACGAGGCGTTCCTGTGCATATCGGACTCGAGAGCACGTCACAAGTGCAGCCTTGAAAAAGAGCGGTCTCGCCATGCACAGGAGCTCCACCGTATAGAACAAGCTCACCAAAAGCAAATACAAGCTATGAGCAAAAATTGGGAGTCACGACTAAATGCCGCCACTGAAGGGATCTGTGACACGCTGAAAGAGGCTAAAGGCATTCGTAACTGGCTAGGATACGAGACAAATGAGCCCTTCAACACCATAGCGCGTCTCGAATCTCAAATAGCAATATTACAAAAGAACATCAAGGATCTGGGACAAGCCAGCTGCAATCGTCAGGCGGACAAAGAAGTAGCACCTAAACTTGATAAGATGGAGGCAAACCTGACCAACCTGGCGACAAAAATAGGATCCATGGCGACCCAGATCCAAACTCTCCATAGTCGGGTAGAAGACCTAGCCCAAACCAAGGAGACAGTGGAAGAAACTCCCAAAAATGATGACATAGGCCCGGCGCTGGAGCAACTTAGGAAGCTGGATGAAAAAATAAACAGCCTCACTGTGCTGAATAAGGAGGCCATAGACCGCCCAATAAAACAGCAGTCACCCAATAGCTTTGCGAGACACCTCCAACCGATTACAGAGGGCCTCAAGACTGTCTCATCAGAGATAAAAGAGTTGCGTGAAAAAGAAGCACCCATACCACCACCGGTGCTCAACCTGCAACAAGACATAGCAATGGCAGAGGTCAGAGATAGCCTGGCCAAAATCGAAAAAGAGGTGTCTGGGAAAGCTGCTGTTCAACTCAAAGCAGTTCCTCAAACGTATTCGCAGGTACTAAGAAAGCCCTCTCCTCCTAAAGCTGCAAACCACACGCTGATCATAGGATCTAATAACCCAAGCCACACAGGGGAAAAAGTCCTAGAAAGCGTAAAGGCGGCCATTGACCTCAAAACGACTGGGGCAAAAGTAGACAGAGTCCGGAAAGCCAGGAACCAAAAAATCGTTATCAGCTGTGCAAGCAGAGAAGATTTGAATCTGGTCCGAGACAAAGTTAAATTCCGAGAAGGTCTAACGGTACAGGAACCAAAACCGAACAACCCGTTGGTCTGCATCCGTAATGTCTTGCACTCACACTCGAATAAGGAGATCGAAGACCTCTTAATTGCGCAGAATAAACATCTTCTACAGGACATCGACCTTTCAAGGGAAACAGTCACAGTAAGGTACAGAAAGCGAGCACGCAATCCTCATGAATCACACCCGGTCATAGAACTTTCTCCTAAACTTTATGGTCGGTTTATGCAGGTGGAAAAAGTCCATCTGGGCTTCGGGCGCAGCACCATCGTGGATCAGTCACCGTTGGTTCAGTGCACGCGATGCCTGGGATACGGCCATACAAAGACCCTCTGCAAAGCAGAGGAATCCGCTTGCGGATACTGCAGCGGTAACCATCCCGGGCGCGAATGCCCGGAGAAAAAAAAGGGCAAACCACCCACATGCATAAATTGCAAAAAAGAGAAAAAGGGAGGAGAAGACCTGGCACACACTGTTTTCAGCGAAGAATGCCAGGAGCGACAAATTGGGACAGGATAGCGAGGTCGCGAGTATCTTACTGCTAAGGGCAACAAAAGGGAAAATGGGGCAAAAAATTCTAATAGAAAAGATGGGCAGAAAAGTTCGCTCAACATCATCCAGGCGAACCTCCAACGCTCCAAACTGGCAACAGCCGAACTGTTTAAGGCGGCACAGGAAAAAGAAACCTCAATTGCACTTGTCCAAGAACCATACGTTGGAAACACAGGTGTAATGAAGGATCACCCAGGCACGCAAATTATCCAGTGTACCTTGAATCGCCAGAAGCCGGTGAAGGCCGCAATAGTTATCTTCGGTGACGTTGTGGAAATCACTCACGACTCTCAATTGATTACCGAAAATATCGCAGTCATCACAATTAAAGCTGGAAACACCAGAATAGGAGTGCTGTCCATCTACTTAGAGCCTGATCAAAACATCGACCCATATATACAACAAATAAAAGACATCTGCCCAAAACTACTCACACAAAACATCATAATAGGAGGAGACGTCAACGCTTGGAGTCAATGGTGGGGAAGCAGAATAGAAAACCGCCGGGGACAAGAATACAGTGCATTTCTGAACGAGATGGACTTCCAAATCCTTAATACCGGGAAAACGCCGACATTTGAAACCTATAGAGGTGACAGGCTGTACGAAAGCGTAGTAGACGTGACTGTCTGCAGTCCGCCACTTCTTGAAAGGATAAGTGACTGGAAAGTTGACAGAAGTTTAACTTCCTCTGACCACAATGCTATAGCTTTTAAGATACGTCTCGATAAGGAGCTAGAACCAATTAAGCTAACGTCGACCCGAATCTATAACACCAAGAAAGCACGTTGGTCAGAATTTAGAACCCAGCTTAAGGACACATTGTTCCAAAAATCCATCACACCCCAAACAGTGTCGGAAATAAGTAACCCACAAGATTTGGAAGAGATCATAGCTATCTACATCAGTACCATCCACGATGTATGCGAAAGCACCATCCCAAGACTAAACAGAAAAAAGCACAAAACAACACCACCCTGGTGGTCACCTACCCTAGAAGAGCTAAAAAAGGAAACTCTAAGAAAAAAGAGAAGAATTCGGAACGCTGCACCGAGCCGTGGGTCCTTTGTAATTGAGGATTATCTCAAAACAAAGGACGAGTACAACAGGGCAGCAGCAAATGCAGCCACAAAAAGCTGGAAAGAATTCTGCTCAACCCAAGACCGCGAGAGCATGTGGGACGGGATCTACAGAGTATTGAGGGAAACAGCGAAAAGGCAAGAACCGACGCTGCTTAGGGACAGCGTAGGAAATACGCTCAACCCGCAGCAATCAGCGGACCTTCTCGCAAGCACATTTTACCCTGAGGACTCTGTGGAAACCGACCAAGAACACCATATAAGGCTCAGAAACATCATGGTTAAGTCAGATCCGGAGAAAATTGAAGGCCTGTCTGACGACGATCCACCTTTCACGATGCCGGAGCTGGAATTGATCCTGCAAGGACAAAATCCAAAGAAAGCTCCAGGTCAGGATGGATTAACGGCAGACATATGCACAGCTGCTATAAGAAGTGATGAGAAGCTGTTCCTGGCAATAGCTAACAAATGCCTAGATTTAAAATACTTCCCAGAACAATGGAAAGTGGCCCATGTATGCATACTCCGGAAACCAGGCAAAGAGGACTACACCCATCCCAAGTCCTACAGACCAATCGGCCTGCTCTCGGTACTGGGTAAAATCATAGAGAAACTCTTCGTCACCAGATTACAATGGCGTCTCCTACCTACACTACATAAAAACCAGTATGGTTTCACACCCCAACGCGGAACCGAGGACGCCCTTTACGACCTAATGGAACATATCAAAACAGAAGTAAAAGCTAAAAAGATAGTGCTGATGATTTCACTGGACATAGAGGGTGCCTTCGATAATGCGTGGTGGCCAGCTCTAAACGCTCAACTAATAAAAAAGGGTTGCCCTAAAAACATCTACGGCCTTATTAGGTCGTATCTTCAAAATAGGAAGGTCAGGGTGAATTATGCTGGAGCAACGAGCGAGAGAGGGACAACGAAAGGCTGTGTACAAGGTTCAATAGCAGGCCCGACGTTCTGGAACCTCATACTCGACTCGCTGCTGCAAACTCTTGCAAGAATGGGCATACATGTACAGGCCTTTGCGGATGATGTGGTGCTGGTTATCTCAGGTTATAACGGTCAAACCATTGAACAAATAGCTAATAACATCTTGGCTATTGTTTCGGAATGGGGGCTGGAAAACAAACTTCGTTTTGCACCGCAAAAGACCAACGCGATGTTAATAACAAATAAACGAAAATATGACACCCCCATCATCCACATGGCTGACGTTAGGATCCAATTAGTAAAAGAGATCAAGCTATTGGGCCTAACTATAGACAACAAAATGACCTTCGCTGCGCACGTATCCAAAACCTGCAGGAAAGCAGCTGACATATACAAACAGCTGGCGTGTGCAGCGAAGATAAACTGGGGCCTAAATAAGGAGATAATCAGAACCATATATGTGTCAGTGGTCGAACCAATCGTGCTTTACGCAGCATGTGCGTGGGCCCCTGCGGTAGAAAAGTTGTACATAAAAAAACAACTGAATGCACTGCAAAGGGGTTTCGCCCAAAAAATCTGTAAGTCGTACCGCACGGTATCTCTGACCTCGGCACTAATCTTATCCGGCCTGCTGCCCCTAGACCTGAGAATCCAAGAAGCGGCAACCCTATTTAAAATAAAAAAAGGGTACTCACAAGAATACCTACCACCAAACAGGGAAGTGGAAGCTAAAGTGGGACCACTTCAAAACCCACATCCATCGCAACTCATCATAACTGAGTACGAATGCCTGGAAGACGTAAGCCAAAGCCCCACCGAGGAAAACCAAATAACCGGCCCCCAAATATACACGGATGGAAGTAAAATAGAGGGGAAAACCGGAGCTGCTCTAACGTGGTGGAATAACGGCCGGGAAACCAGACACTCCACTTTCCAACTAGAACCGCACAATACAGTCTTCCAATCTGAGATCTATGCGCTTTTTAGAGCGATCCAATTGGCAAGGACATCTAAGGAGAGCTTAATTAACATCATGAGCGACTCCAAATCGTCACTAAACATGCTGAGAAATCCTTTGGTGACTCACCCACTTGCGATCGAAATGAAGAAAGACCTAAAAGCCATAACAGAGGAAGGCAGAAAAGTGCGGCTATTCTGGCTAAAAGCGCACGTGGGTACCCCAGGGAACGAAAGAGCGGACGAACTGGCAAAAAAGGCTGCACTTACCATAAACACGGCCGCAGATTACAACAGAGTGCCAATGTCCTATATACGGAGAAAAATAAGGGAGGGAACAACAGATAAGTGGCAGGAAAGATACCAATCCTCCTCAACCGGATCGGTCACAAAAGTTTTTTTCCCCACTGTTAAAAAGGCGTGGGAAATACTAAGGCACGTTACAATAACGCCTACACACGTGCAAGCTATGACCGGTCATGGAGGATTCGCAGCATACTTGTATCGTTTCCACCTTAAAGACAGCCCCTCCTGCATTTGTGACCCCGCAAAGGACGAGACAATATTCCACCTGCTCATTGAATGCCCAAGGTTTGGTAGTTACAGATCTGACTTAGAAATACAACTAGAAATGGAGCTAAGTCAGGCAACCCTCCCTACCATCATGGAGGAAAAAGCTACCAGAGAACCGTTGATGGTATTCATTAGCAAAGTTGTCTCCAGTGCAGCCACAGCAAATGGTTCAACATTATACACAGGCCACAACAAATTAAACTATACACCAAGGCAAGTAATAACAAACACATCACAACACACACGAAATCAAACACAACGCACGCGAGCACAAACCTCAACGTCCATACAGACACACTTTACATCAGCCCATAGGCCAGAAGAAATACACGCGCCAACACAATCACAGGCGCACACAGAAATACAACGGGCGGTTTCAACCGTAATTGTAACACAGCCGACCCTAGAACAAACCCAACAATTACTAGCACGCGGACAAAACGGGGAACCGAAAATTAAATTAAGGCCGATCCCTCTCTTTATGTCAAATCCAACGGAAACATTAGGTATAACATACAGCCGCCTTAGCACTCCCAACCACGTTAACATCTCACCAGGACTAGCAGCAATCCTAAACGGGAGTACATCAAAGACGAACATGAAAATGAGCAGATATTTAGCTCTCCCAACATCTAATTTCGCTGGCCAACCATGCAGAATATTGCAATCAGACACCAAAACGATAATAGTATTCGAATGGGATGCGCAAACAGCCTTTGAACGGGCATGTTCGTCTTTGAAGGAGTTGGGAGCAATGGGGATGAGACACAGTACCACTTCACGCATAATCAGCGTAGACGCCATGTCACTGGGACAGGACAAAGGAAGGGCTGCAAATTACTATGGAATAGTAAAAGCCTCAGAACATCATGAGATAATCGTCTACGAAAATAGAGGGGATGACCTAAGCTTCCTCAAAAAGAATCGTGACGATCAGCCAGCAGCGTCCCAACCCAGCAACGAGGCGAACTCATCCTCCGCAAGTGAACGACTCCAAGCATCACGGGAGAACAAAAAAGAGAATGAAAAAGAGAGGGATAAAAATGAAATAAAGAAATCTCAAAACTCAATGGCCAAATTAAAAGCGTTTGTCGGCTCCATCAAAAAAGTACTTCATCGTGAAAAAATGGACATGATCGAGAATAAAAACACCCTTTCTCGGATCAAGGCTTCATCACAAACTAATCGGCAGGCTTCAGCAATGGAGGCTTTTTTGAGGGAACCATCTACACAAAAACCAGCAAATAAAAACAAAAGATATAGGGCCGATTTCGGGCAAGTGCTCCCACCAAAACTCAGACTTGCCCAGAGCCCCGAAGATCACATAATAAATGCCTTCCTCGAGTTCCAAGCGATAACAAGAGCAAATAAGACCATAAAGCTCTTGACCTGCAATAAGATCATGCAGGCCTATCAGCGAAAAAATCTAAAGCTGTTAGAAGTGAGACTCGAGGATGCAAAAGCTGCCATATACGACAATGTCACCTCCACAATAATTGCCGGGGCGATGACAGGGCAGTATATGGCGGCATTAAGTGCCGACTGCGGGTTCGTGGCTCTGGACGAGGATGAGACAAAACGCACAGGAACACTCAAATTCATCACAACATCTGAGGATCCAATAGTGGTAATAGCGGAATGTACCAGAATAATGCTGGAAGACAGGATACTAGAAAAGGCAGAAATCCTATCTGGGGACCCTGAATCCAGCATGGACTGGGACATATTCGCAAAACCAATCAATTACTCGTGGGTCAATGGGGTTCCTGGATGTGGGAAGACAACTTGGATCATTAATAACTTCAATGAGGAAACAGACGTTATAATAACAACGACGATCGAAGCAGCCGAGGATCTAAAGCAAAGGCTTTCGCTACGAACTGGCAACAAAGTTAAAGATAAAGTTCGTACCATGGCCTCTTTGCTGGTAAATGGGACAAAAGGAGCCTACAAAAGGTTGATAGTTGACGAGGCCCTCATGAACCATTTCGGCTCAATCGTCATGGCGAATCAGCTAACAGGCGCCAACGATGTCATCCTCATTGGAGATATTAACCAACTTCCGTTTATAGAGCGTGAAAACCTCTTTAAACTTAATTACACTCGTCCAAACCTGGTAACCGGCATCACCCAGGAGTTGTCTTGCACACACAGGAGCCCTATGGATGTGGCATACGCCCTAAGCATGGTCTATAATAACATCTATTCATCGAAGGAAATTGTGCGGTCCCTAAAGCTAACGAAGTACACAGGAGCGAGAATACCTAAAACCGATCTAAATACCCTGTATCTTGTCCACACACAGGAGGAGAAAGCAGCCCTCACTAATACAGGCTATGGATCGGGAACGGACTCTCGCGTCCTCACAATCCATGAAGCTCAGGGATTAACGAGTCCTTCGGTGATCATCATACAGACCAAGTCCCGAAAGCTGGCAATCCATGACAGCGTTCCTCATGCAGTCGTAGCTATATCCCGGCACACTAACACCTGTGTCTATTACACTGACACTGACGGAGACGCTGTGGCAAGCTTCATAAAAAGAACCACGGAGGTGTCAACCGAACACATAAAAGATTATAACATAAAAATGGCTATAAAAGACAGGAACGATAAAGTCCTAAGCCACATAGCGGGTTGTGACCTGTGATCCCCAGAGATCGGCAAAAAAAAAAAAAAAAAAAAAAAAAAAAAAAAAAAAAAAAAAAACGTAAACCTAATAACACTAACTTAGTCATAAATAGATTGTTAAAATCCAAGTGTGGACCCCAGACTCCACTGGCTGGCATCTGGTAGATTCGGCACAGAATGATATCTTTTTAACATCCTAGAAACTCCACCCAGCTTGAGTGACCCCTCTCCACCAAGCCAATGTCACAACATCTAAAGGCAAAGGGTGGAGCAGCATAATATCTAAGGAAATCGGAAATGTCGGATCTACTGGCCGCCACACTGGGACCACACCGTTCAAAACACTAACATTATAACTATATAATTTATAAAACAATAAATATATATTTATTTATTACATGTATATATTATAATCTATTCTATTATTATATAAAAAAAAAAAAAAAAAAAAAAAAAAAATCCATGGCGTTATGGACAATTAATTAAAATGACTTAATAATATTATTTCAATTATCCTTGGTGCGAAAAACCTATACAATAAATTTAAAAAGAAAAAAAAAGGATATGGGCGAAAAGCCCATAGACGGCCCCAATTTATAAAAAAAAAAAAAAAAAAAAAAAAAAAAAACCCTTTGAACCCAGTTTCAAATTGTCCAAATGTAGGGTTTGTTTTGGAACCACAGTTCCCACGAATACACCCAAAAAGATTTTCTAAGGCATCTTGTTGGAGTTTTCTTGTATCCAGGCTCTTTACATTATATTTTTTAGTCAAATTTCTACATACCATCATTAAGTGTCCATATCCAGCTCTCTTCATGGAGGTTTGTGTGGACTGCCTATAAATTTTAATGTAGAAAAAAAATCATATTTTGAAAAAAAAAATGGGGGCTAGTAACTAGTTGCAGTAAGGTTTGTGGTATGACGCTATCCTCTCCTAAAATCAGATGATTCACTGTTTAAGCAGTCAAATGTTTTGTCTATAATGGCAACAACATAATTACTGTTGTTGTGGCTGCTTAACTGTGGCTTCCTGTAAATGAAAATTGTTCATTTGAGTGAATTTAAAATGTCAATTCACTGAAGGGACGTATTACATCATTTGAAGCTTATTACCTGTCCATTACATTATTATCAATGCCATAAATAAGAAGAAGAAGATACATGATCAAAATGGATTACAGTCCCATAATTTTTATAGACTTCAATATATTGCCCTGGCTGTACTTTGTTCTCCGTATGCTTAATTTCTTTTTCTATAAGGCCGACTACTCTGTCGGATGGAATAAAAGAGTGCCCTGGTATAGGAAAAATCAATACAATTTTTTTTATATGTGGCGGTGCCTGACTCAGCCAGGTAGCACACATACTAACTGGTTTGTATGTGAAATTTTGTGGGCTGTATGTAGAAAGGTTTTTATGATAAGAAATACTGGGAAAATTGCGAGTAACATGCTAATAACGACAATTTATTTTTTTCATTCAAACTGTTCTTACCGGTCTGTCAAAATATATACCTATAGAAAATTTTAAGGCTTTTAATATAATTATTAATTAGTAATAGCTTTATCAATATATTATGTAAATATTTTTTCTTTATTCTTTGGACACATGACTCTCTTGTATCCAGTTTGATTAAATTGACGCGAATTTAAAATATCAAATATATTAAGTAAATATATTGATAAATTCGACGGTAGCATTACTTTTTGCAAAAGAACTAGAATGTAATATTTCATTGCAGAGTGTTAGGGCTTTTGCAACACTACGGCTTAGCAATTGTGTTGCTAACTTTACTTTCATAATCTGATTTTTAAAATATATTTGCATCATTACAAAAGCTTTAGTAGCTTTCTTTTCTTTGTTTATGTTTCCACTTCCCATGTCCACATGACCCTCATTTCTTTCACCTTTCCATAATTTGGCCTGTCGAATGTTCATATTATCAAAAATGAGACAGCATTCAATATTTTCCGACATAATAGTCCCTTTTCAGTTTAAGCATTGAAAACGATTCTTTGATTGAACGATTGAAAACGAAAGGTATAACCTTGCTGTGCTTCATTAAGTCAGGAAAAACACCATTCTCTATACAGTTATTAAAAATCATTGCTAAATGAGGAGCTATGATGTCAATTATTGATTTAATAATTTTTGTAGACATGCCCCAAAGATCAGTGGTGTTCTTAATGTTTAATAATTTAAAAGTATCAATAATGTCTTTGGGGTCCAATCTCTTTAAACTTAAAATTGACATTACATTCCTTTACATTATCTTTGAGTAGTTTTTCGGCAGCTGCAGGTGAAGAGTTTAAGTTTTTTGTAGTTGAGACCGGAATGTCAGCAAAGAACTTTTCAAAGGCCGTCGCAACTATATCATTGGTAATTTTTTTATTTTCAAAATACAGTTGAAAATCCGAGCTACGACAGGTGACGTTTCCAGTCTCACCAGCTATTACCTTCCAAGTAGTTTTAATTTTATTTTTGGAATTTTTAATCATTTCTTTATGTACATAGCCTTAGCAGCTTTGCAAACTTTTCTAAAAGTTTTAGAATAGTTTTTAACGTATTCTTTAAATGCTACACTATTGTTAAAGCATTTTTCTTCATACAGATTATACAATCTTTGCCTGCTTATTTTGATTCCTGCAGTCGCCCATTTAGTAAATTTATTATTATTTTTATTATTGTTTCTAACCGTTACTGCGGTAAACACATTGTTAAATTGGGTTCTTATTATCTTAAATAATTTATTAAAAGCTTCATCTGAGCTATTCGACCCATTCAATAATTGAATACTTGAACTTAAATTATTTCTAAACTTCTCAATACGTTTAGTATTCACAGGAATAAATACAAGCTTTTCCTCTAAGTTACTATCACAATTTATATTGAAAGAAGCTAACTGTCCACAGTGATCAGAGCTAAGCCTATTTATTATTTCTTTTTTATGTGGAGTAATGTCAGTAAAAATATTATCAATAAAAAAGATTAAAAAGATTATATGATTTATACAAAGATGTGAATGTAATAGTGGTGGGAGTCGAGTCTAGTAAATTTACATTAAATTCACCACAGACTATAACTTTTTTATTAGATGCACATATTTTGGATAGAATTTGTTCCATGACTTGTTCGAAGGATTCATATAATCCTGATGGAGGCCTGTATACGCTTACAATAATAAGATGACTCAACTCTATACAGGCTACCTCAATAATTCGTTCAGTGGAGAGACTTATAATGTCTTTACGTTCCTTAAATTTAATTTTTTTTCTAATTAATATTAAAGAGCCACCTCTTATGGCCTTTTCTCTACTGAACGAACTGGCAAACTGGTGGTCACTGAAATTGAATACGAAAAGAATACACAAAATATCGATGTCAAATTCCTTTAAAAATAACTCAGTTTCAAGTTCTTTACCTACCATTCCTTGTAGGTTTTGATGCACCAGATTGATTACACAATTATTATTACTTAAACCTTTGGAATTTTTATAATTTTTGGTATTTAAACTTAAGTTATTATAACTGCCAGAGACATTCTCTATTGTCTTATTCTCTAATTTAAATGATTATTTGGAACATGTTCCAATTCGTTAATACTATAGTAAGTATCCTGCTCAATAAAAGCAGTGGTCGTAGAAGCCAAATTCTTGGCTTGTGAAAAAATAAAAATATTATATAGCATACTAGCTACATGTCGCTTACAGAAATTGGATAGTAAATACTTATCCAAGTACATGTTACTTAATTTAAAACTTAAGTTATTTATATCCACAACCTGGCATTTTTGTGGTTGTGGGTCATTAATAACTATACAATTGTTATTTACAGCATTAAATAGTAGGCTGTTTAACTTAAGATACATTTTCCTCCTTATTAGTTCGTGGCAACATTTTTATATAAGGAAAAGTAAATAATACCAACTTTTTTATATTTTCAATTTTAAACAAGGACTCTAAAAGTAATTTCATTTGGTATTTGTTTAATTTCCCTCTTCTCCCAACTAAAATAATCAGTGTTGTGTTAGGGCAATATTTTTCAGTTAGTGCCCTTTGTACTATATCCTTATAAGTGGCTCCGGGCATACAAATATTAGAAACTGCATGTCCTTTGCAAATTCTACTCAAATAAGTGCCTAAGTTCTGCCCTAACTCATCACTAAATAACCTAATATTTGATTGGCTTTCAGTAAGTGCCTTCTCAGTGGAACATATATTTGACATATTTAACATTGGAAACTGAATGATCCGCCCGAAGCGAGGAACCGTTAAGTCTCGATAAGGAATGAACACGCTCCTCATTGTATCGAGTTACTTCAAGCAAATCATCCATTGCCAATATATGTCCCTGTATTTCCTTTTGTGAAAGTTCATATTTTTTTGTTAAACTATCTAAAATATCATGTAAATAGGAAATTTCTAACTGAAGGCTGGATACATCGGCCTCATAATCACATTTTGTCTGTTCCAAGACAATGTTACAATCTATCAAGTTATTATGCAATATTTGGTTTTGTTTGATACTGTTTGTTAATCTATTCATAATGTTTTTGTTTTTCATTGAGATTTGGCTATACTTTTTGATACATTTTTTAATTTTAATATATTTCTTTAATTTTTCTTACTGTTCATTTTAAGAGACGGTACTGTATCATCACAAGTTAAGTCATTTGTAGTAATGTCATTGCAAGGCACTGACAATTTCACGTTTGGAATAAGTTTCTTGAACAGGTCTTGTGTTTGACTGTTATTATGATAGTCTAGCTGGTCTTCTAGTTTAATAATATATTCCTCAGCATTATTTAGTTTGATTTGTAGTGCAGCCGAGTTTTTGAGTGTGCCTTCGTATTCCTCCCTGCACTGGTCAAAACTATCAACAATACTTTGCAGTTCTGAATTGTGTTTACAACTGTCCTCGTAGTCCCAGCTTACACTATTTAATTCTGACTTAAGTTGTGTGTTTTTTTTGCAGTACAAATAACATTTCTTTCTCATTATCATCTCTTTCCTGTAGTAGTGTTTGACATTGGTCTTTATAGGCTTTTAGTTCTTTGAGAGCCACTTGAAGTTGTTCCTCGGTACGGCGAGCCAAGGCTGAACGTGTCATCATTTTGCTTACTTTTTGTACAGAGCTGAAAATGATAAAGTAAAGCTTTAGTATGAACAAGTGTCACCTAACTGCTGTTACAATAAAGTCAGCCTTAAATTATATTTGCACGGTAATATTTGGAAAATAAAACAAGATCACAGGAAATAGATTGAAAGAGATTTAATGAAATTGAATTGATAAGTGAATAGGTGACAGAGGGACAGAGAAACAGAAAACAGTATAAACAGATTTAACAATTACTCTCAAACCTGCATATTACTGCACAATATAATATTATAGTAACTAAAGACATTGTGAACCTAAGTAGTAGTTAATATTCAATAATAATTTGAGGTTGCCTTTGTACTATAGTTTGTACTAGTGTAATGTGTGCACAGTTTTTTGTGTTATGTGTGTCTGGGCTGGTGTTTTTTATCTTCAGCTTCGCTTCCACAAGTCAAGCCAAGAGAGATGTTAACTTAGCCAAAATATGTGTGGTTCTTGGACGAGTCTCACTGGTGTGAGAAGTGTTTAGTTTATTTGTAAGAGTTTTGAGCAGCTGGTGACTCTTTTAAATGATAAATCTTGAGGAGTAGATGGCCTTGTGTATTTGCTTGAGCGCCATGGCGACGTCTTGCGGGCATCTATGTGTACAAAGAAGATCTTCGGTGACGTCTGCGAGATGATGCGGGCGATAGTAGTACAGCTCGAAGAGATTATCTCGGTCTATATAGGGGAGCTGGTTTACGTCCCCTATTAACAGCAGGCTCTCGGCTTTGGTGATATGTGCCATTAGTATTATGGATCCGAAGTGACTCATGAGTGCTTCATCTACGAGCAGCCTCTTGAGTACCAGGTCTTCGAGTCCCTTCGGTCCATTTACTAGGAGAGATGCAGCTGTGCGCACCCTCTTCGTAGCTTCGTGGCCTGCCTTTTCCCGGATTCTCTCCACGAGGTCTTTCTTGGCCTCGATCGTTGTCGTTACAACTACATCCTCTTCGGCGTTGAAGTTTTGGACAATCCACGTCGTTTTCCCGCAACCCGGGACTCCATTTATCCAGTTTATTGCTGGGATCGTCCATTCGTCGGGGGGCTCTACCTCGGACAGGATCTGGGACGTTTGTAGGATCCTGTCCTCCAGCCATATTTCTGTCCCCCTGGTGGTGACGACGATGGGGTCGCGAGATGGGATATTATAGACTGGTTGTCCTCTTCTTTTGGTCCGGTCCTCGTCCAGGAGGACTATTCCTGAGGTGGCGCTGTATGCCGCCATATGGGTAGTCATATCCTGTCCCTTAAGGACGGTCGCCGTGTTGTTGTTATAGACCGTAGCGTGGGCCTCCTCTAGTTGGATTTGTAGGAGGCCATCTTTGCTTTGTTGGTACGACTTCATGATGTCTTCGCATTCCTTGATCCTAATGGTCTTGTTGGCCTCTAATACGGCTATGTATTCAAGGAATGCGTTGATCATATGGTCTTCCTGTCGTACCACTTTCCTTAGGGTTGGACTCTTGACCAGACCTTTCTGTGCCTTTGTTAGGTGTTGTTTTGTTTGTATCTTCTGCGGTGGTTTTGGGGCATTGGTGAATCTGCTGAGCGCGTTTGCTTGGGTGTCCGGGCTTCGGAAGGTGTCCGGTCGCAAGAGCAGCTGTTCCTCGAGACCTTCTTGAGGCTCTCTCCTGAAATGTCGGCTCTCCTTCGTTACCAGCCGGTGGAGTTGCTGGTCAACTTTGGCGGCTGTAAATTGTTGTTTTGCCGCTATGGCGATCTCTTTTTGTTTTTCAGCTGCCCTTTGTCTCCTTAATTCCCTTTCCTTTTCAGACCAGATTTCCGCGCTTGACTTCGACGTCTCAGTAGATGGCCCTGGGAGTGATATTGCATGTTCTGCGTCTTGTGGTGTGGATGGCTTTTTCCAGTTGGTTAACGATCTTATCTTTTTCCTGATTTTTTGCAGCACATTTGTTGTGGAGTTGGGATCGAGGTTCTGCTCCACCTCTGAGGGTGTTGTGGGTTGGATTTCTGTTGTTGGGCTTTGGTGTAGTTGTGCTGTGGTCAGGCTTGATGCTGTCTCGGTGCTTTATTGGGTACTAGGAAGCTCAGATCTTGGGATCTTCCTTCGTACACCACGATCTCGTGTTTGTCTGCTGCTTTGACGCACCCGAGATAGTCTGCCACCTCTCCTCTATCAAAGTCGACGCACATTGTGTCCACACTAATTGTCCTTGGGCCGATGGTAGTGCCGTTGGCTTCGGATAGCTTCAACAAGAACGAGCAGGCTCTGGCAAATTGAGTTTCTTCGGTTGTTTTGTCGAATAGTAGCACAGATTTGTTTTTGGTGCGTACTATCCTACATGAGCTACCGTCAATCATCTCCTCGCCCAGTTCCTCGTATCTCCTCCTCTTCATGGTCGTCCTTGTTGTGCTGCCTTTGAGTATGAGAGCCAGCCCAGGTGAGATGGCGACTCTCTTGTTGCCAACGGTGGAGCAGAAGCTTATTCCCAATCTTTCATAGCTATTGTTCATGAACAGAACCACTTTCCTTATTCTGATCGAAGGTGTTCCACTCTCTCCCTCTCTTAACCATCTCGGAATATTGAAGAGGGGAGCTGCCGTTCTTTGTTGGAGTGGAACTCTGGGGTCCGTGGGTTCTGTTCTCTGAAGGATGCTATTCGTGCTGTTTGCGCTTTGTTGATCTTGGAACCTCTTTTTCGCGATGTTGAAAATCTTATCGATGTAAGCCAGGAACACTTCTTTGGCGTGCTGGTCCTCCAAATATTTATGTACGTCCGCTTCCTGAAGGTTGGTGTTCATCTCTTGTTCTGCATCGTGTCTTTGGTGCAGGAAGCGGGGACAGTCGAAGATGATGTGCCATACCGTTTCTTCAGTGTCTGGGTCGCACTCGCATCCTGGGCTTCCGATCAGTTTGAAGCGGTGCAGGTAGTGAGCGAAAGCACCGTGTCCGGTCATGGCCTGGATGCGGGTGGGTGTGAGAGATGTTGTTCTTACGAATCGGTATGACTTCTGTATGTCGGGCAAGAATCTTTTCGTGATTCCTCCGGTATCCGCGCAAAAAGATATAATAAAGAAAACATTTCTAGGTATCAGCTGAATAGCCTAATGTATACAGCTGTAAATAATAATTGTATTATTTTAAATGACTCGCATACACAATGTCAGGTTGTAGATATTAATAATTTAGATTTGAAATTATCTACTATGAAAAGAGATAAATACTTCTTATCTCATTTTTATAAAAGACGTATAGCAAAGTTGCTATTTAACTTTTTGTTTATAAAACCAGCCAAGTATTTGGCTTCCTCGACTACTGCTTCTATTGAGCAGAATTCTAGTCATATTTTGAACGAATTGGAACATGTTCCAAATATTTCTTTAAATTAGATAATAAGACAATGGAGGAAATCTCTTGCAGAAATAAATTAACTTTAAATAGTCAAAATCCTACCAATAACTTAATAGATTCAAATATAGTTAGTGAAAATAATTGTAATTTAATTAATCTGGTGCATCAGAACGTACAAGGTATGGTAGGTAAAGAACTTGAAATTGAGTTATTTTTGAAGGAATTTAACATTGATATTATGTGTATATCTGAACATTGGTTCAGATCACACAAACTCATTTTCAATTTCAATGATCACCAGATAGCAAGTTCGTTCAGTAGAGAAAATGCCATTAGAGGCGGCTCTTTAATTTTAATCCGAAACAATTTGAAATTTAAGGAACGTAAGGATATTGTGAGTCTCTCTACTGAACGAATAATAGAAGTGGCCTGCATAGAGCTGAGCCATCTAATAATTGTGAGCGTATACAGGCCTCCAACAGGGTTATACGAATCTTTTGAAGTAACTATGGAACAAATTTTGTCAAAAATATGTGCATCTAACAAAAAGGTTGTTATATGTGGCGACTTTAACATTAATTTATTAGATTTAACCTCAACTTCTGTTAGATTCACATCTTTATTTCAATCGTATAACCTTTACAGTTTGTTTCAGGAACCTACAAGAGTCTGTGAGACTACAGCCACTTGTATTGACAACATAATTACTAATCTTATTCCAGACAAAAAAGAAATAATTAGTAAGCTAAGTTCTGATCACTATGGACAAATAGCCTCTTTTAATATCAAATGTGACAGTGATGAGAAGAAAAATCTTGTGTTTATTCCTGTGACCACAAAACGTATTGAGCAATTTAGAAGTAAATTAAATTCAAATATCCATTTATTGGACAGGTCACATAGCTCTGATGAAGCTTTTAATAAATTATTTAAGGTGATAAGAACTCAATTTGATTCAATATTTACTTCTAAAACGGTTAGAAACAGTAATAAAAAAACTAAATTTATTAATTGGGCAACAAAAGGAATAAAAATAAGTAGGAAAAGATTATATGACTTATATGATGAAAGGTGTATTAACAATAGTGAAGTATTTAAAGCATATGTTAAAAACTACTCAAAAACTTTTAGAAAAGTTTGTAAAGCAGCTAAAGCCCTTTATATAAAAAATAAAATTAAAAACTCTAAAAATAAAATCAAAACTACATGGCAGGTAATAGCTGGTGAGACTGGAAATGTCACCTGTCGTAGCTCTGATTTTGAACTGTACTTTGAAAATAAAAAGATTACTAATGATCAAGAAGTTGCGACGGTTTTTGAAAAGTTTTTTGCTGACATTCCGGTCTCAACGACAAAAAATTTAAATTCTTCGCCTGAAGCTGCCGAAAAGCTACTCAGAGACAATGTAAAGGAATGTGATGTCAATTTTAAGTTTAGAGAAATTTACCCCGGAGATATTATTGATACCTTTAAATTGTTGAGTATTAAAAACACTGCTGATCTCTGGGGCATGTCTACAAAAATTATTAAATCAATAATTGACATCGTAGCTCCTCATTTAGCAATGATTTTAATGACTGCATAAAAAATGGTGTTTTTCCTGATTTAATGAAGCATAGCAAGATTGTTCCTTTATTCAAAGCCGGAACTAAATCGGATCCCACGAATTTCAGGCCTATATCAATTCTACCGACCTTTAGTAAAATATTTGAAAAAAATATTTTAAAACAATTACTAGCACATTTTAATTCAAACAATTTACTACATGATAATCAATACGGATTTACTAAGGGTCGATCCACAACGGATGCTGGTATAGGACTTCTTTGCAGTATTTTTGAAGCTTGGGAGGAGTCGCAGGATGCCTTAGGTGTGTTTTGCGATCTCTCCAAAGCCTTCGATTGTGTTGAGCATGCTACATTGATCAGGAAATTGCGCCACTACGGAATTAAGGACTCTGCTCTCAGCCTTTTGACTTCTTACCTTAAAAATAGGACTCAAAGGGTTGAGGTTAATAGTAAAAGGTCCAATGGAACCAAAATAGAATTAGGTGTCCCACAGGGATCTATACTAGGCCCATTTCTTTTTCTCATCTATATAAATGACTTACCTTATCTAGTTAAGGATAATAATAATGAGATAGTGCTTTTTGCTGATGACACTTCACTTATTTTTAAAGTGAAGCGACAACAGTCGAACTACGACGAGGTAAACAGTGCTCTCTCAAAAATAGTACATTGGTTTAATGTTAATAACTTACTTTTAAATTCTAGTAAAACAAAATGTATAAAGTTTACTTTGCCTAATGTTAGGCAAGTCCAAACCAATGTAGTATTAAATGATGAGAAGATGAATTTGGTTGACAACACTGTATTCTTAGGTATTACACTTGATAGTAAATTACAGTGGGGTCCTCATATTGTTAATCTTGCAGGTAGGCTCAGTTCTGCAGCATATGCAGTCAGAAAAATAAGGGAAATTTCTGACGAAGACACGGCACGATTAGTATATTTTAGTTATTTTCATAGTAGGATGTCATATGGAATCCTTTTATGGGGAAACGCTGCCGACATTAATACAATATTTGTGCTGCAGAAGCGAGCCATACGTTCTATTTATAAAATGTCTGCTTTAGAATCTCTGAGAGATAAATTTAAAGAAATTAGTATCCTAACTGTTGCCTCTCAATACATTTTGGATAATGTAATATATGTTAGAAAAAATATAGCAAAATTTAAAGTTAAAAGTGACATTCACTGTAGGAATACTAGAAATAAGCACAAGCTATATATGCCGGTGATCAGACTTAGTAAAGTCAGTAAATCTTTTAAAGGTCAATGTATACGCCTTTACAACAAAATCCCAGTAAACGTTCAAAATCTTTCCATTAATAAATTTAAAAAAGTAGTCAAAGAACGTTTGTGTGCCAAAGCCTATTATAAGGTCAATGATTTCATAAACGATGGCACACCTTGGGAGTAGGATGGCTTCTTGCAAGGCTACTTCTACATTATTATTAATAGGACTTACAATTATGTATGTGGATATTGTATATAATATTAAGTTACAAAATTGTAAACTTTATTTTAAAAGATTAATTTTTTCTCGCTTTTTTTGGTAAAAAAGTGGGCCCCGTGCGAGTTTCTTACGCCGGTTCTTCTCGCCGGGTTAGTTCCCGAACCGGTGGTAGGCATCATGTAGGACATTCTGAAAATATTTATTTTAAATTTATTCAGAAATAAAACAATTTTGATTTTGATTTTTTTTGATTTTATACCTGTCCTGCCATTTTTGTATGGATTCCTTCCGGATCTTCCTCTTTATGCAGGACAGGGGGATTTGATCATAATCCGGGATTTCTTTGGGGTTCAGAGCCGCTTGTTTTGCGAGCTCATCCGCTCTTTCGTTCCCGGACGTCCCCACGTGTGCGCGGAGCCAGAAGAGTCTTACTGTTCTACCCTCTTCTTCGATGTCCTTTAGCCGTCTTTTGATGTCCGCCACTAGTTGAGTTTTAGGTTTAGGATTCCGAATCAGTTCTAGCGAAGATCTTGAGTCGCTTAAGATGTTTGCTTCCTTATGTTCGGATTCCTTCACCATCTCTACTGCCTTATAGAGGGCGAACATCTCTGACTGAAACACTGTACAGTTTTTATCGAGTGACAGTCTGGTGTAATTGACTTCTTGCCCGTTCTCCCACCATGATATTGCAGCCCCTGTTTTCCCCTCGATCTTACTGCCATCCGTATAGATCTGAGGGCCTCTGATGTTGTGCTTTTCTATGGTCTAGGGCTCCATGTCTTCCAACTTCTCAAAGGTGGTGATAGTGAAGTCGGAAGGGTGGGGTAGTGTGAAAATATCGCAGGTCTTCTGTAGCGTTTTCCCGGGCGGAACGTAGTCACTCGATATTTCCTTCTTGGTTTTGTAAAGGGCTGCCGCTTCGTGTATTCTGATGTCCAGCGGCAGCAATCCTGACAGTGCCAGTGTAGATGTTAGTGAGGCAGTCCTGTAGGCTTTGCAGATCTTGATTGCAAAGCTTCTCTGTATGGAGTCCAGCAGCGCCTTGGTCTTGTTGAAATCTGCGGCTGGGGCCCAGACGCTCGCGGCGTACAAGATGATCGGCTCGATAACTGAGATATATATTGTCCTGATGATCTCTCCGTTTAAGCCCCACGTCACCTTGGCGGAGTGCGCTATCTGCTTATAGATGTTCGCAGCTTTCTTGCAGACTGCCGCCACATGCGAGGTGAAGGTGAGGGATCTATTGATTATGACGCCTAGAAGTTTAATTTCGTCCACTAATTTTATATCGGTTCCGGACATCTTTATTTGGGGAGCGGTGAGTTTCAGCTTACGGGTGAGCAGCATTGCATTGGTTTTGTGTGCTGCAAACCTCAGCTTGTTATGGGCTCCCCACCTTTCGACGATCCGGAGCACGCGGTTCGCTTTTTCTTCTATGGCGTCAATGGTCTCTTCGGAGAAGATTAATGTGATATCGTCGGCAAAAGCTTTGAAGTTTACTCGACCCCTGGATATTTGGTCGAGTAGCGGGTTCAATAAGATGTTCCAGAAGGTTGGTCCACCTGTCGATCCTTGGACGCATTCACCGAAAATTATGATTTTGGTCTCATTCGATTCGGAATACCATCTAGAACATTCTATCAAAATTCCAAGAGGGGCTGAAAAAAAATGCAATAGTTATAAACAATTAAGTACATAAAAAGAAGGGTTTGGATTTTTTTAATATTTCGAACTCTATTTAAGATAATCAAAATTTGAAAATAGATCCTTAAAGAAGAGGAAATTTCCTAAAAAAAATCTTAGATCCTGGAACTTTACCAATAATCCTTATAGCTTTAAATGAGCGGCGAAAGTAACGGTAAAAACGCGTAGTTCGAGTTTCGCGTGAATTGCCGCAATCTTAATTGATCAAAAATGAGATTTTCCTCAATTTCTACGAACTCAACCGAAAAAATATATATGTCGTCATCATCACCCGATTCACCTCTTTCATCTCGAGCCGTAGTTTTATTTATTCTTTCTATTGCAGATGAACAATTTGAAATTGAAATTTTCTCTAATGAAGTGCAATTTCCCGTTTTGTAATTCAACATGCATTCATTTGTTTTATATGCTACTACAAATTGTCTTGCAGTTGGGTTACAGTTTGGGTACAAAATAACAATTGTATATGATCTTGACTTAATTTGTAAAACGACAAAAACAGTAAAATTTTGCTTTCTATTAGGCTGGTATAAAAATATTTTAAAACCTCGATGCAGCCCAAAAATCCTAAATAACCAGCTTGATCTTCGTTCCGTACTTTGTCCTGCTTCGTCTAGAATCCTTTTTGTAATACTTCGATCGGAAAATAACCAGCTTGATCTTCGTTCCGTACTGGGTCCTGCTTCGTCTAGAATCCTTTTTGTAATACTTCGATCGCGGGAATCGCAGACACAATAATATACTAATATTCAATTGTTATGCGGCACCCGGGTGCCGCTTGGGAGTTGATGGGTTAAAATAGTTTGAAGTAAGTGCATCCTGTCATATGGCAATAAACGAACAAGGAATCGAAATAAGCTAGTCAACCTTGCCCACGAACATAATCTATGCATTCTTAACTTTTTCTTCAAAAAACCATTGTACAAGGTGCGCCGATATTATTAATGTTATTTCAACTCCATAACGTAACTTAACGTAACGCACTGACAGACATCATCCTGCCTATCACATTTTTTTCTTTTAACCTTTAAGGGATATTTTTTCCTAAATGTGTATTATAAATCTGACCATTCGGTGTTTCAATTGAGGTTACACCGAGGTTGTCAGGTTGTCAGGTTGTCTTTCCATCTGCCGATCCTATTAGCAGAAATTTAAACCGGAGTTTCTCCATTTCTTGATTTTAACTAAAAATGTCGTTTTATATGTATACATGCCGGATAATTATGATCTACAACAATATAACCTATTCAGAATAGAACCTTAGTGAAAAAAAAAAGATTTACAGTCAATATTATTTTGAAGGCCCGCCAATATGCCAAATTTGAATGAGATTAAAATATATAGAATTATCAAATCTATGCCGTTTCTTTACATACCTCTACCAATTTACAGAAATACCTTGGTATTTTCGGCGTATTTAAAAAATGGAATCACAATTTACAACGATTGAATTTAATTAAACTACCTTTTTACACAAATACCTACACTACCTACACTAATCTTAAAAATTGATCAAAATGTGCACCCCCTCGAGTAACACAGAGTTCGGCACGCTTACGCATATTGTCTTTCACACGATTAAAACAAACGGAACACTTCTAACTGTTTCAAATGCACTGATGACGTACATAAGACGTTTTATCTCCCTCCATAAATAAAAATCTAGTGGGGTGAGGTCTGGTGAGCGAGCAGGCCATGGCACAGGCCCTCCGCGACCTATCCAGCTAGCACCGAAGTGAGTGAAATCTAAGAAGTTTCGTACCTGCGCCTGATAGTGGGCGGGCGCCCCGTCATATTGATAAAACGAATCACGCTGATAATATGCTATTGGTACATCATCGAACATAATATCGTTCACCACAATATAATAAAGATTATGGTTTAATAAGGCTAGGTATGAGCCACCATTAAGACTTCCTTCAATAAAATACGGGTCCAACAAACAGTTATTAATAATACCAGCCCACACATAAGCGTCCTGTCGCGTAATGTACGGATTGGAGGGACTCCACCAATGTTCATTATGTACATTAAAAATACCAAGCTTTGTAAATGTAGCTTCGTTCGTATATAATATGTTTTTGTCTGTGTTTTGTAAAATCAACATGTCAAAATTCACGAATCAAGCGGAGCGTGCGGCGATGACACCGGTAGCGGGTAGGGACTTGGGGCGCGCGATGTTTCTTTGATAGCGCTCGCCGCCGCGCCGCACCGCGCCGGCTGCTAGTGATTGGTAAATGGTATGCCTACTTTCCTAGCCGTGTAATTTACTATTCGCACGTGTCCATGATTCATTTATTTAAAGGGAATTTTCAACAATAATTCCAATTTTCACCGCGCCATAACCTTCGCTATACATTTTCTGATTATTAGCAACTGTTACTAACCGCGGAGTGTCCACAACATAATTATTTTTCAATATACGAGGGGCGTTCAATATATTCTCGGTATATTTATGAAGTAAAAGGCGGAAAATTCTGAAATAATTATATTTTTCTCTGTAGTCACCCAGAAGCTCAATACACTTATTAGTTATATAAATTAACTTTTGGATATCCTCTTAAATAAATGATTCTTATACTTTTCCGAAAAATGCGCCTTGAGCTCTTCATCGTCGGAAAAACGCTTTCTAGGAATATCTTTTTTTAAATTTGGAAACAAATAATAATTGCTAGGGGCCAGGTCTGGACTGTAGTAGGGAGGATGGTTGAATTCTTCGAACCCACATTGTCGCACAGCAGCCTTGGCAACTCGCGCAGTGTGAACCGGTGCGTTATCGTGAAGAAGCAACACCCCTGCGCTCAGTTTCCCGCGTCTTTTTTCTATGATTGCTTGTGAAAATGTATTCACATATGACGTAGCAGTAATACTCTGTCCTTTTTGGTATTTTTTTTAAGGTTTCTTTTGTAGTGGCACTCACCGGCCCGCCTACACGGGGGTCGTCTTCAATGCTTTCCCTACCTCTTTTAAACTCACTTGACCACTTTTGAACTGCAGATAATGAAGGAGCAGAGTCTTGTTAAACTGCTAAGAATTCCTCGTCGATCACTTTTTGAGTTTTCCACTACTTTGTAAGGAATTTAATCACGGCGCGGTGCTCGATTTTCCGTCAACGTTGTCGCGTCAGTCATTCTTGCTATGTTAAACTTGAGATTTGTAAATAACTAGTGAAGACAAATGTTTGAATTTTTGTACTTATACCCTCAAATAATGTCATTACCTAATGAGACATTTAAAATACCGTCATCATAACTTAATCACTCTGATACCGAGAGTACATTGAACGCCCCTCGTATCTTTGTTGTTAGTCATGAGACAAGTAGCACCGGAGTCGACATACCAAGCATTGGAGTCCATGTTAACAGCTAGCGCTGTCAATGATGTTCCGTTCCATGCTTTCTCACACTTATCACTTTCATCCCGTTTTGTATTATTTCCATTGTTCGATTTGGTTGGACAGTTCTTTGTGAAGTGGTTAGGTTTCTTGCAAATGAATGTTTGGATGTTTGTTTACACCTTTTGAAGAAAACTTGTTTGCAAGCATCGTACCTTCCTCTACGTAAATTATCTTATAATAATTTACTTTTGACTGTTTCACTGCACAATTTAATATTAGAGTTTTCTAATGCCATGATAAGCGGATCATAGTCTGAAGGGTAAGCCGCTTAGCATTAATACTGACAGAAAATCATTATCCAATGGAGCGTTTTGTGTCTCTTAGTTGTTGATCTAAGTCTGTGATCTTCAAGATATACGCTTCCATGTTATTAAATTGTTCCAACTTTAATCCGAATACCGTGCGTAAAATGGACTTTTACGCGTAAAAGTGTGTTACGCGTGCGTAAAAGTCCAAGACGACGACATAGCCCTCTGTCTTCATATGATGTTTTTAGGTTGTTCCATGCCTCGTACCCAGTGGCAGCGTTTCTAACATAGGAAAAAATACGAGGGTTGAACCATCAATTAACATATCTTTGCGAGTGCCCGTAGTTGTAGATAGTTTGAAATGATAGGCAGATCTTTGGAAATGAACTAACATTGCTAACAGGTGCGACAGAGACGCCACAAATGCGTGAATTTTTTTTATTGCGTCTCCTGTGTAGACTACTCTACTCGCTTGACGACCTCGACCATCAATAATGTATTTTTCTGGATGTTGTACTTTGCATTGCAAACGGTCTCTTTTGATGCCATGAACGGCCAGAAACATGTTGAGACACCTCTATGGCTTTATTTTTTTACGGTTAAGTAATATTTGAGTACGCGTCTCTCTCTGATTTATTGATCTTTTTTTAGACGAAATCATCTTGGTATCTGAATGAGACTTAAAAAGTCCAGTTTCTGGGTTGAGTTTTCTTTTGGAAATTGTCGTTTCTGGACATTATAACCCATCTCTTGGAGTGTTTATCATATTGGTAGAGGTAGAGGGTAGATTACTTTGTGACATAGTTGTAAAAATAAAACTTAAATAAAACCCTCTTGGCGAGAAGGTTCTTCACCTTTCGTTTTTTGAGTAGTCCTAGTACGGTTCACGAGTCCTCTGACATACATTTTTCTTTCATCCCAAATAAGATTTTTCCAGAAGTAGGTATGAATGGATTTGCGTGTCTCTTATTCAAAATTATCACAACCTCTGAATTTGCCTTTTTACAAAAGTGAAAGTGCATGCAAGTGATAACTGACAAAATTTGATTGTATTATTATTGTTAAGTAGTACTTAATAGTTCCATGTGCTAAAGTATAAATTTGTTCTTATAATATACTGTCGTATAGACCTGACCTGACAACACGAAAATGCGTGACGATTTTCGATCTGTCAATGTGCGCGTGTGCTAGTGATGTATCTTTTGCTATCGGTAGTATAGTCCGTTCGAGTTATTTTACCTGAGTTTCTATGAGAAATAAATAATATGCAACTTTGACAGATTTTGTATTTCAAATTAGGTAATTTATTTGGCAGAAAATGGTGACGATTGAAAAGTAGAATATACTTACACATTTTCGTTTGGGGTGATTTTTCAATCGTCGGATATGTTATGACTTATGACATGCGGTTCTTATAAGGGTAAATAATAATACACATTTAAAGTTACTTATTTATTACTCAGGTAAAAGCTATCTGACAAATCAGCCCTTGCATTAATAGAAATGCAAATATAATGTTGAAAGTAAACAACACGCATAGTATAATATAAGTTATTCTTTAATTAAATACATATTTTATGATAATACTCTTACACCCCTATTACTCTTTTTTTCTGTTTACTTCGTTACTGTCCTTTACACAAAATAATATTATTCAGGTGGTTCCTTAAAGTCTCTTTACTCAAATTAAGTAGCTTACATTCATATTTAAGCCGAATATCAAAATACATTGCTATAATACATTACTGGTACAAATAAAGTTGGGATAGCTCCTTTAACCAAAACAGTATTTATTCTACTTTTTCTTTAAAATTAAGTATAAATAAAATGTTTGCTGCATATTGTGGAATTTTTGTTGGGATTCCAACCAACACGCCCAATTAATGTCAGCCATTTTCCTCTAATTAAAGGATCGTGAGGGAATCTGTAAAACAATTAATGATTATGATTAATTGCTAACAAGCAAATATCTTGGGTAAATAATAATAGCTCCCAGTCTTCCCACACCGGTTTCTGGCCTCCACACATCATTCCCACATTGGTGACCCCGACATGAAAAATAGCCTTTCCTAATCGCCATACCGTAGTAAATTTCTCAACTCTGGTACATAAAGTAAATCTTATATAATGCTCTGCTCCCACTTTCCATTCACATATCTTTATTTTATTAAAATATTACCTTGACCTTGCACTGAGAGTATCTTCTTGTTTCCTAATCTCCTCAATTCTCACTGTTTTATTATTATTATTCTGGTCGTGTTCTTGTAACTCACAAAAATAACTATGCCTGTATGACATGTGCGCAGATGCACCGCTATCTAAAATTCATACATCTGTGCTGGTTTCAGATTGTAAACATTGTTTAGCACTAATGAATGACGGTCACATGAGGAGTATTTTGTTTTATGATTTGAATAATTGGGTTTAAATGAGCCCAAATAGCTGAAGGCTGGTGACTGTTATCGTCTGAAATGGTACAAAATGATTGTGCACTGTCTCCCCAAAATACCATCCCAGTATGCAGCGTGATTTGACGTTTTCACCAAAATGCATGGATTGAACTTCTGAGCCGAGTTTGGACTCATAGTTCTTAGAGAAGTCGCATACAATGAGTGCTTCGTTTTCTTTTAGATCTGTTACAACCTTTTAACACTGGCGCTGTTGATGAATCATATTGAAGTGATGTTCCTTGAAACATTTTTTTTTTTTGCTTTTCATATTCTTATTTTAAAATTTTAATGCTTTCACCTTTCGTGGCCTTAACCACTCTTTTTGTCTTGACTTCTTTATTTGTTTCTCCATCTTTTTTTACGTATGCATAATCCTGTTTTGGTACATCCACTCATTCCACAAATATTTTCCTTGAATTATTATTAATGGTGGTAACCTTTACACTACTGGCACTAGTAGCAAACAGAACCGTTGTGTTTTCGCGTCCAAGGTCGCTTGTTGTTCTAGTGCACTCGTATCCAGTTAACCCAACAATTTTACTTCTAGACGGGTCTGAACAAAAACTTGTTTCATCTGGATTAAAAAATTGTGGCTTATCTGAAAGATTTATCTCTTGCGTGACCTTTTCTGGTATACAAAAATATTCAAGATCAATAAATGGGTAACATGCCTTTTTTCGTGCCATTTCGACAGACTGCGGTGTTTTGTACGACAGTTTATGTATTTTACGGAAAACTAGAAACCACTCTTTGTCTGGATTAATTATTGTTGTCATAGGATCGTTTTTTTTTTTTGTTTTACTTCATTTATTATTGGTAAAAGATGTGCCCAAATTACTGCAGGTTCGTGACAATAATTTTTATCCGATAGAGTGCAAAACGATTGTGACTTTTCAGCCCAATATATCTGGTTATTTGGTTTTTACTCAATAATGTTTAGCCTAGACTTCTTCACCTAATTTACATGTGTACTTTTACACAGTAAATCTTGTTTTGTTTCATCCTTTAGTGGTATGTTTTTTAATTCGATGCTTGTCTTATTGTCGTTATTAAATTTTTCCTCCATTTAATTTTCTAAAATTATTAATTGCTCTCTGTCAAAATTTGATTGATTTTCTAAGCATATTTTTTTTTTCTTTTAGGTGTGTATTTTCTTCAAACAGGAACGCGATCGTTGTATTCAAGTTGTTCGTCGATTCTTTCAGCTCCTGCAGGGTGGCCAAGATATTTTTCGTTTGATGGCCTGGGCATCGGTGAACGTTTTGAGCGAGCTGTCGATTTGTTCCTTTAGTCCCTTTTTTATCTCCTCGATAAGTGATAAATCTGTAAGCTTGGTAGGTCTTTTGGTTTTACTGCGCGTGGCGGCGATATAATTAGTAGGTGGATCGCCTGCGTTATCCATCGGCTCGTTGCTATCGGTCTCTGCTAGTGTTTGCATGCCGTAGTTGCCAGTCTTCCTGGGTGTAAGGGGAACAGTTATAGTGACGATTATCACTGTCTCACAGGTGTCGGGTGGAGGAGGCGGCTTACGTCACGCAGCACCGTATTGACCTTGTGGTGTGATAGGGATGGAGGGATTATCACAACAACACACTGTCCCTGTTTCGCAAGTGCGGAGAGGGGTGGCGAACTTGAATCACAACTCGCACGCACTGAGTGTTTCTTCCTTTCACTTTTGATAGTTTTATGTACTTTGGTTCTAATTATTGTTTTGCTTTAAGTCACACAATTGCATGCCGGTTTTATTTTTAACTTTTTTACGAAACAAGTGACACACATCTGCTCCGTGGCACGGTCGGGACGAAAGAGGGATATAAGTATATTAAAACATAAAATTATCTTTTATTTTTTTTTTTTATCTAGTTTTCTTATATAATCTAAATGATAAAACACGTGAATTTCTTTTGATATCGACTAAAAAAATATATAGAGCAAAACCAGAAACCAAAAACTACTCGTAAATTTTTACTATTTTGTGTGTGATTTTGGCAATATTTTCTTTACATTACAATAATGAGCACTTGCTATACTCGATACACATTCTGTGCTACTAGAATTTTAAGAATCCGAAATAGCTGAATTCCTTTATCTCTTTACGGTTTCAGGTACTTGTTTCATAAAAGCTAATGTTGGTTTAAAATTCCCAATATATCGAAAAAAATAATTAAAAACCATTACAAGGTACCGTTGAAGTGTGGCATCGGGGGTAATTTTTGACCCCAGCACTGTATGTAACTCCGCTTTCAGCAACAGTAGAGCTACGAACGTTCGTCATCCGCCGCACTACCCGACGTAACGAGATTACACAGAATCAGAAGAGTGTACATTGTACAATCTGTAGGGGAATTGTGCTTAAGATGACATACTTTTTGTTTGAAGGTAAATATTTAAAATAAAATAAGTCA
This sequence comes from Polyommatus icarus, assembly GCA_937595015.1. Taxonomy (NCBI): domain Eukaryota; kingdom Metazoa; phylum Arthropoda; class Insecta; order Lepidoptera; family Lycaenidae; genus Polyommatus; species Polyommatus icarus. The sequence goes on along the minus strand of OW569322.1, from coordinate 21,966,833 downwards.
CATGAGATCAGTAACTTACTTTTATAAATAAATGGTTCATAAACAACGAAATTAAACAGTTTTAGAAAAATCAATTTAATATAGCAGTGAAAAAAAAAACATAAATTGCACGCCAGGTCGACGAGTGTAAGATGACATATCGATATGGTAAGATGACATACTATTTATCCTTAGACTTTGATGGTATGTCGTCTTAAACAATACGTAAATACAAGCTGCATCAGCATCCCTCTAGTTGTCAGTGGTGTAAGGATTCTTTAGTTCTTCATCGTCGACAAAAAATATACAATGCTTCTTTGACCGATTTAGCGGAGACATAAGTAACTATAGTATGTCATCTTAAGCCGACGTCTAGTATGTCATTTTACCAAATGAGTAATAGTGGATACATTTACATTTTGTAAAAAAATTGTTAACGTTAGAACACGCTTTTATTAATAATTGTGGCCTATAAGAATCCATGTCCATAATAACAATTTGCTATAAGAAAAGATTCTGACCTTATACGTTTTTTCACCATAAAACACAAGTGTAAGAAAATTTTTCTCTCATCAAAATTAGGAAAACCTTTATTACTTTGTAAAGTACGGTCCCTGTCCGGTACTAAGTTGGGCTACTAGGGGCACACTGAGATGCTCCATAAACCGTCACAAGTTCACAGAAAGCACAATTATTTCAACGAATTTTGCCGATGTGTCGTCTTATCTGACTATGTCATCTTAAGCACAATTCCCCTACCTAAATGTTTAAATAGTAAAGATATCATAGAAAATTCGAACGCCTGGGGTAACTTTTGACCCCCGATACCAGTTAAGGAGAATAAGATTCTAAGTTTAGTTTTATTATTTTATTTTAATGTTCTTTTTTTACAATATTAACGTTTTAATTACCAAATACAAAATCAATAAGGGCCGCAACACACCGGAATGGCAGCGACGAGGCGAGCACTTTCAGTGTCATATGATTTTAAACTTTATCTTCATTATTGTAATACATAGTATCGCTTGAGAAATCGCCGCCGCTGACGGCCGCCTGCAGCTGCCAGCGGCCACGAGCGTCCACGGGCGGCCGTAGACTTTCAAGCGATACAATGTAATACAATAATGAAGATAAAGTTTAAAATCCTATGACACTGAAAGTGCTCGCCTCGGCGCCGCGCTGCTATTCCGGTGTAGCACGGCCCTAACACAAAACAGCACCTTATTCTTAAGGGCGTTCCGTCCGGAGATTCCGTAATTGGTCGTATTTAAAACCTTATAAACTCATAATCTGAAAGCTACAAAGTTATAATAAAAATACAGCAATAATATTCAGTATATCAACATTCCTTTTGTCGTTTTAAATTTTCTATTTTTGTTTCTTATACTCATGATATCAGCTTCCAAAGTAATACCAATTTGTTAAAATTCAAGCATACATTCAGCATCTCCTTAGGATTTACAAATTACTTTTATTTGAAACTCACGCCAATAGATCGACAATATCATAAACTACATATTCGCCGTTTCAAATTTTTTTTAGGACAATTTTGAACCAAGATAAGTAAAAATAATAGGATTTTGGCGCGATCTCGGCAACGCGGCAAATGTATGGCCAAGGTCGTTTGCTCGGGGGACGACCTTAAAGCGCAAAACAAAACGCCGCCGCCGAAGGCCATTTTGTTCTAATGACTAATGACCGTAGACCACAGTTGCCATAAAAAAATGGCAATGTACATGGTACATGTACATGGTACATTACTTACAACTGCTAATCAATTGTTTAGCAGGTGTTAATGGCGGAAATTATTTTAAAATTATAATATTTTAACACTTAAGAGTCCGTATACGAAATTTTGCCGATTTCGCTGATTTAACAGACGTGATTTAACAGTTAAAATACAATATTTCTATAAGTTTTAATGCACAACATGTAAGATCATTTCAATTATAATCTAATGTTGCAGCTAGATTTTTATTTTTTTTAAGTATCTTTAAATAATCCAACTCAAACCCGCGACAGTTTTGTGATTTTTGCTGTAAAAGGTTTAGAATATCACCTTTTTATGGATTGTATTGACGTCTTAACGGTATGAAAAAAATACAATGTACTGTTGAGAAAGTCGTCTATACAATGTTGGAATTACTTTTTAAAACTTTCATATAAAAAACCCTTTAAAAAACCAAATACCTATAACTGCCAGCGGGCAGTTATAGGTATTCTGTTCTCCAGGTGAAATAGGACGATCGCCAAGTTAGCGAACTTGGCGATCGTCCTATTTCACCTGGCATATGAAAGACGGGCGTGAGTGTGAAGAGAGCAGTAGAAAAGAGAGCTCTTAATAACAAAACAAAATCTCATAAGTTATATTTTTATTTTCCATATAAATAGTTATTGATATAAACGATTCACTCAATTGAGCTCACCCAAAAAATTGGGAGTATTTTTAGTCACTCGCCCCAAATTGTATGTATTTTATTATATATTTCATAATTAACTATACACATAATTAATATAACTAAATAATACTTGCTATATTTATGATTTTATAAACTAAATACGAAATAATAAACAAAATTTATATTGCCACATCCAATAATATGAGATCGATGATGTTATTCTGTGTTTACGTAGGTTTTTACTGTCCACCCTCAAAACAAAAACAATAAGTTAATTGTTTATGAACAAGTGTTGTAATGTTCTGATCAAAGTTTTATAATATTATTGTAAGCCCGTACACTAGGTACGCTTAGAGTTAGTAAACCGATAAGTTATTAATTGTACATTTTCTCAATTAAGTGAATTGTATAAATTCTTATAAGAAATAAATGTCTTAAACCTCTTAAACTTCAAATTGCCCACGTAGATATATTTTCTGTCCTTACAGTTGACCCCCCCTGAACGAAATGGTTACAGTATTTTGACTTACTTGCGCAGGGCATCCGACAGCTGCGCATGCACATGCTGGCGGCGCGCGGCTTCAACGTGGTGGCGGTGGACTCGCGCGGCTCCAAGCACCGCGGCCGCGCCTGGGAGGCCGCCATCCGGGGGAAGATGGGCCAGGTGGAGCTCGACGACCAGGTATACCTTATATAAAATATTATATCATATTATTGTGAGTCAGACCATACGGCGCGTTGCGTCGTCGCAACGCACTCATGACAAACAGCAGTCCTCGCGACGAAGCTGGAGGAGGTGTTGACGGCTGCTTTGTAATAATGCTGCGATGACGCAGCACCCGTACTGTGGCATGCGTCAAACGGCAGCGCTGCGTCGACGCAACGCTGAACGCAACGCGCCGTGTAGACTGGCTCACGCTCTTAGGGGGTGTATGTGTGAGTTCACCGTCAAAGTACCTGAGGTTCAGAGCAGTCGACTAGACGACAAAAGTTAATAAACTCTGAATTCTTAAAAAAAATATTGAGACTTTCCTTTAAGCGTTTTCTAAATTATAATCAACCCATAGCACGCACGGGCATCAAAATTTCCATAAGTTACGACATTTTGTTGTTTCAGGTAGAAGTACTGCAATGGCTGGCGAAAGAGACGGGTTGTATAGACATGGACCGAGTCGCGATACACGGCTGGAGCTACGGTAAGTACAGCTGTTATGGAAACAAAAACTAAGATTTTACACAGTTTGAGTACATGTTAGATCCTAAATCCAGAAGTGACATTACACAGCGAGCATTCGTGCAGTCAGTACGTCTTGTTTAAGGCGCTGACAACTGCCAACCTTTATCTCGCATCACTCTCGCACCACTGTCGATTTTCATGCCAGAGAGACAGAGATGTGAAATGTTCACTCGGTAGCGTGGATACATTTTTCGTTTGTTAGAGGAAAAAATAAATATTATGACAAATTTAGATGTCAGAACCGAAAATTAAGTCGGGTAATCTTTGGATTTTTGTAAAAGGTATCAAATAAACTAAATCAAATAAATTTTTAAAGCATATATTGTATTATTACTTTAGTTAGAACTGTTTAAAGTTCCTGAAAGATGTGACTTTGGTATTTTTTTCATCATCATTAGAGGAGTACATTATTTTAATATTGAAATTAGACAAGCTTTTCCAAATATAATCAAAAATCACATATATTTTTTTTGTGCCAGTCAATGAAATACATACATATGTCTAGAAAACTGCACAAAGATGTCGAATTGGCAGCTGTTTTCGCCATAACGGGTACTACCTGTACGATTATTACACAGCGAGCACGAATGCTCTAAGTTACATTACACCCCGTAACGTTGGCCAGTATGCACCATTTTTCCAATGTGGATGCTGATGATATACGTTTTTTGTGTGCAGGCGGCTACCTGTCGCTGCTGGGTCTGGCGACGCGGCCGGACACGTTCAAGGTGTGCGTGGCGGGCGCGCCGGTCACGTGCTGGCGGCTCTACGACACCGCCTACACTGAGCGGTACATGGGCGCACCCGCCGCCGCGCCGCACGCCTACAGCCGCGCCAGCGTCCTCGCGCACGCACCCTTCTTCCCCGACAAGTACGTGCTCACACACACACACACACACACACACCGCCTACACAGAGCGGTACATGGGCGCACCCGCCGCCGCGCCGCACGCCTACAGCCGCGCCAGCGTCCTCGCGCACGCACCCTTCTTCCCCGACAAGTACGTGCTCACACACACACACACACACACACACACACACACACACACACACACACACACACACACACTTACACACCGCCTACACAGAGCGGTACATGGGCGCACCCGCCGCCGCGCCGCACGCCTACAGCCGCGCCAGCGTCCTCGCGCACGCACCCTTCTTCCCCGACAAGTACGTGCTCACACACACACACACACACCACCTACACCGAGCGGTACATGGGCGCACACATACATCAACACATACACACAGTCTACAAGGGCCCATTCACTATCCTGCATTGCAGGCCTGCAACACAATTCACTATCCTGCATAAGCCGGCGGACTGCACGGCGGCTTATGCAGGATAGTGAATGGTGTTGCAGGCCTGCACGGCGGACTGCAACAGGACTGCAATGCAGGATAGTGAATGGGCCGTTTACAGCCTCGCCAGTTCCCGACAAGTATGTGCACACACACACTGTAATTCACAAATAGTACTTTAATCTGGCGTCTTTACACTCTGCACTTGCATACGCATTAAATGGAGAACGCTTACTTCAGATGTGATTATTGCAGTAAATATATATTTTAAGCGTAATCACGATCGAATGGTGGCTTTTTATTATCCACTTTACGTGATATTTTTTTATTTACGAGTAATCAAATGAGGTTTAGAAAGGATGTTCGGTATGTACTGTGTTATTTAACAAGCTGTATTTTGTGTGCAGGGAGGGGCGGCTGCTGATCATTCACGGTTTGGCGGACGAGAACGTGCACTTCTGCCACACCGCCGCGCTGCTCGCCGAGCTCGTGAGGCTGGGAAAGCCGCACCGGGTACAGGTCAGTCCACTTCCGCCTTTTAGCCTCACGCATATATCAAGAGAGAGTGCTCTTGTGTACCTGTGCACTCACTTGGACCCATATGCTGCGTTTCTATGCTTAACGAGGCTTGGCGAGTGTCCACAAGGCACAAGCGTCCGCAAATCTCGCTTGGCATTTGGAAATCGTTTACACGCTTGTGAATGCGTCAGTGTATTACGTACATCCAAGCATGGCGGACATCGAACTTGTGAACTTGTGAATCGCGAGATCACAGCGGCTACAAAAAGCGCGCCAACGTGTGAACGCGTCGCAAGCGCTTGCCGCAAGCGCCCTTTGATCTATGTCCAAAAACCGACACTACACCGGATCGGATACAAGTGTCCACAAACTCACGCAAGCCAAGCCAGATAATCTCTTTACATGCACAAACGTCCACAAGCACAAGCTTATAAAGCCTTGGCAAGCATAGAAACGCAGCAATAAAATTACTCCTGCGTACATGAAAACGGGCACCAAGAGCTGGTGTGGCAGTCATTAACCATACTAATATTATAAATTTGAAAGTATGTCTGTCTGTCCCCGTCTGTCTGCCTGTCTGTCTGTTACCTATTAACTCTCAAACCGCTGAGTTTCGCCGTTTATACAAAAAACGGCAATTTCTCAAATGTTACTCACTTGATTCATCTCCTAATGACTAACGTCTTTTGATTTGAAGTAATTTTCTCGGCCCTAAAGCCTCCGTTTAGGCAAAAAACTGCATTTTTTAAATGTTACTCACCTGATTTATACACTAACGTGTTCATTATTGTGTACAGGTGTACCCGGGCGAGCGGCACTCCCTGCGCGCGATGCACGCGGCGAAACACTACGAAGCGACGCTGCTGCACTTCCTGCACGAGAACCTCTAACGTGTATTATTTTTATAAAAGTTATTGTTTTAGTAATAAATGAAATAATGCTTTAAAATTTTTATTTAATACGGTCGTTTTATTTATATCCTGCGGAGTCTGTTAGTTCCGAAATTGAGCAGCACGATCGTGCGCTAGTGTAGCTGTCAGGAGTAGCAAAAGCTGTTAAGATTGTATTAGTTCCAAATTGAGCCGTTTCATGATCGTGCACTACTTTACATGGTAAGAGTGGCTAAAGCTGTTGAGATCATGCTGATTCGATTCTGTTTCTAACGGGAGAAAGACAGCTGGGGCCAGAATAAATAATGATTCACAAAGCGCAATTAGACTAGGATTACGAAACTTCATCACGCGACATCCCATAGCTACATCATGCGCTTTCGTCATCAATTTTCGTCTTCTTCGTTCATTCGACTTTCGTTTTGGCGCATTCAATAATTGTATACGTCAACGAACGCAGAGCAACAGTATCATTTTTGTTTTTTGGATGTGGTCAGAGTTGGGTCAGATATACGTCGCGAGCATGCCTCACTTTCGCTGTTAACGCATGCCCTTGACGAACAGAAAAACTATCTCGGCTATCTAACACTGGAAGAATCATCAAAATTCGTTGCGTAGTTTTAAAGATTAAGGGGAACAAAGGGACATGAGGGAAAAAAAGTGACTTCATTTTATAATAAGTATAGATAGATAATATAGAATAGTTCACTTACTAAATGTAGGTACCATTGTACTATCAGAGAAGTTGATTCCTAGGCAGATGGACCTAAGTAATTTGGTCGCGCATCCAATCGATAACAGCTGATATTGAATTGACATAGCCGACCACATAATGTAGGTATCAACTGCCTAGGAATCAATTTCCTCAATGGTACAATGAGCGGCGTCTATGCTCTGCTCGAAACCAATTTTCGATGGCAAAATTTTTGACGTACCTACAAGATTAAAATGGCAATGTTCGTGCTCGAGTGAAGTAGAATAGCTATCTATTAGGTATATCTATTAGGTATCGAGTTAAATTCATTTTTCATCTTTCTAGTTAGTCGGCCGTGTTTCCACCTGCAAGCAAACTCGGGGAAGTCTTGCGGGGGGGGGGGGGGGGGGGGGGGTTCTTGCAATATTGTTTACATTTGGTACCTACTAATTCCTGCAATTTATTGCTACAATAAATGTCATGCGAGAAGCTCGCGGATAAACTTTCGCAACTTATCGCGAAGGTAATACACACGAGAATGTCGCGATAGCAACTATATCTTGAATTCCTGAATTACTGGGGATATCCACCAAGATAAGCGGGACCGATATACCGGATATTTGCGTGTGGGATTCCCTAAGTGCGGAATGCACCCGTGGTTATTACATACGGTGCCCACTCCGCTTGATATGGCTTGATACTGGGCCGCCAACCCCGCCTGAACAACAACAGCGAGTAGCGACCCAGTTAGCGGCATCTAATTTTATACAGGGTGTTACAAAACTAAGTGATAATGCTTAAGGGAGATCGCACACGTCACACTTTTTGTGTGATCGAGTCTGCGGCTTCCATACTGTAGTCTGATGGCGCGCGCCATGCAGATTGTATGTAAGCCGCAGGACACGATCACACAAAAAGTGTGACGTGTGCGATCTCCCTTAGAGTGTGTATGTGTTCCTAGTAGAGCGTTCACTGTGAAAGTGGCAGCGCTGAAAGACAATTTTTTTTCACTTTTGTATGGGGAAACTCGTGACGCTGGGGCGCTCACCCATACGAAAGTGGAAAAAATCGGTCTTTCAGCGCTGCTACTTTCACAGTGAACTCTCTACTAGGAACATATGTCATATACACACCCTATAGTCCGTGTAATCCACGAAGACGCGGACTACACGTTTTCTATTCCTCCTAATCGTTTATAGTATACTTATGTGTGTAAGCTTTCGTCAATGTTTAAGTGTTATCGGTACACACAAATTACCTATGAGTGCACGCGCACACTACAATAAATAGACCAATTAAGAAAAAGCGTCACGATCAAAGGGAAATATGCTCACCCAAAAAGTGGTGGGGCGCGTCTTCGTGGATTGCACGGACTATAATATTTATTATCATTTATTTTTGTTACACACCTTGTATATCATTGAGATATAGCATGCAGCATGATGCTTGCAGCAGACTGTCAAACAGCTCCTATTCCTCCGGAGGAGCAGTTTGAGCCGCCGACTTTCTTCAACCATGTGGGAATTGTGGAATGGGTCATAGATTCTCCACCTACAGCCATTTATTGTGAAATTTGAGTCTTGCAGAATGTAGCCGGGCAACTACCCTTGGCCCACTTACGTCAGCCTGGGGGCTGGGTTAATGTTAACTTTGGATTAATTATTATATTTTCTCTCTTGTATTCTGTATTTACCTGTATGAGGGTTAATTCAGACCGCAACGCGACGCATTTACATTTCTAAATTTGTTTGAATTGGACAGATATGCAAGACGGCTCACGCAATTGAAATAATTCAGTACATAAACGCGTCGCGTTGCGGTCTGAATTGACCCTAAGAGAAATGTCATGAGTTCATGGCTCATGAGTCATGACATTTCTCTTAGGGTCAATTCAGTTCAAAACAAGGTTAACTTTAATCCTGATTAGTGCAAGTAGACATTAAAGCACTAACAAGTGTCGCCCAAAGGTATCTTTAGCATAAGTTCGCACAAGATTAAAAATACGGCATACACATCAGCGAAACTGTGCGTCATTGGTTTTTTATTTATTGATTGTTATGATTTACAACCGATTGAGGAAAATCTGTGTCCGTATCAAGACTAAAGACGAGCTCGCAGATCGATCATCGAATAGTATAATCCGCGCTGTGGCGAGGAGCGCACGCGTTTACTAGTCATTTTAAGTGCATCATTATCATGAAGGTCAGTACGATGACTTTTGACATTTAAAAAACTCGTTCTGAAGATACTTAGTTTGTTTTATTTTAATTGGACGCCGAACTTGCGGTTATGACAACGACTACTTGTTTTGGTGATTATTTAGATGATGTCGTCGAAAAAAGAGTCAAGGTTTAAAAAATCTCATTATTGTTTAAAGCCGGTTTGTTTGGGAAATAACGAAAGCCCAAAAACTTTGAACAATGGTTAATTTAAGTAGGATATTAGTAAGTAAAATGTTCCCTAAAATTTGGATACTGGTTTCTTGAAGGACGATGCGGTTGATATGTTGTAATATGGTTTTAACCACGTAAGTATTAATCCAAGAATCTGGGTACTATTCCAGATACCTTTCTGTAACTTAGTTTACCTACCTAAGGAAAGTTAAGCGCTGTCCAACTTATCATAGTTAACGATGAGGACCAGCAACAACCTGCGTTACAACCTTAACAAATTATGTAAGTAACTACATAAATAATTCATAAATGTTCATTATAATTTTTAAAAAAGTGGGCAGTTAATTTCATATTGTTAAGTGCAAAACAGGTAACTCAACAAAAAATCTAAATTATAAGTAAATACCTATAACTTGTTCCCTTAGATAAACACTACAATATTTATGTGTAAATACTGCCACATCTCCTAAGTTCAAGATTAAAACATTTGCAGTTGTTTATTTTTAGTATTAGTGTAGTTTTTCCTTGTTATAGTGACCTTACGAACCCTGCGAACGCGAATCCGCGTCTCGGGTTTTACCTTAAATTTAAACGTTTTATCTACTACTATAGGTATAAATAACCTCCGATAAACTTGTGTCAAGACTCAAGTTGCAAGTTGAAGGTTAAAAAATATATGTTATTGTTAAGAAAACTTTGAAAAGTAGTAAGTAATTGTAAAAAGGTGAAGTTGAAAGAAAATTATGAAATGAGCAGCTAGATCGTCTGATGGCGTGTACCATCTGACATTTGTTTCCCATCGATCTAAATTCTAATGTCACTTTAATAGAAAAATGTTCAGATCAGTATTGTAGGGAAATGTACAGAATTAGTACATATAAAACACTAGGTACCTAGGTACACACTACAGCTCGTGGAGGAGCTACCACTCGTTTCTAGGGCATCGGCCCAGTGATGCCAAATTGGGAAGAATCCATCCAAAGGGGGGTTTTTTGTGGGGGATTTGGAGAAAAAAAAGGGGTTTCCCGGTATCGCTGCTGCTGTTTGAAAGTTAGTTACATTTCTTCACAGACTAATCTTATTAAGTTATCGAAATATAGGTACTTAATTTACTTGGACAGAACCAACAATGTTACATAAACTGCAGATATGACCCAAGGCTAGATGAGTGATGACCGGTCGCGAACAAACGGGCGAACTTGTTTTACAATACCCAGGGCTGCCAAACTAACAATAATTAATACAAAACGCATGTCACTTGAGGTCTTCACCGAATTCCGATTTCGGCGTTACGTCCCGATTTTTTTATCAAAATTCAATGTCCCGCGCAGGACAGGCTCGCTTTTCAGGGATAACTGAGAAAGAAAGGCGCGTAATAAATATAAGAGATTGGGAGATAGAGGGGTGGATTTTTTTATGACTACTTTTGCTGTCTATTGTCACGTAAACGTAAATACGTTAAATAAAAAAATAAAAATTCGAAAACTATTGATTTTATACGTTTTTTTACTGTGTCCCGCTTTTGACGAAAGAATCCCGCTTTACTCACTCAAAAAGTTCCAAAGTCCCGACAGTCCCAACTTAGCACAATAAAAAATCTGGTAACGCTGGCTGTGACACACATATTATATTATTATCTTATTATTACAGGGTGTAACAAAACATAGTAATAAAAACTTTAGGGAATATTGTATAGAGTTCGCCGTGAAAGTTTTGAAGAATATTTTTTTAAATATTAACCCCTGAAAGAGTATTTTTTTAAATGTTGTATGGGGCAAATGCATGACGCCGCGCTGCGGGGGCGGTTGCCCATACAAATGACGAAAAAAAAATATCTCTTTAATAGCTGCTACTTTCACAGTTAACTCTATACAATGCCCAATGGACATACACATACTATACAAGTATACACCCTAGAATATTATCACTTTGTTATTGTTACCCCTTTCGCATATCGTCCTGTATGCGTATAATTATTTACTACTATTCGAAACGCATCCTTACTCAGTTCAACAGTAGGTACTTGAATAGTTTTCGGTGAAAATTTTAGCACCGCAGCATCAATAAAAACTTGTTCTAAAATCTAGTGTTGCGCTTACAACGACTAGTGAGTCGTTGTAAGCACAACACTAGATTTTACTAGATACTTGGTAGTTGGTACCGTACTATAAGTTACAACTAACGCGCGTCAGTAGATTTTGCTGTGATTTTTGACCACTGCTTGTGAGATTAGCTTTCGGAAATACGAAAAAGTAAGGCACATGCCTAGACAATAATTATTATATATCCCTGTGACTTTTGCTTGCCTAGATGACTGCCGCTGCTGGCAGAAGTACCTAGTTAACTTGAATTTGCACTTCCACATTCGAGTTTATACAGGGTGTAACAAAAAACAAGTGATAATACTTTAGGGTATGTACGTGTTTCCTGTAGAGAGTTCACTGTGAAAGTAGTAGCGCTGAAAGACCAAAAATTTTTTCCACTTTTGTATGGGCAAGGGCCCGAGCGTTACGAGTTTCCCCATACAAAAGTAAAAAAATTTTTTGGTCTTTCAGCGCTGCTACTTTCATAGTGAACTCTCTACAGGGAACACGTACACACCGTAATAGTAGGGGAGGTAGTGCAAGCGTTTGCAAAGTCATTTCATACTGACCAAATTTTTGTCCAGCGGTAGCTTAATATTTATCAATCAATATAATCAGCGTCAGTCGCCGCAACCGTGGTGGAATGTTAACTATAAGTATTTCAAAGTTGTAAAAAAAATAGTTGCGAAAAGTGATTTTATACCGTATGAAACTTTGATGGATGATTATTGAGGTCATGTTTAACCAAAAAATAACCGTCAGCCATATTGCAGACGGGGGATTCAACGTCAGTCGCGTTACTGAACATGTTAAAATTTTTTGAATATAAAGTAATTTTATACCGTACCAAATTTATACAGGTGAATGTTTCTACTTTGTAAATAATAAAGAAAACCGTCAGTCGCTAATACGATGGTGGAAAAACCGTCAGCCAGCGATATAAGTTATGACCAATATAGCCCTACTTCGCGCTCAATGTATCCTAGGGCGTCGCGTAGACGACATTTCCACCTGCAAACATTCAGCTGACGGCGATTTTCGTTTGAATTAACCATAAAATTATCTCACATAGCAATTTTAAGTAATTAATTCGATAGTCAATATTTGTGAAGAAGAATTATATACATTTTACTTTAAAAGCGCCATCTGTTGTTATATACTAAAACTAAAATAATACCTACCAAACCTAAACGTGTATAATCTAGATATGAACCTTTATTGGGTGCGAATTGGGATCTTTTTAATGTCAATTCAATACGATTCCCAACAACAACTTTGAGATGCTCTCAATTTTTATTCCACCCATTATGAAGTGGCTGACGATCAAAGCTGTTATATATTAGTTGAATACTATTATTGTAACGATTTTTGCTCGGTATGAAATGACTTTTTAAACTGAGCGCGACCTCCCCTACTATAAAGTATTATCACTTGTTTTTGTTACACCCTGTATAGTTATAAACTCAACAGGCATCAACCCTGATCTGAGTAATCTTGCCCTTTGATTCTGCTCTTCACACATGACACAACAGATATAGGTATAGTGTGTTTACATTGCATTAATATAATAATATAATATCTATGGACGCTTCACACCACGTCAGTCTGTACCCGTGCTAAGTACCTAAAGGACTTGTGTTACCTACAGGTACCAGACAACGGAAATATATTTAATACTTTGATACTATACATATATTTAAGATTTTTATTATATACTTAATACACATATTTAATACACATCCAGACCCGGGAACATTGAAAAAGTTTTTGTTCCGTCGGCGGGATTCGAACCCGCGACCCCCGGCTTGAGCTACCAACGTGCTCACCACTGAGCCACAGAGGTCGTCCAATTGCATTAAATAGGTTTCTTTTATGTCATTTGTGTAATTCTGGGAAAAAAGTAAGTATAAAGTATAATTTTTGCCCGATTTTATAGGAATATACCTAATTATGATCTTTATAAGTTACAGACTGCTTAGTGCTTAGACCAAATTCATTTGCTTGATTCGATAGCTAATAGCGCTTTCGTCATCTGGAACTGCCCCGCGGCAGGGCAGGCAGGGCGGACCGAACGGATACGAAAATAGCCGAAGAACATAAACTACGTACTTATTGCACTAGTCCACATGCTTCGTGGATTTGTACTAGGGTTTTGTTCGGCTATTTCCGTATCCTGTATCCATTCGGCCTGCCACCTGCCCTGCCCCGGGGCAGTTCAGATGCCGATAACGCTATGAGTTAGATGTCAAAAATGTAAGGGAAATCCGTTATCCGTGGGAAATTCAACGACAAACGAATAACTTTTAACGAATCTTCTTCTTCTTTTTTATTAATGGCTCCTTTGTGAGTCGCCAGTATCAGAGTGTTTTGGCGGAGACTCTGCTTTATGAAATGGCTTTATGAAGGAACAAGGTTACGGTATGTTGAGACGCGTACGGTGTCTGTTGAACAATCTAAAACAAACACAAACACAAATATTTAGGGTTAGTCCTATACACCTTACAATTTATCTGTTATTATAAATATATGTACATAAAGTTTCAACAAAGGGAGTATTTACAAAGGACAGAATGGAAATAAAATTGATAGGGCGAGAAATAGTACTGGGAAGGAATTCATAATATAAGGAAGGTTGGAATCTTGGGCAAGAGAAAAAAATGTGGTCTAGAGTGCCCTCGTCTAGGCCGCGTTCACACAAGGAGCTGTCTCTGACCCTAATCTTTGCTAAGAAAACAGGTGTGCAGCAATGTCCCAGCCTCATTCGACAAATTGTTGAACACACTGTTTTGCTTGCCTTTTTGAATTTAAAAAACCATGGCCTTACTGGAATAAAATTTTGAATATTAAAATAGTGTTTTCCTTTATTTTCACTAGTTCTGACCCATATATTGTGTCAGCTATTGTACATGTGGTTTTTGGCTAGCAGAACCAAATCCTGACAAAAGACCATATATTGACTTGACACTCCTGTACTTATAGCGTCTTTAGCATAAGAATCTACAGTTTTAACGAATCGCCCAGTGTTGTTGCCTGTTTGTACTGACTACTGGTATGGCGCTTGCGATGCGTTATGTCAAATCCATTTTTGACGTCTAACTTTTTTATCGAAACTAGCGAATGCATTTTGAATTAGCACTCCAATTACAGTAACTGAGTTTTTTCGACAGGGAGTTATGATTTCAGTAGATATCGCTTTTGATTGGCTAGCGACTAGCGCAAAATTAACCAATGAACAACGCTAGAGAAGATATAAGCTCCTGTCAAAAAATTTTGAAACCAGGCATAGTTAGATTAAAAAATAGCATGTTTTAGGTGTTGGTGATCCTGCTGGCGGCGGCGTGCGCGCTGGCGTACCCGCAGGACAACACGCTCAGCCCGCAGCTGCTGGAGGAGATCTTCGGCACCCCCGCCACACAACGACCACCCAACCCCAACCGCCTGGAGGATGTGAGTTTATATTTTATGAGTTATCATTATCATAGTGTTCAGATCCGAACCGAGATTCACTTATGACGTGAGGAATCCGAAGCCGGTAAGCTGTCGTAGGAATAATTCTGCATTCACTCCGGACCGTTTTGCATGGTTTGGGATCGAACGTAGTATGAAAACGTACTCATAATAGTCACAGTTGCCCCACTGACTTGAAGTAAGTAAAGGCCTGAAGCAGCAGCTAAAAAAGCCAGCAACGATGTCACATTTTTATGCCAGCACACTATAAGGCCCGTATAAATAGTCAGTACATTAAGATACAACCCGGTCTCAAGACGCGATTCGGCTCCGTGGTTGGTCCAAATTTTAACAGCCAACCAATCACAGAGCCCCGTGTCTTGAGACCGAGAAACTGACTATTTATACGGGCCTAAGGGTGAAGCCAAACGAGCGTAATTTGTGAGTTGTGAGTCGCAGAATTTCTGCCGCCTTTAAATATTTTTTCATACAAATCATGACTCACAAAATTACGCTTATGTGAATCAAACAGAACTTTTGTATGAAACTGAATGTACTTAGCAGAATTCTGCCGAACCGAAATTCAGCGACTTACAACAGCTCACAAATTACGCTCGTTTGGCTTCGCCAGTTTTCATTCTAACCTCTTTTAACTGACCTTTTTTTAATGAGATGGGAGTTTTCAGAAGGGTCGATCTAAGAGATCTTTACCTATTTTATTTTTCTTGATATCATATTTTCTTATTTAATTTAGGGTGTTTCTTGTCTATTCTCAATACCAGGCATACTTTTCCGTAGCAGAACAAAAGGCTATTTAGTGGTAACTTTGATTTTTTTTCAGATAATGGTCTCTGCTACAACAGTTGCGACCACGTACACGGACAAAAACGGGGATTCTTGCAAATGTGTGCCTTATTACCTGTGCGATGGGAATGACAATGGCATTTACGTGACCAACGGGAGCGTCACGGGATGGGGACAGCTCGATATTAGGTGAGTCTCTCAGACTCTAGACTCTATACTGTAAGGCCGTGTTCAGACCAATCTGACTATACGCCGCTGAATGTGAGCAGGCTCACTGTAAGCCCCAGTGTGAACGTGGAAATGGTGAATATGTATGCAAATACAATCAACTGCGTAACTATCGCTCACATTCTGCGGCGTATAGTTTGGTGTGAACACGGCCTAAAACTCTGGATCGAACTGTCACCAGTATTTCCGGTCCATACGACCTACAAATTTTTAAGAAGAGAGCCGTATTGCCTCTTAAAAGGCCCGCAAGGCAACGCATCTGCAGCTCTTCTGATGTTGCGAGTGTCCATGGGCGACGGTAGTTGCTTTCTATCAGACCCGTTTGCTCGTTTGCCCTTTCATTTTATAAAAAAAAAGAGTACCTGGGCTGTGTACACGAGTTATTTACAGTGGTTCACATGTCATTAGCATAAAGAATATAGCATAAAATAGCCAGGCGTCTCCAATTCAAATCTACATAAGTGTTGTGCTTTCTACATCCATGAAGCCCCTCTTCTTTCGCGCCAGGTCATATCTAGGATAAAATAACTCCGAATGCGCGTTGTGCTTTTGTGTATCGTTAAGGATATAAAGTAAATTACCGTTTACCTATCCTTTGTGTGACATGTTCAGATTCGGCGAGGACGAATGCCAGGAGAGCGTGGAGAAGTGCTGCAAGGGCATCAGGGCGGAGGAGGACGTGCTGACCGTGCGGCCGCCCGTCGCGCGCGGCTGCGGCTACCGCAACAAGAACGGCATCGACGTCAGCATCACCGGTGGCACTGTGAGCACACCTTTATACCTTTCTATTGATTCTGGGGCCCTACCACGAAACCGTTTTGAGACACAGTCTAACGAAGCGGAATGCCGCGTCCTACTCAAGTGTTTTAATGTGACACCGCGTTAAAGTAAAAAACCGTATTGGATATGTTTTAGATTGCTTGTTTTATAAAATATAGAAAACAAGCAATGGAACAGCAAAAAATGGAAAGGGCGTAGGGACAAAATGGTTTTTGTCGCGTAATTTAAAAACCATAAATACATTTCATTTATGCTATGGGCAAATTAATCACTCTCCTCTGTTGGCAAAATAGGAATCCCTTTTTTTACAGAGATCTTTTCGATTAATTATTCTGTGTTATGAAAGTTGACCAATCGTGTTAAGCTATGGGCAATTCATAGACAAAGACATGATGAATACTGACAATGAACTTTAATTTCTTAGCTTTAGTCATTACTCCATAGAGGAAAATAATACACGGGGCACATTACTCATTGCTGAGAAAAATCGATATCGCTACAGCAAAATTATCAAGGCGTCGCCTTAACACACCATGCCGATGTTCCGTGGCGAAAATTCGGCATGATTACGTCAGAAAAAATAAATACAATATAACTTCCGGCAAGGTGTGTCATCGGTAATTTTAAATACATTGCAGGCGGAATCATGCCGAACTTTCGCCGCGGAACTTCGGCATGGTGTTTAGAAACTTACAAACGAGAAATAACGTTGTTCTGGACGCGGCATTCTCATACGATTGTTTGAGTCTCAAAACGTTTTCGTAGTAAGCCTCCTGTTTAATGACCATACTTACTGATAACTTTACTTCACCCACTTCCAGGGCGAGGAAGCGCAGTTCGGTGAGTTCCCGTGGGTGGTGGCGGTCCTGGACGGTGACAGCGGCGAGTACGGCGGCGTCGGCGTCCTCATACACCCGCAGGTCGTCATGACCGGCGCACACGTCGCGCTCAAGTGAGTAGAGAGACCCCCCACTTTCCCCTTAAGGCCCCTAAGCTGTAGCGTAATATTTGTATGGACTATAGATATTAGATAGGTAATGAGTTATGAGACTGCCGCGGTAAAGCAGCATTCTTTATCAACTTATGCAATCTCAAAAGACTTCTATTTAAACCTCAGTTTAAATAGAAGTTTTTGCTTGTCTCACGCAAACAAACACCGCGCCGAAGTCTGGCAACGTCGAGTGCCAGACTTGCGCCAGACTTCGATCGGTGCGAGCACCACTCCCCGAGCCACTTGACGAATTTCTTGATTCTAGAAAATATATAAAAGTTATGCAAGAGCCTAAAAACCGGCCAAGTGCGAGTCGGATTCGCGCACTAAGGATTCCGTACCGTTATAGAGCGAAATGCAAAAATATGTATGGGACCGGCCCAAGAGATTAATAGCAACATTCCGCTGCACTCTGCAGCGGAGCGACAAGACACGTAATTCCTCGATCGTGGGAATTTTCAATTGCTATGCGACAACCGGGTGCCGCTTGGGGATTGATGGGTTAATGTTTCGTCAACAGATTTTTTGTATAGTGTACTCTGCCGTGTAGTGGGGTTTGGAGTTTGGACGGACACGTCCGCAGACATGTTTGTCCAAATATGAGAAAATTTACAGAGATATCTGTTTCTAAAGTAGTATGGAATAGGTTTCTATGATTTCTTCATAAGTCAGAAATGTGCTTACAGGGTATGTCTCATTTCAGATTCAAGAAGATAATGATTCGTGCGGGCGAGTGGGACACGCAGACCGTCAAGGAACGTCTCAAGTCACAGGAGGTGCTCGTTGAGAAGATGGTCATCAGAGAAGGTAAGATTATTGATTGTCTGGAAGAAACTGCTTAAAGCAGTAAGCTGGCCTCACACAGCCGGAATTTCATAATCGGAAATTCATATTATTAATTCAGAAAGACAGGAATACCATACAATATCAGTACGCTCCACACACATTCAGATTTTTTCAGATTAAGTATCAATTTCGTAGATCGATCTGTAAGATTATGAATTTCCGATTTTGAAATTCCGGCTGTGTGAGGCCAGCCTAAGACCGCCTTTTTGCAAATTTTTGTAATTTTTATGTCTTTTTATTTTGTTGTTATTTCTTTTGTCATTTGTCCCTTTTATGTGCTTTTATGTCTTTTGTTTCGTATGTGCAAATAAAGAATTTATTATTATTATTACTGGCTTAATTGTTGATTAAACCACATTATACTTAATCTAACGGACTTTGACGCAACAATTAGGTATCATTTTTTGCCCCCAACTCTCTTGTGTCAAAATGATCATCGCGCGGAATCGTACATACCTAGGTATATAATATTTTTTGGACGTACCTACCTATGCGTTTTAGTGGTTAATGGACAAACAAACACACTTTCGCATTACTCGTAAGTATATATTAATATATACATAATACCGGCATGAATATTATATAATTTTGGAGACCCATTAAAATGAAGCTTACGCTGTTCCAGACTTCCACCCGAAGAGTCTCCGCAACGACATGGCGCTGCTGCTGCTGCAGCACCCGGTGACGCTCGATGCCCACATCAACGTCGCCTGCATGCCCGAACAGGACGAGGACTTCGACACCGCCCGCAGCTGCTTCGCCAATGGTTGGGGGAAGGATGTATTCGGTAAGCTACGATTTACGAATAATAAAAACTAAGGAATCGTAACTCCCATACTATTACCGTTTTGCTTCCATTCGATCTGTCATGTAACGTCAGCCTAGTACCGCTCAAGGCCACCTAAATATTGCAAATGTGTTGAAATGTGTACCTATAAGGTATCTACACATTTTTTACAAGTATTGTTGAGCATGTTTTTTGACGGAGTTACTTTTCCTTAGTTTTTACTTTCTATTATTCGTAGTTGGTAAGATAACATGGGATTATAGTCAAAACCAATAACGCCTCTAGTCCACTGACGCTGCGAACTGCGAAACATCTGTGAAACCAATGAGAAACAGCCAACAAAAATAGAGCAAGATGCAACATAACGCATTGTCGTGTGGCGGATGAGACAGTAAATCGGTTCGCCGCTGTTTCGCAGTTCGCAGCGTCGGTGGACTAGAGGCGTAACTAACAAGGCTATTTTGGTGTGCAACTGCCAACTGACATTATAGCCCCTAAGGCCCTAGCCAAGACGTTTTCTTGGTCGCTTTTTTATGGAATCACCGATCAAAAATGTATGGTCAATTATATTACCATACATTAACCATACCATAACCATATTCTTAAGTCAGAGGGTCAATTATTGCATTCACTAGTTTCGATAGCAAAGTTAGATATCAAAAGTGTAAAGAATCGCTAAGTGTCATGGCGCTTGCGATACGTTACTATAAATCCCTTATATTTTTGACATCTATCATCAGTCTAAGGCTTCAGTCTCGAAAACAGCAAATTATTTTATCCGACTGCGCAAGCGTTACCTCTTCCCGTTATTCGAGAGCATGTGCGTATAAGGCTGTTACAGACACGCCGCCGCGCTGCGGGATTTGCTCTTACACACTAGCACTGCTGCTGCGGCGCTGTGTGTAAGGGCCCATAGAAATACAAGGATTACTCATCCTTGTATTTCTGTGTTCATCCTTGTAGTTCTGCAGCGGCACCACCGCGGTGGAAGTACCGCTGCCGCTGCGGCGTGTGTGTAAACAGCCTAAGGTTATAGGTACCTATTCTCTTCCTGCACGTCTTGATGGATTTCAGCTTGGCTTGGTGTCGTAAGATTGTTGTGTTTACTCTGAGAGTGACACGTCACACAGGGTACATTAAAAATATGCAGTCGGGATTTTAAGTGTATAAATTACCGTTTTTACGTTTATAATACAACATTTCGATGCAGTCTCGATATAAGTACGAAAAAATCTTATTTAAGTAATCTTTGGTCAAAATTCCAAAATCAGTCTTTTACACTTTGGATTTTAAAAAACAAGCAATACCCTATATTAATTCTTTCTTCTCCAGGTCAGAAGGGTCGTTACGCGGTGATCCTCAAGAAGGTGGAAGTGAACATGGTCCCGCACGAGACGTGCGCGCGCCTCATGCGCACCACGCGCCTCGGACAACGCTTCGTGCTGCACGACAGCTTCGTCTGCGCCGGCGGGGAGGGGAAGGACACTTGTCAGGTATACCTACCTCTTATTTAGGTATCTATTAATCTATCAAGCCCCATAAGACCACCGGTGATCGCGACAACAATAGAATTACAATAGATTTCCAAGAATCCGCGATCGAAGGACTAAGAGACCGATCTAGCATTCCAGTTCATTTATCTCTTATTTATCTACCAAGAGGCCTGATATTCTAGCTGAGTAGGTTAAAAACTGTTTTATTTTTCAACGTAGTGAAACGTTTTCGAGTCTTTCGCTGTTAACTTACAAGTCAAATGGCAAATACGGCATCGTGTTGCATATCTCGCTTATCGTTTGAAGTCGCTAATTTTGAAGAACGTTAATTTTTATACGGACTATAAACACGTTTCACTATTGCCGGGCATTATTTTGCCGGCGGGCGTGAATTTCAAAATGGTTTAACCTTACGAGTACCACTGATAAAGTTCCGGCGGGCTGCGGGTTTTGTACTACTCTATAATACTCTAGCTCAAGAGTGGCCAATCTTTTCAACATTTAGGCCAAAATTCGAAAGTAGTATTTAACCCCGGGCCGCACTACCAAAATGTATATCTACTCGTAGTGGAATGAAAATCAAAATCGGATAATAATTTTTCCTATTAGAACTTAGAGCTTTAGGCCACAAGGTAACAACGGCGGGCCGCGTGTTGGCCACCCTTGCTCTAGGTATAAGAGTCTAATGCGGTTTCATTTTCAACGATAAATTGTGTCTAGGGTGACGGCGGCGCGCCACTAGTGTGCCCGATCGGCGGCGACCGCTACAAGCTGTCGGGACTAGTCGCGTGGGGTATCGGCTGCAACCAGCGCGACGTTCCCGCCGCGTACGTCCGCGTCGCCAAGTTCCGGACCTGGGTCGACGACGTCATGCGCTCCTGGATGCTGCCCACCGACGGATACCAAATCTAAATATACGTGAACACCAAGCCTGGGTTTTATTTTACAACACGGTCACACTTGACGAACCGCTGGAATGTAATAAAGCCGTGTTCCACTGATACGGAGCGGAGCTTAGCGGTGCCGAATTGACCACACCATGCTCGAAATCTTCGCTGGCATTCCGCTGGAATAGCAAAATTGGTCAATTCAGGCACCGCTAAGCTCGCTCCGCTTTAGTGGAACACAGAGTAACATGCGAGCTCCATAATGACGTCATCAAACCGTGCGTCTAGTTAACTTGACTGTGTTATACAACTAAATGACGCCCGCAACTGCGTTGCATCAAAACTCGTTTATCGCGCGGGAGCCATACATTTTTCCGGGACAAAAAGTATCCTTAATCCTATATCCTTTACCGGGACTCAAAGTATCTCTTTACCTTTCAGCAAAATCGGTTCAGCGGTTTAGGCGTGAAAAGGTAACAGACAGACTGACAGACAGACACACTTTCGCATTTAATATAGTATTAAATAGCCCTGCACCACAAATCTGCCATTAATGCATGGTTTCGGACGTTTTTGACCGACTTCCAAAAAGGAGGAGGTAATACTTTCGGCTGTATGTATCTTTTTTTATTTGTATGTTCCTCGATTACTCAGCCGTTTGTGGTCCGATTTTCAAAATTATTTTTGTGTTGTATAGGGTTCAACTCCAATTTGGTACCATGTTCACAAAAGTGGTGATCTGATGATGGGATCCTTGAGGAATCGAGGGGACTCCTTGAAATGTGTATAGAAACATATAGTGATTTCAATTTTTTCTGAAGCAGTCAAGGTAAATGCTACCAAAAAGTAAGACTTCGCACCAGGTTATACCCTGGATGCGAAGGTACCGAACAGAACTTTTGAATGCTTATAGGAAAGTCGGTTTTCATTTATTTGTTAAATTATTTTTAACAAATAAATGAAAACCGACTTCCAATGTAAAAAAAATCGTAATATGAACTAAAAAGTATTAAATAACTCCTCTTTAATAGTGCCTTTTTCAGAATTTGTCTAAATCTCAACTATTTCTGTACATATTACAGTCTTCATTACTTTGAAGTTGGTACCAGTCCCAAAAGTTTCAGATATTCTGACATTACTGAACTCACGATTAAATTAGCTGGTACTGACTTCAAAATAATAAAGACTGTAGTCTGTACAGAAATAGTTGAGATTTAGACAAATTCTGAAAAAGGCACTATTAAAGAGGAGTTATTTAATACTTTTAGTTCATATTACGA
Source organism: Polyommatus icarus (assembly GCA_937595015.1). Taxonomy (NCBI): domain Eukaryota; kingdom Metazoa; phylum Arthropoda; class Insecta; order Lepidoptera; family Lycaenidae; genus Polyommatus; species Polyommatus icarus. Next base: position 21,943,790 of record OW569322.1, on the reverse strand, counting down.
TTGTTTTTACATTGGAAGTCAGTTTTCATTTATTTGTTAAAAATAATTTTGATGAGAAGTTTATGTAATCGTTTTTGATTGGCTAACATGAAAAATATTAACCAATCAACAATGTTTTTGAATAAATAAGCTCCTATAAAAAAAACCTTATAACTTGGGCATTAGCAGAACTCTTGTCTGGATCCTGTTACTAAATTACTTGTTTTTTTCAAACTGGACTTCAAAATAAATCTTTAAATATCTTATTGCTACACAAAATATATAGCAATAAAATCATTACTTTACTACAACACTACACTGTTATTTTACCTATCTGGGATAGGTTTTTTTTTTCTTATAATTGACTTATGTTTACAACCAATATTAAAACATATTTGTGGAACCTCTTTCATTTAATTTTAACAGTAGGTAAGGCAGTGGCACAGTTGGCTTTCTCGAGCTCGCCATGAAGTTGCTTCAGCCGGGCTCTTGCTAACGTCAAGCTGGCGTTCGTAGATCTCATATTCTCCTGAAAATGTTTGACAATATTAGCAATTAATAGTTTTGAATAGTCAAAACCGTTTATGGCGACATCGTTTAGAACAACATACCGGTTAAATTGACCAAAATCAAAGGTCCCGGCTGAATGCTATATGACCACCTGTCACTGGTTATTACAACTATCGGTTTTTATGACTAAATAATAGTCCCTTTGATGTCGTTATAACAGATTTTGACTGTATTAAACATACTTATAAAATATGCAAATTTTTCATGAAAATTGTGCCTACTAGCATTGAAATATTTTTTTGGGTCTTGTAGATACTGACGCGGCTCATCAAGATTGAATGGTCAAGTCAATATGAAAATAACAACAGTAATAAATAATAATATATCAAGTTAGTTTGTATGAATAAAAATTATTACATGTGGAACAATGAAATTCAAAATTAGTCTTAATGATACACACAATTTGCAAAATTATCCTAGTCTTGAAGTAATCTGGAGTACATACCTGTACAGTTAGCAATGTTTTATCACACTGGGACAGCTTTTCCACACAAATGTCTGTTGTGTGCTTGACCAAGCCTTCTATTGTAGCCCGTAGTGATACATTGCATTCCCCTGTAAACCAATATTAGCTGTACTTTCTTGGGATTTTACTGTTTAAAAAAGTAAAAAAGAAACTTACACAATTTTTGGTGTAGCAAGGATGTGTACATTTTGGGTGGTGACGCTGGCATCATTGAAGTATGCAGTGGAAGATCTACCTCCAGTTCATTTGGGGATGTTAACTTTGACTCTGCAAATATAAATATTATTAAGTTACTTTCTATGTAAGTATTTATTAAGTATAAGTAATTTAAGTATACTTTTTTATTAATTATTGTTAAAAATGTACCATCATCTGATTCAGGCGCTTCCCCGGAAACAACAAATGCTTTTGAGCCAATACTCGTATCCTAAAAAAGGAAATAATCATAATAATAGATTAAGTTTTATGGAAATTATACAATATTATATAGGTACCGTAGGTAAGTACCTATGTATTTACAAACTATGTCTTGACAAGTCTTCTACAGTTCATAATCTTAATGCTTGAATATTAAAATACTTGAAAAAGTAATTTAAAATTAATTAGCAGTGTTTTTACTTACTGGAGATTTGCCTAATTCGATTTCTGAGTCCGATTCTGAAGCCTCTCCATCAACTACATTAGCTATTTTCGACATATCTAAAAACTAAATAGGTACTATGAATTATATTTGCAATATTAGTTATATTGTTTATATTATTGAGTTATTTTAATAATAATTTGTTTAGCAAAAACAGAATCAGAAACAATCAGAAAACAAGTTTACAAATTACAGACACATCAGCTGATTTACCCCTTGTCATTTGTCAATGTCAGTTATTACTTGACAGCTTTTTTCTTTGTCTCACAAATTTAAGGCATAGAAATAATATATTATGTACAAAAGATTATGTACCTAGCAATATTATACACGCCTCGCCGTCGCGTATACGGTAAAAGTACCTTCCGACAAGTCGTAATGCACTAAAAGTACGAAACGAAGTATAATATTACGGTATACCTTACCACGTTGCGATTGCGATTAGCTTTGTCCACACTGGGCCTTTTTTGTTCATCAAGGGCATGCGTTATATTATAGCGCAGTCACCAGCGAAACGTGAAGCATGCCCGTGACGCGCGTTGAAATCGTTATTTTTTCTTCATGGGTGGGAGGCTGCCACTGCCCAGTGTACACCACCCACGTACTACACTAGTATAATATGTCTCATATGCATAATTACTGTAAAAAGTTTCGCCCAAGAGGGGTGTTCATTGACAAAAAATTTACCTGGCTCCCGGGCCATAATGAGATGGGCGCACGCGACGGGACTTGCGGATTGATGGCCCGCGGTGCGGCGCGGCGCGGCGGTCTTCCTGACGCGTGCGCCCGCGCCCGCATCCGCCCGTGTTTTAGCGTTAGGCCCACAGATTACTAGTATATATTGTAGGTTAGGCCTTAATAGTGACGGTGATGCCAGACGACGCTTCGCGGCATCGCACCGTCTGGCCGGACTACCGGCCACACGGTGAGTGCGGCACCGCAACGTTTTGCAGTAATATAGCAGCGACGGACTCGAGCTCCCCGCGTCCCCCGCCTTATCTCGATTCCGATGCGCGTGCGGTGCAGCGCCGGAGCGGCACCGGACGCGCCGTGTGCCATACGGCATACCATCCATTTTTAGGGTTCCGTAGTCAACAAGGAACCCTTATAGTTTCGATCTGTCCGTCCGTCTGTCCGTCTGTCTGTCTGTCTGTCCGCGGTTTTACTCAGAGACTATAGGACCTACAAAGCAGTTATTTGGCATGAATACATAGATGGCAACAAAATGGTACATGAAATCGTAAAAAAAATATTTTTTTATGGTACCCTACACATCAAGCGGGGATGAATATTTTTTTTCGCGCCCACCCCATCGTGTGGGGTGTCGTTGAATAGGTTTTTAAAAAATACTGCGAGTATTCATAGATCATTTTCCGATTTAGGGATCCGTTTGTGAAATATTAAGTTTTAAAGTGGAAAAAATCGTTAGAGTCCAGTGTCCCCCCCCTTCTACCAGCTAATTCTGGAAATGTGAAAAAATTCACGGAAGTAGGAAATATGCTGAATTTAAAAGGAAAACTATCACGGCTAAGAAGACTTCATAAGTTATTGAGTAATAGTCGATCAACTAAAAAAAAATGTATTCGGCGAAGTATAAAGGAACTTTTCGTTCAAATTCCTTTGAAAGTAACTGAGATGATGCTGTTAGTAGTGTAAAACACGCTATAAATTTGCGTTCACTGACCATAAAAATTGTCAAAAACTAGCGGTACTACGGAACCATATATACGCGTGGCCCGACCATAAAGTTAATATAATAGGTATATTACCTTTATGGGCCCGACATGCACTTGGCCGGTTTTTTAATATGTAGGACACTGGAGCGGCACCGGTCAGGTGCCGTACCGCCGCGGCCGTACCGCATCGTGTGGCTACATGGTCCTGAGCCCTACAAGGTACGTATGATAATATAATAATAATATGAGTATGACCTATTTAATGGTATAAATTAGTAATAAGTGTGAATCCAAGTATGTACAAAGGAAAATAATAACTCACACAAACACGAAGAACTGTTTTACTATCATTCATAACGGACGTATCGACACGGCGACATATTATTTACAATAATTTATTACACGTTGTCAAAATATTTAACAATGTGGTCGTGATTATAATAATTTGATACACAATACAGCTAAAGTTAACGATAGGTTTTGAAACTAGAGCCAAACAGTAGAATCCAAAATATTATGAAAAAAAATATACTTAATTAAACAGTGTTTATAAACAAAAAAAAAATACGAAAAAAAGGTAGAGCTCGACAAGGATTTAAATGAACGTGGCGAAATAAGGAACTAACGCTGCCATAATAAAAAAACGCCATTTTTGACAGTTCCTCTTTACCAGCAGCGCCACCACGCGCCGCCCACGTTAATTTAAATTTTAAAGCATTGTCGCACTTACACAAGATGTACAGTTGAGAGAATAAAATGTTTAGCATTTATGAAGTGCCTTTTTCTTTCATAATATTTTTAACAGCATGCGACTGGCGATGGCTCTAGCGTTAAATCCTATGTAAAGTACTTTTAAAGAAATCGATTTAAATTTTTTTAATTGGCAGTTTATTAGGTCAATTTTAAATTCGGCGGAAAATATTATTAGAATAACTAAGTAAGCTCTCAGCTTTATTTTTTATTACACAAGGGATTTTTTTCCACCCAAAAATATTATTTATGGTGGTCGCTCACTAGCATACCGTGAAAAAGTAATCAGAGGATCTTTGTATGGTAAACTTGAACATTTAGACTTACATATTTGAATCTTAAAGAATCATACTGGTGGTGACTACAAATACTATATTAGTAAGCGAGAGCCATTCGGAACAGAATGTCAGATTAATCCCTGCGATGATTGCAATAAAGAAACAACGATGTGCCACAAGGCGATCTTATTCTAAAATTTATTACCTAAAAACATTAAGGAAATGCATAATATAACAAATAAATTAAAATATTGACATTATTCTCTATAATAATTACTTAAGACTAGAACACAGGCCACTAAACAGGGCTTCTATAAAGTCAATCTACAATAAAATTTTCATATCAGTCAAAAGACTAGTTACATAGGGTGTTCTCACTTTGTACCTATAACTACTTAAGTATGTACTATCTGCCCATTGACTATTAACGAGGCGCGTAGTACAAAGCAGATGTTTGTAACTATCATACAACATCAACTCATGGTCTTATTATTTCGAAAATGTATTTTTTTTAAACAAAACTTGTCATGGCTTTGGCATTAATTTGATAACTTTTTTTGGGTTGACAAAAAGTTTGCAGAAAACTATTAAATAATTGGGAGTAACAAAGGGGAATGAAAGTGGGTGAAAATACAAAATATTAAATCACCGTACCCTGGGTTTGAAAGGGTATAAAGTGTTAAAAACACAGCTATATGTATAAGTTTCAATCCTTCCTAAAATATATATTTTTTCCAATTGGAAATAGGACTTATAGCGGAGATCTGGATTATGCTGTGGTTACCTCTTTAAGTAACCTAAGGGTTTGCAAATTGAATAACAGAAACTTTTGGCGCTTAATGCTAGTATTCGAATGAAGCTGACGTTTGTGAATGATTTAAAAACATAGTTGTTAGTTAAAACCGTTCCTGTATTAGTTACGTCGCAGTACCTAATCTTTACGACACTGAAACATAATATTATTTTATACCCAATATCCATCCTATGAAGAATGTATATGTCGCAGCCAACTGGTTTAAATAGCCGCTCAATGAAACAGCTAGCCCTTTGACTGAACAACGTCATTCAATCACACGTCTAGCTCTTTAATTGAATATTTCAGTCGCTCAAAACGTTCAACACTGCAGCTGATTCAAAAGCAGCCGTTTGATTGAATTAGTTCAGCGCTCACCACCGCGGCGCTAGGTGCGTTTTGTTTACAATATGGCGTCAACTAGCCGGTATTTTGTGATTGTATTAATAAGATATTTTTCGTAATTATACGTTACAAGTGTTATTAAAGTGACAAAAATTATGGGAGGAAAATTTAAACAAATATTCGAGGAGAAATTATGGGATTATGAAATGCATCACCAAGGTATTTATTGCAATTTTGTTCAAAATGAGTTAGAATACAATCATTTATTCTACTTGATATCATTACGTTTGTGTAATAATAACACTAAATTAATGGTCACCTGACACCTTAGTTAATTTGCCATATAACCAGTTACCTAAGCGTCGTCTAGCTGTAGTGTTAAACGTTGCAGTCAACAAGTCGACTTAACGACGTATAGCCGTGTGATTGAATGGCGTTGTTCAGTCAAAGGGCTAGCTGTTTGATTGAACGGCTTTTTTAACCAATGGACTGCGACATATTATATTCTTTTATTTCTGCTTAAAATTTACGCAGTTTAGTGTATGCACCAAGTTACGGTACTCAATTTATACCAATTTTTAATAGGGACAGACGATTTACCACCGTACGCTGGGGCAAAAACAACTTAAAATACGTACTTAGTAACATTGTAACAGTATTTATGAGGCAAATAACAATGGTTTATATAAAATTATAGGATAATGATATGGCCGTATATTGCTATTTATTTATAACATTATAGGTATTTTATAACGAAAGTTAACGACAAGCTATAAGAGCGTTTTTACATCACGCGATACGACATCGTGTACGGTGTACGATGTATCGCTTAACGTGAAAACGATGTACTTAATAAGTAAAATAATAATTTTATTTGCATATTTATAGACATTCAAGAGGAAAACGTGGATAAAATACATTATTTTAAACATTATTTTTTCATTTAAAGGTGTCTTACGACTCTTATAATATTTATTTAAGTATTTTTAACATTGGTAAAGTTGAGAAATATAATAATTATATTAGGCGCTAATAGTCGCAGGTTCCACGTAAATACAAATATTAAATGCATTATTATATAAAGGTTACTATTTAGTATGGTAAAACAGAGCGTACGGGGGACTAAACTGTTTTTGTCGCCCAGTTGTATCCCAAGTATCGGATCGAAACGATGGACGACAGAAACATATTCTAAGTCGACCTTCATCGCAAAGCTTAAGTATAATTTACACAGAGCCAGTACTGGCTGCCAATAAGACTGTCAGCCAGTATTGGCTTGGTATATGCCGCGTATGAACAGTTTGGCCTGGCTTGAAAAACCGTTCACACGCAGCATATACCAAGCCAATACTGGCTGCCAGTCTTATTGGCAGCCAGTACTGGCTCTGTGTAAATTATACGTGAGTTATAAAATTTTAATAATCAGATTATATTTTAAAATATCTAAATTTTTAATCTGGTCTGTATCAAACAAGTAAATTATTTTACAGAAAGCTTTTCCAAATGTTTTACGTTTATAAATAAGATTTGTATAGGATTTAGTGTACCCTGTTAATCTTATAAAAATATAATATTTAAACAGTGTTTGAATTTAATAAAATGAGAAAAGTTATGGAAGTCTCTGTACATACTGACAGCTTCGGTGCGGCGACGATACCGCTCATACCAAGCAAACTGCCAAAATATATTATCGTAAAAATATGTTATTCTTTTGGTATAAAAAATGTCTTGCTGGTAGTGCAAACGACATAATATTTTTAACCTACTTTCCGGTTAAAAATAATTTCATATTATGCTTGACGTGTGACTTTTTTATGTTTTGTTTATATTGTTACTAGATGATGCCCGCAACTCCGTTGCGCCAAAACTCGTTTATCACGCGGGAACCGTACATTTTTCCGGGATAAAAAGTAGCCTATGTCCTTTCCCGGGACTCAAATTATCTCCATACCAATTTTCAGCAAAATCGGTTCAGCGGTTTGGACGTGAAGAGGTAACAGACAGACAGACAGACAGACAGACACACTTTCGCATTTATAATATTAGTATGGATGTTCAACCCTAATATTATCACAGTCTGAATTTGAGTACCTAGGTATATTTTGTTTTCTTAAGCTTTTTTACGATTCTCGAACGATTATTCAAATTTTCACGCCCGGACACCAAAAAAAATTTATTAGAGTAAAACGGAGTTGCCAGTATGCACAAAATCTTTAAAATATTTTAATAAAGCTCTGTTTAGGTAGTTTAGATGAAGTTGAAGCGAGGACGGTATTAAATAAGTACTTAATAAGATTTAACCTCAGATTTAACAAGTTTTAAAATTTAAAATTGCATAACTTTTTCATTTAACAAATCTTGTGATTGCTCTTTATAGTTTATTACCTGATAATAATTATAAAGCAATCAAAAATTAAATTTCTAAGTAAGTAGATACTTAACGACATTTTAATACTTATAATTCAAATGAACATTAAAGTATGTAAATAAATACTTTAAATGTTTTTTCTTGCTTAAAAGAAACTAAAAAAATATTTAGTTCGTTTAGGATTTTAGCTGTTCTTTAGTAGGTAATAATAATGGGTGCGCTGAAGTAAATTCTCGGTACAAACAAGACATCCGTAGCGCATTAGCGACGCGCGACGTTAATAATATATTATTTCGTTAAGGACTTTAAAATATTGGTTTAATTCCATAAATTATATATTTCTATTTCATGTATGTTTTGAAAAATGTTCAAATATTTCCATTTGCTGCAGTAAGTAAATGAATTAAAAATTTTAATAAAAACGGTTTTTATTTTTAGTTTCTTCGAGGAAATGGGACGAAACAATTGATTATTTCGATATTCAACTATACAGTATTTTTCTAATGAGATACAGTAAGTAAAAACAAAAAGACGGTTGGAGAGTAGTGTTTTGTATCGAGCTCGAACTCGAACTCGACTCGAACTCGAACTCAACTCGAACTCGGCTCGACTCGAACTCGGTTGTCTATAAAGTCGGTTTACTGACGATAGTTGAACGTGACAACGTCATAGCCTTAAATGGAACGCCTTAGAGCGAGGTAACGCCGCATATTGCGTCATATTGTTTTTTCGTGCGCGCAGCCCATATCGAATTATAAGACGTTGTCACGTCAAAAAGGATAATCATTTTATGGCCCGCGACTGTACACAAATGTCAAAATACAAATGACGTTGACAGTCATACTGGACCATAAAGTAAATTACGATCTCCATTATTGGATCTCTGTCAATTTTGTAACAACAATATAGATTATAGAGTATATGATTAAAGGTACCTACGGTAACTACATGATAGCATGAAACGCCCCAATTCTACATTAAAATACTATTATGAATTATATTTTCTGCTTTCTATCTAAGTAGGTACAGTGCAATCACTTAATAGTAACGCTAATTAGCCGCGTACTGACCAAGTGAGCAGCCTCGCTGCCTCGCCCGAGCGTGCCGCGGCCGATCAAAAAGTTGGTTTTTTGTCGATGCTCAAAGGAGCCTCGGACGTTTGCCGCGCACCAACACGTACTGACCGACCGAGCAACTGCGCGCGAGGCTGCCGCGGCGAGGCGGCTCGCTTGGTCAGAACGCGGCTATTGGCGAATGTTTTTAAAAGAAAGATGTAACGAATCAGAGGCAGAAAAAGTTTATGCACTGTAGGTACTACAATACATTACATTGTTCAACTAAAAGTACTTTAATGTTGTCCTTATTTGCAGCTTGATACAACATTATTACATAACGTAATCACTGATCGATCAGGCAATCAATAAATTATAATATTTTGTAACGTTCGACGTCATATATTTCATACTATTACTTATATTGAAATAAAATTAAATATTAGTTCTTCTCATTAATTGTAAGTTCGTTATCATTAATTACATAAAATATTGTAAGTTAAGCATTTCTTATGACACACTTTTTAAAGTAAGGAGCAAATACCTCTAAAACAGTTGCATACGCCTGTAATTAACTATTGTGCTAGTCTTAAACAAAAATGTATTAGTTTTAAGTTATTAATGTTTTCACAATATGTTGTTGGTGTATCTTTAAATAAATAAATAAATAAATAAATAAATACTACACACACCGGCAAAATTTGCGGAACATAGTTAAAAAGGGCCACAACTTGAATTCAAGTGAGTCGGGCTGTGTGAAATCCTTTTTTATAGTTTCTAAGCTCATTTAAGAAATAAAATATTGAACAAAACTGGCAAGTTGACAAATTTTTATTGCAATTATGCCCTACTAAGTGTTTTTCGATGATTGACGTTGTAAGTGTTTCTGATAAGAATGGCGTTTTTAGCGGGGTGCAAGGTATGCCAGCTCATTTGATTGTTTGGTTTTTGAGAGAACACATTGCTTAGATACAAAATTAGTGATTCTCTAGCATCTACGACAGCTAGAGCTGTAACCACGATAGAGAAAAGTCACACCTACCGTTAGGTCAGTTAGGCCTTAGGTGTGTCGGCTTTCGTAGTCCATCGTAAATTTCAACGCTACAAAAAGACTGGATCTTCCGTTCGGAGACGAGAACAAGGCAGATATCGGGTGGCAAAGGTTCAGGATAACCGTTTTGTAAGGGTACAAGCCTTAAGAAATCGACCTCAAACTGCTTTGCAGAGAAGAAACTTATCGGAACAGGTCCGAGATGTACGTGTAAGTGATTGTACAGTAAGAAGAAGACTCAAAGAAGTTAAATTAAACACAAAGGTGCCAGCAAGGGCACCAAAACTTGAGGCAGGGCACCAAAGAGCCAGGCTAAGATTTGCGCGTGAACATCAAAATTAGACAAGGTGAAATCTTGTGCTGTACAGTGATGGGAGCAAATTCTGTGTTAATTTTGTTGACAGACGATAAAGAATGTGGATAAATCATAAGGAACGCTGTAGCGTTCCTTATGATTTATCCACATTCCATCCATATCCACATTCCATATCCACAGACCATCAAACTTAACGGAAACAGTGGCCTATCATGCAGGCTTCGTAATGGTTTGGGGTTGTATATGATTTGGAGCCCGCACAGAGCTGATGATTGTTAATGAATCCTCCCTCAATCCTCCAAAATGTGTTCAGGAGCTCGAGTTGGCGCTACTGGAGGAGTAGAAGAATATCTCACAGGAAATGATGGACAATCAAAATGCAAGCATGTAATGGCGTATCCAGACTCTCTTCAGATCCATAGAAGGCATTACACGCTGTTTACATGGCAATTCTTAAGTAAAAATGAAGAATTTAACTTAAAAACTTACTACTGAAATTTCATAGATTTTTCTTAATTTTTGATTTATGCAGATTTTTTCTATTTTACACGTTTTTATGACCTAAATTTATAAAAGTTTTATTTTTTAATCATCAATTATTAAATTAATAAATAAATATATTAAAAACAGCGAATAATTAAAAAAAAATTGTTATGTTCCGCTAATTTTGCCGGTGTGTTTACTTTTGAGTTTACGATTTTTCTGTTTAAACTTTGTGGAATCAATGAATAGTGTTTAAAATATTATGTAGGTAGCAAGAATAGAATAATAAAGGCAAACAAAATATCGATTGTTTGAAATTCAAAAGCTGTTATTTTCGAATGTTGCTGTTCTTAGAGTGGCAACACCACTTTTCTGTGCTTTTGAAAAAAATTCGAGTACCGACATTATACTGTTATTTTGAAAAGTTAATTTAAATTTAAAAATGTTGGATTCGATATTAGAAATTAAGATACAAAACGCTGCGTATCCGCGGCTTGACGATGCGGTTGTAGAAGTTCTCTAGCACGGCGACATGTCGCATGTACTGCGCGGCGCGCGACAGGCACGCCGCCGCCATCTTGTGGAAGAACCCGTTCATGTGACATTGACACTCGTGTCGGTAGATGGGGCGTTTCACAACTACCCTGCAAATAAAAAAAAATATACTATTTTCATGAACTTTTTAATGAATTGGAGTAATTAAGCAGAGAAATGATAAAATATCATGATCATAAAAATGAGCAAAATTTAGACTTCATTCTTACGTAACACGCTAACATAAAGTCTAAGGGCCCCAGTACACGGCGACTTTTTGAAGCGATACGACGGCATCATTTGGTGCAGTAGGTTACAAGTTACATTCATGAGTAGACATCGAATTTTATGCACGATCAATGTGCCGAAATATGCATGCAAATATGCACGAAAAATAGCCGAAATATGCACAAAATATGCACAATCACAAGTCACTTATTATTAGAGAGAGAGAGATCTTTTTTGGAGAGTTTTCAAGTGGTGCCGTCAATAAACGCGCCAAAATTCATCATTCCTTTCATCTTCAACAATACCATTCATCCAGGATTTTTCGTTTCTTATATACAGTACTCTATCTATGACAGTACGAATAATTTTCTATCAATTATATCTGATTGAAATCTTCATAAACGTATGATGCTAACGACCAACAAAGAGTGCGAGAGAGAAGAAAATCCTTTATGGAATTATAACAAGATGAAAAGAGACAGGCAGTCTAATGAAAACTTTAACCACTTTCATTTGACAGGTCGTCACCAAGTCGTCACCCGTTTTTATGCCCTTTCGGTATTTGCAATTTATTGTTTAAATCCTTTATTATTTTCGACAAATACTATTACATATAACAATGGTAACTTGTTCTGTGAGTGATTGCAGTGTAAATCATAGGAGTAATCCTGAAAAATATACATTTCACAGGTTAATTAATCTTCATGTCCTAATTGCTACGATGTTTATTTTAGCTATATTCTGTCTATATTTCTCTATTTCAAATAAAATATTGTTAATCCTCCCCTTTACTTTCATATTTTGCATAACTAAAGGTACTATTGTTCTTAAATTACACAATTTTTAAAGAAAATTTTTTCATTAAAATTGTTTACATATACGCTAGGGCTTGAATCAAATTTATCGATATGCCTATCGGTATTTAACAAGAACATAAAACTAATCTAAAAATGTAATGGGGGTGTAAAGAGCTGATTTGTCAGATAGTTTTTACCTGAATAACAAGTAAGTAACTTTAAAATGTGTATATTATTTACCGTTATAAGAATCTCATGTTATAACATATCCGACGATTGAAAAAAATACGGGTTGCACTCCGGGAGTGCCGGCAGAAGTGAAAACTTGATTATTAACGTTGTGCATTTTTTTAACCCATTTTTTATGAAAATCGATTATAAAAAAATCGATTTTTTTATTTAATCGAAACCCTTACAATCAATTCAAGCTCGAGTTCGACACAAAACACTACTCTCCAACCGTCTTACGGTTTTTCCAAGGTTTTTCGATCAGCACGAGAATCTGACGCGAGTTTCACAGTTTTTACCCATCCCACAAAAGTGCTCAACGCCGCTAAAGAAGTTTTCACTTCAAAAGTCACCCCAACCGAAAATGTGTATCTACTTTTCAATCATCCCCTTTTTACTGCCAAATAAAATATATGATACCTAATTTGAATTACAAAATCTGTCAAAGTTGCATATTATTTATTTCTCATAGAAACGCAGGTAAAATAACTCGATCGGACAATACTATCGATACATCACTAGCACACGCACACATTGACAGATCAAAAATCGTCACGCATTTTCGGGTTGTCAGGTGGTCTATACGACAGTATATATTATAAGTCTATGGAAATCTTAGTGCCTATTGAAGTTCATTTCCTACTTTTTTTCTAATGTTGCCAATTACAAAGAAAAATGTTGTTTATAGAAATATATTGTACAGCTATCGGCGCATAATTTAGCAATTCCTCTCAATCAATTCAGCAAATGAATTGTCAAAACTGTCAAACTGACAAATGTCAAATCAGTACAAAAATACAGAAATGAATTGCAAGCAGAGTTGCATTTTGCGATTTTAGAAAAATGAATCATACTATGATTCATATCATGATTCTTCAAAGCGACCATTTTAGCCCCGCGGGTTAATTTACCTATCGGGTGAATTGCGAAAATCTCAGAAGTTAATGAAGATAGAACCGACATGTTTGAAGTATTTTGATTTTTGATCTATCGTACCTCTATTTCATGATAGGGGTGTGTATTATGATAGCTAGTTTGGAGACTACGAGGGCATAAAATGACTGAAATATGCACTATTCACGAAAATTTGCCAAATTATGTTCTAACGCCTTAAAAGTGTCATAATTTGCATATGTAAGTATGCAAATGCATATAATCCGATGTCTATTCATGAGTAAACAAAAGCCCATAATAAATGTCCTTATCCTTATGGTGATCGCCCCTTTATCAGCACGCACGAGCCGAACGCGCCGCATTTTAGAATTCGTTGTATGAAAAGATGCAGTAAAACCTCGCACATTCGTCCGCATCGTACGCAGTGCCGTAAATAACCTTTTTTGCGCCCTGTGCGAGCTTCTATAACTGCACCCTTGTTTTTAACCGACTTCCAAAATGGAGGAGGTTATATGTACGGCTGTGGATATATTTTTCTACTACATTGGGAAACATCTCTGGGGTGCAGCGGGAACTTATCAGGAGCAAACCGAAAAAATAAGAGTCTGCCTGGTCTGGCCATTTTTGCGCCCCCCAGAGTCTACGCCCTGTTCCTGGGCACCGGTGGCAGTTGGCACCACCCTGTTTACGGCACTGATCGTACGCGACGCATTTCGTGTTCCTACTGTGCGGTGCGTTCGATGCGTGCGGCCCGTACGGTGGTGACAAATGTGCGATAAGCTTAAAGTATGCTACGGATTTTTAGGGCTTCAGTAATAACAAAATCTTTACCTTTTTTTTACTTAACCAAAGTATATAGGGTGGATAGCGTCATGCATACCTTGGGATGCGCTCGTGCGCGGCGTCACTCTGACGTCATAGCGCTGTGTCGAACATCTGCAGCGAGCGCGTGATGACGTCATCCTTGAGGCACGACTCCAGGAACTCCTCTATCGTGATCACGCCGTCCTGGTTCAGATCCAGCTTCCGGAACACGCGGTCAACCTGGCAACAATGAGGAAGGCTAGTGAATAGCTGATGGGAAGGCTGGTCAGTGGTCTACTGGGGTCTACTGAGTACTGGGCTGATTAAAGAAGTGGTGAATAGATAGGTAGGTTTTTCGCCTGCAGGCTTAGCATGATCACCAAAAAAATGGTTTCTTTTTACGGAAGAATAGACAAAGTGACAGATAGGTACAAAAGAAATCCGCCATTTTGTAAGTACGTCTATTCTTTTCCGTTTTTTATGCTGTCATGCTAAGGCTGCTGGGGTGTACTGAGTTGGTTTATAAACAAGCTGAGAGGAAACCTAATATAGACACTTATTATTTCCAGAATGGATTCAGTTATTGGTGAAGGTAGAATTAAAGAAACTTGCGCTTTTAAAGTGTTTAGAAACGAGTTTACCCGTCGACACTAATGGGCCAACTCGATCGGATACTACCTTCACAGAAAACCGAGATATTACTCATTTAATTAAGGTCCGTATTTTTGGTCAGTGCTCAAGATGCATCTCGGTCTCAAGACACGGTTCAGGCTCTGTGATTGGTCGGCTGTCAAAATTTGGACCAATCACAGAGCCGAACCGCGTCTTGAGACCGGGCCGCATCTTAAGTACTGACTAAAAATACGGGCCTGACTACTTGTTTCGTCGTGATATACAACCGCTTACTTGAGTGCGGTTTTATTTGCTCCTCCAGCTTTACCTGTTCATTAGCCTTAGCGTCATCAAGCCTCGAAGCCGGTGATCCCGGTGGCGCCCTCCTCCCCAGCAACTCGTGGACGGCCACCACCACCTCAGCCAGCTCCTGCCGCGTGATGGCTCCGTCTCCATCCACGTCGTACAGCCGGAACGCCCAGCGCAGTCGCTCGTACACCGACCCTCGCAACAGCGTCGACAGAGTCACCAGTAATTCCTGTTATCGAGATAAAACGAGCTAAAATAAAATGTCAATTTAAAATTTTCGCGCTTTTTTTGTGACGCGTTCGTTGTCTGTGCAAATTTTAATTACTTATGAGATATTTTTTTGTTTTTCCCGCTAAACAGATGAAAAACTGTTTAGCGGGAAAAACAAAAAAAGCTGCAGTCTGCTAAAATAGTTTTTCATTAAGTACCTAAGTTTACATTAACTTAGTTTTTTTTGTCAATTTTGTCAACCAAGCCTGATGTCCTTTATTATAAAGGTTGTCCTAGTAAAAGTGGACGGATAATATCGTAAATTACGAGTGGGTTGGCTCCCGATCCAAAACTTTTAAATTGGTATATACTGGGTTGTCACAAAACTAAGTGATAATTCTTTAGGGTGTGTATGCAGAGTCCAGTGTATTAAGTTCACTGTAAAAGTAGCAGAGCTGAAAAAGAAAATTTTTCTTTCACTGCTGTATGGGGAAACTCGTGACACTGGGGCGCATGCCCAATGCCCGTACAAATATCAAAAAATTGCTCTTTCAGCGCTGCAACTTTCACAGTGAACTCTCGACAAGGAACATATTATTATACACACCCTAAAGTATTATCACTTAGTTACAGCCTGTATAATGGCTTTTATTTAAACCTCGTTACTTTAATATGGGGCACCTATATCAAGACGAATCACCTGCTTCAAACCACTTGTGCAACCGTTGGCCGCTATTCGAAATTCGTCGAGAACCTATCATTATGTCAACACAGACGTAAACAAAATGTGGAGCCATAAACAAGTACTAAGTAGAAGCTGAAATCCGTGTCAGTAGCCGACCACGCTTGGCCCGGCTCCAACCGTATCAAACGCATCGACGACTCTAAATTACGACCGATATTGACAGGGATTAGTTGGAAGTTGTTTTAAGCCTCCAATACTCCATCTAATTCGGCTTTACATCGGAGATAAAAAAATCCATTCCATTTTTATGCTTTAGCCGGGGGACTTTTTTATATCTTCAGAATAGAAAATATTTATTTAAATTAAGAATTCTAAGTATAGCAAGCGTAATAGTACATTCAATTCAGAAAGTAATACATAAATGTATCCCACTTCTGAATTGGTCCTTCGAGCAGGACTATTTGAATACAAAGTACACATTACAATAACAGAAATATCTTTCTAAACGGTAGGCTAAAATAAAATGATACTGAGGGGCACGAGAGATGAGAATATACAAAACAACTTAAAAACTTTCTGTTTGTCTCGAACGGCAAACAATTTCAAGCTCAACCATTCACTATTTAAACAGCGAAAACACACAAACCACGGACCTGTATTTAGCAAACATCGGTGTAGTACGCACACACACAGTAGCGAAACTTAAACTAGGAACAAGCAAATACTACCTTTAATGTCTAGTATAAATCTTTTGTAATAATAATGATTTAAAAATATTATAGAGACTAAATAACTTTAAGCTTTCGGTTATGGATGACATTGTTAATTACTTGAATTGAAAGAACTTCTAAATAATAACCTAAATAACAAAACTGAAAGTTCATTTATTGCGAAATAAAAATTGAATGCATCGCCCATCGGATCAAATCGTTGTTTATGCAAGTTCATTGTTTTTTGTGGTATCATAATCTCTTTTAGATATTGCATTGTAATATAGGGCGCTTCATAAAACTAGTAATACATACTTTGATCCATAAGACTACACTCTACAGAGTATATTTTCGATTACATGTCTACTTTCTTTGTTTTTTCGCATGACAATGGGGTCGCTATATTCAGTCCAAAAACAAAAACAACCATAAAATACTCCTAAATTATTTATCGTTATTGGCGACTCGTTCTGTCGAAAAAAGTTATTTTTGCAGTATTCTTTCGTACAGTCAAAAAGGCATGCGATTTGTTATTTGACATAACGCCTCACTTAAGTGGTTTAAGTAATCTATAGAATTTCAATATCTTTAAGTTATAATCAGGGAGCCCTAGTGCAATTTTTTTTTATTAGTATCAAGCTAATTTTTTGTGAGTAGCTTCATTTTGATAAGGGCTCCATTCCACCGCGGCGCACGGAGAGGCTACGCACGTGCGTCAAGCTTCGCTTTGTAAGAAAATATATGTGACTGTGTCCACTGCAACCCACGCACGGTACGCACGAATTGTGTCAAGTCAAAGAAATAAATCCATGCACGTCCACGCGTGTGCGTGGCCATGCACAGCGTGCGCCGCGGTGGAATGGAGCCTTAAGACAAACAACATTTTTATCTGCGAAAAATCTTGAAAGTGGTAGCTGCGTAGAATCGCAAATATTTTAACATCTAACTTTGCTATCGAAACCAATACGAAAGCTCGACTATTACTATTCCATCATTAATTTTTGACAGCTAAATTCGTTGTCGAAACCACCGGTCGCAATTTAAACAATTAACTATGTACTTACTTAGGCAATAGGTAAAGTTAATTAAAACTATGTATCTATTATGTAACTATCCAATTCCTATCTATACGATTATTTTCACTGCGCAGTGAGATCTTAAGGTGAACGCAGATTTGGCCGCACCGCACGCACCGCAGTCGCCGCATTTTGAATTCTTCATATTATAAAGAATGTAGAAGTTGCGAAGACTGCGGCGCGGGTAGGTATGCGAGCTTGCCTATAACTTCATATAAATAATTCGAAATGCGGCGACTGCGGTGCTTGCGGTGCGGCCAAATCTGCGTTCACCTTAAAGAATGTAGAAGTTGCGAAGACTGCGGCGCGGGTAGGCATGCGAGCTTGCCTGTAACTTCATATAAAGAATTCGAAATGCGGCGACTGCGGTGCGTGCGGTGCGGCCAAATCTGCGTTCACCTTTATTCTCGAATCTCGTAACTCTATCATCGGCCGTCGGCGCCATTTTAATTAAATGGCGATTGAATTGAGTTAATCTAGATTCTAGAATAAAATTTAAGCTAGGCATTGTGCTACTCACCCTAAAACTAATAGCTCCACTGGAATTCACGTCGAAGGCTTTGAACACATAATGCGCGTACAACGCTGAATCTGAAAATATAACAATTTTATATATTTATCAACGATATCAAAATACTATATTTATAAGGCTCAGTAGCTATGTCCACTTATGCAAATTCATCTTAAATTTTCGTCATCTTCTTTTTATTCAACTTTCGCTTGGCATATTATATATTTGTATGCGTCAAAATCCACCCGCGTTGAAAGAAAAGTGTCATAGCGAGCGCTACGATTTCAACGCGCGTCACGGACATGCCTCACGTTCGCTGTTGACTGCGCTATAACGCATGCCCTTAATGAACAAAAAAAGGCCCAGTGTGGACAAAGCTATTATAAAACATTCACTTTGAATGTACTTTAATTAATAATTCAGGGTATAACAAAACAACTTTAGGGCGTGTATTACTTAGAGCCGGTCCACATGGCGCGTTGCGTCAGCGTTGCGTCGACGCAGCGCCGCAGCTGTTGCGTTTTTTTACAAACAAATAACCAAAGTGTTCACACGGCGCGCTGCGTCGACGAAACGCACACATGACGGACAGCAGCCCCCAAGAAGACGCGGGAGGGGGTGTAGGTTATGTTAATACGTGCGATGGAGCGGCAGCGCTCAGTTGCTTGTGCGTTGATGTTTTGACAAAATGCTTGCCGCAACTGTGCGTCGTCACTGCGTCAACGAAACGTTCGGCCTGCGTCTCGTAGTAACGCTGCGTTGACGCAGCGTCTGTGTGGCCGGCTATGCGTCAAAATATTTGCGCAGCAACGACGCAACGCGCCGTGTGGATCGGCTCTTACATAGTTCACTGTGAAAATAGCAGCGCCAAAAAACTATTTTTGGGATCTATATGGGCAAGCACTCCAACGCGGCAGCTGCTACTTTCACGGTGAAATCCAATATAAAGGACTCATGTCTCATACAGATTACAGACCCAAAAGTATAATCACTTTGTTTTGTTACGTCTTGTATATTTTGGATTGTTTTTCATATTTTATAAAATATATCTCTCCCGTAGCACAGAATATACAATGTGTCCCGACACCGGTGTCCGATCCTTTAATATCATGATCTATGGCATATTTTATCGACAAATTGGCCCTCAATTTTTTTTTTCTCTCTCACGGTTGTAAAATGGCAGCCATTTTAGTTTTTCTCGGGCTTTCACACTAATCTGACCAGTACTTCTCATGTAAATGTCCTATCAAGATGGTCTCATTTGATAGCTAAATTTGTGGACTACGCTTACACAGGCAATATGTTATAAATTTCGTGGAATTAAACATAGAAAAACCCAAGTTTAAGAAAAAAAAATTGTGTACTTTTTATTAATGGCTTTTTGTGAAAAATCTAGCACATTAAACTGATTCTTTTTTATTTTAAAAAGATAGAGGAGGTTTTCATCTTCTAAAATTATTTTACTTCAATGCTCCAAGTCAGATAGTTTAGAAGTTATAACGATTTTCTTATGATGAGGTGGTCAGATTTAGTCTGAAGCCAGAGATTTTTTTTTTCAAAAGTTGGAAAAAAAAATATTTGAAAGCCAATTTGTCACTAATAAATGCCATACATCATGAGTTCAAAATTATTTCTCCAACTTTGAAAAAAAAAATTTTTCTCCGGCTTGATACTAATCTGACCACATCATCATAAGAAAATCGTTATAACTTCTAAACTATCTGCCTTCGAGCATTGAAGTAAAATAATTTTAGAAGATGAAAACCTCTTCTATCTTTTTAAAATAAAAAAGAATCAGTTTAATGTGCTAGATTTTTCACAAAAAGCCATTAATAAAAAATATCCAATTTTTATTCATAAAAAATTGGGTTTTTCTATGTTTAATTCCACGAAATTTATAACATATTGCCTGTGTAAGCATAGTCCACAAATTTAGCTATCAAATGAGACCTTTTTTATCTTGATAGGACATTTACAAGAGAAGTACTGGTCAGATTAGTGTGAAAGCCTGAGAAAAACCATTTTACAACCGTGAGAGAGAAAAAAAATTTGAGGGCCAATTTGTCGATAAAATATGCCATAGATCATGACATTAAAGGAGCGGACACCGGTGTCGGGACACATTGTATATTAGTTATACCAACCCGTAGCATATACACTTTTTGTTGTTGTATTATATTACATGTAAATTATGTAATGAATGATATTATAATATAACGGTTTATAGAATATTATACCTGGCCCTCTTGTTATTAAATACAATATCCATATTGCGTCATATACTTACATCTACAATTCTACATACAAAACATTGTATACCTATATTACGTCAAATATGTTTGACGTACTTAGTACAATTCCCGCGTTCCACTTGACGTTAAAAACGATCAAAACAATAAAAATAGAAGGCATTTTGAGCGTTTTGGTCGTTTTTAAAGTCAAGTGGAACACGGGGACAGTTTGTCCTTTAAAGGGATCATTCACTATCCTGCATTGCAGTCCGCCGTGCAGACCTGCAACACCATTCACTATCCTGCATAAGCCGGCAGACTGCACGGCGGCTTATGCAGGATAGTGAATGGTGTTGTCAAGACGTCAATTTTATAACGTAACGGACAAGGACAGAACACTGTATAGGAATATTGATGTCGCCTAATTTTAAGAGATATGCTAAGGTAAGTCGAAAGAAAAATAGGAGAATGGTTTTGCTAAAAGCCGCCTAAGAATTCCGCCATATTATTATACTTATATGTTTATATAGTTCCTACTTGATTGCGAAGTTAGATGTAAAAAATATTGTATGGGATTTGAAGCATGACACTAAGAATCCCGGATTCTATTGAAGCGTATAATGTAAGCGCGCCATGTCACAGAATATAATATTATATTAGTTGTACCAAGCCATATACGCTTCAATAGAATCCGGGGTTCTCAAAACGCGCGTTAGCAAAGCGCTGTGTCAAGTCAGGCTCAGTGTCAGTGTCAGTGTCAAGTCAGACCACAACGCGACTGAAATGACTGATTTTAATTGTATGAGATGTCTTGCAAATCTGTCAAATCCATACACATTTAGAAATGCATCTACGCGTTGCTTTGCGGTCTGAATTGACCCTAAGCGATACGTTAAGACGTCAAGTAATTTTTAACCGACTTCCAAAAAGGAGGAGGTTATATTATGTTCGTCTGTTTATATAATAGGTATATTTTTTTGACATCTAACTTCGTTAACGAAACCAATAAAACGAATGATATGTGACGAAGAATCAATTAATAGACTTATGTATTATAACACACCGGCAAAATTAGCGGAACATAACAAAATTTTTTTTTGAAAATTATTCGCTGTTTTTAATATATTTACTTATTAATTGAATAATTGATGATTAAAAAATAAAACTTATATAAATTTAGGGCATAAAAACGTGTAAAATAGAAAAAATCTGCAAAAATCAAAAAGTAAGAAAAATCTTTGAAATTTCAGTAATTTTTAAGTCAAATTCTTCATGTTTACTTAAGAATTGCCATGTTACAAGCGTGTAATGCCTTCTATGGATCTGAAGATTACATGCTTGCATTTTGATTGTCAATCATTTCCTGTGGCATATTCTTCTACTCCTCCAGTAGCGCCAACTCGAGCTCCTGAACACATTTTGGAGCTGGAGTTTTAACTCGTACCGTTCACACATTGATGTGCCAGTGCCACACGTTCTCAATCGGATCTATATCCGTAGACCGCGCTAACCTCTCCACCTGGGCTACGCTAGTATCATTTAGGTCATAATGCCCGATTTTTTTACTCTATGGACGCGCATAAAATTGAAGTTACTGCCTAAAACTGTGTAAAAGGCACAACACGCAGTTCTAGGATGTCTGTGCTATAGCCCTGTACTGTCAAAGTACCATCATTAACAATCATCAGCTCTGTGCGGGCTCCAAATCAAAACGAAACCCCAAACCATTACGAAGCCTGCATGATAGGCCACTGTTTTCGTCAAGTTTGATGACTTATAGCGTTCCTTACGATTTATCCACATTCTTTATTGCCTGTCAACAAAATTTACACAGAATTTGCTCCCATCACATCTTTGGTGCCCTGTCTCAAGTTTTGGTGCCCTTGCTGGCACATTTGAGTTTAATTTAACTTTTTTGAGTCTTCTTCTTACTGTACAATCACTTACACGTACATCTTGGACCTGTTCCGATAGGTTTCGTCTCTGCAAAGCAGTTTGAGGTCGATTTCTTAAGGCTTGTACCTTTACAAAACGGTTATCCTGAACCTTTGCCACCCGATATCTGCCCTGTTCTCGTCTCCGCGTTGAAATTTACGATGGACCACAAAAGCCGGCACACCTAATGCCTGACTGACCGAAAGGTAGGTGTGACCTTTCTCTATCGTGGTTACAGCTCTAGCTGTAGTAGATGCTGGAAAATCACTAATTTTGTATCTAAGCAATGTGTTCTTCCAAAAACCAAACAATCAAATGAGCTGGCATACTTTGCACCCCGTTAAAAACGCCATTCTTATCAGAAACACTTACAACGTCAATCTTTGAAAAACACTTAATAGGGCATAATTGCAATAAAAATCTGTCAACTTGCCAGTTTTGTTCAATATTTTATTTCTTAAATGAGCTTAGAAACTATAAAAAAGATTTCACACAGCCCGACCGACCCACTTGAATTCAAGTTGTGGCCCTTTTTACCTATGTTCCGCTAATTTTGCCAGTGTGTATATATAGATGAAAACTTACTTCTTTAAAGATCGCAGAGTAGAAGATGCAGAAGAAAAGAAAGAAGACTAATACAAGTACTTACTACCATGTGGGAAGAATTTCGCGTAAATGTCTTTGAACGACTCCTCGTGCACCACACCCTCCGGACATTCCTGAAAATTAAAAAATATAAATCTATTTAGCTGAACATAAATCCTCCTTCTTTTTAAAAGTCAGTTAAAAGATTAACTACACGGTAGAAGGATGAAAACATAATATTATGCAGTAGTTTTTACGTAGGTATTTAAACTAAAAGTGATAACTGATAATTGATAAGCCGCGAGCTCTCTGTATACAACCCAAAAACCTTAACAGAAAACTAGTGTCCGACCGAAGGTCTATTTTTGGCCGAAGCCGAACCCGAAGCCGATTAATCGGCAATCGCCACAACCTTCGGCCGAAGCCGAAGCCGAAGGTTAATCTTAATCGCTCTACTATCAGTAATTTATTTTTAACCGACTTCAAAAAAAGGAGGTTATCAATTCGACGCGTATGTATGTAATTTTTCCAGAACTGCCCAATTTTCGTTTAAGTTAGTCTGTAATCTGTATCAGCGTCTGAACAAATGTGCCAAATTACAAGTTTATGTATGTATGTTTTTATGTTTGTATTCGCATATCTCCGGAACTACCATACCGATTTCAGTAATTCTTTTGGAGTTTACTCCTTAAGAATCGATTTTCATATATAAGGCGCCCGGTATGAGAAAAATCTGAGGGGTAAAACCTACTAACATGTAACGACAAATCGGTCACGTTTTTGGTGCGCACCTTTAGTGCGCAACTTTCTAATTTGGCTGTGAGTCGGAATATTATATAATTATATTATTATATAATTTTTTTTATATTTTTTATATAATTTTTTTTATCATTATACTGGCTAAAGTGAAGTGGGTGTAGATAATATTGCCGGAACATCTGATTTCATATGATATTAATCTTTTTTCAGTTGAATAAACTCTTTTTGCGTATGGTTAGATACTCGTACTTAAGGAGTAAACTCCAGTCGTGCGTCGGAGCTGACACACTTTTTTTTTTGTTTTACTAGGTACTGTTCAACTTAGGGAATAGTGCAAGTTTCAACAAAATCGGTTCAGTAGTTTTGGAGATACGGAGTTTTAATTGTCAATTACGTATGATTTTGAAGTCGGTTTTATCTTTTTTAAATACAGTTATGTTCAATTTTGTCTACAAGCTACAATTAATATTAAAATTAAGTATTTCAAAACTTCAAGTCCGGTCATTTTAGACAATTGAAATAAAGAAAATTCCGACAGAGCCAAATCTTCGTAGAGACCTTAGGTTTACCACAAGGAATAAAGTGTCAAAAGTCCCCATCAGTCCCATGTGAGCTTAGGGACTTATTCGGGGCCCAAGGTAAAAATTTTAGGTTGTTTGGATTTTTCTCGAAAACGGTAAGTTTTATCGAAAAAGTACCTCAGAGCAAAGTTGTAGATCTTAAAATTCTCTATAAAAATGGTCCCTATGATTTTTTTCTCTAAGACCCACTATTTCCCAGATATTACGCTTGTAAGAATCACGTTCTACATAGTATGCACACATATGCCACGTATACCGGGTGCAATTAAACCTACCTGCCAAATTTTTTTTGGGGCTTAGGTGTCATAAGGAGAGTCCATTAAACCACAAAAAATAGGGTGATAATTTTTTTACCATAACATATTTTATCCCAACCTAATTCAGTACAGCTTGGTCACTACACGCACTCGCAACGGCGCCACTCTGTCGCCCGAAGGCGGCAAAAACCGGCTACCGGCAGGGGTCACCAATTAGTTTCGCTCGGGGTCCATTTTAAGAAAAGAAATGACCTTCGCGGTCCGCACATTTTATAATAAAAAAAAAAAATTATGAAACAAAGGTAATTACGGAAATTACAAAGGTATTTATTTACATATCAATAAGAAAAGTGATAATTTTATTGCTTGCTTGGAGTGAAATTGATGCAAGCTATTGAAATTAAATCCAGGATGTTCATCAGTAAGTCAAGACTGAAATTTATTTTTAAAGTAGCACGCAAACGATCAAACATCAAACATGTCAAACACGTACAAATTACGTGTTTGACGTGTTTGAAGAAAATTTGGATTTTACTACGTGTTTGACGTGTTTGACGTGTTTGATGTTTGATCGTTTGCGGGCTACTTAACGAAGTTCACCTTCGAAAATGCTCGGTCCGCATACAAAGGGTCGGCGGTCCGGATGCGGACCGCGGTCCGTCATTTGGTGGTTTCGAGTATACTATCAAGTTCAGACATGGCAAGGCAATGAACTGAACCCTGAAGACTGGGGTTGGAAATTGATAAATAATACTTTGGAACCGATTCGAACTTTACTGCCCCTTGCTCCAGAAAAACTTCTTAACACTATTTTTTGCAATTGCAAGAAAGGTTGTAGTGTAGCCAAATGTGGCTGTAAAAAAGTAGGGTTGCAGTGTTCTCCAGCGTGTACCAATTGCCAAGGTGTCTCTTGCTCAAATGTTCAAAAAAAGGAGAAGAAGAAGAACAAGAAGAAATTGAAGAAAACATGATTGTTGAAGTTGAATATGAAGAGTATGAGTCAGATTAAAGTAATAAAAAAAATTAGAACGACAGTTAAACTCAGTAACCCATATCAATAATCTTCATACTATTAAATAATTATTGTTCCTGAAAATAACGTCATAAAGGTTCGTGGAATAGGCCTACCGGGGATACCAAGTTAAAAAAAACGCGCCGAGTACACTACCTCACAGGTGGTGTGGAAATGTGTGCATATTATGTAGAACGTGATTCTTACAAGCGTAATATCTGGGAAATAGTGGGTCTTAGAGAAAAAATCATAGAGACCATTATTATAGAGAATTTTAAGATCTACAACTTTGCTCTGAGGTACTTTTTCGATAAAACTTACCGTTTTCGAGAAAAATCCAAAAAACCTAAAATTTTTACCTTGGGCCCCGAATAAGTCCCTAAGCTCACATGGGACTGATGGGGACTTTTGACACTTTATTCCTTGTGGTAAACCTAAGGTCTCTACGAAGATTTGGCTCTGTCGGAATTTTCTTTATTTGATCACTATTTTTATGTCTAAAATGACCGGACTAAGGTTTACCTCTATATTGACTATCTCATAGAGAAGTTGATTTAGAGATGTTAATAAAAGTTTGTGATTTCGTGATTTATTTATTACTTAATAATTTGTGGAATACAAATAATTAGAATAGAATAGAATATACTTTATTGCGTTCAAAAAGTTGTAGTACAAACAAATAATATACATTCAACAAGGACACATGAACACAAAGGCGGCTTTATTGCTAATGAGCAATTTCTACCAAGCAACCTTTGGTATAGGAGTACAATAACAATTAATGTAGGGTATACTGTGCACTAAGATCTAAAAGTACTTAATGAAACTTAACAACTAAATTATATTCTAATATTTAATTATTAATTAATATTTAATAATTAATTAAGTTTAAGGAATGACTCAATGTGTAGTTCCAGAACGGATGTGAATTCGGAAAAAGTGTATAGAATCAAAAT
This sequence comes from Polyommatus icarus, assembly GCA_937595015.1. Classification (NCBI taxonomy): domain Eukaryota; kingdom Metazoa; phylum Arthropoda; class Insecta; order Lepidoptera; family Lycaenidae; genus Polyommatus; species Polyommatus icarus. Next base: position 21,917,109 of record OW569322.1, on the reverse strand, counting down.
TATAGAGAATATAATAAGTTTTTTCATCGTAGAATGTTTTTTGCTACAACGCATCATTTATTAATTATTGGTCAAAAACCAAAAATTGAGACTTTTGGCACCCTCTCCTTACTCTGGCTCACCTCCTCACCACCACCACCTCCAAGTCTAGGAAGACTTCAGGACTTTTAGTACGAGTATGTTTTATCCCTAAGCACCCTGAATAAATCTCTCAGGTTCCCGCTCACGCATTATACAACTACTTTATTGATTGAACTATTGTAAGAAAAATCTTTATTATTTTACAAATAAGAATAATTATTAGACCAATCAATCAGTCTTTGTTTTACTCGACTAGATCGAAACTAGACTAATAAAATTAACAAACACTAACTTCTTAGTAAATAATTCATTTATTAAGAAGTTGGTGTTTGTTTATTGTATTTGACAGTGACTCCCAGCGGCCTCTGCATACACGACTCACTCAGCCTTTCGTAACAGTTTACAGTTCGTTCAATTTCGAGCAACCGGACCTTCGGCAAAGCTTCGGCTTCGGCCGGGTTTTAGGCCGAAGCCGAAGGCTTCGCCGAAGGTGGTTTTTTTGGCCGAAGCCGAAGCCGAAGCTTCGGTCGGACACTACAGAAAACAAACAAAAAGATGAGTAAAATAGAAAAGAATATAATATTGTCGTTGCGCCTTTGCTCTGCTTTCAAAGTTTTGGAGTCCAAAATTAGTAGTTTTTATGATTCTACATGTTGCAGTTCATAGTCAATATTTATGTATTTACTAGCGTTCTTGATACCTTAAAATATTAACCAATCAACACCACTTTTAGTAAATTTTATTTAAAAAAAGGGCTAATAACCTAGCGGCTAGTGCTCAAACGGCCCCGACTTAATATGCCGTATGGGCTGCGGCCTAGGGGTGGCAGTATCCCTGGACCCTGATCAGCTGACAGATTCCGCGCTTTAATTTTTTTATTAAAAAAAATATAAACTCGACACTGGCGCAAACTAAAGCCAGCTGATGATGGTATTAGGTCGTGAATCGTGATTCACTAATTAAATACTTTAGCCAACTTCAGCGTTCCACCGCCATATTTTTGAATTTTAGATTCACTGACCTAGGATTCTAGACTAATGGATGGCTTTCATAAGATAATATCACGATGGAACACCGACTACACTTAAACGCTTTTTCACTTCAGGTGCTGGAAGGAAGATTTTCATCTAAGCTTTTCTAGCTAAGCCTATTATCTATTGGTTACAATTTTAGTTAGGTATGATATAGTCATAATATAGTGCTACTAAGAAAATGGACTTAGAGACAGCAAAGATAATATAGCGTTTTATCTAAATATAATATACCTGTATCTTCGTCTGTCTGTCTGTCTGTTACCTCTTTCTGCTAAACCGTTGCGCGTTGGACCGATTATAAATTTTGACGTCCCTAAATTTTGACTTGAAAACTTTGGCAACCCTACTTTGGGTCCCGGAAAAGGATACGGGATAGTTTTATCACGGAAAATGTATGATTTATTTAATTAAGTATTAATGTAAAAATTAATGTAAAAATAAAAATAAATTAAATTATTATTATTATCACCTACCTAAGGCAAGGTGATAATAATAATAATATGTCGAATGTTGAAAAAAAAGACATTATAATATTCTAAAAGAAATTAGAATAAACCTTTTTAAATCTTAAAAAATAAAAAAAATAACAAAATATCTATGGACGCTTCACACCACGTCAATCTGGCCTTGTGCTAAGTACCTGAAGGACTTGTGTTACGGGTACCAGACAACAAAAATATATTTAATACATGAATTTAATTTTTTTTTCAATTTATTTTTTTATTATTTTTTTATTATTATTTATAATAATAATATCTATGGACGCTTCACACCACGTCAGTCTGGCCCTGTGGTAAGTACCTGAAGGACTTGTGTTACAGGTACCAGACAACGGAAATATATTTAATACTTTTTATACTATACATATATTTAAGATTTTTATTATATGATACACATATTTAATACACATCCATGACCCAGGAACTTTATAAACTTTTTGCTCCGTCGGCAGGACTCGAACCCGCGACCTCCGGCTTAAGCTACTAACGCGCTCACCACTGCGCCACGGAGGTCGTCAAGTCTTAATTCAATGCTAGCGAATATACTAACAAGGTTACAGAATGTGACCTATTTGACCTATGTTTGGTTATATTGTGATGATTAGCTGTAGTGGGACCGCTATTTTGAATTTGGAACATAATCAGATAGGCCGGGCAATTTCCGAACGAGCTAATTTTACTGGAAATAGTTCGGTAAAACGCGATGCCGGCTTTTCGTCTGAGTTATTTAGACTTTTCGTATTTAAGACGAATTTTGCCATCTGTTACACTCGTTTAGGTACTTGTAGATAAGTAATAACAAGTGAAATAATCTATTAATATTTAACGTTGTTAGTGGCGGCCGAAAAGGAAGATCTTCCGACCGAGCGAGATAGCATGCTCGGTCAGGCCGAAGCCCACTGACGTCATTTCAGACGTTGTATATATCTTGCCGCTCGCCGAAACTTCGATAGCGCGATGTAGGATTGTTAGGCGAATTGTGGGTACCGCCACATCACTCCCCCCCGAAGACCGGTGGTATTCTTCAATGCGCTTGTGTTGTCAGGTGTGGGCCGAAGCTACGCGTGCAATGACCAGGAGAGGTTCCCGTGCTCTGCTTGTTGACCGGTCGTTGTAGCCTATGGCTGCCCCGTTCAAGCCAGACACGGGTTCGACCGGCGCGGACGCCCAACGCGGCTTATGGTCGAGGCGACCCGAGTTATGCTTGATGTCTGCTGACGTGGTGCGGAGGGGCGGGGAGTTTCATGATGATTGATGTCCATGCTGAAGGATGCGTGTTCTTGTCGGTGGTCACCAATTTAACGTTGTTAGTGGCGGCCGAAAAGGAAGATCTTCCGACCGAGCGAGATAGCATGCTCGGTCAGGCCGAAGCCCACGTGATACATTTCAGCTGTCGTATATATACCGACGCGCTCAGAAAACTTCGATAGCGCGATGCAGGAATGTTAGGCGAATTGTGGGTACCGCCACATCACTCCCCCCGAAGACCGGAGGTCGAATCTTGAAGTCTTGTCGCTTGAGTCGCCGGTGCCAGTGAGTTCCAGTGAGTCGGAACTGTTGCAGTGAGTCCCAGTGAGTCGGAACTGTAAGCTGCTGCACGGGATCCAGTGAGTCGGATAAGCTGCCGTGCGGGGCCGATGCTACGTGCTGACCAGGAGAGATGTGCTCTGCTTGCTGACCGGTCGGTGTAGTGAGAAAGCCCGTTCGTGCCGATGCGGAGTAGCCCAGGCCGCAGTACATTGTGGCTAGTGGACGAGGTACCCGATGAGGCGATGCTGGCTGGCGCGGCGCGGAGGGTTGGGAGTGATGATGATGAAGGAGGCGTGTTCTGTCGAGGGTCGCCAATGTGGGAATAATGTGTGGCGACCGAAAGGAAGATCTTCCGACCGAGCGAGATAGCATGCTCGGTCAGGCCGAAGCCCACGTGATACATTTCAGCTGTCGTATATATACCGACGCGCTCAGAAAACTTCGATAGCGCGATGCAGGAATGTTAGGCGAATTGTGGGTACCGCCACAAATATATAAATCTCCTGTCACGATGTTTGTCCGCAATGGATTCCTAAACTACTTAACCGATTTTAATGTTTTTTTTTTAAATGTGTGCTTTTTTCCAACTTGAGAGATAGGATAGCTTAGATCTTTAATTATAGTCGCAATTTTATTTTATTGCAAATTATTATTATTTGTCTATAAAGAGCGACCATTGTTTATACGATGCGGGTCACGGGATAGCGATGGACGTAGCCATGGTGACATACTTATTTAGTCACTAATTCAATAAAATAATACGGGCGATATACTTTATATATTATGGCAAAGAAACGTTTGCCGTGACAGCTAGTATTTTAATATAAATTTTGATTAAGAACAAAGAAAATTATAAGCACATAAGTGTGAATGTTAATGAAAACAATTATTATGATAGTAAGCATTTTACCAATGAAGAAATTGATTCATAAGCAGTTGACGGACCTACGTCATTTGGTCGAGTTATGTTAATTCAATCCGACTATGAATCAACTTCCATGGTAGTACACAATGTACAGCTATTGTCTCAATATTTTTGTCAATTATTCGCAGCTTAGGCTGTCGTCTCATGTCTGAAATGCATTTAAAAAGAGCTTAGTTCATACCATGAAAACCCAACAACAACCGCACGTAATCTACCGACTTTAAATGCACGGCTAAACTTTTAAATTGCATTTTACGAGTTATCCACATAATGAGGGTAGGTCGAAATTTCATCGTAAGCAGACACGCGCGCTCGCGTGCGGCCGACGCCGTTATTAAGCCGAGCTTTCTCGTTCGCGATGTAATTGATTTTAAAATTTAAAACTTCATTCCGACGTCAGTTTCTTAGATTTTAATGTAAGCACAAATCGGAATACCTCGTGCAAAGTTACGTAATAATTAACTTTAAATGACAATAAAGTTATTTTTACTACCTACTTGCGCGGAAATTATACAATTTTCCGGAATAATCGATTCACACGCGACAGGTCGCGAAAGTTTCGCACTTATAATATTAGTATGAACCACTATTACCTAGTAAATAACGCCTCCGTGGTCCAGTGGTCTACTGCATCGCTCTTGACTTGGAGGTCGTGGGTTCCCGCGTTGGAAACATGTTATTTCCAAGTTTGGTTAGGACAATGCAGGCTGATCACCTGATTGTCTGACAAGTAAGATGATCCATGGGTCGGATGGGCATGTAAAAAGTTGGTCCTGCGCCTGATCTCTCGCCAGTCGTGTCGGTCGTCCGTCCCACTGGGTTATGAGAGTGAAGGAATAGAGAGTGATCTTGTGTACAGCGCACACACCTGGGCGCTTGGCACCTGGACCAAATTACTCCTGCGTACCTGGCCTGGTTTCAATGAAACTGGTCGCCGTCACCGAAACCGGTGTGGGGAGTTTTGTTGCTATGGACATGGACTAGTATGAATGACTCAGCCACATAAAGGAAGTAAAAATTTGGCTTACCATTAAATATTAATTAACTAGATAACGCCCGCAACTTCGTTGCGCCAAAATTCGCTTATCGCGCGGGAACCGTACATTTTTCCGGGATAAAAACTATCCTATGTCCTTTCTCGGGACTCAAAGAATCTCCATGCCAAATTTCAGCAAAATCGGTTTAGCGGTTCGAGCGTGAAGAAGTAACAGACAGATAGACAGACACACTTTCGCATTTATATTATTAGTATGGATTAACAGCCTATTGTAAAATCCATACTTCCATACTAATACTATAAATGCGAAAGTGAATCTGTCTGTTACCTCGTTACGCCCAAACCGCTGAACCGATTTTGCTGAAACTTGGTATGGGGATACTTGAGTGCCGAGAAAGGACATAGGCTACTTTTTATCCCGGAAAATGTACGGTTCCCGCGCGATAAACGAGTTTTGGCGCACCAGAGTTGCGGGCGTCACCTAGTGCTATTATAAAATAGCATCGCGTTTCAATTTGATTTCCAATAGACATAGCAATAGATAATTCCAAATAGATTTAACAATAATAAGGTTATTTCCTACATACTTAGCAATATTACTGATGATTATGTTTTCTCATTAAGTAGTTATGTGTGTTTTGTAAACTTGCAAGTATTTTGAGTATTAGTGCTGCTTAATATCATGTTGTATGCACATTAAATTAGGAATATAGTCTAGTCTATAAGTTCTTAGTTTGTAATGGCACTAATATTGGCTGTATTCTGTTTTGTGTACCAAATAAAATAAAATAAAATTACCTAATTCTTATCCAAATATAAATGTTTAGTTGCGTAACTCACTCAGTAGATACTCAACAAAATAAATAAGCATTTAATGGTGAACAAAATTGTCCTTGACATTTTATTTTAATTAACATTTTAGTTACAATAATTCCACAATAAAGCTAGACAAGACGCGGACGAAGTTGCGGGCAACAATTATCAATTTTGTAGGACTTGTTTTGGAAATATTTCTGTTTTTTTTAATGTAAGTACTATCATAAAAGTTTATTTCTATAGGCAGATGGTGGACCGCTATTTGGTCGCGATAAGTCAAACTGATCCGACCGATCACAGATAACATTGAATTGACATGATCCGACCAAATGACATTGATCTGTCAACTGCCTAGGAATCAATTTCCTCGATGGTACCATCGAACAAATTGATTTATAGGCAAATGGCGACCTACAGATGTGAAATGGCAGACCGCGAGATTTGGTCGCGTTATGTCAAACCCAGCCGATAGATTACGATTCACGTTGAATTGACAAAATCCAACCAAATAACGAAGGTCCGCCATATTCTGCCTATGAATCGACTTCGCTGATAGTGCATAATATACACATTTATATATAAAATGGGCCTTAAATAGAATGATGCAATTAGTGTATAGGCGCAAACTGCTTAAAATATCCTATCCAAAGTAAGTATTTAAATATTATTCGCCCAAATGATGCCCGCAAATAGGCAAATTCAGAATACATTAAGCAAGGACCTAATTCTCGTACTTCGAAACTTTGTTAAATTTTCATTTCCTTATATTTTGCGATGCGTTAAATCGAATATTCCTCTTCTTTGGAATATAAGTCAATAGTTCAATATTTAGGTTATATTTATTGTATATCGCGAAATCAGTGCCGAATTTATATTTTTTTATGACTGTAGGCCAATTTATTGCACGCTGCTGTGGTACGAAATCTGTTGACGATGATGCCGCCCTTAGGCCGCGGCCTATACGGCCTATTTATGAATCTGGGGCTGGTGAGAATCGAACCAAAATTAGAGTTCCCAGAATTGGGTCCCAATAACGTAATATTCAGTTATAATTGAGGCGAAACCGACCAAGGGTAACGAGCGGTTGAGCCGAACGAAACATTAGCTAACTGTTTTTTAACGAGAGGTTCTTGCGCCGTTGAGTTTCAAGTCGATTCCGATCTACACGTTGAACGTGTCGGCTTAATTATGATATTTCAGCGGTTTAATTTCTTTATTAACGAAGCTTTTTCCGCTAGTTGGCTATGCAAAAATATGTACCTATGACTTAATGTGCTACGCAAAATGTAGGATTGTAGGTAAACATTTAATAATAGTACAGATAACATTTATAATAGTTATAACTTATACTAAGCTTGCGATCCTAGAAACTCTTGCTCTACGCGTGTTGACAACATTCGTAGTAGCGTATAGTTCTTGCAATCTACGAGTGCGCGTCGCCTTTATTTGTAGTTGGAAATGCGAATAGACATTTTCGTTAGTGTGCGTACCCGACGGAGCAGTCAGTAGCGAGCGAGCCATGTACGCATGTATAGATATGTTCACTCACACAACTAAGGGCGACGCGCACTCGTAGATTACAAGAACTATACATACGTAGCACCGTAGCACCTCTACGAAGAATGAACTTACTCTTTGCATATAATATTATGTAGAGATAAACTACGATAACATGGGGCGCCCCTCCAAAATTCAAAACCTTTGAAAGTAATTATATTTTGTGAAAATATGTACATAGCGCCACCATTAAGTAAAATATTACGAGTTAGTTGTAGAGGTGATTGGCTGAATACTTACAACTACATACAAACTCTTTTATAAGGATGTGACTACACACATTGAAACAGTAATTTGGAGGGGCGCGCCATGTTATCGTAGTTTATCTCTAGATGTAACTGTATATAATGATATTATGATATTGCAATACTCTGATGCTTCTGAAGGTATTTTAAATCATGTGTATTTGTGCACGAATCGGACGGAAATACACCAATGCGGTAGCAGCAGACAACCTGGTACCAGCCTGAACTAAAATTCGATTTAGGTTTTGGCGTACATTGGTTAAAGTTGTATAATATTTCGTTTAAAATCGGCAGTTAATCCAAGTCGTTAAGGTGGAGGTTGTGGCCTTCGAGTGTTGGCCAGCTTCCCCATACGCCAAGGTCGGTGTGGTAGACCTCATTATGAATCATAACAGCTCATATCGATTATAATGAGCCTGGCTTTCGAGGTACGAAATAAAAAATAATATCCGAATTTAGCCATTTGCAATTTATTATGGCCCGTTAACATTGCATTGCGATGCTTTTTTTAGAACTTATAGTATAATAATAATTATGTCAAGAAGGTAATGTAATTATGAACCTTATTGACGGTGTTTGTAATGTAATAAAAAAGATGTTAATAAAAACAAGCCAGAGGTCTAATAGATGAAAATATTATAATATCACAATCGGCTGATAAATGGTTACATAATATAGAATAGGCGGTTTAGTTAAAAGGTCAGTGGGTAAGTCGTCGACCGGTCGCGCCGAAAATAGGCGGCAAGCTGTCACTTTGACAGCTACACACTACACACACACACACAGGAGGTAGGGTTGTGAGATTTTAATTACCTGCCTATATTCTTATTCCATCTTTATAAATAAAAATAAGTTTACGATTTTGTTAGTCTCACTAAAACTTGAGAACGGCTAAACCGATATAGGTTTATATTATATTTAAGGAGGAAATTGCTACGAAGTTCACCGGGTCATCTAGAAATAATTATTGATTATAATAGTATTGAACTACATACCGGTCTACATAAGAAAAAAATGATCCGACTAATTTTGAAAATCTATAGTAATTTTAATATTTCCTGCAGTTTCTAGCTCTCCCTAGAGATAGCTGGAAAATTTTATAAAGTGATACAAGGATGGTGCAACATAGTTTTAAAACTAAACTGCGATATAAGATGTACAAAAGTTCTTTTGGAAATATGTTACGTGAGCCAATCCAATATGAGATGTTTTTAAACTTTATCCCCAGTTCGCAATTTCCCCAAGCAATATTTCTAAATCTTTATATCAATAAAAATTAATTATTTCAATTTTTGTTAGTGTCGCTAAACCTCGAGAGCGGCTGAACCCATTTGGCTAATTTTAGTCTTGAAATATTTGTGGAAGTCCAGCTAAGGTTTATATTAGGATAGTCATCTAGTGTTAAGGTCAACAGTTTGTCGACAGTTCACAGTACATCACGTTTCGCACTATCAGCGTATACGCCGCCAGTCGCCACGCGTTATAAAGTTCGCGTCAAGCCGCCAATCGGTTCGCGTGCTCTCTTTACCATTAACCATTAAACCATGTTAGCATAAGTTAAGGATTCAATAAACCCATTGAACCTATCTCGTCTTTTATCTGTACGGGACCAAATCACCGCACAATAGTGCTTAATTGATACTAATAATTACAATTACTGCCTAAGATATTGGTACAATAGAGTAAACGAATTTTACCCAACACCTGTACATTATTAGGAAAATTATTAGCGCATCTATGGTAAACTGCACAATGTATTTTGATATGGTTTCCTTTAGTAAATAGAGTTCTTTAACTGGAAGAACATAGGCTACTGTAGATTTTTGATGGAGATTATAATATAATCACGTGGACGAAGCCGCGCACTCAGCTTGTTAAAATAGGTATATTCAGCTTATGAATAAATAATGTAATGTAATAATTTTATGCAAATAATTCAAATAACATAGCAATACTATTTAGCGCTTTGTTCAACTAAATTACAATATGATTTCACAAAATTTGCATGACGAATCAAATAGAATAAGCTAATTTGCTAGGTAGTGATGTTAAAAGCAGTAACAAGCTCACACGCTAAATATCCGATAAGAAGCTACTGCTTTAAACTAAGCTATGTTGTTATAAACATCATTTATGTTTTATAGTGAGTAATGGTTGTATAGCATGTAAAGTAAGTGGGCAAGTAAAAGTCTTAAATTATGAACTTTAGCAATAAGTCTATATGTACCGTTTAGTTCTATTTAGGATTTTTGCAATACTACCGCACTCAGAGATAAATCAAAATCAAATTAATATTTATTTCTAAATAGGTTAACAAAGTTAACACTTTTAGAACGTCTACATGAAGCTTGCCCGCCTACCACCGGTTATACTCATTCAATAACTGTAATTAAGTGAAGATTTTGATACGAGCCAATAGCCAAACATTATCTGCCAAAATATTAATTTAACTGTAATTATTAAATTAATATTTTGTCCAAATAATAAGTAATTATTATTATTTGTCTTTGAGTGCGGCATTAAGTCTATTTACGTAAATCTTTAATTTTTTAAACGTAACCCTACTTTGGGCTTACCATTTCTGAAATTGACGTAGATAAAACTTTTTTTCAATATTATTATATCGTTTTACCGTGAACTAGGATCAAGTATGCTCTGGATTTGCCAAGCGCGTACACCTGAAAGGGACAGAAGGTCATCAGTACGGCTTTTACAGCTGGTTTTTTTTAATTTTATTAACTCCATGTCCTCCTAACTGTGTCAGGGCTTGTTGCTATCTTATTAAAGTATGTTATTATTATCTTTTTACATAAAAATGTTCTTTTTACAATTTACTCCATAAACTCCAATTATTATACTACATTATTAAAAGTTCTTATACATAAAAATTCTAATTAATTACTAAATACTTAAGCCGGTTACTACAGCCGGTTATATAACAAATAACCTTGTTAAGTTAAATAAATGACTGTAAATCACTTATATAACCGAAGTAAACATCGGTCGCAACTGATTTGTTGGTAGCGAGTTTTCCTTGTGACAGTTGTGACCAACAGAAATTCTGACAATTCGGAAAGACAAAAAATGTTGTTTCCGTCCTTTTCATTCCTTACAGTTTTCGTATGTTGTGATTTCGTTCACACACGGTAATATAGTTGCGTAGCAAATCCAGAGCATACTTGATCCTAGACCGTGGACCAATAGGATATTTCTTTACGCTAGAGGCAGTACCAGCACAGAGAGTAAACAAAAAGTTGTGTTCGACGATTGACAACGTTTCTGTCAATATTCTGTATGTGTGCAATGTGCATGCATGACGGACTTTGGTCGGATTGTTTGCTGTATGTGCTAGAGGCGCCCTCTGATCCGATGATCCTCTGATGCGTAATATTCCCTATTTTTAAATAATTAAAATAAGCTGTTACAGATATGACATAATATTGAAAAAACCATAAAATAATGTAAAAAAAATATTTAAAAAACTGAATGCGAATTGCACTACAGGCAGTTGAAAGCTCTTAATAAAATGTATGTTGATTGGCGAACTACGGCCTCGCTGGGTTCACTCGTTATCAGTTAACGTGCTCGTATTAATCAACTGAAAATAAAATAGTTTTCCGAAAATGAAATGATGAAAGTCTTTGTGAAATTATTCAAGTTTATACAAGATAGTTATGGCAGCGTAGCTAGCATACCGTCGTAGACAAACGAAAGAAACTAAATTTTGACAGTTTTACCGGAAAAACATTGGAGAAAAAGTTTCTTTCGTCTCTCGATTTCCTCCATAAAGGTAATATACCTATCGGAATAGAGAAACAATCCCGAGCTGTCAAGCTTAACCAAAATTTGATTTACATCTGTGTATACAATTATGTTTACGTGTGCGTGTCAGTGATGTATAAAACATCTTGTAATTCGACAAAATATCGATCATGGAATAATAATTGTAAGATTGTAAACAAAATAAAATGGGATAAAATAAAACTGCATAGATATATAATAAAATTGTAATTTTGAAGTAAAATGTGACTTTTCTTCAAAATGCTTGCTGCATAATTAAGTATGCATGAAGTTTTCTTCGGAGTCCAGTTTGGACGGTTAATTATTTTAAGCCATGAATTTCTGGTATCCAGGTCAGCAGGAAATCTGAAAAATTGGCCAAGTGTAAGTCGGACTCGCGCATGAAGGGTGACCGGTTTCAACCGGGCATTTTCTAAAACCCGACACGATACGACACGACATGACGTCATGACACGATTCGACACGACAGGTTACGTCACGTGACAATATGAGTACACGACACGACACGACTTCACTAGACCCTATTAATTTTCAATTCACTCTCAATGAGCCCTTTTATTTGATGCCCATCTTGCAGAAGTGCTTTCAACTATTCCCCTATCTTGGATGAGCAGCCATATTGGATGTAGAATGACATTACATCTGTGGAAATTTCAGAAGTCTATTACTATTATAGTGGTTCTTGTTATACAGCCTGGACACAGAGAGATGGACGGACGGATGGACAGACGGACAGGCAACGAAGTCTTAGTAGTAGAGCGGGCTGCGGGACCCCACTACTAGGACTTTTTACCCTTTGGGTGCAGAATCTTAAAAACGATGAATTATGTATGATAGTATATCAATATACTTAAGCTAATTATAAACTACGGATGAGTATGTTATCATTTCAACATTCCTAGATAATTAGTATACTTAACTAAAAAATATTTTCGTATCGATACAACTTATCGATAAATTGATGCAGCCCTAGTGTAAAGTATATGAAAATTGTTTACACAAAATATCCTTAAATTGTGCACCAAGGCTAGTCAAGTTATGTTTTCCATATAATGAACCCTTTAAAGAAGTGAGTTCTCAAAATCAATACCAATAACTCGTAGGGAATTGGCAAAAATAAACTTAAAACTAGGCCCTGTCGATGTAGAATAATTCACCTGTGAAATGAATATTTGTCCGGGTTTTTTCGATGTGTGGATCCAGAATCATTCCACAAACAATTAACCATGTTTCTAGAGCAGTATTTCTAAAAACTATTCATTATTTAACTTAAAATCACAATTTTTCTGAGAGCCCAAATTGACAACGATCGGCCCAGGGGCAGACAGACTGTCAAACAGATGAAAAAAAAGCTATGCAACCTCAAATCACGCTTCTCTTTCTACCACGCAGTGTTACTGATAGTGACATCTCGCTTGCTCAGGCCTTTGTTTCTCTATTCCGATAGGTATATTAACTTTATGATTTCCTCCGCTTTTGAAAATCTATATGTCAAGCATGACAACCAATTTTATCCGCTTTTGACATTTAGTTTCTTGATTCTTTTTGTTTTTTTAATATGACACTTCGGCTATAAAACCATGGCTAGTGTCAAGTAAATGGCGGCAAATTCAAAATATCGATGTATAGCAACCCTGTCTATAGCCGGAATTATAGTTTTGATCTACAAACTACGAGTAATAAACTTCTTTAGGTTTTATTATTCGTATTTCGTAGATCAAAACTATAATTTCGACTATAGATTGGTTAGCTACAAGTCGTATTTTTGAATTTGCCACCATTTACACGACACTGACCATGGTTTTATAGCCGAAGTGCCATATTTAAAAAAAATAGTCAGGGGGGGGGGGGGTTCAAACCGGGCAATTGCCCGGTCGGTGGCCTTCGTACGCGAGTTATTTTGCCCGGAGCGACGAAAAAGCTGGATCGGGTGCTGCCCAAGTATCCTCCTCAGCAAAGTTAATTTATATTTTATAATATACTAGCGACCCGCCCCGGGTATAAAATATATAGCCACTGAAAAAATTATGCCTATAGCCTTCCTCAATAAATGGGCTATCTAACACTGAAAGAATTTTTCAAATCGGACCTGTAGTTCTTGAGATTAGCGTATTCAAGTTAGCCCTTTTAAATAATTTTCCCCGTTTTTCCACATTTTCCTCTATTTCTTCGCTCCTATTAGTCTTAGCGTGATAAAATATAGCCTATAACCTTCCTCGATAAATGGGCTATCTAACACTGAAAGAATCATCAAAATCCGTTGCGTAGTCTTAAAGATTAAAGGGAACAAAGGGACATGAGGGAAAAAAAGCGACTTTGTTTTATAATAAGTATATATGAACTAAATAATTATAAATAGTAGATATCAGACACACTTCTACAATGTTAAGAATAGAAGATGGTTAGCAATTACTTTTATTAACCGTAAATTTTGAGTTGAAACGATAAATAATAATATATACTATTTACCATAAAACTCTAGAGCTTCCAATCAATCCAAAAACCATATCCATAAACCGCAATATACATTCGACCCTACCATATTAAATAACTCTTATTTATCCTAGTTTTGTATCAATAAACATTTCATAATCCCCTCGCGCTCCCTTCGGTACCTGTCCTTCCCGGAATTGATGACTGGGATAAACCTACCGACATATTTACGGACGGCCTGAATCCCATCTACGCTCAGCTTTATATAAATGATTTTAGGGTTGTTTGTTGAAAGTATTTGGGAAATTGGGAAATAATATACCAATGATACTATGTTGTTTTTTGCGCTAAGTATGTGCTAATGTCCGATTTCGGAGGTTAGGTTGACAGAATAGAATATTCAGTAGTGATCTACGAATAATAAAAACTACGGAAATGTAACTCCCATACTAATACAGTTTTAAATTTGGTTCCATTCAAACTGTCATGTTACGTCAGCCTATATACCGCTCAAGGTCACCTAATGTATGAAAAGTGAACCTAAGGTACACTTTTTTGACAAGTATTTTGGAGCATGTTTTTTGACGGAGTTACTCTTCCTTAGTTTTTATTATTCGTAGGTAGTGATAGTAGCTAACGTCAAACAGCTGTTGACCAATTAACAACGTTAAATAATGGAAAGTTAAAAATTGTAGTAAACTGGATCTAAATAATAATATAAAACTACATACAAGTACCTAATATGAAACATTATACAATTTTAAAATTTGTTCAAAGAAGCAATTTTATTTTATTTTATTTTAAACGCTTATACAGGCAACTAAAATCGCTCAATTCCATTCAATTCTCTCTCGACTATGACGAGACGAGACGACTACATCAAGTAATTTGCGGCAACAAGCAGCAATATTGCGCAATTCAATTGCCTGGAATTTCCAAGCCCATCGGATATACGTCAATTCGTATCTGTGACATTGAGCGATATGAAATATCTGGAGCAATTAGAAACAATATCGCCGAAATAATTGCCGTAATTTATTGTATATGTGTTTGTTGTAATATTTATAGGAAATACTCAATAATAAGAGAGTGCCGTTTGTGGGATCACAGACTGACAGGGGGCCACGGAAGATCAGACGCCACGGCTTACCGCGACCGATGCCTGAGTGACTTACCCTTTAAGCATGCAGTGTGTGCATACACAATCAAAACAGAGTACTTTTAAGTTTAATTCTAAGTGGCTATTAAGTCTAGTATGTATGTTGTGTGCGTCGTGTCAATTTACTTGTGTTGTTATTAACTCTGGCTGTGTTCCCTGTATGCTTAATAAAGATGTTTTTAATTTATTTATTTATATTGAAATTGCTCCACTGATTGCTCCAGATCGGTCCATTCGTGTCGTCGAGCAATAATTATTGGCGCAATTATTGCTCGTGTAAGCGCATCTTAACAATACTTATATTTAACTTTTAAATTTTTACTGGAACGTAAAATTGAACTAAAATGAACAAAATATGAAATAAGAGTGTATGGAAAATAAGTATGAAATCCATTTTACAAAACCGTATTGGATAATGCATTAAAAATGGCGAAAACAGCATTCAAGATGTCGTCACGGTAGTCAAAGGATCGTTGTGAAGAAAGTGCTTGGTCGAGACTCGAGCCCCACACTCTTTTGTGTCGAGCGTCTCTTTGGCCGCTATCTTTCCGCTACTTTGTGAACTGTTTAAGTCGCACTTATATTTGAGACTACTCATTGTAGTTCGCGTTAAAACGAACTAGCTGTTGCCAGCGATGTCTTACGGAACTCTTTTAACACGGAACAAAGTCGCGAGATTCGTACATTTTCCCTATGTAAAAGTGCTTAGAAAAGACGCTTTTGACTGTTAAAGCGTAACTTTGTCGTGTTTGAAAATATATTAGCACTCTGCAAATATATTAGCAGAGCGATTCACGATACCGTTCGACACGGATTCGGAAACTTTCGGAGATTGGTCAATGCCTCATGAGTCATGAGTCATTATTGACGACCGTTTATTGGATGTCACGGATGAAGTTTCCGAATCCGAGTCAAATTGCGGATTGTGAATCAGGATTCAGAGCTGACGTCTGTACGAGGCACGAGCTATAGTTTTTTTTTTTACATTAGTGGTGTTAACAAAGAGCTTACCGTTTTGAATCCTCTGTACATGACTCTTATTTCTTGCTTTGAGAATTTAGTTTGTCTGCACAATTCCTCTAACGCGACGGGTATCGGTTTAGGAGTTCTGTTCGGCTCTAATTCGTACGCGTGTTCCTCTACAGGGGACTCGGGTGGTGTTGCCATTATCACAACGCACTAGCACATCACAGTCGAGAGTTATCGATAACACATCTTGCCCATCACTAGCGTCTTCTTCTTCTTCTTTGTCGGCGCAAACGACGCAGGTTTTTGCCAACTTGGCAGTGGATGGTATGAAGGCAGGATTTCTGGAACAAAAACAACATTTTAATTAAAACTTGTGTATGTATATGGCTTTATTACAGAATAGGCAATATATCTCTTGTTTGTAGAATGTTTATTTAACAGACACATAACTCTGTTTCGATGCAGTTTCTATTTCGTTTTACGAGCAATATAGTAAATCGAGTAAATAATATTTTTGGCAACGAAATATTTATAAAAGAGCAGCTAGTCATTTTGACATATCAACGATATCAACGATAGAAACATTTCAATTGCATCTCAAGCTCTTGTGTCAATTGGCGAGTGTTGGCTTGGCGCCATTTTTCGTCTCGATAGTGAAAATTATGCAAGAAAAGCCCCAATATTGTACAAATGTAAGGGTTAGTAGAGAATCATTTTAAATTGTGTTGTCATAGTAATGAACTTGTAGAATGGAACCTGCTGCAGAAACATAATATATTTTGATCGTTACTCGACTCATATTGAAGAGTTTGTCGGAAAATGCACAAAAATTATGTCAAAATCGTCATTAAATTAACCATCTCTCATTAAATGTGGCCGTTTTGGTTGTATTATCTTAATATGAATAACCTAAGTCCTTAAACATCATTAAATTTAACCTAAGTCCATACAGCCTGTAGAAACCGAATATAATAAGTAGGTATTTATAAATAAATACAGTATACAAACACAATATTATAGTGGCGTCAAATAAAACTGGTTAAATTTCATGTTCAACAGTCAGCAGTAATGGCGATGGTATCGGTGGTACTCGATCATGCGATAACCGTGTCGTTCCCGTGCTACTAACGAGCTTAGGATATTATACTCAGTATTATAAACCTCGATATATATTTGTAGTAAATTGTGACGTATTAAGTGTACGTTACGTAAATTATATAATAACTTCTAAACACACGCTTACATTTACTAGTAGAAAGGATTTGCTCCAATAAATACAGCAAAATAATCCAACAACAAATTAATTTTTGGTAGCATATTATGCTTAATAGGATCCTTCACATAAAACCAAAATTACTATATTAAATTTTGAGGCGTTCCCTCGATTACTCATGGATCCCATTAGCAGGTCACAATTTTTGTGAATATGGTACTAAATTGGGGTTCAACCCAATCTATACTTACAATAGAAGAAACATTTTAAAAATCGGTTCACAAATGGCGGAGTTATCGTGGAACATACAAAAAAATATATCCACAGCCGAACCCATTAAAACCTCTTCCTTTTTGGAAGTCGGTTAAAAAGTTATCAATCGCTAACATTTCATAACAAAACCAACAACAAAACAAACAAAAGTAACGTTTGTGATGAATGATAAAATTATTCGCGCCAAATCTTGTTCTAAATTTAAAATCAGGTATAAATATGAAAGCACGTGGGCGTTCGTACACACGCACCTGTTTTGTATCACTGAGGTTTTTACACCACTCGAGACGATTCAAGTCTTTTTATCTTAGATTAATTATACTATATGTAGATTGAAAGGCTGTTTTAGAGTGTCCATCATCGTCGTTACAATTAATCATTGATAGGTATGATAATATTATGTAATAACTAAAATATACTAATTACTTAAAATTTTATCATGTTTTATCATTATCCAAAAGTATAAGTCATGGCAGATACCCATTTAAATAATACACAACCTTTTTTAATAGAACTCCACGGATGTGGATAATATAAGTAATTTAATACGATAAAGCCCAGCATTTCTTAAGGTGACGCCGCGTTTAAGTAAAAAACCTTGTTGGATATGTTTTAGATTGCTTGTTTTCTATGAGAGTTATCTTGTTCTCTCATAGAAAACAAGCGATGGAACAGCAAAAAATGGAAAGGGCGTAGCGATAAAATGGTTTTTGTCGCGTAATTTAAAAACCATAAATACATTTCATATAAGCTATGGGCAAATTAAAATGTAAGTGTTGAACAATGAACCAATTTATGTACAAATGGAAGCTTCAATCACTCTTCACTGTTGGCAAAATAGGAATCCCTATTTTACAGAGATCTTTTTGATTGATAATTCTGTATTATGAAAGTTGACCAATCGTGTTATGCTATGGGTAATTCAAAGACAAAGACATGATGAATACTGACAGTGAATTTTAATTTTTGATCTAATAGTCATTGCTGAGAAAAATCGATATCGCTACAGCCAAATTATCAAGGCGTCGCTTCAATCTATTTAACATTTCGTTTGACATTTCATCCTACGGACTGTGCCAATTGATTCAAATTTCGAATTCCTATACGGCTTCCAAACGTACCGGTGTAGCTGCATTTAAAATAGAACTACAGCCTGAGGCGATCCTGCATTACTCGCAACGTGACCAGCCTCCTTTATGTCACAGTTTGTGACGGGGTTACCAACATAAATAAAATATGAGTGTTGCCAATATATGTTCACAAGATTAATTAATGTTTTCATAGAAACTAATACAATAGATCACAATAGAATAAATGCATTTTAATAATTAAACAAAATAACGAGCAAAAGCTAGTTTCTTTATATAAATCTTAAGGCGACGCCTTGATAACTTGACTGTAGCGATATCGATTTTTCTCAGCAATGGCTCAAGCTAAGAAATTAAAGTTCAGTGTCTGTATTCATCATGTCTTTGTCTTTGAATTGCCCATAGCATAACACGATTGGTCAACTTTTATAACACAGAATAATCAATCAAAAAGACCTCTGTAAAAAAAGGGATTCCTATTTTGCCAACAGAGGAGAGTGATTTCAGCTTCCAAAATTTGTACATAAATTGGTTCAAGCATACACTTTAATTTGCCCAAAGCTTATATGAAATGTATTTATGGTTTTATAATTACGCGACAAAAACCATTTTGTCGCTACGCCCTTCCCATTTTTTTGTTGTTCCATTGCTTGCTTGTTTTCTATGAGAGGCCCGCCTGGCCTCTCATAGAAAACAAGCAATCTAAAACACATCCAACACGGTTTTTTTCTTTAACGCGGCGTCACCTTAACAAGGGAAGTTCAAAGCCCTCTTGTAAAAACGTATTGTTGTGTAAAAACACACTTGTCCTTACTCAAGTCGCAACGCTAGTAGCAACATAATTTATTGCGTAGTAAAAGATAAAATGTAAAATTGCAGCAGACAGGCTTTTTACCGAGGTAAAGAAAAACCTTTTCATTTCATTTTGAACTTGAACCTTGCGGGTTTTAGTTCGTAACTTTTTCCCTTTTTAAAAAAAAAACAAAAGTAAAAAAACTTGACTACTTTTATCTACCTAGAGTTTCTATGAAGACACCAAGACTACCCTAATATCTCTTAAGATTCCCTAGTCTCAAGCTCAATATGACAAGCCAAAAATATAAGTTTGGATCTTGATTCATGTCATAAAAATGTACTATAAGGAAATTTATTCATAGACGGCGGATATGATGGCGGACTTAAGTTGTTTGGTCAAAGTTTATGTTAGTTGATGTCTGCCGGGCTATGCAGGGCTTACCCCGACCATAATACGTAGTTCCCTTCTGTCAATTAATTTCTATGATAGTGCTTACACACAGTAAATAACCACTTTAAATGTAGGTAGAATACTCTTCTGGACAGTTGGGCAAAAAGTTATTAGTTTTTAAACACCAATAGGCTGTAATGTAATGAAAAAATCTTTTGTTTTCTTTTATTATAACATTAACATCAAACAAGCGGCGATCATAAACGCGAAATGAAAACAAACAAACCTCTTTGATATGCGCGGGAGTGTTTAAAATTGTTTAATATTATGTAATCTCAGTTGAGAACTATTATAAGAACGTATAGTTCTTGCAATCTACGAGTGCGCGTCGCCTTTATTTGTAGTTGGAAATGGGAATAGACATTTTCGTTAGTGTGCGTACCCGACGAAGCAGTCAGTAGCGAGCGAGCCATGTACGCGTGTATAGATATGGTCACTCACACAACTAAGGGCGACGCGCACTCGTAGATTGCAAGAACTATAAAAACTGTCAATTCAGTTTTTAAATTCCGATTTTTCCGATCGATATAAGAAAATATAGCCAAGATGAGCAAACATCCATAAGTACTAATATTATAAATGCGCAAGTGTGTCTATCTGGTATCTCTTTTGGTCCAAGCCGCTTAACCGATTTTGCTGAAATTTAGTGAGGAAATAGTTTGAGTAACGGTAAATGACATAAAATACTTTTTATCCTTGTGTGTGTAATGAACGGTTCCCGCACGTTAAACAAATAGCGAAACGAAGTTGCGGTCATCATCTAGTATAATATAAAAGCCGAATTCAAAAGGAATTGTTTTGAACTGTTGCATTATTCACAAAAACAACGTACCGTCCACATTTCTTTTTTATTACAACTCGATACACGAAAACTGAAATAAAAACGGAAAAAAACAGACGCAAAAACGTTTTATTGGATTCAAATGATTGCGAGAAAATAATAAAGTTGTATTTTTGGAGCACTGCTCGCTATTTCCGTACGTTTTCAGAATTCGCGGAAATTATTTAAAAGCAGACAACCGTGGTAGTACGATATTTTATTTAAAATCTGCCATCCCACTGAATTATGACAGCAATAGAGAATATGTGCTCTGATATACTGCGGACTCACTTGGGTACTATAGAAACACACCTGCGTAGCCGGCCAGAGCCTGTAGCCAAGACCTTTTCTGTATAGAATCGCCAATCAAAATGTATGGAATTGACATTAGACAAGTCTCAAACATAAAGGCTCCAGTACACAATGGTATCATGGCCCACTGCAGGCCATCGTCAACTGTAGACCACGATCACTTTGTGTTTACACAATGGCGCATGGCTCATTGCTGCCCGGCAAGCCACTTGCGATGGACGTGGAAGAAATTACGGCTGCGGCTGTTTATTTATATTCTGTTTACAAGCTTATAGCTAGGCATATTAATATATATTTTCTATACTAATTTTCGCGTGACCGCACACTCAGCTATGATATATTATTATAATATTTCTGTGACGTCATGTGGATTTAGTATGGAAAATATGCCTAGCTATAAATATATTAATATTATAGCTAAGTCTGTGACGGGCTTAAGTTTAAAAAATTATATTTAGTTGACTACTTAACTACTTAATGCGATACGATACGAATCTGTCATAAAAATAAAAAATTCTAGTTCACAACCTAGCACGCAACGAAAAAGTGCACTATCCCGGTCAGCGGTCGGTGATGAACTAAACAATGGCCAATTGTGTGAACACCACAGGCCACGCTACGCCACGATTCTTAAAGTGAGCCCGAAAAACCGACAACTCCCCGATTGCGCGCCACACCCGGCCATCGTCGGCCATCATACACCATACTGCAGTGGCCCATGATGGACCATTGTGTACTGGGCACTTTAACGTTATATTAACGAACGCGTATGTCAATTCCATACATATCGCCGACCGCGCAAGACAACGCACTTCAAACGTTTTGAATTTTGGAGGGGCGCGCCATGTTATCGTAATTTATCTCTACTGTTATTTAAAATGTAAAGAATGAATAATTTGACAGATAATGTGTGGGGCTTATAATAAAATTTTCATTTAATTACAGTTAAGCAATTAACATTCATCTCTGAGTGCGGCAGGTCATAACTCATAACACATAAACGATGGCTTCTTTTACATTCACACTAAAACTACAGAACGGGTTTCGGAACGAACTCTTTGCACCGTAAAATGATTATGCTCCAGTGGAATTACGAAATGAAACCTTTCACAATAATTAGGCCTACATAAATATACAATAAAATAGTAAGTCTAAAATAAAATATAATTACTGAAAAATAAGTAGAATGTCATATAATTACTACAGGGAACTCATTTTAATGACACTTGCACCGCAGAATCTAGAACGTACACTGCAACCTTCGTATTCGACAGATAAAAAATAACGTTTTAAAACACGCAAATATAAATCTCAAGTACCACCATTTTAAATATTACTCCGCCGTTGTTTACGGCTTGTTTTTATAGCGTTCATATTTAGAGATCCGTAGGAAATTTATAATATTCTTTTGTTTTTAAATTTTTTAATTTATTTAAAAGTTTTGATTCAAGTAGATCTTAACCTATCAAGCCCTATAAGATCACCGGTGATCGCGACAGCAATAGGATAACAATAGATTTTTAAGAATCCGCGATCGAAGGATTAAGATTGGGATGATGATTAAGATCTTAGGATTGTCCGTATGTGTAAAGTATTTGTCGCGTACACTAAGGCCCGTAACAGCAGCACAACGCGTAGACCCAAAGCTACAGCTCGTAGCAGCACGCTACACGGCGTAGACCTCAAGCTACAGCTCGTAGCAGCACGCTACACGGCGTAGACCTCAAGCTACAGCTCGTAGCAGCACGCTACACGGCGTAGACCTCAAGCTACAGCTCGTAGCAGCACGCTACACGGTGTAGACCTCAAGCTACAGCTCGTAGCAGCACGCTACACGGCGTAGACCTCAAGCTACAGCTCGTAGCAGCACGTTACACGGCGTAGACCCCAAGCTACAGCTCGTAGCAGCACGCTACACGGCGTAGACCTCAAGCTACAGCTCGTAGCAGCACGTTACACGGCGTAGACCCCAAGCTACAGCTCGTAGCAGCACGCTACACGGCGTAGACCTCAAGCTACAGCTCGTAGCAGCACGCTACACGGCGTAGACCTCAAGCTACAGCTCGTAGCAGCACGCTACACGGCGTAGACCTCAAGCTACAGCTCGTAGCAGCACGCTACACGGTGTAGACCTCAAGCTACAGCTCGTAGCAGCACGCTACACGGCGTAGACCTCAAGCTACAGCTCGTAGCAGCACGTTACACGGCGTAGACCCCAAGCTACAGCTCGTAGCAGCACGTTACAACTCGTAAACCTCAAGTAAACTACATCGTGTAGTACTTAAAGCTAATAACTTGTAGCAGTATGATTTAAGGCATACAACCGTAGCAGACCGTTTACCGTAAAGTAATAAAAGAACAGTTTAATTTTTACAATTCTATCGGTACAGACTTACAATAGAATTACAAAACCTACAGAACCACACATTTTTATTAAAATAGACGTTATGAATGTTTATAGCTTATATTTTTAGATTTATAATGATGTTTGGACAGTTACTACTTATTTTACAAGTTTATTGTACGCTACGTTGTAGTTTAGTGTTTTTAGAAAGCCTCATTGCTTATAACAACGAATAGATTCATAAAGTCTTGCTATTTCATTCTTTGATAGCTATATTATTATTTTTTTAGGGTTCCGTACCCAAAGGGTAAAAACGGGACCCTATTACTGAGACTTCGATGTCTGTCCGTCTGTCTGTCTGTCTCCAGGCTGCAACTCAAGAACCGCTATAGCTAGACTTCTGAAATTTACACAGATTGTGTTATTCTAGTGCCGCTATAACAACAAATACTAAAAACAAAATAAACTTAATATTTAAGGGGGGCTCCCATACAACAAACGTTATTTTTTGGTCCTTTTGGCTCGTGAATCGTGATTCATAATGGTAACATATAGACACTTGAAATTTTCACAAAATCCTCAATTATAATATTATGTGTACTTTAATATTCAATTATAAAATTAAAATAAAATAAATAATTAAGGAGGGCTCCCATACAAAAAACAAATTTTCCTTATTTTCGCTCTGTGACGGTACGGAACCCTTCGTGCGCGAGTCCGACTCGCACTTGGCCGATTATTTATTAATAAAAAGGTAAGGTTTGTTAATTTATTGCATCGAATATGCGTAGAAACTTCTTGATATAAGTACATCTCAATGATATAAGTACTTTTTATCGGGAAAGAGCTACTTATTTAAAATACGTTTCCACCTTGAGCAACCTGTAAAAAGTCATAAGAAATATCAAGTTTAAAATAAGCCCTAAAGTACAAGAAGTCTGCCTTGGGCAGATCTTCTTCTAAGGGAACATGGAAACAAAAACGTTTATTAAAAATGCCCTTTTCCTCAACAGGCTGTTTCAATATGGCGGTGTTGCCACGGAATAATAATAAGCACAAAATGGCGTGGCGCCAACGCCGATAGTGTCACGTTCAAAAACGTAAAACAACAAACACAACCGAGCCTTTGTATGGAATGTATGAGTTCAAAACATTCTTTCAGAATTAAAGTGACCTATCCTAAAAATTGGGTTTTTAAGTTTCCGTCACAGAATGACTTAAATTTGATTGGAGCAAAATGTACGATTTCCGAAATTAGTAGTTATTTGCAATATCTAATATTTAGATTCCATCTAGTAATAATAATTAAGTGACCGCCTAAACCAGTTTAAAATCGATTTGGGCGCTGAATGGGGGCTGGAAGTTTCTAAAAGGCAGCTGTTTTGAAAGGGTAATGAACGCATTCAGCTGAGCCATCGTGCACCGTCAGCAGCCGCCGGCTCTGACCCACTTGTCTATGACAAATGACCCAAGAACATAGAGAAGGATAAAAACATGTATGTGGGATATTAGAAGCTAAATCATGACCAGCCGTTTGTTTCATAAAAAGAGAAAAATGTTATAACCACGCCTCTACTTTTTCTAAGATTGTCCTGCCCCCCTAGATAACTAGCAAAACGCTAACGCTAACACTACAAAATGTATGGATTTGACATTAGTATTCGTAATATTAGCGAAGCGATGACTTATGTCAAATCGTATACATTTTGTAGCGTTAGCGTTAGCATTTTGCTACTTGTCTAAGGAGGCTGGAGTTCATGGCAATATATTTTTAAGGTTAAATAAAGTAAGTTTAGTTTTAAAGGTGAGACCGCACTACGCGACACTATGCGGCAACGACACAGCGCGACACTCCACATTCAATTGAACTGACGTTTGTAAAAAGCGAACGCGAACGTAGTGTGTTGTTTTAGGTCTAGCCTCTAGGCTCTCGTATTATCGTAAATTATTACTCTTAATAGACAAGCGATTACGAATGTTTTTCAGAAAATTCTTCTGTGATTTCCCAAGTTGGACACAGATTGTGCAATGTGCATGCTCACAACATCGCAATCAGATAGCGATCATACACTAAGTACCTTTTTTTATACGCAGGGGAAACCCATCATGGGTGCCCCGGGTTGGGAATGTGCCTCAGTTAGCTGAAGCACCCCGGGGGTATGTGGGAGTCTAACCCACTAAAACCAACTGCGGTTTGCCTTCAGCCGTATACGGAGGGATGTCCTGGATCTGTCTAACACAGGACTCCCTCCACGACCGGCCCGTCTACCTCAAAAGGGACCGGACTTCCACCAAAGAATCATACCCTTCCCTAACGTGAAGCCGCTTTACCGTGGCCGGTTTACATTATTCTAATCCAGTAATTAAATCCAGCGCTGGGTCGCTTCTGGAATAATGTAGACCGTAAAAGGGGACTATGGAATACAACTTAGTGCAGTCCAGTGCAAATGCACGTTTACATTATTGCAGTAGTAAAAACCCGCTTTTACGGTAGTTTCAAACGTGCGCGTTTTCAGTTGCAGCGTTTAGGAAAACATGCGAGCTAAATCCCCTCTTAGAAAACGCGTAAAAACGCGCACGTCTGAACTCGCTCTTACAGGTCGAAACCGTTGTACTACTATAAATACTTTTTATTACAAATAATGCATAGTCGTTTTGACGTTTAGTGCGTTACGTAGATTTTAACGCCACATCCACGCAACAATAAAACTGAAAAACTACACACCGCGTGACCGCAACGATGTATGTTTATTGATCGTTCGGAAACTAAATATCGATATATTTTTGTAACATATTTTTACGTTTGAAAAACTAAAATTGTTTTGTATCCAGTATTATCTTTTTTTTTTTATTAAATAAGGGGGCAAACGAGCAAACGGGTCACGTAAGCAACTACCGTCGCCCATGGACACTTGCAACATCAGAAGAGCTGCAGGTGCGTTGCCGGCCTTTTAAGAGGGAATACGCTCTCTTCTTGAAGGTTTGCAGGTCGTATAGGTCCGGAAAAACTGCTGGTGACAGTTCGTTCCAGAGTTTTACAGTGCGCGGCAGAAAGTTACGGGAAATCGCACTGAATCAGAGTTAATGTGACTGAAACTACTTTAAGGGTAAGTATATTATATTGTAATTGATAGTACCAGCTCTGATTTTTTTGTATAGGCAGTATAGGCCATGGCCTATGGGCGGCAGCATCCTATGGCGTCCTAGGAAGGCGGCAGAGTTCGTACACAGAGGCGGCAAAAAGTGGCCTATTATAGATATAAAAAAAGACTGGAGTGCCGACAGAAGTGAAAACTTGATTATTAACGTTTTGCATTTTTATAACCCATTTTTTATGAAAATCGTTTTTTTTTAATTAATCGAAACCCTTACAATCAATTCGAGTTCGAGTTCGACACAAAACACTACTCTCCAACCGTCTTACGGTTTTTCCAAGGTTTTTCGATCAGCACGAGAATCTGACGCGAGTTTCACAGTTTTTACCCATCCCACAAAAGTGCTCAACGCCGCTAAAGAAGTTTTCGCTTCAAAAATATGAATAAGGCCCTGGATAGTAACGGCAGGTTATTGGTGGAAATTAATGTTAAATACTAATAAAACCCAATTTACGTGCACTTTGTCCACTATATTCAGTAATTATAATAAATTTTAACCAAATACACGACCGGTTTAGAAATAATTCGTCACCTCGTAAATTAATTTTTATAAGACGTGTTTTCTCTACGTATTTTACTTTACTGTCTGGTCGTGGGAAGAAACTGTCATAAGTCTAGCAGTGGAAGACGAGATACCTAGTGTTATCCCGAAGATAATAGTATTTTAATAGTTACCTCAACCTTGGGAATCGCAGAACAATAGATTTTCAATTGTTATGCGACAGCCGGGTGCCGCTTGGGGATTGATGGGTTGAAAAGATAAAACCGACTTCAAAATTGTATGGTTATTTAGAATTTAAATTGCCTTATCGCAAAAACTACTGAACCGATTTTGATGAAACTTATAGTGTTCTTTAAGTTGAACAACACCTAGTACAACAAAAAAAGAATTACTAAAATTGGACTTGTAGTTCCGGAGATATGCGAACACAAACATAAAAACATACCTAATAAGGTTTGTAACTCCATAGTTATTAGTTGCTGGTCGTTTTTACCTCTACGAGGTGTAAACAAAAGAAAGTATTGATACTTTAGGGAGTGTAAGTGTCCCTTATATAATAGAGTTTATTGTGAAAGTAGCAGCGCTTAAGGAACAATTTTTTAAAACTCTTGTACGGGCAAGCTCATGACGGCGCTATTTCCCATACAAATCATTAAAAAAAATATTTGTTCTTTCAGGGCTGCTACTTTCACAGTGAACTCTATATTATAGGGGACACATACACATTACACGCCCTAAAGTATTATCACATAGTTTTGTTATACCTTGTAGAGTTCACTGTGAAACAAGCAGCGCTGGAAAAACAAATTTTTCTGTGATTTGTATAGGCAAGCGCCCCAGCGTCATGCATTTTCCCATAAAAAAGAAGAAATATATATTTCGGCGCTGCTTCTTCTACAGCAAACTCTGTATAGGAGACTCGTACATACCGTAAAGTATTTTCACATAGTTTTGTTACACCATGTAAAAAAAAATTTGCAGCTTTTATAAAATGACGGAGCTAATTCATTTTATAAAGGGTCTTGACTCTTGCCTTTTATACATAACTTTTAGCTGTACCATAGACTAAGGAAATGTATATGTTTACTCTATGGTTGTACATAAAATTCTAATAAGCATTTTGTGCATCTCTGATTCAACATCGTGGTGCATTCTGCTACCGTGTACCGCGGTCCACGACTACCAAAACAAACACCAACCATTGTTCCACGCAATTTCTTTTCGTTGTTCCACTGTAAAATGTGTTTCCTCCGGATTAAATGCGTTCCAGATTTGAATGGAAAGCGTTGCATGAAGTAAATATTTTGTTACTTTAAAAGTTATTACAGAACTTGACATAGTTACTAAAGATGGGTTGCACCAACTTACTATAACTGTAACTTTAACTATAACTTTAGCTATAAGTTAACTACAGTGCAAAATGTCAATATCTTTGGTTAAGGACGCCATATTTAATGATAACCTATAATCGCTCAAACTTACTTTAAATATCGAATTTTTTTCGTGAAAATTTACAATGGATCACAGTGTTGAATTTAAGTTAATAACAAATATTTTTCCTGGAGATTTTGACGGATAATTCATATTTTATACTGTAACTGTAGCTTTAACAAAAAATAAACGCAACAGACATCTGTCAAATTCCGTGGTCAAAGTTAAGGTTAAGACTTAAAGTTTAGGTTAAAGTTAAGTTAGCCTTAACTATAACCATAACTTTGACTATAACTTTAACTTTAACCACGCCTCTGGTGCGCGTAGATGCATTTCTTTTGTACTCAATAGCGTGAGACTGCAAATCTGTCAAATCCATACAAATTTAGAAATGCGTCTACGCGACTCGTTGCGGTCTGAATTGACCCTTAGACTAGATACTTTTAAGTACTTTTAACTGATGTTACATCTGATTAGAATAAAAGGAGAAACGAATGCAAATTTTTTCAAAGAATTACTGCCCCACTCAGATAATATTTATTATTTACTTAACTTTAAGTAAATGAAGTTTTTGAATTAAGTCTCATATTATAGTACTTACACGGTATCAAACTCTTTATTTAATATTGTAATTTAATATTCGTCTCCGAGTGTCTCAGATATATACTTTTATATTTATCATCATATTATATTTATTTAAAATGTCCAAATACCTCAGCTCTAGAAACTTGAACAAATCGAAACATACAGTAGGGTATATTCAAAGTACATAAGACAAACCTAATACGATTTCCATTACTTTGTTGCAGACGTAATCTCTAGCCTTGGATAGGTATCAATGAATTGGCTTAGAAAGAAATCTTACTTGGTCACATAATCCGGACGAATATAGAAACACCCGAGCCCGGTCAAGCGACGAAATCACTTAAACGGATTGGCGAAACAAAAACATGTTATTAACGTAAGTGACCAACTAGCTTATCCCATGACATTTCGTATTATATTTTATACTGGCTTGATTTGTATTTTGTATGTGTCCGCCCGAACGCGCGGTTTGGCGGCCATACCGCGGGATCACAATGAATATGTAACGACAGCGCGACCGCCCCACAATTTAACCTATCAACCCCCATAAGGGCACCGGCGACCGCAGGGCCCCCGCTATCATATGTGCAATGTGTGCAATGCACACGGGTGCCATTCTCTAGGGCCGCCAAATCGCCATCTTTAGGGGCGCCAAAGTCAAGGACCTAAAAAATTTTCCTAAAGGGGCGCCAAAATCCTTTTTTTGCACACAGGCGCCAGTAACCCTTACGGGGGCCCTGGGCGACCGCGACAACAATTATAGATTTCCAAGAATCCGCGATCGAAGGATTAAATAAATCGTTACATACAATTTGCTTGTAATCTCTTGGCGGCAAAACTGCTCTTTCGCGCGGACGCTACGCGGACGCATGTAAATCGATATAACAAACCGGATACGCGACAAACAACGATCATTGGAATAATAACTACTTTTCATTACTTATTAATTATTATCGAAATTAATTAAGCATGTTATTGCAATAAAAACACAATACATAAAATTGTTTTCTGTTGAGTACAACTATGTGTAAGTATTATTTAATTTTATGAAAGTTTAGGCATTCGTATACTTATGGCTGAATTTTTTTAATTTTTCACAAATTACGTAAATTGCTATTATCGCTATTTTTTGATTTCTAAATTCTATTGCCAATTTATTAGTATTTATTAAAATACTAATAAATTGGCAATAGAATTTAGAAATCATGACTATGAAGCAAGTTTGATGGTTTGAACTAAGAACATGTTTTATCTTAACGAAATCAAGTAGAATTTATTTCTCGTTCAAGTAATTTGATGTTCTTATTCACACTAGACAATATAAAAGTAATAACATTATGATAATCATTGATGATACAGTATATTAAACGCGGGCGATGTCGAATCGGCGCCGCGGCTGGCGGCGAGCCAAACTATTCCAAAATCGTACGACAGTCCGCTATATTTCACGAATTTTCAAAATTAATAGCGATATTTCAAATACGAGTAGGTACGTAGTACACTTTGAAGTTTTTGACGTCTACTTATAATAATGATCTACTAGGTCTGTGTTGAGATTGATTTCAAGGACACAGCTAGCAGTAGAGGTGCTCTACTGAACTGGACTCTTTGGAGGAACCCTAAATGTTTTGATCCGTACCCAATACAAACCCAATTTCGACACCGCAGATTTTAAAATGATATCGCATCGTACCATAGCTCGTTCGACGCCATTTTTTCTAACTTCGCTATCAAAACTACTATTACCTACACGCATCCTACAAGCGATAATTTTGGAAATCAAAAATTTATTGTATTTATAGGTAAAGAATATTATAGGGTATTTAAATATTGCTTAGTGTCATGGTGCTTGCGATATCTTATGCCAAATCATTCTTGATTTCAAACGCTGTAAAAACTATCCAATACAAAATAAGTATTTACCTATGCAAGAATGTTTGCCAAATTATTCTTCAATTCTAACTTCGCCGTAAAAACTATCCAATACAAAATAAGTATGTACTTATCTTCTATACTTATAAAATTACATGTCCTGACTGACTGACTGATTCATCATCGCTGAGCAAAAACTGTTAAAGCTACAGCCACGAAATTTGGTGAGTAGGGTTGTTTTGTTGAGTAGACACCCACTAAGGAAGGAATTTTGAAAATTCTACCCCGAAGGTGGTGAAATAGGGGTTGAAATTTTGAATGAAAGTCCTTCATTTCCACGGTCATTTCTTGAGTTAGGAACATGAAACTTTATTTTTGGGTTACTGATTAAAAATGAATGGATGCGTGTTTAAGCGTTTTTGGAAATTCTACCCTCAAGGGGGTGAAATAGTTGTTGAAAGTTTAAATGAAAGTCCGTCATTTCTTAAGTTAGAAACATAAAAGTTTATTTTTGGTCTGCTGATTAAAAATGAATGGGTAGGTATTTAAGCGTTTCTGGTAATTCTACCCCTAAGGGGGTGAAATTGGGGTTGAAAGTTTCAATGAAAGTCCGTCATTTTTTGAGTTAGAAACATAAAAGTTAATGGACGTTTGCGTTTGCCGTTTCCTTAAATTGGGTCCCGTTTTTACCCTTTGTTTGGAACCACAAAAAGGGTAAAACTATCCATCTTTGTTATGTTATATCCATCTATGTTATTATACTATGTTAACGCGGACGAAGTCGCGGGCAACAGCTAGTATATTATATATATGCAAGAATGTTTGTGGTCGGTCTGCACCAATTTATTTCCTAGTTATCGTGAGAAAGGGGCTCTGTGCTTTAATATTCATAGTATTGATCGCCCAGCACGCGCCCGTTCTCACTGTATCTTTTATTACTGCACGCCAGGTACTTACTAGTACTATCTACTAACATCTACTACGAATTTACAGTAGTCAAATTTCTAATCTTGAAAGACTTTTACAGTTTACCGTTAGATAAGGATGAATATTTGAGTTTAATTGGGAATAATTACCTACCCCAAGGTTGGAGCAAAGGGCCAGTACTGTACTAGCAGATACAGTAAATGAGGGTTTTTGTTGATGTTACGTTTGCCACCAGGTGCCGCTATGTAGCCTTAGGGTCTATGTCAAACTACTATCATATGTCACGATATAGGTGTCATAAATGTTATAATATTATGTATATTTGACACGAAAGACCGTACGGCTACATAGCTCCTCTAAAAATTGAATTAATATTGAAAACCCTCATTCGATTTTTTCATCAATCTGCAGCAATAATAGACTCTATTTGAAAGTAAAATACAATGTTTTCTGAATGATTTCAGCCCGTGTATTTTTGTGAAAATAAATTGGAAAGAATCTTCGCTTAGCTCCGAACTGTCCACGTATTATTAAATAACAGTTTTCGTCGCGGAAATTGTGAAGGCAAACGATGGGAAATTGGACTTGAAATTTCCTGCTCAGCCTGCGGACTGCGAATATGTACAAACATGAAACAACGCTTTTAGTTAAAGAAATAGACCGTGTAGAAAATAGGTTGGCTTGTAATTGTGGTTTATAAAAGTGGAATATTCATACTATTCACTCATATTATAAATACGAAAGTGTGTCTGTTACCTCTTCACGCTCATACCTCTTAACCGATTTGCTGAAAATTGGTATGGAGATACTTAGAGTCGAAACACACTAGCCTGAATTATGCCGACGTAAATTCCGCCACGTTTACGCCGCGTTTCAAACACATACAAAATACGGACAGGGGTGACACACTATTCCGTCGCGTTCCGTCCGTATTTTGTATGAAATTTTGAAGCGCGGCGTAAACGCGGCGGAATTTACGCCGGCGTAATTCAGCCTAGTGTGTTTAGATTAATACTTATAGTTCTGGGAAAGGACATAGGATACGTTCATTCCGGAAAAAGTGGAGTTCCCGCGCGATAGACAAAGGGCGCAATGGATTTTGTAGTTAAATGTTTTATATTATAAATTGGGAGTTTGTAGTAAAATGTTTTGACATATTATAAATACGGAATTCTGTTACTCACGCTTAATAGTACAATCATTTGGTGCTCAAAAAGAGGGTTACCTGGAAAGTTTTCCGGGAGTTTTGAAAATTGGTGTTTATATAGATTTCGACGTGCTCTTTTCGAATTTTCACTTTACCACCTCGTATCTTTGCCGCTCGCGCCGCCATATTGGAAAAATGGTGATCAAACACAGTTTTTTGGGAATAACTCCGTTCCAACTCATTTTACGATGAAAATAGTTATGTAATACATGAAACTAGAGAAAATTTCCTACACTTTATGTAATAACCGTTTTTTTTGTAATCATTCCGGAAAAAGTGGAGTTCCCGCGCGATAGACAAAGGGCGCAACGGATTTTGTAGTAAAATGTTTTATATTATAAATTGGGAGTTTGTAGTAAAATATCTTATATCATAAATTGGGAGTTTGTAGTAAAATGTTTTGACATATTATAAATACGGAATTTTGTTACTCACGCTTAATAGTACAATCATTTGGTGCTCAAAAAGAGGGTTACCTGGAAAGTTTTCCGGGAGTTTTAAAAATTGGTGTTTATATAGATTTCGACGTGCTCTTTTCGAATTTTCACTTTACCACCTCGTATCTTTGCCGCTCGCGCCGCCATATTGGAAAAATGGTGATCAAACACAGTTTTTTGAGAATAACTCCGTTCCAACTCATTTTACGATGAAAATAGTTATGTAATACATAAAACTAGAGAAAATTTCCTACACTTTATGTAATAACCGTTTTTTTTGTAAAAAAAAAGCAGGCGAGCCAAGCGAAGCGCAAGGGCACTACCTACCTTTTCTCGAAGTGTTTCGCCGTTTTTTTAACCTTCATAGAATTGGTTTCCGTTCTAGTAGATAGTTCATATTTTCTGTAATTAATCTTCGTACTTTTGAAGTCAGTAC
The DNA here is from genome assembly GCA_937595015.1 of Polyommatus icarus. Lineage (NCBI taxonomy): Eukaryota > Metazoa > Arthropoda > Insecta > Lepidoptera > Lycaenidae > Polyommatus > Polyommatus icarus. Next base: position 21,883,214 of record OW569322.1, on the reverse strand, counting down.
CAGCCCGGAAAAGTTCTGAGATCCTTGAAATAGCAATTGCGCTAAGGTAAGCTGGTACCGACTTCAAAAGCATGAAGATTGAGTACAGAAATAGTTGAGGTTTAGGCGAAGTCTGAAGACGCCACTATAATAAGTAATAAGAATTATTTGATTCTTTTTAGATTAAGAATAAGTATTAGGTACTTTTGTTTTTACCTTGGAAGTCGGTTTAATAATTTTACCCTTTTTAATTACATAATATGAGACGACAAGGCTATAATACTCGTATTATAGCTTGTTGTCTTAGAGTTGTACATATTACTAGCGGTCGCCTGCGGCTCTGCCCGCGTGGATGTTGGTTACGGCTGCAAAAAGCCTACCCAGGAAAGACTTGGTCAGCAAAATGATTCCCAGGTCAATTCACAGACTCCGACACTAACATCGACGATGCGGACGCAGTTATTATCAGTGTACAGTGCACACTGCACAGATTGTCTTCCTACCGCAAGCGCATCCCGCTTGGTGACGCTACTATCGTAATATTTTAATTTCGCCATAATTTCAAAACCAAACGTCCAATTTTAATCATTCAAAGACTACATTTTATCTACATAAACTGTACTTAGTGATGAAATAATTTATTTTGATAAGGGTTAATGGCATGAGTAAAATAAACGCGTTTAAATGTTGTCCAAAAAAATTCAAGATTTTTAAATAAAAATATGGTTATTGTGCCTCACTCGACATAGATAAGTATAGTGTGTCACGGACTTTTTTGTAGATATTTATAAGATCTACAATACTTAGAACATTTTATGGTTCTATCTTTTATAGTTTCGGCAGCGTACGCAAAATAAGTAACTTTTCTGGTTGATTTTTTCACCTGGCGTCCGAAAAACTCAAATATCTTACGAAACCCAATTTTTTCCAAAATAAAATTTAGCCTATGTTCAACACAAATAATGTAGGATTTGCTTGGAGTAGTTTAAATAAAGCCAAAATCCTCAAACTTGTATCTATAAGGATTCAAAAGTTCTATTGGGTACCATCAGAACCAGGGTATATACTGGTGCAAAATCTTACTTTTTGGTAGTATATGCCTGAAATACTTCAGAAAAAATTGAAATCACCATATTTTCCCATATAAATGTCAAGGAGTCCCCTCAATTCCTCATGGATCCCATCATCAGATCACCACTTTTGTGAACGTGGTACCAACTCTGTACAACAACAAAAGAATCATGAAAATCGGTCCATAAACGGCGAAGTTATGGTTAAACATACAAAAAAATATATATAAAAACAGACGAACGTATAACCTCCTCCTTTTTGGAAGTCGGTTAAAAATGTTATAAAATGTATCGGTAGCAAAACGGGTGTCAGTATAGTCTAGAACCTTGTGCCAAGGGGCGGTATTGAGGGTATGGTATAGATGTACAAAATCAGCTTTGGTAAAATTGTAATCATGACGCTGGTTTATGTTACTAGGTTCCATAGCCTCACTGGGCTTACATGACACGATAGAAACAGTAACGTCAAGAGGAGGGTGATAAAGGTCGATTGGGACCAGTTCCATAATCACTGAACCGATTTGAATAAAATTTAGTGCGACGATAATTTCAGTCTTCGGAAGGACATAAGTTAGTATTCCCCTCCCAAAAGTTGCTAGCATCACCTAATTAGTGAAATTGGTATTTTATAAAAGTGTAGCACAGTGACAGACGCGAGCACGCGGCTCGTTAGCCCGCCACTCGAACTCGCTGATTCCATTAACACGTTCCTTTTTCAAAATTTCACACTTTTAAATTTTATCATGAATGAAGTAAAGAAATGTAATTTTTGGAATAAGATGTACTAAGTACCTAGGTACCTTTATTCATAATATATAGACAGTACGTATTTTAGTTTTAAGCTGTTTTTAGGGTTCCGTACCCAAAGGGTAAAGACGGAACCCTATTACTAAGACTTCGTTGTCTGTCCGTCTTTACGTCTGTCTGTCTGCCTGTCTGTCTGTCTGTCGCCAGGCTGTATCTCAAGAACTGCTATAGCAAGAGTTCTGAAATTTTCACAGATGTTGTATATCTGTTGCCGATATAACAACAAATAAGTACTAAAAACAAAATAATATTAATATTTAAGGGGGTTTCCACTTGAAATTTTCACAAAGGCCTTATACAAGATGTTTGTGTGAACACCGTTGTCCTTGAAACCATCAAATGAGCCTGTCAAAATGAACAACTTTTTCTATGAGAACAATGCTGGGAATTTAAAAAAATCTGTCTTCATACCCATACAAATTGCCGATCCGGGCATCCGTATGGGTATGAAGTCGGATTTTTTTTGAGTTCCCAGCATTGTTTTCATAGAAAAAGTTGTTCATTTTGACGGGCTCATTTGATGGTTTCAAGGATAACGGTGTTTACACAAACAGCCTGTATATGTGTGTTATTTAATAATTCATAATAATATTAAACATAAGGCTCCCATACAAAAAACACAATTTTTGGCCAATTTTGCTCTATAACGGTACGGAACCCTTCGTGTGCGAGACTCGCACTTAGCCGATTATTTAATTTATTTTGTGAATACAATATGCACTATATTATAAAATAAAATAAATACATTCTGAGCTTCTCCAATTCGATTAATTGCAGGGAGTTTGGCGTGCTGCAGTAAATGGGAGATACGACTGTTACTGCGATACTTCGTCAAAGTTTCCAAGTCTAATGGTTACTTGGAAAGTAAGACGTTCAGGGCGTAGCACTGAAGCAATTTCACAATTTCTAGAACATTTTGCAATTTATTCGTCTATAAATAATCTTTGTTTACAACACGTAACTAGATGATCTACTTTAAAAAAATATCAACGAATATTTTAAAGATGTGCGCTGATAATTTGTAAGTATTCAGTTAAACCAATAATCATGATAATTTTCCTAGATATTTGGGTTAAGTTCTGAAAACGGGGAAGTATGCATGAAAAATTGTATTTTACTGCCAATTCTTTTTACACTTAATACTGCGGATAAACAACAGAACTTTGAACAATCCTTCACAAGTCCCAAGGGTCGCCACAGATTGAAAAGCACAGCCTACTCTCGCGTGCTGACCTCATTTCTTTAGCCAAAAATGATTTTACTCCAAAATAAAAGGCCTTTGAAAAGAGTCATTAGGCGCAAAGAATCGTATGTTATGGAAAAAAAATGCCAGTGTCGTGCCAGAGACCGTAAACCGCTTTTGGCGCGGATTCGCTTTTCAAATTTGACAGCTCGGGAACTTAAATGATAAACGAACTATTAAAACGCATATTAAACAGAACATTAAATCGCCATTTACTCACGTAAATAAAAGAGATATACAGTTATTGCTTGTGCAGCGATGCCCGATGTTTTGCTTGGAGATAAACCTCGAAAATGCTTATAGAGTTTGTAGTAAAATATTTTGATTGCAATGCTTCTACTTTAAAACAAAAAATAGTAACCAAATAAATCCCTCACCGACACGACTGGCAAGAAATCAGCCGCAGGACCGACTTTTTCACGCATTATCATCTTTCTTGTTCCCAGAAGCAGGTGATAGATCCTAACATAACTTGGAAACATTTCTCCAAAACGGGAATTCAACCCGCAACCTCCGAGTGACTGGACTGCAGTCTACACTGGACTACGGAGGAGTTAATCCATACTAATATTATGAAATATACTAAAGTGTGTCTGTCTGTTAACTCTTCACGCCCAAACCACTGAACCGATTTTGTTGAAATTTAGCATAGAGCTACTTTGAGTCCCGGGAAAGGACAATAGGATAAATTTCATCCCGAAAAGTATACGGTTCCCGCGCAATAAATAAATTTTGACGCAACGTAGTTGCGGGCGTCATATTATAGTTAATCTAGTTTAAATATAAATAGTAAATACGTTGTTTAGCCCAGTTTAGGTCAATATCCATGTAATGTGCGAGAGAATTGCTCAGGCCGTCTGAGAAAATTGCTACCAGCCCCAGCTGCCCAATTATAACATACACAATGTAACGACGGCCCAGATGTAACTAATAGTTGAAGACATCAAATAGGCTACCTATAGTAGGTACTTTGCAGCTATATTATGTACAGAACCTACTTTTGAATTTGACTGGAATCTTTGGTAAACACTAACTTGAGGTAGCTACCTCTATATTTCGTTCTTTTTTTCATCAGTAGCTGAAAACAGTCGCGCGCAAAATCATTATTTCGCAGTGATCATACGTTTTCTGAGCTAAAATTATCTACCTATATTAGGGCTCTTCCAAACGACGTTTTTTTACGCTCGATTGTATCGATACAAACGCAAGTTGAACGCTCAGCAAACGCAAGTAAGCCCACTTTATATCTGCCAAAGCGCGATGAAAACGCGCAGAAGATGAGCGCACCAGAAACTCGCGTCATCAGTGCGCAAAAAAAAACGTCGTGTGGAAAGGCCTTAGTCCTTCCACGTGGTCCATTCAGTATTTTATGTATTTAGCGAATTTCATCAAAATAGTGTCAGAGCCTATTTTGAAATTGCACATTTTTCGTAATATTCGTGATTTTTTTGTCTCGGAGCTCAAAATAACTTTACAAAAGGCCATGTATAAGTAAAAGATGTTGATTTTACCAAATTCCGACGAGAAACGATAAACGATACAAAAGCTGATGATTGTAATCATGACAACACCTGTAAAGGCAGTGTTCATGTCATATGCTATCGATTTTCAGAGCTAATTATGTGCTGTGTTATCTGTGACATTCCATCTCGTCCCCACAACAATGTCATATTATTTACGCGCCAAAAACAACACGGAATGGAACACTCTGGAACAAATTTGACATAACTCCTGTGGTTATACCTAGAGATTTTCTTAATGTAGAATGATGTGGCTAAGCAACAACCAGTATGACTATTTTAAATCCGTCCTAGTTATGTCCTTTACCCTTATTAACCGACCACTTAAACTTTAAAGGAATATTGCAACACCTAGTGTGTATAGACATATCACTAGGTGTTGCAATATTCCTTTAAAAAAATTTAAGTGGTCAGTCGGTCGGTTAAATTTTTAACAAGTCCAAAAACTTTTAAAAATATTTATTCATTTGATCAATTTTGTTGTAATGGACTTTATAAATTAGTTTATTACGCTTAATTACTTGCAAACTATTTGTAAGTCCTAAGTATAAATCTTGTAGTAGGTACTTAATTGATAACCGTGATAAAAATACGCCATTTTGAAACGGTTCAGATATTATCAGAACACCCGGACACACGACATGCACTGATTGATTGTATTTTAATTACCTCCTTTTGTGTATTTAATCAGCAGCTGAAAACTGAAAAGGTTCCGAATAATTAATTGAGTTAACATCGTCAAAAATGTAATTGCAAATGTGGGTCATCTGCTAGAATAATACTGTGATAAGTGATAACATTATATTATAAATGAATTATTAAATAACGTTTACTTAATTTAATATGTATATTAAAATTATATCTAATTAGCCAAAATTAACAAATCCCTGGCTCAACATTAAACCTCCATGGCGCGATTTTTAAACATCGAAACAGCGATTAAAAAAAAGAAAACTATTTTTTTAAAAGATTTTCAAAGGCAATGAATGTTACGTCCAAAGTGCCTCTTCTTGAGAGTATTTTAGCACGAGGGTCGTTACGGTCGCTCAAAAAATATGCGATGCGGAACAACTGCGGTGGGTTTGTATTTTTAATATTTATTTCACTATTTCTGTCTGACTTTGTCGGTTCTCACAGTCAATTTCAGTTACATGCTGAATTGCGGAACGTAATTTCAGTTTTCAGCAATAAATGTACCGACAAGTTTTAGCAGAGCTAAAAAATGATACGCCTAAAAATGTTGCAAACACCTTTACATAGATATCTTTAGGTTTTGTAAAGCAAAGTTTTTAGTAATAAACACAAAGCTGTGTGAAAAGATAGAAGTAGATAACTTGTCAAGTTTTTTTAAGTTGTATAGATTAACTACGATAACATGGCGCGCCCCTCCAAAATTCAAAACGTTTGAAGTGCGTTGTCTTGCGCAGTCGTCTAGTTATGATTAGTTGACCAACAAATCTTGGTAATAAGTAACATTAAGTGAATGGTTGTGATTGGTTGAATACTTACTACATACAAACTCGTTCATAAGGATGTGACTACACACATTGAAACAGTAATTTGGAGGGGCGCTCCATGTTATCGTAGTTTATCTCTACAGTTGGAAAATGGAAGCTTTATACAGGGTGTACTTTAGGGTGTGTAATGTGTATGAGTCCTCTATATAGAGTTGACTGTGAATGTAGCAGGGCTGAAAAATTATTTTTTTACTTTTGTATGAGCAAATTAATGACGCTGGAGCGTTTGCCCATACTAATCACAAAATATTTGCTCTTTCAGGGCTGCTACTTTAACCCATCAAGCCCCATACGAGCACCGGTGATCGCGACAATAGAATATTACAATAGCATTTTCAAGAATCGCCGATCAAAGGATTAATAGAAAACTGTTCAATCGTACACACACTAAAGTAATTATCACTTTGTTAAGTAGGCTAATGTAACGACATCAGCCTACTAAGTAACGAGCTTGCTAAGTTTTTTTTTTATGTAAAACAAGGTTGTATAATATAAAGTTTTATACCATAATATTACTACATAACACGAGGTATGAATGATATGTAGCGCTGAATGCCAGCCTGGCCGCATGTAATATTCTGGAGTGAATTCCAAATGAGCTAGTGTAAGGCCAGGTAACTTGAACTCACTATTAGGGCCGAGGCTAGACAAGTAATTACTTTAGAACAAATCTTTAAAATAAATTACTAGCAATTTTCCTAGACGATGATGAATTTTCTTTTGTTTAAGTCCGATTCAAGTGGATTGCTTATTTAAAATAAATTGGCTTGGTTTTTTTTTTCTTATTGTCAATGTTTTTACTAAGCGAGAAAATGACAATAGTTTTGGTTGGGAAATATTGTTTTAGTCAAAATGTTTCTAACAGTGTGTTAATCCGTTGCATGATGCATCGTACAGCGTACTGATTTTAAATCATCAAGATTAGGTAAAGAGTGTTCTTATAGCTACAATTCATCATTATTAGCTGCCCTAGCACGGGGATTGTCGATCTCGAAGACATAGATAAAGACAAGAAATAACTATAGTTTCTTAGAAAAAAATCCTGTTTTAAAGAAAATAAGGTCGCAGATTCATCGACAACAGAAATCATTTTTAATGCATTTTTAATGTAAGTTTTACGAGCAACTTTTACGACCTATTGTTTTGAGAGCTCGGATTTTATAAAATGTTACAAAATTTGTCTAGCACTTTGGCGATGTAGATTCATTGAGGGTGGAATTATAAATTTTCCCACGCTAAACAATTGGTAATAAAAACACTTCACAAAATGCACTTAAAATAAAATAACATTGACAATGAATCTACGACCTTATTTATTTTAGACGTAGAATCTTTTATCAAAAAAACTAAAGTTATATTTTGTCTACGAAGATAGGAAATAAATTTCAATCCCCGTGCTAGCGCAGCAGCTAGCTCACTGGTGTGTCATATTACGTTTGACCGCAGACATTGTATAGTTCTTGCAATCTACGAGTGCGCGTCGCCTTTATTTGTAGTTGGAAATGTGAATAGACATTTTCGTTAGTGTGCGTACCCGAGGGAGCAGTCAGTAGCGAGCGAGCCATGTACGCGTGTATAGATATGGTCACTCACACAACTAAGGGCTACGCGCACTCGTAGATTGCAAGAACTATACCATCGAAGAAATTGATTGAAGCAGTTGACGGACCTACGTAATTTAGTCACGCTATGTCAAACCCAGCCGACGGACCACGATTCACGCTTTGAATTGACATAACGCGACCAAATATGAAATAACGTAGTTCCATCAACAGCCTATGAATGAACTTCTCATAAAGTATCAGTTTCAGTTCAGTTTCTGCTCTTTAAGGCCGTCCCCCGAGCAAACGACCTTGGCCATACATTTGCCGCGTTGCCGAGATCGCGCCAAAACCCTATTATTTTTACTTATCTTAGTTCAAAATTGGCCTAAAAAAATTTTTAAACGGCGAATATGTAGTTTATGATATTGTCGATCTATTGGCGTGTGTTTCAAATAAAAGTAATTTGTAAATGCTAAGGAGATGCTGAATGTATGCTCGAATTTTAACAAATTGGTATTACTTTGGAAGCTGATATCATGAGTATAATAAACAAAAATAGAAAATTTAAAACGGCGAAAGGAATGTTGATATATTGAAGATTATTGCTGTATTTTTATTATAACTTTGTAGCTTTCAGATTATAAGTTTATAAGGTTTTAAATACGGTCAATTAAGAAATCTCCAGACGGAACGCCCTTAACACTCTTTAACTATCGCAAGATAACTACATTATCAATTATCATAATCATCCATACATCCATACTAATATTTTTTTTTTATGCAATAAGGGGGCAAACGAGCAGACGGGTCACCTGATGGAAAGCAACTTCCGTCGCCCATGGACACCCGCAGCATCAGAAGAGCTGCAGGTGCGTTGCCGGCCTTTTAAGGGGTAATAGGGGAGGGTGGGGAAGGAAATAGGGAAGAGTAGGGAAGGGAAAAGGGTAGGGGATAGGGCCTCCGGTAAACTCACTCACTCGGCGAAACACAGCGCAAGCGCTATTTCACGCCGGTTTTCTGTGAGGACGTGGTATTTCTCCGGTCGAGCCAGCCCATTCGTGCCGAAGCATGGCTCTCCCACGTCATATTATAAATGCGAAAGTGTGTCTGTCTGTCTGTTACCTCTTCACGCCCGATCATCGGTATCGGTAAACCAGCTGTAAACAATTTTGCTGAGATACTTTGAGTCCCGGGATACTTTTCATCCAAGAAAAATGTACGGTTTCCGCGCGACAAACGAATGTTGGTGCAACAGAGTTGCGGGTGTTATCTACTTAGTATAATAATTATGAATAATATAATCATCCTCCAGAGATCCATACTAATATTATAAATGCGAAAGTCTGTCTGTCTGTCTGTCTGTTACCTCTTCACGCCCAAACCGCTTAACCGATTTTGCTGAAATTTGTTATGGAGATACTTTGAGTCCCGGGAAAGGACATAGGATACTTTTAATCCCGAAAAAATGTACGGTTCCCGCGCAATTAACTGATTTTGTCATCTAGTTTTCTACTAGTTTTAACAAACCTCACAAGTCACAACATTTGTGTTGTTTTGCGCGTGCATTCAACTCGTCATAGACAATCACAGTGTTTAGTCTCCAGTCGTTTACAGTTTATTCCTGAGCCCAATCCGAGCTATTCTCGGAGCGGACGCATTGCTTTTGATATAGGCTACGATCAAACGATCTCTCTTAGGCCACTTTCAAAACAGGAATCGAAATCCATACTATTAATATTATTATAGCTAGTGTGTATGTGTGTTACCGTTGAAACGATTTTGAATGTATGGACATAGGTACTTTAAGTCCCAGGATAACACAGAATAGTTTTTATCACGGGATCATGTGCGGTTTCTATGTCAACGAAAAGGTGGCAATTACATTTATCATTTTATAATAACAGCTCATAATTATTGATTAATCCTTCGGTCGTGGATTCTTGGAAACCTATTGTTATTCTATTGTTGTCGCAGTCGCCGGTGTCCTTATGGGGGTTGATAGGTTGAAAACACCCATACAGTTGTAACTTATAGTTTGCTGTGGGTACCTACCTATGCCTCATAATTTTACCAATCAATGTATAATATTTTATTATATCTTAAAAACTACTGGTAGAATCTATCTGTATATATACATTTTGAACTGGTAGATATTTAGTAGACATCCAGACTCCAGTAAGAAAAGATTTTTTCTCGTCCGGGCGGAAAACGTCAATTTTATTCCCGCTGCGCTTACCGATGTTGCCGTTTTCCACCTCCGTCGATGAGAAAAATAGTATACGCACCACGGGCAGTAGGTAAATAAGAAAGCCTCAGATGACATGTTTGTTGACCTCGGCTTCGTCTCGCTCAACAATCACATGTGATCTGAGACATTTCTTATTTTCCTGCCCTAGGTGAATAATGTACTTATATGCCATCCACCTTCAAAGGTGTTAAATAGACAACAAATTTTGTACGACACCAAAAATACTTTTTTGCAAAGTAACTTAGGTATAGCTTATTTAAAATCTTCTTATATATAAAATTCTCGTGTCACAATGTTAGTCCACGAACTCCTCCGAAATGGCTTTACTGATTTTTACCAAATTTTATATGCATATTCAGTGGGTCTGAGAATCGGCTACTCGGTACTTATTATATTGATAAGTGCATTTGTTGAATAAATAATAGTAAATTATTACAACTCGAGAAAAACGACGACCATGATAGCGATGGACGTTGCCATGGTGACATACTTATTTAGTCACTACAATAAAATAATACGGGCGATATACTTTATAATATTATGGCAAAGAAACGTTTGCCGGGACAGCTAGTGTAATATACAATTACTTGATAAATGACATTCATATTGATCTTATGACCTAGTTTAACTGACTCGTCTCACCGAATCCTCTAACCCCGTCTTGGGGTAATAACAGCAGATGGGCCGAAAGATTGTATTCCGCTCATAAAACCTAATAACTTTCACGTACAATCCATACTAATATATAAGTGTGTCTGTCTGTAGTCTGTTTGTTATCCCTAATCGCAGAACCGATATTAAATAAAATAAGGTATGGGCTACGATTACGAATAATAAAAACTAAGGAAGAGTAACTGTGTCAAAAAATTTGTCCAGGAGACTACAAAATGCGACCCGAATACATGCATACTTTATGCATGATTCGGTACACAATTTTGTGTAAATATAGAAGTGACAATTAAATATGTCAACGGCTTTATTTCGTGTGTTTCGTTGCTATTGCCATATTTCAGTGTGCGAAAGCCGAAAAGGTACCAAAATATGCAAAACGGTTGAAGTATGGGAGTTACGTTTCCTTAGTTTTTATTATTCGTACCTGTATTGGGATACTTTGTGTACCGGAAATAGACAGAATACTTTTTATCCCGGAAAAATGTAATATGGTTCCCGCGCGATGAACGAATTTCTACACGGAGTTGCGGGCGTCACCAACTTTTTTTATTTTTTTGCGTTTCTATGATAATATTATACAAGCGAAATTGAACGTGAGAAAGGAAATGGATGATGGATGAGTCCACATTCGACGTCAGTTACGCTATCACAGTCCAACGTGATAGCAAAACTGACGTTTACATGATAGCAAATCTATCTATCTTCTTATATATGTTACGCTCAAAGACTGAAAACGCTCAGTGAGCGAAAAAATAGCTCACAACGCGTTGTGGCAATAGTGAAACGGCCACGACGCGAAATTCGCGTTGTGGCCCTAATGAAAACGGCCACGACGCGTTCTGGCAATCACAAAAAGACCATAACGCGAAATTCGTGTCGTGGCTGATATGTTATTCGTTTTTATTGATTTATTCTTGATTGATTAATCGTCCATAGGTATGGAAGATCAAATTTGAATTACCACGCGTACTTACTACAAAATATTTTTTCTTTTACTAAATCACTGCATAACGTGTTTATCATTATTATTTATAAAATATCCATAGTTCCGTACTATCCGTACTAATATTATTACTGTCTGTCTGTCTGTCTGTCTGTACGGATAGTTATATGGAACTGGATATTTTATAAATAATAATGATAATGAACAAAATAGCTCAACTCATTAAATAAACTCGTGTACTCTTTATATTATATTTATTTTTCTCGTTACACATGTTCTCATTACACCATTTTTTTCATACACTATTTTTTCTCTAGAAAAAGTCACATTATAGAATACGTCACATTTAGAACACATAAAAAACTAAACATATAAAAAGGTCAAAATCATTTTCAGCAGATAATAATTTACACGTTATGCAGTAATTAAGTAAAAGAAAAAATATTTTGTAGTACGCGTGGTAATTTAAATGTTATAATCTTCCATACCTATGGACGATTAATCAATCAAGAACAAATTAAGAAAAACGAATAGCATATCTGCAGCCACGACACGAATTTCGCGTTATGGTTTTTTTGTGATTGCCAGAACGCGTCGTGGTCGTTTACATTAGAGGCTGTTTCACTGTGACCACAACGCGTTGTGAGCTATTTTTTCGCTCACTGAGCGATTTCGGTCTTTGAGCGTAACATATATGTTACGCTCAAAGACCGAAATCGCTCAATGAGCGAAAAAATAGCTCACAACGCGTTGTGGTCACAGTGAAACAGCCACGACGCGAAATTCGCGTTGTGGCTCTGATGAAAACGGCCACGACGCGTTCTGGCGATCACAAAAAGGCCATAACGCGAAATTTGTGTCGTGGGCCGTGTCTATCAGCCAGCCAGTGCTATTCGTTTTTCTTGATTTGTTCTTGACTGATTAATCGTCCATAGGTATGAAAGATTATAATTGAATTACCACGCGTAGTACAAAATATTTTTTCTTTTACTAAATCACTGCATAACATGTTTATCATATCATTATTTATATAATATCCATAGTTCCATACTATCCGTACTAATATTATTACTGTCTGTCTGGTGCAACGTAGTTGCGGGCATCAACTAGTAGTAAGTATTATATTTACATTAGGTTTATAAATAAAAATAAAACTAAATTTTTATTATATAAACTTTATATTAAATTATTGTACTTTATATTAAAAAAAACAACAACAAACAATAACACGTTGCGCTAGACAGACAGACAGTAATAATGTTAGTACGGATAGTATGGAACTATACATATTTTATAAATAATAATGAAAAACACGTTAGGCAGCACTGATTTACTAATGAAGAAAAAATATTTTGTAGTACGCGTGGTAATTCAAAATCAAATATAATCTTCCATACTTACGGACGATTAATTAATCAAGAACATTTATCAAGAAAAACGAATAGCATATCAGCCACGACACGAATTTCGCGTTATGGTATTTTTGTAATTGCCAGAACGCGTCGTGGCCGTTTTCAATAGAGCCACAACGCAAATTTCGCGTCGTGGCTGTTTCACTGTGACCACAACGCGTTGTGAGCTATTTTTTCGCTCACTGAGCGATTTCGGTCTTTGAGCGTAACATATATATAAAAATGGATTTTCAAATGTGTTAGTCGCGCTAAAACTCGAAAACGGCTCAACGGATTGGGCTGATTTTAGTCTTAAAATATTCGTAGAAGTCCAGGGAAGGTTTTAAAGTGACTCGAAGGTCACCGGGACAGCAAGTAAAACAATAAAAAGAAATAGTTCAAGTTTAAACGCCCGAAACTCGTAAGTATCCTTTGAGCTCGTTGATGAATTATGGCTAGTGGCTACACTCCCGATCATGTCAGCTTTCTAACAAGAAAACTAGAACACAATTGGCCCGCCCATTTGGATATTAGTTCTTAGTTTCTTACGATGCCACGGACAGACACAGAGACAGAACTTCAAACGTCTTGTAAGACCCCACTATTTTCGTCGAGGGCTAAACTACCGCACTCAGAGACTAATACGAGTAGATTTTGACATAAGCCCCATGCATTATCATTACGTTCATGACGTAGAAAAAAAGGCGGACGGAGTCTTATTATACACAGAATTACTGTGTCTTCAGAGTCTTCCACGCACACATTCTTACGCCTGTCAAATGTTATGGACTAGCGTAATAATCTGTGCGTGCGGACCGTGTACAATGTACATACCTATACAGTCAGCTGGCCGACTCTGAAGGACACAGTTCTGTGTATGGTGGGACCATAAAGTTAATATACCTAGCGGAATAGAGAAACAAAGGCCTGAGCAAGCGAGATGCCACTATCAGTAACACCGCGTGGTAAAAAGAGACGTGTGATACATGACAGCAGCACTCTTTTTTTGACGTCCAGTCGGCACGTGCCGCACGTTGTCAATATAATCTCATAGAATTCATGTTCAATCATGCTTGTGTAAGTGTATACGTACACATATTTTTCACACAGATGAAAACCAATTTTGGTTACGTTTGACAGCTCGAGATTGTTGCTCTATTCCGATAGGTATATTAACTTTATGGGTGGGACTCCGTCCGCCTTATCTATCATACCTACTCTTCATTGAATTGAAGTTTAATCATTATTAAAATAATATTATGTTCCTGAGTGCGGCAGTAAAAGTATTTAAGCCATCGATGGTGATGTTACGAATATTTGGAACATTTATTAACATTTTACTTTGAAAATGCAGTTAACACCTGCAAAAATAAAAGTTGAAACTGCTAAGCGTGTTAGCCGTGTCGAGTGGTTCTCCAGACGAACGTTCGAGCTCAAATGCCTACACAGGCTAGAATTTCAGCTAAAAGGCTAGAATTTAAGCGAATTTTAACAACACTCGAACACTGTCCTTCGGTAATGTATTCATAATATTATTACAGAGCGATAGTTGATTTTTTAAGGCTAGAACCTGTTTTTTTAGGCTGGATTTTTATGCGACCGCCCAAAGGCGCGGTTTGGCCACTACAACGCGACATGACGAACAAATGTATGTAAACGACAGCGCGATCGCTATTTAAATAATTAATCGTTACATACATACATGGGCGTACCCAGGATTTAAGTACGCACAGCATACCTGTTTCGAGAAGATGGTCAGTCTGGTATATTGAAACAAAAAATCATGACAATTGACTTTTTTTAATCTGGCTGAAAAGATATTTTGTTTCCAACACTTCTTTTTGCGCAGAGTAGGTTTTAAATAACACGTTTTTAATTCTCACTTGCCAGGAAAATTGACGTTTATTTTATCTTCTAGGGAGGGCAATGGCCCCCCCCCCTCTGCCCCTACCTGGGTACGTCCATACATACATAATATTTTGCTTGTAATATCGCGGTGTAGCGGCCAAAACGCGCGTTTGCGCCGTTACATATAAATCTAGCCTTAAGATTAAACTACTGTTTTTGAATATTGATACTAAATTCCCAAGGAAAGCTATTAGTTTAGGCCATTGACATTAGGCTGGTTTACTCGTAGATATGGTTGGTTTTATATACCGTATATTTTCACGTTTACACTGGGGCTCACAGTGAGCCTGCTCACATTCGGTGGCTCAGTCAGTTTGGTGTGAACACGGCCAAAATGTACGGTTTTATGAGCGGAAACAAACGGATTTTCTACGCGACTGCACTGTGATTTCTAGGGCTTCACACGAGACGAGAGTAAGCGAGAGAAACAAAAATCTCGTCTCGGTCTCGTCAATCCTCAAAAAATTGAGTCTCGTTCCAGTCTCGGTCTCGTCTCGTTACCAGTTGTCTCGTCTCGTCTCGCTTAGTTGTAAATAATGATTTATTTCTATAATATAATGAAGAGAATAAGAAATATTTTATGACTAACATATTTATATGATAAAATGCAGTTTGGATGGTTACCAGATTTTATATTTTGTAAAATATATTGTTTTTTTAGTATACCTTTTCTGATTTTTCGAATAAAAACTTCATAAAAAAATATGAGACCCGAAACGAGACTCTCGGGGTGCCCTGTATGTGGTCTCGGTATTGCCGAGAATATTTTCCAAAACGAGAAAAATCTCGCTCTCGCGTGAAGCCCTAGTGATTTCATTTCATCAATTCAGCTGTACCTTCAGTTCTATTGACACACATCTTCCATACATTTCAATGAGCATATAATAAAAGGTTGCTCGTTTTGGCAGGGACTGCGAGTTAAAAGCTCGCTTAGCTTATCCATTGTCTATTCAAACTGCTTGTACCTACTAGCTATTGTTCTACAAGATGGCAGTTTAATTATTTTAGCTATAAAACTACCCTCATAACGGAGATGGTCCTGTCACCTGTTTACATTCACTTTACATGCGTAATGACTTGGGTTGGTAAACACTTTAACAAGAAAGGTAGCTACAGCATAATTACATAAAAACAGGAACCTACACCTACTCACTTTTTGAGGATTTTTTACGGGACTTTGTAGTTACTAGGTCTTTTGATAGGTAAACGTCAAACAGTTGACCAACCAACAATGCTATTGAAAAGGCGTCGGTCAAAAGACCTAGAAACCGGGAAGTTACATTCAGGTGCTTGAGGAGAAAAGTATATTGAACGCAAAAGTGAACACTCATTTTTAAGGAAACTCAATGGAAGCCGGCGTCAAGTTAATTTCTACGTGCTCTATCTTGAAGTTACATAGGTAGAGTACGTAGAAATTATTTCAAGACTTAAACCATTAGGTAGGTAACCAAACTTGTAAATTTAATAATAAAAAAACATTAAACATAATTAATGACACAATTAACCCAAGCTTACAATAATACAGGGTATAAATGCTCTAGTTCAGGTAAATTATTTAACGCTACCGTCTCTTCGGTCGTTAAAATAATTGTTTACAGGGCGTAGGGGTAAACAAATATAAGTGGGTCACCCTATTTGTCACACCATGGGACCGAAATTTGCCTCAGGATGGTCATAAACTTATTATTGTGACCCCATAAAATTATGTCCTAGGAACGTGAGAGGAATTTTTTTACAGCCACCTGTATAATATTCTGTTCATTTGTATCTAAGAATATTACGGAGGAGACAAAAACTACTTGTATGTGATTGTATGTAAAAAATCGTAAGTGTGCCCTTAAAAATCTTAAACGATTGACGATCATTACAAAGGCAAAAGCCAAAAGGTAATAACATTCTTAATTCGAATAATCAATATAAAAAGCGGGAAAATTTAAATTAAGAACATTCGTATGTCATTTGGATTTTTTTTTATTAAAAATAAAATATACTCACAGGTTTGCGTGGAGTGGACACCAAAAACACCGACACAATAAAACGATTAATTAACGTCTACCACTGAAACCATAATTAATTTATGTGAAACATTTAAAAATATTCTATCCTTCTCCCAGCGCCGTCTCCCTCTGATCCTTAGACAGTCCGGGGGCGCTCACAATTCCTGTAACGCGCTCGCATTTACGTTTTTACGTTTCGGTTTCTCGTTTTTGATTCATGGTGTGCTTCGTCGGGTTTTGTGTGTGCAATTTGAGTGCGTTTTCGAGGCGTGAGGCGGAAAATCGATAGCGGAGCGCGCACGATCGTCGCGGCCCGGGAGCGGGCGGGCACTGAGCTTGACGGCCGCGTGCTGCCATCTGCGATATTGATGTGGGAAGACTATTAATGTACAGATTAGGCCCTTAAATTGAGCGACCGATATCAGATGGAGGAAGTGCTCGTGCAGCAAATTGGGGATGTAGGTAAGCTGGTTACACGGAGCAGGCATTTAAGGATGTTACGTCCGATAATTACGAGAATAAGTTACTGATATCATCTTTGCGGTAGGTTTCATCGTCCCCGCTACATGGGAATTCGCTAGCAGTTCACTTATTATAGGACCTGTGTATAGGACTATGTAGAGTATGATCACGAAGTAATCTTTATCTATTACCATAATATATGTTAAGCTTTTCCTACTATAATTATTATAGTCATAGATACCCCTTTTTTAACATGGAGAAATGCTTTACGCATCCCCGGCAAATTGGGGATATCGGCGGGGTATGTATGTACTAAAACCCCATGGTGCTTCACTCATCGCTTAAGGCAGAGTTGCGGGTTGAGCTCTATCTAAAACAGGGAACCTTACCATTCTACTCTTATTATGACACTAAAAGGGACCAACGTGAAAAAAAATCTCAATTAAAATACAATTTACACTTTATAATAAATATATCGTTTATTTTTTTAAACACAGAACAAAGATACTTTATTTACAATGATTTCGAATGTTGGAATGTATATAATATGTAAAAAAATAATGTACGTGATGAAAATGGCAAAACAGTAATATGGCAAACCTCGTAAAAAAATTGTACTATCAGAGAAGTTGATTCCTAGGCAGATGGGGGGCCTACGTAGTTTGGTCGCATTACGACAAACCCAGCCGACAGATCACAATTAACATTGAATTGACATGGTCCGAACAAATAACGTTAGTCTGTCAACTGCCTAAGAATCAATATCCTCGATGGTACATAATATATTTTACCTACTATCGATTTTACACAATGGTTACGTTTTTTTTTTCTAATAAAGTTTGCTACAAAATATGGGCTTACTGCAAGGCGGGTGCGTGGTAAATGTTTTCTTCCTTCTTCAGTTAAACTATTCGTCCTAGACAAAAACATTAGAAGCTTAGAAAATTATAAAAGCTGCTAAAGTAATGTACGATCGAAGAAACTGATTCATATGCAGTTGACGGACCGACGTCATTTGGTCGGCTTATGTCAATTTAATAGTTAGCTACATTGGTTAGCTATGATCGGTCGGATGGGTTTGACGTAATGCGACCAAATTACTTCGTCGTTACAGGTCCTCCATCTGCTTAGGAATCAATTACTTCTTTGATAGTACAAGGCCGATCTAAAAGCATAAAAAGCGAACAGCAAATGTAAGAAGGACGTGAAAGGAACGCAGGAAAGTTATCCTATTTTAGATTATTAATAACCTGAGATTGCATCTATCAGTTGTTAGGGTTTATGGTATGTACTACACAAATGAGAAATGTTTCAGGTCATGATTTCCCAACTATTCAGGCACTCACTCATTTATTTACAGCTTGTGGTTGAATTCGCAGGACATGGCCAAAAAATATTATAATGATACGGTACCTATATTATACAAAATTTTACGCTATGAAAAGACGTAAAGTAACGCTTCTACATTATTACGAGCTGCCTGTGATTTAATGCAAAGCCTTTTTTAGTTTTTAACTAACGCCTAAGGGTGCCGTTCCGATTGACGCGGCAAGCGACCGTGACCGACAAGGATTCAAATAAAATGCCGCTTAGACCTAGGGCTATAGGCTTCATTTAGCTCGGTCGCGGTAACTTGCGGCAGAAATTGGAGAGTCACCTTAAGAGTTAAGCCAAAGATGTTTGTTGATATGTTCAATACTACTCGGTACCCATAAAAAGCTGTTGGGATTCATTTTAAGCTATTTGCCACCATATCTTTAGACATTTATGATTAAGACGAATAAATATACAGTAAATAGTATAAATTGACTTCATTTATTCCCCATCCAGCACACACAGATTAAATATACACATTACACATAATACACTAGAAAGTCTTTTGATGGATAGTGTGGTATTATCATACCATGTTCCGACCCGTATCACCCGCTATCCTGTCCACAACCTGGAAACAAAACTTACGTTATTTCAAGACAAGAAGCTCTCTGAGTATAGTAGCGTAATCTATACGTTTAATATTATAAAGCAAAAGAGTTTGCTAGTTTGTTTGTTTGAACGCGCTAATCTCAGGAACTAGGTCCGATTTAAAAAGTTATTTCAGTGTTAGATAGCCCATTTATCGAGAAAGGCTATAGGCTATATTTTATCACGCTACGACTAATAGGAGCGAAGTAATAGAGAAAAATGTGGAAAAAACGGGAGGAAATTATTTGAAAGGGCTTATTTGAACGCGCTAATCTCAGGAACTACTGGTCCGATTGGAAAAATTCTTTCAGTGTTAGATAGTCCATTTATCGAGAAAGTAGTATCACGCTGCGACTAATAGGAGCGAAGAAATTATTTTTTAATTATTAGAACGAAAAAATGTGGAACACCCGGGGGAAATTATTTGAAAGGGCTTATCTCACGTACTACTGGAGCAATTTTTCTGTTATTTTTCACACATAAGAAGTAGACCACGCAAAGGATCATAGGCTATTTTTTGTGGACTAATTTGTCTGTGAAATATCTAATATACGCGGGCGAAGCCGCGCGAAACGTCTAGTAGGAAATATTACGCAGAGGGCGCTACCAGCACATACGGTAAAATATCCGACCAAAATCCGACGTAGCGTTGCACACAATAACATGTTATTATATTGACAGAAATGTTGTCAAACGTCGAACAAAACTTTTTGTTTACTGTCTAAGGCTCTAAGCTACTGCTGCCACTAGTGTAAAAACATTGCATTAATATGTCATATTATGCTTCAAATTCAAAACTTCGCACATAAATATTATATTGTATAGCTCTTATTTTTCAGTGCTTAGTTTCATCAATCAATTTAAAGCTTAATTGCAAAATCCTATGAATACATAACATACTCTAAGTAATAGTAACTTTTTAAGTGTTTTAATAGTTATGCAGAAAATAACCATCAGAAAAATCTTAAATACTTATCATAAAAAATAAAAATAAAATTTTATTATCAAAGTAAACTTGGACACATTCAAAATGCAACATTTGTTACAGTAATTTATATATAACTAGCTGTCCCACCAAATGTTTCTTTGCCATATTATATTATAAAGTATATCGCCCATATTATTTTATTGAATTAGTGACTAAAATATAAGTATGTCACCATGGCAATGTCCATCGCATCCCGTGTGTCGTGACCATAATAATTTGACAAATAATAATTTGCAATAAAATAAAATTGCGACTATAATTAAAGATCTAAGCTATCCTACCTCTCAAGTTGGAAAAAAGCGCACATTTAAAAAAAGAAAACATTAAAATCGGTTAAGTAGTTTAGGAATCCATCGCCGACAAACATTGTGACAGGAGATTTATATATATTAGATATTCAAATGTATCATACACACCCCTCTTATAATAGGTAGGTTAAGTAATGATCCCAAAACAGGAACCATTCTGAGGAAGTTTATAGCTGCTGGCAGGAATCCCCTGAAAACAGAACATTTTATTGATCAGCATAATGAGTAAGGTTATGCTTACTATACAAGTTATAGTAAGTCCAAAATTAATAATAATGGGCTTAAAAACAGTGAATGCTGTTTTTAATCCGTCAATCGCAGATTCCTGGAAATCTATAGTAAATGTATTGTTATCGAGGCCCACTTGGGCCGTATGGGGCTTGACGAGTTAAGTCAAAGTCTAATTAAAGGCGTCATTAAGTGTTTTTGTTGAGAAATTATATTTTCAAAACAAAGTTCCTTTCAGCAAACTTCACAGAAATAATAAGTTTTTGCTATCAAGAGACACATAGTAAACAGAAATGACTCTTTTCCAACTACAGGGTCTGATAATTATATTATGAAAGTAGAAAAAAATAAATTAAAAAGTAAAAACAATTACAGCAAAAAATTCCGACTTTAGCTAGTAATGTATAATAATTTAATAAATATATTTATTATACATAACTAAAATAAATATATTTATCATACATAACTAGCTAAAGTCCCAAACAGTCTGAAAACTTTGGGTAATAGAGACACTCTTAAGTATTCCTAATAATATGTTTTTTTTTTATTCAAAATTTATGACGAGGCTTAAAAATGCACTTGGCATCTATGTCAGCCTCATAGTATTATTCAAAATTAATTTAAAATTTTAACTATGCAACCCAGTCCTTACCTGAACAACAGCAAAAAGCCATAGATCTCGGCTATCATTCCAATCATAGGCCATCCTAATAGAACTATGATGATGCCTCCAAAAAATGCAACTGATGCCTTCACTTTATGTCTTTGGAAGAAGAAAAAAAATGTCCTCTGGAGTCCAATGACACATGCAAGTCCACAAATGAAAAGTATCTGAAAATAAAAATAATGAATTATATTACTTTAAAGGTAAAAGTTTAGAATAATGCCCCACGATTTAGGGGGGGAGGGGGGAGGGGGGGGGGAGGGGGAGGGGGGGTGAACCCCCCAGTACCAACTCCATACTCCGGAGCCCCCCCGTTTTGGAGCTACTCACCTTTGAAATTTTCGAAATATTGAGGTTAGGTAATCTGTTCTCGGGTGTTTACGAAGTGTTTTTGAAGGATCACGAGGCTGCGGTTGAGTGAAGGATGTATATTTCAATTTTGTTTCATGATATAATCCAAGTTATGTTGATAAAAATTAAGTAAAATTAACAAAATTCACTACATACAAACTACATAAAATCTACCGTGTTATCACTTTGACGTTTTGTTTTTTTTTTTATCATAATGCAACCTCCTGCTTAGGAATTGCACTCTAGGGGTTGGCAAATTCGTTTTTGGGACCATGTCCGTCTGTCACGTCTCCGGCGCTGCGGGAAATGCAGCCCCTTCGCCCTTGCGTAACGAAACAAAGAAACCAAGACTCGCCTTAGGCAGCTCCGGCTTTTTGGTCGCCTTCGGCGACCAGCCTCCGCCGCCACGGCGAGTCCTGGTTCCTAGTTTCGTTACGGCGGGCGGGGGCTGCTCTCCCTCCGCGCCTCCGGCTTAGGAATTGCACTCTAGGGGTTGACAGACAAGTACTACGTGGAGTCGGGGTCGGCCGATTCGTTTTTGGAACCATGTCCGTCTGTCACGTCTCCGGCGCTGCGGGAAATGCAGCCCCTTCGCCCTTGCGTAACGAAACAAAGAAACCAAGACTCGCCTTAGGCAGCTCCGGCTTTTTGGTCGCCTTCGGCGACCAGCCTCCGCCGCCACGGCGAGTCCTGGTTCCTAGTTTCGTTACGGCGGGCGGGGGCTGCTCTCCCTCCGCGCCTCCGGCTTAGGAATTGCACTCTAGGGGTTGACAGACAAGTACTACGTGGAGTCGGGGTCGGCCGATTCGTTTTTGGAACCATGTCCGTCTGTCACGTCTCCGGCTTAAGAAGTGTTGCCGATTACGGCTCAAGTGATCGGCAACACTTCAAGAAATATTTTTAATTTTTATACATCGTATTAGAGACACATTTCTTATTTAAAATATTCATGTTATTGTGATAAAAAATAAATAATATTACCTAAGTATTTATGAATCTGAAATATTATTACACTACGTAAAATATAATCCTTAAAAAAATTTACAAAAACAATGCAAATCGGAACGTCAAATAAAGTGGCAAAGTACACCCTCGGTATCAGTGCCAAAAGCCAACAAAAAAAAAAAAAAAAAAAGAAGAAGAAGAAGCCCAATATTTACCAAACCCATACAATTACTTTATAGTAGTGAATTTTGATAATTTTACTTAATTTTTATCAAGAAACCTTGGATTATATAGTTTTGGAATGATGGAATATTCGTCCCACACTCACCACAGCCTTGAAAACACTTCGTAAACACCAGAGAATAGAAAACTTAACCTCGAAATTACGAAAATTTTAAATGCGAATTTCTCATAAATGGAGGGCCTCATGAGGCTGGAAGTGCTACGGGGGGGTTTTCCTCATCCAACCTATCCCTCCTCAACCCATCGTAACACCAAAATCGTGGGGCATGATTCTAAACTTTAGCCGTATTTCCTATTACTAATAGCCCATCAATCCCAAGTGGCAGCAGGCTGCCGCAAAACAATTGAAAATCTATTGTGTCTGCAATACCCACGATGGAGGTGTTAAAAATCTACACAATAATGAAGCAACTATTCCAATGCATCTGACACAAAACATTCAGTACGTAAAGTTTCATAGTAAGAAGGTTAGTAGTTAACCATAACTAACATAAAAAGTTGCAAAATACAAGCCTGCTTAGAGTGGTGCAAGATTTAAACATGTTTTTGAAACTTCTGTGATAATAGAAACTTTTATAACAAAGTAATTATTTGTGAAAGTACAGTGGTGTAGTAAACATATGTATGTGCCGATTAAATAAATTGATGAAATAAACTTACATTTCCAATAGCTAGCAAGCCTTTATCAAACAGCAGCAGAACTCCAAGGAAAAGGAATGTCATACCAAACCCCGCCAGACCAACACCGATTTCTAAAAGGACAATTTACAATTTATTTAGAAATAATTATCATAAAATATAGTTAAAAAAATATTTATAAAAATCTTGCATATTATCATACCAATTTAATGAAAGTAAATCATATATATTGATAGGGCTTCAAAGCAAAGACTTAAAGAATATACTTCATTTATAATTGTATAATTGTTATCGAGATATTATCTTATTAAGAGTTAAATATAAATGTTTAATGATCAATCTAAAAGCTTGAACTTACAACTGGCGAATTGACATTTCTATAAAAATGGAAATACGTACTTTGAGTATCGGTTATCTCAATCATCTTGGATTTATTTTTATGTAGTCTTATTTATACTGTTTCTTCACAATTATTAAAATATCTTGAATAAAAAATTAAAAACAATCATAACCTCCACCTACAACTCCACGTCATTTTGAAAATTTAAATGTCACTGTCAAGTGTCAAACCTCAAATCTCTAATTTTTTTAAACGTTTGGCTATGGAGTAATGGAGGCACTTCACATGGCTATTTGTATTAAGGATCCATTCCAGGCCGTACGGCGTACACGCTGTGTACGCCGTACGGCCACGCGCACGCGTGGACGAGCACAGATTTAGTTCTTTGACTTGAGCCAATGGGTTGTTTTCTTTTTATCATCTCCACCAGACGGCGCGACGGTAGACACTTCTAGATTTTCTATTGGTTCCCCACCGATCTGAAATTATCTGCAGGATGGCATCACTGACTACATATTGGTTGTGTTTCTAAAAAATATCAGTGTACTGTCAAGTATGACATAAATCAAAATATCTTAAACCTAAGCGATCATTGGTCTAAGCGATTAGGCCACTATACTGGTAATAGTTTAGGAACACGCTGTTAAAGTAAAAACTTGTCAAAGTGACAACTGACAACTGAACGGCCTTGTGGCGGCCATGTTACTTTGGAACTTCTTCTACTTTTTATTGTTGGTGTGGTTTTTTTTTAATTTTTTCTCAAACTTCCCAACTTCCGTCGCCCATGGACACTCGCAGCATCAGAAGAGCTGCAGGTGCGTTGCCAGCCTTTTAAGGGATAATATGGGAAGGTAGGGAAGGGAATAGGGGAGGGTACGGAAGGGAATAGGGGAGGGTACGGAAGGAAATAGGGGAGGGTACGGAAGGGAAAAGGGTAGGGGATTGGGCCTCCGGTAAACTCACTCACTCGGCGAAACACAGCGCAAGCGCTGTTTCACGCCGGTTTTCTGAGAGGACGTGGTATTTCTCCGGTCGAGCCGGCCCATTCATGCCGAAGCATGGCTCTCCCACGTCAACGCCGGTTTTTTGTGAGGACATACGTAAAACGTAATACGTAATGGTTAATATTCTACCAACATTACACCGAAATAACACAATTTTAGGAAAATAATACAAAAACACAACGTCACTCTTTCGTATTCCCAGCAAAACTACGCGCGTCTACTCTTTCTTGACAGACTGTATTAATATATTGTATTATCTGTTCACTAAACAATGCTGGCATGTCTTGTATGGCAAAAGCCCTTATTAAAATAAATATTAAAAAAAAACCCTTTGTCGCGGGACAGAAAACCGACAACATTCGGGGAACGGGCCGCGAAGTGCGAAACATATGCGAATCGGATCCACACTCATGCTTCGCAGAAATTTCGCGGCGCCGCGGCGTCGCGCACGGTCCGCGTGTGAGTGTGGATGTGGAAAAATATGCGAATCGGATCCACACTCACGTAACACGTTTCGCGGAAATTTCGCGGTGTCGCGCGCGGTTCGCACGCGAGTGGGAATGGGGCTTGATACTCATAATATTATATTTTGTCAAATACACAAATAAGGCCAATACTTTGTCAAACATACCGTCTATACATGGTGATTATTTGGCGAATACATCCAATGACAAATTTCTATCTATTCAAAATTCAAATACGCAAATAAAAATAGCCATGTGAAGTGCCTCCATAAAATCACGTCTTGCTTGCGATTTGAACTTTGTTGAAGCATTTTTAAAAAAGATGAAGAAAACTCTTTACTCTATACATAATTGTTTATGGTCTAACCTAAAATTTAAAAAAGTTGTACTGTCAAAAGTCGCGTCCCTTATTGAAATTTGATGATCAATAATTTGTGATTTATAAAGAATTTGCTAAATTTCGACTTATTTTCCGGCGTTATTTGTTTCCTCTTTATTGTTTTATCTTCTCCTGATAAGTTAAAAAGCATCCACAAGCTTTTCATTCGATAAAACTAGTTTTGAAATGGTTCGTGGTGCCGGCAGAGGCAGAGGATTACCTGGAAGAGGCGGTATGGGGCGGCCACCATTCAACAGACCCCGAGTGCTGATGCTCAGGCCACCTTTCGACCTGATTCTCGCTGAACCAGCTTTCCCCAGGTGCAAACCGGCTCCAGACGATTCGGCATTGACCCAGGTAAATACTACCTACATACTTCCCGGTATTCGTGGTGTATGCCACAATCTATGTTTTATTCTGTGTAAGTAATAGCATTACTACTATTGTTTGATTTATCGAAATGTAACCAATTATGTAAAGTATTGCTTGCTTTGTAGATAAAAATCTACCTTCCTTTTACCAATAGGTTATTTTATTTTTTTAATTTTCCTTAATTAATCTACCAATCCCCAAGCGGCAGCTGGCTGACGCATAACAATTGAAAATCTATTGTGTCTGTGATACCCACGATGGAGGTGTTAAAAAAAACTTATGTTATATTTCAGGCTTTACTAAAACGGCATGCTGAGTTATGCCCTACTCCAGCAGAACAGTCAGCGGTGCTGTCTCTGGTCACAAAGTTGCAGACTGTGCTGGATAATCTTGTGGTGGCTCCTGGAGATTTTGCAGCATGTGTAAGTGTTATATATTTTAATAATTTGATTATGTAAAAATCTTACATACAATACTTTATTGGTAGTTCACAACAAAACTATATGAATATAAATGACTGCAATATGTTGTCTACATAAATAGACTGAATTATAAAATCCCTTTTGTAATTTCAGCAATTAGAGGAAGTACGTCAAGTTGGTTCATACAAGAAGGGGACGATGATGGCGGGCAAGAATGTGGCGGACATTGTTGTTATCATGAAGACTTTGCCCACCAAAGAGGCCGTTGAAGGTCTTTCCAATAAGGTAAGTTCTATCTTCACAGAAAAAATACAATAAAATAAAAATTACTGTCAGATTTTAGGGACCAAGTAGCCTATTTCAAGAGACCCTTTCAATGTTAGCCATGGGAATGTAATAAAGTAAGGGCCGATTCACACCAGAATGGCAGAGGCGAGATGAGCAGTTTCAGTGTCATATGATTTTAAACTTTATCTTCATTATTGTAATACATAGTATCACTTGAGAAATCTACGGCCGCCCATGGACGCTCGTGGCCTCTTGCGGCGGCGGCGATTTCTCAAGCAATACTACGTATTACAATAATGAAGATAAAGTTTAAAATCATATGACACTGAAACTGCTCGCCTCGCCTCTGCCATTCCGGTATAAATCGGCCCTTAATCTGCAATGAGTTGTATTATTAGTAAAATACTATTTTAAAAAAGGCCATATCAGTCTATTATAATATGTATTTGATTTGTACTTCAAATAACTCATTATTCTGCAGAAGAATGTGTATAAACTCATTTGTATACAATTGACAGGTGAATGAGGAACTGAACAAGCTGATGCGTGCGGAGGGACTGGGCAACGTGACCAGCGCGTGTCACGAGCGCGGCTTCACCGTCAGCGCTAGTACTGCTGCCGTCAGAGTTCTGGTGACCACGCTGCATCAGAATCTGCGTAAACTGGAGCAGGATGTGAGTGACTTAGTTTGAATTCTAACTACATACTAAAATTATTATAAACTAGACGTTCCACGCGGCTTCGCCCGCGTAAATTAGATATTTCACAGACAAATTAGTCCACAAATAATAGCCTATGATCCTTCACGTGGTTTACTTCTTATGTGTGCCAAATAACAGAAAAATTGATCCAGTAGTTTGTGAGATAAGCCCTGTCAAATAATTTCCCTCGTTTTTTCCACATTTTCCTCTATTTCTTCGCTCCTATTAGTCTTAGCATGACAAATTATAGCCTATATCCTTCCTCGATAAATGGGCTATCTAATACTGAAAGAATTTTTCAAATCGGATCAGTAGTTCCTGAGATTAGCGCGTTCAAATAAGCCCTTTCAAATAATTTCCCCTCGTTTTTTCCACATTTTCCTCTATTTCTTCGCTCCTATTAGTCTTAGCGTGATAAAATATATCCTATACCCTTCCTTGATAAATGGGCTATCTAACACTGAAAGAATTTTTGAAATCGGACCAGTAGATCCTGAGATTAGCGCGTTCAAACAAACAAACCAACTTTTCCCAATTATAATATTAGTATAGATGTGTGGCTGTCATCATTTAAGATGCCTTATAAGGCAACCTTTAATAGTGAAAAGTATTAAAACTCAAAACATACATAAGTAATCAATCATGTATAAACCACTTGTATATTAAATTTCAGGTCCATCTGGACTACAAAGTAATAAACAGCCACCTGGCTGCTATCAGACATAGCCGCTGGTTTGAGGAGAATGCTCATCATTCTTCCATCAAGGTAAGTGACTTGCTTGTACCAGTAGAGAATTTGAATCCTACTTAGATGGCAGATTCACATAAAATGCTGAAAACAATCTTCAGCAGGGTTTCCTTTCCTTTGCCCTTCATAATATTACGGCTTTATATTGTGTCTTGATAAACATAATAATAACATAAAAGTCAAAATTATCTAAAGGAGCAATATGCATTATCATGGAAAGTAATAGGCAGATAGCGGACCTGTGTTAATGAGAGCGCTTACAGACGAATGGCGCGCGTCGACGTCGAAGTGTCGAGGCAGATCTGCCTATGAAACAATTTCTCCGATATAACTTTTATTGCGAAAGTATAACAATATAATGTATGTGCAGGTGCTGATTCGTCTCCTGCGCGACATGTGCGCGCGTCACGCGGGCCTAGAGCCGCTAACGCCGTGGATGATTGACCTGCTCGCTCATCACTGCATCATGAACAACCCCGCTCGACAGGCGCTGCCCATTAATGTTGCGTTCCGGTAAGCATTTGATAGTCGTTGGCAAAATCTGAAGAATGTTTACATAGGTTTTCCAGTTTTTTTTATAAATAAGGGGGCAAACTGGTCACCTGATGGAAAGCAACTATCGTCACCGATGGACACTCGCAACATTAGAGCTGGCATTGCCGCGGCCTTTTAAAAGGGAATACACTCTCTTCTTGAAAGTTTGCAGGTAGTAGCGACACAGACAAAATTGGAATGAATAGTGACTATAATATTAGCTCAACAGCGTGTCGCTATCTCTGTCACGCATACTTTACAGATGTCAAATATTTTATTGCGAATTGTTATTAACTTTTTTCAAATAAAGGTGTACATTTACATGCCTTTGTTACACCAATATTTAAATCACTTTGTAATTATGACCATATTTATTTTTCGTGTTATGAATAACTTATGATGATTTTGAAATAGAAACAATTATTTTTTGCAAAATAATTGTTCATTTTAGAATTATAAAGTCTTCTTTAGGAACTTCTGTTGAAAAAACTTACAAAACTCTAGCGAAACACTTTGAGATTTGCCTCTAAAATAATCTAAAATTAGCGAAAACATTCACGTTGTAAAATCTTTGTCTATAATAATCAGTCAGTTTTTACTTACTATGGAACATTTTTAACGTTAACAAAACAAAACTAACAAACATAAAACTACAAACAATCTTCATAGTTATTGTTATACTGTAGACAATTTTTGTCATTTAGCAGTAAATCTCGAAGGAGCTAATCCGGCGGAACTGGTGCCGCCAGCGATAGAAATAACGCAATTTTCTTTAATAATTCGTTTCTGTAGAAGGTGAGCTTGAGATTTTCTCAAACCTTAGCTATTTTTGGAACCTGAGAACTGCAACCTGGGCCTGGAAACCTATCAATTTGAGAACTCACAATTTATTCCCTGCTTTTGGCCCTGGGTTGTGGTTGCTAGGTCCTAAAAATTTCTATGAACAGGATGTAGGTGGAAATGTCCGGCTCACTTTTTGCAGAAACGGATTATAAAAGACGTTATTATTATGATTTTTTCCTCGTTGGTGGCGCTGGTTCCGCCGGAAAGCGCCTTATAAAAAATTACTATATAAAAGAAAACGAATCTAAAAAATCAACCAAAATAATAATAGCAACAAGGCTTCTTATAAAACAAACCAATCACATAGCACGAGATCATGCATGTGAAGACATGCGTGAGGTTACAGGTACCGCCCGTTCGCCTCTGTCTTATGAAATAAAATAATCGAAACAAAAATTAACATCTCTTCAAAACCAAAATAAAACTAGCAATTACGCTTTGTTATAAAACAAATCAATCACATGGCACAAGGTTTATACCCTGAAGAGGTACCTGTAACCTTATTCATGTGGAGACATGCGTGAGATTACAGATACCTACAACCCATTCGCCTGTGCCTTATTCCTGCTTACAGATAAATATTAAAATTAACAATCAACTTGAATCTTAGGTATAACTGGCACAAATTTTAAATATTATAATTAAAAGATTGAATTATAATACTGCTCATAGAATTTGGGTAGTATGTTTGAGTCAATCAATTGACGAATCGACACCGGAAATATCACTTAATGTAAGGGACAAAACACGACTTTTCAGGAGAGCCAAAAAACAAATTTTTTTTTACAAATTCGTCTGTAACTTTTTTTCGTTCAGTCCGATCTTAAAGGTGTTTATGGCAAAGTTTCTTAGAATTTCGTCTGCTATAGAACTATAATAAATATATTTTCGTAAATTTACGCGTTTAGTAAATAGCATGTCCGTTACATTAAAAAAATAAGCACTTTGTTGTCCCTTACGTTACTAAAATTTTCGATGTAAACTATTTCATATTAAAGTAAACACCAAGTAATACAGGAAACTAGAACACAAATCTACTGTAAAGAACATACACAAATATGAATTGTGACCACATATAATGTATTGTAATTTGTGATCAACGAGTGTCGTGTTACTTTGAACCTTATGCCCTTAATATTATGTCGTTGATTGAAAAAAACTTAAACTTCACCTTCTAAATTATTTAGGGGCTTAAAACCTGAGTCTGAGGTAGACCTAGATCTAGTCAGACTCAGGTTAGGGTGGAGTAGTTACTTTTAGAGAACCATGCAGCTCGGGACGACGAGTATAAGGTAAAGGTTAAGGTATATATCAAAACGAGTTTTTTTAACAGATTAATTTTAATCAGTATGAAACATAGTACACATGTAAAAACAAACATAGTGACATTTCAAAATCAATAAAAACATCTCCCTTCACAGTCGGGGATAAACAAAAACATCTCCCTTCACAGTCGGGGATAAACAAAAACATCTCCCTTTACAGTTGGGGATAAAAAAACAACAGCCATTCACAGAGATCAAAACAATTCACAATACATACGTTGTACTTCCTTCTGAACTCTAACTTATAACTATAATATTGTAAGTATAATACTAAGCCTTTTCTTAATTAATCAGTCTTAAGATTAAAATTAAAAATAAAAAACAAATTTCAGAATCCTCATGTCAAGTATGTCGTCGAATCAAAAAAATCATCATGTTCAGACTTTTATTCATCATCATAATCGTAAGATGATTCTTCATTATCAGTCTCATTGAGTGTATCTTTTACTATTGATTTATTGGGCAGGCTCAAATATTCTCTATGAAACCTTTTAGGGATTACTCCATTGTCACACAACTTTTTAAGATCGTTAAACTTAGCAACGGATATCGGCAGTCTTTCTTTGTAAAGATGCGGCAAATCATCTATTTTCCATCGTTTTATTTCCAGTCTTGGTGTAACAGGTACTAAAACAGGTACTGTTTTATCCTGATCAAAATTCTTGCCTTTTTTCGTGGTCTTAGTTCTTATAGAATTCCTTTTTCCTATTCCTTTACCTTTCTCCTTTTCTGCGTTCTGTTTATATAATTATATTTTATAAGACGTACCATTCTCAAGCATGGTATACTTTATATATATATTGTTCATGTCTGCTTTCTTTACAGTGCAAATTCTTATGTTTTTTATATGCAGATCTTTACTTTTAATAGTACTTGGGGTGAAGACAGAATTCTCAAGATTGTGAAAGTCAATAAAGTCTGTATGGTCTAATACGGTAACCACATATGGCATCGGTCGTTTTCTCGCGGTCTCCATAAAATTTGGCCACTGAGAAGGTGCCCACACAATCATTCTTTTAACTTCTCTTTCTATTACAGCATGCATGCTGTCAACTGGCATATATGTGTGACCGGCTAAAAGGTTATTTATTTGTATTACATTTAGATTTTCAGAGGTCTCTAAAAATGTTTTTATCATCGAAAATATCACCTTATTTTTATTTTGCCCTGAGCAATTGTCACAATATAATAACAACTTTTTAAATCCTCTTTTATCTACTTCTTTTAAATATTTATATAAGCATGTTGCTATCTCGCAACTCCCTCTTTTCCCATCAGCTTCACCCCATGTATAACAATATCCTTTATTAGTTCTGCTTTCATAAACGGTAAAATTGTATACGGCATATTTTCTGGCGTAATATAATTGCATGCTCTCATGTATTACGGACGCCATAATATTACGGTCCCTAATACCTTTTGCAGGTCAAAACTAGCTACAAGGAAAGCATCATCGGATATTTGATTTTGATGGAAGTGGAAGCGTTTGTAAGTGGCCTCCTTTTCTATTAAATGAGTCTCCAGTACGTTAGAATCTATGTTCATATCAGGATTATTTTCCTTTTTAGTGCAAAGCAGACATTTATCCTTTTTTGGAACATGAAATGCGTAGTTATATTCCTTAAATAAATGTGAAAACATTTTTTCGCTTAAGCATTCTAGGGATAAGCCCTCACAATGTTTAGTATACAATCTATACAAATTTGAAAAATTTTTGAATTGCTCAGGCAAAAATAGTTTCGTAGAGTTTTTTCTACTGTAGTGGGATGGTAAGGCTGGTAGTGGTTCTATGAATGTTCTTGCGTTTATTTTAGTAGTATCGTCGTATTTATTTTGAGCTGTACGCGTTCGTAAATCATCTCGGGATATTCCTTCTTTTGCATTGTTTAAATTGTACAATATATATGTCTGGCTTATATCCAATGTCTTCATAATGAACTGTTGACAGACTTGCCTTCGCCCCTCTTCTTCGTTAATATAATACTCATAAGTTAAGGAACGTCTGCTTAAATTTTTCGTCTTCTGTCGCTTGATATTTATTGCTCTAGAACATTGCACAATCCAGTCCCTTTTTTTATCCTCACTGAGTCTCCAAAAAAAAATTAAATATGGATTGCCTTCTCTCGTCTGTGATTTCATAACATTTTCGGCTACATTTTTCGTTTTCACAAGGATTTTCCTGTAATTTTCTTTCTTTTTTTAGCGAGCCAGATGTTGTTTCATAGGATAAACCCTTTTCTCTTAGACTTTTTCGTACTTTGCGCTTATTTTCAATCTTTCTTTTCTTCTTTGATATCACTTCTTCTTCAGCTTTGTCACTTTTGTCATTCCTTTTAATTTTCTTTTCTTTCCTTTTTCTTGCATCGACATCGGGATTGTCTTTGTCTGACCAAGAGTCAGAACTCCCTGCAGAAAAGTCTTCCTTTTCGGTATCTGATAGAAAATCGATGCATGAATTTAAAAAATTGGACCTCTTTTGGAATTTCTTCTTAGATTCTGTAACATCTATTTTCGAATTTATGTCGTTTTCGGTTTCGCTTGTAATCATATTATCCTTATGTGGAGGAGTACGAAGACGGATGAGACGAGTAACATCACAAGGAACATCTTCTGTAGTGAAAACTTCACTATTATGGGTATCAAGAAATGTTTCACTTGCAAGTATTGTGGGAGATGTTTCATTTTCAGTAATTATAACATCTTCATGCTGTTAATATTCCGGGACCACTGCGGTAACTGTCGCGCTTTCTTCATATACTATCATAGCTTCATTTGCAACGTTTACGTTATTTTCAGATGTGGATATCTGAATATAACCGTTCGGATCTTCCCCTACATAAGTGATTTGAGATGTTGAACTATCCATGATTGCAGGCTCATCGGAATAGAGCGCGTTATTTTTCGCTGAATCTTGAAATGGTCCTCCATTTTGTGTAATAGTAATACCCTCTATCAATACGTCAACGAACGGTCTTTCAGTGACTAGAGTATGTGGATCGTTGTAATTAACACCTATCGAAATTTCGTCACTGTTAAAAAAAGAATGATTTCGGGATAAGGACATAGTTGACGTATTTATGACTCCTGTGTCAGGTAGGACAGAATGCTCCGAACTGCTGCTGCTATTAATAACAAGGCTTTGTCTGTTTCTAATTCTTGATATTACCGGTGATTCACGGTGCTTCCAGAGGAATTGTGTTGGTTTGCAGCAGACCTATAAACAAAAATATATCTTTATATATATGTCGGAGAATCATTATCCTGGTCATCTTTGCTGCCAGCGTTAGGAATTCTAGTGGGCGTCATTTTGGGTAAATGCGGGCATAAAACACAATAATTGTCACGTCTTGTATTCACAAATTTATTGTAAACAATTACACAACACTATTATAGCACTTTCACACAATTACTTTATTCTAGAATCATTACACCAATTCCGAAACGAGCAGTGAGTTCGGGGCACCGATCTTACTTTAGTTAGCACAACACTAAAACTAGCCACGATCCAACTCGATCGACTGCTCACACTCGAATGTGCTCCCCCGACTGTCAACCCCTCTAAAGTAAAGATGGCGCCTCGACCCCACTCAAGGCGCACACGCCCTCTGCTCTGATTGGTCCTTAATCAAATAATTACAATTTAATTCAAATCAAGATATTTAGAGCTAGTAAAAATATGACAAAGTAAATTAAATTTAGTTAAGAATTTTACAATGATCACTTAATTTTACAATCATTTTGAAAGGATTATAATCGTGAAGAATCAACACTTCAAACAATCAGAAAACAACTAAACTCATGACTACTCATGACTTCCTCTAACATTTAGGAATCATAAAAATAACTACACTCATGACTATTCATGACTTCCTCTAAAATTCAGCAACCAGAAAAAAAACCAGACTCATGACTTCCTCCGACATATATAATTCTTCTGTGAGTGTGTATGTCACTGAACTTCTCTCAAACGACTGGACCGATTTTGATGAAATTTTTTGTGTGTGTTCAAGGGGATCTGGGAATGGTTTAGATTCACAATTTTGTCTGCTGGACAATGTTTTTTTAATTAATTTTTAATTTATTAGTAGTTGTTGATTTTGGAATGTTTTACATTGGATCCGACAGACGGCGCTACCATCGCAGTGTCAAATTTTAAATAATATTCGAATTTTAATTTTAGTCTGTCCAGACAGTTAGCGCTGCGATCAAATTAAAAAAAAATACTTAATATGGCAAAGAAACGTTTGCCGGGACAGCTAGTAATTAAAATATTATTATGACTCATTAGTCTAGTGGTCTTAGTGTGACTACCAAACATAAAGGCCCGTATTCACTTTCATTAGTAATAAGTGCAAGTGATTGGGACAAGTAATTAGTGATAAGGAGAAAGTAAGTGTGGACAGCGACAGATTAGTGCAAGTGATTAGCACTAATCTGTCGCTGTCCACACTTACTAATTACTTGTCCTAATCACTAAAACATTTGTCTTAGAAAAATATTTGAAAATTAGCAATACAACTTTTGGAATACTTTGACTATTTGCAAAAAACTGAGGCCCATGTGCTTTTAATAACAAGCGGAATTGTCGTTCAGTATATTCACATACTTTTATAACATCTTGTGAAGGATAATTCAGTCCCCCCACATCTTTAAAAGCTATTAAACTTTTCAAATTTGGTTCTACATTTAAAATTGCGCACAAACAGTCTCCACACTTTATTACCTTTTTAAGTTTTTTTACTATAAAACATGTGATGTATGCTGTTATTTCTTTAGAAAATTCACTGAGCTGATTATTATTTAAATAATCGTGAGATTCTGGAACATCAATTACTCCTAAATTTTCTTCCAGAACATCGTCCTCATTTGAAAGCGTAGTTGATGCAATAAGATTAGAATTAATTTTTCTGACGTAATCGTTTTTATTTATTGTTAAAATATTTACGTCTTCTAACGCCAAACAGTTGCCTGTTTCAATATTTTTTAACTCACCGTGTATCAGCAGTCGCCTGTAGGCTGACATAAATTGTATCACATTTGGGTTGTTATTATATCCGCCCTTAGATCTAATGTATCCAAAAAAAAATTCCATGTGATCCTGCGACATCTTATATGTGCACAAGTATTTTAAAGGTGCATTTGGAGGACTAATAAATTTTTTGTGCAAGTTTTTTAATTGCATCTACGCAACATATTAACCCTACGAATCCCGTTTTCCTCCCCGATCTTAAGATGGAACTGTCATTTATTTTCAAATCTTTAACATACTTTACTTTATTTGTCCATAAAATAATTAATTTGCGCAAAATTGTCATTGGTTATAGGCTTCTTAAAATTATAAGCAAATAATTTGCGGCTATTCAAAATGTCAAACATATTATTAAACATTTCAATAAATTCAGCCGTAGGGCTGGCATTGGAGAATTCTTCCAATTTTAAATCCTTACAGAAAACTAATGATTTGGCGACTGAAGTGCTAAGAGTCTTCACTGCAAGGCGGACTTTCATTATTTGTTTCTTAAATTCTATATGACTTTTTTTAAGTATATTGCCTAAATGCAAGCCTTGACACTTGAGTGTGGTGGAGTTTTAGGATATACTCCCAGGAAATAACTTCGTTTGAAGCATTAGTAATTTCGAATTTTTCGGCAAAGGTATTTCTCACCAATTTTAACATGTGGCAAGGATCTGGGAAAATTACTATTTCCTGGCCTGCCACATGAATAAATATAAATAAATTTAAAAGAGTATTTAAATTCTCGATATTATCGAACGATGCTCCTAACATTTTTGCCATGGCAAAATTGGATGGGCATCCATCAAAAGTTAATGAGGCGACGACGACACCGCATTCAGTAAGCAAACTGACACAAGACTTTACTAATACACTTCTTTGCTCTCCATTTACCCCATTCGTTTAAAAATAGCCGACTGGCAATTTCCATGCTCCATTTATTGCCGTTACCATAAATACTAACACATCTTTAGCTATTTTCTGACAATCTGTGTCTAAATGGGGGACCATTTAGACACATTAACATAGCCGACTGTTTTTTTGCCATTCCATAACAATTGTTGCCTAATGGACATTTCATCGAGGCACAAATTACAAATAATCGGCGCAGATGATTTATTAACCAGAATTTTAATAGCATTAAAAGATTCTTGCGTAAACCCTGGTTCGCAGTCAATACAAGTATACCATTTATAAAGTGTTTTCGGGTGAGGCAAGCACGTATCAAACTTTTTTCTAACGAAAAGGTACGCTTTCGGACTTATAAAGTGGAGGCAAAGAGCAAACTTGCGCAAAGCCGGAGAATATTTTTTAGGACAATTTTCTTTCTGAAGGTACCTTTTTAGAAAGTCTTTATTTTCGACATCAACATTTTGGCTTTTAATTCGATCAGAATATTTTCTAAAACTGCAACCTTCTTCTGCAGTTTTTTCCGCGACTGTCGACTAGGGCTTGAATATCGGATGGTTTTTCAATTCCGGAATTGGGTTTCGATATTCAGTATTTCAATTCCGGAATTCCGGAATTCCGGAACTCAAAAGTGTCTTTTTTGTGAAAAAAAGTTTAAATTGAAAATATTGAAACCAAAAGATCAACGCGAGTGGGATTTGAACCCACGAGCCTGGCGATCCGTGCCAGCCACTGCTCTAACCAACTAGCACTGTGAGTGCAGAACACAAATAAAAAAGTTTATATTGACTCTATCTATCTAAGTGTAAAAAGATTGCAAAAATGTCATACCTAATATTATTATTTTATTATTTAAATGTATGTTTTCTATCAAATACCATTAATTTTATGGATTTACTTTCTTAGTGTGTATTATAAATATGATCAAATAAAACAATTGAAATGAAAAGTACTTGAGTTTTATATACTTATAAGAAAAATCAGAAATTATTCATTTGTAGTAATTAAAGTCAATGAAATCGCATAAGAAGCTCACTACACTAACGGAAACGTGCGACATCTGTTGATGATTTATAATTTAAGTACATTTTTGTTTATAATGAAATTTTAAGAAGGTAAGCGCGTTCAAACTGTCGTCATTGAGTGAGCTTCGTACGCGATTACATATATTGGTGACCACCGAAAAAGCTCTTTCCGCATCTACGCTCGTTGGCGGTATTGTTTTCAAATATTGGAAACATTTTTGTAGGTACTGTCCTCTAACGCCACCGTTTTCATAAACTGCCATCTCTACTCTTATTAAACTTTCTAAATCTAAAACGTTCGTCTCCCTTCTACTTTTTACTGTTAATTTGTTTTGTATGGTTTGTTGTAATTCTTTTTTAATGTCTTTTTTTTTTCATTTTCTGTATTTGTTACTATTTCAATACAATCACTATTTTCTTCCTCTTCTCCTGGGATTCTTTCACACACATCACAAGAAAAACATGCCCAAGATACAAACACTTGGCAACAAGATCGAGTACCCCAAAACAAGAGAAAAAGAGTTGACACAAAATCTCCACCAACAGAAAATGCGAACAAAAAGATATGGATGCGCCGCGCCTCAAGCCGAATAATATTTTATTTTTTTCAATATCGAAATTTCGATATTGATCTCGCCAATTCCGGAATTGGAAACGATATTGGATTTCTTCGGAATTCCGGAATTATGCCAATTCCGGAATTCTGGAGCTCAAGCCCTACTGTCGACTTGCACGCAATTTCCTTAACCGTGTCGCCGAAATCTTTGTTTGCCTTTCCAGCTGAAAATAAATGGCAATTATTACGCCTTGTATATTATGATTTATTTGCCGTGCAGTGACGGCATAATATATTATTTATATTTGATTAACAAGCTTTCAATTCGATCACCTTAAGTTGAACATCTCTTAACTGGCGCTCAACATCACACTTTTTCGTCTCGACACAACTCTGTTGTTTTGTTGATACCAGCTTCTAAAATATACAAAAATATGGAGTTAAAAAAAACAGTAATAACATACACTTTTTCCACTTTTTCGGTTTAGATAAAATCATCATCAGGTGTAGTACACCTGATGATGATTTTATCGAAACCGGTCGTGTGAAACATAACTGTAATAAAATAAATTAATAAAAATGGAAAAAGTGTATAAAAAGTGTATGTTATTACTTATTACTGTGAAACATGAATTTCCACCAAGAAGTTACGGTACATTCAATATCATATAAAAAAAACGAAAAATAAACGCTTCCTAGACGGTAATTGCAGCCTGACATAAATTTACGTGAC
Organism: Polyommatus icarus; assembly: GCA_937595015.1. NCBI lineage: Eukaryota > Metazoa > Arthropoda > Insecta > Lepidoptera > Lycaenidae > Polyommatus > Polyommatus icarus. Next base: position 21,843,925 of record OW569322.1, on the reverse strand, counting down.
AGTATTAATTGTTGCATGACATGGCGATCGCGAAACGATCATGCGTGCATGTCATGCCCATATTGCAGGACGAAAATTGAACAACTTGTCAATCAATGCACAGCACGTAGTTGGCATGTCATTAGCATTAATTAATACAATAAACAATCATGCAGTTCGTCCGTGACAGCACGTTACGCATGTCATTCTGAATTACCGTCTAGGGAGTGCTTAAGCATTCTCTAAAATAATAATAAAAAGAGTACATAAAATGAAACGCAGTTTTCGGCGGTGACAAAGTATAATGAATGCCGGAAAAGCTTTGGCAACAGATTAAATCATGACACAGACTATATTAAATACAGACTATACAACATTCAATCGCTAGGCTATAATATTATAATTTTGATATCTACATCAAACAACACCCCCACTTATCAAAATTATCTAACAACATTATAACTTTACATCTTGTATACCCAATAGCTCCATAAAATAATAATGCTTTGCGTTACCTAAGCCTTTAGTAAATAAGTCCGCTGGCATTTCAGCTGTTTCCAAATACTTTAATTCTACAATACCAGCACTAATACAATCTTTAGAAAAATGGTACCGTATGTCTATATGTTTACTTCTTTTATTAAAATTATTATTATTATTATTTTTTTCCGGAGGGGGAAATGCATTACGCATACCACCCAGGCGCAGGGGGCGACCCGAGTGGTGATGTGGGACTCCCGTAGCTAATGAGACCACGGTATACCCACTAAAACCCCCCCCATCTTCCGCCACGCCGCCTTTTGACGGGGCCACAGGAACGATACACACATCTGCGACCCCGCCAGCGGCCCGAAGACTCCACGATGGGCGCACAACACGTGCGCCCTCCTCCTCGGCCCCCACCAGGGCTGTAGCAGACGTCCCCCGAGTCTGCTACTTGGAGGCCATGTGGCAGATCAGGTCTGTGGCTCTGCCACCGACCACACCTCGGCCGCAGAGGATAGGGCAAGCGGCGCACCGTAATACCTACTTGCCTCTTCCTCTGCGGCCCCACCTCGGTGCGCATCCGCAGCGGACTTCTCCAGTCCGCTGGGAGCGCCCTCCTCGGGCCAGGCGGCGACACCGGCCGGCCCTGGTTGCCTCTTTGCTTCACCGCGGTTGTCCAAGCCGCGGTTACTAGAGCCCCACCGCCGCGACAAGGCGAGCAACCATCGGGGGGTATTAAAATTATTATTACCTCAACACAACTTAATTGCACCTTGGTTATCATTATACAAACATATGGTATATGACTCATTTACAATTTCTTTATATAAATTTATTAAATATACAGCTTCTCGACATGCTTCAGCAACACCCATATATTCTGCCTCAGTACTAGATAATGCAACAGTTTTTTGCTTTTTAGCCTCCCATGAAATGACACTCCCTGCTAACATAAAACATAGACCCGTGTATGACCTTCTGTCTACAATATTATTTCCCCAATCTGAATCTACAAATCCTATTAATTTGGAATTACCTTTATTAGTATATTTAAGTCCATAATGCTTAGTTTTTTTTAAGATATTTCAAAATTCGTTTAGCATAAGCCCAAGTTTCACTATTATAGCAGTAAACTGACTGAGAAAGCTATGTCTGGTCTACTTAGTACTGCCAAATACATGAGTCCTCCAATCAACTGCTGATATGGTAGGTCCTGACTACTTTTATTGTTTAAATTAACATTCAATTTAGACTCTAAAGGCGTATCTGCTACTTTACAATCTGCCATATTAAATCTGTTCAGTAATTGGTTAACATAATTCTTTTGACTCAGTGTAACTGTGTTATTAATTTTATCAATATTAACATTCATCCCTAAACAATTCTTAACCTGCCCTAAGTCCTTTATTTTAAACTTAGAAGCCAATACCTTTTTCAAATTATTACATTCAGTATCATCATTTGAAAATATGAAGAAATCATCGACATACAAGCTAACTATTGTCCTTTTATCATTATAACTTTTTGTATATAAACATGGTTCTAGTTTGGAACATTTATAACCAATATTAGTAAGACATTCATCAACCTTCTTATACCATGCTCTTGAGGATTGTCGTAGCCCATAAATGGCTTTGTTCAATTTAAGCACTTTATTCTCAGAATTCAGCAAACATTCTGGTGGATGCATATAAATAGTCTCCTCAAGCTCACCGTTTAAGAATGCCGTAGTAACATCAAGATGTGTAACATCTAAATTAAGTTTAACTGATAATGCAAACAACAATCTTAAAGTTGAATGCCTAACAACAGGCGAAAAAGTATCTGAATAGTCCACATTTTTCTTCTGCATATAACCTTTGGCTACTAAACGTGCACGGTAGCGCACTTTGTTGTCATTGTCCAACTTCTTGCGTAGCACCCACTTACACTTAACTACAGTCTTACCGTCTTTCGGCATGTCTACTATTTCCCACGCATTGTTGTTCTCGAAACACTGAAGTTCTTCTTTCACTGCTAATAACCACTGATTTTTTTCTGCACCCTGTAATGCTTCTTCTATAGTTAGTCCACTAGCATCATCAAATACTTCCTCTGGAATACATATGTTTGACATCCCATACCGTTCTGGCCTTTTTCTAATTCTGCCACTTCGCACTCGTAGCTCTGGTGAACTATATGCATCTTCATAGTCACTAGGTGTGTATGTTTCATCTGAGTCACATAATGTTTCTTCAACCAGTGTATTATCATTTTCAACTAGTGTATCATCTGAACTCTTGTCATTCTCATTACTGTCCCCCACTGAACATGAGTTTTCTTCACCTTCTGTGATTGGTATACTGACTGCTGGACTCTTTTCATCTTCCATAACAACAACATCTCTGCTCGTCGTTATACGTCTTGTTCTTGGGTTATATATTCGATAGCCTTTGATGTCATCAGGATAGCCAACAAGAATGTGCATTTCTGACTTCCTGTCCCATTTCTGGCGCTTTTCTTTTGGCAAATGCACCATGACATTACTTCCAAATATTCGTAAATGACTTACATCGGGCTTACAACCAGTCCAGATTTCAAAAGGAGTTTTGTGATTTAAGGTAGGAAGTACTGTTCTGTTTTGCAAGTACACTGCCGTGTTCGTGGCCTCAGCCCAAAACTCTTTTCCTAAGTTGGCGTCAAATAATAAACATCTTCCTTTTTCTATAATTGTACGGTTGTTCCGCTCAGATAACCCATTTTGTTCGGGGGTATACGGCTTGGTTTTCTGGTGAATTATTCCTTCTTTTTTTAGATATACATCAAATTCCTTATTACAATATTCGCATCCGTTATCACTTCTTAAAATCTTTATCTTTTTATTTGTCTGTTTCTCTGCCTTTGCCTTAAATTCTGTAAAACAACTTAGTGCTTCACTTTTGTATTTTATAAAATATATAAATATCATACGACTAAAGTCATCTATAAAAAGTATAAAGTACCTTGAACCACCGAGCGACTCCTGCTCCATAGGTCCACATATGTCGGTGTGAATAATCTGAAGTATTTCATCACTTCTAGAACCTTCATTTGAAAACGGTAAACGGCTCTGTTTGCCCTCGCAACATACCTTGCATGAAAACTTATTAAGTTCAACTTTTTCTTCAATATTCATACCTTTAACAGCATCTGTCATTTTGTTTAGATAGTTACTGTTGAGATGACCGATGAGATATTAACCACTATACTGTCAGGTACTCTTAATTTGTATACACCATTGGTCAACACCGCTGTAGCCGCCAATTCATTATTGCGATTATATACTTCACAGCCATCTGACGTAAACTGAACATTATTACCGGATTTTACTAACTGGCTCACTGACAACAAGTTGGTTGTCAATCCTGGAACACATAATACATCCTTAACTGGAACATTGAATTCACATTGATCCGTTTTCGTTATAATGTTCACGTCGCCGGAGCATAATACATGCAGTTTATCGCCACTAGCAACATAAATGTCTTTCTTTTCGTGTTGCTTTCTATTCACAATCCACTCCTCGTTAGCAACCAAATGCATACTCGCGCCTGAGTCAATGTACCAATCGTGTTTATGAAACTTCTCACTTAAAAATACAGTACTGAACGCATTTGTTTGTTTGCGATGCGGTTCTTTCGTATTTTTATTATCTTTGTCGGCGTTTGGGCACTGATTTTTGTAGTGTCCCGTTTGTTTGCATCGGTAGCACTTGACGTGAAGTTTGTTGACATTGACGTTTTGCTTTTGACACACTGGCGCTTTGTCCATAGACAATCTAATATTTTTCTTATGTTGCCACTTCTGCCCGCTGCTCGCAAAGGCGCCACTAGCTTCATTCAAATGATTAATTGAACCTACATCCGTTTCCATGTCCATGAGCTTCGTTCTAATGGCGTCCGTTGTGATTTTGATGCCCGAATGCTCGATCGCCATGATCATCGGCATGAACTTTTCAGTTAATCCAGCTAGCAAAAGACACCCGATCCATTCGTCACTGATCTTAAATCCTGTCCCGCTCAACTTTTGTCCGGTTTCAACTATTTGCGTTACATATGACTGCATAGAAACACAATTTTCTAGGCGTATTGAGATCAAATTCCGTAATAATGATATTCGATGAGTAAACCCAGAATCGTCAAATAACGCCTTCAATTTGTTCCATAGCTCTAACGTAGTATTAACATCTTTTATATGTACGTACAACGCACTATCAATGGTCATTATCAGTTTTGCTTTAGTCTTCGTGTCATCTGCAGTTTCTAATACCTTCCCGGGTATTTTCCTTATGCAATGTAGCATATCCTCTAGGATTAGAAAATTCTCTGCGGCAAATAGCCATTCAGTATAATTTTCACGCCCCTTTAGCTTGGGCACGTTTACAAGATAATTCGATGTGCAGGCCTGCAACACCATTCACTATCCTGCATAAGAGGCCGTGCAGTCCGCCGGCTTATGCAGGATAGTGAATGGTGTTGCAGGCCTGCACGGCGGACTGCAATGCAGGATAGTGAATGGTCCCTTTCAGTGGTTATGTTTCATTATAATCTTTTATTATCTGTCTGCCATTCTTGCAAACTATCACTGTATTCACTGAATAACACGCTATTCACAATTTCACACTACTTTTACTGTACTGAAATTCACTGATAATATTAAAATGCTGGGCCCATAACCTAAAATGAAACGCAGTTTTCGGCGGTGACAAAGTATAATGAATGCCGGAAAAGCTTTGACAACAGATTAAATCATGACACAGACTATATTAAATACAGACTATACAACATTCAATCGCTAGGCTATAATATTATAATTTTGATATCTACATCAAACAACAGTACAGATTTTCTTAGAAACACATTTCCATTGGTCGTCCAACAGAACTGGTACTAGTTTGCCTTGGCAAATTCCCGCTGCGTAGAACAGTTTTCTGGAGCTGGCCGGTAGATGCTCTGCTACGTCTTTCACCAGTAGCACCAAGGTTAATCGAGCTCAGGCGATCCTTTGGGTGTTTGTTATTATACTTTCTAACGGCTTGCAAATACTGCTGTTTGGTCTGGACGTTAACGAATTCAGTAATGATTGGCCTGGTTGCTCCTTTTTTTCCTGGAAGTCTGTAGACATCACGAATATTTTCTGCCGAAATAGATATGTCCACAGCTGATCCGACTTTAGCCACGATGTTTGAGAGATCTTCGGTTGTCTCATTGTCCGCAGCATTATCTACAACTTATTTACTTTATGCGTTCGTTGCGCCCCCAAAACACCAATCTGAACCTCAGTAAAGTGCCAGCATCTAAGTATGGTACTAAATCTATTTCATGACATATTGATTCTATGCATAAGTGGATTGTAATATAGCACATCTAATTTCCAATAATGGAGGGCTTAGGATCGAGACCCATGCACATAATAACACCGAAAAGTCTTCAGCTCCTCTCTATTTACATCTTTCCATCTTGTCATCCTGCTAAATTGTGAAGTTCGTAGTTGTTTCAATAAATGAGCATAATTATTCGTATGAATCACCATTTCGTCAATCAAATCTCCGGGAACAAAATATTCATATATTTTTGTCAACGAAACTTGCCCATTGTTAGAAATAGCCTCTATATTTTGCACCCCATCATTTCCTGTAAAGGTTTCTCTACCTATGGGTAAAACATCAATTTCCATTTCGAATCAGGGAGGACAGGTGAAGAGGACTTCCTGGAGTCGACGATTGTGATGATACTGGTACTTGAACTACTTGCAATAAAATTCGCAATTACCTCAGTATCTTCGCTGTCTTCATCATCGCCGGGCTGATAATCATCATCACTGCCACTGCTGAATGGTTCTGCGTCGGAATCAGAGTTTTCTAAAAATCTCCGCAATTCTTCCTCACTGAGATTTCTTCTAGTTATTTTAGCAAATATGAATTTATTTTCAATTATGAAATTAGTACGTAATTATAAGCTCAAATGACAATGTAAATATTTTTAGATAGAGTAGGTATCATAATAATCGTGACAGACTAAATGAAACTGTTATCAATTTGTTGTCTATAAGTATAGTTCGTCTGGAAACGTTCAATGAGTCATAATATATGCATGTTCATATATTATGACTCATTGAACGTTTCCAGAATCGTGCCCCCGGGAATTGTGCTTTGCGCTGCAGCTACTAGTGAACAATATCGCGTAACAACGGCTCCCGAAAGTAAAGGTCGCAAGTTATTATTATTATAATATATTTGTTGAAAAGCCCAGAAAGATTAATAATTTTGAAAGTATAACTATCGAGTCAAAATAAGTGAATCGTGTTTTCCGTTAGGCAAATATCAGATAAATATACAATGATTAAATAAATCTCAATTTCATTTAAGTCAATCGTCTTCCGGGATCGTAATACTTATTAGAAAACACAGCAAAATTTTACAGCCCGCTTTTAAGTTAAACCATTTTGAAATTCACGCCAACCAGCAAAATTGTGCAAAGTCGACGTGAAAGTCGGAAAGTTTCTACTTCGAAATCGCTATTTTTTAACCCCAAAAAATTTTGGTAGTGGCTCGTGACACCAAGACCAAAACATGTTTGTGGCCCGTATAAAAAAGTTGAGTACTGCTGGTTTAAAGGGTCCATTCACTATCCTGCATTGCAGTCCGCTGTGCAGGCCTGCAACACCATTCACTATCCTGCATAAGAGGCCGTGCAGTCCGCCGGCTTATGCAGGATAGTGAATGGTGTTGCAGGCCTGCACGGCGGACTGCAATGCAGGATAGTGAATGGTCCCTTTCAGTGGTTATGTTTCATTATAATCTTTTATTATCTGTCTCCAGTCGCGCGCTGTCTCTGCTGGCGGGCGGTCTGTTCCTGCCGGGGTGCGCGGGCCTGCCGGACCCGTGCGAGGCGGCGCACGCGCGCGCCCACACCGCGCTCGACCTGCCCGCACAGGACCACGCCGCCGCCACCGCGCAGACGTAAGTTAATTTTCATTTTTTTATTATTATTAAGGCTAAATCTACAGGATGCTGTAAAACATTATACTAACGAGTGTGTAAGTGCCCCTTATACAGGATGTCCCAGAACTCAACGATAATCTGTGACCGGATGAATGGCCAAGTTACATCGGTTCCGGGAAAAATAAAATGAAAATTCCATATCACTCAGTTTAGCGATAATAGACAATTTTGTAAAAAAGTCGAAATTCGACACTCTTTGTCGCATTTTCAAGTCCTGTGATCACCAATGTCACAATTTCGCTGTAATTTTTTTTAATTTTGAGATCTTCATTAACGATGCTATTAATCGGAACTACGAATTAATGCAAAAAACATTGTTAATTTAATAAAATAAAGTTTCAGTAAGTCATGGTTCACAAAAATATGGTTAGTTAACTTTGACACTTTATTTTGAAAAAAAAAATGTAATAGACTACCCTTGGCAAATTATGTCAAAAGTTGGCGCATTTTATCAGGATTTAAAAATGGTGCAACACTAGCCACTTTTCTTGCCTTTAAGATTTTTATTTCTTATTTTTTCCAAATTGAGCTCATTTTGAACAACTCAAGATTAGGAATTTTTGTTAGTAAAATTTGTTATTTTTTGTTTCTGGTCTGAAATAAAAATTACTATTTTTAGTAAAGAGGTAATTCAGTCAGTTAATAATCGATGTTATTGTAAAAAACATAATAATAATTAATAAAATAATGAAAGAACCGTCGTAAAACTTTTTATTCAATTATTCTCCTTTAACTACAGTAAATGTTCGAATTGTTTGCCTCCGGCATGAATACAGACTCTGCTATGCCTTACAAAAGACCAATTCGAACATTTACTGTAGATTAAGGCCGTCCCCCGAGCAAACGACCTTGGCCATTCATTTGCCGCGTTGCCGAGATCGCACCAAAACCCTATTTTTTACTTATCTTAGTTCAAAATTCAAAATAACTTTGTAGCTTTCAAATTATGAGTTTATAAGGTTTGAAATACGGTAAATTACGGTATCTCCGTAAGGAACGCCCTTAAGGAGAATAATTAAATAAAAAGTTTTACGACGGTTTTTCTTTCATTATTTTATTAATTATTATTATGTTTTTTACAATAAGATTGGTTATTAACTGACTGAAATACCTCTGTACTGAAAATAGTAATTTTATTTCGAACCAGAAACAAAAAATAACCAATTTTAGTAACAAAAATTACTAATCTTGAGTTGTTCAAAATAAGCACAATTTGGAAAAGATGAGAAATAAAAATTTTTTTGGCAAGAGAAGTGGCTAGTGTTGCACCATTTTTAAATCCTGATATAATGCGCCAACTTTTAAAATACCTTGCCAAGGGTAGTATAGAACATTTTTTTTTCAAAATGAAGTGTCAAAGTTAACTAACAATATTTTTGTGAACCATGACTCACTGAAACTTTACTTATTTTATTAAATTAAGAATGTTTTTATGTATTAATTTGTAGTTGCGATTAATAGTATCGTTAATGAAGATCTCAAAATAAAAAAAAATACAGCGAAATTGTGACATTGGTGATCACAGGACTTGAAAATGCGACCAAGGGTGTCGAATTTCGACTTTTTTACAAAATTGTCTATTATGGCTAAACTGAGTGATATGGAATTTTTATTTTATTTTTCCTGGAACTGATATAACTTGGCCATTCATCCGGTCCCAGATTATCGTTGAGTTTTGGGACATCTTGTATAATATAGAGTTCACTGTGAAAGGGCAGCTCTGAAAGAGTCATTTTTCTGTGTGATTTGTAATTTGTATCACGGAGGTTACACGATTATCAGTCCATCAATATGTTGGTTAGGCGATCAGTTTCGCGTCAATATTTACCAGATTGATGAGAAACTGGTCGTGTAACCTACGTATAAGGGGCAAGCACCTCAACGTCATAAAATTTCCCTTTCAGCGCTGCTACTTTGACAGTGAACTCTACACTCTGTATTTATTTTTTATTTATTTATTTAAGCAATACAATTTTAACTTATATCTATTTAAGAATGTACCTTAAACCTGCAAGGTTTGTCTGGTACACCTTAGAAAGTTCACCACGCGCTAATAATACCTACATTTTAACTATATCCTTGGTAACACAAAGTATGCTTATACAATAATCTTTTAACTAAATAGTTAGTACATATTTCACGGGGAAGAAGGTAGTGAGCTACATACTCCAAAGTAATATCTCTTAGTTTTGTTCACACATTCATAACATTCTTCAAGAACTTAACACAGATCCAGACTGACTGTCATGGTATAAAGCGTCCATATACCATAACAACGTCGGAGGTTACACGCTCAATTTGGCATCAGTTCAGTTCATCAATCCGTGGGTTAGACGTTCAGTTTCGCGTCAATCTTTACCAGATTGATGAGAAATTGAACGTGTAATCTGCGACTATGATTAATCCTTCGATCGTGGAAAAACGAGACACAATAGCCTTTCAATTGTTATCGCGAGCACCGGTACTCGTGCGGGGCTTGATGGTATACTGTCCACTTTCAGTCTGCTGCGCGTGGTCGCCCGCGGCGGTCACCGCTACGTGCTGGGGCTGCAGCCGTTTGAGGGCGGCAAGGACATCTCCACCGAGATCACCGTGTGGGACGGCGTGGTGGTGTCCCCCCTCGCGCCCGCCTACCAGGAGACACCGGAGCCCATGGACACAGATGACAAGGGTAAGGACAAGGGTAACACTTTGGGTGGGGGAGGGGTTTTGCCGAGTGTGACAAGATGTGACAAGGGGGGGACAGGGGGTCTACGGCAGCGTGACGTTCGCCGTTCTTTAAAAAAAATTACTGAGTATGTATTCATTCTCTCGACTTTTTTTTTTAAATTTTGTAATGATAGAAGTCATTTATTTCGTATTAGTAAATATCATAGACTTATAATATATACTGTCGTATAGACCACCTGACAATCCGAAAATGCGTGACGATTTTTGATCTGTCAATGTGTGCGTGTGCTAGTGATGTATATTTTATTATCGATAGTATTGTCCGTTCGAGTTATTTTACCTGCGTTTCTATGAGATATGAAAGATTTTGTAATTCAAATTAGGTATAGTTCTTGCAATCTACGAGTGCGCGTCGCCCTTAGTTGTGTGAGTGACCATATCTATACACGCGTACATGGCTCGCTCGCTACTGACTGCTCCGTCGGGTACGCACACTAACGAAAATGTCTATTCACATTTCCAACTACAAATAAAGGCGACGCGCACTTTTAGATTGCAAGAACTATATCATATATTTTATTTGACAGAAAAAAGGTGACGATTGAAAAGTAGATACACATTTTCGTTTGTGGTGATTTTTCAATCGTCAGATGTGTTATAACATGAGGTTCTTATAAGAGTAAATAATATACACATTTTAAAGTTACTTACTTATTATTCAGGTAAAAGCTATCTGAAAAATCAGCCCTTACATTAATAGAAATGCAAATATAAAGTTGAAAGTAAACGACTAACATATTACTTATTCTTAAATTAAGGGGCCGGGTACCATCGAAATTCTCATACAAACGTAATACCAAAATCATTTTCTCATACGAAAATATTTAACATGTTTGAGTTATTTTTCAGCTTAAAATAGTAATTATCTAGGTTCCTGCACAAAAATTTACTTCAAAATAATTAAACACTAAAAAATTTTTTTTGTTTAAAATTTTTTTTTAGTAAATTTACTACTAAATATTTAAACAATCAAAAATAGAGTAAAACGCTAAAAATATATATAAATAAATAGTAAATTTACTACAAAATATTTAAACTAAAAAATATTTCTTAGTATTTAAATATTTTGTAGTAAATTTAATATTTATTTATATATTTTTTAGTGTTTTACTCTATTTTTTAGTGTTTAAATATTTAGTAGTAAATTTACTAAAAAAAAATTTAAACAAAAAAATTTTTTTCTTGTTTAAATATTTTGAAGTAAATTTTTGTGCAGGAACCTAGGTAATTACTATTCTAAACTGAAAAATAACTCAAACATGTTAAATATTTTCGTATGTGAAAATGATTTTGGTATTACGTTTGTATGAGAAATTCCAAGGGTACCCGGCCTCTTAAATACATAATATCATAATACCCCTTACACCCCCATTACATTTTTAGATTAGTTTTATGTTCTTGTTAAATACCGATAGGCATATCGATAAATTTGATTCAAGCCCTAGCGTATATGTAAACAATTTTGATGAAAATTATTTCTTCAAAGAACAATAGTAGTACCTTTAGTTATGCAAAATATGAAAGTAAAGGGGAGGATTAACAATATTTTATTTGAAATAGAGAACTAAAGACAGTATATAGCGAAAATAAACACATCGTAGCAATTAGGACATAAAGATTAATTACCTTTGAAATGTATATTTTTCAGGATTACTCCTATGATTTACACTGCAATCACTCAGCACGCAACTCTGCAATCACGCAGTTTTCATGAGACTGCCTCTCTCTTTTTATCTTGTTATAATTCCATAAAGGATTTTCTTCTCTCTCGCACTTAGCTTCTAGTCTCTGGCTTAGTTTTGTGACGTAATATTTACAGGGGGGGGGGGGGGGTTTGGGTCACAGAAAGAGTGACACAGCGTGACAACCGGGGGGGAGGGGGTCAAAAATAGTTAGTTTAGCCCCTTGGATAGAAATGAGAGATGTTTGGCGCTATATATAGCCGTAGGGTCTATCATGTCAATTGTCGTGTCAAACAGATGTCATGTCACGAAGTAAGTCAAAGACCTAACCTTTATGTCAATGGCAGACGTCCGCGGATGCAAAAACCTCCGGCCAGCCAGATTCGGTTCTGACGTCCGAACGCTCAAGGTCGCGTCCGCGACTTATGGCAATGTGCATTGTGCACAGTTTAGTGTATTTTGTATTGATCAGATAGAAATAGGCCGCATCCGATAAAAACGTCCGCGGACGTTCGTCCGATAATTTGTTCCCAGCTATAGTTTCCACATGTCACGATATAGCTGTCATATGCCTGACACGAGAGAGAGAGAGACCCTACCGTCTCTCTGGTGGCAAACGATATATCGACATCCTCATTAGTTGATTTCTCGGGATAAAAATTATGATTGCGTAAATATACTTTGTTGATAGCGCGAAGTATATTCTGTTTAAATTTCTATGGTCGATGATTTATTATTTTATTGTTATTGAACAATTTTCTTTTTCAGAAGAGGAAGGCGCTCAGGACGGCGTGGCTGCTTAGGTTAAGTCTATACAATTATACTTTCCGATAAGATCTTAAATAAAGACTTTATAATTTATCACACACTTGTCTTATTTTCAATTATTTTATATCATTGAGACCTGTAATGGCAAATATGATCCCTTTTTTTCAAAAAAGCTTTTAACACTCCTTTTTTGCGATGGTATTAAGTTTCTCTATGTGCGATAGTCAAAAGTCAATGGATAGTCAAAGATCTCTTAAATAGTCAAATATTTACATATTTTTTTTATTAGCCACGCCTAAAAACAGAATAGATACCTATTCTGTTTTAATGGCGCATTTTCACTGATCGATAGGGCCCGCATGAGGGGTGCGGGAGATCTGAAACGCATGCCACGACCAATGACAATGCGCCATTAGTTTTCAATTAGTTGTCATAGACTCCCCGTATGCTGTATGTATACCGTACGACATAAGGTGAACACAGATTTGGCCGCACCGCAGTCGCCGCATTTCGAATTCTTCATATTATAAAGAATGTAGAAGTTGCGAAGACTGTTTTGTGTTGTAAAACGATAACTTATTTTATAAACAATGGGATATAAGAATATGTGTTCAGTGTCTGGATGTAAATTTGATTCAAAAAACAAAAAGGATTTAAATTTTCATAAATATCGGCTCACAGTTCACACTAATATTGTGTTGGCCTTAGCGGCATTTATTTGCATATATCTGTTTTATTGTTTACGTTGTAAGAAGTGTAACATGGAGAGAAACAATATAGAATAAATTAAAAATCTGTCAAATACCCTGTTACATACTAATTAGTACCTACCTAGCTAGGTACACAGGGCCATATATCAAAAAATGTTACACTTAACATTTTGACCATTGGACCGCCCTTACCGTGCACGTAATAAGAGCGACTTTTAAAGTGCTACTGTTACACCTGACGTGTGGCCTACCGTACCTACCAATGGGCATTGTCCAAAAAAAATCACATGTACTTTTTATATTTTTTTTCGTTAAAATAGGGTATTTTAAGAACATAAATTAAATAATTTTGAAATCCATTGGCTAGTTTTTTCTCAATAAATTTTTAAAGTTTCGCTCTGACGTCATCATCGGCGCCCAATTGACCTCTGTAGTATGTTTTTTTTCCTTTCAATCTTATTTTTAATGGCTGGTTTGTCTAATGCAAGTTATCATTATGTGAAAGATGATACGAGAAACTTGCCAAAAGTTCGAAACGTAATGTTGATCGAATTTATTGCTAATTTAACGCCATTGAAGGTCAAACTAAGGTTAAACATATTTGTTCAAAAATATAAGTAACTAATGGGTATTTTCTTCGCTTATATACAGAAAAACTATCACTGACCTTATTCCTCGAAATGTTTTTGTAATGCGCAAAATTAAAAAAAAATGGACAATCCCCATTGTTTAATTGTTGGATACTTTATACATTCCTACTTTATTCGTAGATATAAATAAAATAAATAAAATAAAAATTGTTTTATTTCTGAATAGATTTTTAAAAAATGCTTTCCGAACGTTGATTTGATACTACTGGTGCCTACCACCGGTTCGGGAACTAACCCGGCGAGAAGAACCGGCGTAAGAAACTCGTACGGGGCCCACTTTTTTACCACAAATAGTGAGAAAAAATTAATCTTTTAAAATAAAATAAAATTTACAATGCTGTAACTTAAAATATACAATGTCAAAATATAATATACATAATTGTAAGTCATACAATAGTGTAGAAGTAGCCTTGCAAGAAGCCATCCTACTCCCAAGGTGTGCCATCGTTTATGAAATCATTGACCTTATAATAGGCTTTGGCACACAAACGCTCTTTGACTATTTTCTTAAATTTATAAATGGAAAGATTTTGAACGTTTTCTGGGATTTTATTGAAAAGGCGTATACATTGACCTTTAAGAGATTTACTGACTTTACTAAGTCTGATCACTGGCAAATCTAGCTTGTGCTTATTTCTGGTGTTTCTACAATGAATGTCACCTTTGGATTTAAATTTACATATAAATCCAAAGGTGACATTCATTGTAGAAACACCAGAAATAATATATTCGAATGCGTCTTCATTATTTTAATCCTTCGATAGTGGATTATTGGAAATCTATTGTTATTCTATTGTATCTTGCTCACCGGTGAGCTTATGGGGCTTGATGGGTTAATGAAATGTTTAAATCCATACTAATATTATAAATGCGAAAGTGTGTCTATCTGTATGTTACCTGTTCACGCTCAAACCGCTGGACCGATTTTGCTGAAATTTGGCATGGAGATACTTTGAGTCCCGGGAAAGGACATAGGACACTTTTTGTCCTGGAAAAATGTACGGTTCTCGCACGATAAACGAGTTTTGGCACAACGAAGTTGCGGGCATCGTCTAGTAGAGAATTGAAATAATCTAAAAATAAAGTTTCACGTAAATTTAGATTAAACAGATTAAATGATAACATTACAAGCACAATATTTAATTTTTATTTTATTTCCCGTTTCGTGGCAACCCTGGCATATCTGCTCGGTACCTACGCCGGTGGCGGCATCGTGCGACATCAAAGGCGTTTCGTTACTGTAGGTATGATATTGCTATACTGTGACTGCGGTGCGTGCGGTGCGGCCAAATCTGCGCTCACCTTTAGGCGTGGCTAATAAAAAAATATGTAAATATTTGACAAAATATTATGACAACTTCAAAATGAAAAATTGAATGAATTCTAAATAAAGTTAATAAAAATTTGTAAAAATACCATCAGGCAAAATTACAATGGAAGAAAATGAATATAGCAGTGATGCGAGAGAAAAATATAACAGATGTAAAGTATCTCAAATACTAAATATCGACGTCTATGGAAATATTCAACAAAGAAATTCCTATCAAATGAGTGGTTCCTCACTTACAGCGTTTAATTCGAGCAAGTTTGAAAAACATAGTAGAGACAATGATAAAAAATTGAGTAAATTTTGTACTGTTACCAAAGTATATTCCTATTTGCCCGGCCACCATAGTGTCTTCAAGAAGGAACATCTTATTTCCAGAAATGGCCAAAGAATTTAAAAACGAAACATTTAATGCTTTAAAACTTATAAAGCATTGTGCCTATTGTGGACTATTAAAATTAGATCATTGTTAGCTCCAGAATAGTAAGAAAACTTTTAGGGGAGCTATCTAGGAGCTAGCATGTCTTATACCCGTTGTACACTCGCCGAGAGCTCTCGGGCGAGAGTCTCGTGCGAGAGCCCCCTTGCCCGAGTGCGATCATGTACATTCTCGCTTAGTTCAATCGCAGTTAAGAACTCAGACAAGATGGACGAAAACGACCATTCACCAGTTACCATGCATCGAAAGATATCATTGTAATCCAAAGATTTATAATCTTATTTATTGTTATTTCTCAGAGATAATGACTGATAATGTCGTTTATTATTGTTATTTTCCTGTTCTACACTGTCCAACGGCGAAACTAGTACTGAAAGACGCGAGAGTATACAGTAGTGCGCTCGTTTTCCTCGCGAGATCCTTTGTCTCGGGCGCAAAATACCGACAACGGACCGATAGGGTCCGAGACAGGCGAGACGAGGCGAGCGCACCCATTTACACTCTAGCACTCGGGCCGCCTCGCTGTGTCTCGGGGAGAGTGTACAGCCGGCTTTACAATCGTCAACATATACTTGCAGAAGTAAAGAAATAAAACAATACATTATACAAATTAAGTTCTTTATATTTCGTAATGTAACAATAATTTATTTTTTAACCTTTACATGAAAAAATAAAATTAACATTATCTGCTATGGCTATCGTGTTATATTACACATCAAATACTGTGGTAATCTCAAATTCATTATTTGAAAATGCATTATTGATAAAAATTTAAAAACAAAAGTTTTTTTTTACATTTTTATTGTCCTATGCAAAAGAACACATCATGTTCTATTTATGAACATGTACGATATCGTATCCGATATGATACGAGACCTGCAAGATATAAACAAAGCTTGTCGTAAACACTAAACGCACGATGTATTCGATATGTTACAAAATAAAAACTTAAGCACTGGACAATAATTCTTAAGTTTTTTTGGTTAAAATAGTGACCAGTATTAACATACAGTAGATATCAGATTCAATAAAACTCTATCTTCTCTTGTACATGTATAAGCGTATTAAGAAATATCGCGACTGGCGGAATTGACATCCAATACGTAAAACATTTTAATGCATTTAAAATAGGCCAGGTACAATTATAAGATCGCTAAGCAAAAAGAGAGAAGCTCCGTTATTGGTAGATCACGATCAAACTGCGACACATTATCGTTAGCTTGTTAGTGGATATCAGTATGCGACGATTGCTCTTATCAGATTCGCCGAGCGATCTTAGAATTATGCGCATAGGCCGCGTTATTTTTATACTTTCATCTTTCCGTTTGTAATGTACGTTTATCTCTCGTTTCAAGTATCGAAGCTTTCAGAGACTAGGTTTATTGTAGAAAGCGTCTTTGGTTTAGTCTGTGGAGTTTCAAATTAAAGATAGAAACGTTACTGGACGAAAAAACGGAAATACATTCAAGATTTTTCACCACGTTATGACAAAATCTACCTGCACCTACTTTTTAGATCTACATTTCTGTTTTAAGTAGTTTCAAGTTATTTCTTATACAACAGAGTAGGCGATTGCAGAGTTCATCAAGGATATTTGCCAACATGTTTTTGTCGCTAGATGGCGCTGTCAGTTTCAAGTCCATTATAAATTTCTCCACACTCGATAGCAAGCGTCGTTATCGAGCGTGAGACTGATATCGTTTCGCTCAGCGCCATCTAGCGATACCAATTTCAAGTTCAGTCGATAGTTGGCTTTGTTAGAAATGGTCGTAGTCTGGTCCACGAGGCCGGCCACAGAATTTCACACGCTTTAATATGAAATTTTGTTACTCGAATTAGATCCAGTTAATTTACATTAAGTAGTTTAAATAATGAAATACTGTACAGGGAAATATTCCGCCTATATCTACATTCAGTCACCACAGCGGACCGGCTCTGGTCAGCAACTATACAAAATTTACATCGATGACTAATCATTGTAAGCACACGATATCTAAAATAAAGTCTTTGTTAATGCGACCCTAACCTAACGATATGGAAAATAACAGCTCGAAAATCACCCATTCCGACATCCTACCAATATTTAGGCCAATTTCATACACCTAACACGAACACTGCAATAGAATAGATCCACCAAAGACGGTAATAATTAAATTTATTTTCTTAGCCTTTCTTTCTATAATCTGTTCAGTGCAACACTTTAATATAATTACTACTAGCTGTCCCGGTGAACTTCGTGTCACTTTAAAACCTTCCCTGGACTTCTACGAATATTTTAAGACTAAAATCAGCCCAATCCGTTCAGCCGTTTTCGAGTTTTAGCGCGACTAACTCATTTGAAAATCCATTTTTATATATAAGATTACATCGGCCAAATTATCACGCCATTGTATTTCTTTATTGCATGATAAACTACATTTAAATTCATCTTTTTCGATTAAATTAAATTGGACCAAACGCTATAACTATAAAACTTACAGATAAAGTTTTACAAACAACAAAGTAAGGCTGGTTTTACAGCAACGCTATTTCACGCCCATATATTATGTATTTGTAATAATTATTGTGGTCAATGTTATAGTCTTTGGTAGATCTACTATATTGCACACAAGTCATAAATTTTAATACCACATTGGTGTCTTATAAGCGAGCAGTCTCGACGTTGCGCATACGCAAGCACCACGATTTAGCTATCAATTCCATCGTTTCGTATCATTCATTTCACATAATTATTATAATATGTATAATATAATGCTTATATTGTACCACGTTTCTCGAAACTAAAATTACTGATATGTTTTAGAAAATGGAAGGACTCGATTAATACTAGATCATATTGGGTTGTAACTTTTCCAATGGATTGGAAGTGTAAATATTACAGCGAAAAACTACTTACAACCGATTATTGTAACTTTAGTAAATGTCTCTATGGGTAAGGTATAAGAAGGAACTATCTAGTATAAATAAATATAATATAATACTTACAAGTTCAACAAATAACAATTTGTAAGTGGGCATTAAACGTGGTTCAATATAATTCTTAGAGCTCCTCATTTGGTACATACTCGTCCCTAAGTCAATATTGTACATTATGGGCGTAAAACTAAAAAAAAAAAATACACTACAATCGTTTATCAAAACTCATTGTAAAATTACATATTAGCAAAAATAAATGAAACATTCGCGATAAAAACTCCAAATTAAGTAGCCATATTACTGGAGTAGGTATTATAATAATTTGGCACTCGATATAGTGCTACCGGAGCCAGGGAGACTAGGAATAAGAAAATAGTACTAGTAGTATGGCGCCATCTTGTTTTGGCGCCAACTTAGATTCCTTTCTAGTCTCCATGGCGACCGGCTAGGACCGCAACAATTTTAACCATAGACAATACTTTTATCCGCTAAAAATCTCGGGAAGAATTCGTGGCCGAAAATTTAAAAGGGCCATATCTATATTGCATAATTTCCAGTAAAATACTTTGTAGTATCGACTATAATATACAATCATTCGTAGTGACTGGAGGCTAGGCTGGTTCTGGACGAGTGTAGAGTGGAGCTGTGCTGTGGCATGGTGGAGGTGGGGGGCGGGAGTCGCGCGTTCGCCGCCATCCTCTCCTGCTCCTCCAACTGCGTCGTGAACTCGTCCTCCAACGCCTATATAAAAAGCACATGTACATGTCAAAAATATATAACCTTTAAAAATGGCGCCAACTGTCAATTTTGAATATAGAACAGTCCGTTTCAATGCACAAAAATGGCGCTAAGTGTCAAATTCAAATTCAGAACAGTTTGTTTTTAATGCGTATTTACAAGCATGCATTAGTAATTGAAAGCAACGTACCCTGGTGATCCGGCGCAGATCCTGCTCTTCGTTAGTCATGCTATGTACGAGCAGAAGCAAGTTTCTGATATAATCTTTATTGAGGACATGAGTGGATGAAGTGATAAACATTTTACAACATATGAGCAATTACTAATTTTTTCCCTTATGATTGAACAAACCTTGTAACTTACCTACATTATCATCTAGCTAATATATCTAGCTATACATAGAATCCATAATATATTTTTAATTTCAAATCATTTTCTCGGTCCTACAGCCTCCATTTATGCGAAGAAACGACAGTTTTCAAATTGTCATAGCTACCCACTACATTCACACATGTCCTCAATGGTGCGCTGATTAAAACTCGCATTTCCGACATCTTCTTTACTCAACATGCTCGCTAAATTCATGCTTTATTTACAGCTGGAAGGTATTTTTTTAAACTAATCCCTTTTTTAAAGAATTTATGTCAGTTTAGTTATGACATAAATTCTTTCAAGCCCGTCACAGACCTAGCTATAATATATATTAATATGTTTATAGCTAAGCATATTATCATATATTTTCTATACTAATTTTCGCGTGACCACACACTCAGCTATAATATATATTTCTGTGACATGTGGATTTAGCATAGATTAATATGCCTTGCTATAAATATATTAATATATATTATAGCTAAGTCTGTGACGGGCTTAAGACCTTTCCCCTTAATTTTTCCAATTTTAAATACTTATGTCACCTAACAGATTCGTTTTGGGTAGCTGATGTTATTGAAAACATTTGAAAACGTTATATCCCCATGTTTCCTAAAAAGACTATTTACATCTATAGTCTGAACCTCAAGGCAAGTCAAGAAACCCTTATCAATATCTGATACAAGCATTAATTTTTTAATATATTTTATTAATAGAATTGGGATTTGAAAAGATTGTATGATTTCCATTGACTTTCAACGATAATGCATTTAATTGTAAAGCCAATAATTATTGGTGATCTGTACAATGTTCTTTCAGAGAAGTTGATTTATAGGCAGTTGGCGTACCTATGCAATTTGCTAGCGTTATGTCCAACCTAGCCGACAGATCACGATTCACGACTTACATTAAATAGACTTAACCCGACCAAATGACACAGGCCTGCCATCTGTCTTATAAACGAATTTCTTAAATGATACATTCTTAGAGATAAACTACGATAACATGGCGCGCGGGCGCGCCCCTCCAAATTACTGTTTCAATGTGTGTAGTCACATCCTTATGAAAGAGTTTGTATGTAGTAAGTATTCAACCAATCACAACCATTCTCACTTAATGTTACTTATTACTAAGATTTGTTGGTCAACTAATCATAACTAGCCCGACTGCGCAGACAACGCACTTCAAACGTTTTATATTTTGGAGGGGCGCGCCATGTTATAGTTTATCTCTAAATGACTGTAAAAAGGGCCCACCACCATTACCGAATAAGGCAAAACAAATGAAAACATAACATCTTTATTTACAACAGAGTATACAATGTTATGAGCCAAGCGATTATACTTATTGCCTTCATTTTGGTGTTATTATACTTGGAAGCGTCTAGATATAGAATTTTCACAGCTAAAGAAAATTTAAAAAATATGTAACATAATGTTTGAATAAGTATCAAACAAGATACTACATTTTATAAAAGAGCTTACTTTAAAGATTATTATTATATATGCTTGTGATGTGAAATGCAAATTTAGAAAAACGCGAACCAACACAATAGGATGTACAGTGATATCTGCAATTTTTTCACGCTAGAGGCAACACCAGGGCCTGTAGACAACTGGCAAAGCGCTAACGCTAACCCTAACGCTAGCGCTACAAAATGTATGCGATTTGACACAAGTCATCGCTTCGCTAGCGAATACTAATGTCAAATCCATACATTTTGTAGCGCTAGCTTTAGCGTTAGCGTTAGCGTTTTGCCAGTTGTCTAAGGGGGCTGTACAGACAGTAAACAAAAAGTGTTCTACGTTTGACAACGTTTCTGACAATATTCTGATATGACGTGTCACGTGTGCAAGTTGCAACATGTCAGTCAGATTTTGGTCGGATTATTTACTGTATATGCTAAGTAGCACCCTCTGCGTAGTTAGTTAATTACTTAATCATAATATTAAATATTATGGGTCGCGTTTTGGACATACAATTGTAAATTTTCAGAAGTCAAAATAAACATGCCAATAAATAAGAAAATGATAACAAAACATGCAAAATTACACAAAAACCATGCTTAAATTATATCAATGAATAATATGACTTATTGGTAACTTATTTAAAACTAATGGCAACCAAAATTGGGATATTTCATATTGGCAACTTCTATTTCACTTACAAAATATTTAAATTAATAATGGAACGAAATAATTTAATGATAACGATTAGTAACACTAACATTATGGCAACTTTAGACAATTAAACTTTAGAATAATTTTACACTGTTTATCGTAAAATCCATCTAACTTAGCTTAAGGCTCAACTCACACTGGGGCAGAATCGAAGCGTCGCGTCGTGTCATGTTTTTGACTAAAGCATTTTCACCTCAATTGGTCTATTGTTTGAGTACAAAATGGTACGAAAATGTGATAGCGCGCGTCGACACTTCGATAATGCGCCAGTGTGAGTTGAGGTTAAGGGCTTGATTATACAGGCTGTAACAAAAATTAGTGACAATATTTTAGGGTGTGTACGTGTGCTCCTTGTAGAGAGTTCACTGTGAAAGTAGCAGCGCTGAAAGACCAAATTTTTTTCACTTTTGTATGGGGAAACTTGTGACGCCCGGGCCGTTTCCCATACAAAAGTGAAAAAAATCGTCTTTCGGCGCTGCTACTTTCACAGTGAACTCTCTACAAGGAAAACGTACACACCCTAAAGTATTATCACTTATTTTTGTTACACACTGTACATACATACCAAGTAGAGCAAGATAGTGCTAATAAAAGTTCGCCACTCTAGTCGGTAGGTGTAACGAGCCCCTAAATGCCTAATTGTAATTTAATAATATCAAAATAATAACCATTGGCCGCAATCCAGTAAACGAATGCCCAAAATGGGGGTCTGCTTGGAAAAGTCGAAAGCAGAAATTTTGACTTTGGTACTTTAGACTAGTTAGGAGATAAACATACTAAAAGTCCTGACCCCTCCGAGGTGCGCTCGAGGGAGGGGGGGGCTAAGAAGGTCCCGTTTTTTGGTTTTTTGCTTACTCATCAAAAACGGTGCTTCGTATGAAATTCTCTTGTACTACATAATAAAAGCTAATTAAATTCTCTACAACTTCGTCCTTTACACTTTGTATCTATATACAATCATTGCCTCGCTATGCGCTTCTAAAATTGGCCGATTTTCAAAAGTGTGTTTTTTTGGGTTTCGTACCCAAAGGGTAAAAACGGGACCCTGTTACTGAGACTTTGATGTCTGTCCGTCTTCCTGACCGTCTGTCTGTCCATCTGTCTATTCGTCTGTTTGTCCGTCTGTCTGTCCTTCTGTCTGTCCGTCTGTCTGTCTCCAGGCTGTAACTCAAGAACGATAATAGCTAGAGAGTTGAAATTTTCAGAGATTATGTATTTCTGTTGCCGCTATAACAATAAATACTAAAAACAAAATAAATTAAATATTTTAGGGGGGCTCTCATACAACAAACTTGATTTTTCTAATACATAAAACAATAAAATGTTGAATATCGAACCTTTGCTTGATTTTTTCGTTTAATATCACTTTGGAGAAATTGTTTATAATTAGCAAAACTAGCGCATGGTGCAATAATAAAGGGTGTTTTTTTTTCTTATGAAAAATAAAACAGCCTGTATTATTGCACCATTCGCTAATATTGCTTAATATAAACAAATTCTCCAAGGTAACGATGTACGGTTAAATCCAGGAAAGGTTAGATTTTTAAGGTTTTATTGTCTTCCCATATACGTTTCTTAAAAATATGAAACAATATACTAAAATACAACACTTTCCTCAAGTTTGCCATATACGATTACTTTCCAGAAGTCATTCCTTACCAGCAATACTATAAATTGATGCAATAATAAAGGGTGTTTTTATGTGATTTTTTCTTACCTTCTACTCTCATTAACTTTTTTCTCCCATGGCTTAGAGATTTTTCGTCATACAATAAAATGTTCAACTTTTTAAGCCCTTTCATTTGGCGTATGTCTCAAAGTGCTACATTAGATTGGACGATATGTCCCTCCTTCTTTCAAAATTAATTATTAATTATTTATTTTATTTAAAATTTATTTTTAATTATTAAAGTATAAATACAACTAAGTATTTTTGAACATTTCAGCCTACCTTATGCTATGATAGATATCGAGCAATCAAAAAAATGATTGGAGATAGATATAAAGTGTAAAGGATAAAGTTGTAGAGAATTTAATTAGCTTTTATTATGTAATACAAGAGAATTTCGTACGAAGCACCGTTTTTGATGAGTAAGCAAAAAACCAAAAAACAGGACCTTCTTTGCCCCCCCCTCGAGCGCACCTCGGAGGGGTCAGGACTTTTAGTATGTTTATCTCCTAACTAGTCTAAAGTACCAAAGTCAAAATTTCTGCTTTCGACTTTTTCAAGCAGAATCATTCGTTTACTAGGCTAATAATCATAAGACATAATCCACTTACTAGTACAATTTTACACACAGCGCATAACTGTGCCAGTTATGCAGACTTCGTCTGATACATCGGACAAAACCACATGATAAAGTCCGCAAGCTTTTCGCTGCGTTAATTTTATAAGTTACGGGGAATTATTATTTAATGTTACATTAAGTAAGGAAATATTATAGCAAAAGCTATAATATAAATATCTACATACTGTTATCTCGTATTTGAGACATCTTTTCTTTAAGAAAAGCCCAGTTTGGTCCCCAAATTTTAAGCCACACATACTGATTACTGGCCACTTCCAAGTTTACCCACTTACAAGTTTAAGATCGTTACGAAAACATGCGCAGTGTTCGATTTTCGGACTCTTTGGTGGATGTGCATCAAAGATGGGTGTGGATCTACCAATTTTGTGATTGGTAGATCAGAGATGGTGCCACGTCATTGGTAGTTACTATTGCATTCGTCAAAGTTTTCCTGCACGATCTTTATGTAATGTGTGACCTATATTTGTTATAAGATATGATAGATACACAAATTAATGCGGGGTAATAATTAAAGTTTTAGGTCCATGGTTACAATATTTACCATACCATAAGATTATTTTAAATGCCGAAAGCTTTTCAAAATTGATCAAATTACTTAGCATCTACGTCTAATATTCATAAATATATGACTTTAAAATATATTTTAGGCACATATTTTAGTCTTATTAACTATGTTTTAACAAAATTTATAAATAATTTTAAATCTACTTGGAATGTGTTGGAATATACACTTAAATACATTACTAACTAAATAATAACAAGTGCAACAACATTTTTAATTATTCAAGATATTATTTAAAATTTGAGACATTTTTCAACATCAAAATCATAAAAAAAGTCGTGGAAGCTTTTTACAATAAAGTACTACAATTGTAACTATTAGTTTCTTATGGTAGATATTTTATTCGACTTTGGAATATTTTAAGATTTGTTACTTTTAGACAATGCACAAGCTGTACAAAGTTTTTCTTTGTGTAATAAGTTGGTAGGGTATATTGGCAAACAAGAACAAAACATTGCATAGCTCATACATTGTATTAATATTTATTATTAAAGTCTGCAAATAGGTCTTAACATGATAGTATAAAATAAGATTTATTTTGGCAAAATGATTACGGTTTTCAGTCATATTTTCAACTTAGTGCAAATTTTTTATCATTCGTAATAATTATTTGGAACATTTTATAGGAATATTACTTTATAAGCGTCAAATAGATTATTCTAATTTAAAATATAATACTTTATGAAATATTTTAGCCCCACCATCAGTTGCTCCATGAAATGGACATGTTCCATATTTACTTCACTGGTAGATATGGAAAATGTCAACCATAAGAATCTTCCGCTAAAAGCCCCGTTTTGGTAAAATCCCGCTATTTTAAACCGGTAACCCTCTCGCTACACAAGACAAGTCTTTCTCCTAAGCGACGGAATCCGAGCCCGCCTTCTCCGACTTAACGTTCTTTAAGTTCAGGGTGGACAGCTGGCTGACGGGGACGTCGGGGGCGGTGGAGTAGCTGTTGGAGCCTCTGACGGGTCCCCAGCGACTGAAGGTGTGGCCGTCGTCCGTGCCCTGAGAGCTCCCGCTGGCGGTGCTCCGGACCGTGTCGTACTGATCTATGGACGGCATGTCTATCATCACGGCCTCCAGGGTTATGTCCTCCTTCAGGCTGAGCTGGGAGACGCTCCTCTTCATGTGGTCGCCGACGTGGTTGTCGAGGTCGCTCATGCTCTGCCTGTACAGCTTCTTGTCGTGTTTGACCGGCACGCGGCTCGGCGTGGCTCGCGCCAGCTTCCTCGGCTCCTCCTCTATCTTGGACACCGTGCGCTCGATCGGGATCTCGTCGTAGGCCATGATCGGCGCGCGGCTCGCCTCCGGCCCGTTGAACACCGAGAAGCCCGATATCTTCTCGGAGACCAGCTTCAGGTTGGAGGTGGAGCCGAACTTCTGGGCTTTGGTCAGCTTGCCGCGCTTCGTCGTGTTCGTGGCGCTGGAGGCGGCCGACTTTGTCAGCCTGAAGTCTTTGCTCGGGCTGATGCTCCTCCGTCTATCGAGGTTGGGGGTGTTGGCGGTGGATATGGCCAGATTGAGGCTCGTCCTGGACCTCGACAGGGATCCGATGAAGGAGTTTCTCTGGTGGTAGTTGGAGAGGACGTGCTGGAGGACGTTTTTGGGCCATGGCACGTCGAGGTACGCGCTCCGGTCGGGGATGGCGAGGCCGAACTTTCGCTCGTGATCGTCCAAATGTTTCTCGAAGGTGCTAAGCAGGGTCTGTTGGAAACGTTCGCATTAGTGTAGCGATGTTTGGGACGTCACACACACTTACCTACCTACCATCGACTCGCGTGAATGCGAGGTTTATCTGCTTTGGCTTCTTGTTGATATCAAAGAAATACTCAGATGTAAACATTAAAAAAATGTATTTATACATAGAAATGAAAACCTACTTTTGAGTTATTTCTGAAAATAATCATCAAATATCCCAACACCAATTTAGTGTTTAAAGCACCATACCATGCTTCATGCCCGCATGCCATGCAGTAAAAACTATTTTAACAAATAACTGTCTTGTGGAAATAATAATCATTAAAATAGTTTTTAAGTTATTAATATGGTTTCTGAGGAAGCTTTAGTATATCGAACATTAAATATTTAAAGAACATCTGTACTGTACATATAACAGTTTTGTGGTTGTATTGGTCAGAATGTATGTGTTGTATGATCAGAAAATTGTGACCTAGGCAAAAATATTTATATGGTTTCGTCTCCCTATTAATGTGTATGTCAGTTACCCGACCCTCCAAACTGTATTCGTTTGGCTTCTATTTGTTTATGAACTTTGGGTCTGCCATCACGTTAGTATAAAATATGATATTATGTCGACTATGAAATATTAAAAAATGTTTCCAATATTTTATACTACCCAATGTGTCAACACACTATTGACTATAATAGTGTACAAAAATCACGATCACACAATCTTACTGTCATTCGCAACCGCCAGACTGTTGATCATTGGGTGCCCCACTTTTAATCTGCGCACAAGACGCGTTTTAATTATAATTACCGTCATTACCCATCATTATTCGTAGCCAGATAATTTTTTCATTACAAAATTATTTTAGATATATTCGTGTTTATCCATATTTCCATATCCATACTAATATTATAAATGCGAAAGTGTGTCTGTCTGTACTCTGTCTGTCCGTCTGTCTGTCTGTTAAGTACATCTTCACGCCCAAACCGCTGAACCAATTTTTCTGGGTATGGAGATACTTTGAGTCCCGGGAAAGGACATAGGATATTTTAGCCCGAAAAAATGTACGGTTCCCGCGCGATAAACAAATTTTGGCGCAACGAAGTTGCTGGCGTCATCTAGTCGGTTTATATAACTCTTTCGCTTTCACCCTGAGTGTGCGTGCGTGTCGTTTGCGTGTGTGGGTGCGAGTACGTGTGCGTGCACGTGTGTACGCGTGTGTGTTCGTACCTGTTTCCTGTCGTTGAGTGTCGCGCGCCACTCCTTGAGCTCGGCGGCGTATCGCTCCTCGATCGCCTTCATCTTGCTGTTCTCGTGGTTCATTAGCGCCTTGCGCTTCTCGTTCTGGTACTGTTCCAGCTCACGCAGCAGTGCCTAAATAGTTCATACAATTATAATATTAGACGACCTTTGTGGTTCAGTGGTGAGCGCGTTGGTAGCTCAAGCCGGGGGTCGCGGGTTCAAATCCCGCCGACGGAACAAAAAGTTTTTCAATGTTCCCGGGTCTGGATGTGTATTAAATATGTGTATAATATAATAAAAATTTTAAATATATGTATATAGTATAAAAGTATTAAATATATTTCCGTTGTCTGGTACCTGTAACACAAGCCCTTCAGGTACTTAGCACGGGGCCAGACTGACGTGGTGTGAAGCGTCCATAGATATTATTATAATTTATAACCTTCAGAAAAGGCATTCCATACAATCGTCAGTGCGTAAAAGTGTCACCCTCGAAATTATGTCAAATGTCAAATGAGTGAAAGAGAAAGTAGTATATTATGCTATTACTGTAAGACAAAAAGGACGACAATATTTTCTCGATACACATTTTGCATGCAAAAACATTGCTACAGTTTTGATGGTGTATGCCATATCCAAATATTGACATCGTTGAAATAGTTAGTTTTATTTACATACTCGTACACCCAGATTCTAGTTAATGAACTGAGGCCATTCAACTAAAACTGACTCGATCTTGAGCTTGACTTCTAGCGATTCTAGCATATGCAAAATCTATCCATACTAACATTATAAATGCGAAAGTGTGTCTGTCTGTGTGTTACCTCTTCACGCCCAAACCGCTAAACCGATTGTTGAAATTTGGTATGGAGATACTTTTTATATCAGTCCTGGGAAAGGACATAGGATACTTTTTATACGGAAAAATGTACGGTCCCCGCAAGATAAAGAGATTTTGGCGCAACGGAGTTGCGGGCGTAATCTAGTAGAATATACTTTTCTGTGAAACCCTTTAACCCTGTAAAACGAAGTTTTTCGAAAAAGTAGACTATTTCAGAAACTTAATGTTTCAGAAAAAAAGACTATTTGCGTGTGCTATAATCTAAAATCAGAACGAAATAAAGTATGAGTATAATAAGGCCATACCTCTCCGGCGGCCTTGAGCTCCTCCCTGGCTTTGGTATGTTTGGTGGTGAGCCGCTGTTGCTCCGCTCGGTACCGCCTCTTCTCGTTCTCTTGGAACTACAAACATAACACGTCATATTGTATTTACAAATATCCGTAGCAGACGCAATCTTATTTCTATTATACCTAGCTTACTTAACTAAATCCGGTTATTAGCTTTGTCCACACTGGGCCTTTTTTTGTTCATCAAGTGTTGACTACGCGCTATAACGCGGCATGCATTATATGCATGCCGCGTTATAGCGCAGTCAACACTCAACAGCGAACGTGAGGCATGCCCGTGACGCGCGTTGAAATCGTAGCACTCGCTGACACTTTCAACGCGGGTGGATTTTGACGCATTCAATTATTGAATATGCCAAAAGAAAGTTGAATAAAAAGAAGATGACGAAAATTGAAGATTAAATTGCATAATGTGGATAGCTATTCGTCATCTGTGACTCTCAGTTTGGTACGGACTATTGGGAAACGACTTTTACCGCCGTATTCAGAGACATTTAAAACTTTAATTTTTTCACACAAACTCAGTACATTGCCAGTAAACTCTTGATCGGCACCTATTGGCCGTTAAGCTCAATTTATACCCGCGCGAAATGGAGTGAAAGCGACCTTTTGCAACGAAACTGTACCTACATAGCACAATGAACTTAGAAACAAAGAGCCTTAGGCCGGCCGGACCGCATCTTGCAGTTGAACGTTGAGACTGACTGCAAGATCTTGCAGTCAGTCTCGTCTTCATATTAAATTCACATCCGCAATACACGGACCGCTCGGGCAGTTCTTGAGTGGTCGGTGCAGTCGCTACGCGGTACGGTGCCGTGCGTTCGAACAACAAAGATATTATGTATTCGACTGCTTGATGCGGTCGTGTTGCAGTCATGTACGACTTCAACGCGACCGCTCTAGAGCAGTCGGTCTCGACTGCACATAGCGGTACGTCTATACTCTATGGCCTTAGGGCCAACCCACACGACATCGCAACGACAAAATGTCGCTGCAGCTTTTTGAAGTGCGTTGTGGTACCGATAAAATGCCGACGTGGTTGCGTTGTCGCCAGTGGTTGCGATGTGGTTACGTACGAAAGTCTATGAAACGGAGGGGGGGAGAGCGCGGGCGGTGTGCGTGCACTGTCGTTGCATCGACGCAACGCGTTGCGATGTGGTTGCGACGTGGTTGCGATGTGGTCGGCCGTGGTTACGTCTGACAAGTTATCTAACAAGTGGTCGACAACGACTGCAAAATGTGGTACTTGTGAATGGTCCAGTTCATTTACAATACGAAATATACGCCCGACCACGTGGTGTGGTTGTGGTTGTCGTGTGGTTGTGGTACGTGTGGGTTGGCCCTTAGGGTTCCAACATGTAATTTGACGTACCTTCTTGAGCCGCTCCCGCTCGTCCTCGTGCGAGGGCGTGGCGCCTATCCGTAGCGACTCGCGGAACATCATCTCGCGCGCCTTCTGCTCCGCGCGGATGCGCTTCGGCAGCGACCGCTTCTCGAGCGCCTGACACTTCGCCAGCTCCTCCTCCTTGCGCGCGTTTTTCCTGCAACAATAAAATAAAAAATAAATAAAATAAAATATGTTCAATTCAGATGACTAAGATCCATCCAACATTGGTTTCAAACGTTAAGAGGCCGGGTACCCTTGGAATTTCTCATACATACGTAATACCAAAATCATTTTCTCATACGAAAATGCGCGGGTCAGCTATTATTTGTATGATGATAAATACTTTATACTTTATAGTTTTATATTCTTAGCAAATTTATTATTAACTTTATTTTTTATTTTATTTTTTCAGTCAGTTTCTCTGATGCCATCGAAGAAAATCCAGAAACAGAATGATACAGCCTTGTATAAAACCTGTAGAAAACACATGAAAAGAATCTGCTATTTGCATAATCGAGTAAAACAATTAAAAGGAAAAGAATTGTTGAATGACTTGACTGAAAACAAATCAGTGCAATCTTTGATGAAGAAATTAAGTCCTTCATTTGCATTGATGTTGCAATCGCAATTAAGAAATGTGAAAAGGAAACACAATGGCCGAAGGTGGACAATGGAAGAAAAAATTATAGCATTGAGGCTATATAAAAGATCTGCCACCTGCTACCGACTCCTTCAAAGACTCTGGTGTCTTCCTGCACCAAGCACTTTAAAATCACTATTATGCAAATTTGAACTAAATACAGGTATCAACAGCAAAATTTTCAATGGCTTAAAGAAATATCTCAGAAAACAAATTCCATCAGATAATGCATATGTTCTTATGTTTGACGAGATGTCCATTAGGAAACACCTGTGGTACAACAGCAAACAAGATATAATTATTGGGTACCAAGACCATGGATTACAAGGTACAACCCAACAAGAGGCAACTTATGCTCTTGTGTTTATGGTAGCTGGCATAAGGAAAAAAATAAAGCAACCTGTAGCATTTTATCTATCAGGGTCTAATGTGACATCAGATAGATTGGCGGTCCTAATAAAAGAGGTTTGTGAATTTAGTTATTCTTAAAAATGCTTTACGTTTTTGTTTAACATCAAGATGCATATAGTGCAGCAAACTTATCTGGCTGGCATGGCAGCACTATAGCTGAACAAAAAATTATAGATCCTGTCAATTGTCATAGTGATTTTGGTAGTACCAATTATAACCACCAGCCCCCGTAGACAAGTGGCAAAACGCTAACCCTAACGCTACAAAATAGTATGGATTTGACATTAGTATTCGCTAGCAAAGCGATGACTTATGTCAAATCGCATAGGGGAAATACGTACAAAATGACATATATGGACAAAATGACACATCGGGCTTTATTCAAAATTGGCGCGCTGTAGCGCGGTGTTTGACATTACTGCACGTGACGGCCGCCATGTTTGGAAACCTGCGAGACTTCAAGCGCTATTGGTCCAGTCGCGCCATTGCAGTGGAGCAACAAGTGTTTGACGGTCGTAAAAGTTTTTTGTTTACATGGATTTCTGCTTGTTCCTGGTAAGTTTTGTGCATAGTTTCATGAAGGATATTACTCAGTTCGTAGCATTAGTATATTGGCTTGTAATATCAGTAGGTTTTAATACGAGAATCTGTGTTTTCGAGAAATCGTGAATTTGTTTTTGTTTTCAAGGTCTGTAGGACAAAATGACATACCCACAAATCGGACAAAATGACATAATATGTCATTTTGTCCGTTCTCGATATTCTAACAGATAATGTTTTTTAATAAATTATTAATATTACTCAGGTACAATGCCACGTGACTATAAGAGAACAACCAACCGTCAGGCTTGGAGTCAAGAATCTATGAAAAAAGCAATTGAAGCAGTTCAAGCAAATAGGATGGGATGGCTGGCAGCATCAAAAACTTTTGGTGTTCCACAAGCTACGCTTAGAAGACATGCATTAAATGCGAACAAAACTATACTGCCTCATACTAAAGGCTTAGGAAGTTTTAAGTGTATCTTTACTCCTTTTTTTTTTTTTTTTTTTTTGTTGAGGGGGGGAAATACGTTACGTATCCCCCGCCGCGCACGGGGGTGGACGACGGGGGTATGTCGGACTCCCTCCGGCTCAGTCGCCGGAGTTTTACCGACTAAAACCCCCCCATGCCCTCCTTCCAGCCGTGTGACACGGGACCTCTGTTAGCATCTGTCAGTATCTTTACTCCTGAAATTGAAAGGGAATTGGTTGACCACATAAAGTTCCTGGAAACTAGACTTTTTGGATTAACGCGAAAAGCAGTTCAAGAACTTGCTTTTAATTTGGCGGAGATGAACGGGATAAAGCATAATTTCAACAAAGAAAAAAAAAAACGTGCTGGGCACGAATGGCTTGATGGCTTTCTTAAAAGGAACCAGGACATTTCTCTGCGTACCCCTGAAGCTACTTCAGCAGCTAGAGCTCAAGCATTTAATAAACCACAGGTGGCAAAGTTTTTTCAAGAGTATCAAAAACTTGTAAATGATTACAATTTTCCACCACATCGCATCTACAATGTAGACGAATCAGGCCTGACTACAGTACAAAAACCACAAAAAATTATTGCCACTAAAGGTAGAAAGCAAGTCGGCAGCCTTACGAGTGCCGAGAGAGGTTCGAATGTAACAGTGGTCTGTTGTACAAATGCAATTGGCTCGTTCATACCGCCTTGTATGATTTTCCCTCGTAAAAACATGAAGAACGAACTAGTGGACGAAGCTCCTACTGGCACACTAGGACTAGCACAAGAGAGTGGATGGATGAATGCTGAGCTATTTGTGAAATGGTTGAAGCATTTTCAAAAACATACAAAATCCAGTATTGACGATCCAGTCCTACTTGTGTGTGATGGTCATGCTAGTCACAAAAGTTTCGAAGCAGTGACCTATGCTAAAGAGAATGGTATTGCAATGCTCTGTCTGCCACCGCATTGCACACACCGGATGCAGCCATTAGACGTGAGTATTTATGGACCTCTCAAAACCTATTTTCATCAAGAAATATCTAAATGGTTAAAGAATCATCCAGGGCGAGTAGTCACTCACTTACAAATTGGACAGCTGTTTACTGAAGCTTACGGTAAAAGTGCAACGATACAGAACGCTACAAATGGATTTAAAAAAACAGGACTATGGCCCATAAATCCAGAAATTTTTCCAGATTATATGTTTGCACCAGCAGAAACAACTAATATTCCGTTGAATAATCAAACTGACGTTGCTCAAACTCTTGCAAATGCTCCTCCTTCGGCGCTCCAAATGCATGAAGAAGATGCAACTGATGATGGGCAAATACCTGATTCTTCGATAGAACAACATGTCATAAATGCAGAGGCGACCCCCAGTCCTTCAATCTTGGAGATGGATGGAGAAGCAACTGATAATGACAATAGACCTGGTTCTTCTATGGAGCCAAATACGGTAAATGCAGAGGCAGCACCCGACGAGAGACCTGATTCTTCTATGGAGCAAAAAGCTAAATGTTCATTGCTATTTCCCGTGGAGACCATTTCACCAGCGCCACAAGGGCCGTACATTCAGGGCCAAGGTATACGAAAACAGAAACCCCGAAAACACCACTGGCATTTAACATCCACTCCTAACATAATAGAACTCAAAGATGCAAACACACCAAAAGCTCCACCTAAAGAAAAGAAAAGGAAAGTAAAAAAGACTCTTTTTGAAATACCATCTACCTCAGGCAAGCAAGAAATGAAAGCGAAAAAGTCTAGCAGAAAAAAGAAAAAAGTAGAGAAAAAAATTGACAGTGATGATGAAAGCTCTCATGAAAATGCTTTGTTATCAGATGTAGATGATGATAATGACTGTCCGTGTATTTATTGCAATGATCTTTATTCACGATCTAAGCCCGGCGAGTGTTGGCTGAGGTGTCTTGAGTGTTCTCGTTGGGCTCATGCATAATGCGAGTTATGATTAAAAATGAAAACACTATGTCGTTTTGTACGTACTTCCCCTACATTTTGTAGCGTTAGCGTTATCGTTATTGTTTTACCACTTGTCTAGGGAGGCTGATAAGTTTGCTGCATGCTGCTGCATTTAGGATTTAGTTGATACTCAATACTTTACTAATTATTATATTTTTTAGGTATTGAATAAGTGCTTTGAAATAGGAATGCACATTTTTGCAACTCTGTGTGATATTGATGGAGTGAACAGAAGAGCCCTAACAATCTTAGGTGCTTCCAAAAGTCAACCCTATTGCAATATAGAAAACAATGAAGTGGTGGCTATTTTTGATCCTCCCCATTTGTTAAAATGTTTTAGAAACCTATTCCTTAAATATGATTTAAACTGTATCACAAATATTACATCTGATAACACAAAAGGCAATGGTAATTATTGTTTATTATTAAATTATTAATATCAATGATGTTTGCATGTACAGTACTAATATAGTTTGTAAAATTAATGAATTATTAATGTTAAATTTACAGTATTCTAACCAGTGATGATTATTATGACCTAAAGCCGTTTGAGCATCTATTTAGCTATACTTCATATTTCTTTCTGTTTGATTAATTGAAGTGAAACTTAATATTGAGCTAACTTACTATTATATTAATAATATAATATAATAATATTAACTTAATATAATTTCTAACAAATTTTTATTTATTTATAGGTATTGCAAAATGGACTCACATTGTAGATTTTTACAACTTAGACAACATGAACCCAAATTTCGTGTTTGCTCCAGTTTTAAAAAACGACCATGTAAACCCTAACACAAAAAAGAAAATGAAAGTGAATGTAGCTGCTCAAGTGCTGAGTCACTCTGTAGCAGCTGGTATGTTGGCCAAAATATCAAAAGGTGTGTTGTCTATTTATACATATTATATTGGTTTGACTGAAGTGCTTGCCCCCACTAAAGCCCATGTAGTATGTACTATTAGAGAAGTTTATTCCTAGGCAGATTGGGGGGGGACCTACGACCAAAATTTAATGACGTTGGTATGTCAACTGCCTAGACCCTAGGAATCAAACAAGCAAATGTTGTTGCACGGAACGGCAACGTCGCGCGGTTGTGAAAATCGACAAAATTTGGCGGCTGAAGTGTTTTTCGCTGATAGCGCGAAAACCGTAGAACCTAGGATTTTGATCTATTTGGAGCATAGTCTCTCATTCTAAGCTACGATTTGAGATATTTTTGACGACTCTCCGTTCAGTAGTTTCCACGCTCCAAATGGGCTTGCTGACGGGTCGCGACGGCAGCAAGCCCGTTTTCTAAGGCCTGTAACTCGAGAACTATTGAAGCTACATTAATATTTTTTTTGGAGCAGAGTGCTCTAAATAGGGCTCTATTGTAGAGTTTTTAATCATAATCCAAATCATTACCGTTTCAGAGATCTGCGTGGGCTTGCTGACGGGACAGGACGCCAGTAAGCCCACCGGTTAATCACGTCTAACTCCTTTCACATTCTAGTTTCGAAGTTGATTTCACGGGAGCAGAGTGCTCCAATTTTGCTCGAAAATTTGAACCACAGTACACGATAGTACTATCAACGGTTCCCGAGATCTAGCTTGGGCGTGCTGACGGGACAGGACGCCAGCAAGCCCACGGTTTTTAGCTCGCAGCGTCGTTCGTATTAATGCTCCAATTTATTTACTTGACTGTAGAGGTGCTCCATTTTTGCTCTAAATTATGATATATTGAAAATACACCTAGCTCGATTGGGCTTTCTGGGGGGACGCACACTGAAGAATCCACTCCAGTTTTGCCCTGTTTTCATGTTTTAAATACCCATGAAACTATGTAGTCTACATTTCATACCTACCATAAAATATCTGTTTAAGTATATAATTGTTTAGTTTTTATTTTTTAATTTTCAGGAGAATTGTCTGCAGATGCAATAATAACAGCCGAAGTAATATCGAACATGGACAAATTATTTGGCGCTTAACAGCGATACGGCTGATCTCCGAAGAGGTAAACCGCATTCCACAAATATGACATCAACATCACCTCATATGAAACATTTTGAGGAAATGAAATCATTTTTCGAAAATTTAAAGTTTGTGGGATGCCGAAGCTCACCGCCTTCGAAAGATCAAAGATGGATGGATATGGACTATGAATGGCATTATAAAAATATTTCATGCGCTTAAAAAAAAACACAACATTCGATCACTGGCAACTCGACGTCTCCAGCAGGATCCATTAGAAAATTTATTTGGCACTATTCGTGCTAATTGTGGTGCAAATTGTAACCCGACGTCTTCATAATATTTTATTGGTGGGCTGAAAACCACCATAATATCAAATTTAGCCCACATAGAATCAGGAAATAATTGTGAAGACGACAATTACAGTACGATTATGTCGAATTTTAAGGACTTGTTTTCGTCACCACACACCACAAGCCAAGAAAATAGGGAACATTCACATATTATATCCGACATGCTTGCTTCAGTGGACAACACATTTGAAGCAAGTTTGTCGGACTCTGCGGAAATGCAGGCTTGTGCCTACGTATGTGGGTTTATCCTTAAAAATCTTAAAGTTGCTTGTGGTGATTGTGAAAAATCACTTAAAACCACAAACATTGAAAATGTTCATTCATTTATAGAATTTAAAGAGTATGATGACATCAAGAAGATATTAATTTACGCGTCTAAAAATTTAATAACGTGCGTTGAAGAATGCGCCAAAATTTGTAATAGTTTCTTCTTGATGTCATTACCAAATCCTGATTAAAAAAAAAACAATAATACAAAAATGTATAGTGACGTAAATTGTGAGAAACATGCTCAAACAAATATTAACTTTTTATATAGTAGTGTTTTTCATATATGCGTAAAGAGATTTTGCACCTTACAAAATCGAAAATATGTAGAGGCCGTCAGTGATCTGTCTTTAAAAAAGAAAATAGACATTTAAAAACATAAGTAAGGTTCACTGTTTCTTTTATTCAATTATTTTATTTTGTAAATTTCGGTTGCTATTTTATAAATATTATTATGTATATACCTATATAAAATTTTATTTAGAAATATTTTTAAAGAACATAGAGTGAGTTTTACTTATGTTTTAAAATGTCTAGTTTCCTAAAAGTATTTGGCTATGTCCGTTATTTTCTCAATTTATTGTATGAACAGGATTAACTGTCTACTTACATTCACTGACTCCACGCACTGTGGTTACTTATCAGTGGATAGATTACTTATTAATATGTAAACGCAATCTTGTCCACGAATGCATTATAAATGTTTCACTACAAAAATGTAATTAAAAATTAAAGCATGGGTGAAACATTTATTTTGTCTTCCAATCTTGTTGATTTTAAGATAATATTTCATTAGTTTGATAAGTTATTCAGTAATTTATGTAAATAATCAGGAAATATTTAGATAATATAACAAATTTTGTAAAATAAATCCAATTAGTGTTATTTTTATAACCCATTTACCCTCCCCATACTTAATATGGAAAATTTTAGGAAACTAGAAACGAATCTGCAATACTACTACGGAAAAGTAAATAGTGCGTGTTACTTTTCCGTAGTAGTATTGAAGATTCGTTTCTAGTTTCCTAAAATCTGCACGTCTAATCAGAAGCGCTTTCAAATCTTCCCGCTTTGAATAGTTTTATGGGACACAGTTAGATGGCAGCACAGTCGAATTCTGTCTAATTTTTTTTGTACGTAGCTGTCATTCTTACCGCCAGGTTAAAAGTATTCTGTGGGCAGCACACGAAGCGGGCCGAACGTCTCGACGAGTACCAGCTAGTGAGGCGGGGCGACGTGTGCGGCAAAATTTCCCGGTAAGTACATAATATATTTCGTATTTTTAAATATTGTTATTTCACGTCTTACATGCATCACAAATATTTTTAAATAATCATTTGAAAGAAGTATTTCATCGTAATGACTTCTAGGTTACACTCGAAAAGTTTATTTCTATACCTATCTAATATATAAGTGATTCGGACGCAATTTGCTTAGTTATAATTAAATAAATGACGTAAATTAAAGCTTAAAGAAGTAAATATTAACTAGTGTAGTAGGTAGTAGTGACCGGCAGAAAACTGTTATACATATTATTATGACAGATGGATAACGATTTTCTGCCGGCCGCGGCTATTTTGAACTTTATCTTTATAGCACTAAGGTCGAAGTTGCTTGTGGATCATTTTTTTCTTACGGACGGCCTAGATTTTTGTCACGGTCAAGGGGTTAATAATGAAATACGTTGTAATTTTTCAGATATCGCAATGTCTAGAAGAGATAAAATTATTGCTATGGCGCTTACGGAATCCGATCCACAGAGAGCATCTCATACTCCTCTGCCAGTTCAATCTTCAATCTCAATCCAAGATTCAGATGCTGAGACAGTGACGTTGCCTGATATTCAAAAAGAACCAAATTTTACAGATATAAATAAACTTTGGTCCCGTCCTCTATGTTACAACGATTTTAAGACGATTTTTGATTTTCGAAATGAATATTGTAATTCCTTTAACATAGTTTCAGATATTGACTTAAATAATCTTGTTTCTAAAACTCAACAAATAGTACATAATATTGTTACACGTCAATCTTTGAAGTGTTATGAACAGCTTCTATTATCCGACGAAGATGATTGTGTCGGCAGTAAAGTTGACATATTTCAAGATTCTGATGATAGCGTGAAAGACAAAGATTATGAACCTGATTGTTCCACGGATTCCGACTCTGATTTATTCAATTGCAGTGAACCTGGTCAAAGAGTTATAACATTTAATGCAGAAATTCACAATAATCAAACAAATACTCCCAAATACAATCACGGTAACCAAAAAAATAGACCAGGTGCATCAAATCAATTAGAAGAAATACAAAAGGATCTTGATGTTATTATTTCCGAAGACTTATTGCCAGAACTTGGTACAAGTCAAGTAATTCCATTAGTCAATGAAGAAAATACAAACAATAGAACAGAAAAAGAAATAGTTAATGACGAGACAGAACAGATAGAAGAGCAATGTGTCAATGACAGACGAGAAAATGAAAATACGGAAACTGCAAATGGGGAAAACGGGGAAGTAGAATCACCATCTATAATATTACCTGTAAATGAAAAAGGATTTACCAAATCAGGCCAACCAAGGAAAAGACGTGCATATGATATTAAATTAGGTGAACGTATTAAACAAAAAAAAGAAAGCGCTGATGCAAAATTAGCATTAAAACCACCATGTAGTAGTGATAAATGTAGAAAAAAGTGTACGACAAAGTTTACAGAAGAAATGCGAGCAGATATCAATGACCGCTACAAAAATTTGAATTGGGAGTCAAGAGGGTTATTTATAAAAGGCGTGGTTGAGCCATATACCGTCAAAACCCGAACAAATGTGGATAGCGTACCCAAAAAAAGGAATGTCTCTTACCGATATCATTTTTGTGTTGACAATGAAAAAATTTAAGTTTGTCAGTTTTTTTTTTCTGACAACGCTCGGATATAAGCCATCAAATAATAGACACCTTCATTTGGCACTCAGTAAGGAAATTGATGACCAAAGAGACAAACGGGGAAGCCACATACGTAAAAATATATTCGACAAAAACATAATTAAAGAACATATTCAAAGTTTCAATCCAACCATATCACATTATCGCCGCGAACATGCCCCCAATAAATTTTATTTACCCAGTGACTTAAATATTACGATGATGCACCAATTGTTTATATTCCAGGCAATCAAAATGTTGTAACGGATTTCAGCATTTATCTCGGAGATTAAATCTAGACGCTTTGGAAAACTTTTTTGGGTCAATCAGGCAGCAACGTGGCTGTTGCACTGAACCAACACCTATCTGCAGTGTTTTTGGACGATCAAACAGATTATCGAGTTAATTTACCAGAGGAAAATGCTACAACTTAATGTGTCTCCGGGTACCTATTGTTTAAATGCTTAAATAAACATGAGTATGTCAACTTAAACGAAGCATTGCGGTCTATCCCTGAATTGGGAGAAACTAATTTATTTACTCGTTATAAAGCCTTTAACAAAAATGCTTCATTTCACGACAGTTTGAAAATGCCTCCGCAAATGTTTCAGGCAGAATTTTGAAGGACTCATTCAAATGAATCCTGGAAATCAACTTTACGATTTATAAATACTACCGCGGGCGGCTTTTGCAGCGGCAAATGTGGGTATATCAGCCGTAAGACGAGAAAAATTCACATCGAAACCATCCCAAATTAAAACGAGGGAGACATTAGACCCTATAATCGCTAGCAACGTCCAGACGAATAGTTATATCACAGTCTATGGAACTTACAGTCGGCTAACGGACACGTTTAGACAGAGCAATCGTGCGGGGCGTGCGAGGTGAGAGAGAGGGCGGTAGACGCGCCCAATCTGCCATACACTCGCTTGGGACACGTCAGCCCGGGATGACGCTTTTTAATTTGATTGTTTTAAGTGGTTTTGCATTGTTTGTTGGAAATAATATTGGAAGTCAATTATATGAACAACTAAAGAAGATTAAATTTAATACAAAAACCATGCAATACCTTCAAAAATATGTTTTATCTGAATTTGGAAAGGAGTATCAATTGATTTTAGATGTTCAAACTAGATGGAGCAGCGTCGCCAATATGTTAAGCCGATTTTTAATGCTGCGTGATTGTATCACAAAAGCTCTCATTGACTTGAAGGTCGATGCGGAGTTCACGCAAGAGGAATGGGTACTATTGAGCGAACTCCTCGAAGTATTGGACACTATGAAAATCATAGTTGAATCGCTGTGTCAAAGAGATGCGACGCTATTGACTGCAGACGTAGCCATGAAATTTGCCCTTGAAACTTTAGACAACTTGAAGTCTAACTTGAGTAAAGAGATGTCCACAGCCTTGAAAAAGAGATACCAAGAAAGACGTCTACTTGAATCATCTATTATGCAATATTTAGCAAATCCAAATACATATTTTTTTAACATTGACAACATGAGCGATGAATATTTGAGTTTTTTTCGGCGACCTGATGGTAATGAAATGCATGACAGAATTGTAAAATTGTTACATCGTACATCTAGCGACTGTTCTGCTGATGAGGAAATTCATGATTGTGAAGTTCTTACTCAACCAGCATCTGTTGAAGCACAGGGGTCTCAAGGCCAGCAATTGAGTAAGAAAGATTTGCTTAATTTGGCAATTAAAAAGGCGTTGTCTGAACCCGGGTCTTCTAATACGACTGCGAGTAATAGAGATCATCATGATCTATCAACAGTTGTAAGAGTTGAAATAGCATTGTGGGAAAATGGAGGTGAACGAGGTCGATATTTGTCTCTGGCTTATAAACACTTATCTACTATTCCTCCCACTAGTGTGGAACCAGAGAGAATATTCTCCTCTGCTGGTTATATTTGCAACCGTTTAAGAACTAGACTGAGCGACCAAAGTCTAGATGCCATCATCTTTTTGCGCACGTATTACCAACAAATGAAGAAATAATAATGTTCCTTATTAATAATTACGTTCCTATTTTATTTTAAGACTGATTTTATGTGTGTTTTTTTAACTCAAAGACTTATTTTTAGGTAAGAAAATAAATATCTTCTTTTGACAATACCTTACAAAAACAAGTACAAAGTATTATTAATAATTACGTTCCTATTTTATTTTAAGACTGATTTTATGTGTGTTTTTTTAACTTTAAGACTTCTTTTTAGATAAGTAAAAAAATATCTTCTTTTGACAATACCTTACAAGCACAAAGTATCGTAAAAGGTTTAGCCAAAGATATTGTTTAATTTTATTACGATTCAACTTTTTATTACACAATCTTTTGTAAGTCGAATTCATAACTTGTTTTGTCGAGTTATTATTGTTTTGGTTGATTTATTAATAAGAAAGAACAATTGAAATAAAGAGAAAAAGTTTATTTATTGTTAACCTATTCACATTTTTATTAAAACTGTGCACAAATAAGGTAATGTTTTTCTTTTTTTAATAACCTTTCAACTTGAGTACCGAAATTCCCGAATTTCCCGGTTTTCCCGGTACTGGCTTAGATCGGTACCGGGAATTCAGTAACACTCCTGAGTACCGGGAATTGCAAAGCCTAGTTACAAGCCGCGTCGACGGCTATGATTAGTTAATGTCGTGTCAAATAGCAAGTTTTTGATGATCTAGAATTGTGAAACTCTCGGAAAATAAGACCTCTGTATTTAGAATACTATAAACTTGATGTAAGATTTTTTACATTAAAAACATTATTATACATTTTTAAATATAAATTTTGATATAATTATAAATATCAATAATTGATATTAAAACTAGCGGAAAAAGCCGAGGAAAAAGCTAAAGTAGCTATTGAACTCATCGATAAGAGGCGTGAGTAAGTTATAGTAATCAACAGGTTATGGGCCCAATTTGTGAATTTAATAGTGCACAATATTTTGCATCAAAATTTGGCCGACACAATGGACGCGCGGTCAATGTGTGTCGAAAAGTTTGATGGAAACAATTTCCATCAGTGGATATTTCAGATCAAATGTGCTTTAAAAGCCAAAAGTATCGATATAACTATTAAAAAACCAGAAGGAGAATGTGCAACATAGTCTAAAAACGATGATATTACTTATTATATTGCCTTCAAAACCTGCAAATTTGTTTAGATATGCTTAAAGCAACAGTCGAAGAATTTTGACGGCTGATGTAGCACTTTAATTACTCATCAAATCCTTAGTAAGCCCAGGTACCGCCACAGGGAATAATCTGGCAAGTGCTTTATTCAGGTGATTTATTACAGTATTAAAAAAATTCCGAATAAATACTTAAACAAAACAGTAGAGCAAGACGATGACGACTATTATAAGCATAAAACATGTCATATCAAGTCATAACGATGATGAACAGGATTGCAACACTAGGTTTGAAAATAGTAGCTCAAAAACCTTTCCTGATGAGGCTGACATTCAACCGTTAATTTTAAAGAGAAACTAGGATGTTAACGAGATGTCAATCAAATTGTAAGATTGCCAGCTAACTAGCACCGCTGCTGAGTGAGAAATGGCACTCTACGAACACGGCGGAGGCTTTGGCAATATTTTGAAAAAAACTTTAAATCGTCTACAAACTATCCCAGCAACCAGCGTAGAATCGACAATCGCTTGACGCTTTTATGTTTTTAAGATCCCGGTTCTTGGACCTTTAAAAATTTACACCTTAAAAATATACAACCGCTTCGGAAGGAACTTCAGTATATTATTCAAAGCAGTAGTCCCACGACAGTTAGCGCACGCACGAAGCGGAAAACGCCGACATCGAGGGAG
Source organism: Polyommatus icarus (assembly GCA_937595015.1). NCBI lineage: Eukaryota > Metazoa > Arthropoda > Insecta > Lepidoptera > Lycaenidae > Polyommatus > Polyommatus icarus. The sequence goes on along the minus strand of OW569322.1, from coordinate 21,800,176 downwards.
GTGCCGCATGACACGAAGAAGAAGAGTCGACATCCTCGGATAACGGAAATCACGCCCGCTTACCGCAATCCAGCGGAGAAACAACGCCGCAGTAGTTGATCCCGAAGAACCGGGCTTTATGATGAACAGCATTCACAGTACACCTACCAGAAAGTGCAACTGTGGCTTGGAAATGAGCTGTCTCCACAAGAGTGGAAACATGTAGAAGGCAGCTTGGTGCTAAGAACAACTGATGATTGGTCCGCACCGGAGGTCCTCTAAATAATAATAATTATTAATATTTTGCCGATGCCCTAAGGAGCGTGAATGTGGATGTCTCAAAGCAATGCTCAATTATGTTCTGCGGCACGCCTCCACTGCCAAGGGCAATATCTAAACGGCGTGTCTCGTGAGAAAGACGATGGTGAAAATGTAGACAATGGTATGGACTGTAGGTAGTGGTGAAAATAATGAACAAGAACAATTCGAAAAAAGGAACTAGCGGCAGCCGAGGAAAAAGCTGGAGAGGAAAAAACGGGAAAAAACATATTTACTTTAAAGTTATTAATAAAACTGTCAAGTAACCAACTTCTCGGCGTCAATTTTAAGACCAATAATTAAAATAATTTTCATGACGCAGGTGAAATAGTTTTTAGTGGTAGGAAAGCTAAATGGGCACACTTAGTTGACTTGTGTGAAATAAACACAAACCTCAATTTAAATTTCCCAAAAATTACGAAAACTCACATTAATTTAAAATATGAGACGAACATGAGGGTAAAATATACTGCTGAATTATTAAGCTGCACAATCTCCTCAATTTTAGCATTGCGAGCTAGTGATATTTTACCTTTGGATACAGAAAAAGCAAACTCGTTAATGGACACTTCGGATGTAAGTAGTCAATTGGACAAGTTATTCGATTGCACAAATGGCCCTAGTGGACCTAAGGAAAAAAAATATATACACAACAATATAGTACAATGGTAAAAAAATTTGTAGAGAGAATTTATTAAAATGCTTGGTGGTTTCAAATTTTCAAAACCAGACAGCCAAATAAGGTTACGCTGTGTTAGGTGTGTGAACGGGTATATCATAACAATTAAATGTTAGTTACAAGATATACGGGAAATTGCGAGTGCTAAAGATTTTAAAGATATAAATTTAAGACAATGTAATCAAGACGTAGAAAGTAGAAAATCTCTTTGGTATTATCAGGCAACACTGCCCTACGAAACCCAACAATACACCATTTTCCTTCAGCATTAAAATTTTCTATAATTACGAGAATGACTTCTCCATTGGGAAAAGGTTCAAATTATGAGTTGGATGGAAATCAAATATTTAGATTTTCACGACATTATTTAAAAAAATAAAAGTGTAAGTGTGTAAATTAAAAATCAATAATGATATCAGATAAGCCGAATATCGATGAAACCGAGTGTAATTTTAACGAAATTCCCGAATTACATAATATAAAAGATTGAAAAGGAAAGATCTCGAAGAAATGTTTATGAGCTTCGAAAAACAACCAACTGTATATTATGTCCTATAAAAAGAAAACAACTGCATCGAATGCGCAAGGGCCCTTAAAGCTGACGACCCACCTAAAACTCCATTTGTCTGTTCAACTAAGGAGACGGCGGTGGCTACATTTACCAAGTCTCGCAATTCGTACACACCACACACGCTTGAGAGTACTGAACATCAGATTATCCAATTGGATAATCTAAGGAAGCGCAAGTTTTTTAGTTTGGCTTTCGATTCCATGTACCGACATTTCAGCTACCTACAACGGTGTTTGTTAGATATTTATTTTTTTATTCACGCCATGAAATAATGCTATTTTTAGAGCAAAATAATAAAGTTTACCCAGAATTACAAAAGGATTAATGGAGGTGTGTTAATCTGACATGCTCGAGTTTGTCCCTAAATCCCCTCTTATCCTCCCCAACTATATAATATAAAGACATTATCGAATTCGAAATCGAGTAAGCAGCAAGCAGAGATTGTCAAATATGACGTACATAATATAGTTACTGTTTTTATTATTACTGGGTATGTTCAGTAGTGTAAAAACAGGAGAAGTAGTAGTAACTGTCAAGTAACCAATTTCACGGCGTGAATGTTAAGACCAATAGTTAAAATAATTTTCATGACGCAGGTGAAATAGTTTTTAGTGGTAGGAAAGCTAAATGGGCACACTTAGTTGACTTGTGTGAAATAAACACAAACCTCAATTTAAATTTAACAAAAATTACGAAAACGCTCATTAATTTAAAATATGAGACGAACATGAGGGTAAAATATGCTGCTGAATTATTAAGCTGCACAATCTCCTCAATTTTAGCATTGCGAACCAGTGACCTTTGGATACAGAAAAAGCAAACTCGTTAATGGACACTTCGTATGTAATTACTAATTACTTAATTAGTCAATTAGACAAGTTGTTCGATTGCAAAAATAGCCCTAATGGACCTAAGGAAATGCAAAAAATATATATAAGGGAAAATGTTCACAAAAACATGCTTGGTGGTTTGAAATTTTCAAAATCAGATGTAGCCAAATAAGATTAAGCTGTGTTAGGTGTGTGAACGGGTATATCATAACAATTAAATCTAAGTTACAAGATATACGGGAAATTGCGAGTGCCAACGATATTAAATATATTTTAAGACAATGTAATCAAGACTTAAAAGAAGAAAATCTCTTTGGTATTATCGGGCAACACTGCCCTACGAAACCCAAAAATACACCATTTTCCTTCTGCATTAACATTTTCTATGATAACGAGAATGACTTCTCCATTGGGAAAAGGTTCAAATTGTGAGTCGGATGGAAATCAAATATTTAGAGTTTCACGACATTATTTAAAAAAATGAAAGAGTAAGTGTGTAAATAAAAAATCAATAATGATATCAGATAAGCTGAATATCGATGAAACCGAGTATAATTTTAACAAAATTCCCGAATTACATATAAGCGAGATTGGAAAGGATCTCGAAGAAATGTTTATGAGCTTCGAAAAACAACCAACTGTATATTATGTCAGCGGATACTTAGCGGATATAAAATCCTATAAAAAGAAAACAACTGCATCGAATGCGCAAGGGCCCTTAAAGCTGACGACCCACCGAAAACTCCATTTGTCTGTTCAACTAAGAAGACGGTGGCTACATTTACCAAGTCTCGCAATTCGTACACACCACACACGCTTGAGAGTACTGAACATCAGATTATCCAATAATAATTGGACAATCTAAAGAAGCGCAAGTTTTTATCAGATTATCCAATAATAATTGGACAATCTAAGGAAGCGCAAGTTTTTTAGTTTGGCTTTCGATTCCATGTACCGACATTTCAGCTACCTACATCGGTGTTTGTTAGATATTTGTTTTTTTATTCACGCCATGAAATAATGCTATTTTTAGAGCAAAATAATAAAGTTTACCCAGAATTACAACAGGATTAATGGAGGTGTGTTAATCTGACACGCTCGAGCTTGTCCCGATTTCGAAATCGAGTAAGCAGCAAGCAGAGATTGTCAAATATGACGTACATATAGTTACTGTTTTTATTATTACTGGGTATGTTCAGTAGTGTAAAAACAGGAGACGTAGTAGTTACCAATGGAGTGGTTGAATTCGAAAGGTTAGATAGCTGGGATAAGAAATGCTGGAATACTAGTTTGCTGCACTGTTATTTCCGGTCCGTTCTTAAATACATTAAAATATAAATCACTTAAATAAAAAAAATGACATAACTATAGATAAGTAACTTAAAATAATGAATTGGTGGGAGCTGTTTGTCAGAAACGCATTTCTAGACATCGTAATTTTTATGACGATATCTTAACTAAAATCACTATAGTGCGACAGGATGTCGAATTCTCACAACAGTGGACGAAACGAGGGAGCTTTTCAGCGTGGACAGCCCGCTAGGAGCAACCGCAATCAGCACCGTGCTTTCGAGCACTAGCGAGAGCGCGCATTACAAGAAGACTGGAAATGCAGTAAGAGACTTTGAAAGTCGTCGAGTTAAACCTCGAGGTCCGACGCAAAGGCGCCAAAAATGGAAGGCTGCAAATATCAGGACCCCGAAGGAGAAGAAAGAAGTTAAGCGAAGATGCTGCAATCTCATAAAATTTCCGCACTACTGAAGAAACCGCTCCAACTGATGAGCCATTGTATGACCTTGGACCAGACACAAGTTCAGTTCCAGTCCAAGAGGTATATGCACAGAATTATGAATTTGCTGGGTTCATCGACCAGGTGGAAAGAACTTATGAATCCCTGAGAGGGATCGATCCTAGACTCGACAGACGCATGCCATTTAGCATGTTTCAGCATTTAATATGTTCAATACTGAATTGTTATTTAATAGATTTGACATTAGCAAATGGCGAAAGGGATAGCGTAGACGTGTCGATTGACTATCGATAAATTTTTTGTAATATCGATAATGATGGCGACATCACGTAATGAATTTTCTTTTATTTCTACGTTATTATTTTGATATTTATTTTTATGTTTATCGATTTTTATTATTGTTTTATATAGCATGTCAATCTGGCGTATTGGAGAAGATCCACCAGAGGAGTACCTAGACCTCCTTTATGGAACCGTGTCGGAAGGTGGCTCCGATGTAGGGTCTTCAGATGATGAAGAGGACTACCTGGAGGACGAGGTTGGTATCCTCCAGGTATGCTCCTGCGTATCAATTATATTTTTTTTGTTGCTTTCATAGTGAGGTGCCTGGTGTGGTGCCCTTATTCGACGAGCACGGTGCGCAGATCGATGAGGCGGACAAAGAGTATTTTGCCCCTGATTCCCACCTATTGTTCTATGTGGCTGTAGAGCATGAACGATGCAACTGTACGAGGAACTAGTGGGAGAAGGGGTGGCCGAAGGGGAATCAGGGGTGTGCGAGGACGGAGTGGAAGGGGTAGGAGGTATCCGAACCAGGGCCGCAAGGGAGTACGGTAGTGGCAGGTGGGTGAATCACTCAACCAAATTTGGCTTAGTGATGCCGACGTCTCTCCCGAATTGGTCAGTTTGGTGACGGATGTCGTGATGAGACGGCAGAGATCGCAAGATGACACCGTGGTCAAAGGATGAATTTGTCGACGCCAGTGATAAGAGGTGATGCTCCCGATAGACTGAAACGCCAGAATCTTGACTTTGAGTGGTATATTGTATTCTAAGCTAAAACTACACTATTTACCTAAGATCTGATTATGTTGTTTTGTTGAGTAATAAGTAATACATATAATAATATTATGTAATAGCGACTCGCTGGAACCCAGATAAACCCTGCGAGGTTTTCGGGTACGGCACATTGTAAAAGACTATTGTTATTATTTGATAAATGAACGCCAATAAAAAAAGAAATGATATTCAAATTCATTATTAATTATGCACACAATAATATAGGATTATGTAATAGCGTCTCGCTGGAACCTCATTGGCATACCTACCTAAACTTACAAGAGCATATAAAATGTCGTATTTATGAAACATACGGCAATGAATAGAGAAGATGTTTACAAACAATAAATATACACAAACAATATACTTTCTCAGTTATTTCAGTTCGAAAATGTAAAATAAATAACATTTTAGACATACATTCTGAAATATTTCAAAAAGTATATCATTTACGACATTTTGTCAAGGAGTATTTATTGTTTGTCATTATTTTCTGAGCTATCGATTGACCTTAGTTTCATAGACGTACACACGAAAATAACTTTAGGTATGCCACGCTCCATACAAAAAGGTTCGATCTCTTTATGCATGCATGTGATATTCGTATAATATAATCGTCCATAAGCTGACGACCCACCGAAAATTCCATTTGTCTGTTCAACTAAGAAGACGGTGGCTACATTTACCAAGTCTCGCAATTCGTTCACACCACACACGCTTGAGAGTACTGACCATCAGATTATCCAATAATAATTGGATAATCTAAAGAAGCGCAAGTTTTTTAGGTTTGGCTTTCGATTCCATGTATCGACATTTCAGCTACATCGGTGTTTGTTAGATATTTATTTTTTTCTTTATACCATGAAATAATGCTATTTTTACAGCAAAATAATAAGGTTTATCCAGAATTACAAAAGGATTAATGGATCTAATACCCTCGAGCTTCGAGCTCTCTTCTATAATAAAACATACTTAATGCAGGAAAGTTATAGTAATGATGAATCTAGAAATATATAGTGAAATAGTTTACAATCGATCTAATGATGAGAGAGAGAGAGGTCAATGCAATGCTTGAGAGATCTGAAGCAAGGATGGCAGCAACTGCACCAACCGCAACACGTCGTGTATAATACAATCCAGCTGCAAACATAGAGCAACTGCAATTCTAGTAGCTGCACTGCCTACTTCAGTATACACCTGTGATCAGATGCTCTACCTCAAAGGATATGTTACAGTTACAAATGTTACGACCTATCAATTTGCCCGTTAAATATAGGAGACGGAGAAACAGTCTGCTTTAACGATCCTAACAACGAAACTTGACCACATAACTAGGTATAGCAAGATTTATAAGACTAGCGAGCTGTCTTGCTGGCTGAGATTTTATCGCGCATTGCAAGCCCGGCCAGTAGACGATCCATTACCCCAGCAAGTTCAAGAACCATTACCTCAGCAAGTACAAGAAGAATCATTACCCCAGAAAGTACAAGAAGAGGAAGTCCAATAAATAGTAGTTAACGTTCATCAACAACAAAACATTGGCAATATGACTATTCCTGGATATTTGCGTATATCTAATATTGCTCGACGCTTTGTTTTCAAAACTGCAGAAATGTACCAGCAAATGCTGTGCCAAAATTAAACTATTCGTGACCTTGGTATAATCATGGATTCCAAATTGTCATTTAATTTTCACATCGACCATATTGTCAATAGCATTTCGCCAACTTGGATTTATATTAAGAATTTCGAAACCATTTAAACAGCTCCACACGTTAAAATCTTATACTTCAGCTTTGTTCGGTCGATATTAGACTTTGCTTGCATAATTTGGAGTCCGTATTACGCTTGTCATATCGCCCGCATTGAGAGGTTTCAGAATAAATTTATTAAGTCTTTAGAATTCGTTGGAAATCATGAATATATCTCTTATGAGACCTCACTCAGTCGACATTCACTAACGAGTCTTGTAAACCGCAGGAAAATGTTTGACCAAATTTATCTTTTTAAAATTATAAATAACCACATAGACGCCTCACACATTTTGGAATGTATTGATTTTAAAGTACCTAGACCTGGTTCTCGTTCACAAAATGTATTTTCGGTTCCTTTGTATAGCTCAATTTATACTAGCAACTGTTTCCTAAAACGTAGCGTTACAATTACAATGACGAATTTAAGGACCTTGATATATATAATATAAGCTTGCTTATTTACGAATTAAAATTACAAAACCTATATCTTTCTCATATCTTTCTGTAAAAAATTTATTTAATTAAGATAATTTAAAAAAATGATTCCTAAATAAAATAAAATAAAATAAATAAAATATGTTAGGTTACATTTATTTCGTATGAATAAGCTGTTCATACCAAAACTTGCACGAGTTTGCCAACCCCGTATGGTAAACAATGAATGGGAAGATCTACTTAATGTGCAAATACCTCTACATGAACACTTTAACAATGCTCATACGTGGCAGTTACTAAGAACATAACTCGCAAGGCGTTATCTAAGGCGGTGGTCCAAGTGAAACGCGGTAAGCGATTGTACCGATTGTATTTTACTTTTAGAATGACAAACGTTAGACCTTCAAATAAGTATACGTAAAAGTGATAATTCATCTTAGGTTTAGTCACTATGAGCCCTGTCATCCACGCAACGAAATGCCATGTTCAGGGCAGATGAAATTTTTGGATCATGAGAGGTATGGGTAGTATTCTTGTCTTTTATAGCGGGAAATATTATCTGGCATCGCTTACGAAAACTAGAAACTTTGACAGGAAGCTCTTCTGGTGTTTTTCCTATAAACTACCTTATTCCTTTGCGCATACTCTTATTACATGGACTACATCCATGTACGAGCCCTCATGTGGTTATTTATAGGATCAAACGCAAAAATAATGTAATATATAGAGTAATATACATTTTGTCACCTGTCAGTATAAATAAATAAACGAAATAATCAAATAATTAACTCAACAATACTGACACGAAATGGCATCATGGAATGCATAGTTGGGTCATATTTACCCTTTTGTATGTTTGACCACCCTTATCATCCAGTCCCGACGCACAACGTCTTAGCTGACATTAGAAACAAGGGGGGCAGGGCTTTAACTGCAGCTACTGAGAAGTGTGGCAACGTGACAATATTATTTTCTCAAAATATACGCATTTGAAAATATCACGGGTCATTATGACCCAACCTGGCAGTCGCCGGGTTAATATCTTATGCGACTGGAAATGTAAAAAATATTTGGTTACATCAAGTGCTAAGGGCTCACTACAATGGAAATCTTACAAAACTTTTGAGCATTATAAAGGTAAAACAATTGAGCTAAATTCCCACCAACATTTATGGGGCAAGTGATATTATATTATAGTATATAAAAGTTGTTTTCGGTAACAAAACCATTTCATTCTCGATTAACTAAAACATTGTTAAAAACTAGAGGTTATATTATTTATTATTAAGTTACCTCTACTAGTTTGACATGTTTACATCCGAGATTTCCGGGACTTCGGCACTAAAAAATTTCTTACGTTGGCTATTTCCGTTTCCGCAAATTTTTTCACTAGCGGTTTCAAATTTCTATTAAGTACTTTTCTCGTTTTGTTCTGTGTTTGTTGGACTGTCGGTAAATATAACAAAATTAAATGGGGAAAAGAAAAAGTTCTCGCAAAGAAGACTGAGACTTGTGGAGAAAATTAAGAAGAATTGAAAAGAAACTGAAACTACGAGAAGAAAGTCCGGGGATTCCTCCTCCACCGGCTGAAACATCCCACACAATATGTCAAGAAGACACCCAGGACTTGACTGGTAATTTTACTTACTAAAACTAAAGGTAAGTACTTTAAACGACTGGATGACCCTAGTATATGTAGTAACTAACCGGATATCCTACAAGCCCATATTATACATAAGTACCAACTCTGACTTAGCGCTACCACTAGCGGGTAGACAATGTCAGTTATATACATTTCAGCGCTATCACCCAGCGGATAGACACTTCATTCTTACTTTTCTTGAGCTATCACTTGTGGATAGACAGTTATAAAAGACATTAGCAAAACCCACAACTGACACTGACAAAACTTATAATTTACAGTTGAGAAGAACTCCTGGAAGCCCTGGGTACAGAAGGAGAAAAAGAAAATACTGTTGGTGAGAAGCTACAGCAACAGCTGGCAGATCAATGGACCAACATTATTCACCAGGGACTGGGAAAAGAAGCTAGAGAGAACTTGTCAAAGAAGTATTTTACTCCAGTTAATTTCATGGCAGCTGTACCACCTGTCATGAATGACGAAATAGCAGCCGCTATGAATGAAGCTAGCAAAAAGCGGGATAAAAAAATAGTTTTCCGTCAGGCGTTAGCGGGAAAAATTATGGTCGGTCTAGGTAAGGCACTTGCTTACCTGTGTCCTTAAGGGCAATATAAATACAAAAGATATTGTAGAACAGTTAAACGACGCAGCCAAATTAGCCACACAAGTCCTTTACCAGGACTCTGTATGTAGAATTTTTTTAGCATTGGCTGGGACAAGTACGGTTATAAGGGAGGCGGTTAAAAAAGTAAATACCGACGAATTTCTATTTGGAAAAAATTGTGGAGAGCTTATAAAAGCGGCTCAATCTATCCAAATGGACAGGATCCCAAATAAAAATTAAACCGCCTACCCCAGCAGACAGACAGGGAAACTTTAAGAGCCCACTGCAACCTCATCATCAACAACGCAGCGGGCAAACACTGCGTACACAGGCAAAGGCTCAGATATCTCAACAAGGCCAGAGACCCCAACCACAGCGTAGGAAACCCCAACCCCAGCGCCCCAGCAGACAGGCCCGAGAGAAATATCGCCGATATTAGAGGTACATGCCGGCAAACTAAAATATTTTCTTAATAACTGGCTAAAAATTACCAATGACCCCGTAATCTTGAAATGGGTCCAGGAATACAAAATCCCATTTAATACCATCCCTGTTTACATCGCCAATATTTGTAATTCAAAAACCAAATGGTTCGTTTAGATTTAATATATTAAATTTAAAAATATTAAATCAATGTTTATACATGCCACTTCAAATTAGAGGACATAAGGACAGCATGTAAATTAATTTGTCAAGACTGGTATATGGCAAAATTAGATTTGAAGGACGCTTACTTTAGTGTAGCAGTTTCAAATGAGGCAAAAAGATTTTTAAGGTTTAAATTATACAATAAGTTGTATGAATTCAACTGTTTACCGTTTGGTTTATGTACAGCCCCCTTTGTATTTACCAAATTAGTGAAACCCATATGTACTTATCTTAGGAGTAGAAATATTGTCCTGACATCTTACTTGGACGATGTCATTAATTTCAACTCATCAAAAGAACAGTGTAAAAAAGATATAGAGATGTCGTGCAGATTGTTTCAAGATATAGGTTTTATCATTAACCTTGAAAAGAGTATTTTTACACTAAAAAAAGACATGTACTTACCTAGGTCTAATTATAGATTCAAGAACAATGTCCTTATCAGTACCCATAGAAAAACAATTATCTCTAATAGAAAAAATTAATTATTTCAAGAAAATTAGATCTTGTAAGATAATGGAATTTTCTCAACTGTTAGGAAAATTAACTTCGCTCATATTTTTTTATTACAGTGACTAAATAAGTATGTCACCAATCACCATGGCAACGTCCATCGCTATCCCGTCGCACAAACAATGGTCGCCGACCGCCGTCAGTCTCGAGTTGTAATAATTTACTATAATTTATTCAACTGATGAACAAATGCACTTATCAATATAAAAAGCAGATGTTCGTAGCCGATATGCTCGCTAAGATTCACGAAAATCGGTCGACTCGAGCCGTTTCAGAGGAGTTCAACCACGCACACCGTGACACGAGAATTTTATTTATTAGATCACTCACCGCTTAATCTGCTCGAGCTCCTTGTCGTGTCGCACGAGCATCTGGTGGCGGCGCAACAGGAACTCGTCCTTGAGCTGGCGCTTGGCGAGCTGGTGCCGCTCGTGGATCTGCTTCTCCTCCAGCTCCCACAGCGCCGCCTCGCGCGTGCGCATTATCTGTCCAGGTGCACACAGGTCAGTCAAGACGGTAGTCGTGTTCGTCAGTGCCGGTTTTAGCACTACCAGCGTCTTGGGCGAGATGTAATCGGCGCCCAGGGTACTGGTAGCGCAAAAAAAGTGCGGCCGTTTGTTCGCCTTCGGCGCCCCTTTTTGCCCGCCCAGCGATAAAAAAGGGGTAAAAAAAATATATTTCTATGTGACTAAATAATATGTGCATGGTCTCTCATTTCTGGCAGTTCCACCAGAGTAAACAGAACAAAGGAGTACCTCGACTTAAAACAGATGAGTGCGAATGTCACTTTCGACATGTTTCTCAATGCGCATTAAAGGTGAACGCAGATTTGGCCGCACCGCACGCACCGCAGTCGCCGCATTTCGAATTCTTTATATGAAGTTATAGGCAAGCTCGCATACCTACCCGCGCCGCAGTCTTCGTAACTTCTACATTCTTTATATGAAGAATTCGAAATGCGGCGACTGCGGTGCTTGCGGTGCGGCCAAATCTGCGTTCACCTTAACGCACTAGTACGGGATCGCGCCGGCCGATATTATGACATACTGCGTCAAACGTATAAACGAAATCTCAACTGAATCGGCCTACTCGTTAGTTCTGTTTACTCTGGATCCAGTGGTTAAGAGCGTGGCTCTTGACTCGGAGGTCGTGGGTTCGATTCGCACGCTGGAAACATATTATTCCAAGTTTGGTTAGGACAATGCAGGCTGATCACCTGATCGTGAGCTTTTCACGGGGACACGGGGGGGGGTGGCTGAACGCCGGTATGCGTGTGTGATTGTGTGTGTGTTTGTTGTGTATGTCTGGCAGAGCTCGCTGTGTGACGAACGAGCCCGCGACCCGGGGTGTCGGAGTTTAGTATGATGGGAGATCGTAATGAGCAAAGTATTCTCCGGGTGGGTCCCGGCTCCTCAGGTGCCGGGGAATCCCATGCGCCGTCTTCAGACGGTGGCCGGCCCTCGTATACGGAGGGGCCACTTATTACGAGGAAGGACGAGGGGGCCGCTAAGGCGGCGAAGAAAGAAGAGGAGGCCGCTAAGGCGGCGAGGCAGAGGGCCATTCTAGCCGCTTTGAGTGGCGATGGCGGGAAGAAGAGCGACAGCCCGAAGCCGGCGCCCATTACCGCGCCGGCGGCGGAGCTTTTAACGGACGAAGACGTTGACTTCAGCCAGCTGCAGCCCAACGGGCGCGAGCGGATGCTGAAGTTGATGCAAAAGAAGAAGCTGAGAGGCGACAAGGATCTGCCGCGTGCCCTTTTGACACGCGACGTGATAATGCCGCCTCCTAGCACCGGAAAGGTCCCGATTGGTAGAGACTCCCTTCGCGGTCGAGTCTCCCAACGTGGACGTTACTTACCCGGACATGACAGTGAGGACTGGCTTTCGGACTCCAGCGAAATGTCTGGCATATCGCTGGACTCCGAGAGCTTGCCCACATCCTCGGATTTGACTCGCCGTAAGAGGCGATCTGATGACGACATGGCGCCGTCCCTCAGTAAAGGAGCGGTGCCCAAAGCCAAGAGAGGACGCGGCCGCACCGGTCAACATATCGGTTTGGCAAAGGCGCAGGCCGATTTGGACAGGGAGAAGGAGGCCCTTCGACTCCAGGTCGAGGAGGAGGTAGCCGAAGCGGCCAGGGTGGCGAGAGAGACGCGTTCTTCGCTCCTTGCAAGCCCCGCCGCTATGGAAGAAGACAGGCCAGAGCAGACCAACTGCGCTCTGGCCCAATGTGTTGAGACTTCGCTGGGAACGATCTCCATGGTCGCAGCGAAGTCGAAAAACCTCAAAGGGACGTTCCGGGGGCTCCTCAAGGAGGCGGTTGACGACATACGCGCCACCGTCTCCGAATTGAGAAGTCGCGGAGCAACTGAAGAGATCAAGGCCCTTGAGGCTCAGAATGCGCGGCTCCAGAATGAAGTGGAGTCTTTGCGCAAAGAGCTAGAGGAGCTACGCCGTCAGGTGATGAAGCCGGCCGAGCAGGACATGCGCCAGCTGTTGTCTGAGGTCTCTCGCTCTACCGTAGAGACCTTCAGCAACATGCTGAACGCTCGGCTGGCTGGATTAGAGAGTCGGCTCTTACCGGAGCCAAGACTTCGACCTCCGCTCGCGGCGGACAGAGCCCGGAGTGTTACTTCGGCCGCCGCTGTGAGCGTTGAAGCACCACCGGGCGATATGCCGGGATCCTCGCGGCCAAAAGCCAAGGAGAAGCCGGCTCCGAAGAAGACGCAGCAGCCAGTTGCCGCAGCGGCCCCGCAAGAGGCCCCTGCTGCACCCACTGTGCCAAAGGCCAAAAAGGCCCGTAAGAAGAAGAAGCGGCTCTCAATGGCCGCTCAGGAGGCGGCACAAGGGGGAGCGAACACCAGCTCCCTCCGTACGGAGGCCCAATGGACCACGGTGGGCCCAAAGGGCATGAGTAAGAAGAAAGGGGCGGCTACTTCACCTAAAGCCGCCCCTAAAAGAAAGAAGAAGGCGAAGCTCCGCGCCTCCGCCACCGCGGCCATCACCCTCACGTTGGGGGCGAAAGCTGCGGAGAAGGGCGTCACATATAATGACGTCCTTCTAAAGGCGAAGAACGCGGTGAAGGCGAGCGGACTGGCGGAGCTGGACATACAAAAGCTCGACCTCCGCTTTCGCCTCGCTCAGACCGGCGCGCGCGTCCTCACTATCCCTGGTGAGGGCGCTCAAGCGAAGGCGGACGCCCTCGCTGAGAAGTTGAGGGAGGTTCTCGACCCTGAGGAGGTGAAAGTCGGCCGCCCCGCGAAATGCGTGGAGATGCGCATCGCCGGGCTGGACGACTCAGCGACGACTGCAGATGTCGTAGAGGCGGTGTCGCGAGAAGGAGGGTGCCCGTCCAACTCCATCAGGACGGGCCCAATAAAGGTGGGAAGATGGGGCGACGGCTCGGTGTGGCTGAGCGTCCCCGTTGCGGCCGCTAAAAAGCTCATCAGCATGAAGCGGCTGCGAGTGGGCTGGGTCTCGGCGAAGGTGACACTGCTGGCCGCGAGGCCTAAGCGGTGTTACCGATGCTTTGATACCGGCCACCTGGCGACGACATGCCAGTGCCCGGTGGACCGCAGCCGGAATTGTTTCCGCTGCGGGAAACCGGGGCACAAGGCCGCCGAGTGCCAGGAGAAGCAACCCAACTGCTTCTTCTGCGAGGCACTCGGCAAGGAAAGCGGACACGTCCTAGGAAGCGGTGGCTGTCTATCAGCCAAGAAGCCGCCCCCGCCTACGAAGCGCCGCAGGAGAGGAGCTCCCTCCGACAAGGCTCGGCCGCATGAGCCTGGAGCCGGTGGTGCTGGGGTTAGTCAGCCCCAGCCCGCCATGGAGGTGGAGTAATAGGCCCGTGGGCGGTTGATCGGGGGATCACCGCCCGCACAAAGGGCCCCGAGAAGAAAGCTCCCTAGATGCCCGGGGAGCTCTCGGCGAAGAAAGCGGCGGCAGAACACCAGCCGCCGCAACGGAGATGTGCCGGACGCGGCAAGCGCCGTGAGGACGCGGTGATCGTACAGAGTGCCCGTGTCCCACGGCTGGAAGGAGGGCATGGGGGGTTTTAGTGGGTATACCTCTTGTAGGGAGTCCCACATACCCCCGCCCCTTCCCCCGAAGGGGTGGGGGATACGTAACGTATTTCCCCCCTCAAAAAAAAAAAAAAAAAAAAAAAAAAAGGCTGATCACCTGAATGTCTGGCAAGTAAGATGATCCATGCGTCGGATGGGCATGTAAAAAGTCTGTCCTGTGCCTGATCTCTCGCCGTCGTGTCGGTCGTCCGTCCCACTGGGTTATGAGAGTGAAGGAATAGAGAGTGCTCTTGTGTACTGCGCACACACTTGGGCACTATAAAATCACTCCTGCGTAACTGGCCTGGTTTCAATGAAACCGGCCACCGTCACCGAAACCGGTGTGGGAGTTATTATTACTCTGGTTCCACTCTTCTTACCTGATGCCGCTGCTGCAGGTACTGTCGGTCGGCGAGCGCCTGCCGCTCGCGGTGGTGTTCGTGCAGCCGCCGCAGCACGCCGTCCGCGGCGTCCGCGAGCGCCGCCACGAACGCCCGCTCGCGCGCCGCCTGCTCGGCGTCGAGACGCGCGCGCCGCGTCCTATACGCCTCCTTGCGACGCTCCTTCGCGACTAGTTCCACTTCCTGTACACATATTCGTGGAAGTGCAGGGAAGGTTTACATTAGGAGGAACTACTTATACGTAGTTCACCGAAGATTCTAGTTCGACGCTGTTAAGTATTTGTGTATCATGCCACAAAAAAATACATATTGCGATATAAATGCAGTTACGTTCTTTAGATCATTTAGAACAAGACTACATTCAAAATTCAACAAAACAATGGGTTAATACACAAATGTTTAACAGCGACCAGTTATGACTACAACAATCACCTGTTTGAGCAGCCTCAATTCCTGCTTGAGCGTGTCGCGGAAGTGCCTGAGGTCGCGCTCGTGTTCTGCTCGCAGGCGCTTGCTGTGATGCCGCAACTCCGTCTCGAGCTGCTGCTCGGCGCGCTCGGCGGCGGCGCGCTGCGCCCGCGCCAGCGTCTCTAGGTCAGCTTCGTGCGCACGCGTCAGCGACGCCAGCTCCGCCTCGAACCTGTTGTTTTATTTTACTATTTATTTAGGGTTGGACCATCTGGCAGCACGGGATCGCCTTTTTCCGTCGCCCTTTCTCTTTCTGTCGCTTAAAACTGCCATTTGCTAGACCGAGACAGAAAGCATAATGCGATAGCACGCGGCGGAATCCTTGAGGCTATCGCATTATGCTTTCTGTCTCGGTCTAGCAAATGGCAGTTCTAAGCGACAGAAAGAGAAAGTGCGCTGTGCGACGGAAAAGGCGATTCCGTGCTGCCAGATGAGGTCCAAACCTTATAGCTACATAGGACTACCGACTATCCAATAATATTATACTAACATGCATTAATCTGCATGTTAACCATACGGGCGAGGCCGCCAATTTTTGCTTATTTTGCAATTATTTTTCTCCGTCCTTTGTATTTTAAAAAGTATTGTGTTTATCTTATGCTCGAAAACCGATTCTAACGAAGAAAACAAAACACTCAAGCATGCATTAGAATTATTTAAGTTCCAATAATAGTCTAAAAATATATTTACAATTAAACATAAAAAAGGTAAGAAAATAGCTTAAAATATACAATCCGTCGTGGAAGAGGTGCACTTTAACTGTCGCTGTAGCAGTAAGTATGACAGATTTGAAGATAAATCGGATATGTTATGAATAACTTATATAAATTGCTACTACCTCATCTAATTCTTATAGTATTTTAAGATAACTTTCTTTATAAACTTTTTAAAATCAAATGAATCGTTAGAAACATCAATTATTCTACCCCACATTTCAAACGTCATCAATAATACCGATTTATTATTATCGGGAAGGTAAAATCGGGAGGTGGCAACGCTGAGTTTTTACGTATTCTATAGAAAATCTCGTAATATCCGCCATTTCTCGACAGTTCACATTTGAACCTCAGTTGGGCTGTGTACACAGTTTTTTCAAAGGAAGTGTTTTTGTGACACAAATGTAAGTATTACTGTTTCACATAAAACTATCAATGCATCATGTGAGTAGTCAAAAGGGCCATATTTGGGGCAAAATAAAAACCACATTGTGTGTTATTCACAGAGTTAAGTTTAATTTTCTCAACGCTATGATAGCGTAGACTGTAGAGGAATAAATTCGCTACCATTTTGGTGCTCCAACGTCATATTTCTCAACGCTATGATAGCGTAGGCCGTAGGTGAATAAATTCGCTACCATTTTGGTGCTCCAACGTCACAAGCAGCTTAGATATTCGCCAATTTTCTTTCTCTCGCAAAATTCTTCTGCGTCATATCAGCAAAAATTGGCGGCCTCACCCGTACATAAATACCATATTTTGAAGCTCGTGAATCAATTTACGATCTATCAGTTAAGTAAACGTAAACGATTCAGAAATATTTATTATTACTTACATTAATTTTAGTTAAGCATCTACTTCTTCTCAACAGTCCGTAAATGCTTACAAGTATGCCTACCTCTTGTCCTGCTGGTCCTTGAGCTGGTGCTCCTTGGCGTGGAGGTCCTGGAACTGCTTCTGCTCCTGCTTCTGCAGCATCTTGATCTCGCGGAGCTCCTGCTTGCGGAGCGCGTGGTCGTCCCACGTGCGCCCGCTCTCCTCGTCGCCCCAGATCACCTGATCAAATTACTCATTTACTTAAACATGTTACTTCACAATACGCTTAAGAGTACCATCGAGCGTGGAGCTTAAAAATGCGTTCACAGACGGGTAAGATCATGTCGGTCTGTCAGCTGGGTTTGACATCTTCGCTAGTAGTATAATAATGCCTCCAACACCGGTTTCGTTGAAACCAGTCCAACTACGTAGGAGTCATTGAAAGGTGCCTATATAATATTATGTGCGTAGTAAGTACAAAATATGTGTTTTCTCTTCTTACACTTTTATTAGCCGGCCCCTAGACTATCAATATCTGAGCGTTTCTCAAAAAAAAAAATGTACCATTTTTAGAACATACGATAAAATAAAAAAGTTTAAATATTACCGATTTTTTTATTTTAAGCTATGGGTAAATGTCTACAAAATTTAAAATAGGGGTTGTTTTCAGATATAAAATGTTAATAAAAAGCAAAATCTATTAAAACAAACCCGAGGTGCAGAAAATGTCCTATTTTGTTACTTTGATTATATTACGAAAATTCAATGTTGAATTGTGTTATCAGAAATTTTATTTGATTAAATGGGATTACTAAAGCATAATTTAATTTGTTTTAAAAAAAACTGTCTATTTTTTTTTAACACAAAAATCTTAAAATATAGGCGGTAACATTTCCTTTACGTTACTATTCGGCCACAACTCTTTATTATCTTCACAATATTGAGTCTATATTTTCATCTTGAATTATTTTTTATACATATATAATGCAAAAACGAAGTATTTATTTTTGTCATCACAAAAACATCCTACTAAAATATTAAAAAAAAAAACAAAACAATATGCGCCTGCTTTTATGGGACAGTAACCAAATTGGAATTCTGGTAACAAAATAGGATTTCTTAAACCTAGTCTTCACAGTAGTACAAATAAAAAAATCTGTATGTATTTAAGATTATCATTTTTCTGTTTCTTTACGATCCTTTGGTTAATAAATCAGTATCTGAAACAAAATATTGTTTGTCTAATCTTATTACATAAATCATAATAATCAAAAATATCAATGTTGCTTAAAATTATATGTCAATACAAGATGAGCAAATAATAAAATCTTTAAAAGCTTGGCTACGACTCATGTAATTTTCATAATTATTATAATAATAATCACATAGTCAACACTCTGCCTTACAATTTCCAATTTTGTAACCTTATTTTCCTTATATACGTTACCACTCAAAAGTAACAAAAAAGGAAGTAACGAATCAAGTTAAATAAACTTTTCAACTTGTTTACGCATACAACTAAAACTAATACTCGTTTATGATTTGACTTATGAAATCAAAATTGAGAGCTTTAATGGATCTAAAGGCGAAATAATAATAATATTAGAGCTTACCTGCATTTCTTGGGTAACAAAGACTGGAAATTATTTGGACCACTACGCTAATAGACAACCTTCTGTTCGCGCACGTGGAACGTAAAAGAAATATCAAAACAAAAATAAGATGGATATCGAACTTAACAATTTTGCCACTATACTAAAACATATTTATACCAAAATAGACTGCAAAATTTTAAAAAATATGGTCACAAAAAAGGAATTTCAGAAAGGAACTTTTTCCGCGCTATAATAAAAATATTATTTATTAAATAAATTTGTTCTAATACGACCAAATATTCTTTTTAAATGATTTATGGTCTTGCAGCCCTAAATAAATATAAAAGTTGTTTCAAAAATTTCCGCAAGGCCTTACAAATACAATCAATTATTTGCGAAGGTATGAAATTGGGACACTTAACTTTTCATACAACTAGATTATACGGATTTTCAAAATATTTTTATAGTTAATTATTTATTAATATAATTCCGATTTGTAAATATTTTTTAGTGAATCTGTTTAACTTACTACGTATACAATTTAATAGAAATGGGTAATGGTCTATGTTATTTATAGAAAAACATATTTTAAAATGTGGGACAAAGATTTAGATAGAAAGTACATTTTTTTTTTTGAGAAATGCTCAATAATTATATTGTCAATTCGATTGAAGGCGCGTGATGTCAATATCATACAGAATATCAACCCCAGACGGTCAACAATATTACGGAATACGTGATATTGAGCCATAAAATTGCTTGTCTAGGGGCCCGCTTAGTTTATAATCCAAGAGAACTTACCTTGGAGGTAGTAGTGGTGACTACGACGCCGTCTATCTCAAATTTTCTCGTGCGTTTTCTCGTCTTCTTTTTTAGATTTGCCATGTGAATGTCCTCTTTGGACCTAGAAGGAATTAACATTTATTATTTTATAATCAATTATTTTATTTTACTATAGCTATATTATTTAAATTATTCAGATTTCAATAATTTACTACTATATTTTTATATATTTCTTATTAATAGGATATAAAACAGTGGTTTTATAGGTCAGGCTGGGAAGAAACTTTACCTTTGTATCCTGTTGACTTGTCCGTCTTGAGGTTTCCTCCTCAAGACGACCTGCTCCTCGCCTTCGGGTTCCGGCGGAGTTTCAGCGTTCACCCTGAATTACATATCATCGTTAGGCATCACTTCTTTCATAAACTTATCTTAGAAAGATGATAAAAACTAAAAAAATAATCTGAGTAAACCTAAAAAAATAATCTTAAGCTGCCTTCACATTAAGTCGCGAGTAGTGCGGCAGCCGCGCGACTTCTATACTAAAAAGGAGCTGCGCGGCAGCCGCGCGACTCTTTTGTATAGAAGTCGCGCGGCTGCAGCGCTTCTGCCGCATTGCTTGCGACGTAATGTGAAGGCGCTCTTAGAGCCATCGCAAACAGTGCGACTTGTCGTTGCGTCTAATCGCTGCGTCTGGAATCGCATACACGCGCACACACGACGACAGTCGCGCGTCAGTCTCGATCCAAGGTCCACGTCTGTCGCACGACTCTGACGTCAAGTGTGCGGAGCTTCGAACAAAATATATGAAAATTGTCGGCCGTAGCCTGTCGTTGCGTCTAGTCGTCGAGCTGTCGCAGACGCCTGTCGCATCGCGTGCGCCTACACTTAGTAAACCTACACGAGTCTACTCAAGATGGAAACATGGAGTCTACTCAACAAAACAAACAGAGGAACATTTTTTGTAATAAATAGTGTGAGCTAAGTCGCACTACGCGGTAGCTAACGCGACACAAACTGTCCGTTCTAAGGAACGTGAAGAGCCCACCGACGCCACCGACCCGCTGTCCGACTGCGAGCGCCGGCTGCACGACATTATATCACAGTATATGTACCTGGTACCGCCGTTGAGGTGCATGTGCGGCGAGTCGTGCGACACGCTCGTGTGCGAGGTGGCGGACGTCGCGAGCGAGTCCGCGTCGCCGCGCCGCGACCCCACCGACCCACTGTCCGACTGAGAGCGCCGGCTGCACGTCATTATATCACAGTATATGTACCTGGTACCGCCGTTGAGGTGCATGTGCGGCGAGTCGTGCGACACGCTCGTGTGCGAGGTGGCGGACGTCGCGAGCGAGTCCGCGTCGCCGCGCCGCGACCCCACCGACGCCACCGACCCGCTGTCCGACTGCGAGCGCCGGCTGCACGACATTATATCACAGTATATGTACCTGGTACCGCCGTTGAGGTGCATGTGCGGCGAGTCGTGCGACACGCTCGTGTGCGAGGTGGCGGACGTGGCGGACGTCGCGAGCGAGTCCGCGTCGCCGCGCCGCGACCCCACCGACGCCACCGACCCGCTGTCCGACTGAGAGCGCCGACTGCACGACATTATATTATAAATAAACTGATTGTGGTACAAAGGCAGATTTCATTCGAAGCTTGAACTTATTCTTTTAGACTCTAAAGTTAGTTTTGAATAAAAATAAATACAATATTTAAAGTTTTTAAAAATTGTGGAGGTAAAAATTGTTGGCGAAAGTTAAGACGCTGAAAGCGTATCACACAACTATCTATACTAATATTATAAGTGCGAAAGTATCTCTGTCTGTCTGTCTGTCTGTCTCGCTTTCACGCCAAAACTACCGAATCGATTGTAATGAAATTTTGTATACAGATAGTCTAAAGCCTGAGAAAGGACATAGGCTACTTTTTTTTACCGGAAAAAAGGGTTATAAGGGGGTGAAAATGTGTAAATTTGTTCAAATTAAGTTAGTTCCAAAATTCATAATAGATGGCGCCGTGCCGTCTCCTACATCGCGCTATCGCTTGCTCAAACGTGTTACTATAAGAGGTGGTAAGGATGAAGATAACTTTTGCGGTTTTTTTTTTGAAGTATTAACTAGAAGAGTTGATGTTCGACTTTGACCCCACTCCCCAATTTACACCCCCTACGCAAAAATTGGGGCGTTTTAGGTACTGTGACGTTTCTGTCTGTCTGTAAAGTGTAAACATTGAAGTTTGAAGCAAGCGTACCGCGGAAGCACCTCTGTCGTGCAAATTTAGCAATTTTCAGTACTGTAGCCTACATGTTTTAACGGGAACTCCGAACTACCTACTATATTGTTAGGGATACGGACACACAGAGCCATCTAGCGTTGGATCAGTGAAATTACCAAGGTAACACAGGCAACGTAAATCCCCTACTCGATACTAGATGGCGCTAGGTGTATATATATACGAGTAATTTCTAGAAATATCTCATACTTGTTTACGCATATCGGGTTTATTCTGGGATGTTCCGGAATCTTCTGAGAGTCGATCCGGCCCGTATAAATAGTCGCAGATAGTTGAGCCGGCAATTCAGTTTTATCTGAGCGATCTTCGAGGCGACTTCGAAGTGAAAACAAGTGATCAATAGTGAGTGATTGTGATAGTGAACCAAGACTCGGCTACGACCTAGGACAGTGATAGTGCTTAGTGTTTGGACTTAGTGCATAGTGTTAGGACTCAGTGATTTGTGTGAGTTAGTGTCAGTGAATAAAGTCTTCAAGAGAGTCATCAGATCTTTCTCTCCGAATCTACGAACCCTAGCACGTAACAATATATTATAAGTTACTCTATGACGGGAACTACCGCTCGCTATAAGCTGAAGTCCACGCGGACGGAGTCGCGGGCAACAGCTAGTAATGTATATATTTCTGTTAGTAAGGGGTTTACTGAGCAGCATAACAATTACCTGAGTCCACTGTGGAAGCTGTCGGGGCTTAGCGGGCGTGTGAGCGCGATATGCGTCGCGGCCGAGTCACGCACGCGCACCTCCGACGCGCCGACCGTCACAACCGACACGTGGGACGTGTCCTAGAAATACACAAAACGTAAATAAACAACATATTACGCAGACTTAGGCATTAGCAAATCTAGTCGTGTCACGTGGGGCCCGATTTTATAATATTATTATTAAGCCTCGAACCTTGTTTCGCTAGCCGTCACACTCGCGTCTATGATAGCAGGCGCGTGCGCGAGGATGGCCAAACTACAATCGAAGCTTACAGGCAGGGCTCGGAACCGTTTTTTTAACCAGGTTAAAACGCTCTTTAACCAAGTTTTTAGGGTTCCGTACCTCAAAAGGAAAAAAACGGAACCCTTATAGGATCACTTTGTTGTCCGTCTGTCCGTCTGTCAAGACCCTTTTTCTCAGGAACGCGTGGAGGTATGAAGCTGAAATTTATATCAATTACTCAGGTCTACTGTCCCTTGAAGCTGTGAAAAAATCAAACTTCTAAGCCAACGCAATCAAAAGATACAGCCGTTTATGCCGCAAATTTTCGACACTTGCAAGGGAATCAAAACCTACAGGGTGCTTCCCGTGAACTCAGAATCTTGAAATTTGGTACGAAGCAACGTCTTATAGCATAGATAAAGGAAAAATTACGAAAACCATAAATTTTTAGTTACATCACATATTATATATTTTTTTAATAATTTTAAACTTACTACCCATTTCCTCATAAACGCGTAGAGGTATTAAATTGAAATTCATACCAAATACTCAGGTCTATAATACCTTTAAGCTGTAACAAAATCAAACTTCTATGTCAACGCAATCAAAAGAAACAGCAATTTAAGCTGCATGTTTTGAAACTCGCAAGTACTCGCAAGGGAATCAAAACCTAAAGGGTACTTCCAGTCGACCTAGAATCTTGTTTGTACGGAACCCTCGGTGCGCGAGTCCGACTCGCACTTGGCCGGTTTTTTATTTGGATAAGTGTTCGCTGGGAGCGAAACGGCGTTGCGAGCGGTTTTGCTTCTGAAATTAACCTGGTTAATTCCTCGCGGAAAGTAACTAGTGCCGTAATCAGCGGCGTAGCTACTAAGGGGATAGGCGGGGCAGTGCCCCAGGGCCCTCAAGCTCAGGGGGCCCTTGAATCCTCACCAAAAATCTTGATTGAACTGAACTTTTGGAAATTTCTCCCATTTTCAAAAGAAATAACTATGACAGGTTACAACCCCACTTTAATTATTAATTGATGTGCGTTTTATTGTGAATTCGAGTTAAGCATTGTTGTGACTCACAACACTGATCTACTTTCGATATTATGTCTTATCATAACTCTAACTCACAATAAAACGCACAACTTATACTGAGGTATGCAGTAATAACCAGATTGGAAAATGGACAGCCAATTGATATAAAAGTAAAAGAAGTGTTTCTGGGCTTTTAAGCAGCCATCTTATATTTTTAAAGTATTGCACATATCTTTGTACATATCTTAGCATTTTTAAAGTATATTTTTTATATTTAATATTTTTATAAAATCACACCTAATTAGTTTCCATAGCGGTGGGGCCCCATTTTTTAAGTTGCCCCAGGGCCCTTGGTTACCTAGCTACTCCACTGACCGTGATATCTTCTAACCCTTTCTAGTTGCACCATCTAATAGCCAATAGGCCATAACTTGTTTTATTTGTTTTGAATGTGTGGACAATGGGCGAGGGTCGTGGTGTGTGTGAGTGGGCGGGACGAACAATAATCGCGAACGGTTCTATTTTGAGTAGGTCCAGTTTCATTTTCCTCTTTGAAAAAAAACCAGGAATCATTTCGGTACGTTCAGAGCGGAATCAAAATGAAAACACTTTTTTGGAAATGTATGGCGTTTCTAACGAACAGGATATAGAATATTTCCGTGGTTTCCGAGCTTTGCTTACAGGACCGGCATTTTACATGCCCATCCGACGCATGGACCATCTTACTTGTCAGACAATCAGGTGATCGGCCTGTATTGTCCTAACCAAACTTGGAAAAAGCATATTTCGAACGCGGAAATCGAACCCACGACAAGTCAAGTCACGTCAAGGGCCACGTTACCAAAACCACTGGACCACAGAGAAGTCTCTTAGAAGCTACTATTTCTACTAGAATACTAGGCGTGCGAGTTACCAGGTTGAGATGGTTGGCGTGGCTGTCGTCGAAGACGCCGGAGTCGCCGGCGCCGGGGCTGAGGATGAGCACCTCGCTGCTGTCCAGCCTGCGCCCACGGCTCTTCTCTGTTGATAAATACATGTTAAATGTTATTAAAACATATTAACTAACCAGATAAACCTCGAATGTTTCAGATGTAAACATGCCGGATAAATTAACATACAAGGTGTAAGGCCGTGTTTCCACCTGCAAGACAACTGTCGCCAGAAGTGTCTGACAGTTTGTCTGTCAGCAGCTTGCAAGTGTAAACCCCGTAGCAAGTGCTTTCTCGACAATTTCTCAAGCGCTTCCTGTGAGTAGTTGCGACAGCATGTCTAAACATGTCTGCAAGGACTCGCGACAGATCTCGTTGCGGGTCACCGCAGATATACGGTCTAGTTTCGTAAGACATTTATCCGCGAGCTTCTCCTTATTGATGCCTTATTTGAAGATATTCAAGTACCTCCTGAAGTACGCAAACGACTTCTATAAAGCGAAGTATTGACTACTCAATTGCAAGAAAACGCTGATGCTTTTCCGAAAAATTCAAAAGAGAGAGAAGTCTTTCACAAATGTATCAGCGGAAACATTTTGCGGAAATACAAAATGCTACATATGGCCAAGAGAATTTTACCAGCAAGACAAAAAGAAAGACACAAAAAATCGATTTTAAAATCTGATGCCAAAATCCGAGAAGTTATTTTAAAGAAAGACGTTCGCCAAAAGGTCGTTGATTTCTTCGAACGAGATGATGTAAGTCGAATGTGCCCATGTAAGAGGGACTCTGTAAAACATAATGGTGTTAAAAAACAAAGACGAGTCCTCTTATATACAGTTAAAGACTTGGTGCCAAAATTTACAAAAGAGACTGGAATAGTACTTTCATATGCGACGTTGTTAAGAGCAAAACCATTTTGGGTCTTAGCTCCCAAATTAAGGGACAGAGAAACATGCTTGTGTGTCAAGCATGCAAATTTTGAAGAAAAGTTCAATAAACTGAAATATACAATAGGGCTTACACACGCGTCTATAGACAAAATTATTGAGCATTACACTTGTGATGTTAAGTCTCATGACTGCATGAATAGCTTGTGCGAAAAATGCAAAACTCCAGAGTTTAAATTAGGAGATAATGAAGATTCCTTGACATATTTTACATGGAAGTCCATTCAAGAAGATAAAATTGTAAAAGGTGAGAAAAAGACGTTTAAAATAACAAAAAAAGTTCCGATTTCGAGTACAGTCAAAGAGTTGAAAATTGCTTTATTTGAAGATATTCCGGCTATGAAGAAACACTTATACGGCATTTATAGTTATAACAAATTAAAAAAAGAGCTGAAAGACAATTTACAAGAAAATGAGGTAATGATACAAATAGACTTTTCAGAGAATTATACTATGAAGTACGCAAACGAAATACAGTCAACACATTTTGCTAAGAAACAGCTATCTATTCATACAGGCGTATATTATTTACAAAAGGGTAACAGTGATTTGAAAACAACCTCTTTTGCTACAGTAAGTGAAAATTTAGACCACCAAGCACATGCAGTATGGGCTCATATGAAACCGATATTAATAACGATTTTAGAAAACACACACATTGACACGATTCATTTTTACTCTGACGGTCCAACATCACAGTACCGGAACCGCACAAACGTAACTCTTTGGTTACTAACATTGATTAAGGATTTTCAACAAGTACACAAATCTACCTGGACTTTCAGTGAGGCTGGACATGGTAAGGGCCCTATGGATGGCGTAGGTGGATACCTTAAAAGATCAGCTGACAGTCACGTCTTGAGGGGTAATGACGTTACATCAGCCTCAGAATTCGTGGACTTGTTCAAAAACTCTGCTATATATGTAAAGGTAATCCCTGAAGACGACGTGATAGAGAGTAAAAACAACGTACCAAATGCTTTAGATGACATTCCGGGTATTATGGATATCACAAAAATATATTGGCAAAGAGGGATAGATGTTGTAATACAATTATATCGATACGAACAGCTTCACAAAGAGCTAAAACTATCGAAGCT
Organism: Polyommatus icarus; assembly: GCA_937595015.1. Classification (NCBI taxonomy): domain Eukaryota; kingdom Metazoa; phylum Arthropoda; class Insecta; order Lepidoptera; family Lycaenidae; genus Polyommatus; species Polyommatus icarus. Next base: position 21,773,334 of record OW569322.1, on the reverse strand, counting down.
TTCTAGTCTTTTTTACGTAAGTTCAGTTGAACCTGAGAATGTTGTTAGTATAATCACTTCAAATCGAATCTCCAGTTGATAAAGAGCCCACAATACGACCAAATTTGCAATTTAGGAAAAGGGTCAGCATTTATAAATCTATATACAGCTCATCTTCCTCGGATGATGGAGATTCAAGGGCAATATCTCTTCGTCAGCAGATTAAAAAAAAACAGATTGATGTTGAAGCAAGTACATCTTATGACAAAGAAAACATACATCCAAATCTTGTAACCCCTGGGACATTCTTACTTGTAAAAGTTCCTACTGAAAAGCCAAATATCTGCTTTAGATATATTGCTACCTGCAAGACATGTGTCGATGACGATGATGGGGAAATCTTAGTAACCTTATTAAGATCTGTGCGTAACAATAGTAGGAAATTCAAACTGGAACCGAAGGATGTGTTATATATTATCAACTTTGAGCAAATCATTAGTATTATACCGACACCATTACTGAAAAGAGAACTAAAAAGAGAATATTATTATTTTGATAAGGATATTGATGTTTTAGAAAAATAATAAGTTTTGTTGTATTACTTAAATATTATTTAAGTTTAAAACTTGTTTTTTGTTACAGAATTTAATGTTGATTTCCTAACGTTACTTATTTTTTTTTCCATTATTTGTAGAAGTTTAGTAAAGTAGACTGTGATTTTAGGTCAAAGGTTTTAAACATATTAATAGAGTAGCTAGGTTTTACATTAGAACTATAAAAAGATTATAACTATGAATATTATAGAAGTTCCACTACACTGATTGTTATTTGTAACACACCAAAAGACTAACTTAATACTAATAACTAATTATAAGAATTTAATATTAAGAGTGATTATTTCTTATTTAAACCGTTGTATGTTATAGTTCAAACATTTCCTTACTTTACCTTAATACAATATCAATATCGTCATTCCGCCAGCATGTTTGTCATTACGGGAACGATTGATCATTTCCGGGAACATCACAAAATTTTAATAAAATATGTATAATTGTAGGTAGGTATTTAAAAAAAATAACCATTTATTACATAAACAAACTTTCATTCTATTCATCTAATGTTAATTCCATCGTAAACGTTTTGTGCAGTAAGAAATTTCTTGAATTTTATGCACGGTAGAAGCAATTTGTTTCATTTTTTGACGTATTTTGCTAGCAGAAGTTTTTTGTATCTTTTGTTTTCATTCATTATATAATATAGATATATTTTATACCAATGCTATTTGACAACGCTCAAATTATGTGTTATTTTTATTTTTTAGCATTTTATCCAACTTAGAAAAACGTTCCCGAAATGATAGTTTTCTGCTACATGTCTATTAAAAAGCAGTACTACAAAAGAAATACAGAATTCTGTGCGCTGCCCTATCAAAGTTTATTAATATATAAGTTTTGCGACAATATAAGCCAAGAATCATCATTATAACTTGCATTATTTTTTTCAATAAAACTGATTTTGAAATTCGCAACCTTGGTGATTTTGAGCCAGGAGTGTTGCGAAGGCTTTAGAACTGTGTGATTAGGAATTGAAGTCGACACGATTTCAAGATTCGAATGGAACCGTTACCTTTATCACTTTAATGAATCATCTATTTGATACTTTAAATTAAAGAAAGTTCAATTTTTATGGGCATAAACGCCCAATAGATAAAAACAATAAAGCTAAAATAATTCCACGCTTAGATAAAGTAAGAGACTATATACTTTCTTTAACTTATTACCAAAAAACTAGAATCCTTCTAGTATAAAGCGAAGAGGTTTTCAAAGAAGCGCTTAGTTGACTCTTTACAAAGAAGCGCTTAGTTGACTCTTTACAAAGAAGCGCTTAGTTGACTCTTCCAGTAAAACAGGTGGGTCGGTGCACTTATGTGTATTGATAGTTTGAAAATATTATATTGACTTGGTGGAAGAAAGAAAATTAATGACGTATATATCGACATACAGGATTAGCCAAGATCACCTGGAACTTTTTTTCGGTTGTATGCGTAAACATGGAGGGCATAACAACAATCCTAATGATGTACAATCATTTCAATCATCGTACAAGAAAATACTTAGTCATTTAGAACTACGCAATTCTTCATCATCCTTGCCACCAGAAAGAAGATCATCTATTGTACAGAGCTTGGATCCAATGACTGCATGGATATGTATGATCCGGAGTGAGGGGATATATAGACGGAAGTACGCAGCTGCTGTAAAGAGGGCAATGTAACACATCCCTTGTATAGACGACATTATCGAACTTACAAAAACAACTAAACAGGCTTCAGAGATCTCCACCCTGACAACTTTGGTTGCAGAAATACCTCTGGTAACTACTGCAAGACAGGCCACTAGGATGTTCTACGCAATAACTATTTTTGCCACTGTGTGGAATAGCCACAAAAATCCACGAGAATTTTGTGATTTCTTCAGCTCTACTGGTGCTGATGGTTGGTACACATATAAAAGGGCATGCCAACTTTCCCACAAATTTAGTATATGCGGACAGATGGAAACTGAGAAGGCATCACAAATAGTCTTCCATGGTGTGCTTGGGACTTTTAAGGAAGATTTGTCAATATAACGGATGTCTCATTATGGTTTAATAGAGAGCAATTGGGCTCCTGTTTTAGACAGCAAGGCAGTAGTAATGGACTAACAAAAATAGAACTCCCTACAATCAGATATTACTTTAAGATGTCTTGTGCCAACCAAACAGGATTGTTATCTGGTGTTTACAATCAAGTAGTAACTGTACCTTACTTTAGCGGATCAAGAGTACATAGATTTGATGAAACTTTCTTTGACCATATTGAAAAGAAAAGAATATTAAGTAACACTGGAAAAACACTTTCTCAAATAATAAACATACTAACAATACATGTAGAGGAGATGCATTCAACAGTGCGTAAAGAGAATGGCAAAATTACAATGGGCACTACTAAGTGGAGGCCGGAGGGACAATTCTACTCTAGAACTTGGAACACCTGGTAACGAGATTAGCATCAGACTTGAAGGTCAAGGGAAAATGATCTTGGGAAAGAATTGAACAATTTTCCATATTTTTATTCATTTTCTCAAGATTTTTTCTCTTATATCAATTATTCGAACCATGGCTGTTTTTTCATGCTATTATAACAATGTATTTGGCTTCCAAATTCCTTTACGGGAAATTGCATTGCATCCCGACACCAATTCCGATACTGAAGCTATGCAAAACTGTATTTTTCTATCTGATATGCTAAGCGATACACAATCACTTACAAGTGCTGCGAAGCACATGGTGGTTCGTAACGTATTCGTAACTTTTTTTCGGTTGTATGCGTAAACATGGAGGGCATAACAACAATCCTAATGATGTACAATCATTTCAATCATCGTACAAGAAAATACTTAGTCATTTAGAACTACGCAATTCTTCATCATCCTTGCCACCAGAAAGAAGATCATCTATCGTACAGAGCTTGGGTCCAATGACTGCGTGGATATGTATGATCCGGAGTGAGGGGATATATAGACGGAAGTACGCAGCTGCTGTAAAGAGGGCAATGTAACACATCCCTTGTATAGACGACATTATCGAACTTACAAAAACAACTAAACAGGCTTCAGAGATCTCCACCCTGACAACTTTGGTTGCAGAAATACCTCTGGTAACTACTGCAAGACAGGCCACTAGGATGTTCTACGCAATAACTATTTTTGCCACTGTGTGGAATAGCCACAAAAATCCACGAGAATTTTGTGATTTCTTCAGCTCTACTGGTGCTGATGGTTGGTACACATATAAAAGGGCATGCCAACTTTCCCACAAATTTAGTATATGCGGACAGATGGAAACTGAGAAGGCATCACAAATAGTCTTCCATGGTGTGCTTGGGACTTTTAAGGAAGATTTGTCAATATAACGGATGTCTCATTATGGTTTAATAGAGAGCAATTGGGCTCCTGTTTTAGACAGCAAGGCAGTAGTAATGGACTAACAAAAATAGAACTCCCTACAATCAGATATTACTTTAAGATGTCTTGTGCCAACCAAACAGGATTGTTATCTGGTGCTTACAATCAAGTAGTAACTGTACCTTACTTTAGCGGATCAAGAGTACATAGATTTGATGAAACTTTCTTTGACCATATTGAAAAGAAAAGAATATTGAGTAACACTGGACAAACACTTTCTCAAATAATAAACATACTAACAATACATGTAGAGGAGATGCATTCAACAGTGCGTAAAGAGAATGGCAAAATTACAATGGGCACTACTAAGTGGAGGCCGGAGGGACAATTCTACTCTAGAACTTGGAACACCTGGTAACGAGATTAGCATCAGACTTGAAGGTCAAGGGAAAATGATCTTGGGAAAGAATTGAACAATTTTCCATATTTTTATTCATTTTCTCAAGATTTTTTCTCTTATATCAATTATTCGAACCATGGCTGTTTTTTCATGCTATTATAACAATGTATTTGGCTTCCAAATTCCTTTACGGGAAATTGCATTGCATCCCGACACCAATTCCGATACTGAAGCTATGCAAAACTGTATTTTTATATCTGATATGCTAAGCGATACACAATCACTTACAAGTGCTGCGAAGCACATGGTGGGATATATTCAGGTTTTGTTGCCCGTAAACTTTTAAAGCAATTAAAATGTGAACTATGTATTAATAGTTTGGTAACTTCTAATAAATTATACTTTCATAAATTGATAACCATAAGAGATAGGTGGTTTGTGCTACTCCTCTGAAGACGTATTTAAAGTGTGTATGTTGACAGAATACTTCATACGCCAACTCTTAAGAGAAAGAGGTGGCAGAATTTTGACAGGCCAATATAATATAAATTATATAATAACAAAATGTCTGGCGAATTTTGTGTCATCTGACGCTTTTAACTTTTTGGTTCAACACTCCTTTCAAAATCTAGCAACTTATAATCATTGGACTCACTTGATGAGAGCTATTATTCAAACCTATTCAAACTTAAACTTCCTCATGCTGCAAAATCTAATAATCAAAAAATCTACCCTTAGACAAAAGTACACAAAGCTGACTTTATTCAAAGGAGATTGATTGATATTCAGTATTAATTTTTTGTTTTTTGTTTGTTAAAAATAAATATCTTCATAGTTTTTAAAATGTCTTATAAATGTATCGATTTTAAGTTTAATAAATACATTTTTTCTATTAATTGGACAACCCTGAGCGTTCACGCCTCGTTCACGTGACGATCACATGACTCGGCCGCCCCATCCCGCAACTACCGCCAGCGCAGGAACATGGTTATGGCGCAAAGTTGTAAGGAGTGATGTATCTAGTTGAAAACATAACATATCACTGGCTACAAGTGACTATTGTAGTCGACGGTAGTTATTCAGAAAAATAAATAGCTTAGTATTTTTACTGTGTGAGTGTATTTACGTGTATTTTCTTCAAATCTCAGAAGTGCGACGGAACCAAGGTATGTAAAAATATTGTATAATATTATATTGATATGTTGTTAGACATGATAGGATGTTAGAGAATGCATACATAAAAGACTTGATGAGTTAATTCGAGAAATCACAATGCCAAAATTGTTTACAAAGCTGTCGGGCCATATCACACGAGCAGCAAAATGGACATCAATGAAAAACTACATGGAAACTGGATGTTAGAGAATGCATACATAAGACTTGATGAGTTAATTCGAGGAAATCACAATGCCAAAATTGTTTACAAAGCTGTCGGGCCGTATCACACGAGCAGCAAAATGGACATCAATTATGAAAAACTACATGGAAACTGGATGTTAGAGAATGCACATGACGGCGGCGCTGCAGAAATAGTTTTAATTTAAGTCTGATTGTTGATAGATTATTATTATTGTAATCGATAATTTCCAAACGAAATAGAGTTGTCACTCTGACGTAACGCTGAACAGTGAAGAGGCGGCCAATTATAATGAGACTGGCAAAATCGTCGATCGTCGAATAAAAAAAGAAGGAGAGGAAAATAGAGGTTTTTGAAAAATATTCTGGTGTTAAACAAAGAGAAGATAATTATTACGTTTTTTTTGTATTTAATGCGCTCGCATTCACGTGTTTGGCGGACGCCGTAATTTCAATTGGAATTTATTACAATTAAGTGTCATTGTTCCACAATTCATGATTGTAGAATATTGATAATAATTATAGTATTTGGATTTAAAGGTGGTATTGTTTCACACTATAATCTCCTCGCCCGTCTTCCCACGCTACTTCTTCAAACCAGCATTAACATGGAGGCCTATCCTGATAGGAGTGAAGAGCCTTTACATACATAAGACTTGATGAGTTAATTCCAGGAAATCACAATGCCAAAATTGTTTACAAAGCTGTCGGGCCGTATCACATGAGCAGCAAAATGGACATCTATGAAAAACTACATGGAAACTGGATGTTAGAGAATGCATACGTAAGACTTGATGAGTTAATTCGAGGAAATCACAATGCCAAAATTGTTTACAAAGCTGTCGGGCCGTATCACACGAGCAAAATGGACATCAATGAAAAACTATATGGAAACTGGATGTTAGAGAAGGCATACATAAGACTTGATGAGTTAATTCGAGGAGGATTCATTATTTGTTTCCGTTACTTTTGAAGTTTACCTTACTTTGGCGGACAACTGGCAAAGATTAAATTGATCCTGCTTTTTAAGCCAAAGGCTTCCCGCTTAAAACAAAGATTTGTGTGCATTAAGGCGACGCCTTGATAATTTGGCTGTAGCGATGTCGATTTTTCACAGCAATGACTAAAGCTAAGAAATTAAAGTTCATTGTCAGTATTCATCATGTCTTTGTCTTTGAGTTACCCATAGCATAACACTTTTATAACAAAGAATAATCAATCAAAAAGACCCCTGTAAAAAAGGGATTCTTATTTTTTCAATAGAGGAGAGTGATTTAAGCTTCCAAAATTAGTACATAAATTGGTTCAAGCATACACTTTAATTTGCCCATAGCTTATATGAAATATATTTATGGTTTTTAACACCTTCGGTGCTGCATCGGGCATAAAATAACCGCTGCGTAACTAGCCTACGGTGCGGGCGCATGAATCTATTGCTATCTCATGGGACGGGCTACTTATATATAGGATTTCTTGCAGTGGGAAGAGACAAATATACTCATTGGTCTCGGGTCGTCAAATACTAGAAATAGAAACAATAAAAATGCATCGGATCCTTCAGACCCGATTAGGCCTGGAAGGAAATTGTATCCCTTATAGTAGGGGAGGTCGCGCTCAGTTAAAAAAGTAATTTCATACCGAGCGAAAATCATTACAATAATAGTATTCCACTAATACATAACAGCTTTGATCGTCAGCCACTTCATAATCGGTGGAATAAAAATTGAGAGCATCTCAAAGTTGATGTTGGGAATCGTATTGAATTGACATTAAAACGATCCCAATTCGCAACCAATAAAGGTTCATATCTAGATTATACACGTTTAGGTTGGGTAGGTGTTATTTTAGTTTTAGTATATAACGACAGATGGCGCTTTTAAAGTAAAATGTATATATAATTCTTCTTCACAAGTATTGACTATCGAATTAATTACTTAAAATTCCTATGTGAGATAATTTTATGGCTAATTCAAACGAAAATCGCCGTCAGCTGAATGTTTGCAGGTGGAAATATCGTCTACGCGACGCCCTAGGATTAGGGTTTGCTCCCGGGAATTCCCGGTACTCATTTTTCCCGGGAATTCCCGATATTCTACTCCTTTAACTAGTACCGGTACTGACGATGCAGTTCCCGAGACTTTCGGTACTTTCGGGACTTCAATAATTATTTACATAATATATAAGTTATAACTATTTTTTGATATTCGCGCCATTTTCGCGGCAGTTGACAGTACTCAGCTTGACTTCGCCATTCGCACGCCGGCCGCCAGTCGTCTCGCCAATCGCTGTCGCCGATACATCTATCGGCGACGGCGATTGGCGAGACGTGTGACGTGTGAGTGATTGGCGTAGGCGTTACGGTCACGACTCACGTCATCATCATTCAACGTTGTGTTGCCGTGGTGTTCATATGCCGCTCGACATCGTCGGTTCACTTGTTCCCTTCATTTAACCGCTTAGTGATTTAAAGGTTTTAAGATAAGCGTACCTAGGTATATTTGGAGTTACGAAAAAGTAATTCGAAGAGGAGTTAGTTATATTACGCAAAAGTGAGTACGAAATGATAATTATTTGAACCTTTTTAGTTGATAAGTGCCTAAATAAGTATGTTAGTGAGCGTGATGTAATCAATTTCGATTCTCAATGTATTTAAGAATAATATGAGAACAATGTTGCTTTTGTTTAGTAAGGCAAACCGACTTTTTTCGTTACAATGAAGGTACCGCCACTGATTGGGTTGTGTGTGTAATTGTTATCTGTTGCATGCAAGACAAAAGAAGACTGTTGGAGTATATCCCCTACAACCTGTAAAGAGATGTTGACCCTCACACTATGTCCTAAAACAACCAAAATAGATTTCAATGTCTGCATAAAACATTTGATGGAGAGTAAGATACCAACTACGAGTTGTGAATGGAAATTGTCCACTGAGTCAAAACTGGAAGTAATTCCTTTTGATGGGGGAGTACTAATCAGTGCATCTGAGGAGGTTGGGGAAATTATGATATCTCAGGGCAAGGAGCTAATTGTTCACAAGCAAGTTGAACCTAGTGGGATACCTACTGTTCTAACCTTAGGGGATGGGGATTATCTGCACATGGGCGGGCAAATTTACCAGCTCTCCCAGGAAACCTTGCGGACTGGGTATGAGATTTTAATGAATATAACAATCCCAATGCAAAGGGAAGATATTTCGGATTTGTCTGTAGACGGTTGGGTTGCTGAGTCTAATATTCCTCAGTTGAAGGAGAAACCTTGGTCTCCCCCCGATCACTATATATGGGGTACTAGTCGGAGTTCTTGTTTCTATGATAATATTGATCACATTTATATTCCAATATAGAAGAGGGTTAAAAAGGCTTCATTCTCGGGTAAAAGATGAGATATCTGGATGGATTACAATCCCGACAGCACCTCCTGTCTACCAGACCAGACCCTCTCATAGCACGCCAACTACGGATATGATTGTATAATAATAGATTAAGCCCAGAACACTTATATAAGATGAGTTCCTTTTTACATTTATTAATTAATATTAAATCTGTTGTCAGAGTAAAAGAGACATGATCATTTCAATTGACAAGACTCTTGGTTCAACATAAAGTATCTATATTATAATCCTGCTTCCTATTAATATTTTATACGCGAAAGTGTGGATGTTTGCTGGATTGCTTTATACTTTTTGGCACTGTTGGTAGTTTTTAGAAAATACTTTTATCTTAATATTTTGTTTAAATTACTGTTTGTTGCCATAAAATAAATAATTCGATAAAAATGAATTGCTTATTTGGATGTTTGTTGACAACAACATGAAAACAGCAGAATCGATTTTGATGAAATTTGGTACGTGGTTAGATTATCATAGAATTTAATAATATAGCTATTGCAATCCTGCTTCTTACTAATTTTATACCTATAAATGGGAAATAGTACGGAAGCCCTAGAACTAATTTTTTTGTGACTACTAACAAGCTAATTTTTTGTGAGTAGCTTCATTTTGATAAGACGAACAACATTTTTATTTTCGAAAAATCTTGAAAGTGGTTGCTAACAGAGATAGAAAGGATTTCATACTTTGACTTGATGGTCCTAAAATATGGATTGTTTTATTTGTAGGACAAGGTTACTCTGTAATTATATAACTATTAACCTACGAATATACAAAAAAATCATCTGGTTAGGGTTCCGTTTTAGGGTACAGTAGTCATTCAAGTTTTGTTGATTACAGAACCCTAAAAAGGAACCCTAACCAGCTGATTTTTTGTATATTTGTAGGTTAATAGTTATATAATTTCAGACTAACCTTGTCCTACAAATAAAACAATCCATGTTTTAGGACCATCAAGTCAAAGTATGAAATCCTTTCTATCTCTGTTAGCTACCACTTTCAAGATTTTTCGAAAATAAAAATGTTGTTCGTCTTAACGAAATGTAGCTACTCACAAAAAATTAGCTTGTTAGTAGTCACAAAAAATTAGTTCTAGGGCTCCCGTACTAAAAGTTACACAACTTCACAAAAAGACGTCCAGTCTTTTTGTTTATTTGTTGTTTGTTACTGAATGTCGTGAAAACAGCTGAACCGATTTCCTACTAGTTATTTACACATTTAAAATTATTTTATTTTCTTTCAGAAATGGATTTTGAGGAAGTTCCATTTAAGAGTGAGAACACTATCAGTCTGGCATAAGTAATTTTTTGAGAAGCAAATGTAAAAATCACGCGCGGTGCAAAATATGCCTCAAAGTATTAAAATGTGCTGGAGGTTGCACTACTGGCTTGCAAAAGCACTTAAAAGGTGTTCATAAAAACATTTCATCCAATAACAGTGGTTCATCTACTCAGAATAATTGTCCTACTAGTGCATATACATCAAGGGCGGAAGAGGATACTATTCTAATACCAAAGAAAAAGACTAAGCTGACTGATTTCTTCGACTCAACATCTAGACCTACGACAGAAGATACTGTCTCTCGCATGATATCTTTAGATGGCATACCTTTCAGGACATTCTGTACATCGGAAGATCTAAGACGACTTTTTAAAAACGAGGGGCATCATTTGCCAAAATCTCCTAATTCTATAAGGAACATGGTTTTGGAGGTAACTGCAAAAGGTAAAAAAGCTTTAGTAGAAGAAATAAAGAAAATTTTATCGGATGGTGAGAAATTGCAGAGCTATGGACTGTTGCTCGAGAAAGACATCGTAGCTATTACCACAGATGGATGCAGTTTGATGTCGAAAATTGGAAGACTTCTCGATTCGCATCATCAGAAATGTCTTGCGCATGCAGTTCAGCTGGCAGTAGTCGACGTCTTTTATAAGAGAATACCGATTGCAGTTGACATTAATGTAATACAAGGGCAGGAAAGCGAAGATGAAGACATGACCTTAGCTGATTTAGCTCGTCTTTTAAATGAAAACGTAGGTGAGAGTATTGAAAACTCTGACAGAGAAGACGATGATGACGGAGTGGCATTTGTAACAGAGGCGGCATTGCAACAAATTGAACAGTCTGAGTTTAGATATCATGATATTTTGTCAAAAGTTAGAAAAACTGTTAAAATTTTTAAAAATTCTCCGAAAAAGAATGAAGAATACCTTCAAAAATATGTTTTATCTGAATTTGGAAAGGAGTATCAATTGATTTTAGATGTTCAAACTAGATGGAGCAGCGTCGCCAATATGTTAAGCCGATTTTTAATGCTGCGTGATTGTATCACAAAAGCTCTCATTGACTTGAAGGTCGATGCGGAGTTCACGCAAGAGGAATGGGTACTATTGAGCGAACTCCTTGAAGTATTGGATACTATGAAAACCATAGTTGAATCACTGTGTCAAAGAGATGCGACGCTATTGACTGCAGACGTAGCTATGAAATTTGCCCTTGAAACTTTAGATAACTTGAAGTCTAACTTGAGTATAGAGATGTCCACAGCCTTGAAAAAGAGATACCAAGAAAGACGTTTACTTGAATCATCTATTATGCAATATTTAGCAAATCCAAATACATATTTTTTTAACATTGACAACATGAGCGATGAATATTTGAGTATCTTTCGGCGACCTGATGGTAATGAAATGCATGACAGAATTGTAAAACTGTTACATCGTACATCTAGCGACTGTTCTGCTGATGAGGAAATTCATGATTGTGAAGTTCTTACTCAACCAGCACCTTGAAGCACAGGGGTCTCAAGGCCAGCAATTGAGTAAGAAAGATGTGCTTAATTTGGCAATTAAAAAGGCGTTGTCTGAACCCGGGTCTTCTAATACGACTGCGAGTAATAGAGATCATCATGATCTATCAACAGTTGTAAGAGTTGTAAGAGCATTGTGGGAAAATGGAGGTGAACGAGGTCGATATTTGTCTCTGGCTTATAAACACTTATCTACTATTCCTCCCACTAGTGTGGAACCAGAGAGAATATTCTCCTCTGCTGGTTATATTTGCAACCGTTTAAGAACTAGACTGAGCGACCAAAGTCTAGATGCCATCATCTTTTTGCGCACGTATTACCAACAAATGAAGAAATAATAATGTTCCTTATTAATAATTACGTTCCTATTTTATTTTAAGACTGATTTTATGTGTGTTTTTTTAACTCAAAGACTTATTTTTAGGTAAGAAAATAAATATCTTCGTTTGACAATACCTTACAAGTTACAAGTACAAAGTATTATTAATAATTACGTTCCTATTTTATTTTAAGACTGATTTTATGTGTGTTTTTTTAACTTTAAGACTTCTTTTTAGATAAGTAAATAAATATCTTCTTTTGACAATACCTTACAAGCACAAAGTATCGTAAAAGGTTTAGCCAAAGATATTGTTTAATTTTATTACGATTCAACTTTTTATTACACAATCTTTTGTAAGTCGAATTCATAACTTGTTTTGTCGAGTTATTATTGTTTTGGTTGATTTATTATTAAGAAAGAACAATTGAAATAAAGAGAAAAAGTTTATTTATTGTTAACCTATTCACATTTTTAGTAAAACTGTGCACAAATAAGGTAATGTTTTTCTTTTTTTAATAACCTTGTAACTTGGGTATCGAAATTCCCGAATTTCCCGGTTTTCCCGGTACTGGCTTAGATCGGTACCGGGAATTCAGTAACACTCCTGAGTACCGGGAATTGCAAAGCCTACCTAGGATACATTGAGCGCAAAGTAGGGCTATATTGGTCATATCTTATATCGCTGGCTGACGGTTTTTTCACCATCGTATTAGCGACTGACGGTTTTATTTATTATTTACAAAGTAGAAACATTCATCTGTATAAATTTTGTACGGTATAAAATGACTTTATATTCAAAAATTTTTTAACGTTAAATCCCCCGTCTGCAATACGGCTAACGGTGATTTTTGGGTTAAACATGACCTCAATAATCATCCATCAAAGTTTCATTCGGTATAAAATCACTTTTCGCAACTATTTTTTTTTACAACTTTGAAATACTCTCAGTTAACATTCCACCACGGGTGCGGCGACTGACGATGATTATATTGATTGATAAATATCAAGCTACCGCTGGACAAAAATTTGGTCGGTATGGAATGGCTTTGCATACGCTAGCACTACCTCTCCTACTATTAGGTGCGTTTATCGGGTATTTTGGACCCGATGCACGATGACCTGATAACCGCACCTAATTGGCGTGTCAGTATAACAGTGATGTGATGTGATTGATTGATGACGTCTTGATAATTACGTATTTATATTTGTGTGAGTTTATTAAGAGGTGTTCAACCTTCATTTACTCAAAGGTGGAAGTTTATTTCGCGGAATATTGCTAAAAATAATAACAAACTAATTTTTTTTGTGTGAATTTTGTCAGTTAAGTGAAAAATGAAGCGTTCAAGGAGAATGTTGGACATGTGTGGCAGTGACAGTGAAATAAACTGAGAAAAATTCGGAGGAAAAGGATGGGAAATCGCCAAAACACTGGCGCAATGTTTTAATACGGTGAAGTAATGTGAGTTCTTGATTTTTACTAGCCCAACAAGTGGCCATACAATGAGTGTACTCCAAAATGTACCACTGTCTCCGGAGAATAAATTACCATCAACATCCAATAAAAATAAACTTATAAACATTCTAGAGGATATCACTATTAAAACTAGCTGCTCTAAGCAAAATAGCATACCTGTAATTAACACCGATCTGATTTAACAAGATTGTTTTTATACTCCAAAAAGCCGTAAGATATCCAAACTTTCTTCAACTTGCATAAGTCCTACTTCCGAAAGAGATGCATTTTCCATGACGTCAATGAGCAAGTGTGGATCTCTGAATGAATTGTTAGTTTTGAACTTAGTTTCGCTTAATTCTTCTTTTAATGAGGGGCAATTTCTTAATATGATTCCCGGCACACCGTCTTTTAAACATGAGAAAACCGAACACGACATTATTGAACCTGAACCTTGTCCAGATTTGAACATGAATTCGACACAAACCGGAACATCAGCATCAAATGTTTGTAGACAAAGCCCTCATGCTGAGGAGAATCTGACTACTGTTGAGCATGATGAATCCAGTTCTGAAACGTCGTATGATCTTAATAGTGAATCTGATACTTCCGAAGAGTACGAAGATGGCGAAAATGACGAAAACGAGGGCACGAATGTCATCCAAAAGCCTCTACTACTTCTAGTATTAATAATAACGAAGACGAGTGAAAAAATGAAAAAAATATTTATTCTTCACACAACATAGGAATCTACAACATATTAGGTACATGAAATATAATAACACTTTGTGTGAACTGGAGCCTAAACTAGGTAACCCTGTATTTCAGGACTCCAGTGGCACGATATTTCCAACGAGTGGCAGGATATTTCCAATGATACACCCGCATTTGAAAAATACGTTGGTGAAAGTCAGATATTTGTCCCTTCTGATATTAAGAGCCCAGATGAGTACTACAGATTATTCTTAACTGATGAAATAATTGATAAAATTGTTCTTGATACGAATAAATTTGCAACTAAATGTATAGAATCCGGCCAACTTAAGAATAAATCTCGTGCAAAGGTGTCGAAACCAACTACTAGAGAGGAAATGTAAAATTTTTTTGGGATTCTATTGGTAACGGGTCTTGTAAAAGTTCCTAATTTAAAATGCTATTGGTTCAAGAAAAGTATGTACAGAAACGAATACATTGCATCGTAATTGAGCAGAGACCGATTCTTATTGTTACTAAAATTCTGGCATTTTTCTGATGATAGCGCAAACACTCAGTCTGATAAATTGAGCAAAATTCGAGAAATTTACGACATGATTCTACAAAACTTCAAAAAAATTTTAAAGCCCGGAAAAGTTGTAGTTCTTGATGAGTCGATGGTTCCGTGGAGTGGCCGGCTGCGATTTCGTCAATACATAAAAAAATAATCACATAGATATGGAGTAAAACTATACAAATTGTGCACCCCGGAAGGATATACATCTAATATATTGGTTTACACTGGGAAAGAAGAGAGTGGCCGTGATATTAATCACACACAAAATGTTGTGTTAAAACTTCTTAATGGTTTGGAGAATGAAGGAAGGACTGTTATAGCGGACAACGTTACTTTATGCCAAAATAGTCTATGGGAAGTAGAAAGAAGACAAAATTACCAACATTTTTCTCATACATTCTGTAAGTTTTATAAGTAAAAAGTTACATCTGTAAGAAAAAAAACAAAAATACAAAAAATTATTAATGTTAGGTAGGTACTTAAATTTTTATAGATTTTGCAATTACTTTTTAATTGACAAAAGTGTCTATGAGAAGTATAAAAAACACAAAATTACTCATATAGATGCAAGCATTTGGTTACAAGCATGGATACAAGCAAATATTAAAAAAAATATATACTGTTATTTTGGCCTTGGTAGCTAGCTATCACGTGGCGCGTGGTGATGGCCAAGGTGTATGAAATGTTGCCGTTCCGCATTCTCTAACTACGCGAGAGAGCGGGACGGCATCATGACGCACATTCGCGGTCCTGTTTTAACTCATACCAATGGGTGAGTCATGTCAAGATGGACGATGCAGCCTCAGTGCGCTCATTGCTCGCTATCGTCTGCACGTAATTTTGTCGTTTAAGGAAGTGAATTTATATAATTTCTATATTATGTCATCTACGGAAGTGAATTTATGTTTTATTTGTAATAAAACTTTAAGTGAAAGTGACTCAGTTCTTGTGAAAGAGAGAGGCGTGCAGACTCTTATTAAATCGAGTGATAAACGTGACCATCAAGAACATGCGCGCTTTTTGAAAACATTGTCGTCTGTGACATTGTCATTGTCGTCGACTCCGCATGTCAAAAGAATTATAATAACGAAAAACTGATCGCTGCGTACAATAAAAAAACTAAAGCGCCCTCAACGACGTCAACGTCACGTCGATCGGTTATCCCAAGTTTCAATTTTAATACGCAGTGTTTTATATGTGCTGAAGAAATAACAGACGACTTTTTGAAAAAAACAGCCAAAAAGAGGGTTATTGGATCGAGATAAAATTTGCCTCGTGAAGAAATTAGGAGTGAAAGACACAATCTTAAAAACAGCGCTTGACGAGGTGATGAATGGGGACGACAGATAATAGACCGCATTCAACATGTGATAGACTTAGTTGCCGTGGGTGGAAGGTACCATCATTCATGTTTAAACGGCTCTATTCTCGAAGACCTTCGGGACAAAAGAGAGGGTATCGGCCCGCGAATAATGTAGATGAAGCAATGGAGCATATCTTTTCGTACATTGCCAACAATTCCGAAGAGTGCCAATTCTCCCTCAACAACCTGATGAACCAAATAGAGGGCGAATACCGCCCAGATTCGAGGACCGTTAAATCACGACTTTTCAAGAAGTATGGTGATGATATTCTTATCATTGAGAAAAACAATCAGTCGCCTGTCATCTGCTTCAGAGATACGGGATATAAACTATCTATCTATGGACGCTTCACACCACGTCAGTCTGGCCCTGTGCTAAGTACCCGAAGGACTTGTGTTACAGGTACCAGACAACGGAAATATATTTAATACTTTAATACTATACATATATTTAAGATATTTATTATATCATACACATAATACACATCCAGACCCGGGAACATTGAAAACTTTTTGTTCCGTCGGCGGGATTCGAACCCGCGACCCCTGGCTTGAGCTACCAACGCGCTCACCACTGAGCCACAGAGGTCATCTAAGTTATTATTATTAGGGCGTTGTAATTCGACAGCAGCGACACAGTGCAAGTAAAAGATGTGACTTGTAAGTTACTTTGGCTTCGCATTCTGTAATCTCTTTGACCCCGGCTAGTTTATATATGTGATTTTTCATGTTTTAGACTATAAAATGATTTCAAATATTAAAGATTGGTTTCCACCCGTAAACATAGATCGAAAGCGTGAATAAAAATGTATGAAGCTTATCTAGTTAACTAAGAAAATATCTAAAAAAGTAATTAGTACCATCCTTCAGCATAGAAAGTAAAAACTTGATAAATATTGCAATAAAATAATGAAGGGGTTGGCTTTAGAATCCTGCGGCACGAATTTTTGCGTAATTGTGGGTTTTATCAATTGCTAATAATCTCTACAAACCTCTCCTAGCTGCTTTTTGCGCGGAAATGCGTAGTTTTTGAAAAATTTAGATTTAAAAGTTTGGAGGTTAGATATCGAAAAACAACAACAATTAGGCTGTTAGGTGAAGAAAGAGACAACAAATGTCGAAACATAAGTAAAATTCATAGTGTCATCACGCTCTAACATCTTGATATGTCAACTTGTCAACGTCAAATGAAGGAAAGAAGTCATTTAACCGAGGGGTAATCTACTTCATTCCCCTATCGCTTGCGCTTGTGGAATGTTCGATGCGACTTTTTTCTTTCATTATATTCGACTTTTACGACGACTCGGCTTGTTTTTTGGACCTTGGATTTGCACGACGTTGACCCCTGCATGTTATATCGGACCCTTGAATAGCCTACTGTTGACCCCTGCGTGTTTACCTGGACCTGAATTGCCGAGCGGATCTTTTTTTGTTGCCTTTCTACCTGCGGCGCACAATACGTTGGACGACAACCCCCACCCGTCGACGAGTTCGGCGTCACTTGAGTCGCCTTCGCCTGATGAGGACGTTGCCGTTATAGAGTTATACGGGGATTACGTGCAGAGACGTTTATACGCAAGTGAAATTGGTGCCATGTGGAATATTAGCAAACTCGTGCGTGAACTATTTGTCCGTGATGCCGATCGCCTCGAGGATTCCGCCGCGTGCTATCGCATTATACTTTGTCTCGGTCTAGCAAATGGTAGTTCTAAGCGACAGAAAGAGAAAGAGCGACGGAAAAAGGCGATTCCGTGCTGCCAGATCAGGTCCAACCCTTAAGAGACTGACCGACCGACATCATGGCCGACATGATTGATAAATTCTTATCATTCCTCAAAGTAGAGTAAATCACGATGCTGATTCCCCCGCGTCTCTCGACTGTGACACCGCCGTGACTCCCGTAGAGTCCGTAGTACCTCGACTTACCTACTCATCTCTTTCTGAGATGTCTTGCTCGGAGCAAGAGACTGACACTGGTGAAGGTGACTTCACCACGGTCGTCAGTAAAAAGATGAAGAAGAGAAAGCGCGCCGAAGACTCTTCCTCTCCAGTCTTGTCCTCCCCGACTAAACAGGCCGGGAAACTAAAGTCTAGAAAGACTAAACCGACACCTAGGCCCGAGCTACCCGCGACGTCCGTGCAGACTAGGAGTAGGGAGTATTTTGTTATGAGGCAAATATAGTATACTAAACAGTAGTATGTACATGGTATTTACTTACAAATTTTGAGTAAGCACTAATACTTATTTATTGTTCTGATTGAAATTGGTTGTTGGTGGGGAGGAAGATAGCTTGTCAGGTACTCATCTGCAAGTTGCAGCCACCGACACTGTAGATGAATTGACTGTCAACGCTGTTCCCTATGAATATACCCCAATTCCTGAAGGTTGGTATTTTAAAAATTTATCTTTCATTAACTTTAGATACTTACTATAATAATATAACACATTACTCTTTAGTTTGAAATAACTACTAGTTTTTTTAGTTTTAGTTAGATTTCTTTTAGAAATAAGCAGTTCCTTTGTGTCGTCTTTTCGTGTTGATTGTATCTTTATGTATTTTTCTTGTGTACAATAAATAGTTAAATAAAAAAAATAGTTATAATATCGTAAAATATTTTTAAAAATTTCTTATGTATACAAAAACTAGTCAAGTAGGTATCCAGCAAAGCACATTCGTCAAAAATAAGATCCTGAGAGCTAAACCTAACAGAATAGTATTAACATTATACAGATAATATATGGAATGCTCCAGGAACAAGCAGTCAACCTACAGCCACTCCACCTCTTTCTTCACATATCTGGTTCAGGTTTGAACGAGTTCACACTAAGACGTAGGTACGCTGCTGTAACGTTAAAAACAAGTCTCTGCTGATACCTTGCGTCAGCGCCTATTAGTTCACTTGTCATTGTGTTGATACTTGAACATCTGGATAAACCGAAGTCGCCAACGTTATAAGGAACGTTTTTGATGGTAGAGGTAGTCCTCGCTATTTTCTAGAATCCATCAAAGAACACGCACTAGCTTATAATGTTACTGAAACACGACTTCTTACGTCTGCTACGTCTTTACGGGTCAAGCTTTAACATGGTATCGTGGCGTGCATAATCAGCTATCATCATGGAAAGAGCTGTGTGGTCTTTTACTTGACGAATTCGATATAGTTGACTACGACTACGAAATTAGGGCTCATACGAATATAGGGTCGTGATGAACTCATTCATAATTATACTTTGGTAATGAGTTGTCTTTTATCTCGTTTGAAAAAACAATTGTCCGAAGAAGAAAAGTTGGAAATTCTGTTGCACAATTATTACAGACCATTTTATGCTGAAAAATTAGCGTTGCATAGTTTCCAAACAGTTAGTACATTAAAGGAAGTGTGTCGAAAGTTAGAATCAGCACGGCTAAGAAAAGTTTGTTCGCCGAACCACCTACTACTTCTGACTTGAACCCAGATTTCGTTTATAAGGGCAAATGCAAAGCTTCTGTGGATGCTGTGGAACAATATAGGCCTCAGGGCCCTTTTTACTAATGTGAAAAGGTGGATAAACGCCATGATGGCAACCTCAACCACTAAGAACGATATAAATGAAAGCGAGAAAGCCTTTGTCAAGGCTAAACCGAAGCCCAAATTCGGCCCTAGGAAGCCGCCAAGAACACCTGCGCGCTTAGATGGAACCGTCCCGAAACCCCTACACATATCAAAGAATACAACAAATATAGGCCTCAGGGTAGGAATTTTGCAAACAGTCACTCAAATAACAACAGTAGACAATTCAAGTCACCAAATGAAAATCTGAGGCTAAACCAAGGCGTTTTGGATAAAAATAAAGGATTGAATACCCTACAAAATTAACTAAATTTTCAAATATTTCATAATAATGTATCAAAGTGGCGGGAAGTTGCTGCAGAAACGTCTATGAAGTATGAAAGAAGCAGCTAAGGAAGAATCTGCTCTAGCTATTGAAAGCGGTGACGTCATTGATGGCATTCCTAACAGTTATAGCAGATGCATCCAAACGGTCTTACAGAACCAATTATTCTGCACCGTCAGGAGCAGGCGCAATCATTGGACTAAAAAGTGGGAAAGTGTTACATAATATGCAAGTAAATAACAAATACTGCATCGTTTGCGCTCGATCTCTAACAAAAAAATCAACCAACACCGAGTCATTAATGCAACGAGAAATCATACAGGATCTTCATCCAGTATGGAACAGGCAAGAATAGTCGAAGGTTTTAAAACTTCAGTCGCAAAACAGAACCTGATATACTAGACGCTTATCGCTGACGGTGATGCAAGCACCTATAAAAAATTTTTAGAATGCTGATCTTATCCTAATATACAAGTAAGCACAGAAAATAGAATGCTCCAATCATCTACTTAGAAATTACTGCAGTAAATTTATACAGCTTCAAAAAGATACATCGATTCCACTTTCAGAGTGCAAATTGTTAACATCAGAATGCTTTACTGATCTTCGAACAGCGGTTATTTTCGAAATAAAAGTGTGTCAGAAAAAAATATAAAACTAAGAGACGATATTATGAACAGCCCGAAACATGTTTTTGGCAACCTTAAGCTCTTGTGAAAGCTATTATTGTAAAGGAGAAAAAAGAAATGGGCCTATTTTGGTTTGTGAAATGAAAAGCTTCTTTTACAACACAATGTGTGACACACAACAAAAACAAAAGGTATTGTTTTCCCTGTTTACTTCTTTCGGAGTCGAGTTGAGTTTGAAGTAGCAGGGGTTTTACTGATAATTTAATTACTTAACTAATTCTGCTTGAAAACGCGATCAGACCGTAAAAAACTTATTCGAAGCTGCCTGTCGCTTCACGAATTTGGAAATACCAGAATAGAGACCTTTTTTTCAAATACTTTTGAAGTACACAATAGAAAAGTAGACCGCAATCGTGAATTAATGAAACGTTTTATTGACACTGTTATTCTATTAGGAAAAAAAGGAATTGCTCTTTCATGGCCACAATGAAGGATCAGGATCAAATAATCGTGGCAACTATATCAAAACTTTGTACACTTATGCAAGTATTATATGCAACACATCAATGTACTGAAACTTAAACTATAAGGCAAGGGAAAGCTAATATGGCAGCTTACAATCTTTTCATGAATGACTTCAGTTATATTTCTTCGCTTCATTCTTCGAAATATAATTAACCAAAAGTAGTAACCTTTACTTATCCGCTAGGCAATCGCGTTTTTTAAAGACGTATGTGGGTACTTGACAAAAAATACCCTCTCACTCGCTCATCAGCGCGTGAGAGGGTATACTTAGTAACCATGCCAAAACGCAGCGCTCAGAAAATCGGTTATTATTAAGATATTTGAATCAGTGTTGACTAAAGTCAGTGTTGTTAGTAATTAAAGTAAGTGTTATTTTATCGTGTAACAAGAAAAAACAAGTAAGTACTGATGCACGGTTTTAACACTTTCATATCCTGATTCCTGGCTTCCTCCGCGGAATGCAGCTGTTTTTTTCAGCGATTTAAATTTTTAATGCGAAATAAATGTAATGATAAATACGATATTAGAATCGCACTTATTCTTGAATAATTGTAAAAATATTTTGCCTAGTTGACTGAGGACACAACAATCTCAGACCCGGAGAATCTTGTGGGATATACAGACATCAACCTGATTCTGAATATTTAACAACAGGTAGTCACAAACCACGCAAGATAAAGCAGTACCGTGAAGTTTAAGAAAAAACCAATTTAAGAAAAAACCAACCACCGCTCGGCTTTTTCTTGGGTGGGAGTGCTACTGCACACCCACTGAATAAAAAAAATCAAAACAAGTACACCATAGGGTTGAGAAAGGTGTTTCTTTATTATTATTTTTTCCACCTATTTACTACTAATCCGTATAATTGATTGCAAAACCTTAAAGTACTATATAAAAGATAATAATGTATCCAAATAACTAGGTGGGTATTAGTAAAACAATCGATTAAATTGCTTCTTAAGTATGAGAACAAATCACTTAGAAAAAGCAATAAAATAATGCAAACTCTTACGCCTTGGCTATGGATGAATCATGCGATGTCATCGATACGGCAGTTAATTATTTTTGTACGCTACCTGGATCAAACGAGAGAAACTTTTGTTGAGGATTTATTAGCTATTTTGCAGCTATCTATAAGACATGGTAAAGACGAGTTAGACTAGAAAAAGCTAATACATATATTCCTGACTACCGATTGTGCGCCAGCAATGGTTGGAAGTATGAAAGGACTAGTTCTCCTATTGAATAGCAAAGCAAAATGTAACAAAAAATAGTTTTTTTTTTTCACCAAACAGAGCTTTGCTATAAACTCAATCTAATTTTGAGCGTGTTATGCAAGAAGTGATGTAAATAGTAAACTTACTTCGAGTGAAATCGTCACTTCAACATCGTGATTTAAACTACTTTCGAGAAGAAGAGAATATGTACAATAATGTTATGATGATTTACATAACAACGAAAGACGGTTAAGCAAAAGCTGGGTTTTGGAAAGATTCCTTCAGCCCATAAAAACACTGAAATATATATCTTTCCGATAATGCTCAGACTTCAGCAAACGCATACTTAAGATTTCTAAACGAAAACGAAAATGTAGCTGCCATTGCATTACATGTCTCTCCGATTGAATTCGTCGTCTAAAGTCTCGTTTTCCGTGCGGACTCCGTTATAAGAGATACGTAAAATAAGTTACACTAATTATTATAAAATATTAATATTTTTTTCGTAATTTTAAACCATTGCGGCATGTAAAAACCCCAGAGTGATGCATAAGTTTAATCGAAACTGGATGGAAGATTCTACTTATAAGATATGGTTGAGACCTAGTAATAAAGGTGATCATTTTGCTTTTTGTATATTTTGTAACGCGGATCTTTCAATTGGAAGTGCTGGAAATAATGATCTTTATAGACACATGAAAACGAACAAACACCTAAATTCAAGTGCTGATTGTTCAAGCTCGCAAACAATATTATTGCAGACCTTGCACTGAGTACCAAGTCTGCAATCACCTGCTACGAGTAGCAGGTGCTAGGAATGCACAGAAGGCCTCCTTCCCTGTGAACTTTATAATGCTTGCTACTGCTAGCACTGAGCAGTTGAAATTCTTCCATGAACCGAGATGTACATCAAGTGTAACATGCAATCTGGTTTTAATAATTACCTCATTTGTTATTACAAAATTAATATATATTACAAGTCTTTTATATTTTAAATAAGAAAACATTTTCGCTATTAATGTTTATTGAAGAAAATATTATGTTATTCTATACCAAAGTAATATAAATGCAATTTTTATTTAATAAATGTCATAGATATTTCTTTACCAGCAAGTAATTTCAGACACAATTCATTAAATTTCTAAATAATCAAGGATTTTACTAAATGAAATTTCAATACTAGTAAAATAATAAAAAGCCGGATAGTCGGCGCTTTTTGCCGACTATTCGCCGGCTAGTCGCCGACTACAAAAGTGGCCGGAGAGTCGTCATTACCGACTAGTCACATCTCTAATTTTAACGTACATCGAATATTAAAAAAGTTGACATAAAAAGAAAAAAAAACTTTCTTAAGCACAGTAATAAACATTCATACCAACTATACAAGACCGTAATGCTGCGACAGAATCCGCATGTGAGACTGACTTGACATCATTCCAAGTGGTAGTGTTACTGAGGGAGGCCGGAGGACGCACTAAATGACCGGGCAATCCCTAACATTGTCTTGTCGCTTATACGTCGGTATACCTCATCTAGTTAAGTACCTTGATTCTTGTCCTGATCGTCAAAAACTTAGAGATGTTCTCAGTGCAGCGGATAAAAGAATTATCCAATGCGCCTCTTGTCAATTGGGAATTACAATACGGGAAAACACAGAAGCTGACATTGGAAATACCACAAGAGGAAATCAGTATGTTATATGTGTCGGTCATTGTAATAGTGGTGTAACTCCATGATATACAAAAAAAATATTTTCCCATGATGGGCCCACAATGTATCATATCTTTCAATATAAAAATGAAGCAACTCCACTGATACCACTAAAGTGACGTAGATGTCGCTATTTTGTTTAGTCTAGGAACAGATTTGTACTGTTATTTACTATAAAAGTGAAGTAAGTCCCAAGTCACTTTTATAATGAAGTAAGTCCGGAGTTGACTCACTTTTATTGCGACCGATTGTTGTCATCCGTTGTACGTGTTGTGATATTTATTAAAAAAGGATTTTCAAAGTCGGTGTTTTTGTGGAGTTTTAATACAATATGTCTAATACAGAAGATTTTAGAGATTCTGGTTCTGAATATCAGCCTATTCCTGAAGAAATTCATACAGAATCTGGTAAGTTATATTTTTATTAGTTGTTTATCTAACCTAAAAATATTGTGATAACTTTCAAGTTTATAGACAAGAAAATACGATATCTAAGAATATATTTTCTATTTAGTTATGTCCTAGAAATCACTATTATTTTATTGGTTTCGTTTTTATACTTGTTTCAGAAACAGATACAAGTTGTGACGAAAATATTATGATGCCGTCTAGTCTATCAGAACCTGGAACATCTAAATCTCGAAAAAGGTCAATCAACAAGGAAAATTGGACAGTTAATAAAAGAAAGTTATTGCGTAATAGTAAAAAAAGGTTATGTAACTAAAATGGGAGTGGAGAAAAATACCAAAATCTTCGAAAATATTGACTGTGGATGTGATAAAAAGTGTTATACGCTTTTTACAGAAAATGAAAGGCAAAAAAATGTTCGAATCATTATGATATTATGTCCCAATCCTGTAAGGGTTAATGCTGACAACAGCTGGCATCAACAATATGGGTGTTACAGAGAGAGGACGCAATAAATAACCGTGCAATCCGTAACATTGTACTTGTCTTGTCTTTTCGCTCATATCCTCACCTCACCTCATCTACTTAAGTACCTTGATTCCTGTCCTGATCGTGAAAAACTTTGAGATGTTCTCAGTGCAGCGGGTAAGAGAATTATCCAATGCGCCTCTTGTCAATTGGGAATTACAATACGGGAAAACACAGAAGCTGACATTGGAAATACCACAAGGGGAAATCAAATATTTCACGAACAAGGCACAACACAAAATCAAATTGACGCCGGAATGGATCAAGGCATTATTGAAACCAACGAAAATTTGTTTAAAATGGACCCACGAACACTAGTGGAGTGTGAACAAGGAAACATGGATGTTGCGGTACAATCGCCAAACACTCGAAACCAACGAATCACTAACACGAGAAGAGGCAACTGGCCTAATGAATCAAATGGTGAACTGGTGCTGCTCTTATGTAACAACAGAGCTTTTAACGAAGGGGACGCACTAAGAATATTATGCCAGTCGCCTTGAGGGGATTACCCTCCAATTTAGCAAAAACCTCCCAGAAAGACTCAGAACAGCGATATCAAATCCAGAATTCTGACAATTAAACATAAAAAATATAAAGTCCATGATCGTACAGCAAGCGAACATAATAAGAGAAAAAATTTGGAAAGAAATAAAAAATAAATTAGTTTATTTAAAACTTGATAGATCAACATACAACGAAAGGAAGTTCATTGGAATCAACATACAATATATAAAAAATGCTGAAATCGTTGTAAGGTATGGTACTTTAAACATGCTTTAAACCTGTATTTTGTGTTGGTATGTGTGTATGTTGGTCTTGGTGTGTGCGTGTGTGTATGCGTGCCTGCGTGATGTCACGTGTGGATTTCTTATTTACACTAATTTATTTCAGAAACTTAGCAGTAGTGGAAGTACATCAACCTCAAACAGCAACATTCCTGAAAGAAACATTGGAAGAAATCTTAATGGATTTCAGAATTACATTTCATAATATATACTGCACATGCACCGACGACGGGGCAAACATGATAAAATTGGTAAAATTAACTGGTGGAGAATATGAGCATATAATTATGGAAGAGGAAAGAGAAAACAGGGATGACGAGGTATTTGATGAGGAAATAACAGAAAATGAGAAAGTTATCGAGACTGGGGTTAGTGGTGTGGAAGATTTATTATACAGCGACCCACAAATTCGAGGAATATTGTGTGCTGCCCACACATTACAATTGGCAATTAAAGATGCCTTTAATAATGACGTGGAATCACAAACAACAGTCAATTTAGCCAGAAAAATAGTAAATATACTACGAAAACCAAGAAATTTGGATAAACTAAAAGCAGCCGGGCTCAACAAGCCAATTAATGATTGTTTAACAAGGTGGACGTCCACCTTCTATATGCTTAAAAGGTTGGTATGGAACAATGGGCTAATAGCCTAGGTGCCTGGCGTTGTTTCCTAATTCGCTGCTCACAAAAGAAACTTGTATAGAGGACCCAATTATGAAAAAAGTCAGTATGACAACTTAGCTGTAAAGTGTAAGATATCAAACAAGTCGATGACTTCCCGCGCAGTCGACTCCAGGGTGTGCCCGGTGTGCCTCGCCGCTCACTTCGCGGGGGAGGAGGCCACAGTGTTTGGCAACAACACAACACAGACAACATAAATCCCCTACTCAATACTAGATGGCGTGAAGAGAGTCAGCAGGTCTTTCTCTTCGAATCCTTCGAACCCTAGCACGTAACAACTGGTGTCAGAAGTGGGATACTGGTACCCATGGCAGCGCGCCTCGCGGGAAAAAGCTCTGGGCTACGAGGGATGTAACCCTGCTCGTGCAGGGCAAAGAGGGAGGGTTGGAGATCGCGGCTGGGGCAAGGGACGTTGAGGTAACCCCGCGTGCACTCTCAGGGCTTAACGTGGCTGAAGCCCTCGCGGAGGTAGAGAGGAGGGAAGCGCCGGGTAGGCGCCTCGAGCTGGCTGTCGCGGCCATTGTATCAAACAAGTCAATGACTTCCCGCGCGGTCGACTCCAGGGTGTGTCCTGTGTGCCTCGCCGCTCACTTCGCGGGGGAGGAGGCCACAGTGTTTGGCAACAACACAGACAACATAAATCCCCTACTCAATGCTAGATGGCGTTAGGTGCGCAAAGTACATGCTCGAACTTTGTAGAAATTCCACACTTGTTTACTTTTTAACGCGAGTCAAATACGAATTCTCTGGAATATTCTGGCACTCGCCTTGACCCATATAAATAGCCGCAGTCAGGCGGGCCAGTAATTCAGTTCGATACGAGCTACCATCAAGGCGACTTCGGAGTGAAAACAAGTGATCAATAGTGAGTGAACCAGTGAACCTACGACTCGGCTACGACCTAGGACAGTGATAGTGCTAAGTGTTTGGACATAGTGCTAGTGTTAATAAAGTCTTCAAGAGAGTCAGCAGGTCTTTCTCTCCGACTTTCAGTGAACCTACGACTCGACAAAACAAAAAAATATAACATCCCTTTACTTTTTTTCGTCCAAACTTTAAACATTAAAAACATAACACATAAGTTCTTGATAAGGGGCCATACGCAAAACGAAGCAGACAGTGTTCATATAGACTTATCGGATGAAATTGCTGGGTTTATGATGACAGTGTTTACTTGTCTCCGCAAAGGAGAACATGGTCCTGTCGGTTTTGATCGTTATAGGGCCTACAAACTCGTAGCAATAATTCAAGGTAGACAAATATCGGTTCAAGCAGTAACTGATAAGGTAAAAACAGCACAGATAAATATAAATTTTTTAATAGCCACTCCTATTGTGGAACTCATGACCCTGTTCAAAGCTTTCTTTGACGAAGTAAGAACAGGAGTGACCCGATTTAAAGTAAGAACCTCAATAGCTAAAAAGGCAACTAAACGAGATATTAGAGGGGAAATCAAAAAGTCTTCTGATAGGGATAACACCCATAATATTTCACAGTACGGTTTAGTTAACCATCACATCCCCCTTCTACAAGGTATTACTCTCGCGCCAGAAAGAAGAACAGGTATAGTTCTAAGTTTGGGTCCTTTAACTCAGACCATATTACTTACTATGGAAGATAAATATTATTCCAAGCTTTCAAATGCTTTGATGAGTAGCGTTCAGATGTTGCCCATGGCTCAGGAAATAATAAATTGCTTGAGAGAAGCTCGTAGTTCGGGGCAGGTCCAAGGATTAATATCTACTGCAAGATCGACTCAGAAAATTTATTTTCCCCTCTTATTAATAAAGGGTGTCCAGCGGAAAATGTTCAACTTCAAACTGCAATTATCGAAATAATAGCAGGGTGAGGTGAGCGGGAGGGGTACCATTAAAAGCGCTGTACTTGAGGATTTGTTAGTAGCTATGAGTCACTGGACAGGAGCGCACCGCTCGTTCGCGGTTGAGCAATACCTAACGAATGGTGAATCGTTGGTTCGCGCGCGTCGAACGTTTTGTACTCATTTTAATATTCGGCGTTTAAGTGATGGGCCAAGCACGCAACTTATTTGGTCGTGGGTACAAAGATTTAGGGAAGAAGGGACAACGCTCAACAGAACTCCTCCAGGACCAACAACATCAGCAGCAACGCCCGAGCGTGTGTCTGAAGTTCGAAATGAAATCATTAGAAATCCACGCAAGTCCATTAGGAAAATTGCAGCTTCCACTTTACCTTTTAACTTTTTCATTTATGGAATGAAAAAGTCAACAGTGCATGTTATTTTAAAGACGAAATTAAGTCTCCATCCATACAAAATGCAAATTGTTCAGGGTCTCAATGAAAGCGACTATCCTTTGCGAGAAACCTTCGCAAGAACAATGCTGGAACGCTTTTGGACACCTACCACGTTGGGAAACATTTTGTTTAGAGACGAAGCACATTTCCATATTGATGGATATGTAAATAAACGGAATATGAGATACTGGTCCCCGAACAACCCAAGAGAACGCCATCAGAAACGTTTACATTGCTTGAAAACCACAGTTTGGTGTGCCATTTCGGCTAGCGGTGTAGTTGGGCCCTATTTTTTTAACCAAGGAGAAACAGTTACTGCTCCGGTGTATTACCATATGATAGACGAATTTCTGGTACCGCAATTGCAGCTGTATTCAGGTTACAACAATAAGACACAATTTCAGCAAGACGAGAGAAAAGTTAAGAACAATTTTTCCTAATAAACTGATCAGCAAGTACGGAGACATCTCATGGCCGCCCAGGTCACCCGACCTCACGCCCTGCGATTTTTTTCTATGGGGTTACCTTAAATCGAAGGTTAATGAGAACAATCCCCGGACAATTCAAGCCCTGCAGGCCAATATTCGCCGTGAAATTCAAAGCATTACTCCAGAGCTTTGCCGTCGCGTGATTGCAAATGTAAGGGTCCGACTACAGAAGTGCGTACAAAAAAACGGCCATCATTTAGATGATATAGTGTTTAAAAAATGAAATCCGCATTAATGTAGTACATTTAGTTTTAATAAAAATAAATAAAATCTATGTAGTTTTTTTTCATGTGAAATTTCAAAGTTGAAAATTTTCCACTGGACAACCTTTATATTAATGTGGCAAGAAAAACCAGAAGGCTTCCGTTGGAGTTTTTCTGGGGCACCGATGATGAAATTTTATAATTTCTTAATCGATAGAGATTTGCGCTTCAAAATAAAATCTGGGTCAGATATATTAAGAACATCAGAAGTAGTTTTCCATGCCATATTTGGAACATATTTGGAGGATCTTAATCTTTTATCCCAAATTACCACACATCATAGATGGAATTTAAGGAAGGACCTAAACACCGTATTTCATCAAAGGGCTACACAAAAACAGATAATAGTTACCCCTATAAAATTTAAATACATTTCCAAAATGGCTCAATCTCTTCTCACAAAATGCTTGGGAAATGTTGATCCGATGGCTACAAGCAGACCGTCTTTTTCGGGATCTAGGAAGCGTAATTTCACCCAGGAGTTCTTATCCTATTTACAGACAGGAGGTCATCTCAAAACTTCTCGAGCGATCCCATGCAACTACAATTTGCTTTGAATAAGGTCAAGGACTCTCTTATTGAGGACTGGCTGGAACTACAGCATGGGAAGAGGCTTGGGTTCCTTGTGATTTTGTTCCCATTGAAGGATCCATCAAGTTTTACGGTTCATGTTAATTTTTTGTATATGGGATGTATTTTATTGTATTCTTTTCTTAAATTCATATGATGTTTTTTAATAAGATTTATATGTAATAATAATAATAAATAATAAAAAATCTATGGAGCCCTACTGTCTACGCAACAGGTCAGTGGTCACACAATCGCTTTCTTAGAGTTAATTTGAGAGCCTAAATAAAATAATATACTCAGAATGAGTATATTATTTTATTTAAAGTGGTCTCCTTTTTGAAGGTTCAAATTGATAATCTTGTAATTTAACCGCAGACGAGAGCTATTTACACGCTCTTGCCATTCCAGAGGTTATTTATTATTCCGTTGACCTACAAAAAAATTATTATGCTACCAAGGATGGATCAATTTAAATCTGCCATATTTTGCCCGCGATTAATCGCCTTCAAATAAAGCTTTGTTCCACTAGGGCCCGCAAGTACAAGGATGAAAGAAGACAATAACCTTGGCGCAGATAAAAGACCAGTTACGTTCCTAGACGAAATATGGATTCACTCACATTACACTGTTAATAAAATATGTTGGCAAAATAGTACCGACAGTAGCGTAAAAATTTTTTTAACCCCGGCCAGCGATGGATTCTTGTGCATGCTGGGGGAGAAAACGGTTTCATACCAGGCGCAGAATTACCATACAAATGCAAACAGACAACAGGTGACTATTATCATGAGATGGATACGAATAATTTCTTGAAATGGCTCAAGGAAAAGTTGATACCTAACTTACCGCCGAACGGTATAGTCGTCATTGACAATGCACCTTAACATTCGACTCAATCAATAAAGGCACCCACGAGTGGATCTCTCAAAGCTGAGATGCAAAACTGGTTGCGTGATAATAACATTCCGTTCGACGAGAATATGACGAAAAAGGAATTGTACCCGATAATTTTAAGGACAAAGCCTCCAAAAAAATACGTCGTCGACGATTTAATGAACGAGCATGGTCAGGAAATAGTACGTCTACCACCCTATCACTGTGACTTAAATCCGATTGAATATATCTGGAATCTAGTGAAGCAAAGGGTGGCAGACAAAAATGTTAGCCAGTCAGAAAAAGAAATGGAAAAATTAAAAAGAGATGCGATTAATTCCATCACATCTTCCGACTGGAAAAAAGAAGTGAATCACATTGAAATATTACAACAGGAGTATTGGAAGAAAGACCAGCGGGGCTAAAACGGCCACATTCAGCAATTCCTCTCAATCAATTCAGCAAATGAATTGTCAAAACTGTCAAACTGACAAATGTCAAATCAGTACAAAAATACAGAAATGAATTGCAAGCAGAGTTGCATTTTGCGATTTTAGAAAAATGAATCATATTATGATTTATATCATGATTCTTCAAAGCGACCATTTTAGCCCCGCAGCTTGAAGAAGAAAATGTTCGGGAAATGATTGTATCCCTAGGCGAGGAGAGTTCTGACTTCTGACAGTGAGATCAGCGATAGCGATGATGAGACAATGACTGGCATCGAGCCAATTATATATTCTGAAGAAGATTTTTAGTACTTATATTATGTAGTGTTTTGTAATAAACACTTCTTGTACCCACCTAACCAAGATTGTTTCCATTTATTTTTTATCATTTTAATCATATCATTATAATAATATTACCTACATGAAATGAATTAACACAATATTTGTTTTGTTAGAAATCTTATTGTTTATAATAATATCCTGCTAGCGGATGCTTGTTTTGCGTACCATGTCAGAGCGCCGACACGACGTGACGTCATCAACGCCAGGTCTCGAGATAATGTGAGACCGGGTTGTAATGATAACAAACCGTATGCTGTGTTATGTAACAATGCCAATTGTATAACTCTGACATCCACATGTCTAGAGCGGAAATACTTTACCGCTCTACACATGTCGATGTCAGAGTTATACAATTGGCAAAGAGAATTACCTTCAAAATTCTAAAACTACCGCCACATACATCACACTTGTTGCAGCCATTTATAAAACATTGAAAGTTTTATGGGATGCTAAGTTAGTGGAATGGCAGCGTAAAAATATTGGGCTAAAAATGCCCCTCAGACGCTAGCAGAGACTTGTGACTAAACCAGAAGTACTTAATAAAAATGGTTTCAGAAAAGTTGGGATTCATCCGTTTAATGCAGACGTAATACCTGTTAACATGTACGATCCAGAAATGTTGAAAAGATATCAACAAAAGATGTCTGATTTGCAAAGACACAAAAATCTACAAACACTGAAAGAAATTTGCATTGAGAAGTTGAATAACTTCTGCCAAGATGCCTGATTGAAATAAATAAATAAATTTAACAATTTTATTACCAAGACTATAAAAAATTATTTGAGGCAAACAACAAATTAAATAGTTTAGTGGCTTGCACTTTAAGTAATGCTGGAAATGATAAAATAAAAGAGTTGACAATAAACAAATCCTATATAAATCCAGAAGTGACAAATGGATTACACATGATGAGTGGAACATATTTATACACTAATCCGCCCCCATATGGGTACGGTAGCCCTGCACCTTTTGTAGCTGCTACAGTTAATAGGGCATATCAGTACAATCACAAAAAATGAAGATCCCATCACAAAAATAAATGGACATAAAATAATAGATGCCAAAATCCCCAATTTAGATGATTTCCCCAAAACAGAAATAATAGGTAACTTTAATCCTTCCATAGTATGGCCCTTTGCCCAAATATTCTTGATAAAGAACTTTAAAGCAATAGTAGATTGCAGTGAGGAAGTAATAAGTTACTTATTTAAAAATAAGTAATTCCGATATAATTAGCAAGGGAAGTCAAACATGGGATCCGGAAACTTTAAAAAGTACCACATGCTCCAAAGCATTTAATTCTTTCTTAGCCCTAATTAAACGAAATTTGGGGAAAACTCCAAGTACTATGATCGAGACCTTAATATTTTGGTATGAACTATACAACTTAAACTCCCTGACAATAATTAACAACACAAAAAGAGATTAGTGAAGGAAAGCAAAAAAATATAAAAAGGCTCAAAATTAGAGTAACCACTAGTTTTAATTAGTAACAATCCATATAAGAGGAAAGAAGAAGTGTAATTAATGGTTAGACAATTATGCACGAAGTTTTTGTTCTCATATTAAACACGCAGAAAGAGGGAAGAAAGACAGAAGGGCTATAGCATCAGGCTAAGTAGCTTTAAGATTGCACCTTAAGGTGATAGAAGAATTTTATCTATCCTTGTACGAGCTAGCACGTACATTGCTGATCCTACATAATTATTTTCCCGGAGTCCCGGCAAGTGCATACTCTCGGGCAGATCGCAACAAGCCGTCATCAATCGCGCACTCATTTTTAGCAGTAACATACAGTCAATATATTATCATTTTTATATTATCAAGGACTTTTAATTTAATAATCAGTCTATCATATCACAAAAAGGGTGTAGTCGAGCAAGCAGCTCCTACATCCTTTTTTTTGGTCCTTCGAGCTTTGAGACCTTCCGCGATTTGGCCAAAGCAGGATCATTCGCGAGTGAGGACTATCAGCGTCTAAAATAAAATCAGTTCGATATTAGCAGACAGTACAGTGGTGGACTAGTGTTATAGCAGAACAGTTTCCCGTGAATCAGTGTTGTGGTTGTGGGAGACTAGCATCAGCAGCAGCAGTATTCAGCATAGCAGTGTGGTTCCTGTCTGCAAGCAGCAGACAGCAGCATCAGCATTAGCATCGCTTCAGCATCTCATCAGCATATCATCACGCTCTCCAGGGCGTGAGCAGCAGCAGCAGCAGAAAGGTTCCCGAGCAATCAAGTAAGATCTTTCTAATTTTACACCATCTCGATTCAAACCATGTCGAGTGTGGAGGAACTATTGGCGAACCAGCAGCAACTGGTGACGCGTGTTGAGCAATCATACACTAATTTCAAAAAGGATGGCGCCGACCGAAAGACGCCGGACTACATTCAGGCGAAATTAGACGCCTTGGATCAATACTGGGCAGAAATCGAAGTAAATCATAAAAAATTGTGCACGTATGAGTTTGCCCAAACATTCACTTATTTTAAAAATAATCAGTTCGAGACGGCAAGGGAGAGATTCCAGCAAATTCGATCTGCCATAGCAAACTATCAGCCGCTGGCTCCGGCGAGGGCTGGCCCGTCCACCCCGCTGATCAGGCCTGCGACACCTCTGGCAGACGCAGCAGCGTCCCGCCAGCCATCACCGTTGCCTGGCACTGTGTCTCAAGGTGTCAGCAGCAAAACTGACGAATTACTAAGACGTCAGAACAGTAATTTTAAGGCATTTCGACATACAATAGCAAATATCGCTTTTGATTCAATAAAAGAAAAATGGGAATTCGAACATTTGCTCCGAAATATTCAGTCTCGCTGGACGGCAATAGACTCCTTACACTGGGAGTTAGACGGTGAGCTAGGGGGTAGAAATTTAGAGTATGAACAAACATATTATCAGACAGAAACAGAGTACAATGACGTAGTCAAGGCTATCAACCGGAAGTTATGGTCAACTTCTCATAGGGAGCAGGTTACCCCTCAAATCGAAATACCAGTTTTCAATGGCACTTATAATCAGTGGACTTCTTTTAAAGATTTATTTACAGAGACAATTCATACTAACCCGTCATTGTCTAGTGCGCAAAAAATGCAGTTCTTAAAAACTAAAGTCAGGGGGGAGGCAGCGAGCCTCATCCAGCATCTCAATATTTCCTCAGATAATTACACTACATGTTGGAATATTTTAAATCATAGGTACAATAACAAAAGATTGATTTTTAACTCTCACGTTGATATTTTACTTAACATGCCAGTTGCTCATCATCTATCAATAAATAATGTTAAACGTATTCACGATACCGCCTTAGAAACTCTAAACGCTATCAAAAACATAGAAATTGATATCACATCCTGGGATCCTTTATTAGTATACCTTTTGTCACAAAAATTAGATTCAGAGTTGCATAATGAATATTTGACGTCGGTAAAAAATCCGCGTGAATTGCCAAAAATTGAAGATTTTTTGAAATTTTTAGAGAGTAAGTTTACTACTCTAGAGTCGTCTAAACGTAAATTTGATAACAGTCCATCAAAATCACTCAATCGTTTTGTGACACCTACTAACAAAAATACAATCGTACATAATAATAATTCTAAATATAGCATGCATAAAAACTTTAACATGAAACAATGTTTACCAACACGATAGCTATTTTAGTCACTGGACTCATCATCACTCATTCGTTGCATTATAATCATGCAGTTTCATGATAGGACTGATATAGTCTCAAGCGCAAAACCACAATTAACAATTCACCCGGTAAAGGCTATGTCATCTCTACTGGAGTCTGTGACAGATGCTTCCCAATTTATCACTAATGAACTATTGCTATCTTGTTCTTATTGGATAATGA